>OW964552.2:7505000-10005000 GCA_943138885.2 Tholera decimalis | reverse complement strand
TTTCGTGATCCACACAATAACTTAGAAGTATCCTTAGGTACACACCAATTAAATAAGAATATATTATATCTTAAATTTCTTGTATTATTTGCAATTATTAACTTATTATTTGACAAATTATTTAACTTTTTTTAAACCTTTGACATTTACAAAGTGTTGCCAAGTGACCGACTCGCGTTCTCCCCAAACTTTCCCCGAAATCTCCCCAAAATTCAAGATTTGTAAAATACCTCATAAATGGCTATTCTTTTTTATTATTCATACAATTTTATACAATTTCAGCAATAGCGTCCATGACTAAATTAGCCTCTTCACTCGCGCCGGTTGCAGTTCCGTACATTTTTTCTGAGTTAAACCTGTTTAGCATCTTTGAACCGGGTTTAAAATGAACACATCCTTCTAGCAATTTATATCTTATTCTCAAGATGGATTCGGCAGTGTTAATGGCCAATCTGTTTCGACATTTGTCTTCAATAATAGCTACTTGAGAGAAGGCTCTTTCCGCAACTGCGTTAGAAAAAGATAAAGACAAAATACCTAGTGCCAATTTGCTAACATTTCCACGGGTATGTGCTATCACCAACTGCATTTTTGAAATTATAAACTTCAACCCAGAACTCTTCGGTGTGTTGCGTGGATTTCCAAGTTGTACGATGCAAATCATTCCATTCTGCGGCAACTTCGGAGCCACTCGGCTATCATCGTGCACAGCATTTTGTTTTCGTCTGTGTGCTTTCACAGATTAGTTAGTGGTTTGATCGCGTTCAGACATCATCAGTCCAAATATTGCCCCAAAAATATTGTCCCTCAATTCTCCCTCCATAACTTTAAAAACCCCCAAATTTGGGGGGATTCCCTCCAATCTGGTATCACTGCATTTACGCAAGTTTCGTTACCATTTTAGTTTAAAATTGAATAAGTTAAAGAAAAAATGGGATTGCGTAATTGGAGGATTTTATTAATTTGAAGATACGTGTGTTAATATATTATAAAAGGTGTGAAATTTAAAAGGTGTCCTTATATTCCTAATATTTTAATTTATATAAAATAAAATGGTTATTTGTTAAAGATAATTTAGAATATCTGAGTAAAACGGAGAACAAGTTTAAGCTAAATGTGTAAATATTTTGAGAAAAGTGCCATCTATCAATACGTAACTTAAACTTTGATTATTGCTATACGAATAAATTAAAAATCAATTGAATTGAGTAGTTTATATCCAAAAGCAGAACCCTACCTAAACTAGTCGGTTATCATTTCGTCACTTTTGTTCTAAGTTATAACACCATGATTATCATCAGCACATAGAAAAGGCCCCGTTACCTTTAAAAATAATGAAGTAATGATGTTTATTTTGCAAATCTTAATAACATAGTATAAAGCAAAGTCGCTTCCCTGTGTCTGTCCCTATGTATGCTTAAATCTTTAAAACTACGCAACGGATTTTGATGCAATTTCTTTCAATAGAAAGAGTGATTCAATACGAAGGTTTTTAAGTATATAACATGCATAATATAGTAGAGGAACACTGATATTTTTTGAGGTTTCTAATGTGATGTCGCAAATAAACATATTTTTTTGCGCTTGCTTTGCAAACACTGGCTGAACCCTACGAGATAGATCAAAATAATGTACTACAGTATTGTACACCTTAAAAAGGTCAACAAAAATATCCTCGATGGCATCTGTCTATCTCTTATAGATAACCCACAACGACCATTTTTTATCCATTACTTTTTACGAGAAATACGAGCATATTTTACGAAGCGATTTTAAGCAATACAGCATTAAACCTTATCCAATTAAGTACCATAAATACATTGTGCATTTAATATAAATCAATATTGCCCTTTACAGAATATAATTTAAATAAATAGTTTCGAAGATATTACAGATTTAAAATGCAAGGACATAGCGGTTGCGGCGCGGTGCCGGCGGAGGCACGGCGCGCGTGCTTAAATGTTGCTTAGATTTGAGCGTTGAATGTTTTTCCCATGGTAAATTATGTGTCGCACTTTCAAGAGTAATTACTAAAGAGAACATGTATGTCGAATGACAAAAAGGCTGTCAACGATGTATATAAAGACATTCTATAGTATATTAATATAAACATTGCACCCGTGCGAAGCCGGGGCGGGTCGTTTAATATAAATCAATATTGCCCTTTACAGAATATAATTTAAATAAATAGTTTCGAAGATATTACAGATTTAAAATGCAAGGACATAGCGGTTGCGGCGCGGTGCCGGCGGAGGCACGGCGCGCGTGCATATGTTGCTTAGATTTGAGCGTTGAATGTTTTTCCCATGGTAAATTATGTGTCGCACTTTCAAGAGTAATTACTAAAGAGAACATGTATGTCAAATGACAAAAAGGCTGTCAACGATGTATATAAAGACATTCTATAGTAGGGTAGACTGGGTACGGTTGAAACAATTTAGCTTTTATCGTTTATAATATTGTTGTTTATCAACAAAGTGACAATTATGATACGTGAAATTCAAATGTGACGTTTCAGCTACGAAATGGCTGTATCATGTTATGATTATGTGATTGATGATGTGATTTATGTTAAAAAGCCCCCCTGATAGTGGACCTTTGGGGCTTAATTATGTGCCTATATGTAGGACACAAACAGCTGATGAGGTGAACGACCGCACAAAACGCGCAAGTCATTCCCCGTTGACAAGAACTGGCGAGGAATGTCCTATCTCTTTCTCGCAGAAACTAAAAGAAGCGACAGATACATGCGGACACATGGAGGCGCAGGCGGCGATGCGGGTTTCGAACAGTGCGAGCGAGAACGGTGCCGTGCCGGCTCAAGGACAACGCGTATGTATGGTAACGAGCGAGAGGCAACATGACAGGCGCGTGCAGAACGAGGCGACTACCGCGGTTTCGAACTCGCGAGGCGACGATGTAGGGACCGCGTTAGAAGAATCCCCACCCGACGTCAACAGTTCGCCAGTAACCACAACAGCGAAACATTGTGCTATGTTTAACTCGAACGTGCCAACATGTCCGCAATTGATTGCGAAGGGTATGACTACGTCGGAGTCTGAGTTAAGTAGTGAGCTAGTAAGAAGGGAAAAAAATACAGAGTGGACGTTAGTGCAACGAAAAGCGTCAAAACAATATAAACTGTATGGTCAAAGAGGTCGCGCAGTTACCTCCCCAGATGGCAAGTTTAAGGCGGCGGATGTAAAAATACCGCTATTTATATCAAATGTTAGTGTTGAAACTAGTGAGCACGATATTATAAGTTATATTAAGGAAAAAACTAATGAAGTTGTGTCGTTAAAAATGATAAATATGAAAACGTCTAGAAAATACAATGCCTTTAAGTTATTTGTTTCTAAGAATAAGTTAGAATTGTTTCTTAATGACGAGTTGTGGCCAGACGGCATAACATTTAGGCGTTTTGTGCGGTTTATGTACCGTAAGGGACAAGAACAGGTTATAGCTTGATACCACTTTTCTTTATGAACAAAAATAATAACAAACACTGTAATATCATCTCTTTTAACTGTAAGTCTGTTAAGCGATCGATGGAAAGTGTTAGAAAGTTATGTGATATGAGCGATATTGTATGCCTCCAAGAAACATGGCTTCTACCCCATGATATTCCTATTTTAAGTACCATATCAGATGAATTTGAATATACGGGTAAGTCAGCCGTTGACACAACTGCCGGATTGCTGATTGGAAGGCCGTATGGGGGAGTAGCCATTCTGTGGAGAAAAGGTGTTTTCGATACAGTCACTGTGTTAGAATGTAACAGCTGTCGCTTGGCGGCCGTCAAAGCTAGCATTGGCGGGCGCTCGATTATTGTAGCATGTGTGTATATGCCGACTAATTCGCCCGATAACTTGCATATGTTTACGGAAGTGTTAGGTGAGATCAGTGCAGTGGTTGCGGGCGGTGGAGTCGAGAGTTTGTTTATATTGGGTGATTTTAACGCACATCCAAACGAATTATTTTTTAGGGAACTTACTAGTTTCTGCGCAGATCAATCGTATGTTTGTGCTGATATTGAAAAGCTGGGAATAAATTCTAGTAGCTATACTTTTATGAGTGAGGCACATGGATGTAGGAGGTGGCTTGATCACTGTATAGTCTCTCTGTCAGCTTGGGCTGCAGTGGATAAGGTTACAATAAAAGAGGATGTATATACGTCAGATCATCTACCACTTTGCATTGAGTGTAATTTAAATTTAGTAAGACCTAAGCTGGTAACCATGCCTACTCCTTGCAATAAAGTAATTTGGGGGGACCGAAATGACTCGCAAATTGACAGATACCGTGAGCTATGTAACGGTAAGTTGCGTGAAATTGATTTTCCTCTGGAGTTTCAAGAGTGTAGCCATAGTTTTTGTAATTTAAGCGAGCATAAAACTATTCTAGATGAATTATATTGTAAAATATCATATGCATTGTGTGACGCCGCCGAGCAAACATACGAAAAGGTAGGGACTGTGTGTAGAGGTGGGAACCACAAGACATTATGCGGGTGGAATTACCATGTAAGAGATGCATACCGGGAGGCCAGGCGTAAATTCGAAGTGTGGGTTTTACACCAACGGCCAACCTCTGGAGCTATTTTTGAAGAAATGCGAGTGGCCCGTAACATCTTCAAGGCTCGGCTAAAATGGTGCCAAAAAAATCAAGAGCAAATAAAGATGGATATGATAGCAAAAGCAAGAGCAACAAATAATTTCGCTAAGTTTTGGAAGTCCACGAGTAAGCTTGATATTAAGCCTGGCCTATCCGTGAATGTAGGTGGGAGGAGTGATCCGGGGGAGATTGCTAATATGTTCAAGGAACATTTTACAGTGCAGTCTCCGCTGGGTCCCTCAATTGATATGAACAATGCTGGGCCTGAAAATCAGAGAGTGGATTCATTCATGTTCTTTTCGGCCAAACAAGTTGCAACAGTAATTAAAAATATGAGCAAAGGCAAATCTCCTGGATATGACGGGCTCAGTATTGAACATCTCAAATTTGCGGGGGTACATCTGCCAAGGGTGTTGTCGTTGTTTTACACCATGTGCCTAAGTCACTCCTACTTGCCCGCAGGACTAATGAAAACACTGGTGGTTCCCATAATTAAGAACAGGACGGGCGACATATCTGATAAGTCAAACTATCGACCTATATCTCTCGCAACCACATTGGCAAAAGTGCTGGACGGTATGATTGATTCTAGCTTAAAGGAATGTCTATCCATGCATGACTCACAGTTCGGGTTTCAACCTGGACTGTCAACGGAAAGTGCCATAGTGAGTCTCAAACATACGGTCCAGTATTACACTGATCGTAGGACGCCGGTATACGCCTGTTTTCTGGATCTTTCCAGAGCCTTCGATCTGGTAAATTACGATGTACTCTGGAGAGAGCTTGAGGACAGGGGTGTATCGGCAGGAGTCCTCAGGATCCTACAGTATTGGTATGCGAACCAAGAAAATGTTGTTAAGTGGTCCAATGCACAGTCTGAGACTTATAGGTTGGAATGCGGTGTGAGACAGGGTGGTCTGACGTCTCCTAGGCTATTTAGCACATATATAGATGGCCTAATCGTGGACCTCAGCAATATGCGGGTCGGATGTAGCGTTCATGGTGTAACAATAAATAGTATCAGCTATGCTGATGACATGGCTTTGCTGGCGCCGACGGCAAGTGCTGTAAATGAAATGCTGCGGGTCTGTCAGGCGTATGCTGCCTCGCACGGACTTGTTTATAATGTTATGAAGTGCGAATACATTGTCTTTAAGGCCAGCGGTGAATGCCCAGATACTATACCTGACATTACCCTAAACGGCTTGAACGTCAAAAGAGTGACGAAATTTAAATATCTAGGGCATCTTCTCACTGACGACCTTAAGGACAATGTCGATATTGAAAGGGAGCGTAGGGCATTGGCGGTCCGAGGTAACATGTTGGCCCGAAGATTCGCTCGGTGTAGCAGTCTTGTGAAAGTAACACTATTTAAGGCGTATTGCCAGTGCTTTTACACGGGGAATCTTTGGGTCAACTATACCAAAAGAACGCTGGATGACCTACGCGTTCAGTATAATAATATTTTTAGGATGCTGTTGGGACTGCCACGATGGTGCAGCGCATCTGCTATGTTTGCGCAAAACCGAGTTGACGGCTTCCACGCCGTCATTCGCAAGAGAACCGCGTCGCTGTTGTCAAGGTTGCGGGCGAGTGGCAACAGCATTCTAAAAACTGTGGCGGAGAGTATCGACTCTCCGATTATTAAAAGTTTTGTGAGAAGGACAATCACTAACCATTAATTCGGGGATGTCCTTTTCACAATACTATATGGTCTGTCTTCTTCTCTATTGTATTTTAACTACTAACACTAGTAATAAGTTATATTATTGTTTACTAACACGCTGGATCATTGTTGTCTGAAAATAAAGAATTATTATTATTATTATATTTATTACATTTTACAAACATATTATTTACATTTTTAAATATTCCTATAAAAACAAAAAACATTTAAAAATATAAAAAACAGTAGCCCACCGGTATCGGGTACAGGGTCCAAGCTACCGGTGGTCAGGGCTCTTGAGAGAGGAACCTCCTAACAATTCGCGCCGTGTCCAGAAGTACTGCTTTCTGGATCAAGCCCTTGATCCAGCTGCCCAACGAGAGCCTCCTAAGATGTTTGTCGAGGCTCTTGGCTATTATGCCATTGGCCGAGACGACTATCGGCACAATGATTGCTGTATCCACATCCCACATGTCGACAACCTCGCGAGCCAGATCAAGATACTTAAATTGCTTATCTTTCTCGGCTTTCACGAGGTTTTCGTCATGAGGGACCGCTATATCAACAATCATTGAGCGACGCTCTAATCGGTCTATCACCACTATGTCAGGCTTATTGGCAACAATAGTCCTGTCAGTGATGATAGACCGATCCCAGTACAATGTAATATTGCCATTTTCGAGAACTGGGTCGGGCACATACCTATAGTACGGTACTTCTGATTCCACAAGATTGTATTTAAGAGCAAGTTGCTGGTGAACAATCCTGGCTACAAGGTTGTGTCTATGCAAATAGTCTCCGTTAGCCAGACGAGAACAACCGGAGATAATGTGACGAATGGATTCTCCCGGTTTGTGACATGCCCGACATGTGTCTACCGTACCATCCTTCACAATATATTTCCGATAGTTATTCGTCATCATAACTTCATCCATAATCGCACAAACAAAACCTTCGGTTTCCCCGAAGAGGTCACCAAAACGTAGCCAGGCTACGGACGCTAATGTATCTACGTCAGACCCATGAAGGGCCCGGTAATAGCGTCCGTGAAGCTCCTTGCTCTGCCATACTTCTCTGCGGTCATTAGTATCTAATACTACAGGTTTGCGCCAATTCTCGCTACCTAAGGAGAGCGGAGTGAGGCCTTTGTCCACCGCTACCACATCTCGATGCATACCCACGTCGGCTTTTAGGAAATATTCCCTAAGGCTGCATACCTCGCGGTTATGCAGGGTCTTTGCATTTAAAAAGCCACGACCCCCGCACTTCCGCGGGATATACAGCCTCATCACCGATGAACGTGGGTGATGCATCCGATTTGCAGTCAGCGTTGTGCGGACCCGCCTGTCCAAGGCGTCAAGTTCAGTCTGAGTCCATTTGAGTATGCCAAAAGAGTACATCAATACTGGCATGACCCAACCATTGAAGGCACGCACCTTGTTTCCGCCTGATAGAAGACTATTCAGTACTTTATTCAGGCGGCCAAAGAAGCGTTCCTTCAGTGATTGTTTAACATAAGCAACATTGATGCCTAGTGCCTCTGACATACCCAAATACTTGTAGGTTTCAGTTGAGCCGAGGGATCTTAGGTGTATGGAGTCCGAAAGTTGAGTTCCCACGGATTCCATAATCTCCCCTCGCTTTACATGCATGACCGCACATTTGTCCACCCCGAATTCCATCCTGATGGCGCTACTGAAGGTTTCCGTTACCTTCAGTAGCTCCATCAGTTGCAAGTTGGTGGAGGCAAAAATTTTCAAATCATCCATGTAAAGCAAGTGTGATATGACCTGACCACCTCTTCTCAACTGGTAGCCTTGCCCCGAACCCTCCAGCAGTGTACTGAGGGGGTTCAGAGCCAGACAAAACCACAGTGGGCTCAGACTGTCGCCCTGAAAAATACCTCGCTCAATCCTAATCGGTTCGCTGTTCTCCTGGCTCTGTCGACATCCTGGGTAGCAGAGGACCGTATTCCATTGCCCCATACATGACTCAAGGAAAGTGCGTAGTATTGGGTTTATTTTATACAACTCCAACACCTTCATGAGCCATGTATGTGGAACCGAGTCATAGGCCTTCTTATAATCTATCCAGCATGTCGACAGATTCCTTCGGGAACGACGAACCTGTTGGTTAATGGCAATATCGATGAGGAGAAGCTCCTTAGTACCGCGGGACCCGTTCCTACATCCATTCTGAGAAGCAGACATGATTGAATTGGTATCGATGTGGTTATTAATTTTGGCTCTCAAAATGGATGTAAGAACTTTATAGACCGTCGGTAAGCACGTGATCGGTCTATAATTTTTAGGTTCCGCAGTACTGCCTGATTTATGGAGCAGGTGGGTTATTCCTGTAGTAAGGAATTGAGGCAGCGATCCTAACTCTAAGGCAGACTGGAACTGAGCGGCCAAGCGAGCGTGCGAGCTTTGGAAACATTTTATCCAGAAATTGTGCAGCCCGTCCGGTCCTGGAGATTTCCAGTTGGATAACGGACGGACTGCACGGGTTACATCTTGGGGGCTGATCGTAATTGCCCCCATTTCTGGTATAAGATCGCACGTGCGCCTGATCTCACTCATCCAGTCACCCTCGGTGTGGCTGACAGGTACAGACCAGATGCTGCGCCAGAACGAACACATGGCGTCATCATCCGGTAGGCACGTATCCGTCACACCTTGGTCAGGTCGCTCCCAGGCCCTATAAACCCACCTTTCATTGCTTTGGAATGTGCGATTCTGAGTGTATCGCTCCACCCGCCGCTTATATCGACGAATTCGATTTGCCCATGCATAGACTTTCTGCTTCAGGAAGTCGATACGCTCTGTGGCGCGGGTCAGATAATCCCGAGGACTGATATCAGTCCCCGCGAACGCCCGCCTCACAAAGCGCATCACTCTGGGACGAGTGTTGCCCTGCCTGAAGCAGATAAGTTTACCAATGAGTGCTCTAGCCCCAGCGATACGACGTTCGATCCTGCACTGCCAAGCTGGTACCGCCGGTCGAATAGTTCTGTCAGTCTTTGGGAATTTGAGATGAGCTACCCGACATGCTGCTACAGCTGCACAGTACAGGACCGAATGGGTATCGGTGAGGTCTTCACTATTATCAAAATAATTTAACAGTAGTGAATCTAGAGCACACACTAGCGCCCTATTTTTCTTATGCATGGGTAAACGGGGTAGACGAGGTCTAAGCTCAGGCGGTGTGGAGCGATACTCCCGTAATGCGTCTTCCAAAGCACTCCTCAATTGTTCACAATTGCACTGGGTACTCACGGTTATAGCCTCGTCATCATCATGATCACTGACGTGGTCGGGTCGCGGTGAGATACTGGGTTGTAGTTGCACCGCGGCCAGTGGTGAAGCAGATGAGACACGGCTGCACCGTGATTCGAGGCGTAGTCTATCAAGTACGGTGTCATCCAACATACGGTTACGCTGGATGACCCGCACCTGATCCGATAGTCTTTGGGCCGAAACGTTGACAGCTGGTTCAAGTACCTGAAACAGAGAGAGCATCCGACCACGGTACGCAGTCAGGTTAGTTCCCCCCTCTGTAGCCCCAAAGTATGAGCGCATGACATTTTCATTGATGGAATGTGTCCATCGCATGCGCTGCACACTTCCACCGGCAGCGGGGACCCCATTGGAGGCCGGAGGGCCTCGAAGTCCTAAGCCGACCGGAGGGCGGCCTCTTCCTCGCCGACGCGCAGGTGGTGGTGTCGTCGGCGGCGAGAAGTATTCGTCGCTCGAGCTCGACGCTACTGCAGCGGCCGGAGTCTCTTCACTCACGGCTGGAGCAGGTCCCGGCAGCTGCGAGGCGGAGCTGAGCGATGATTCCGCAGGTGTTGGGCGTGTGGATAGTTGTAATTGTGCCCGGCTTCTTGTCAACATTTTAAATCAATCTGTTATAATATTATTGTGTTCTGTCCAAGATGGTGCTATTTCATATTTGTTGCTTTCTTGTTCCTTTTTTTACGGTTTTTAATTTGCAGTAAGTACATCTTTTGTGATGGTTTGCACAATAAAATATTATTTAAAAAATCGGGATGAAAATTTCTGACAGCCTGTTGACAGCCGGGCCACAGATTATTATTATTATTATTATTATTATTATAGTTCCCGGATTACTATTTTTAGAAATATATGAAATTAAAAAAATAAATAATTTTGTTTCAACCGTCCTAATGCCAGGGGCGGTTGAAACAGTGATTGGAGTCAGTTGAAACACATACAAATAATACAATAAATACTAATAAAACATGTTTTATTCATGATTTATACTAATTATACGATAAGTATGGCACCGCATGACAATATTCATCAGTAAAATCAAAATTATCCCTTTCTTAGAGGTTACTGAACTAACTTGACGAGTACCACGTCTAGCTATAACTCTGTCAGGCTTTTGTATGGTGTTTATGCCGGTTTCATCAGTGCTATTATATCTTAGGGCTCAAAGTTATAACGGTCCATGACAATGGACAAATTATCACCTTGACAAGCTTGTAGCTTGTGCAGCGCGTACAGACAGTTCAGGGTTTCTTCTCATAAACATCTGAAACCATTCAATATTGTGATAATCCTGGCTCCTGATCTTCATTAAAAACATGATTGTGTGCTTTATACTACGGGGTATCCTCCTTTATCTTCTTTGCTAGACGCATTTCGCTTTCGAATGTATCTTTACAGAGAACAGTGGTTTATATCAAGTTTGTCCGCTGCTTTCCGCAGTGAAGCTCCAGCTTTTACCTCCTCATATGCATTACTATAGCTCCACAAGTCAATTTTTTCTCTGAGAGACTTCCTTACCCGGATTCTGGGCATCTACAAAAAAATAAACATTAATATATTTTCTGTTTTAAGCGTACCCTCAATAATGTTTCAACCGTCCCCAACCACACTTTTGGTAAAATATACATTTTAATTACGATAGTAATAATAACACATTAAAAATATTTGCTATCCCTTATTCAACAAGCTTCATAATAATCAGAAATTACACACTCAATACATTCACTTTAAAAGAATAAATAATATTAGCCTTAATCTCAGAAGAAAAATACTTTTGGGTGCTAAAAAACAATATGGCGTCCTGCACTCAACGACAACGCGCGGGAAACCGCGCAACACTGAATTCGCGTTCGGACCTGTCGTCCGCTTCGTTTTCCTCTTGCACCTCTCACTCCACACGTAACTGTTTACGAGATATTAGCTCTGTTTCAACCGTCCTTTGTTTCAATCGTACCCAGTCTACCCTATCTATACTATTATTATAAAGCGGAAATGTTTGTTTGTTTGTTTGCTTGAACGCGCTAATCTTCGAAAGTACTGGGTGGATTTGGATGAAATTTAGTATGGAAGTAGCTTGAAGCTTGAGGAAGGTTATAGGCTACTTTTTACGCGACTGCAAAAAAGGAGAGTTATGTTTTTACCGTGATAGAATCCACGGGAGCGAAGCCCCGCGTGAGTACTAGTAATTAATATAAACATTGCACCCGTGCGAAGCCGGGGCGGGTCGCTAGTAGATTATAAATAACACTTTCACACGTCTTTTTTTCGTAAATGTAAACTAGATGAGGCGGAACTAAATGGACGCACCCAACGTGTAAAGATTGGATCGTATATAAGTGAAGAAGCTCAAATAACATATGGAGTGCCACAGGGTAGTGTACTTGGGCCTCCAATGTTTTTGATGTATATCAATCAACTGTGCAACTATCAACTTCACAATGCTAAAATAGTAACCTTTGCAGATGACACGGCAATAGTCTTTCATGGCAAAACGTGGGATGAAGTAGCTGACAACACAGAGAGTGGCATTAAGCAGATTTTAAACTGGCTCAATAAAAATACGCTCACTATTAATCTCAATAAAACGAAATATCTCACCTTCTCCATTACAAAGTCGGGAGCGCCAGCTATTGATCAAATAAAAATAAAAGCTCATACTTGCCGTAATAACGACAGCTCTCTGTGCCAATGTACTCAACTCGATCGAGTTGATAGGGTTAAATATCTAGGTGTCTGGGTTGATGAAAACCTTAACTGGCATCACCATATTGAAATTTTGACAAACAGAATTCGGAAACTTATGTCTATTTTCAAAAAGGTACGACATATAGAGGATTTGAATGTCTTGAAAATAATCTACTTTGCACTTTATCAGTCAGTATTGGGATACTGCATTTCTGTCTGGGGAGGGTCTCACAAGACATTTCTTATTAAGCTCGAAAGAGCACAAAGAGCGGCAATTAAAGTTATACTTTCCAAACCAAGGCTATACCCTACTGCAAAACTATACAAAGAGTTTAATGTCCTTACTGTACGCCAATTATTTATTTCACGCAATCTTATTTATGCACACACCCATTTACTGAGTATCGGTTCCCAAATAGATAATAGAAGAAGAAACGACATCGTATTCAAAACCACTCCACATAAAACAGTATTTGCAAAGAGATATCCCTATATAATAGCTCCTTATATATACAATAAAATGAGTAAAGATGTGTCCTTAAAGAAAATATGTCATTTCAAATTTAAAAAAGTTGGTAAGAACTTTTTAGTTGTGTTAAATTACCAAGAAACCGAAAATTTATTAACTGTTCCTGGGTAACGCAATTACACACTAAGTTCCTGCATATCTAACTTCTTACACGTATGCATTACATTCCAAATTATAAACACATTTACACACACACACACACACACACGCACGCACGCACACACACACACACACACATCGACACACATACAAACGTAATTATGTCTCGTACAAACATTCTATTTTTCATTACCTAATTTTTTACTTTGTTTTAATATTAATTTTTAACTTTTAATTACTTTACCTTGTTTATATATGTAATAACGGATTGTTGCACAATACTTCATATATTGTAATATTAGATCAACCACGAATTGTAACTGTTGCTTATAGCACAGGTGCTTATACCTAACGTGACCAGACGTCCCGTTTTGAACGGGACTGTCCCTTTTTATAATTACGAGTCCCGGTGTCCCCGCAATGACGCAAGGACGCAAAATTGTCCCGTTTTCTGAGACCGCGTCAACGGACTCATCGGTCGATGTGAATATAGCCGAGAATGGCCAAGACGTCGTCGCTCGCGCTTTGTTGACTATTTATTTGACAGATTTTTCGTTCGCCCACTTCTCGATATTTGTTTTGTTGTTGTTGTTACATGTTTTTTACGTAGTTTATATTTGACATTAACATTCATATCTGGAGTGAGGCCATTAAGAGGCACGGGGAAGCACTTGCTGTTTTCCTTGAGATCTCCAAGGCCTTTGACAGGGTCTGGCACATAGATAAAATAAATAACTAGATATGGTCAACAGACGAAATTATATCGGAACCGTGTGTCTCCAGTTAGGCGCTGGGCGGGGCAACAACTACACATGCAGTTTAATAAAATCAATAGATACGCACTCGCAAACACACCAGCATTTCTTGAATCAGAACGTACTATACAATCAATAATAAACCTTATTCCGTCAAACACAGCGTGTATTTACCATGCACCGTAGAACTTACCCACACAAAAACATCGGTCGCTATCGTTGTGCTGTGCAAAAGCAATTTATTTTACATATACGCTAGTGATTGACTAAATCGGAAAGTTATCGATTCTTCCATTTATTATTGTACAATTTTTTTTGGGCACCTGAAAATGAACCAAATAAAAAATGGCATGTCCAGAAAATATTACAATAACAATAAACATATTATTAAGAACATAACATTACATAATTATTATTAAGTACTACCTACTAAGTATTAAGGGCTACCCTAGCGCTTTCGACTTAAATCTTAATATTTAATTATCATAGTGATAGGTCAAATAGAAGTTGATGTTAACTTACATTACGCTCTTGATCGGAACATACCAGCCGTATAGGCTGTATAGAATCCTGAAAAGTTGAATGACTGATTTTATGAATACCCTAAATCATGAGAATAGCTTTCAGTAATAAAATAAAATTCAACCCACTTCTGCAAAAATCAGTTGTACTCTTAATTTTGGAATTTTCCATTCAAAAATCCTGCGACTTTTCTTTAGAGACTAGAACATTTCTGCGTTGAAGTGAACCGAGCATATGGTGCTATTTTTTGTAGGGTACCAGATAGGTGGCATGCCTGTGGCATCAATCCATTCCTTTTTTATGTTATCATCTTTTGGGAAACTGAAAAGTACGAAAAGCACTTATTTATCATTTACATACATCCTAAGCTACTTCTAAACGTCACCATATAATATCGCAATAATTACGTAACACACTATAAATCAAGATCTGAATGATTTTGACGTATATTGATAATGCATTTGTTCGGTACTTTTGTATATGTACGCACAAATATTACTCATTTTCTTTCCATTCTTTTTTTTTTTATCGATTAATACTTAATCGACTAGCATACTCCAAACGGGACATGCCTAAAACGAAACGCTTTTGCAAGCGCGCAACACTGACCGGTGAGGTGTTGCAACACTCTCTTCTCAACGGAAAAGAGACCCGCACGTTTGCTAAGAGCTCGCTCCGGTAGCTTGAGCCTATAAAACCAATCATCACAATTTTCAATCGATCAGCACAATAGCAGATGTATATCGACTCCAGCCTACGGGATTACTACATCCGGCTCGAAGGACCAATTCCAACTCCCAGAACCTTTGAAGTTCCATGTCAAGTTGACAAGTAGTCGAGTTGACACTCAGTCGTTTCATACTTTCATATGAAATTCTACCACCTATCAGATAACCAAAAATGCTGTTGATGGCCACGGGTGTGCCCGGTGGACCCTTGATGTTATCCAGTAGCAGTATGCTATCCAGATAGTCAGATCCCAGTAGTAGTTCAACAGGCCGCGTTGAGCGTAATTCTGGGTCTGCTAGATCAAGATTTTGTAGGTGTTGAAACTTCTGAATATTCCCAATTGATTTAGGAATATTAGCAGTGTAGCTTGTCAGGTTAGGTAGGATAAAAGCTTCGATGTGAAGCTTCGGTTCGGGTTTGTTGTGAGGTGTGACCTCGCACAACACGTAACCACGTGGTTGGACTTCACCACCAATACCGGTGAGAGTGGTGCCTGCCCGCGCGGAGTACCGCGGCAGGCCGAGACGTTGGACGCACGACTCAGAAATGAGCGTAGTCTGTGCACCTTGATCCACAAGGGTGCGAACGAGCCTCGGCGTGTAAGGCCCTTGGTTCAAGGGTCGTACATTTACAAGCGCAGTCGTGAGTAAGACTGTACAGTTCTGACTCGAAGGATGCCCCGTAGCTCCATGTAATGAAGGGGGCGTGAAAGTTTCCGCTACTGAGCGCAACTCAGGGGAAGAAGATGACTCCGTAGCCAGCAAGACGTTTGGAGTAGGCGCATCAACGTGTAGTAAAGAATGGTGCCTTTGAGTGCAGATGCGGCAAGTATGGCGCGACTTGCAGTCCCTTTGCTCATGACCAGAAAATAAACAATTGGTACAAAGTTTATTTTGTTCCACGAAAAGTTTTCGTTCCTTTGAAGTGAGTGTGTGGAACTTCTCACATTTATATAAAGGATGTGAATTGTCCTTACAATACGCGCATTTAACTTTATTTAAGTCATCCACCGCAGTTGTTGCATGTACGCTCATAGCACGCGGTGCATTGTGTTGCACGTCAGAGTGCGCGTGAGTAAGCGACATCGCACGCTTTCCCGCCATAGCATGGCGCGATGACCCCGCCGCCGGCCGTGCGAGCCAGCCGTTCCGCCAGCAGCAGTGCGGGCGGGCGCCGCGCGCTGCGCAGGCCCCGCGGATGTACTTGCAGTACGCGCGGATGCGGTCATCACTTCAGATGCCGCCAATTCCTTATCGAGGAAATCGAGGAATTCAGTCACGTCAGGAATTTTACATGAAGTTTGTAATGACAATTCAAAACGCCTACGAATATTAGGGGTAATTTTTCGTAGCAAAATATTTAATAGTACGAAACTCCAGTCAGCAACTGGTAAACCTAATGCTTTCAAAGCAGTAATATTCTCGTGATAACAATTTATCAAATTACGTAAACTTGATTCAACATTTTTCTCGTTAACCGACTCACAGTCAAAAATGTTGTCAAAATGTTTTGTTGAAATGATTCGTTTGTTTTCATAACGTGAAATTAATACCTGTAAGGCATTTTCGTAATTAGAATCCGTAACGGGAATAGATTTGATAAGATTATACGGTTCATCTTTTAAAGATATCGGAAGTAGCAAATATCGGAAGCGTTCGACATTTGTTAAGGTGACGTTGTCATGTACAAGTGATTTAAATAAATCGTAGAAAGCATTCCAATCAGTTAAAACCCCAGTGAATGTTTGAAGCGATAAGCGCGGTAAACGAATATGCGATTGCGTTGATTGTTGAGCGCAGCAGCTGCTCGCGTGTGACAACCCAGTAAATCCGCCGCAGACGGACGTAACGCTTTGTTTACGCTCCTCCTTAAACGTGTCTAAGGCAACTTGGACCTTAAAGTACAAAGAATCGAATTGATTTCTTCTTTCATCCGAGAATCTCCAAAGAATCCGATGGAAGTCCCGGTGTTCTTTACAAAGACCGATGTAGCGATACATCATCTTGAGATCGGCTGTAAAGACTCATTTCTGAAATCTTATGAAAGTCCAGACTTCATAAAATAGTCTTTACAGCCGATCTCAAGATGATGTATCGCTACATCGGTCTTTGTAAAGAACACCGGGACTTCCATCGGATTCTTTGGAGATTCTCTCCCCATGATCCCGTAAAGGAATATCGTATGTGCTCTGTCACATTCGGCGTCGCTTCCGCACCTTTTCTAGCTTTGCGAACACTTCGTCAATTAGCAATTGATGAAGCTGCTAACTTCCCACTTGCCTCGCAAGTACTTCTTAACGAAGTCTTCGTTGATGATGTCGTTACTGGAGTTGATACGGTTGAAGATGCTATCACTCTTCAGCACCAGCTAACTTCCATTTGTAAAGCAGGAACTTTCGAACTCCGCAAATGGACCAGTAATAGTTCCGAGTTTTTATCGCACTTAAACAATGATGCTTCCCATCATGATGACGCTCTTATTTTGTCAGCACTCGACACTGACACTTCTGTCAAGGTCTTGGGGCTCAAGTGGAACCCTAAATCTGACGTCTTTTCCTATGAAACGAATGAAGTGGCTAACTCACGCAAATGTACAAAGCGCATAATGTTGGCAGAAATCGCAAAGATTTATGATCCCCTCGGATTTCTAAGCCCAGTGACAGTATTCGTGAAGCATTTAATTCAACTTCTATGGGTATCAGGCACAGGTTGGGATGCTGCCCCTCCACAGGGTATCTGTGACTTGTGGTTTCGGTTCATCCACGAGCTACCGTTACTACAAGACATCGCGTTACCTCGTCATGGTCTTCCTAGCACACATCAAATGTCACTTCATGGCTTCTCCGACGCATCTGAAAAGGCGTACGCCGCCTGCGTCTACATTCGCGTTATTGACTCGAACGGTGCCATCAGCACACACCTTCTCATAGGTAAAACAAAAATTGCGCCTTTGAAACGGCTCACCATCCCGAGATTGGAGTTGTGCGGCGCTCAACTATTGTCAAAATTGATAAAAAAGGTCCTCACTGCTTACAGCGGTAGATTGTATTTCGACCAAGTCTACGCTTGGTCTGATTCCACCATAACTCTTGCCTGGTTACGGTCGTCTCCAGACAAGTGGCGGACATACGTGTCCAACCGCATAGCGGATACAACAAGCAACGTGCCTGCCTCGCAGTGGCACCACGTTAAATCCGCAGACAACCCCGCAGGCCCCGCGTCTCGTGGTGTTCTCCCCTCTCAATTGAACCATCAACTATGGTTCACGGGACCCGGTTGGCTCAGTAAAAACGAGTCTGAGTGGCCTAAGACTAACGTCGTATGTCACACCGACGCAGAACGTCGCAATCACGTTCTTCTCACACAAACCAATGACCCTAATAGCTTAGAGTTCATTGAGCGATTTTCTTCATTTCCAAGGATGCTACGCGTAATTTCGTATATGTTACGATTCATAAACAAATGCCGTAAATCCAATAGCCCTACGACTAAACATGTCACAGTTCCTGAGACAAAACAAGCTCTCAATAGAATTATATCACTTGTCCAAAATGAATGCTTTTTTGAAGACATCTCGCGTCTCAAAGACGACGACAGATGTACAAAACGTCTTCAAAAACTAAAACCTTTCTTGGACGATGCCGGACTCCTCAGGGTCGGTGGCAGAATAAATCAGGCCAACGTACCGTATGATGCCAAGCATCAGATTCTGTTACCCAAGAAACATCATTTCACTAATCTTCTCATTGATGTCTATCATAAAACACATTTACATGTGGGACCCCAAACTTTGCAGTTTGCCCTCGCCCAGACCTACTGGATCCTGTGTGCTCGCGATGCTGTTCGTATGCGTACACGACGCTGCGTATCGTGTGTTCGTGCACGACCTGTCCCGCCACAGCCATCAATGGCTCAATTACCTACCACTAGGGTTCGATCACTTCGCCCCTTCTTAAATACGTCCGTTGACTTTGCGGGACACTTCTTTCTTCAATCAAGTAAACTTCGTAACGCGAAAATTTACAAATCGTACGTATGCGTGTTCGTTTGCCAATCAACGAAAGCAATCCATTTGAAATTAGTTCCCGATCTCTCAACCGAATCTTTTCTGAACGCATTGCGTAGGTTCATATCCCGGCGCGGGTATTGCAAAACAATCCGTTCCGACTGCGGACGGAATTTTGTAGGTTATGACAGGTATCTTTCCGAACTTTTCACGTTTCTGCGAAACGAGTCGAATCAGACTGCTATAAACACCCAGCTGACAAACATGCAAATCACCTGGCAGTTTAATCCTCCGTATGCTCCGCATTTTGCCGGTCTCGTCGAACGAGCCGTAGGTAGTCTGAAACGACACTTACATCGTGTCATAGGTACATTAAAACTAACTGTTCGATACTCATCGAACATCATCATCAGCAGTTTTGGCTCAAGTAGGTCACGCTGCGGCACCAGCGGACAGCGCGATCTACGCGAACCAGTGCGCGATCGACCGGCATACCTGTAGCACTCATTATCATCATTAGCATTAATTAGAGTAAAGTGTCGGAATAAACTTCTCTAAAATCTTACCTTAGACTTATCATTTAGCACCCGCAATATCTAGCAGCTCGAACATTACCGTTCATATTGGTCCTTCGAATCGTCAAGGACTCCGCGACCGCGATTAATCGTAACGCGCAGTGCTTGTACAATTCCAGCAGCCTGTGGGTTGCCGCGAACTAAACTTAGACTAGGCGTGAGTTCAGAGTGATCTACATCCACCGTTGGGAGCTACCTGCAAAGCAACAAGAGCGAGCCAGCTGCTCGCGTATCCAGCAGCATTGCAGCAACAGCCGCATTACTTGTAATAGCAACAACCGTAGAACTAGCGGTTTTCAAGTAAGAACGTTCCATATTTTCTGTCTCACTTTAATCTGAAAGCAGCACAATGGAGACTTTATACTTCCAACAAACTGAATTAGCAGAGAGCATTGCCAAGGTCCTTATTAATTTCAATAAGGATGGCAAACAGCGTCAGACCATCGACTACTGTAAAAAGAGACTAGATCTTTTAGACTTGTATTGGAGAGAGTATCAGCTAAATAACGAAAAACTTTTTCCTTTCGAAAAAAGAGGTCATAAGTACTTCGTCAATTCGGAGTTCGAGCGAACAATGGAGTCTTATAAAGCAGCAAAAGACGCCATATCCGAATATTATGAAGAGTTATGTAATAAAGCAAAACAGCCAGCATTCTCTGATCAAGAAGAAAACCCTTCATATCAAC
This sequence comes from Tholera decimalis, assembly GCA_943138885.2. NCBI lineage: Eukaryota > Metazoa > Arthropoda > Insecta > Lepidoptera > Noctuidae > Tholera > Tholera decimalis. The sequence goes on along the minus strand of OW964552.2, from coordinate 9,984,839 downwards.
AAGCAGCAGCAGCAGCAGGTCCTTCGGGGGGCAGATCCTTACAGCAGCAGGATAACTCGACGCCCTCAACATCCTTCAGGCCCGCGCGCGCTATTGTAGAGGAGTCTAGAGGTACCTTTAGTAAGCTAGATGACATGCTACGCAAGCAAAAAATCAACTTCAAGGCGTTCGCAAGAACCGTAGAAAGCATAGATGTCGAGTCCTTGTGTGACAAATGGGAGTTTGAAGACGCCTTGCGATTATTACAAACTCGGTGGACAGCCATAGATAACAGCCATTGGGAACTAATGATGGAGTTGGAAGATGACGAGCAGTACGAATTAAGCTACACTAAACAGGAGCGTACGTACAACGGCTTGAGAAAGGCTATCAGTTCCAAGATGTGGGCAACGTCGTATCGTGACAAGTCCACACCAAAAATGGAAATTCCTATATTCTCAGGCAACTATCAACAGTGGGTATCCTTCAAGGATCTTTTCGATGAAGCAATCCACAACAATCCTTCTCTGTCAAATGCACAAAAGATGCAGTTCCTGAAGAGTAAGATTAAAGGAGAAGCTGAGCGTTTGATCCAACATCTCCCGATAAGCACGGATAACTATAACACCTGTTGGGAGATCTTGACTCACAGATTTAACAACAAAAAACAGATATTTATGTCCCATATAAATTCCTTTTATAATCTTGCCAATATACAGCAGCAGTCGTACACAGCCATAAAACGACTTCATGACGTCACCTTAGAGAGTCTTCACGCCATAAAGAACCTAGGCGTAGATATTACGACATGGGATCCTCTTCTTGTCTATATACTAGCACAAAAATTGGATAGTGAGTCTTATTCCGAGTACATAGAGTCGTTGAAGAATTCGCGTGAGCTTCCTGTACTTCAAGACTTTTTGGACTTCTTAGAGAACAAGTTCACTGTCCTAGAGTCATCTCGGCGACGTCAAGATGGGACACCTAAGACAGTTTCATCTCAATCATCTAATCTTTCATCAAATTTTAATCGAAAAAATAATTATAAATTGAACAATGAATCTAAAAATACCAGGAAACTGGAAATTGCGAAATCAATGCATGTGTCTGAGTCACTAAATAAATGCCCTCATTGTTCGTCAAAACATAATTTAATAAATTGCAAAAAATTTATGGAAGCGCCAATTGAGCAGAAAATAAAATTAATTAAACAATTAAATTATTGCATAAATTGTGTTTTCGATCACAATGGCGCAAAATGCTACTCGACAAAAAGATGTCATAAGTGCAATGACGAGCATCATACGATTTTGCATGACTATTTCGCAACTCAATCAAAGTCTAACAACTTTACCGAGATTGCAAAGGAAAAAGGCGAGAACAGCAAAAGTATACACGCTTCTCAGCAAGAGGCATCGGAGATTTTATTAGCTACAGCACTCGTGAAGGTCACAGCAGCCGACAGGACCCAGCACGTGATGCGAGCACTGATCGATCAGGGTTCACAAGTTTCCGTGATCAGCGAGAAAGCAGCACAGCAGCTAGGATTAAAGCGAAAACCTTGCAAAGGGGCTATTTTTGGAGTTTGCGGGCGTGAAAGTACCTGCAAAGGAAAACTAACGATCGTTTGTCAATTGACTTATACCGATTTTGAGTTTTCTACTGATGTTTTAATAATGAACAGCTTAGTAAAAAAATTGCCAAATGAGACGTTTACAAAGCCATCATGGCAACATACTGCTCATCTCTGGTTAGCGGACCCAGATTATAACATCAGTCGTCCAGTGGATCTTCTCTTAGGAGCGGAAGTCTATGCCAATATCCTGTTAGAGGGATTAATTCGCGGACAAACGTCCTCGGAACCGCTAGCACAGCAAACTCATTTAGGATGGTTGCTATGCGGTGGCAATGCAAGCACTTCATTTCAATGCAACGTAATCTTGAATAACGTTGAGGATATCCAACAATTCTGGAAAATTGAAGACATTCAAGAACAGAATTCTATGTCTGTAGAAGATCAGGAATGCCTAGATTTTTATGAAACTACGACGAAACGTCTAGAAAACGGTCGTTATGTAGTAAGGTTACCTATGAAGCCAGGATGGGAAGAGAAGCTGGGATCTTCGAAAGAGATAGCGATAGCACAATTTAAAAATCTAGAACGTAAGTTTAGCAAGAACGAAGATCTAGCGAAGCAATACAAGCAATTTATCCGCGAATATGAGCAGCTGCAACACATGAAGTTAGCGATTTCTAACAGCAAGCAGAAGGCGGAAATAGAATGTTTCTTTCCTCATCATGCGGTACATAAAGCGGAATATAGCACTACAAAATTGCGCGTAGTGTTCAACGCATCGGCTAAGACTACTTCAGGCCACAGCCTTAACGACCTAATGCAAATGGGTCCAAACCTCCAATTAGATTTGTTAGAGCTTATTCTGAAGTGGAGGCAATATCGTTTCGCATTCACAGCCGACATCGAAAAATGCTTCCGTATGATTTTAATTAATGAACAGGATCAAGGCCTACAACAAATCGTATGGCGACAAAGTCCGGATCAGCCTATAAGAAATTATAAACTAGCAACGATAACGTATGGAACTAAAGCAGCACCATTCTTGACAATGATGACTCTGCGAAAATTAGCGTCAGATGAGCAGCAGAAACAGAAGACTGATGCAGCGAGTAGGGGCTTGACGACCTCACAATTGCTGGAACAAGCATTGTGGTGGCAAGGACCGACCTTTTTATCATCACCTCATTTCAAACCTAAAAAACAAACAAAATACGCTACTGACGAAGAGACGAAAAAGTATGTAAACGTAGCTCAGAATCTTATCGTAGATAGCAGCATAGTTAACGATCTATTACATCGTTACAGCTCATTTACAAAAATAACACGCATTTTAGCCTGGATACGGCGGGCTTTGACACCTGTTGTTAGTAAACAAAAAACGAAGCATCTCACTTTACACGAGCTTAGATCAGCAAAAATTACAATAATAAAATACGTTCAGCGCGCTGTGTTTAAACCAGATATTGAACGCTTATTGCAAAACCAGGAAGTAAAATCCGACAGCAAGCTACTCAACCTTAATCCATACTTAGATCAAGACGGAATTTTTAGAGCAAAGGGAAGACTCAGGCACGCAAACATAAGCTCAGAAATGAAGTATCCAATCATCATTCCATATAGCAGCCGACTGACTGAGCTTCTTATCGCTCAAGCCCATGAGCTCATATTTCACAGAGGAGCTCGGCTTACCATGTCCTTTCTAAGACAAAAGTATTGGATAATAAAAGGAAATCGAGCCGTCAAAACACAACTTCACAGATGTGTTACCTGTAGAAAACAAGAACCCAGGAAATTACAGCAGATTATGGGAGATTTACCTGATTTCCGCACCAATCCAGCTCCAGCATTTTATCACACGGGGGTAGACTACACGGGCTTCATATCTGTGAAAGCCAATAAAGGACGTGGAATAAAAACCACGAAAGGATACGTGGCTTTGTTTATCTGCATGGTCACGAAAGCAGTGCACATAGAATTGGTTTCGGACTTGAGCAGCGCTTCTTTTATAGCAGCATTGAGAAGAATGTCAGCGCGACGAGGAGCTCCGAAACATATGTACTCTGACAATGGCACTAACTTCGTGGGAGCCAACAAAATTATGCAAGAAGAGTACGAGCAGCTAATGCAAGTTTTCGGTGATTCATTTTATAAGGAGCTAGTGGAAATGGATATAGAATGGCACTGGAACTATCCTTCCTGGCCTAGTGCAGGAGGAATATGGGAACGATCGATACGAAGTCTTAAACAACACCTCAAAAGAGTTGTAGCGGACCAAGCATTGACGTTTGAAGAATATAGCACCATGTTAGCGCAAATAGAAGCGGGTCTCAATTCTAGACCTCTGTGTCCGATATCTGAAGACATAGACGACTTAGATTTCTTAACACCCGCGCACTTCCTAACTGGTAGAGCAGGTCTGACCGTGATTGAAACAGCCAACGACGCTAGGACTAGGTGGCACTTAACGAACAAGATTTTTCAAGACCTTTGGAGAAGATGGAAAATTGAATATCTTAGCCAATTATCTGTTCGGAACAAGTGGCTAAAACCAAAGAGCAACATTAAGATAGGTAATATGGTGACCATCCACGATGATAATTTTCCTTCTGGAAAATGGCCAGTGGGGAGAGTCGTTGAGGTGCACCAAGGAAATGACGGATTTGTAAGGGTTGTGACATTAAAGACAAAGAACGGTTTAATAAAGCGACCTATCATCAAATTGTCCGTCTTACCAATCGAGGCAGATGAAGAGCAGAGCAAAAAAGCCAAAACTAAAATCACAAAGGATGAAACGTTAGCGAGTACGATAAAGCCTCGTAATTTCATTAACGTCGTTTTATCATTAATATTTTTTATGAGTATCTTGAGCAGCAGCGAAGCATCGAACCACTTTACCCAATTTAGTGGTAATCAATCCTTATACTACGATCCGATAGGTAAATTGAATATAATACGGGATCAATGGAAAATTGTGTCTTACTATGAGATGCAACCTTATTGGCAAGGTGATAAAGCAGTGAATACTTTCATCAAATACCTAGAGCAAACATGTACACAAATTAAAGAATCCAGCCATTGTAATATGATTTTATTACAAGTGCAGCATGATTATACCGAGCTTCAATATCGTAATCAGCTGCTGCTAAATCAGCATTTCGGAACTCGGTCAAGAACTCGACGCGGCCTTGTTAACGCAGTCGGCTCTATAGCTAATACTTTATTTGGAGTACTCGATCAAAGTTTCGCGGACAAATACCAACGTGATATTGAAATTATCAATAGCAACGAGAAGCACTTATTACAACTTTGGAAAAATCAAACATCTGTGGTAGAAGCTGAGTATAATGTTCTGAAACGAACTGAGAAGACCATTGATACTCAGTATAAGCTTATAAATAGACATCTAAACCTCTTAGATGAAGCAGCTAGGCAAGTGCAGATGCAAACTAAAAGCACGTCAACTTTACAAGAATTTACCTTAGCAGCCATGGCTACGACAAATATGATACAAAACTTAAAGCGTGTACAAGATACTTTAATTGACACTTTGACGGATATTTATCATAGTAAAATTAACATGCATCTACTTACTCCAGAGCAACTCAGCAACGAACTTCAAATCATTTCCGGTCAAATATCAAAACAACTTACTTTACCCATCAATAACATTCAGGCCGATTTATATGAAATCTACAAGCTACTAAAGATCAAGGCAAGAATGAGCAAAGAGTATTTTATTTTTGAGATCTCCGTACCACTCATTAGCAGAGACAGTTTCCAACTGTACCGCTTAATACCGGTACCTCTTCAGGTTGGAAATGACATGATCAGCATTATTCCAATCACCGATTATATAGCAACTAATCTGATGAGGGATGCTTATCTCGAAATCAAGGACGACGATCTTCAAACTTGCAACTATCAGGATGAAAGCTACATCTGTCAGCTACGAGGTCCAATCAAGCGTCTGGATCCAGAAGAAAAGTTCTGTCAAACCGAACAAATAGGTACCTGCCAGCCTAAGAAAGAAACCTGCAAGAATATGTGGTTACAATTGCACGACCTATCGTCCTATCTATATTTTGCATGTGATACTTATTTATTTACGATCATATGTGACGCTGAAACCCGAGCGCGCCGAGTCAGCAAGGCCGGGCTCATTCAACTCGACAAAGAATGCATAGCTAAGGGCCGTGACATAACTCTTTATTCATATCAGCAGGGAAACAAGCTGACTTTAAAACCTGACCTCTTAATAGCAAATATAGCTCCAATACAGCACCATCATTTGGTAAATATTACGCTGCCATTTCTCGAAACAATGACAGAGGATGCACAGATCAACAACACACTAACCCGTCTTGGCAATCAGATAGCCGCTATGAAGAAAGCAACTTTGGAAGAAGGGACAATAACTACGCATGATATACATCACTATGCCATATCATACGTATTGCTAGCAGCAATCGTCGTAGCGTTCCTGTGGTTCCTGTGGCAGCGAGGCAAGCAAGACTCATCCAGGCCCGCGCGGGCCCCGCAGACGCCGTGCGAGCCGGTGCCCGCACCAGCGCCTGTCGAGCCGCGCGCGGCGCCTATCAGCTGTGTGAGTGTTAGTGCAAGTGCGCGTAAGCCGTCCGTGCCCGAGCAAGGGATAAGTGTTTGTGGGATCAAACGGTGGTCCAGTTTACGAGTTAAAAAAGACAAATCAACGTCACCTATCAGTAGAAGACAATCGGTCTTTACGGTAGATCTAGATAGAGATTAGCGATCATTTAGGATAAGAACATTCAGCATTGTATTAACATTCATAAGCAAACTACTGGTTCACCTATGTATTACTAACCCTCTTAATTGTACAATCATATCATCTCTTTTCCCGTATCCTCCCCTTGGGAGCATGTTCGATACTCATCGAACATCATCATCAGCAGTTTTGGCTCAAGTAGGTCACGCTGCGGCACCAGCGGACAGCGCGATCTACGCGAACCAGTGCGCGATCGACCGGCATACTTGTAGCACTCATTATCATCATTAGCATTAATTAGAGTAAAGTGTCGGAATAAACTTCTCTAAAATCTTACCTTAGACTTATCATTTAGCACCCGCAATATCTAGCAGCTCGAACATTACCGTTCACTAACTCAAGACGAATTCAATACTCTACTCTGTCAAATTGAAGCGGTCTGTAATTCACGACCTCTCTGTCAACTTAGTAATGATCCTACTGATCCATTACCCCTTACTCCTGGACATTTCCTCATCGGGGAACCATTAACGTCTTTACCTGAATTTAACTTGTCTAACGACAATCCACACCGCCTCGCTAGATGGCAGGTTATTCAACAAGCCGTCCAACATTTTTGGAAACGCTGGAGCGTCGAATATTTACACCAGCTACAACCAAGAGGTAAATGGTTCCACGACAATACTAACACACCCCTTAGGGAGGGTTCTGTAGTCGTGTTGATAGACAACACACTGCCCCCACTGCAATGGCGTCTCGCACGCGTGCATCAGCTGCATCCCGGCGCCGACGGTAATACCCGAGTCGTAACTGTACGCATCGGTAATACTCTTACTAAGCGACCTGTAGTTAAGGTCTGCCCATTGCCTGTAGAATAGGCATCTCTTAGGTATATCGCATTACATGTTTTTAGTCTTAAGTTAGTATAGCATTATGTATCTAGTTCTTAGATAAAATAAGCATTATTTTATCGCCGGCAGCATGTTCGGTACTTTTGTATATGTACGCACAAATATTACTCATTTTCTTTCCATTCTTTTTTTTTTTTTATCGATTAATACTTAATCGACTAGCATACTCCAAACGGGACATGCCTAAAACGAAACGCTTTTGCAAGCGCGCAACACTGAACGGTGAGGTGTTGCAACACTCTCTTCTCAACGGAAAAGAGACCCGCACGTTTGCTAAGAGCTCGCTCCGGTAGCTTGAGCCTATAAAACCAATCATCACAATTTTCAATCGATCAGCACAATAGCAGATGTATATCGACTCCAGCCTACGGGATTACTACATTCATCATCGAAGGACAGGGGCCCCTGAAGAAGACTGCTTCGTCATACCAGGTCAGTCCCAAAATTACGGTCTATGCTAGCCAAATATCTACATTTATCCGACAGCATTGCTTCATATGTTCGAAATATTGGTCTGCTCAACAACGTAAATACCGCAGTGAGTGTTGTTGATTTAGCATAATGAAACCGATTCCTACTGTAAGTGTGTTACGCAATTACCCCGCAGGTAATAGTTTAGTAGGTTATAATAGGTTTTTGTTATAAGAAAAATCCTAGTTAGTAGAGAAATTGTTAAATATATGAAAACAAACACACATCCATGCATAACAAATAAATAGCATGAATATATTGACTTATTTTAAGCTCAATTCACAAATACATTATCTGAACCATGCCGATTATTATAACGCATTCGAAGCTTCAACGGAAGCAAAATACAAAAACCATAAAAAATAAAGAAACAGCATGAGGATAAGGCATAACATACGATAATTCTAAACCGAAAAACACCACCGATTATTAACCTAAAATTAAAGTAACTTACTTTACGAATATTGGTTACGCATTTCTCTACTACTCTGTAAAAAAATCAAAATAAGTAAAAAAACATTATTTACATCGATCTTCCAACCAGGTTAAAACGGTTGACAGATTGAAAAATAAACTATTGTAGCGACGGCGACGTCGGAACTCCTTACGCATGCTGCGGGCGTAAAATAAATTGTTTATTTTTTTTTACTTTTTTGTACACTTGACTTTTCAACGTATTTTTATTTCTGTCACCTCATGTAAAATAAAAGTTAAACATATTTTCTTAGAGGTTTCCGTATGTTATAAAAAACTTTTTACCAAAAAATTAAACAGACTCCCAAATAACACTGCAAAGTGAAAAATAACTTTAATTTCGGTAGTCGGTGTCTTTAGTTTTGTATTTTCGTTTTTGGCACCGACTTCCGAAATTAAAGTTATTTTTCACTTTGCAGTGTTTTTTGGGAGTCGGTTTAATTTTTTGGTAAAAAGTTTTTATTTCACTCTTTTTAGTTGGTCGATTTTTAATTTACCTAGTTACAAGAGCCTAAATGTCAACTACTTATATTCATTTACAAAATATTGCTTTTCCCAATGTTGGGCTGTTATTTGTTGAGGAGTTCTCCTGGTAGTTCACCATCAGCTTCACTTCACCATATGCATTGTGACGAGCATATTGTGCTTAATAACCACATTCAAGTAATCGAAGCGGAACACATGAAATACTTATATATTGAGTAGTTCCAGTGGCCATCTGTGGTCTTCATCATCAGGTCCACTTCACAAATGGTGCTTTTCGAATGCAACTACACAAGTTACTTTAAAAATACTCAAATCACTATAAGTGTGCCTATAATATTTGAAGAGTTCCCTCGATTTCTCCAGGATCTCATCATCAGATCCTGACTTGGTGACAATGGGACCAATTTTAAAGTATACCCTTTCAAACAAAAAAAGAATTTTCCAAATCGGTTTAGCCGTCTCAGAGTAATCGGTGATCATACATAAAAAAAAAAAATATACGCGTCCAATTGATAACCTCCTCTTTTTTTTGTCGTCGGTTGGAAAACCCCTAAACTATAATAGCAATATTTCATTCGTCAATCGACATTGCTGTCGATAGCCTACGTTAGTGGATCTGCACAAGCACATCACTAATTCGTCGCAAGAAGTGGCGGCCTCACTACGCGATGAATCCGCGTAATACAGTTTCGTATGTTATGTTTACATTGCTTGTCCAGTTACTTAGTGACGAACTCAGGTAGTGGTTAAGGAGCAATGTATTTATAGCAAAAGGAGGACAGTCGCTCTGATATTTGAAAACAAAAATAACATAGTTAAACCAAGAAATATTTTACGATTTATTGTTTTTCATGATTTTAAAGACAAATATTGTAAAATACTTGTACTTACATATGGTAAGTGATTCCATAATTCACATAGATTTGATTTTGGCTTCGGTTTTTACAAGATACCACAGAACAACTCGGGATTCATATATGTTATCACGATCGCCGTCGAAAGCGCACTAGTTCGCGGAGACGGCCATTTGCCTGTGACATGAGCCCTGTGGCCATGTCGCGCGGACACCGATACGCCCCCTTACCACTTCTCCTGTATTTTTGATTTCTGTGGTCTGGCACGATAGCCTTATTGCTAAGCTTCCTTCCTTCGGTTTACCCACTCAACTTTGCGTTTGGATTTAAGACTTCTTGAGAGATCGGTCCATTCGAGTGGCCATTGATAGCTGCTCGTCTGGCCAATTGGCAATTAATGCCGTGGTCCCACAGGGGTCTGTTCTCTCAGCAACTTTATTCTTGCTGCACATTAACGATCTGCGCCCGGTACCTTTGGGTATGCATACGACAGCACAGTTTCTGAGAGATATGTGTCCAGCGCGCGAGCTGGTGGGTCACAGATCCAGTGTCTCCGTGAGGACATGGTTGGGCGCTTGAACTTGTCCTTGAAGGCTGTCTCCAAATGGGGCGATGCCAACTTGGTTAAGTTTAATGCAGCTAAGACCCAAGCGTGTCTCTTCTCCGCAAAAAGGAGCCAATTTGAACCGGCTTCTACTTTCCGTGTTGTAACCGTGCAGATAACCGATCATATTGAGCTTCTTGGGGTGACTTTAATTCCAAACTGTGGCTTTATTTTTACACGCTCAGTCAAGAAGTTTTCATCAAGCTGTATTGAAACTTGAAGGTTAGACTACTACTACTCACCATAGAAATGGAGATATTTTATTGGACTGATTTAAAGGTCCCCGCATGGGAAATTGTTCAAAAATTGTAGACGAAGGTGAATATAAAAAAAACGTACTAAGAATTTCATTCTTACTTAAAATCATCACCAGCTATATTAAAGCAAATTTGTTCATCTGATAAATATAAATATAACTTATCTTTTCGGGTAAGTATATATATTTTTAATTCGTAACTTTTAAGCTAACTGACTATAGCTAAATAAAAAAAATTAAAAAGTTTTTTTTTTCATTGACATCCTGTTAATTGACCTTAATAAACCAATGTCCCGTTTTGAAACAAAAAATAAATGGTCACGTTACTTATACCTAGTTTAAGTAACAGTGCTCATATTGTTAACATAACTTATTTAAGCCAAATAAACGTTATAAACGTTATACTGTTTCCTAACTGACTACTCTGAGAAGAAACACTGAAACAAACTCAGAGATCAACGCGTCTTTTAAAGTCCAGACAATCTGTAGAGATCAAATCATACAGAGTTGATACGACCGAGCGGCTTTCCTTTAAACTGCGTATACTAGGTACCATTTTCAGGCTTTGTACCAAAAATCAATTAAATAGGAGAAGCAGTTTAGTCGCAAATGATTTTGATGAGATGCACCTTAAATCGACAAGACAAGAGATAACACACGCCGCGCTACGTTGCCACTTTGTTACTAGTACCTAGTAGTAGTAGGTAGCTAGTACCTAGGTATTTAAGGTCAGTCACATTTATTTACAAAGGGTGGTTGCGTTTTACTCTGATTTGTAAGCTATTTAGTTTGTTTGAAAAAATAATTTCTTTTTGGCTCTTTTTATTTTTTAACTGTATCAAATTAACACTAAACACGTATAGTATAGATAGTGTGATTTAATGCCCCTCTGTCGTATCAACTCTGTATAAGAGCCATGTAGGTTAATGTCTGTGGCGCCCTTTAGAGGACAGAATCAAACAGATTTGAGCAGGCCCGTCCAAACTGTGCAAGCATTTGTCAAATATCGTGTAGCTCAACTTAGAACCTTAAGGAAAGAAAAAAGACCAAAGCACCCTCTGTGCAACGCCTGTTACGGTACGGTACGGTCTCCCTGCGGAGACTATAAATAGTTCCCCCTAATCTGATAGCTTATCCTAGAGAAACCGTGCATTTTCTGGAGGAGACTTTAACACTTATCTACTCGCCGTAGTACACCTCGTGATAGTATTTTCTGTCAGAGATAGAATCTGTAAGTTCAACCTTTATTACGTAACTTCAGTGGCACATCCTTTCACAATCGAAAAGAACTACAAGTCCATTCATTCAGTATCTTTTATCGTTATGTTTATCGTGATCATGGCGCTTGCAACAGTGCCGAAATATCGGAAGAAACGACACAAAAGATACACATTAAAAACTACAGCTGTTGTAAGTGAACTTGAAGTAAAAATTAATGAATTAACTCCAACGCGAACGCCTGCAGCAAAAGAACGTAACATGAGTAAGACATGAGCTGTTTATGACAATGATCGACGGGAAAGTTGCTCAAGTGTTAACGCAGACTCCATCGAGTGCTTCATGTACTGTTTGTGGAGCAACTCTTAGACAGATGAACAATCTAATAAAAGTAACTGCAAGAATTGAGAATGAAGATACGTTTAAATACGGGCTGTCTACCTTACATGCTTGGATAAGATGTATGGAAATGATTCTGCATATTTCTTATAACTTAGGATTTGAAAAGTGGGCTGCATCGACTCCAGACAATGAAAGATTAAAGAAGAGAAAAAGAAGCACGTTCAAACTCGTTTCCGGAAATTGCTTGGTTTACACATTGACTTTTTTATATTTGACAGGCTTGCGTTTGACCTCACACCTCACAATCTCACCTGATGTTAAGCGATGATGTGGTCGAAGATAAAGCACGCTTGCCTAGAAGTAACCTATTCACTCTTGACTTAAAGACTCCCAGGTTATAACTATCAGGAAACACAGACTCCGGCAGGGAAAACCTCGTCAAGGTTCTGGAAACAGCAATGACGGAAATACGGCAAGGAGATTCTTCCAAACCTATCAATTTTCTGCAGAAATCACAGGTATCGATGAAGAGTTGATCAAGAGATTATACATAATTCTGCAAACTATGTCATCAGGATTTTCTGTTAACGCAGTAAAGTTTGGTGAATATACGCTGGGGACTGCACAGTTATTTGTGAGTAAATATAACTGGTAATATGCCATCTTCAGTCCACAAAATTCTTATACATGGTGCCAAAATAATCGAGCATTTTGCAGTTTTGCCAATAGGCCAATTATCTGAAGATGCTCAAGAAGCTCGTAATAAAGACTATAAGAAATATCGGTTACATCACGCTCGAAAGTGTTCCAGGTTAGCCACAATGGAAGACCTTCTGCACATACTGTTGTATACTTCTGAACTCTATATATATATCTAGCTTAAATATATCGAGTGCTGTGATACAAAAAGAACTACTTAATTAACGAAGCTTTTAGTATTGACAAGTGATGAGTAGATTAATGTTTATATTTTTTCATGGATAGTTTTGTTTTATTAAAATTATGTGGTTACTAGTACTCTCGCGGGGCTTCGCTCCCGTGGATTCTATCACGGTAAAAACATAACTCTCCTTTTTTGCAGTCGGGTAAAAAGTAGCCTATAACCTTCCTCAAGCTTCAAGCTACTTCCATACCAAATTTCATCCAAATCCACCCAGTACTTTCGACGATTAGCGCGTTCAAGCAAACAAACAAACAAACAAACAAACTAACAAACTTTTCCGCTTTATAATATTAGTATAGATTAACTTGTTAATTAATTTAATTTAACTTAATGCAAGTAAATAATTCATATTAATAATTTAATTTTAAGTTTGTATGAACAGTTTCGACATTTTATGTTTGTATTATTTTTTTACTAATTAAACATATGGTTTTTAAAGTAGCAGTGTTTTAATTATATAATCCTTAGCAAAACATGTACGCACTTATTTTGATGTAAGAACTTTAATACCATGTTTGATGCAAATAAAATGAATTTGAATTTGTATTCAGGAATACATAAACAAAAATTCAATTCAAAATGACAAAAAACAAAAAAGTTATAGAATTTTGAGATGGAACGCACAGGTTGGTCCCATAGTGCGACGCTGTAACTAGTGTTGCAAAAAACTTGAGTCTTCGAATCCTGTATAAACGGACTCGGATGATGAATTACAAGACTCGACTCATTACAACAGGACTCCAAGACTAGAGAACTAAGTTCTCTACGAGCCCTTGTATGTGACATGAGAGCTCGAGTCTCTTTGTGCGCTCGAGTCCTTTTTATGCGGCGAGTCGTACTCAAGTTCTTTTCGTGTATGAGTTTAGCAATTAAATTGTAACCTTAACAGGTACAGGTAGTATCTCAAAATATAAAGCCAGTTTACCTTCACATCTCTATTTTCATAGAAGTGAGTTTTTAGCTGATTTGTAATGATTTTTTCGTGTCAGTTTTTTTTAGTGCAGAATTACATAACCATTAATATAAACTTATCACTTATTCGAGTCTTTTCGAATGATGAGTTTCAAGTTTCATCTTCATGCTTCGAGTTTTTCTTGAAGACTCGAGTCCTTTTGTAAGACACAAGTGGTTGTTAAATGACTCGGACTCGGCTTGACTCTGGACTCCGAACCTTTTTAGCACACCGAGTCTTGCTTATTTGAGTCGAGTCATTAAAATTAAGACTCGGGGACTCGAGTTTTTTGAACACTAGCTGTAACTCGGCGTCGCTACTTCACTACACTTCGGCGGTCCATCCCCACCAGGTGACATTCCCAATAGCCTGGAGGAAGCCCAGCAGGGTCTGAATTCTGTCTGTCTGTCCATATGTCACTGCTACTTTATTCTGAAAGTATTACTTAGGACTACAAAGTTGAAACTTTGTAGATGTATTCTGTGAACCGGTTTACGATTTTTATACAAAAACCAGCAGTAGCTCGCGACTTCGTTCGCATGGGAAGTTTTTCCCGTGTAAATCCCGATCCCGTGGGAATTTTGCAAAATCCCGTCTTAGCGAGCATTTACGTACTAAAACGAAACCCCATGCAAAATTTGAGAGCCCTACTTGTAGTTTCTGAGATTTCGTGAAATCCGTGAGTGGTATTTCGCTTTTATATTTACATAAGTATATAGATAAATAAAAAACATTAACAAAAATTAAACCGACTTCAAAAAACACTGCAATATGAAAAAAAACTTTAATTTCGGAAGTCTTTGGTTTTGTATTTTTGTTTTTGGCAGCGACTTCCGAAATTAAAGTTTTTTTAATTGTATATTATTACCAGCAATGTCAGTAGAATTCAGATTAGGTACTAACAATCGTAAATATGCTTGTGTCTGGAGTGGGTGGTGGGATTCGAACCCGGGACCTCTCGATCACAAGTCCGACACCTTAGCCATTAGGCTATCGACGCTTCTAATGTCGGCGATGTTATGATTTTTTTTTATTGCCAAGATGGATTTGGAAGGAGAAGCATTGAACTGCAACATAGAAAGGTAAGTTTTAAAGGTTTTGTACTTAAAAAGGAAAAATGGGAACTTATTTTTATCAGAGATATATACAGAAAGCCTAGGATCCAAGTAAGTAAAAGAACTACTGAGTAGTTCTCGAAATATTCCAAAGCTGTCCGAATGCATGTAGTTCTCCATTAGGGATGAGACATACTTCCAAATATCAATACCAGGGCTTGCAAGTACGAGTCTGTAAAAATTCTAGGGTCGGAAACCAGGTATTAAAATACTAGAAAGTATTTTGAGCCACGGCGTAGTTAAAAGATTTCAATTCATTTTGTTACAGTTTTTTTTTTTAATATAAAATATTTTTTTATGTACACGATTTTTTTCCAACTTTTTATGTGTTTATTTTGTTGATTTTTTTAGGTTTTTTTTACATTTTTATTTATTTATTTTTATATGTTGAAGAAACAAGAGCTGCTCTACTTTACGACTCCCTAGTCGGGACCTCCTTAAATATTTACATTCCTAACTAATAAAAAGTCACGTACACATAACAGGTTTGTTTATTTACACACTAACTTTTAACAGTTTAAATTCAATAAACTCGCGAAATAATAAGGTCACGGTCAGTCGGTAAATTGCATAACAAGCTCGCACTCACTCAAACCACAACTGACGAAAGAAAAATAAAAACCGTAAACATAACAACATTTTCTAAAATACTTTCGTTCACGCAATGATGTGTCTTTTATCAATAGTCATTAGGGTGAATGGCGCCGCAAACTAGTCAAAAGAAATCATAAAGTTCCCTGATGCACACACCTACACATATTTCGGTTTATGCACTCGGACAACTTTGGAATAGTTCGAGAACTACTGACCACCCAATCCTGGATTTGCTTCGCCTTGGGCCCCCGAGTTAGGCATACTTTCATAGGAAATTAATCTGTGATGTAATAAAAATAAGGAGCACAATCGCATTTGCAAATATATTTTTTTTTATTATTTTATATTATTGGTGTTCATCAGCAGGATGAACCCTAATTATATTACAAACTAGCCTTATATATAGACTAATAAGTAATTTAATTTTAACTTAAACTAATAAATTGTCTTTACTAAGAATGTGTCCAGTGGCACTTTTCTTATTGTCTCTATTAAGGGGAATACACTTCGTTATTGTGTTTATTTGGTAGCACTTTTGCACTTTACATATTTTTTTTTTTTTAAAGATGACTAGCAATGTGGGTAGAATTCACATTACTAGCAATCTTGTTAACCCCTCCAACTAAGCTAAATATGCTTGTGTCTGGAGTGGGTTCACGGCAATAGTGTAATGGGTGGGATTCGAACTCGTGACCTCTCGCTCACAAGTCCGACACCTTATCCATTAGGCACTTTCACTAAACACTAATTCGAACGGTTTTGTTCTTTTTAGTCTTCTAACTATATTTGTGTGATCGAGAAGCTGGATTGCCTCGTTTTTCACATGCTGATGAAGTCTCTTTTCATGAGCTTCCGCAAATTTTTGAATAACTTTTTCGACGACCTCAACTTTTAGGTCCCGATGGTGATCGTCGTTTCGAATGTACCAAGGTGCATTCACAATTTCCCTTAGCACTTTGTTCTGGAATCGCTGTATGATAAGTTTATTGGTCTGTTTGGTGCGGCCCCAGAGCTGAATACCGTAAGTCCAAATTGGCATCAGGACTTGTTTGTATATTAACAATTTGTTATGTACCGACAACATGGAGTGTCTCCCAAGCAGCCAATACATTCTTTTAAATCGCAGATCTAGTTCATTCTTTTTCTTTTTGACGTGGGCTTTTCAGCGTAGCTTTGTGTCAAGGGTCATACCAAGATACTTGGCTGTATTCTCGTATGGGACTTGTTTATTATTAATGTAAACTGGAAAATACTGTTGTTTTTTGTTAGTGAAGTCTATGTCAGACGATTTTGATTCATTCATTTGAATCCTCCATGTTTTGGTCCAATTATAAACTTGATTTACAGCTGTTTGTACCTTTTCTACTGCTTCTTCGTGGCTGTTTCCTACACCCATTATGGCTGTATCATCAGCAAAAGTCCCAGTCGTGTTTTGCTGTAATTCAGGAATATCACAAGTGTATAGTAGGTACAGGACCGGCCCTAACACACTTCCTTGCGGTACGCCAGCTTTACTTTCCTTCAGTTCCGAGTAGGTATCTTCTTGCTTTATTCTGAAGACTCTGTTCAGAATGTAGGATTCTAATATATCTGAAAACTGCTTCGGTAACAGGCTCTTAAATTTATGTATAAGGCCTTCATGCCATACTTTGTCAAATGCCTGCGCCACGTCTAGAAACACAGTAGAGCATACTTTTTGTCTTCAAGGGCGTTTTCTATTACGTTTGTAATCCTATGCACTTGTTCAATAGTCGAGTGCTTTTCTCGAAAACCAAACTGGTGCTCTGGTATTATGTTTTTACTATCTATTATTGGTTTAATTTGTTTGAGTAACAGCTTCTCAAATAGCTTGGACATAATTGGTAGCTAGGAAATATGCCTATATGATGATGTTTCGTGAGCCGGTTTTTCAGGCTTAGCTATCATTATTACTTCAGCCACCTTCCATAAGTATGGAAAATATTTAAGCCGCAGTGCGGCATTGATAAGGTTTGTTAACTTGACCAAACCCTTTCTTTGTAAGTTATGAAGTACTTCTCCTGTTATCAAATCGTAGCCTGGTGATTTTCTTGTGCTTATATTTTGTTTTATTTCTCGTGCGACTTCCCTCGGTGTAACTAGTTTTATGGTAACTTCATTTTCTGATATCATCATATTATTTACCGCAGTGCGATCTTCAATGGTTTCTCCGTCACTTGGTTGAAAAATATTTTCTAAGTGGTCCGCAAACCTCTTAGCTTTTTGCTCATTCGTGATTGCCCATTGCTCATTTTCACACTTAATAGGTGGAATATGGGCTATCGGCCTTTTTAAGTGCTTAGTAGTCTTCCAAATGGAATAGTCTGATTTTTGGTCGTTAGTTAAGTTCTGAAGATAGGTATTGGTTGAGTTATCTTTGAAATTTTGTATTAGTCTTCTTACTTTTTTTGTAAGATTATTTAATTTTTGTTTGTCATCAGGGCACCTAGTTTGATGCCACCTTTTGCTCTGTCTTCTTTTTTCCATTATGAGCTGATTGATTCTGAAAGGGTATATGTTTCCTTTTGTCCTCTTGTTGAGGTCAGGTGTATTTTCCCACGCTGCTTGTTGGATTTGCATTATAAAATTTTCTACTTCAATGTTTAGATGTTTGGGTGTTTTTAATGAAACTTTCAGGTCTAACTGATCATTCAATCTGGACTTGAAGTCCTCCCAGTATGACACTTGTTGAAGAGTATGGGAATGTCTTCTTTAAATAGAATGGTCTCACTAATTTCTAAATAGATTGCAGAGTGATCTGAATTCATGTCATAGCTTTGATTCACTGTTATATAGCTTTAATAATAATAATTTAATAATAATTTATTTATTGTTCTAAAATACATGATACAGTTTTTCCACTAGTTTTGGACATACAAACAAAAATGCGACATGGTACCAATTATAAGTAGAAATGATCACCTGTGTCCTGTGCTAGTTAAAAAAGAAACTGTATTACAGGAGACAGGGCCTTCCATTACGAGATAAACATTTTATATCTGTGCAAACTGTTGAATATTGGAAAAAAAAAAATAATATACAAGAAGGTAAAAAAAAAAAAAAACAAGTTGGTATAAAATATAAGAATTAAAATTAATTAACTAAAAGTGTGTGTAAAGGTGTATTATGTGGGATGTGATGTGTAGATGTATTGTGTGAATGTATTATGTGGAGTGTGTTTGCGTGTGAATGTAGAGTTTCAATGCAGAACTATATTACTGTTACTAAAAGACTTTCAGTATCGCTGTATGTCAGTTTCAGCAACCAGTCACGTAGCAACAACTTGCACTTGGAGAACGAGGCTTCGTATATTTTTAGATATTTGTTCGCTTTATTGTAAAGACGAGAACCAAGAACATAGAAGTGACGGCTAGCTAAAGTAGTCCTATGACGTACGTTGGGACATACGTGGCTTTTTCTTCGCTTCTCATCCATAAGACCTGGAACATAGGGGAGAGAAGTATGCTGGCGAAGTACAGCCTGGAGAACAAAGAGCTGTCTCACAGTGAGAAGTTTGCACTCGCTGTACAAGAGAGTTGTAGGGTACATTCGTGGTTTTTTAAACATAACCTTCAGGACAGCTCTTTGTGCTCTCTCGACTTTAAGCAATGTCGTGGCATAGGCACCTCCCCATACAGATATGCAGTATGAGAGGAGGGACTGAGCCAATGCGTGGTATACTGTCTTAAGCGAGCTACTCTGTAGAGTAGATCGGAGTCTTGTGAATGTAAATATAAGTTTACGTATACGTCCTGTTAGTACCTTAAGATGTGTTTGCCAGTTCAGGATGGAGTCAAGAAAGACACCAAGGTACTTGATGGTGTTTTCCCTGGCTATGCATTGGCAGTTGCAGGTTACAAACCTGCTGTTTATGTCAGGACAACTGTGAGCTTTAAGCGAGAGCATGTTACCAGATGGTTGAGATTGTGTAGATGGGGAAAAAGCAACATAAACAGTTTTAGTGACGTTAAGAGTGAGTAAGTTAGTATTTAGCCAGGCCATAATAATTTTGAGAGCATTATCTGCGTCAGTTTGAACCTCTGCCCAAGATTTGCCACACACGAGTACAGTGGTGTCGTCTGCATAGGCGATAATTTTACAATTTTTTAGCTGCATTTTGCAAAGTTCATTTGCATAAATTAAAAAGAGCGTGGGGCCAAGTACGCTTCCCTGGGGCACCCCAAACCCATGGAGAACGATGTTGTCACTTTGCAAAGATTGTATTTTCACACACTGGCTTCGTCCTGTAAGGTAATCCCTGAAAATATCGAGGGCCACGCCCCTTATTCCTATGCATTCCATTTTTTCCAACAGTAAGGTGACAGAGACAGTGTCAAAGGCTTTGGACAGATCTAGAAATATGCCTAGTGCTTTACTTTTGTTTTCCAGGGCATGAACTATGCTATTAGTTAAATCTAAAACTGCATCTTCGGTGGATTTGTGTTTCCTGAACCCATATTGGTTGTGCGCTAATATTTTATTCTTTTCCAGGTAATCAGTTAAGCGCGAATTTAAAGCCTTTTCAAAGACTTTTGATAGCGAAGTCAGGACTGATATGGGTCTGTAGTTACTGACACTGTCTCTGTCCCCTCCTTTATGAATGGGATGCACCAGTGCTCTTTTAAAAACACTGGGAAATACACCCTTACATAGACAAACATTGATTATGTGTTTGAGGGGTGCAATGAGAAAGCTTTTCGCAGCTTTAATAAACGCGGTGGGTATTTTATCAACACCAGTAGCACTATCGGAACGTAAGCTCATGATAATAGAATTTATTTCTGCCTCGTCAACTGGTAGTAGGGCCATAGAGTTGCCAAGGGGATTGCAATTTCTCACATCATAGGGTAGAGAAATGGGGTTTAGCGGTGGTATAATCTTTGTTGCTAGTACATTGCCAACATTCGCAAAATATTTATTGACCTTGTTAATCGATGTAAAGCTAGTTGATAGGTCTTTGGTTACGAAAAAATCTATTAAGTCTGGAATTTTATTTGGATCTGTTGGCTAATAGGTGGGCTTTCCAGTTGATATGACATCACATTTCAGCTCTTTTATGGCACTCAGTAGTTCTTTGCCTTTAGTAATTGTAAGTCTGGAACCCCAATACGTATTTTTAGCATTGAAGTCACCTCCTAAGATAAATCTACTTCCTAGATGAGTTAGAAAGTTCATAAAGTGGTCTTTTTTTATCGTATAACGTGGTGGACAGTAGATGGCAGATACTGTAACAGGATATTATTTTGGTTTTTAAACAAATCGCGACTGCTTGGATTTCTTTCTCTTCGAATTTAAACTGTTCATAATGCCGAAGGTTTCCTTTTACAATAATAGCACTGGCACCTCTTGCAGAGTTATCTGGGTGAAGTGCATGATATACTTTGTACCCTTTAAACTTAATGTGACATTGTTTGGTAAAGTGAGTTTCTGATATCAAGCACACATCAATCTTTTCTATGTCTAATACTACTTGTAACTCATTTTGATGTTTGTGTAACCCATTTGAGTTCCACGCCATAAGTTTTATTGTAGTATTCATTTTTTTGGCTTAGAAGTAGCGGTTTTGATGCGATTTTCAATTTTTTTTTAATCTATCGTCAAATGATGACATTAACATTTAAGATTTCATTCAACTTTTTTTCACTGTTCAAAGGCGCTTTGTCCATACCGCTTGTAGCTTGGGCATAAGAGACGTTTTTAATTGTAGTTTTCATTGTACTTGACTTGGTTTGAACTGGCTAGTGCTTTCGGCTCTACCAGTATGCGTGTTCTGTTGAGGGATCACATTATTGCCTTTCAATTTTTTGTTTCTAATTAGCTGGATTTCTTTGGCTACGACACATCCTCTGTAGTTAGCTGGATGTGGAGCTCCACAGTGGACGCAATTTGGTTTTTCTTTTTTTGATTTTTACAATCCTTTGTAAGATGTTTACCTGTGCACTTTATGCACCTCGGTTCTTTGGACCAGTACTTTTGGGTATGGTCGTACGCTTGGCATCTTTTACATTGAGGTACCAGTTTAGTGGATTTTAGAGATTGTATTTCTACATTACATCCCAATATAGTTTTGATGCTATGTATTTTGCTAGTTAATTCATCGTTTTGAAATGTCAGCATAAACATATTGAGTGGCTCTTTGGTTTTCCAACTCAATTTGTTGACTGCTTCAAGTATCTTATAGCCTTTGCTACGCAAATCTTCAACAATTCGCTCTGAGAGCTCTCGCTTTTTTGAGAGTTTTACTCTAATTGGTCTCTCATGCTTGTTCTCATAGGAGAGCTAAAGGCAATTGTTGACAGAGAGAGCTTTTGTAATTGTTCTGTAAGAATCTTCGTTATTGGCATTTACTTTGACTGTATCGCCATTCATCATTTTAACGCTGAACGCATCAGCTGATTGGCTCTCAGACAGGAAATCAAAGAATTTCTGGTAATTCTGGATACCATCTACTATGATTGGTGGTGGCAAAGGAATTTTAATGGTATTTTCCTTACCTTTATTTTCTTCACTTCCGCGTTCATTCACAGTAGGTTGAGCGGGAGAGGTGTTCAATTTTCTTTTCTTCCTACTTTTTTGCCGTATCCATCCTGTTTCTCGTGCTAGTTCTTCTTCGTCCGGGCTATATTCAACACGCGGGGGAGAAGGCTCAGTTGTGGTCGAAGCGGTTATAGTTGCTGACTTAGGAGGGTTTTCCACTTGATGCTTCAGCTGTTGCTGGAGATTTTCTATATGACTTTAGAGGTCATTCAGATTTTTTTCAATACTCAATACTCAATACATTTATTTGCATTCCACAATGTGAACTTAGGTGGTAGGTACATATACAAGATATACATTGTTTTAGATCATTGTGGATCCAGCTCTTTACGCTGTTTTTGTTCATCACAAAGGTACTTGTACAACAGATGTTCCGTCTCTGTTTTCAAGTTTACGCTAATTGTATTCAATGTTGGCTTTGTCGAACCCATTGTAGAAGTTAAGTGAGTATTAACTTCACCTTAACAATAATAATCGCTGACCGTCAGCACTACGCAATAACTGGGTCATTGCGATGCATGCGACTGGATGGCGTTATTTTGGTGCGTAAGCACTTTTACAATGTGATACGCGCGATCGCATGTAACACAACTGCTTTAAGCAGAAGTCGAACGCGATTGATTGCATTTGCAAATGAAAAATACTTGGAACCTCGCAATTATTTTTTTTCTGATACGATTATGCTCCTTTTTACTGTGGCAAAATGAATCAATTTCCTATGCAAGTGTTTTCATATCAGAAGCTCAAGGCGCGGCCGCATGCAGCGAAGGGCTCACGGCGCGGGCGCGGGCGGCGACGTTAGGGGCAACACCAAAATACTTGCCACAGGAAATTCATTCGTGTAATTATGAAAATTAGGATCATAATCGCATCATTGAAAAATAGACTTGGATATTCAAAGCTTTTTTATTTGCAAATGCGATTGTGCTCTTTATATTCAAGAGGAACATGGATCAATTTCCTATGAAAGTATTTTCCAGCTCTGCCAGTGCCCGATAGTATAGCAAATACTTCCATACTTGCAAGTTTTTCTGCCTCGTACCAGGGCGCCGTACTTTGAAGCAAAGCCCTGGTGTACAAACCTGGTATGGTAAATACGTCTTATCGCCGCATTATTTTGTTTAATGATTTGCATTTGGAAAAAAAAGCGCGGGAACCTTCAAGATTGTTAGGCGCCTTTTTTTTAAAAAAAAAACTTAATTTGTAATAAATAAAAAGCAACTCATTTTTGAACAAATTTATTAGATAACGTGGTAGAGATGGCCCGGAGTCGTAAAAAACGCAAAAAGGAACATTCGGCTGAAGACGGAGAGGCGGAGTCGGTTGATGAGGGCTCAGCGTCTGACGTCGGCTCTGTAATATCCGAAGAGGATACTGATAAGTATACTCCTTTTAGAATCCCAGATTACGTCCGATATTACCCCGAAGATGGTGGTAATTTTGAATATATCGTGTTTCTAGAAAGTATAGAAGAAGATAAACCCATTGGCTTGAGGGATATGATGTCCCTTGCAAATGCAATTAAGCGTTACAACAAAGGTGTCAAACAACTGCAGCGGATTAACAAGAGTAAGGTAGGTGTCATATATGAAAGACCAGCACTGGCCAATGCTGCTTTAAGTAATAAAAAGTTTCTTGACGGTCACAAATTAAAAGCGTCAATCCCGGCTGCCGCTACGGAGGTTACTGGAGTCATCACACATGTCCCCATTGAACTCTCAAATAAACAAATTTATTCCGCACTAACAAGCACCAAGAACATCGTCTCTATAAGACGTTTTATGAGAAAATTAGTGGAGAATAAAACTGTAAAATATACACCAACAAAAACAGTATCAATTACTTTCTCATGTCCAGTTTTGCCAGAGAGTGTCGACCTCAACAGTTGGCGTTTTGAGGTAAGACCATATATTCCTCCAGTGAAGCAATGCCTTAAGTGCTTGAGATATGATCATATTGCCAAATTCTGTAAAAACTCTGAGAGATGTTCAATTTGTGGAGAAGCACATAATTACAAAGCATGTATAGTTCCCGCCTCGGGTGCAAAATGCTGTCACTGCTCGGGCAATCACATTGCTATATCTTCTTTATGCCCTGTAAAAAAAGAAAAGATTCTGCTACATAAACAAAAATATGAGAAAAAAAGAAGTTATGTTGAAACTCTTAATGACACAAACTTTCCGAAACTAAACAAAACTGATCAATTTCTGTCACTCTTAAATTCAGAACTGATTTTAAAAACCATTTCAGAATCAATAGTTAAATTAATAACACAAAATAAAATGAATGAAAAATCAATTTGTAGTACTAGCATTAAAGATGTCCTGCAAGAATCCTTTAAAAATATTAGGTAGGTATTAAAAAATATATATTTTAATGGATTATTTAAATATAGTCCAATGGAACGCTCAGAGCTTATTACACAATCAACATATTTTCAATCACTTTTTGTTGGACAATTCTATTCATATAGCTTTAGTTTGTGAAACTTGGCTTAAGCCCCGTCACACTATCAAATTTCGTGGTTATGATGTAGTCAGACTTGATTCAGGGAATGCTCATAATGGTGTCGCCATTATTTTACATAAATCTATTATGTATACTAAAATAAACACAATCTATGATGATTCCTTACAAAATATAGCAGTTCGTATTAATTATGCTAATAATAAAGAACTTACTATTGTAAGTTTTTACAGTCCAACTAATTGCAACCCTCCTTTTTCTAAAACAAAATTAGATAGACTAATTCAATCTTTTCCTCGTCCAATTTTTTTAGCTGGCGATTTTAATGGTTTGCATACAACCTGGGGATGTTCAGCTTCTAACTGCAGAGGTAGGGATATTTTGGATTCCATTAATAAAAACAATCTTGTTCTTTTAAATGATGGTCAAACGACTACTGTTGGTTCCCACACTTGGAGGCGAAATGCTCTTGATTTGACCATTGTCTCTCCTTTGCTAGCCCTGGAGTGTGAATGGTCAGTTCATGATGATCCTTTAGGCAGTTACCACCTTCCTGTAATTACAAAATTCTTAGTGAATAACAATAATTCTTCTAGCTTTCATATACCTGACAGTATTCCTCTTCCATTTTCTTATAATTTCAATACTGTTGATTGGAAAACATATTCATCCGGCATTGATGCTCTTTTGTGTAACTTTTCTATAGACAGACACAATCCTTTGCTTAGCTATAATAAATTTATTAAACTCTTACATTTGGCACTAGTAGATTCAATTCCATCTCCAAGGCGCTACTCCTCTGATGGGGGGCAGGCTCAGCCCCTTTCAACCTCTAACAGAAAGAAAAGAACTCCACTCCCCTGGTGGAATGCTAACTGCAGCAAAGCTGTGGAAGATAGTAAAAATGCTTACTTAACTTTCAAACACAATCCCTCTGAAACAAATTACCTAGCTTTTAAGAAACTCCAAGCAAAGAAAAAGTTCATTATCAAGTATGAAAGAAAGATGAGTTGGTTGAAGTTGTGTGAATCTTTCAACAGAACTACACCTATGTCTGTGGTCTGGTCATATATGCGTAGATTTAATAAAAGTTCTGCATCCACATCTCAAAATAATAACATATATTCTTGGATCCCCGAATTCCTTAAAAAATTTACACCAGATACAGTAGAGCCAGCTTTTATTTTCAACCCTTCTCATCCTGTTTCTCCTAGTAACTTTCACTTAATTAAACCTTTTACATTTGTTGAATTTACTACAGCAATCCATTCTCGTAGGGATACTGCAGCTGGCCTCGACCATATCTCTTATAAAATGCTAAAAAATCTACCTGATCAATCTAAATTAGTTTTGCTTGAAATCTTCAATCTTCTTTGGCAGCATTCTCTAATTCCTGAAGATTGGAAAACTGATTGTCTTGTTCCCATTCTCAAACCCAACAAAGATAAAAATAGTTTTGACTCTTACAGACCTATAGCTTTAACTTCATGTATGGGTAAAATCTTCGAGCAACTTATCAAACAGAGGTTAGAACATTTTATTGAGAAGAACCATATACTACCTTCGAATCAATTTGGGTTTAGGAGGGGTAAGTCTTCAAGGGAAAGCATTGCTAATTTACATCTCGATATCTTTGAAGCCTTCAAATCAAGGAATGCTCTTGTCAGTGTTTTCTTTGATGTGGTAGGTGCATTTAATAATGTTAATCATCATATACTCTCTTCAGAATTGGCTGCTGTTGGTTTGCCTGCAAAGGTGATAGAATGGATATATAACTTTTTGAATGGTAGAAAAGTATTTGTTAAGTGTAAAAATAGGCTTATAGGCCCTAGGTATTCTTACAAGGGCACTTGTCAGGGCAGTATATTGAGTCCTTTAATATTTATTTTATACATCCACAAACTTAATATTATCCTAGGCACTGAAGTATCCAATCTCCAGTTTGCGGATGACCTGGTAGTGTACTGTGTTGGTAATAATACCAGTACAGTATGCTCCAAGCTTAACATTGCCTTGTATAAACTAAATTGTTACTTTAATTATCTTGCATTAGACATTAGTATAGATAAATCCAAGGTTGTAGTTTTTAGCAATATTGGGCCTTTTATAGTCAATATTAAATATGACAACACTGATTTGCCTGTGGAGAATAGTGCAAGATTTTTGGGTGTTATTTTTACAAGCAACCTCTCTTGGAGAAAATATGTTGATTGTATATGTGACAGAGCTCAAAAAGCCCTAAATGTCCTGAGGTCTCTTGCAGGGACATACTGGGGTTCAGACCCTAAAATTCTTTTAAAATTATACAAATCCCTTGTACGAAGCCACTTTGAATATGGTTACCTCTGTTTTTCCTCAGATAGTCAATTGGTAAATAAACTAGATATCCTTCAAAATCATAATCTTAGACTTATTACAGGTGCCATGAGAACTACTCCCATTAATTCTTTACAAGTAGAATGTAATACTCCCCCCTTAATCTTACGCTTTCAGTATCTCAAATTCTGTTATTTACTTAAACTTTTCTCTGTAAATCATCATCCTCTGATTAAAAAGTTATTTTCACTTCACATTAAGTATCCTGTTAACACTCATCTGACCAAAAATATTCCATTTATGCTTTTTGATTTTTCATTCATGATCAAGTTAGATGGTCAGTTTAAATTTCACAAATCTAATGAATGGGTGTGTTATGAGAAAGAGTTTGAATGTCTATTTCATGAGCTGGATATAGTAATTGACAACAAATTAAGAGATCGGCAAGAAGTCTATAACCTCTTAGATCAATACCCAAACTATCACCACATTTATACAGATGGCTCTAAAAGTAATGAAAGGGTTTCTATGGCTTATGTCATTCCTCATAAGGAATTTGGACTGGGAGTAAAACTGAAGAAAGAATTAAGCATATTTTCCGCCGAAGCTTATGCCATTCTTGCTGCACTTAAATACATTCAAGACCAATCTGAAAATCGTTGGCTCATTATCACTGATAGCATGAGCGTATTGCATGCTTTGAAAAACTATCAAATCAATGCTCACACAAACTGCATTATAATAGAAATCAGGCACATACTTCATAATCTTTCAACAAGAAACTATAGTATTACATTTTTATGGACTCCATCACATATCGGAGTTTCGGGTAACGAGCAAGCTGATTTTCTAGCACGTGCGATTGCTGACATTGTTGACAGTGACAGCGGCAGCCCCGTCGACGATGTCGCTATTCCTTATAGCGATTTAATACCTATAATCAAGTCCAAACTTTTAAAAGATTGGCAGGACACATGGACAGAATCTCTTACTAGAAAAGGTACTTGGTATGCTCAAATTAATCAGAATATTGGTAAAAGCCCTTGGTTCACCAATTGCCGTTACTTCAGAAGCAGACAATATTATACTATTCTTTGCCGTTTGAGATTTGGACATTGCCGTTTCAACGCTCATTTACATCGCATGCGCATAATTCAATCGCCTTCTTGCACCTATTGCTCAACAAATGATGAACAGACCCTTGATCATATTTTCTTTCAATGCTCAAGTTTTAATATTCAAAGACTGTCTTTAGTAGCCAATTTATTGAATTTATATGAAAAACCAGAGAATATACCGCGCTGCATTGAAGACATTTTGAAAAATAAAGACACCTATGTATTTATTTACGATTTTATTAAAAACACGATCAAGGACATATGAAACAAGGATTTTAACAAATATCGGACTCGACTTAGAAATAAATTCTATGAGATAATATCTGGGTAAATAACTAACAATTGAATATGGAATATGCATCGGATGTAACATTGAAGACTTGGCTCCGGCCTTATTACACACTTGGAACAGAAACAAATATTACAGACCTGGCTGTATGGGCTTGACTCTTTGCCTGTCCTAACGGACGAAGGGGAAAAAAAAAAAAAAAATGATTTGCATTTGACATGACATTGACAGCAGCTGCAGCTGTCACACAATCTCATCCAAGTTGAAACGTATTTCGTTTTGGGTAAAAATTAAAAACATTGCTAATCCATGATTATCTGAAAAAAAGTTCTGAAATATACAGAATAATGTCTGCAAGTGAATCCAAGCCCGAAGCAATGGAGGATGACTCAAAGAATCCGATATGTCTGATCATTTTAGGTTAGAAATGTCTCATATTGTTGTTTTGTAGTAATAATTAGGTTTATTACTAAATATGTGGTATGTATTAGGTATGGCTGGTGCTGGCAAGACTTCTTTTACTCGCCGGCTTTCCACTAAGGTTGTGGATGGTTCCAGACCTTACCTGATTAACTTGGATCCGGCGTGTAGAGAAGTCCCGTATCCAGCGAACATTGGTAAGTAATAATTAACAATAATGTGCAGTAAAAATCAAGCTCTTCCAAACAATAGTAATTCGCATAACATGGGACGAATATGTTTTTACAATAACATTGAAACAATAGCATAAATATGAAAAAGGCATTTTAAAAAATGACTAAAAAATTCCCCTTATTTTTTCAAGTAGTCATCAGTGAGATGCAGTCGCTAGCATTTATTTTGTTAAATCTAAGATCTGATAATTAAATAATTCTGTAATTGTATAGTTTTAATAAAATTAAATGACATCTATGAAGATAGATAGATATATTCTTTATTGTAAACCATAACAGAACCCTTACCTCCATTCAACTCCTATTATATTAATAATAAAATTAACATAATTATATCATATCAGTTTGGATCAAGTTTGATCCAAAAAAGAGCTTAAAAGTAAATTTAATCCAAAGGGGGACCTAAAACGAAACACATTTATTTATATATTTTTTCAGATATAAGAGACACAGTGAACTACAAAGAGGTAATGAAGCAATATGGTCTGGGTCCCAATGGTGGTATTGTGACAGCTCTCAATTTATTCTCCACAAAGTTCGGACAGGTTGTGGATTTGATAGAGAAGGCTGGAAAGAAACACAAGTACTGTATTATTGATACACCAGGTATACTTTTTTACTAACCTGTTTTTTATGTACCTATCACACTTGCTAATTTACAATAAACTTTTATAAAACGCCACATTAGTGAAATAGGAAGATTGTAGTATACATTGTTCATATATTTGTACATACAAATATATGAACAATCCAATTTAGAGTGTTACTGTGAGAATATATTTTGCTCCATTCAATTATTTTCGAAACTTTAATCCATTTATTTCAGGCAAACTTAGCCCATATTAATAAAATACTTACATACTTTAACACTAACTATAAATAAAGTAATACATATTACTTAACTAAAATTAATGCTATCTTTATGAATTTGCTACTGGTTAGCAGTTTTGCTCTGTAAACCTGTATTGTCTGATAGTGATGGCCAACATAGCTCACACACAATCATGGTCCTGTGGACGCTCTAAGTGTGGAAACCAAACACAGACCTTGCGCTGCTATGAAATGCATAACTTGTTCTTAGCAAGACTAGATTTATCTATACTATTTAAGACCCTTTTACAAAAACCTCATACCCTATTGAGGATTATAATTATGTTTTCATTTTTTAAACTTCGCTTAGTCTTACTGAATCTTTTTTTAATTTTTCAGGTCAAATAGAAGTGTTCACCTGGTCAGCTTCTGGTACCATAGTCACTGAAGCATTAGCAGCAACATGTCCTACCATAGTTGTTTATGTAATGGACACAGTCCGTAGTGTGTCGCCTGTCACATTTATGTCCAATATGCTGTATGCATGCTCAATATTGTACAAAACAAGGTTGCCTTTCATAGTAGTTATGAATAAGGTAAGTGATATAGCCTTTCATAGTTCTTATGGAGTTTAACATTTACAATGGCCTATAGAAGGTCCAACCAGATGGCTCTGTGCTTTGAAAATTAAAGCCGTCAGCCAGGACACTAGAACAGCCCCTTTAGGGTATGGGCACTGGCTTAGAGCATTGCTGGTGGGAAACTTATATGGGTTGGGCTAGATAGAACATTGATTATAAAGGGAAGAAATTTGAAACTGCATGTAAACAACGGAGCAATGTGACTAATAAATATTGGAATAAATAAAATAAATATAGGATATAAGCATTGATTTATAAAGTTCTGGCAGGCTGAGAGATTTTCTCACTACATTAACTGTGGCTCGGATGGCACTTATTTATTTATAAAAGTTACGCAAATTATGAAGTACACAGATTACAATTAAAAATAGAGAGTTACTATTATTATTATGTACAGTGTATGTGTAAGTGTTTTTCTTTTTCGTATTCCCAAAAAATTGACTCAAAATCACCTAACATCTTGTGTCGCTTATCCCATAAAGGGCGCGTAGTCGTGTAGTCCACAAAGTACCTAATCAGATCAATACTTCCAAAGATGCAAAAAATCCATTTCCAATCAAAACAATTAATCCCCAGACAGATGTAGTGGACAACGCGTACGCAGTGGAATGGATGCGGGACTTCGAGGCGTTCCAAGAGGCACTGGATGCTGAGGGGGAAGGGGAAACAGAAGGCGGGAACACGTACATCGGGAACTTGACCCGCTCAATGGCCCTCGCACTTGACACATTCTACTCAGATCTTCGGTGCTGCGGAGTTAGTGCACATACTGGTGACGTTAGTGTTTCTTCTTTTTTTTTTACAAAATTTTCTAACCAATATTTACCAGCCGCACGTGTCAAGTAACGCTTACCGAGGTCGGGTTATGGATGGGTGGGATGACCATTTTAACATATAGAGATTCCTCCATGCATCGGAAAGCACGTTAAGCCGTTGGTCCCGGCTGTCTTTTGTACAGACGCCAGCACATCAACCTACCTCAATCTGTCAAATTTCTTTAATATATTATCAACCTTATCACAATAGTGGAAGGTTAATGTTTGATTGGTAAAATTTGACAGATTGGGGTAGCTGACCCCAACATAGTTGAAAAAGCAGATGGTGATATATTACCCGACTGCAAAGGAAGAGTTATGTTTTTCGCGCGTATCTTGTATAGTTTCCGCCCGCGACTTCGTCCGCGTGGAAAAAAATCCCCCGATTTTGAAACATTCTTCATTAGTGCTCCGCTCCTATTGGTCTTAGCGTGATGATATAGCCTATAACCTTCCTCGATAAATGGGCTATCTAACACTGAAAGAATTTTTCAAATCAGAACGTCGTCTTAGCAGCCCAAGTGTTCTTAGATAGTTGACATTTGAAAAAATCAAACATGGCGGCTGTGCGAAGTCATTATACATAAAGAAAAAAAAAAATTTTTTTTTTCCGATACTTCAATATGGGTATCAAATTAAAGGGCTTAACACAAGGATTTTAAATAGGTATATCATGTTTATCATTAGTGTTATACTAGCAAAAATAATACAAAGAGAAAGTTTAAAAATATGGACTTAGCTCTTTCACTTTCTGAATCCGGCGGGGTGCCATTGTGATACGACCGGAAAAACTATAAAAATTTTAATTAATATTTTAACTAAAAAGTTGAAAAAAAAATATTTGAAAAATCTAAAAAAACCCGACTGCTCAACTAAAATACAAGAAACAAGCACATTTTTATTTTAAAAAGTAACAAGCAGACGGACACATCCCATTAAAAAAAAAACAATTGGGTCTCGCCTGCTTGTCACTTTTTAAAATAAAAATGTGCTTGTTTCTTGCATTTCAGTTGAGCAGTCGGGTTTTTTAGATTTTTTAAATATATTTTTTTTACAACTATGATTATTTAATTTGCTTTACGTTAGCATAAGCCTATGACATTTCTACTAGAAGGAAACAGGCGTCACAGCCCACTCTTTTAACATGAGATTTTGGTTCTAGAATTTCATCATGTTTTGTCTCCTACGAAAAATCATGATTTTTCGCTCCTAATACATATTGTTGAAATAATATTCTTTGATTGATTTCACTTACTTTCTGTTTTTTCATTCAGGGTGTCGATGAATTCTTCAAGCTGGTTGATGATGCTGCAGAAGAATACGAAAAGTAGGTTCAAAATTAGTTTCATTTTCATAAAAATATAAGAATGATTTTTATTTAAGAACAAAAAAGCGGTAATTATATTACTGTTCTATTCTATTTTTTAGGGAATACAAAGCAGACTGGCTGAAGATGCGCGCAGAAAAACTTGAAGAGGAGAAACGAAAAGCAGAAGAATTAAAAAATAAAGGTAGGTACATACAATATTTTATTTACCAGCTTTGCCCGCGACTTCGTTTGCGTTGAAGCATTTTTAGTATCTATAAGCACTTGAAATAACAGTTATTTTCAAATCACAGACTGATACTTCAATTTATTTAAATGTATGTTATACACACACACACATACTCACATACATACACACACCCATTCATACTAGAATTAAGCTTCTTTCTTTACTTATTCTTTTTTACATATTTTTGAGTTTAAGTTAACTTACCTTTCTTTTACTAATTGTACAATTGTGAGTAGATCGACAGAGTCCATACAAAACAAAAAAGACAAAACTCTGGCCGTCCACTGTCTCTTAAAATACAGGTATACCTAATGTGACCATTCTTTTTTCGCGTCAAAACAGGACGCCTATTGAATTTTGTATATAAATAAAGATAAGTTTGGTGTAAGATGCCGTATGTAAGAGAAAAATACAAATTATGGTTTAAAATGTGACTTTAAATAATTGTGGTATCGTACCCTCACTGGCATTTTAATTCTTACACCAACTTACCCTAAAAATAATATTTATAAATAATTTCGCGACAAAAAACTACTTTATTACAGCAAAATCGGTTAAACGGTTTAGGCGGGAAACATAACGAGTTACTTTTGGATTTATAATACACTTCTGGACACATCTATTGGCCCACCTTGTATTTTCAGTTTCGTTTGGTCCTAGCTAAAATTTTATATTAGGTCGAGCAAAAAGTTTTTATGCAGTTTTGAACCTGACACATTCACAATTTCATTCATTAGTCTTTTTTTGAATTTCGAACACAGAATTTAAAGAAACAAAAGACAATTTGGAGCCTGTTTGTTGATATCAAACAATCGAATACTAAGAAAACTTGGTTTTATTGGTTTACTTGGATTTAATTCTTGAAAAAGTGATTGATATCTTTGCTTTTGCAACAAACATTACTTATTCTTAACATTAAGGTGAGGTTCTATCAATAATCTATGGATACTTCACCTGAAGTCGCCGCCCAAGCTGTGGCACTTATTCAGGCCGGACACAGCCAAAGAAACGTGAGTGCTCAACTTAATTTAAGTCGATCTGCGGTCCGAAATGTTTATCGGAGGTACCTAGAGACTGGCGGCTTTGTTCGTCGCCAAGGAAGGCCACGATCTCGGGTCACAACTGAAAGGCAGGATCGATTCATCGTGACGACCAGCTTGAGAAATCGTCACCTTACCTCCATTGAGATACAAAACCAACTTCGCGACTTCCACGGAGTATCTGTGAGCGCTCGAACTGTTCGGAGAAGGTTAAAAGAACGCGATATGGTACCACACAAGCCAGCTAATGGGCCCAAACTAAAGCGAGCCCACCGAACAGCGCGCCTTCATTTCGCACGCAGTCATTTAAATTGGACACAGCAAGATTGGAGCCGTGTACTCTTTTCTGATGAGTCTAAAATTGTGTTACATGGCAATGATGGAAGGAAGAAGGTCTACCGGCGTAAGGGAGAGCGTTTCGCACAATGCTGCTTTGAAGAGAGGGTTGCTTATGGCGGTGGCTCATGGACTGTCTGGGGCGGTATATCCGCGAGCGGCAAAACTCAACTTGAGGTTGTTACAGGACCACGGCTGCCAACATTAAATGCTGAAAGATACATTCGTGAGTGCTTAGAACCTCACGTGATACCATACGCGGACTATGTGGGCCCAAATTTCCTTTTTATGCATGATAATGCAAGAGCCCATGCGGCCGGCATCGTCAGGGAATATCTTCGGGATGTGAACATCACAGTTATGGACTGGCCAGCCAGAAGCCCAGACATGAACCCCATTGAGCACATGTGGGACGAGCTAAAAAGGCGTGTTAGGGCTCGTCAGCCAGTTGCCCAGACGATGCAGGAGTTGAAAACTGCCATAGAAGAGGAATGGGAGATGATCCCTCAAAATTTCATAGAGCGGTTGATAAACTCTATGCCTAATCGTATGAGAGCTGTGGTAGATGCCCATGGAGGCAACACGCGTTATTAAATTAAACCTTTATTTGATAAAACATGTTTTTTATTCAAAAATTAATTGCCTTTAACAAGGCGCATATCCGACTTGTTAGGCGTAGGTTCATGTCGTATGGTATTCTGAATTCAAATTTAAAACTATACGATCGAAAAAGATGGTAAAATGTATCAGGTTTAAAACTGCATCAACAGTTTTTGTTCAATCTAGCAATCATATTTCGGTAGGGGCCATCGAAACCTAAACTCTAAGGTGGGCCAATAGATGTGTCCAGAAGTGTAATTATAGTAAGGAGTTAGGATTAGTAATTATTCGGTAAATTTCTTGCATGTCAGTTGCTCACTCTCGCTTGGTCCTGACTCCCATCCCCGCGTCTAAGCTGCCGTCTTCCGCGCGATTTTAGTGATATTTTAATGTAGACAAGTAAGTAAGTAGGTATATAAAGGTTTGTTTGTAAAAGCGGGACATTTGTGTTCTCGTTGGGGACAGCGGGACAGACAGTCTGAAAGCCAAAGCGGGACTTATGGTCACGTTAGGTGTACCCTAGTTTAAGAGGCAGCGTACGTATATTATCAATTGTAGTTAATAAGATTGTATGTTCCTAGCTTAAGATCTGTATTTTACTTTCATCTGTACTTGGATTCAATAAATTATTATTTAATAAAAAAAATGTATTAGCTGTGCCCACGACTTCGTGTGGGAGGAGTTTCCAGCATTGGTATAAATCCCGATATCGCGGGTATTAAATAGTAACCTATGTGTTGCATTATTACCTCCTCAATCGTCCAGTGTAAGTCCCATTAAAATAAGTTCAGCTGATCCAGAGATTAGCTCAGACAAGCAGAAGGACTGACCGACAATTTTTTTTTGTATTTTAGTTGTGTGTAAATAAAAATAAATAACTATAAGCACTTAAGAAAGTACAGTAATTTGGAAATAACAGGCACACTTAAATTCTATTAATATGTATAGAAACGAAAATATAATTATACAACATGTAACGGAAACCCCATATCTATCCAAAAGGACTGAAGACAACATCTGATATGGAGTCTCTATGCAAAGTTTCAGCTCAAAATAAGTGACTCACAGAATTGACCCCAAATTATTGGTTTCATATGTTTCTTGAATACCAGTAATAACAAACGTGTCACAGCACTATGAGGGTCATCACTTTTCACGTCACTTGCCAATAAAACGATAATTCTCTTCGTTCTTCTTAATTTGAAAAATTCGGCCTCTGGTATCAATGTATTGAAATTTCTAATATGCTCCACACAATCATGTAGACATAGGATTAGAAAACCCTTGCCATATCGTTTGTTATCATCCAAAGAAGCCGTGCACTCGGTATGTATACAACGTGTAACGGAAACCTTATATCAATCCAAAAGGGCTGAAGACAACATGTGGTATGGAGTCTCTATGCCCAGTTTCAGCACAAAATAAGTGACTCAAAGAATTTATACGAAATTATCGGTTTCATATGTTTCTTGAATATCAATCATAACAAACGTGTCACAGCACTACGAGGGTCAATAATTTTCCACGTCACTTGCCTATAACACGATAATTCTCTTCAATCTTCTTAATTTGAAAAATTCAGTCTCTGGTATCAATGTACTAAAATTTCTAATTAGTTCCACACATGAAGACATAGGATTACCAAACCATTGTCATATCGTTTGTTATAATCCAAAGAAGCCGTGCACTCAGTATGTATATACCCTTTAAATTACACGTTGTATATGTAGGTACTTCAGGTGCTAGTCTCTTACAGGAATTAATTTTAATGTTATGGCAACCAAATGTGCACTATGAATGCAGTGAACCTTGTTTCTCTTTCCAGGACCAGACGACACCGTGATAGACAAAAATAAACTTATCGAAGAGGTGTCGGCAGGTCGCGAGGTCAGTGACATGTACCTCAAACATCCCGCTAATGAGAGCTCTAGCGACGAAGAGGGCACGGAGAATCAACCAGAGGAAGGTAAGGTCATGGGGCCAAGAGGGTCATTGGTAACCTAGGGGTCTTTAAGTCAAGAGTGAAATAGGTTACATCATCACTTACCATCAGGTGAGATGGTGGTTGATCGCAAGCCTATCAGCAATTAAAAAAAAACTAAAATTTTAAATGAATTTTCAGGAAACAGACAGACTGGCAAATTTAAAAAAAAAGTTTATTCGTTTAAATTTAAGCGTCAATAGCCTAATGGTTCAGGTGTCGGACTTGTGATCGAGAGGTCGCAGGTTCGAACCCCACCCATTAAACTATTATTGTGAACCCACTCTATACACAAGCATATTTTTAGCTTAGGCGGAGTATTTAACAAGATTGCTAATAATAAAAATTCTACTCACATTGCTGGTTCTCTAAAACCTATTAGCATTTGAGGAAACGAGTAATTTTGAAATCACAGACAGACATTTAAATTATACTATATAAAGCTAGATTACCACTCACTCACTCATTGACATAATTGTTCTCCCAGATGGTGGATGGGGAGGTGGGTATATTTTGACAGATTCGTAAACAAGTAACTCTCAAACCTACGGGAAAAGTGCCAAACCTCCCCTTTTCCCCCCTCCCTATCGTATCTCGGAAACTACGAGACCCGTATTTTTTTTTTTTACGGATTCGTATAGAGGAGGCTCGGTAAAGTAAAAACCATTTTTCAGTCGCCCCCCCCGCCCCCCTTTTCACCCCCTTTAGGCGGATCTCGGAAATTAAGAGACTGAACATATTTTTTTTTCAGATTCATTTAGAGGGGCAATGCTTTAGTCAAAATACTTCTGCAACCCCCCTCATCACCCCCCCCCTTTTTTTTTTTCACAAGCACGCGAGGTGCTTGCACCTCGCGCAACACGCAAATACTAAACCCCCCCCATCTCCCCCCCCCCTCCTTTTTTTTTTTCACAAGCACGCGAGGTGCTTGCACCTCGCGCAACACGCAAATACTAAACCCCCCCCATCTCCCCCCCCTTTTTTTTCACAAGCACGCGAGGTGCTTGCACCTCGCGCAACACGCAAATACTAGTTTTATTTATATGTGTAGAATTATTACTACTTATTTAACACGAGATTTTTATCCACATGGATACGCCAACCTACCGCCAACTATTAGTTCTAGTTACACACATATTTAGTTCTAATTACACAAATAAATAACTAATTGGTGTGAGAGACTCATTAAATAGTTAGCCTTGGTAGACTACTTAACCTTTTCGCTAACTGTGATTTTGGATTTGTTAATATTGTTTGAACTAACCCAATATCTCAATAACTAGAAAGTTCAGTTATCAGAAAGTCTAATTAATGCCTATTAACTCCAATGCATTTATGACTTCATGTCATTTTATACTGACAGACCCATAGTTCTAACTATGGCTCTGTTCCCACAATATTGTATTATATTAATGTTCTCACAATTTATGTTGTGTCCAAGATAATGTGTTTAGCCGTTAAATAATATCTCTATTGTTTCAGATGACAAACCAGCCGACGTAGCAATGTTT
The DNA here is from genome assembly GCA_943138885.2 of Tholera decimalis. Taxonomy (NCBI): domain Eukaryota; kingdom Metazoa; phylum Arthropoda; class Insecta; order Lepidoptera; family Noctuidae; genus Tholera; species Tholera decimalis. The sequence goes on along the minus strand of OW964552.2, from coordinate 9,946,633 downwards.
CAAGAGTTTATTAGAAAACACGTTAAACCTAATAATAGCGGTTCCAACACATAGCTTGTTTTCATCATAAATATTAAGACAATAACTGTAAATATAGGTAAGGGAACTTTTATGAAAAGATTATGCTTGTAATTGTGAAATAAAATAAAATATTTTCTTTCGAAATAACTTGTTTTTATTCAAATGATAGTATGTGTTAACACAACCGCTGCGAAAATAAATATTGCTATTACAAATAATAAAACATTCAATAAAATAACAATATTACACATCGAGTTCACATGAATTTAACCAGCTGTTGAACACTTCAAAAATAAAAAAAAAACAACGTTGACAAAAAATGACGTGTGTGTTATTTATAAACAACTAGCTTCTGCCCGCGACTTCGTCCGCGTAGAAGTCAAAAATATTCCACGAGATCCCGTCCCCGACTTGCTTGACAAAGATTATAATAGTTCGGCTAATAAGCATGATATAAAGATAATTTATAGCCTATAGCACTCAGGGATAATGCAGCTACATGTAAGCGAAAGAATTTTCAAAATCGGTTCGGTAGTTTCAGAGATTACCCCCTACATACAAACTTACAAACTTTACCTCTTTATAATATTAGTATAGATTTGCAAATAAAAATATAATTTCATCATTGCAACATTAATGTCAGCGCAATTTACTTTCTTATTTGAAACGCAATAACTGTGTTCATTTGAGACGCCTCGATAACTTCGTTTAGGAAACCTGTGGCCTAATTACATAACACAAAAATGAGTGGCGACCATTATTTCTCCTTCGTTCTTTACGTTGTCAAGCGGGCAATTTTTTTAACTTGTAGTAATGGGATACTCTATTAGGGTGCATGTGTAAGTCTCATGTCAGCGAAATACAGAAAACAAATGATAACAGTTTTGTTTGGTTTCTGTTATTACAATTTTGAACGTTATACAAATTAATATGTATAATATAAAAAATAAATAAGACGATACAATTCAATAAATACTTAAAAAATATGTACAATAAGTAGTGGGGACGCTATCGCGTTTTGAGTAGATTAATAAGGGTCAATTCACACACGAGAGAGCTCGAAATTCCGCTTGCTGTATTACAAAATTGTTACACTGAAATGTGAACCTTTTTATATAGTTAATACAGTTACATATTGTATGCATTGTTAAAAGTGCAAGCTGTGACCCGTTGCGTCAAGTCCCGGTCTGAATTGACCCTTATGAGGCGATAAGAGCTCATAAAGTTGGCCCACTTACGGTCAAGGAGCAAAAGTTACTCATTAATGACGTATGCCACCTTTTTGAACTGTAATTGAAGAGTAAATATATTATTATACTTTGTATATTTAAATTATATCATTATTTTTAGAGCAAATATATATATATATATATTGTTCCTTGTTTTAACTTTATAGACTATCTAATTATATTCTTTTAGTTTACCAGTATTACGTATTTAGTACTAGACTAGATATAATTTTCAGGTTCGGAGCCGAACATCACAGGTTATGAGAGGGGGCCCCCTAAGTGTAAAATTGTGTGACAAGGTATGGCGGGAGTCCTAAATTTAATTACATTACGAAAAAAAAAAAATGTTTTGGGGACTAAGAAAATGTGTTCATTTAATAATTTCTAACTTTACAGTAAAATCCTCGCGAATGTTCTAACGAGATACCCCGGCCGCGAAACGCAAAGGCAACTGAAGGAACAAGGTGGGTATTTAGTCAGTAGAAGACTGACACTTCCTTCTCCTCCCTCGAGTCTCTGAAATGTGACCAGCTGTCACACGAATCGGGGATGGGGTCTAAAAACATGAAATTCGTGTGACGTAGGTGGCTAATAGTGAAAGTTTTTATTTTGATATATGTTCGTGTATTTTGCTCCTTGACAGTGTGTGCATTTGAACAATGGTGCTCTTTTTTATGTAGACGACTATGCATTTCAATTACGTTTCAATCAAAAAACGAAATTGTACATAGCATAATGAACCTTATGTCAATGGTATAACATACAAACTAAATAGGAGCCAAAAAAAGACGCGTCTTTCGCGGAATCCTCGCGCATTCTCGAGAATTCCCCTAGCTACTGTCGTTTGTATGTTATACAATTGACATAAAGTTCATTATGCTATGTACAATTTCGTTGCAAAAAGTCGCTTCCATTCCATTCTGCGGCGGTGTAAATTGAGCCTTAGGCTAAATAATCAAGATAATAAATTAATAATGTGCTTGTGTACAACTTAATGCATTTATTAAGTGCAGAGAAAATCAAATATAATCATATCAAATGAAAAGTTCAATTCGTCATTTAAGTACATTATTTTTATTTAATTTGCATTTATGTAGCCAAAGATATTTCTAACATCACAGTCATCTAAGTTCAATATAAATAAGTAAAGCACATAGGCAGACACATGAATAAACTTTATCATCATACAAATAACACGAAAACAAATTTAGTGGTATATTAGAATTTTGTTTTACATTTAAGTACATTTTTATTTAAGTATGTGTCATTTCTAGGCACCCTATTGCGGGGGAGCCCTCAAAGTATTTCATACAAACTCGGAAGGTCAGAGAGACAGTGAGACCCTACTTACTAACTATACAACTGTAAATCGTGGGTCCGAACCCAGACACTTTTTTAACATAAGAAAATAATAAATTACGGACAACACATGAAACGAAAAATTTAAACATCAACAACACCAAAGAGATTACTATGACAATATTATAATGTTTCATTGAACAAATCGGAAGATATTTGTTATGTATATTTTATCATTTTCTGATAAGTTAAACAAGTTCAGTATTATTTTAAAGTTATTATGTAATTGCCTAATTATCTGGTCTTTTATGATCCAATAAAATATAACTTATTATTAAATGTTACTAGAGATTTAATTCGGTCTAAAGTTGCGTTTATATTGGGTGTCGTAATCAGCTACTGAGGCAGGTTTTTGGGATACGAACTTAAAAAAGCGGTATAAGCATGAGAGTAGTAAGGAGATATATGGTACCATTCATCATCATTATCTGTTAGAAAGTGTGTGTTGGAATTTAAGCACTTATACATGCGATTGCACACTTCGTTGGTCCTACTAATCTATTAACACTATTTTTACATACGTAAATGTTCGTATTGTATGACAAAAGAGGTATGTATGCAAACTCAGAATTATTATGTTAAAATATGATGTAAGGAAATGTCACAATCATGATTGAGCATGTTAGATGACGTCTTGATGAAAAGATAAGACAGTCACCGAAGCTGTTATCACAGTATGAGTAGGTAAGTATTGTGACATTGCAATTTTCTCAGAATAATATACCGTATACCATTATTCACAAGCGCTCCTTTCTCTGCCTACCCACATGGAGAAAAAAGCGTGAACATTACCTTAATGCAATCAGTAGCCAGTTACCGTTTACCCATTTGATTACACACAAGACGGATGTATATGGTCGCTGTTACTTATGTGATTGTTCTCAACGCTGTGACCGTTGACCGTACTATAAGTTTCATGTCCATTGACGGGTAACTTAGGCGCAGTGCCGCGGCCGGCTCGTTCTAGCGAGGCATCGGATAGGTGCCAAGCGGGGAGGTACGAGATGCAGCCGAAATCGTTCTTGGTTGCTAGTGCGGGGTTCGGCCATGTGTTGTGTACGCTGCCTATTGATGTGTACCTAGAATTTTAAGCGGAATTTAAAACAAAGAATTCGTATTTTTAATGTTTTCTGTAGTAATTTGTTAGTTATCATAGACTAGCTTCTGCCTACGGTTTAGTTCCCGTGAAAAAGGTTTGTTTAGTAAAAACAGTAAGTAAAAAAGTGTCGCTTCCCAAGGTCTAATCTAGCTTTGTACCAAAGAGCAATGCCAAGTGCCCATAGTAACTTTGGCTTAATATAAAATTCTCACGGCCAGCGATGAAAATCATTTTAAACAAAATTGACTTTCTTAACAAACAGCAATACGGCTTCCGGAAAAAGTCCAATACACTTTCTGCCACCATTGATCTAATAACAAATCTAAAGAATAATATAGACAAAAAACAAATTTCATTAGGGGTTTTTATAGACTTGAAAAAAGCCTTCGACACTATAAGTCACGATCTGTTACTAAAAAAATTACATAGCATAGGAATCACCGGAAATGCGCACACTATGTTCAAATCATACCTGACTAACAGATTCCAGGTCGTAAAAATGGGTACCTCTCAAAGTGGTTCAAGACGTATCACGTGCGGAATCCCGCAGGGATCCATTTTAGGACCACTATTGTTCATTATTTACATAAATGACATCTATGAACTTGACCTCAAAGGAGAAATTACATTGTATGCCGATGATACCTGTTTGTTTTACTTTGGTCATTCCGTTGACGTAGTAATTGAAGAAGCACAGAAAGACCTTAACCTATTAAATGTCTCGTTTCAATGTAACTTACTTACTATAAATACGTCCAAAACTAATTACATAATTTTCAAGGCTAAAAATAAAAAGATTCACAATCACAACTCACTTACTATAGATGGTAAAATTATAAATAAAACTAATACGGAAAAGTATCTAGGACTCCTACTCGATGAACATCTGACATGGAATCCACACTTAGAGAAACTACGGTCCAAAATCGCATCGCTGTCAGGCTTACTGCGACGTATAACAGGCTGCCTCCCGCGAAAAGTACGATATGTTATTTATAATTCACTCGTCAAACCACATTTAGATTATTTAGTCGAGGTATGGGGCTCAGCTACAAAAACCAACCTACAATACATTCAAAGAACACAAAACAAAATAATAAAAACCCTATTTAATTACGATTTCCTAACACCAACTAATGATTTATATAAAGAAACCAAATTACTTAACATATCACAAAACTACAAATATCATACTTGTATATTAATATTTAAAATCCTTAATAATACTATTCATTCACAAATAAAATTTACCAAAAATTTTAGCATACATAAACGCTGCCTCAGAAATGCCCAAGATATTCACCTACCTTTTACGCGAACTAAATACGGAAAAAAGAAATTAACGCACGAAGGGGCAAAAATATTCAATAATTTACCCACACATATAAAAGAATGTAAATCACTACAATTATTTAAAAAACTACTCAAAGAACATATCACACAACAAAAACAATAAGTCAAAATATAGGTATCAACTATCAACTACGCTCAGTGTAATGACGAACATGGCGCTTCTTGTCAAGTGCCCACTAATTCTGTGTACTTATAAGCTAATACCCACCAATTGTCTTATGATTTTTTCTTACTTTATATTAATGAAGGTTGTCTTGCAAATATTCTTGTTATTGTTTAAGTTAGTTAAGTTTAGACTCTGTACTACGCTCATTAACAAACTTACTGTTAGTTTAGATTTAAGTTTCTCATGTAAGTGAATTTACCATTGTAATTCTTATGAGAAATAAACATCTTTAACCGTAACCGTATTTTATTGTGTGTAGTTCAATACTAAAAACTGTTTCTTGGCATTAAATATTGTATAGAACTTCTAATAAAGAAATACTAGCATAAATACAAATACGGAATTTTGAGATTATTACAATTTGACAATCTCTATACATGTTTGTACACGCTAACATTTAGCACTAAAGTAATTACTTCTGTCTAATTAAATAAAAGTACTTTACTTCGGGAATAGAGGTCCACTGCTGTAACAATGAACGAACTTCTTCGCATTCTACTAAATACCTCCGCATTCGGAAAACATTCAATCCACAATTAGTGCAACGTTTTGTGGTTAGACATGGTCACAATAATGGATGTACCTACTAAAAAAATATTAATTGCAGCATACTGACAACTCAACTTATTTGCGCCAGTTTCCGGTCAGCTATTTGTTTATTAATAAATCAATTCTAATGGAGAAGTTCTCGAAAGAAATTAAATATAACTTCTAAGGAGTGGAATTCCTTGCCGGAGTCTGTGTTTCCTGATAGTTATAACCTGGGAGTCTTTAAGTCAAGAGTGAATAGGTTACTTCTAGGCAAGCGTGCTTCATCTTCGACCACATCATCGCTTAACATCAGGGGAGAGAAGAAAAAAATAATTAATTGCAGCATACTGACAACTCAACTTATTTGCGACAATTTCCGGTCAGCTATTTGTTTATTAATAAATCAATTCTAATGGAAAGTTCTCGAAAGAAATTAAATATAACTTTATAGTTTAGATTTTTTACATTATTGTATAGATTCTTATACATTAAAGATAAAGGGCCGTGCCATTTTAAATTTAAAAGTTGTGTAGGCCAGGATCTGTCTTTGTTCTTTCAACAAAATCGGTCAAGTAGTTTAAAAGTGAAAGTGTAACAAACAGATAGATATTCTTAATTTTGTTATGCTGTTGCCTATTTTTTTCTCATTGTATAGGCATATTGCCTATGCTTCTATTATTATTATTTTCTTTTACTATAAAATCTTATTCTAATATTTGAAATTATCCATGTCTTACGTTGTTTATGCTTTAAGTACATAAATACATAGACAGACAGACAGAGTTACTTTTGCATTTGTAATATTAGTGGATGAGCAGAAGAACGCTGTGTCTACTGTTCATCTTCGGGATAAAAAGGTCACCATTACTCAGCTTATTGAATTTGTCTTATTTAAATTAGTTAGATGACTTACCCTTTATCATATAAGCTGCAATATGGAACGTTCCGCTGCAAGGTGTAACTCCATATCTGATGGTAGTTCCAGTTGAGGAGGGGAGACACTCGCACTATTTGTGGCCAGCTGGGGTCGGTTTTCTGTTAACAGAAAATAAGAGTCGGTTGAATATACTTTAATTTCGACGTTGGGACCGTGTTCGTTGCATCCTTTACATTGAACAGACTAGATTGCAGCTACTTTCGCCTTTTAAATTGATTAATTAATTAATACGTAATACTAGTTACAAGTTATCGTTCAATTAACTATGATCTAGATTTGTTCAAATTCAAATTCAAATTCATTTATTCATTTTGTGAACATAGGTGATTACAGGTGTTTTTCAATATTTTAAACTTCAATTGTACAAACCATGTTCCGCCGATAGGCATACAAAATCAGTCTTACGATGTTAGTAAGTATATTTGATATAAAAGAATGTCAAAGATACGAGTACATGCATGTCAAATTATAAAATTGTCTCAATAAAATAGGGAAAATGTCATGAAAATAGGAAAGAATAATAATACACAATGTCAAATGATTGCAAAATAAAAAACACAATAAATTAAAAATATAAATTATAAAAATTGATCAAAATTTGTCATCCAAATACTCATTGACTGAATAATATACTTTGTCATTTAATAGCTTAAAGATATTATTTTTAAATTCATTATTATTCTTACTGTTTCTAATATGACAAGGTAATTTATTATACAATTTAGGTGCCATTGCATAGATACTTTTATAAGCAAAAGCAGTTTTGGTGATTGTTGTTTTTAACTTATCTGAGCGACGTTGACTTTCTACATGACTAAACAAGTGTATATTGGTTTTTACAAACATCAGAACCTCATAGATATACAGCGACGGTACTGTCAGAATCTTTAAATCCCTAAAGTGTGGCTTACATGTATCTGTCGTTTTTAATTTGCAGATGGCTCGAATGCATCTTTTTTGTGCCAAAAGTACGGAGGATATATTTGCAGCATTACCCCAAAATATGAGTCCATACCTTAACGTGGAGGCTACATACCCATGGTATGCCGTTAGGAGGGCAGTTTTGTTTGCGATTTTACCTAACATATAAAGGGCATAAGAGAATCTGTAAACGGAGCTTTAGAGAAAACGACTAACTATCGGCAATTTACTCGCTCAAAAATGCACATGAAATATACATTCCGTGTATATATTAATCGCAGGCAGTGTGAACAGTCAGAGAGCAACTCTGACTGTTCACACTACCTGCGAAGACTCGCTTCACTAGTTCTGTCGCTGAGCGACAAGAGCTGTCAAAGATAATACTCGCTCAGCGATGCTCGCTTGGCGGTCAGAACTCATGCCCAGAGACCAACTAGCGGTTCTGGGGACCAACTAGCGAGTAATCGCCCGTCGCACTTGCCCACTCGCTTATAGCTCAGCGCCAAAACTATCGGAACTACACGTACGCTGCTCGCCAACTCGTTTTCAGATGCTAGCTACTCGTTCATGGTCGGCAGTGGGACAACTGCCTAATAGGGTATGTATTGCTAAAGTTCTAAGAAATGCTGCGGATGTCTATGTCTACTGATTATGGAAGCAGCTTTAAACACAACTATGAAATAAACTAGTTTTATTATTTGTATCCATATGTATGTTGTAAGTATACATATAATAAATAAACCTATTACTAAAAATTAAATGATTTGGGAGTTGATAACAAGTCCAGAGCACCGGATCTCGAGCCGATCTCCGGTCACCGTAGGTACGGGTTTGTGGACGCCGAGCAGGGGTGGCATCAGGCTTCGATCAAGCCCAAATCAGTGGCGCGTTGTGTTTCACGTGCGCCTCAAAGAGCAGTTTGCACTACAGACTAGACGAGGCCCGATAGTGCAATTGCTAGCCGAGGTTGCGGGAATCTTCTTACGAGATATCGCAACTAAAGGAATAGGGTGGGTTATTAGTCAGCAGAAGGCTGACATTTCCTTCCACTCAGAGATGAAGAAGTCATTTGTTAATTTTCCCAAATTTTTAATGAATTAAAAAAAGGCTTAACTACGGTTAAAACGTAACACGAGGTAAAATGAATTAGTCATTTAACCTCATTTCATGCATAATGAACGCGTTTTAGCATCTGAATGAGTTGGTATGCGGGCTAAAGCAGCTTAAAGAAAATGTCACTTAATATGTTAAGAGTTGCGTATCGATATTTTTTTTAATATATGACTATAAAAACATGAAATTCGTGTGAAGTAATTTATGGACGGCATATTTTGTTTTATAATATTTATTTGGTTTAAGTACCATTAAAATCGGTTCGGGCGTTCAAGAGATTAGCCCGGACAAAAAGACAAACAGAAATTTTAAAATGGTTTGTTTATATTTTAGGATCGTGTAAATAACAATAAGCATTTGAGTAAACACGGTTATTTGAAAACACAGACAGACATTTCAATTTTATTAATAATATTAATAATTAATAAGAAATATTAATAAGATCTTATATAATAAGATTTAAGCTTAATAAGATTTTATCAAATTACCTGCATAAACTGCAAATTCTCGCTATAAGGATCCGTCCTTCGGGTCCCCATAAGGCCAGCTTTGAGCCTATCATCCTGATCCAGCAACCTTTGCAGTGTACTCTTCAATTCGCCTTCAGTCACTAACAGGGTCACACCATAATGTTCCTTAATCTGTTCTACGAAGGTCTCAATTTCCCTGAACGGTCCACTAGTTCTTATGTACACAACTTTAAGTTCACTGGCTATGTCATCCCGTTTGTATATATCACGTAACACATTTAAAGTTATGTCTAAAAGCACTGTGCAGTCTTTTCCGCCGTTGAATGAGAGGAATACTTCGTCTATTTTGTATTGTGTGAAGCATTGTCTTAGTACCTGAAAAGAAGAAATGGTTCCAGTAAACAACATCAGTACAATAACAGGAACCACTCATGAGTTTATCTTTTAATCAATAAAACATCATTTCTGAGAAGGTGAGCATGACGCAAGGATCAATCATTGTCAATAATTCACTTGTTGGGGAAAATTATTAAAAAACCTGATAACACAGAAGGCAAAAGAAGCCGATTTCAACTAGGGAATGAAGCTTTATAAATAAACCAAAAAAAGATTACAACATTTTTTTTATACTTAAAGTATTTTTTTTATGTATGTGATGGGGTTTTTGTTTTTAATCGACACTTATTCACGTAATATAAAGTTTATGGTTTGTTTAATTACTGGCTGTGACCGCGACTTCGTGCGCGTGGGAGTAGATTCTCGCGTAAATCCCGATCCCGTTGGAATTTCGGTTTGTTTGTTGCCTGTATGTTGCCCTATAACACTATCTTGTAAATAACTACATATAAGCACTTGACAAAACAAAGTTATTTTGAAATCACAGATACACATTTCAATTATATTTGTATATATAGATGTTAAGATAAGTTAGATTCATGTATAATTTATAAAAAGCAGAAAAAATATCCATGAGAATTTCCGACAAAGGAATTACATATGTATATTTTCTTCTCACACGTAATTAAGATAATTATGAATTTAATTCCACAATGTTATAAACTTTAAGTAACATAGTTTTACCTGCTCCGTTTCCTTTAAGATATCGCTGACGTCAGGTAGCTCCATGTCGGTTACCGCAGCGTTCGGCAGCATGTCTCGTTCTGAACTGAAAACGTGGAACAAATTAATTGGCAATTACATCGAATGTCAGGGTGACTAACCAACATTAAGCTATACTGCGCTGTGCTATAAAATCTAATCTTGTCATTTTATAAAACGAATTTTTAATGTGAATGCGAGAACACTGTAGAGTTGTAGACTCTTACTTTCATTTGTTATTTCATTGTACTTACTATGTTAATTGGTATATATACCTATAAAATCTGTATTATAGAAATATTATTAAAATTAAGTTTGTTTCGAAAAGAGTAACCATGCACTTTCTTCTGACGATTAATAAATGCCCGTGTACGCCTCGTCTGCTTAGACTTTTACCAACTATGGGGGTCGGCATCGAGTCTGACTGGATGCAGCCGAGTATTCCTGTTTTACATGGAGCAACTGCCTGTCTCACCTTCACAACACTGCTGGGTGACATAATAGATATCCAGAGCCGGATTAACCCTGTCAGAGGCCCCAAGGCAATGGCATTCTCGGGGCCCCTTTTCTTACTTTGACTGACCAAATCGTGTGTGAACTGAGGAAACGCACATTAAGGGCTGTGGTTTTTAATATATTTGTTTAATTATTCCCAGATTTGTTCTAAAATTGTTTTAATTCTACTACTAAATCTAACGATTAGTAAGTACCTATTTTGTGAGATAACAGTGAGGTCCCTAAGTTCACACGCACATCAAATTCTCGTTCGAAGAAACATGTTTTCTTGTTGCGTGCACTGGGCCCGGATCTCTTTTTTTTTTTTTTTTATTTAAAATAGGTTCGCGTTTGACCACCATCTCACCTGATGGTAAGTGATGATGTGGTCGAAGATGGAGCACGCTTACCTAAAAGTAACCTATTCACTCTTGACTTAAAGACTCCTAGGTTATAGCTATCGGGAAACACAGACTCCGGCAGGGAATTCCACTCCTTAGCCGTACGCACAATGAAAGTATTCCCAAAACGTTTTGTGCGTGTGGGTGGGATGTCCACCATGTAACGATGGCGCTTCGCCGTTTGTCTCGTAGTCCGATGATGGAACGGGCTTGGTGGAATTCGATTGTGTAATTCCATCGCACACTCCCCGAAATGTAACCGATAGAAAACCGATAGACTTGCAACTCGTCGTCCATGATCAAGGCTCTGGCTCTAGTTGTTGCGGGGCCCCTAGGCAGTTGCCTACTCCGCCTAATGGTTAATCCGGCCCTGTAGATAGCCCTTGGCAAGATCAGTGTCCATTTTCTGGCATCGGACTACCCGTAACGAATGTCAACAAAGATGACAAATGACCAACGGTTTAACGTGCTTTTCAAGCCAGGGAAGAATCTTGATCTATTAAGATAGTCACCTGTCCACAGACTGACCTCGTCTAGCGTTGCTTAACCTCAACGATCGAGCCGTGCGGCTGTTATTAGACACGAGCTCCTATGTGAAACAAAATATTTTTGATTGATGGACATAAATAGCTATGCGGATATTCGCGAGCATTATAGCAAGTCTCAGTCGATGTTACAAGATGTCAGCCTAATTGCGTAATGCGATATTACAACCGTACCTATTCATTAATTTTGTACGTCAATGCGTGAATTTTCTTTTTGTAGAGATAAGTAACGGAATCTGCACAAACCGCAGCGTAGCCTACGATTTATTTACTCACCTTTCACCGCCAAGTCCAAATAATACATTTTATTTGCATTTTAACACATAACAATGATCTTTTTGAAATGAAAGGGGGAACGTTTTTATCGACATAAAAAACCAAGACATAATAGGTTGTCGAAAATAAATAATATTGTTGTCGGGTTGTAGGTGTACGTATGAATAATTTTTGGACCCATATGCTGAATGCTGAGCACAAGTGATAAATAATACTGGCTATAGATCGTTCCTACTTTGACATTGCTTAGGCGCTAGTATGAATGATCAAGATAATAGCCAGATTATAAAAGTAGTTGTGATCTGAGTTTGAAAATGGATAGGAAACATTAACTTCTTAATTATTATTGTTCACAAGATTTTATGTTAGTCCATTTCGTATTCTAAAACAAAATACATAATATAAGAGCAGTATTGAAGAGCTCTTTAGTTTGTTATAGCACGAATAGCGTAGTATAGCTTAACGTTGATTAACCATCTTTATCACTTAGTTGATGGTTAAGTTTCTACATTGTCTGTTTATTATGAATGTTACGACGACCAAGGACGTATATTGCGATAATTATACAGATGTAATTTGTTTGTATTTTAATTGCGTTAAATGGTTCTTTTTTGTTTATTTTGCTTAACCTCTTGAGCGTTTGTGACTATGTATTTATAAAATAATATAGATAGATATTAACTTATTATCTAAGAAGATAACAACGCACGTGGAACTAAAAACCGCACTGGAATCGGTTCACACATCTCGAAGGTACTGTGGGTTTTGATCAGGTGTGACGATTTAATAACCAGAAACGATTTTTCTTGTTCTAAGGTTGAGTCTACCTGGACTCCTCATCTCCAGCTAAACATGGTCGGAGAAGTATAACCCAGTAAAATGCTGGCTAGGTAAATTGAACGTACTTCCGGAATTGTCTTAGATACTTCAGGACGAGTTACCTATCGTAAGTCTATCGGTTACATTTCGGGGAGTGTGCGATGGAATTATACAATCTAATTCCGCCAAGCCCGTTCCATCATCGGACTAGAAGAGAAAGGGCGATGCGCCATCGTTACATGCTGGACATCCTACCCACACGCACAAAACGTTTTGGGAATACTTTCATTGTGCGTACGGCTAAGGATTGGAATTCCCTGTCGGATTCTGTGTTTCCCGATAGCTATAACCTGGGGATCTGTAAGTGAGTGAATAGGTTACTTCTAGGTAACCGTGCTCCATCTTCGACCACATCATCACTTTCCATATCTTTTCGTTTCCATATCTTGCAGTGTACATCTGCAGTCAAATACAGTCCCTGATTGGCGCAGAGCTATCTATATCGCAGAAGACGCATCGGGTGTTCCAGAGGGCAGAAACTGCCATCTGGTGGCCCCTCTAATGGGTATTAAACACATTTAGGGGGGCTAGGTTCCACGAACGCCCCTCTTAGGCGTCGCGGGGGGAAACAAACACTTTATTCTCCCCGCTTGACCGGGGTCGACACACACGGCACTAGTCGGGTCGTTTAGGGTTCCGTAGCCGAATGGCAAAAAACGGAACCCTTATAGTTTCGACATGTCTGTCCGTCTGTCTGTCTGTCTGTCTGTCTGTCTGTCCGTCCGTCCGTATGTCACAGCCATTTTATTCCGAAACTATTAGGACTATACAAGTATACATGTAAAACTTGGTAGATAGATGTATTCTGTGAACCGCTTTCCGATTTTAAGAGAAAATTTAAACAATATTTAAAATAAAGGGGGCTCCCCATACATGGAACTGAAACTGAAAATATTTTTTTTCATGAAACCTATACGTGTGTGGTATCTATAGACAGGTCTTTAAAAATGACATTATGGTTTCTAAAATGACTTTTTCATACAGTTAATCGTTTAAAAGATATACGCTTCTAAAGTGGTAAAATGTGTGTCCTCCCCCTCTAACTTCTATAATAATGAAGTAAAAAATTAAAAAAAACCATATGTTGTAGATCTTAATGTAAACTTTCAACAAAAATTGGTTTTAACGAGATTGAATCAGCAGTTTTTGAGATACAGTATATTTTCAAAAACCGCAAATATAACTTTGTAATTCATACAAATACTATCAAAAACAAAGTTATTTGGCGTAGTTGTAAAAATTGTAAATAAGCTAGTTTTAAGAAAGTAAGGTTTTTTGTTTTTTTTTTCAATTAAATATATTAAGTATATTATATTTATTATAGTTACCACGGAACCCTTCATGGGCGAGTCCGACTCGCACTTGGCCAATTTTTAAATATATCTTCTTAACATACTGAATTTAAATGTCGTCATCATCTACTTTTTAACCAACTTCTAAAAAAGGAGGTTTACAATTCGTCTTGAACTTTTTTTTTTTTTTTATGCATGTTACCTCATAACTCGGAGACGGCTGGACCGATTTGAAAAATTCTTTTTGCGTTTGAAAGGGTATACGTTCTAGTTGGTCCCATTGTTACGAAATCATGATCTGATGATGGGATCCTGGAGAAATCGAGGGAACTCTTCAAATATTACAGGCACACCTATAGCGTTTTCCTTCCATATAAAAACACTACAAAGGCAAAAATAACTTAAATTTTGGAAGGCGGTGTCGAAAAAAAAAGAAAATACGAAACAAATGACACCGACCACCGAAATTTAAGTTATTTTTGCCTTTGTAGTGTTTTTATATGGAAGTCGGTTTTATTTTTTGCTAAAAAGTTTTTTTCTTAATTATTTTGGGGTCGGCTTCCAGTCCTACTGGATGCAGCAGAGTACCTATTAGTATTTTACTTGAAGCGACTGCCTTTCTGATCTCCACAACCCAGTAGCTAGAAAATACAATACCTCTTGACAATACTGATGTTACATATCTAACTTCTTTTAATCACAATATGGCAAATTATGTTAAGAAAATATAAAAAAAATAAGGCATGACTTTGTAGTAGTATTATTAATTACTAGCTGTGCCCGCGACTTTGTCCGCGCGGAATAGTGACTTTCGGCAGCATTTTTAATTTTTTAGGCTAATTATTTATGTATAAATAAGCTATTTACAATATTTTACTGTTATTAGCTTATTGAAGTACATTTTTATACACGACGTTTTTAGTTTCACCGGGGCCAATGCCTATTGGCCACTACATTCGCCACTATGTTGGTCAACGTGAAGAACCGGCTTTAGCTATTAGCTCTTTTCACCACCAAGGCGACGAAATGTAAAAAATAAACGGTCGATGCCGCATGATTTAGCTACTCGCTAAGTTACAGCAAATTAAGATTAAACTGATGAATTAATTACAGACTATTTTGCTACGGGGCGCTATTTAACTGGCGTGCTCGGAGTTAATTATTCAGCAGCAAGCCAGACATTAAAAATGCATGTTTAAACAGCTGATAAGAGAAAATGCCAATATTGGAAACTGGTTTTTATCAAAAGGTAACTATTAGGGCTTTCAGTCTCGATGCATTACTGAGTCCCGGGAAAAAATAAACGACACTAGGTGTGGTCTCGAAATTCCCGGGAAAAACGAGACTTTCGAGACTATTTCAAAACTAGGTTTCTTATTTATAAACTATGCAATTAGAGAGTCAAATCAAGATATTTTAATCAAGTAGTTACTTCCATAAACAAACGCAAATTAAAAAAAAAAAAACAAATATTACAGTTTTTTTTTAGTAGGCTCGTAAAAACAAAGGGCATTTAACCCTAATTTTGTTACAAAAGTAACCCGCATTAGAAAAAGCTCTTTCTGCTTGTACGCTAGAGGGATACTACTTAGTACCACTTCGCGCTTTCACAATGAAAGGGGATAGAACCTATCTGGCGTATCGACGTCACCATTTTGTTTTTTTTTTTTATTCGCGGTGCATGATGAAAGTGTGGTATGCATGGCTAGGGTAACAAAAAATGTCCAGTAACACGATACTCCAAAGTGTCACGTAAACGTTTGAAGGTAAACATCGACATATAACTTCAAAGAAAATGATTAAAAATAGACTCCTTACGCGTCCATACGCTTATTAGTCCAGCAGTACAAGAAAACCGCTACTATAATTAATTATTTGCCTACTAAATCGCATCGCATCGCAATAAAACGCATGTCAAAGAATACCACACGCGCGTGTTGGCTGTCTTTCATCCCACCGTATTATAAAATGAACAATAAGTGTTTTGGTACATGTCTTTCTTTGGTACATGGATTAGGTTCGGCATCAAGAACCCCTATCCGACCTCCTGCTAAATTTATGGATTATGTAGTATATTAGTATTTATGATACGTGTTAGATATACTATAAATCTTTTAAAATGTCACATCTTAGTATTAATATTAACTTATGTTTGATATTATACTTACAGTTATAAATAAATGTTAACGTCAATGACATACATTTTGCCTTTTGTTTAACTACTGCTTAAAAACGTTTTCAAGCTGAGTAACATGTCACATGATCCGCCACGCGATAGTGACATGTCGACTGCGTTTCATTGCGATGCGATTTAGTGGATAAATAATTATTTGTAGTAGTATTCTCGTGCTCCTAGTAGCGTGTAATGTACCTACTCTCTTTCAATAAACATTAGTAATCATAATCAACCTGGGAACGATTATTTAGATACAATCTGATGCTTATGGACACGTAATAAGTCTACTTTTTAACCGACTTAAAAAAAAAGGAGGTTTACAATTCGTCTTGAACTTTTTTTTGTGTATGTTACCTCATAATTCGGAGATGGCTGGACCGATTTGGAAAATTCTTTTTTTTTGAAAGGATATACTTTCTAGTTAGTCCTATTGTCACGTTTGGATCTGATGATGGCATCATGGAGAAATCGAGGGAACTCTTCAAATATTATAGGCACACCTATAGCGTTTTGGGTATTTCTTATAGTACCTTGTGTAGTTGCTCTCGAAAAGCACCATTTGAGGGAGTGGGAAGACCCCAGATGGCCACCGAAACTACTCAATAATAAGTATTTCGTTGATTGCGATTAGATTACTTGAACATGGATGTTAAGCACTTTATGCTCGTCACAATGCATATGGTGAAGTAGAGCTGATGGTGATGTACCAGGAGAACTCCTCAAAAATTAACGGCTCTGCACCGGGAAAAGCAATATTTTGTAAAAGGTGATAAGTAGTTGATATTTTGGCTTTTGTAACTAGATAAATTACCAAACCGACCCACTAAAAAGCGTGAAAAAAACTTTTTAGCAAAAAATAGAACCGACTTCCATATAAAAACACTACAAAGGCAAAAATAACTTTCAAATTTCGGAAGGCGGTGTCTTTAATTTTGTATATATTTTCGTTTTTGCCACCGCCTTCCGAAATTAAAGTTATTTTTGCCTTTGTAGTGTTTTTATCTGGAAGTCGGTTCTATTTTTGCTAAAAAGTTTTTTTAATGATTGTCGTTGTAGTCATATGTCGATGTTTACCTTCAAATATCTTGGTAATGTGACATTTTGGGGTAGCATGTTACTGATATTTTTTGTTACATACATGCCACTTTCAGCATGCGCCACGATTTTTAGAAAAACTAAACTAAAATGGCAGTGGGCCGACATGCCAGTCTTCATACAAAAAAGTACGCACCCCTTTCAATTCAATCAGAATAGTTCCATAATTCAATCTTTATTGCAATCATAATTATGTATTACAAGATCTTAATATAAGTAGTAGCTCAAATGGACCCTTTCGGGCACAGCATTTATAATATGTAGACAAAATCTGTGTTATTTGTCAATAAGGTTATTCAGCCTCCACAGATAATACTAAGCTTTACTCTATGCTTGACCGTGCTGCTATTGCCATATCCATAATAAAAATAATAAAAATTGACTGTTGGTTTAATAAATTATTTAATAATACAGTTTTTATGTTACTGAAGTCTCGTTATTCCCGTGACCGAAAATGTTAGTCTCGAGTCTCGAAAATACTGAAAAATCATCGAGACTCTCGAAATTTTCGAGACCGAGATTCCCGGGATGAAAGCCCTAGTAGTAAACTATAGTGATGATCAAGTGTTTAATAATGATAAAATTCCATGGTTTTAGCCAATGCGGCCAATTTCAGCTGAGATATTATAGTGAACCCCTTTTATACAATGCCAATTTCCTAACTTCCGAACGAGCTACTACTGAGATATCTCTTATAGAAAAGGCTTGCGACTAATAAACCAACGCGGCAGTTAATACGTACAACAGGGTCACTTGAACATTATCTGGAGAAAAAAGAAAAGTTTTCGTCATCATTATGATGAACGAAAAATCTTAATCATCACATTTGGTTCGTTTATCGAGGCTAAGGCTCAAGTAGCCGCAAAAAACTTGGAAATCCTAGCAAAGATTTAGAACAGCTGCTCAATCTGTATCAAGGCCAAGTTCGGTCGTGTATGGAACACTGCTCTCATCTTTGGGATGAATCTGCCAAATACCAACCGGGCGCGCTTGAGTCTATCGAGAAACGGGCCAAGAGACTCATTGGCAACGATGCACTGGTCGAGTCAAAGCTGCAGAGCCTTGAACATCGACGACGAGTTGCAAGTCTATTGGTTTTCTACCGGTTACATTTCGGGGAGTGTGCGATGGAATTACACTATCTAATTACACCAGGCCCGTTTCGTCATCGGACTACAAGACAAACGGCGATGCACCATCGTTACATGGTGTACATTCCACCCACACGCACAAAACGTTTTGGGAATACTTTCATTGTGCGTACAGCTAAGGAGTGGAATTCCCTGCCGGAGTCTGTTTCCCGATAGCTATAACCTGGGGGTCTTTAGGTCAAGAGTGAATAGGTTACTTCTAGGTAAGCGTGCTTCATCTTCGACCACATCATCATTTACCATCAGGTGAGATGGTGGTCAAATGTGAGCCTATTATAAATAAAAAAAAAAAAAAACAATCATAATCAAATCATAACATCGCCGTCATTAAGTGTCGATAGCCTAATGGCTAAGGTGTCGGTCTTGTGATCGAGAGGTTCAAGGTTCGAACCCCACCCATTACACTATTGTGGTGATCCCCCTCCAGACACAAGCATAGTTGGAGGGGTTAACAAGATTGCTAGTAATGTGACTTGTATTAGAGATGAGATATACTTGCAAATATCAATACCAGGGCTTGCAAGTACGAGTCTGTAAAAATACCAGGGTTGGAAACCAGGTATTAAAATACTAGAAAGTATTTTGAGCCACTTCGGATTTCAGTATACTAGTCCGGTCGTACCATGCCACAATCTAGTACGGCTTTTGTAGATGAAATCTTTCCTTCCTACTTAATTTACAGAAATTAAAAAAACTTTTTACCAAAAAATTAAACCGACTCCCAAAAAAACACTGCAAAGTGAAAAATAACTTTAATTTCGGTAGTCGGTGTCTTTAGTTTTGTTTTTTCGTTTTTGGCACCGACTTCCGAAATTAAAGTTATTTTTCACTTTGCAGTGTTTTTTGGGAGTCGGTTTAATTTTTTGGTAAAAAGTTTTTATTTCACTCTTTTTAGTTGGATGATTTTTAATTTACCTAGTTACAAGAGCCTAAATGTCAACTACTTATAACCTTTTACAAAATATTGCTTTTCCCAATGCTGGGCCGTTAATTGTTGAGGAGTTCTCCTGGTACTTCACCATCAGCTCTACATCACCATATGGATTGTGACGAGCATAAAGTGCTTAACACCCATATTCAAGTAATCGAATCGCAATCCACTCAATACTTATTATTGAGTAGTTTCGGCGGCCATCTGTGGTCTTCATCATCAGTTTCACTTCCCCAAATGGTACTTTTTGAGAGCAACTGCACAAGTTACTATAAGAAATACCCAAAACGCCATAGGTGTGCCTATAATATTTGAAGAGTTCCCTCGATTTCTCCAAGATCCCATCATCAGATCCTGACTTTGGTGATAATGGTACCAATTTCGAAGTATACCCATTCGAACAAAAAAAGAATTTTCCAAATCGGTTCAGCCGTCTTCGAGTACTCGATGATCATACATAAAAAAAAAAAAAAAAAAAAAAATATACGCGTCGAATTGATAACCTCCTCTTTTGGTCGTCGGTTGATAATTCACTCACTTAAAATTCACGGAAATATGTTTTCTTTGCACATGCAAGCATAAGGCATAAGGTTTGACACTCCCGATTTGTATGATATTAATGCTTTGCACATTTTACATTCAGCTTTATTTTAGCCAAACTTTTCTTAGGAGCCATGGTTTGTAACTGTATTTTTATTTACAACTAGTAAGTCTTATCAATTTTAAAAGAAAACACTTAACTACATTCAACTACGTTCAAAAATCGTCTTTTACCTATTTAAATATTTACATTCCTAACTAATAAACAAAGTCACGTACACATAAAAAAGCAGTTTTGTTTATTTACACACTAACTGTTAATAGTTTAAATTCAATAAACTCGCGAAATAAGAAAGTCACGGTCAGTTGGTAAATTGCATAACAAGCTCGCACTCACTTCTCAGTATTTATATGTATCATCTATGCACTCACTCAAACGACAACTGACGAAAGAAAAATAAAAAACGTAAACATAACAAAATATTTTCTAAAAT
Source organism: Tholera decimalis (assembly GCA_943138885.2). Classification (NCBI taxonomy): domain Eukaryota; kingdom Metazoa; phylum Arthropoda; class Insecta; order Lepidoptera; family Noctuidae; genus Tholera; species Tholera decimalis. The sequence continues at coordinate 9,926,061 of OW964552.2, read as the reverse complement.
ACTTTCGTTCACGCAATAATGTGTCTTTTATTAATAGTCATTAGGGTGAATGGCGCCGCAAACTACTCAAAGGAAAAGAAAAAGTTCCCTGATGCACACACCTATACAGATTTCGGTTTATGTACTCAGACAACTTTGGAATATTTAGAGAAATACTACACAATCGCATTTGCAAATGAAAAATACTTTGAACCTTGCAAGTATTTTTTTTCTGATACGATTATGCTCCTTTTTGCTGAAGCAAAACGAATCAATTTCCTATGCAAGTATTTTCACATCAATCCAAGCCCTGTTGGAAGAAAAAATACTTGCATAGGAAATTGACCCGTGATTTCTTATAAATAAGAAGCACAATCGCGTTTACATATAAATACTTGCAAAGACAAACCGTATACTAGAATAGACTTGCATACGAAATTGAAAGTATTTTCTATCTGTATAGGAAATTGAACCGTGACTTCCTAAGAATAAGGAGCACAATCGCGTTTACAAATAAATACCTGCATAGAGACGAACGTTTCTACTTTTACTCAATCCAAGCCCTGTTGAATGAAAAAATACTTGCATAGGAAATTGACCCGTGACTTCTTATAAATAAGAAGCACAATCGCGTTTACATATAAATACTTGCAAAGACAAACCGTATACTAGAATAGACTTGCATACGAAATTGAAAGTATTTTCTATCTGTATAGGAAATTGAACCGTGACTTCCTAAGAATAAGGAGCACAATCGCGTTTACAAATAAATACCTGCATAGAGACGAACGTTTCTACTTTTACTCAATCCAAGCCCTGTTGAATGAAAAAATACTTGCATAGGAAATTGACCCGTGAATTCTTATAAATAAGAAGCACAATCGCGTTTACATATAAATACTTGCAAAGACAATCCATATACTAGAATAGACTTGCATACGAAATTGTTACGTAGTCTCTTACAGATAAGGAGCATAATCGCATAGTCGGGCGATCGTCAAGCCCCCACCGGAGCGAGTCCGACTCCGAGTAGCCGTATAAAATACTTTGAAGTCTTGCAAGTATTTCGGATCGGTACCTGGTGTACGTACTTGGAAGTAAATACCTGGTGTAAATACCTGGTCGCGTAAATACGTACCATCCCTAACTTGTATCTACATTGCTAGTTCTCCCGGTCTTGTGCGTCTCTCCTCAAGCCGGTTTCCAAAGCATTTTTTATTTTGTTTTTCGGGACGAATATTATTAAATGACTCCTTTTGTTCTGGGTGAAGCGGTAAGATGTGACAGACAGACTAAGAACCCACGCTGTTGTTAGTCAGTAGAAGTAGGTGCAGGTGTCGATTTATTTAAGACCATCATAGATCAGTCATTTCATATAAAATATTTACAATTTACATAATACACAAAACCTTCGTTCGTAACTCTTTCTAATAGTGAAATCCGTACAAAATCATTAATTACGTAGTCTTGTAGAAATAGTAGGAAACAGATGGAGGCTGACAGCGAATTCCTTTTTTAATAGTATTTAGCGACTATGGAGTTTGTGTTAATGTAAATAGAGCTTAGAATAAGACTATACCTTTCAGAGTGTACGTTATCCATCAAGTTAAGACAAAGAGTGAGAAAATATTTAGACATAAAATTTGGTTTGCATAAATGTGACAATTACGTTGTCATTGCCATCCTGAATAAAAAACAAGGGAAGAACACACATTTAGGAAAACTGAGTTTAGGCACCAGCCTTCCACAGAATTTTCCAAAAAATTTTCAAAATGAATCCATACCTTTCATAAGTTAGCTAATGTATTAATCTGTGGTGAGAAAATAAATAAATTCTAATTCTATTCTATTTACTTACTTACAAGAAGGAGTAAACCATAGCTAAACACAATAAACTAAAAACCATGTGATAATTTAAGAGCTAATTACACAGGTCTCCATGTCTAACAACATGGTGATGTAATGATTGAACAACATACTCTAATAGTTATGGTAGCAAGAAAAGGGGGAATTCCTTCAAGTACAGAATGCTTTAAATCTATACTAATATACTACTTTGGTACCTTTCAGGTTATTCATTTATAGTTATCAGTCCATATCAGCTGTGTGAATTGATATTAGGGGTTATCCATAAATTACGTCACACGAATTTCATGATTTTTTTGTGCCTTCCTTCCCCTCCTTGTCACAGCTGGTCACATTTGTGAGACTCCCCCCTCCCTAGTGTGACGTCACATACTTTTACAATTGAAAATAAAGTTCAAAGTGGAATGGGCGAGCGTGAACTTCTCGCGCCACTGAGCGCTCAGCGGTAATAATAAGAGCGTGAGCGCCGGGCGTGCCCGCGCCGTTAAAAAATCAATAATTATTATTTTGTGTGGAATTTAAACAATAATCGAATGTAATCACTTATCGTTTGCACCCTGTGTTCATACATTAGCAATACCTAATCAGTTTAGTTTGGTTGTTATTACAAAGTCCAAACTTACTTTTACGCCTTCGGACTGCGTTTAGCGGCATTTGTCAAAGGGCGCCTAGGCGGTCGGCGCGTAACAGTAGTAGAGCGAGTGGTCGAATTGGTATCTTATATTTACACAGATATAGTTGTATATGTTTTTCAGGTTTTCGTAAAGTAATAAAGTTCGTGTTTTAACACTTAGGTCTTAGATTATAATACATTTTGAAATGTGACGTCACGAAATTTAGGCTCCCTCCCGGGAACCCCCTTGTCACACAACGTCACATTTCGTCGACCCCCTCCCTCCCCCTTAACGTGTGATGTAATTAATGGATGACCCCTTATTATGTTGTGATTTTCCTGATAACATTTATGCACTTAAAAATGAATCAGTGCTTTTAAAAGAACTACTATGATGATTTAATAAATTCAGAGTAAACTGCCTTCAATTAATTTTATAAGATAAGAAAAGAAAGTCTATTATCTTTCTTTAAAAAATTTATTACATGATTTTGCAGACACACAATTAACAGTAACAGCACCTTAATTAATAGTAACAAAGTATTATCAACATGAAATCAAAGCTATATTATTTTTACACACACAACTTTTTTAAAGGAGGTTCACTTAGTCTATCACTTTGGGCAAACAAAACCTCTTTAGTCAATTTAAAAGTCACTCTCATCATTTCCTTATTTGGAGACACATTTCGCACATTAAACACATCCGTAATAAGTGAAGTTATATCACATCCAATGTTTTCAATCACCATTTTCTTTGCAATATTGACGTGATCTTCTCCTAACGCAAAGCAGTATACATAAACAATGATTTCGTTCTTGAATTTGGCTGCTAGACTCTCGTCTTTTATCAAACAGTTGAAATGTTTCAAGAATTCCACAGCCATTGCAGGTAGATTCATTGTAATATGAATTTTTCCTGTTACCTTCTCATCTCCATTACATAAAGAAGTAACATACTCTTTGAATACATCACATATAAAATCTTTGCCATCTTGATTGAAGGATTTAAAAAATGTCATGTTGACTTTATTATTTTTTGCATTATGATTCAACCATTTGTAAGAGTCAGGGTTCAAATCATTAGCAAATACTTTAGTTTTACGTTTCGCTGCGGGTACTGCAAAAGGTCCAACACCACAGAAAATATCAAATAGAACATCCCCAGGTTTCAGATAGCCTAAAATGCGCTCATGTTCCTTCCCTAAGCGTGGGTTCCAGTATACTTTGGAGAAATCAAACTGGAATATACAGAGGTTTTCTTTCACTGTTACAAAAAAGTCATCATCACCACCAATGAGTTCCATACTAAAATTCCTGTATGTGTTATCTATATTGTTGCACTTATTAACTACTGTTCTACATGTCTTTATTTTATCAACCAGCACTTGCCCAATCAACAGTTTGTATTCAAGCAGATGGTCCCTCAAGTTCAAATGTATAATGTGACCAATTTGAGAGAACCCGCTGACACCCTCTTGGTTCTCTGGAAGTACTGCCTTGAATATTGCTTCAAAGCGCCAATTTTCATAGGTTAGTTGAATTTCTTTCTTATCAAAATTGTTTTCTGTTACTTGCAACTGACTGAGAGCTGTGTGATCACTTTCACTGAGGTCTAGCCAATTAGTAACTTTTTCTGGGTTGAAATAAATGCATTTCTTGAATGTTTCATTTTCTTCATCTTCTATACTGCTTACTGGTTTGAAAGCTTCTAGTTTAAGAAAGTAGGACTTGCATATTTGAGTGATTTTAGACAAATTTTCTTCTTTGACCTTTAGAACTGGCACTTTTATGTTGCGCAAGAATTTATCTCGATCGAGCACTTTCATACCACGAACGCCAGTGGGTGCCAAGGGCACCATAGCAGATGAACTCATTGCACGTAAAAATCCGCGAATATAACTCAACCTCATACCAAAAATCTACGAAAAGTTGATGTTTAATACATCGTCAATACTAACCTATTTCGAGGTCAGAGCTGATGTGAGTCTTCTTGGTATAGTAAATAGAGAGTTCTTGTAAAACTGTGGTTGACTGTTTATACACACACCATTGCCTAAAAGGTGAATTTATCACACTATTTTTTGTGAAAGCGTTGCACTACTGCACGGCCCTGATTCCCACGACATGTCAAATTGTCAGTTTGACATTTAACCAGTGTTGCCAGGGCTTTTGAGACGTAAGTTACGTTTCGTTTCCTGAAATGTTACATTTTTGTTGCAAAAGTTACATTATTGTTTTTTTTTATTTTATTTACGTGTTTTTGGCGTCGGAGGTCGGAGGCAAATAATTGATGTCAGCAAAATGGCGGTACATAAAGCAATTTTTTTTTAATCTCAGAGACAGAATTGACAAATGCAAATGTCAAGTTTAGGAATAATGTTGCCCGCTTATTGCGCAGTATTATACCTACGATACCGGTTTGTTGAATCGTAACATTTTACCCGACTTCGCGACGCAAAAGAGGGTAATGTGTTTCACAGTCTATGTAAGTATGTATGTGTACCTATGTAGCGTTGTACAGGCCAAACGTGTGGGCAGATTTGAATAATTCTCACATAAATCAATTCGTGTGAACCATGCGAGTGTCTAGAGTTATGACAGTTAATTATAAAAAAATCGCCAAACTATATCAGGTGCGATATCGTTGAATAGGTCTCTTTTTAGAAAGTGAACTAGCAATGTGGGTATAATTCACATAACTAGCAATCTTGTTAACCCCTCCAACTAAGCTAAATATGTTTGTGTCTGGAGTGGGTTCACGGTAATAGTGTAACGGGTGGGGTTCGACCCGCGACCTCTCGATTACAAGTCCGATACCTTAGCTATTTTTGGGAATTTTCTCTATTTTTCTTTTAAAGCAATCGCTTAGGATAAATAAGTTTTAAAACAGATCAGTGCCATATTCGGAGTGCGGTTTTTTATTATTTCAAACCCATTGAGTGGGGTATCAAAATAAAGGGCTTTATGAGAGGATAAAAAATAAATAAAACTAAATAGAAATGAAAAATCATATAAAAAGACTGAAAACTCGTAATACTAAAGAAAGGATAAAGTTGGAATTATTACTTCTTGCTTGACTTATAATATTGTTATTTGATAACTTTGTAGGCTAGCTAAAGTTGGGGTTCACCTTCACTCGGTGAAGGTGGTGATGATTTTATTTAGATCATAGAATATCGGAACCTTTTCCCAATACCGGTTTTGTTTCGATATTAAATTTTTTAATATCGGTATTCCGGTATTTGGATATTTTTTCCGATATTATGAAAATAAAAATAAATTAAAAATTTAAATGATATTGAGATATTGTATGACGCACGTACGTTTTGCGTTTAATAAGGATGACTATTTTATAAAAAATGTCTAGGTTCGGTTTAAATTTATTTAGTTACGGATGTTGTTTTAGACTTATAATTTAACATTGTAATTGGAGGAGTGATTACACAGTCATCTTATGGCTATAAAGACGAAGACTACGGCAATTCAAAAGATCAGTATTGCTAAAATATGAAAAGTCAGTTTTAGAAATTCACATTTAAGAGGTCCCATAAAGCACTTTGCAGACTAGACGTGAACAAAGCCAACAGGCCGGATGGAATACCTGCTCGAGTCTTAAAAAGTTGTGCTCTGGAGTTGTTACCTGTATCACACTCTTAAAATTAGAGTGGTGCCAGTGTCCTGGAAGCAACCAGTATGTGCAACCAGTACCCAAAAAACTGTTGAGTGTATATAAATATTGTTCTTACCAAGATGTTGTAAGTGGATCCTTTATACAAATAAAGTCCTTCATTCAATCATTTCACTGCTTTTATTCTATACTAAAACTCTTTACAAAATGCTTAATAGATCTAATACATGTTTGGTATAACTTGATAAAACAGCTCTAAAAATGTAAAACATATGATCGACTATATTCAACTTTACTCAACTGATGCAACTGAACTACTACTTATTTTTCTCACTTGACTTTTCTTTTCATCTATATTCAAAAACCTTCCTAACAACATTATGTTTTAAAGACCATAGACTTTAAAACCTGCCAGTAATCCATAGACATAAAATTCCATTAACCCAATATTACAACAAAAACCACCAGAATCTGCAAAGTGACGGATAGGGTACTCAATAATAAGCTCCTAGCATACCGTGAAGACAATGAGCTCCTTAGTCTCTTCTTCTTCTTCTTCGTATCGATGGTAAATTGCGTACTTTATATGTATTAGGCCCAGTCACGCAGGTCTCGTTCAGTGGCGTTTATTTGGTCTTCTAATGTACACGTTTTTAAGTAATTTTGTTTGATCAGGAACGCCGTAATCGCACTGGGTGTCAGTTTGGCATATAATGCCCCATTTTGCTAAATTGTGCTTGCAGCGGCCTACTTGGATTCGCAGTCCATTGATAGCTTTCCAAAATGGCCACGGCAAGTCACGTCCGGGTGGCAGATGTTCCTGGGGCTGAACGGAATTAGGCGGTGGCGGAAGGTAGTTTAGCTACTTAGTGACCACCAGTATTGATTCCGCCTTGGTCGGTCAAATGAAATCAAAATTATTTTATTTTACATAGGCCTATTTGGGCACTCATAAAACGTCAGAAGTTAGTGCACGGTTCGAAATTGGTCGTTCCCTATGGAGAAGAACCGGCAAGAAATACCACGGTTACACTTTTAAAAAAAAATTCTTGATTTTCACAATCTTTGCATAATAGATACAATTTTTTATTTATTTTTTTGGTATGAGAGGACAGTATAGACTAATTGACATAATAAAATGTAATATAACGTAAAAATAGTCGACCCGAAATCTTGTGTATGTTACGCACTGCTGGGGCGAGGCCATTAAGAAACATGGCAATGCTCTTGTAGAGTCCCTCAATATCTCAGAGTCTTTTGACAGGGTCTGGCACGCTGGTCTATTGAGCAAGCTTCCTGCATTTGGCGTCTCTGCTGGCTTCTGCAACTGGACTTCTGACTTTTTAAGTGAGCGGTCAATCCGAGCGGACATCGATGGCTGCTCATCGGATCTTATGGCTGTCAATGTCAATGCGGTATTCTTAAGCGGCCTGTTCTCTTTGCGATTCTTTTTGCTGCATATCAAGGACCTGCTCCAGCTCTTGGGTACGCGGATGACAGCACAGACTTAAAGATATACTTGTCCAGTGCGAGAGCTAGCAGGGATAAAACCGACTGTCTTAGAAAGGCCATATTGGAGCGAATGAATTTAACCCGACAATCTGGTTAAATTCAATGCTTTGAAAACACAGGTTTATCTCTTCACTGCTAAAAGGAGCCAATTTAAATTATCTCCTACTTTCCGAGGTGCATGTATACCTATCAGTTACCGATCGCGTGGAGCTCTTTGGCATGGAGTTGACGTCTAACTTAAACTTCGGCTCAACCATTGAGTCAAAAGCTTTGACTGCAGCCAAAAAGCTGGAAATCCTTCAAAAGGCGAGGCGATACTTCACACCTGTACAGCTTTTGAATTTGTATAAAGCACAGGTCTATTATTGTATGGAGTACTGCAGTCACTTGTAGGATGGCACAGCAAAATACCAGCTTGCTGCACTTGACTCGGATAACGCAGAGCTAAAAGACTCATAGGCGATGCAGTGTTAGCAGACAAGCTTTACAGCCTGGCTCATTGGCGAAACGTTGTTTACCTGTCGGTCTTCCACAGATTGTACTTCGGAGAGTGTGCGCTGGAACTCCACGACCCGATTCCTCCATCTACCTTATACTAACGATCTATCAGACGTACTGCATAGTACCATTCTCACTTGTTCAATATACCGTTTTGTCGTACTAAGCGATGCTCCTCTACATTTATTGTGCGCACGGCCAAGGTTTGAAACTCTCTGCAGGCTGCTGTGTTCCCTTCCACATATGACCCGTATGCCTTCAAAGCAAGAGTGAATGGGCAACTTCTGGACCCATCAGTAATAAAATATACAAAGAAAAGTAACAGAGTACATTCGAGGTATTATCTTTGAGATACGATCTTATTTTGTTGCACGTACGTAGGTACATAATGCCGGGCGCCGACCTAAGTGTTGTACACTTTTATATGGAAATAATCATTTATAAATGACACTGTATGCATACATATTATTATAATTAACCTATAGGTATTGTTTATATTAATTAAATTCAATGAAATAAGTAGGAAAGATTCTATTGTGTCTGGTTTTTTTTTCATATAAAATATCGAAAAACCGATATTTGAAATCCAATATCGCTTTTTTCAATATCGGATTTATGGCCCGATATTTCGGTTTTACGATATTATCGAAAACCGGTATCCATGCTCTAATTTTATTGGCTTAACCCTCTGCTGATACTGCCGCTTATATTGTGCTGGTCAGTAACAATACATTGGGCGTTTCTTCATTGGCCGGCCGGCCCAGCACCGATACCGACAACGACATAGGTGGGCACTTATTTTTTTTTAATTGTGGGGAACAGTGTCTCAATGGCCCGGCCCGACACCGACATTAACTGCAAGGGACCTTAGCTGTAATGTATTTTTGCCTGCCGGGTTGCGGGAATGTTCTAACGAGATACCGTGGACCCGAAACTTAAGGGCAGCTGAAGGAGCAGGGTGGGTTTTTAGTCAGTAGAAGTCTGACACTCCCTTCCGCTCCACCCAGAGCGGGAGAAGTCATTCGATGATTTTCCCACCCAGAGAAAAAAAAAGCTGTAATGTATTTAACTATTTACAAATCTATATTATATTGAGCAGAGTAAGGACACTACAAGGCTCTATTTGTGCAGTTGATCCAAATAAACTTCTAAATACGCTGCAAGACCACACTTCCTAGCAAGAATTAAATAATCTGTGAAATCTTTAACATATTTAAACTGAATAGCTAAAAATACAAAAGTAAAAAAAAAACTAAATATCCTGACTGCTCAACTGAAAGGAAAGAAACAAGAACATTTTCATTTAAAAATATAACAAGCAGGCGGGACCCATCCCATTTATGTAAATGGATATGTATGTATGTTCGATTGGATCCCGCCTGTTTGTACACAATAAATACCGAGTTATTATATGATAAATAGACGACATTACTGATAGGTTTATCATAGAAATAGGGGACGATTCTTTAGATTCAGAATATTTTTTGCATTATTGTAAGTCAAGTGTTTGTTTAAATTATTGGTGTACAATAAAGAGTATTCTATCTATCTGTTCTTAAGATTCGTATACTTGTAATTAATTGTTATTAAAAATATACAACGTGTAATTTAAAGGGTATCTATATACATACCAAGTGCATAGCTTCTTTGGATGATAATAAACGATATGGCAAGGGTTTTGTAATCCTATGTCTACATGTGTGGAGCTTATTGTAAATTTCAATACATTGATACCAGAGACCGAATTTTTCAAATTAGAAGAACGAAGAGAATTATCATTTTATTGGCAAGTGACGTGGAAAGTGATGACCCTCATAGTGCTGTGACACGTTTGTTATTACTGGTATTCAAGAAACATATGAAACCAATAATTTGGGGTCAATTCTGTGAGTCACTTATTTTGAGCTGAAACTTTGCATAGAGACTCCATACCAGATGTTGTCTTCAGTCCTTTTAGATAGATATGGAGTTTCCGTTACACGTTGTATATGTCTTACATTATTAATTTTGAATTTCTACGTTTTAAATTAGAATCTAAACATTATTTCTGGATAACGTATTATAAAAAGCCGATATTTGATTTTATTAACGTTAAGTTTCTATAGTGGCATATCACTATTTAAGAATTGCAAAAAACTGGCAATCGTCGTTATGTCAACTTTGTCTCTGAGATTAAAAAACGGGGTATAATGGTGTACATATTTAATCTTAGGATAAAACAGACTAGCTTTATTTGTTCGCAGCGCCATCTTCACTGTTGTTGCTATCTAGTCTAGCACAATTATTCAATTAGTTTGAACCAAAACTACGAGATAGGTAGTTCATGATCTGCAATTTTACCCCGAACCAACTACTAATATTCGATCATTGAGGTATTACTACTACGCTAGAGTTATATAGTTCAATGTATTCGATACGAATAGAATCCTCTTAAAGTACATGTTCTACCAAGTGTTCGTTAAGAGGGCTTTGTTAATAAAGGGCAAGAACCATGCAAGAACGCCTCTATGCAAAAAAAAAACCAATAAAATACCTTACATTATCCACGATGATTATTCATCTCTCTGTATTGTGTACTAGTACTCTCGCGGGGCTTCGCTCCCGTGAATTCTATCACGGTAAAAACATAACTCTCCTTTTTTGCAGTCGGGTTAAAAGTAGCCTATAACCTTTCTCAAGCTTCAAGCTACTTCCATACCAAATTTCATCCAAATCCACCCAGTACTTTCGAAGATTAGCGCGTTCAAGCAAACAAACAAACAAACTAACAAACTTTTCCGCTTTATAATATTAGTATAGATTAAATTGAGTACTGCTACTAGTGAATATCTTTCTTACAGGCCTTCATTAATTTTTATTCTTTTCTTTTATTCTTTCGAATTGGAGACAAAAACATTAAATTCGCCAGCCTGGCATCAGATTTTTTTATTTAAATGTTGTAATATAATACTCGTAGAGGTTGAAATCACAGTAATCAAAATCGTTGATTTGTTTCCGCACTTTATGTAGATATTTTTCTGAAATAAAATAATATTATGGTTAAGATATTTTTATTAGTTTAAGTGGTAAACTTTGACATGCAGTTTGCCAACAAAATAAAATGTTAGTAGCAAAGCAAATCAATGCGAAAAACAGAGTTTCACAAACCTTTGGGTTAACAGAAATTATTTTAACTTAATATTACTTGTAAGACGTGATTTAGGAGGTTCGTAATCAATAGCACTTTTAATATTTTGCTTGACTGTCATTAGAGTCAGCTATTATGTCTGTATTTAAAACGTTGTTGTTGCGCTGGTCAGTTTTAATAAGTTTCAGCTGGCTGAAAACTCTTTCCACACAAGCGTTAGAGAAAGGAAGAACAAGAAGAAGGGCCAATGCTTAGAATACAGGGTGAATACATTTCTCAGAGTTGGAAACATAGGCTCCTGCCCGACATTCTTTAAATTGAACACAGCTTTGCAATAATCTTCTGCATTTAAATTAACGGTGGGAACTCGCGAATTAGGAAACGTGCGCTCAAGCAAAATCCAGTTTTAAAGTTACCGAAATACGTTTCATTTAGTCATGGCGCTTTCCATTCAGAGCCATCTCTGAATATGATATGGAGTGAAAATAGTGAAATACTTTTTAGACGCGCCAGTTTTAGGAGCGTTCAATTTGGATACGTTGAATTGAAATGCGTTCTTCAACTGTTTGTAATAAAAATCTAGTATTACAAATCTCGTTGTCCTCAAAAGTTACGAAAATTGCCTTTAATGTAAAAATTACTTACATGTTACGCGAGGGTTTCAAAAGTTACGAAAAATGTAAGAAATGTAACCTTCTGGCAACGTTGCATTTAACAGTGCGTCATCCGCTAACTTCAATTTTGACAACTCTGTTCCATTTCTCACGGTTTACAATACGTTCGTGTCTACCTAGTATAATTTTTCAAACAGCAACATTTTCTTCAAAAGAGACACAATTAACTATTCAATAACTTAGTTTATGTACAGCTACAGCTTGCAACATAACTATTTAAATATGCAATGGTTTTTAAACGCCCAAAAATGCTTCGAAAGGAATTCTCCAAAAATTGTCTCGATCGGAAGGGGCCGTACAAGCGTGTCCTAACATCTATAATTAAGTACAGGATCTTGAGTTACCTACTTAGGTACGTACTTACACAAGTTATAAGAAACGAATAACGTCATAAAAGCGTTTGTATGTAGGGAGGGCCCCAACCGCTGAATTAGACACGGGCCTCAAATGGTATAGTTACGCTTCTGTCGTATGTATCTATACTACATTATAAGGTCTACGAAATAAACCTCGAACAATCAAAGTTCCCCGCGCATCTTTAACATGTAGGTACTACACCTGACAATGACCATCTAGCCGTGGCCTACCAGATACCACACCCATCCGCACTTTACACCCATGCATGCCTCTAAATTCCTAAATTATTTTCTTTGATTTCGAAAGATTATCTGCGCATGTATAAGTCTCTCCGATAGGTGGCAAAAAACCCGTTCACTCTTACCTTATCTAGCCCTACCATATATGATATACAAACAAGGCGACACAACGACTATTTACGGCATCAAGGTGGCCGATCGTCACGCCTGCCTTAAAGAGCATTCAGCAGCAATGATAGCGCAATTGCCTGCCTTGCGGGAATGTTGCAGCGAGATACCGCGGCCCTGGAACGAAAGGGAAACTGAAGTAACACGGTGGGTTTAATCAGTAGAAGTCTGACACTGCATTCCGGTCCAGCTAAAGCGAAGCGAAGCGAGTCATGTGAAATGATTTTCCGACGGAAAAAGTAGCCAATTGTAGATTTTAAGAAGAAACTTATTTGTAGGTATTTACTTCTACTTAAAGATCCATAATAAATAATAATTACACACGAAAAAACCTATGTTATCGTGTTAAATTCTCGGGTGATCATGTTACATGTCACATAGGGGCAGGTATCGATCGAAATGCTTCAAAGGAAAGGACGTGTTGTTATTACAACAAAGGTTTTCTATTTGTAGTAGTTTTGTTTGTTTTGTCAAGTAAATTTTGCACATATACATATCACGCCGTTTTGTGAAGTGGTAGCCAGTTCAAGAACAGAAATCCATCTTCACCCACATCAGACCTTCACGAGACACGCAAAACAGATTTCATATTCATGATAAAAATATCAAAAATGGCTGGAAAAACATCCGAATATACTTACTGCGAATGTAATCACAGCTACCAAAAAAGTCTCAAGAGAAAAGACATACGTAGTGAGATATCATAGATAGGTGTCCTCTCTGGAAGATACACTTGACTTGAAAAAACCTCACATACTATCTGCTTATAATAATAGAGTATTGATTGCAGATCAGCACAGAAAAAAACTTTTCTGTTTTAGGTTTTACTTCTTAAACAGCATGTTCAACGATATGCAATCGTTGAACATGCTGTTTAAGAAGTAGGTATACAAAAGAAATATATAAGTACTTTACTACTACTACTACTTTTAGTGTTGCCCAAACGAGAGTCTCGCAAGAGTCTTGCAATTAGCGATTATCCTATTGCTATTTATTAAACGGTAGTTGAGATCTCAGAACAATGTAACAGAGTAGGTACATTTTGAGCTTGAATTGACATAGGCCAACCAAATGAATCAATTTAATTGAGACTCTTGAAGACTCTTGCGAGACTCTCATTTGGGCAACACTAACTACTTTACTTATTATATAGTACTATTTTACTTTGCGTAATTTTCATCATCACGTATAAACATTGTGAGGAAACCGGCTTGCGACTTTGAAAATAATGAAATTGATGGTATTTATTTTAGTTAAACCATAGATATGATACCATACCAGTCAGACTATTTTGAAAGCTTGTTCCTTTACTAGTTAACAGATTCAGAACATCTCCCTCAATTATAACCAGGCACTTTTAAACTTGTCACAAACTTGTCTCTTTTTTTATTTATTTATTTATTTTATTATTTATGTACACACAGTAAAATACATTAGGATAAGCATAATTATAATATTTGAGTACAAAGGTACTGCTTATTTCTTAAGAAATTTCTTCCGGCAGACTTCTTGCAGAGAGAAAGGAGAAGTGAAAAAGAAATGTAGACAATAGTGTGAGAGAACAAGAAGAGAAATAAATATGAATATGTGAAGTCTAAAACTAAAACTAAAATATTAAATATACCTATACATACTTATAATGCAATTAAAATAACATATACATACTTAAATAAAAACATAATGTTAGAATATATAAACATATACTATAAATATATACATAAGTTAAGAAAAGAAAAGTTATACAGTTAAGAGGAAAGGTAATGCTCTTTTAATCGACATTTGAATAGAGATATTATTTTTAAATCACGAAATTTTTTGAGTATTTATAGGCGCCGTTTATTTCACTACCGATTAAGTTATCCATAACAGCTCAGTATGTTGTTTATAATGCATGTGTTTTTAAATGTTTACGGAACCTTAGTAATAACACGAGCCTACCCCTGCTACTCAAATTTTACTAAGTCTTGAGCTTACCTTCTTAGATTCGTATATCTCATTATGAATATCGATTTTCTTAGGCAACGTCATGTTTAATCCTTAAGGTTTGAGTATATAAGACGCTGGTGAAACAGCAAAAGACGAGTAGTCTCCACAGCCTTGGCAGGTTCCGAACTTACAGACTGGAGTAGTTCGTCTAACGATTTTCTCCAGTATCTTGTAATAACCATCTTCGGCTGAGATTTCTCCTGGTTTCAAATTGAAAAAACTACAATCAACATGGGGATAGCAGATCACGGACCTGGAATGGCTGCCCTGCAAGCTTGGGGAGCCCAAGCAGCGGTGCATGGAATGGCGAACCAAACCGTCGTGGACAAAGTACCAGCCGACATGCTTCACATGGTGGACGCTCACTGGTACCAGTTCCCTCCAATGAACCCTCTCTGGCACGCACTCTTGGGATTCACTATCGGCGTTCTCGGATTCATTTCCATTGCTGGCAACGGCATGGTCATTTACATATTTTCAACTACCAAGAGTCTGAAGACACCATCTAACCTGCTGGTAGTGAACCTCGCTTTCTCCGACTTCCTGATGATGTGCGCTATGGCTCCGGCTATGGTTGTTAATTGCTACAGCGAAACCTGGGTATTTGGTCCATTTGCCTGCGAACTATACGGTTGCACTGGCTCGCTATTTGGATGCGCATCTATCTGGACCATGACTATGATCGCCTTCGACCGCTACAACGTCATCGTGAAGGGTATTGCCGCTAAGCCAATGACTAATACCGGAGCTCTTCAGCGCATACTCGGAATCTGGCTGTTCTCTCTTGCTTGGACGCTTGCGCCCTTTTTCGGCTGGAACCGGTATGTACCTGAAGGAAACATGACTGCCTGCGGAACTGACTACTTGTCAAAGGATTGGTTGAGCCGAAGCTACATACTTGTCTACTCTGTGTTCGTGTACTTCTTGCCTCTGCTGCTCATCATCTACTCCTACTACTTCATCGTCCAGGCTGTTACCGCTCACGAGAAGGCTATGAGGGATCAGGCTAAGAAAATGAACGTGGCTTCACTCAGGTCATCCGAGGCGGCTAATACCAGCGCTGAGTGCAAGTTGGCTAAGATTGCTCTGATGACCATCTCTCTGTGGTTTATGGCGTGGACCCCATACCTTGTGATTAACTACACGGGAGTGTTCGAGAGCGCGCCCATTAGTCCTCTAGCTACTATCTGGGGCTCACTGTTTGCTAAGGCTAATGCCGTGTACAACCCTATTGTATATGGTATCAGCCATCCTAAATACCGCGCTGTTCTATACCAGAAGTTCCCAGCACTTGCGTGCACGGTGGCTCCTGATGAAGCCGGCTCCGTCGCGACTAACGCCACCGTCGTCGCTGATGGGAAGTCCGAGAAGCCTGCTGCGTAAGAACACAGCAGCTCTACTGACAATAAGAACTCGACGACCACCTCTTGTTTACTGGACGAATGATTCTGCCATCAATATGTTAATATTTAATTTGTATAAAGTTCTAATCTTCATCAGTTCTGTGTCTGCAAGCTATCAATGTATAAAGCGCCTGTACGTTTCGTGTGAACGTTTTATGTATTGAGCGCAACATTGCACATAGTTCTGAAACTTTCCTTTGCGAAGCATCGGTGTACGGCATACTTAAAATATTGTAAATTAATCCGCCATGTCGTCACTGTGTCCTACCCATGAGACTGCTCCTATTAGATATAAGCGATTTATGAATTTTACGACGAAACTGGCTCTGTATATTTGACCAATAAAGTTTAAGCTGCAAGGTGGTTTTTAACCACAAAAATGTATTTTATTTCATTTTTTGATCCTAGATTGATACCTAAAACAAAAAATACAATAAATTTTTCCATTTACAAGTGGAGAAATGAACTTACTAAACGATGTATTCAATTAATTTCAATGTATTCTATGTATTTTTCAATAGTCCACCTTGTTTTGTCAATTATCAGAGTGTATGGTTATATAACCGTGGAATAATCTTAAATTGCAATAGTTTAATAAAACCGTCAGTCATCACATTATTCTTCAGGTATACCTACCTATATTTTTCTAACGATTAAAAACAATGTTTAAGCTTAATTAAACCCTTATGTGCATCGGATATCACAGCTAGGCCTTATGTTACAAAGACATGGCAAAACAAACCATAGGAAAAATGTTGAGAGTCATGAGAATGATACAAAAAAAAACAAGACTCAAAAAAATTGCCAAGAGCGAGTCAGCCTCGCCCATTGCAAAGTTTTTTTTTATAGTATTTGTATAAATGACAAAGTTATATTTGCGGTTTTTGAAAATGTGTTATATATCAAAAACTACCGACTATAACTTGTTCAAACCAATTTTAATTGAAAGTGACCTACCAAGTTTCGACTGTATAATCCTAATAGTTTACGAATAAAATGGTGGTGTGACATACAGACGGACAGACAAACATGACGAATCTATAACGGTTCAGTTTTTTTGCCATTGGCTACGGAACTCTAAAAAGGCTTCAAACTAAAATGTAGAGAACCATAAAACAAAAGAAGCATGATTTTCTTCAATTTACAGCTAATGAGTTGACCATACACATACCTACAAATATCCTTGTGTTTATATTACTTACTTTATTTTCTTTTTACAACGAACACTACAGCCAGGTCGTAACCTTATAACAATTTTAGCGTCTACATATTAACGGAGCTAGACTGTTTTATTTGCAATACAAGCTATCCACACGGAGGAGGTATTTTCTTAACTTCACGAAAGGTTAATAGAATCTTCTCAGTTTCATTGTTATTGCAACATGTACGTATTTTAGAAGAAATAAATGTGCGATTGCAATGTTGGGGGTAGTATTTATTTCGAAAGGAGTTTGTAGCGAAGCGGTGATGTAAATAAAAACATAACAGCTTACAATTAAGAAGGATATTGCGACAAGAAATTAGTTTATTTATTTATTTTTTACTCAATTTTCTGCTGTATAGATTTCCTAAGATATCGATCGCACTTTGCGAATGCACCTCCTAAACTCATCACTGATTTTTTATCATAATAATTCAAACCAATTCAAACATTCTCCTGAAACTACTTGTCTAACCGATTTCATTTGAAATCATGTTGCATAGATAAAAAAATTACATTAGGAGCAAGTTTCGTGTAACTTGGAAGTGGACAGGTTCAAGAGAGTCATCTTTTTGGAACTCAATCGCGCCGCCAAAATAAATAAATATATGATATATTCTGGGAAAGTCGTTCATTTTCCCTGAGTAAAAAGTAGCATTTATTATTCCAGACTTTAATCTACCTTTGAGCCCAATTTCATCCAGATCCATTCGGCCATTTTGGTGCGATTGAGTAAAAAACTTCCATACATCCCCTAAAAAAACTTGAATCTAAAATGTCTCATTTATAATAGCTTTATATGGAAAAAAAAAAGTTTATATAAATTATTTCTAGTCAAAAAATACGACCTATTCTCGACCTATTAGGAGCCATATTATTATTGCAAAGTTTCATAAGAATCTATTCAGTAGTTTTGGGTGAAAGAGCAACAATCATACATAATTACAAACTTTCGCGTTTCATTCGTTCATTTCATTCATTATTATGTATATTGTATTATATATTAAGATTAGTTCTGGAGCTAACTATTAGGACAATAGCCTGCCGTGTTAATCTGTTATTAATACGTTATTTTGACTTTAACTCTTTTAATGTAATCATAACACCCGTAATGTTTGCTAAAACATGCTTGTGCTTACAAGCATGTTTACATGCTTACATTATCCTCTAACTGCTTAGTTAGAGGACATTCTGAAGACGCTTCGGTATTAATAACCACTGGTAAACAATCATCCAACTAAATTTATCTCGGAAATGCACACAATATTGTGTTTATTTTTCAATAAATAGATGAAGGTACTATTTTATCCCGTCATGTCACACAGAAGGCGGAAGCGATGCGATACTGAGGCGGTTAGGGCGGGGCAGGGCGGTCCACAATCGAAACCGGCTGGCATATTTACTGCTCGATTTCGTTTAATTTTCATATACTGCGTATATGTAGTCTATGAATGTTTCGGAATATTAAGTAAGCCACTGTTATTTTAGTGCGCAAGTTCTTCGCCATTGGTACGCTACAATTACGACTGTTCTACGCTAATGCATGATACCGTTTCATCACTTCTACGCCAAGCCTACTCGGTGCTACGACGGTGCTTCGCGCGCCGGTGTTACGCCTTCTCTATAGTGCAATGACAGTGCTAATGTACTAGATCTTAGTAGACTCCTACAAGCCACCGATGATGGTAGAAACGGGGAAAATATTGATCAGTCTTTAAGATAGCAAGCTTATGTATGTATATCTTCGCAGATCTTCTGACACTGTTCTAGTAAGCTCAAAATCGCACCTAACATACACCTTTAATACGAAAAATGTAGGTGTAAAGAAACGGCCAACTATTCTTCGTAGTAAGCAGAAAAATATGTCGCCAGTAAATTAGTGTTAGAAAACAATGGCGACGCGCCACGAGCGTTCCCTAACATTTTTCAACAAACTACGGTGACCAAGATTTACTTGATGGATAGTTTCGGCTTTAAGGAATCGTTAGTGAATGGAAACCCAAGTTTCCTTTTGGAAAACCTAAAAGTAGATAAGCGAGACTAAAAATTACGTTGATTTATTATATAATATATTAAAGTGTGTTCGAATCTATATAATAATAAAAGCGAAATACCACTCACTGATTAATCATGAAATCTCAGAAACTACAAGTAGTAGGGCTCTCAAATTTTGCATGGGGTTTCCATTTAATACTTAGATGCTCACTAAGATGGAATTTTGGGAAATTCCCACGGAATCGGGATTTACACGGGAAAAACTTCCCACGCGAACGAAGTCGCGAGCAACTGCTAGTAGTCTATATAATTTTAGTGGGAGCCCGTTGTTACTCAGGACAAGCACAAGTCACACGGGGGTGTACTGCCGTGGACTTATTACGATAAAAACATAACCTCCTTCTTCTAACCTTACTCAAGCTTCAAGCTACTTTTATACCAAATGTCATCCACATCCACCCAGTACTTTCGAAAATTTCCGCTTTAAAATATTATTATACTTAGATTCGTTTTTTTTTTTATTCTATAAGTCTGTTATGGTGTGGAACGTATGTTATAGTTTGTGACAAAATGGTCTAGGCAGGAAGCTCAGTCGTGTAGAAAGGGCATGCGCTGGGAATAGGCCGTGGGTTGCACTAAGTCAGGAACTCTTCTCGTAATGAGTCCATTGATATCTATACTTATAATAAATCTGTAGAGAGGTCAATTCTGTACATGAAATATATTTACAAAATAACTATCAGGGGGTGATTAGGGATCGATACTGATGCCAAAAATGCAATCAGTAAAATTTTTGTCTGTCTGTCTGTCTGTCTGTCTGTCTGTCTGTCTGTATAACCGTTATAGAAACAAAAACTACTCGACGGATTTTAACGAAACTTGGTACAATTATTTTCACTTACTTTTCATCACGCTACAATCAATAGGAGCAGAGCAGTGAAGGGAAATGTTGGGAAAACGGGAGAAGTTACTCCATTTTTTAAGCTTCCGTCGCGTGTGCAACCTAAATGGTTAAAGCTACACAGAAATCATTTATGAGGGAAATGTTCTCCTTAAAATTATATAAAAAATATCCCACGACAGCATATATCTATCTTTTATGGTTGACTCACAATAACACGTGTAACTCCCGATAGCTTAGCAGTCCGAAGCTTTCTGATTATTATTCTACTCCGAAATTTAAAACCACCACAACTTTGCAATGGAACTCGGCTAAAAGTAACCCAGTTGCAACAAAATATAATCTAGGCTCAAATTTTAACAGGTTGCGGTGCAGGAGAAACCCAGAATTCCCATAATACCAAATAATTTTCCATTCCAATTTAAAAGAACGCGATTCCCAGTATCGGTGTGTTATGCAATGACAATTAATAAGGCTCAAGGGCAGACTTTTCATGTTGCTGGAGTAGATCTCGGTGTCAGTTGTTTCTCGCATGGTCAGTTGTACGTCGCTCTTTCCCGGGTTAGCAGTTCTAGAAATCTTTATGTTCACGTGCCGGACGGGTCAACATTCAACATAGTTTACCCGGAAGCTTTGCGCTGAAGTATTGTCGTTCTATAGGTACTTAAGCCTCATGTGAACGTGATCTAAACAATATTACCAATACATTAACTTAATAACACACAAGGAGTTACACGCTGACGGAGTCGCGGGCACAGCTATTAACAATAATATTGTGCGGTTCGGTATTGCGATATTTTTCAACAGTATTATAGATTGACATATTATATTTCCCTACTAAATTACGAAAGTTAATCTGTGTGTTACATCAAAATCACTGAACCGTGAGGAAGGACATAGGCTACTTTTTTTTTACGGAAAACGACGGAAACGTGGACGAAGTCGCGGGCAACAGCTATCTATGCTAATATATAAGGCTGAAGAGTTTGTTTGTTTGTTTGAACGCGATAATCTCAGGAACTACTGGTTCCAATTGAATTTTTTTTTAAATTAAATAGTCAATTTATAGAGAAAGGCAAACATATATAAGCATATATATATATAAGCATATCATTACGCTAAGGCCAATAGGAGCGGAGCACCAATGAAGAATGCTTCAAAATCGGGGTTAAATTTAACGTTAGCCCAAAGTAACTATTCCACGCGGACGAAGTCGCGGGCAAAAGCTAGTACAAAATATATCAATGAATGAGTCCGAATTATTCACGCAAAATGTCATATTTTACATCACCTACGAAAAATACGTTATAGTTGTTAAAACATTCTAAATAATATTGAGACTGTTCATAAAATTGTTTATATCTGGTTTTTAAAGAAAGACGCCAATATACGGTCATCGTGTTTAATGGAATTTTCATTGGAGACTAAATAGTTTGTGTTTTTGAATGACTGTTCTCGTACATTGCGCCCTAAAGAACAATGGCAGGTCTCTCAATGTGGTGTGGTCTAGGTGAGGATAAGAGTATTGAAGGATTAAATGAGAAAAACCCAAATAAATTCTAACCCTCGGTCTAGAGTGTCTAGTACTCAATTGTATGTTTACGAAAGCTGGGCGCGTATTTGAAAAAAATACACTTGCCCGTAAACACTAAAACTGAGGATTATAATATCTAATGTTAGGGCTAATAAAATACACATTTTATTAAACATATTTATTTTATTCCTCATCCTCATCTCGTATTATTATCTCATCAAGAAAACCTGCTGGTGCTGAGATATGTTTTTGATGTCTGGTCTATCCGAGATACCACACTAAGGTCATATAGTGTGTGCACAGCAGCCTATAGTGCGCCGGCCGACTAAACAACTACAGCAATATTCAACTATTCACATAAGGTTCACTTAAGGTCACGCAAAAGTGATATCGAAGTCCTAAGGATACGCACTAGTCACACAGGGCAGTATCAATCAGTCCATAAACAGTCCAGGTCGGGTAAAAATAAATAGAAAGTCAAATATAGTATAAACACAAAACACAACCGAGATGAAAACAGAAAAACGCGGAAGGATTCTGTAAAACATAGTGTATTACATTCTCTTTGAGATTCTGTAGCAGCTTGACCACAGATAACTTTAAATAAGTCAGAGTAGCTTGACAGACAACCACAGACAAAATGTCACTGTCAAAGTCAAAGTAGTGCATGTTTCGATTCGGATTTCTTAAGAATCGATATAACATTGAAACGAGCCTAAGATATTTTCAACCGACGACCAAAAGAGGAGGTTATCAATTCGACGCGTATATATATATATATATATATATTTATATTTTTATATTTATATTATTATATATATATATTTTTTTATTTATGATCACCGAGTACTCGAAGACGGCTGAACCGATTTGGAAAATTCTTTTTTTGTTTGATAGGGTATACTTTGAAATTGGTACCATTTGTCACCAAGTCAGGATCTGATGATGGGATCTTGGAGAAATCGAGGGAACTCTTCAAATATTATAGGCACACCTATGGCGTTTTGGGTATTTCTTATAGTAACTTGTGCAGTTGCTTTCAAAAAGTACCATTTGGGGAAGTGGAACTGATGATGAAGACCACAGATGGCCGCCGAAACTACTCAATAATAAGTATTGAGTGGATTGCGATTCGATTACTTGAATATGGATGTTAAGCACTTGGTGCTCGTCACAATGCATATGGTGATGTATAGCTGATGGTGAAGTACCAGGAGAACTCCTCAAAAATTAACGGCCCAGCATTGGGAAAAGCAATATTTTGTAAAATGTTATAAGTAGTTGACATTTAGGCTCTTGTAACTAGGTAAATTAAAAATCAACCAACTAAAAAGAGTGAAATAAAAACTTTTTACCAAAAAATTAAACCGACTCCCAAAAAACACTGCAAAGTGAAAAATAACTTTAATTTCGGAAGTCGGTGCCAAAAACGAAAATACAAAACTAAAGACACCGACTACCGAAATTAAAGTTATTTTTCACTTTGCAGTGTTTTTTGGGAGTCGGTTTAATTTTTTGGTAAAAAGTTTTTATGATTCATTATTAATTGGATTTAAAAGTAGAAGCATTTCTTCAAAGATATGAGTTGACTAGAGACGAAAGAATAGAGCATTTCAATAATAATGTTAAAAACATAAGCATCTCTATATGGGTCGATCGATCGGTTGGTCACACCACTATTTTTATGGTAACATTTCGAATGTAACTAATACGAACATCATTTGATAAGCTTTTAAAAACATAAAATAACTCCGGCCTTTACGAGAAGGAGTGAATAATTAAAAAATCGTAGAAAATTAATGAAATTTGATTCATATACAGTTTTGATACGACAGAGTGGCATTAAATTACACTACGTATACTATACGTTTTTGATACAGTTAAAAAATAAAAGGAGCCAATATTTTTTTTCCAATCAAACTAAATAGCTTACAAATCAGAGTACAACGCAACCACCCTTTGTAAATAAATGTGACTGACCATAAATACCTAGGTAACAAAGTGGCAACATAGCGCGGCGTGTGTTATCTCTTGTTTTGGTCAGATTTATCGCTTTAAGATGCATCTCATCAAAATCATTTGCAACTAAACTACTTCTCCTATTTAATTGATTTTTGGTACAAAGCTTGAAAATGGTACCTAGTATACGCAGTTTAAAGGAAAGCCCCTCGGTCGTATCAACTCTGTATATGAAATCTAAGGACGTCAAAATAAAGTCCAGTCCAAATTCTGCCATGATTCTTTATACATGTTAATTAATACTGGAGTGGAGACCACGAATTGGAAAGTGCAGCATGAGACGGCCACCTGCTTGATGGACTGACGACCTTGTCGAGACTGCTGGGATTCATTAGATGGAGGAAGTATTGGACCCGTCACGCTGGAAATCGATTGGGGAGGCCTCTCCTCAGTTGTGGACAGCAACAGGCTGAAATTATCAGAATGATAATAATATAGTTATTTTTGTTTATTGATATAGTTTTTGAGGAGTGAGCTATAAATCCATCTATAGGAAGGCTACCTTACTAAGCTAGCATCTGAATATTATGCTGAGATGGTCAAGGTTCTTGTCTAGGCAACGAATATCACTTGGAGTAGCCTTATAGCTTGTTTATAATGTTTAAAGATATGAGTTGGAGTTCTTTGGAGTAACAATGTAAGAGGTGGTCTCTTCATACGAGAGTCTACATCGCAGTTAATGTCATAACTGCAACTAGACATATGTACTATTGACAACTAGATTATATTTTTTACTAAATCTTTGGCAAGAATTTGAATATATTTTTCAGCAGTTTAAAAAACTAACGTAGTCAGTTTGTCAACCGCAAAAATAACGCCTCGCAAGATGCCTAAAGTACATGTATCACACCAGTAAGACAGTATGTTAGGTATTTTAAAGGTTGTTTCGGTAAGTTACTGAAACATCCAACGAGTTTGTTCCCTTACTTTAAATATTTCGATTAGGTTCAGTAATTGAAATACTTTAACATGTACGCGTGATATTTGCTAGACAGACTGTATTAGTTCACAGTTTGCGTTTACGTGAATGAAATTAACTTAATGATTTTCATATGCTTAACAAAATTATTACTTACATCTATAATTAGATGTAAGTAGTACGATCATTTATGTGGTAAATAGTATACAGGGTGGCAGGGACATCGACGCACAAACGCTTACCATGGATTCAGTATATGATTCCTAGATGACCCCTACGTTGAAATTTTTCGTCGGCTTTTTCTAAAATATTCAGGTCCAGAATCATATACTGAATCTATGGTAAGCCTTTGTGCGTCGATGTCCCTGCCATCTTGTATGTTACTTGCTTATGAATACTTAGAAAGGCGCTTATAGTTTATGAAAGTGTTATTATTTAGAGTTATTTATTGTTGCTTAATGTGTAATTTCTACAATTATTACGTTTACTTTCTGTATTAACAATGAGTTTTATACAAATAAAAACAAAATAACAAAAAGTTCAGCCTCTTACTTCGAGTACAACGGAAATTTTAATCACGGAAATAGAATTTATTTATTTAGAAATTTCTAGGAAAAGCTGGAACAGATTTCCTAGGGTTTTCAGAAACGTAAAAATAAGTGCCTCGACTGTAAGATAATTTCAAAATTAAATGGATTTCATCATAGTTATGAAGCCATGAACAGTGTTGGCCCAATGGATAACGGCTTGATGATTTAGGACTTGTAGATCGTCCTGTCAAACCTTGGTTATTTAGAAAATAACACAAAGTATTAACTTTGTATAATTTTCAGAGTTACCACTGCTCTAAAAACGGTGAACGAAAACATCTTGAGGAAACCGATTTCTTTTATTTATAATAAGCTCTCAAATCTCACCTGATAGTAAGTGATGATGTGGTCGAAGATGGAGCACGCTTACCTAATAGTAACCTATCTAAGAAATGACAATTACGCACTTCCGTTCGCTGGGGGGGGGCGAGACGGGGAATGTGGGACTCCCTGTCGCATGACGGCGACAGTTTACCCACTAAAACTTAGCGGTGTTCCCTTCGGCGCCTTGTTGGGAGGGCCATGGGAGACGTTCTGCGTCCACGGCCCTCTGGCGCGTGCCCGCCTAGATGGCGGGCCCTACGTGTCCACTCCTGTCCGGCGCTAGTGAAGGCGCGTGCAATGCAGGCAGGGGTGCCCCCGCACCCGTTGCCTGCTGGCCTCGACCAGGAGTTGGAGGTGCTCGTCATACTGACGTCTTCTTCGACCCCCCCTCCGCCTGCGGAGCGCCGGCGCGAGAGGGTCGTCCTCGCGCGCGCGCTCCGCCGCCTCCTTCTGCGCCATGACCTGTTCACAGAAGGAGGCTACCGCCGCCCAGGACCCCTCGTCCCCCAGCATGGCGTTGATCACGCCGGGGAGCGAGAGGTCCGGCCCGATCGCCGCAACGAGGTCGCGGCACGACGGTGTCTCCTCCCGACCGATGCGGTGCAGGTAGGCCCCGAAACATCCGTGGCCGGTCAGCACCTGCGCCAGTTGGAAGGAGACCTCCCTGTGCGACCGATCGAGCCACTCTTGCAGGAGCGGCCCGATCGCGTCGAGTGTGCGGCGACCGAATGCCTATTAAACCTAGTCACTCTTGACTTAACGACCCCTAAGTTATAGCTATCGAGAAACACAGACACTGACAGGGAATTCTACTCCTTAGCCGTACGCACAATGAAGGTATTCCCAAAACGTTTTGTGCGTCCAATTTACTTAAGCCCACAGCTGAGCAAACATTTCCCCCATTTTTATTTATATTTTGCTGCTAATCCGTTCTTCATCATCATATGCTTTACCTTGACCCAAATATCGAGGGTTTGCGAGAATATTGACTTAACTCGAAATGCTGTCCAATTTAACTAGATACTTGTGTGAAATAATCATATGTTCAATATAAAAATCACGATGTTCGTGAACTGAGACACAATGCCAATTTTGCACCGACATTCATCAGAGACTGGGCCTGGGTTTGACTCAAACCCAGGCCTAGTCTCCCTCACAGAGAAGCTTTACATGCTTAAGTTTTAAGCAAATCATGTTGGATCCAAGGTAGCCTTCCTAATATAGATTTGTTCGGAAACCTCTCGAACAAACCGATGACGTCGATGGAAGCGGCACCGTTGACGGCGACAGCGGGAGTACGGCGCGGCCCGGGGTGCACCTGTGTAAGACACAACCGCGGTCTGGAACGCCCCACTCGATCAGCTCTGAACATTGCACGCGTCGCGCTCCGTTCATACCTTTACTGTACATAATTTTGTAATAAACCAGTATTTTAAAATCAGCGTCGTTATTTATACAGTCCACTCAAATCTCTACTACAGATTTATTGATAGAACCAAAATAACGGTATAGTTATACCTATGTATTCATTTCAGCCTGTTGCTGTACACAGCTGAATATAGGAGGAGTCTGGAGAACAGTGAAGAGCCGTGGAAGTCACTTCCATAACCCAGTAGCTGGGTAACACGATGCACTTTGGCAAGAACAGCGTCAGATTATCTGACTTCTGACCCGTAAAGAGTGTTAAAGATGTACAAATGACAGCTGAGACCAATTGCTTAACGTGTTTTCTGACACATGGGTCACTTTCTTTATGTTAAGATGTTCACCCATTCAAGAACCGACCTCGGAAAGTGTTGCTTACCCTTGAAGATCGACCCATGCAGCCGTTATAATTTACCTTGCTCTCCGAGCCAATCTGTCCTTACACAGTAAAAATCGTAGACACCCTACATCTAAATAAAAGTGCATTGACTCAAGAGCGCACACATTCTGGAGCAGCATTACCGCCACACATTCTTCTTGCTTCAAACAGATATATAAAAATAATGTGTCTTTTAATTTAAATGCACATCTGGCTGTGGGTGTGAAGTGAATCACGTTCACTAAGATTAATAGACCAGGGTATTAACTACCCCAATATTTTGGATGGGAGAGACGCACGTATTATGTATGTTGTGACTAGTTGCCGTCCGCGGTTCCTCCCGCATAAAATTAGCATTCTTCCTTACATATTATAAAACAAAGTCTGCTCAAGTGGCTTCCTATACGTCTTCGCCGGAACTTACCTACACATCTTGTCTCTGCTTTACAGTATTCTGTTCAATCCTAAAACCCCCTCTTATCTTAAATAACGTTTTAAGTTCCTCCATGACACATACTAAATTTCTGAGGTCATCGGAAAACTTGAGGCTAGAGGTACCGAGTCACTCCACCAATTTCTTTGGTAAGTCGTTCGCAGCTCAAGCAGTACGACTGTGGAATACTATTCCCGTGTCAGTAAGACAAGCACAAACCCTTCCTTCTTTCAGTATATATATAATATGTATTTTATACAAGTGAATAGTACACCATGGACTACTCGCGTTTTATTTTCTCCTGCTGTGTCAAATCCATCCAAAGGTTGTTTGTAAAAGACCGCTTTTAGCGATAAGACCACCCATTGTACCCTTTAGTTTTTAAGTCCTCATTTAATTCTGTTATGGTGTACAATAAAGAATATATCGACGGTTAAAAGGAAATAGGGCATAAGCAACAAAAAAAGAAATGTTTAGGAGAGCCATTAAAAGTTTAAAATTTTAGAAAAACTGATGTATTTTTTTATTAAAACATCAGACAGTTGAATAAGTGTTATAGTAAAAGAAGGATAAGGTACTTTTCACGGTGGTTGTATAAAAGATAATAGAACACAAGAAACAGTCGGCTTTCAAAACAATAGCAGTCCAAAATGTCGCTTATACCTTATTTCCTTTTAACCGTCGATATCTGTCTATCTATTCGCGAACAGATTTTCATGCAGTTTTCGCCAATGGATAGCGTGATTCATGAGAAAGGTTTTAGTGTATACAGTGACTTATAAGTTATTAAGGTTTTGTGTGAATTAGCAAAATGATACCGTGTGAAGCCAGGTCGCTAGTTGCATTTCTTGGTCCTATTACAATAACCGTAAATTATCTAATTAATTTTAAACAAAACTAATACTACTCGTATGTTACATGAGTTGTCTTCATAACTGTTAGCTTTGATTTTTTTTAAAGATACTTAGCAATATTGGTAGAATTCATTTTACTAGCAATCTTGTTAATCCCTCTAACTTATATAGTGTAGTATCAATAAAAACACTCTTACGTAAAAAATCGTTGCTTCAAAAGCACTAACAATAATCCCTGCATATTCTTTCCAGCATCACATACAGGGTCGCTAAAACAAGTTTTTTAATGAAAATCCCCATCTGGCTTTGTTAAACCGCAAATTAAGATGGCGGCGATCTAGATTGCTTGCTTTATTTTTTATATAGTGGTGAATTGGATGCGGTATAGAATAGAAGTAGACTACTAATGCCTTTGAGCTTACGAATGAAGTAAGGCAATTGATTAGAGATGCTATTAGATTAGCCACAGCACTAAGGAAGAAATATGTTTCTCTCAATAGTACTTGTGGTATAGAGAACCAGCGTAGTAATGTAGTGTGATTTATACCGACACTTTGAAGGTGTGTTTGAAGATTGCATTTTATCAGTAAAGAGATTTTGTCACCGCTTCTGATTATTACAATTACGTCAGATTAAATAGTGTGTTCCCTTGTAAATATGTATATCAGACAAACAATATGTTTGTCTCCACGGTTGCGGCTTTGAAAATCTGATAAACATCTATAAATACAATAGTCTATCACAATGAGTTAATATTTGTTGCCAATCAACATGTCACTGGGAACGTTTCCAACCCGTGAGACTTAGTAGTCATGGCACCGTTACAAAAGATGGCCATCCCAGAAGAACAACCTTTGAAAGTGAAAGAAATACGGAAAAAGGAAACTTTTAAAGAGAAGATTGCGGTTATAAAGGAAAATATTACTGTGGAGCCTGTTCTGGCGTGCTATGTGATACCAGGAGTGCTATCAAGACTAGCAAACCAGAACTTAAATCTGGATAAAGCATGTCGCGTAAACATGAAGTTTGGCGATCAGGTTTGCGATGCCCTCATTGCAAAAGAAGGAACAAGGTATCTAAAACAAGAGCTGGCCGTCCAAGAACTTATAGCGGGAATGGAGATGTGGAAGAGTGTTCTTCTAACAGCATTGCCGAGTTTCTTAATAATCTTCTTGGGTGCTTGGAGCGATAGGACTGGAAAACGAAAGATATGTATTCTTCTCCCTATCATAGGAGACTTGCTCATGTGTTTGAGCAATATACTCAACGCATATTTCTTTTACGAGTTGCCAGTGGAAGTGACCATGTTTTTTGATGGTTTTTTCCCTGCCATCACGGGTGGCTGGATCACTACATACATGGGTGTCTTTGCATACATTAGTGATATTTCCAGTGAGGAGTCCAGGACGTTTAGGGTTGGCATAGCGAATCTGTGTTTGACAGCCGGAGGGCCTATAGGATCTGTTCTCAGCGGAGTTCTTCTGAAACTGACTGGATATTACGGAGTGTTCAGTATCAGCGCTTTCCTGTACCTTTTCAGTATTGTCTATGGATTTGTCTACATTAAAGATCCAGAAAGGCCTATGACAGAGAAACCGCCGAAGGTTAGTCAATTTTGCATTATCTTATGTAGGAGAAGCCTTATGTTCACGTCGCGTGACCCGGGAATCAAAAACAAGATCAACACTAATGCTTGCGACCTATTTTAATAACAGTTATTGGGTATCTACTTGGCTTGCTTTAACGGCAGTATAATAATATTGGGTTATAGATATTGACACAACTGTGTTGTGTACGGGTTAGGGATTAAATTTTGAAAATATATCACATGCAGTAGCGTAGCGTAGCGTAGCGTAATATGGGTTGCACTTTGTGCGAGTATAATTGTGTCACCCATAGAATTACAGCTCTCTATGCCACTGAAAAATAACATGATAGTCAAGGTTATTATTGTTATAAGATTTACAAGCAAAGTACCATAACGAATCTGTTTGTTCATTAGCTGCATCATTAATGATCTAGGTTACCTATATTTTGATTGGCGGTACAATATTAGTGTTCGTTATTGCGTACATATAAATCTCGTGCAACATATTTGTCACATTATTTTCTTATAGATAAGAATTGAACGTATCTAAAGCAAACGTAAAAGACAAACCTTTTAACCGGCAACAATTAGTTTTCACCAGATTGACTGTAACTTTTAACCACTGCTGCGTTCGTTAGGACATAGAATTCATGCAGTGTAATTGTCTCGTCCAATTAAAATACATAATCAGAATATAACGTTCCCACCGGAACACAGGCTTTCTCTCAATGGAAAGGAATAAATAGGCTCACCGTGGGTTGGTAGACGTCGCGTCATGTCTTTTTTTCGATTTTTCATGATTTTTGATCTTAGGACATGCCAGTTTCAAAAAGATGTTTTCCTTTTCAACCGACGAAAAAAAACGGAGGAGGTTATCAAGTCGACGCGTATATATTTCTTTTTTACTTTTTTTGTGTATGGTCACCGATTACTCGAAGACGGCTAAACCGATTTGAAGAATTATTTTTTGTTTGAAAGGGTATACTTTGAAGTTGGTCCCATTGTCACTATGTCAGGATCTGATGATGGGATCCTGGAGAAATCGAGGGAACTCTTCAAATATTATATGCACACCTATAGTGATTTGAGTATTTTTACAGTAACTTGTGTAGTTGCATTCAAAAAGCACCATTTGTGAAGTGGACCTGATGATGAAGACCACAGATGGCCACTGGAACTACTCAATATATAAGTATTTCATGGGTTCCGCTTCGATTACTTGAATATGGTTATTAAGCACAATATGCTCGTCATAATGCATATGGTGAGAAGTGAAGCTGATGGTGAAGTACCAGGAGAACTCCTCAACAATTAACGGCCCAGCATGGGGAAAAGCAATATTTTGTGAAAGGTTATAAGTAGTTGACATTTAGGCTTTTGTAACTAGATAAATTAAAAATCGACCAACTAAAAAGAGTGAAATAAAAACTTTTCACCAAAAAATTAAACCGACTTCCAAAACCATTTTCTTTTTCACTTTACAGTGTTTTTTGGAAGTCGGTTTAATTTTATGGTAAAAAGTTTTTATTGCGAGCAGCGGTCATGTTGAAAATTACACATAGCCTAATATGCCTATCTGAGCTCGAACCCACGTTTAGTAACTTGTATATTTTGCTTGTAACCACTTGGATACCGCTGTCCTATCAAGGTTACATGGGACTTCAAACTAAATAGTGCCTTGTGGGGGAAATGAGAGTAAATTATAAGGGAAGTAGATGCATCTCTGGCTACCCTTTCGGGAACTACAGGCGTTATGTTACTAACTAGGAAGTTTGCAAATACATCCAAGCCTCGTTCTTATGTTAGAGGGCATTGACCAGAAATCCTATAATTCCTCAAAGCGGTCACTAGAATAGTTATATTTACCTTCGTACTCATAAATACCTAGTTTGAATTCGTGCAAACGAACTGCTAACTAAAATCTTGTTATTAAATATTTGTACATGTGACGCGTTTATAGCCTCATCTCAACCTGGTAATCGCAGGTGGTTGTTTGGAAACCAGGCAGATATTATTTTTTTCGGGGGAAAATTATCAAATTACTTCTCCTGTTCTGGCTAAAGCGGCACAAAGTGTCTGACTTTTACTGACTAAAAATACAACTAGTTCCTTCATTTGACCTAGGATTCCGGGCCGCGGTATCCATCAATTTCCCGCAACCTCGACAGGTAGAACTTATGAATTATTTCCAAACGGTAAAGAAAAACATCATGGCGCAACTGCCTTATCTCATAACCATCACTTCGAAGTCATGTAACATCCATCAACAGGCAAAGGACCCACGTGGTCGATCATTGCCTTCTACCAGCTGTCCCGTAGCACAGTTGCTGTCTCCAAAAAGAATTTCATTATTCGTTTTATCTGGATTATTGCCTATGGTATCTGCCATGCTTGGTGCACATTAACTGATTTTCTTCGTTGTACCCTCGCATTCAGAGAGGAAGCTTGTGTTCTAACAATTAAGCTGGAAACAGTGCTTGACCGACGGTCGGCGCTGACCGTCAGTCGGCGTAGCTATATCTATGCAAGCCTATGAATGCGCACTCAGCTACGCTGACGATTTTCACAACCGACGGTCAGCGCTGACGGTCAAAATGTACGGTCAGCGCTGACCGTCGGTCGAGCACTGTTTCCAGCCTTAGGAACGGTATAGGTTGACAAGTTCATAACGTTATAGATACCCAGAAATCACTCTTAAGTACATTTTGCCAATGCGCAGGCAATATGTACCTACATAATGCCTTCATTTGGACCATCTTTCAAGACAACGGTAGAAGCCATTCATGTGGAACAGGTCTAATAATGGGATTTATAATTGCAGAACGAATCGTCCGGCGTATGGGGCTTCCTAAAATCCTTTTTCGACATAAAACACGTAAAAGACACTTGCACAGTGGCATTCAAAAAGGGACCTAATAAGCGGAGGACAAAGTCCATTTTGGTGTTAGCATCGATCGCGTTTATATACGGCCCGTCGCACGGTACGTACTTGTTTCTAGTCTTATATTTTATTCAACGGTAGTACTGGATTTCGGACATAAATCCAAATTATCATAGGGGATCTATGGAATTATTTATGTCTGTGTTTAGTTTGTAAAGTATCTATTTCTCTACATTTGGACATGTAGGCTAAAAAGATTTTCCTTTCCAAAATAGGTAGAAAAGGACTCGGAAGAACTAGTATAGTTTTTTTTATCTGTGTCATAAAAGCCGAACAGAGCTTTTTTTTCAGTTAGGAAAAGTAAACGACTGTCTGAATTAATGTTGCTTTTTATAAGTCATACCAATTGGGGTGTCTTCTTAACTATGTAATAAATATAACATAACTAATTTCGTAATGTATATTTTGTGTATGTTTTGAAATTGAAGTTAAGCATTCGTCAACATTGAATATAACTTTTCAACTCCAAATCCTCAATGTTGTAATGTAAATTTATAGGTGATTTTTTAAAATGAAATAAATATTTATGTTTATTTCTATAATTATGGCATGATGATAATATCAGAATTAAATTATATTTGAATTCCATTTTGTTTATCTTATTTGATTTATTTCAATTTATTGAATGCATGTTAATAATACATACACAGGTATGGAGATATCTAAATTAAATCAATTTCATTTAATTTACACGGATTTGTTGAGCTGATATTAATGGTGTAATTTTCAGGTGAATACATGGTTCGCTACCTGTACACCCGCTACCGTTTCAACTGGGACGCTCTGATGTATAGCTTCTACGGTACTTTCTTTATTTGCGCCCATTCGCTCGGTAAGTACATCATTTAGTTCGATTTATTATCCTCCCTTATATTATTAAACCGAAAGTTTAAATGTATGGATGTTTGATACTCAATCATGCCAAAATAGCTGTATAGATGTGCATGAAACTTGGCACAGACAAAGATTAGAGGAATAGCACACAGGCTTTTAATCCCGGGAAAATGTGCGAATTTATCCAAGCAGCTGAAGTCGCGGGCAATAGCTAGTACACGGTATACTATTGGTTACTTAAATGTTACAGAAAGGGTGGGCTATATTGAGTTACAAACGGGGGCATAAGTCGAAGCTGTGTTTAACCTGTTCCCGCAGCGCACGTGTTCTTACACTTGCGCAATTGTAAGAACACGGGCTGGATTTAGTCAGTTAAAGTCTGACATACCCCTTCGTTCGCCCCAGGACAAAGAAAATCCATGAAGATTTCCATCTCAATAAAAGAAATGATGAAAGCAGGCTTAACATACGGAAAGGAATCAGGCGTTACTTTGCGAAAATCCATAGCAAAATAATACTTTAGAACAAATATTTTGTGTTAATATCGCAAAGAACCAGATGTTCATTTTTGCACGCAGTATGAAACACTCCTCTCACCCGTTAATATAAGCACTGTATGCAAAAGTGATGTAATAAAAAACATAGCATATGCAAGCAAGCCACACTCGACACGCGTTTCACCTTTTCGCAGAGCATTCTCAGGAGATGTTACTCATCGACTGTTGCGCCGTGCAATAATAAAATTAAAGCTATATCAATTAGCGTTAAAGCAGTTATTAAAATTTTATATAAATTTACACTGTGATTTATATAACATTTTAATACTTAACTGCTTTTATATTTCCTATTTATTTGGTGTTTATTTAATTCACTTTTATTGCATAAGCTATGTATATAAACGCGAACCTATTGTCGATAAAAAAAAATAAAAAATATTCGAACAGCTCAAATCACAATCTTGAATACGTTGTCTTGCGTTTACATGGCGATGAGTAGATAGGTCCAAATTAACTAGGCTGATAACCAGAAGAAGATTTGTTGGTGAAATGGTGATGATTGTTCCCATCTCAGGTCGGCGACCTTTTTCTCGCAGTTGAAGTTTATTTAGCTGAAGGATTTATGATCAGAATATGTGTTAGTTTTATGTATGTGTATATAGTACTAGCAGACCCGGTGAACTTTGTTCTGCCATATAAATCTAGTGAAACAAAAGCCTTTTTTCCCGGTTGAAAATCATCGAATGACTCTGACACTCTGGGTGGAGCGGAAGCAAGTGTCAGACTTTTACTGACAAAGAACCCACCCTGTTCCTTTAGCTGCCCTTAATTACTAATCGACTCGACCCCGACGCCCGGGGCATCTCCTGTGGCGGCTGGGGTGCGAGGAAGAGAGTTGCCTCTCCCTTACGCGTTCAGCCTCCTCCTTCGCTAGCATGACTGCTAGAGAAATAAAAGTCTACGACCTATTCTCAAACCTATCAAATAACACAAAAAAAAAAATTGGTCTAGTCGTTTCCGAGAAGTTCGATAACAAACATTGTGACACGAGACACTGTTGCCTGAAAGACGCGTTTGACTCGAGAAAATGAAGTGGCATTGTCATTATGCCAAGTGGTAAAACCTTATCATCGGCACAACACGTTTCTACTTATTTTATTGGTCCTTTCTTTTGTATTGTTAATTTAAGTACTACTGATACGATCATTAAAATATTGTATTATTAAGTTCAGTTTCATAATGGCATGTATAGGTGCTTTTGTTTTCTTAAAAGTTCAAGTAATAAGTGTGATAGTTTATTACTTGTTCAATTTTCAGGAGCATTGATATCAATAAGCCTGTTCAGCCACCGTTTGAAATGGGACGACTCAGTGCTAGGCCTGATTTCAAATGGCAGTAAGATCGTTGGCGCCCTCTATACTGGTCTTGCTAGAAACACTATGGACATGTATATAGGTGAGTGGCCTGGTTTCGGTGAAGTATAAACCTATAGAGCAGTAGTAGCACAACTTTCGTGGGTTCGAACTCGGCGTAAACTTAAATTACTTTCATTTTCATCATTACTACTGTTCTTAAAACGGTGAAAGAACAGTTTGAGGAACCATGTTTTAGGACCGAATGATTCGAAAATATGCGATATTCACCAATCCTCTCTGGATCTGCGGGGTGGATTACGACTAATTCCCAGTCATAGAAAGGAGGCTTGTGTTCCAGCCGTAGGAAGGAGCGAAGTAAGCGTTAAGCATTCGCTGGATTTCTCTTAGAGGTAATTTAAGCGAATTGTTATCGTGGTGCGAGCCCGCCGCAAGCAGCACTTGCATCATATTTTAAATTTGAATAATAACGATTTATGGCGAGGACACGGAATACTGTCGTGCGTTCTGATTGATCATTGCAGTGGTTGCGGCTAATCGCAGCGATGTGTATTACACCATTTATGGTAATCAGATCTTAGCAAATTGCAAGGCTAAAGACGTTACATGAACTGTCATTTATTTTTTCAGCTGTAGCGGTAGAAATGTTCAATGCGACGTCATTCACTGCGCTGAGGTCAATCTCATCCAAATTGGTGACGAGTGATGAATTAGGTAAGCAATACATTAAAAGATCTTAGCACTTATGAAAGATTTTGTACTTTTCGTTCAATGGTTGAATGGAGGAAAGTTATGTTAAACATACGGAATACTAGTTGTTATTTTAAACACAGGTTACATCAGTCTTTGGGTCTTCGTCAATAAAATAAGATAATACAATAACGTAATAAAATCCCAAAAAAACAATCAAATAATTTTAATACCGACATACGTAACAGGTTTCAGTTTTAAATGATATTTATTTTGCACATTGGTTATTAAATTGTTTTCCAAGTGTTTTCTTGTGTAAATTTTAACTAAGTAGGTGAGGCTTATTTTAACTTTATTCAAAAGTTATTATATCAAATTACCCGTGAAATAGTGACTCCCATCACCCACATTACCTAACTTTGATGGAAAAATGTCATTTTTGTTTTCAAATGCCCAAAGTTCATCTTAAGAAGACAAATTACCCGTTAAAATAGTGTGACTTGTATAGAAAATATTGAAAAAAAAACTAGTCATTATGAAGAAAATATTACGCCAATATGTTTCATTTTCGGTACTATTTACTAAATTTTTCACTTCATCGTTGTTAATAATATAAACACAAATAGTTAATAATTATGCAACATACAAACATACTTTCACATTTATACTTAGTAGTATTATGGATTTAATTGAAGCCACAATAAACGAGAGAGAATTTTACGCTTAAAAATAAAAATACAAGCACCATTTTTAGATATAAAGGAGCACACAAATGAATAAAGTATTTACGTAGACCCCTACATTCGTTTTACCTCGCAAAAAATGTGTCCCTAAAACCACACGAGCAAAATTGACTGCTATCTAACCAATTCGTACGTGATTCCAGGCAAAATGACGTCGTTCTTCAATCTGATGGAGGTGGTGACTTCAATGATATTCGGGCCGATGTACTCCTGGATTTATATGACCACGTTGGGGGTAGACGCGGGAATCGTATATTATGTTAGTAGATACTGTACTTACGATTCCACCACTGTTGTTTTTTGCGTAAGTATTGTTTATTCATCTATACTAATATTATAATACTAATATAATTTTATTTTATTTTTCTGATTTAAATATTTGCTTTCTCAAGTATTGTATATACCTACAGATTTTTTTTTTATGTTATTGTAAATGTGAGGACTATGTAGGTTATTGTTTCTTCTTTGTGTTACTTTCACTATAATTTATTTAATGATGTCAAGCAGTTTGAGTACTTGTGTGGCCTACCCTAATGTTCTTACTTTGGTATTGTTCGGTAGATCGTTGAGCTCCTTAAGTTCTAAGTTGAGCTACACGATAACTGTCAAATGCTTGCACTGTCTGGACAGGTCCGCTCAAATCTGTGTGGTTATTTCCTCAAAGAGCACCACAGACATAAATCTACATGTTTTTCATATGATTGGACCAACACAAATTGTATAGACTTTAAAAGAGACGTTGACCTCTGAATTTGTTTCGGTGTTTCTTCTCAGAGTAGTCAGTTAGGAAACACCGGCCTCATCTAGCTAAACTAAACTTAACACGCAAAAAACATGACGTGTAAAAGTGTTATTAATAACCAATTTACAAAATAAATATTTCATTTCATATAAAGACGGATTTCTTTGTAGGGGTTAATCTCCGGAACTAATGATTCGAATCGAAAAAAATAATTCATTGTTAGTAAGGCACATTATTGGTGAATGCTATAAATTATTTCGAAATCTACGCCGACAAGTCGCGAGCGAAGGGCTAGTTTATTATACATTTATACTATATTGAAGTGGTCGAGATTACATTGTATGTATGCATGTCGGGCAGGTATCCGCAACTCCACGACGCGTATTTTGCGTAAGGTGCGAGATTACATTTATTACGAATTAAAGACAAGAAGGATAAAGGTTTTTGCAACCAAGCAATGAGCTCTAATGGTTGGTACTAATCGAACAAGCTGTAAAGAGGAAAGAAAACCTAAATGGATCTAGTCATAATTGACTAAAAAGACAGGAAATTAATTATTTCCTACCTATGTAGTACAATAGCAAATCACTAGGTCTTTATTGATTTAAAAGCAAAGATTTAATATGAAACCTTTAAAGAGAAGGTATAAAGAAAAGATATGCAGATATGCAGTGTTACATGACGCATCAGCAAATGAAAAAATAAACATAAAAGGAAATTTAACGAAATAATACATTATTTATTGATCAAAGTACTGACGGATCGGAAAAAAAACTTAGACTAGGTACTATGGTTATTCAACAACATTTAGATAGAGCTAGGGAGAAAATAGGCTTCACATACACACAAAACGGTGATCGCTAAGCATTCTTTGCCAACAAGCGAGACAATGACATAGCGCTGGGTTTTATCGACGGGCGGCGGTACTAATGGTATCTTTTTGGTACACATAGCAACATCCAGAGCTATATAATCCAAGGCTTTCTAGACGCCATATCTATTATTTAAAGATCTTTCCAAGCGCCTAGTTAACACTTCGTGTAACGGGCTGGCATTTACCTAAGACAGAGGCGTGCATTCCTGTCCACATTACCAATGGTCAGCGATGCTCATGAATTTCTGGATTATTATTTATGACGATTATTTTTAGATTTATGTAGTTTAGAGTTTTTATTTAATAATAATAAATTACATTGTGAAACTTAGGTTAGATTACATTTCAGGGTTGACATAGCACAGGCATTAATTGTGTCTTAATCTAGATAATGGGTTGAGTTCTGATTTTCCAGATAGGCTACAAAATAGCATGTGTTTAGGAAATACAGTTCCGGACCCCAGTATTGGACAGATTTCACAAATAGCACACCCACGCAAATAAATAAATATTTGCAATAGAGAAAAAAAAAATGCATGCGTGGTGAATAAAATAGCATGCATAACTAATAATAGAACTATTTCTACTTAAGTGTATATATTCCGAAATTTAAACTAAATTGACTTCACTAATATAATAAATGCGAAAGTTTGTGAGGATGCATGTATGGATGTTTGTTGCTCTTTCACGCAAAAACTACTGAACGGATCTGAATGAAATTTGGTAAGTAGATAGCTGACATCCTGGAATAATACATAGGCTACTTGTTTCCACGGGATCGGGATTATTGCGGTAAAATCCTCTCACGTAAACGAAGTCGCGGACTAAAGGTAGTCTATTCAAAACTCCTTGTCAATTTCAAGCCAGTGTGATTACATTAATTAGTATGGACATAAGATATATTTAAACAATCCAATAAGCGTGTTTTTAGCCAGTGTTATACAACATAGATTATAGAAGCACGCATTTAAGTACAATAATTATCTTCATTAGTAATTCAGCTTAGGTACGTGTTCTGCCAAAAGTCTTAAGTTAATCAGATGAGATAAGCAGATATTGTTCTTGGTCCTAACTTGGAGCTTAATGCAATTACATAAATAAATTACCTAGCTTAAGACTTTCACAATTTATGTTCATAGTTTTTTTCTCGAAAAATCTTTAAGCTGCGCCTAACTTAGATTAAGTATTATTTGTAAGTAATGGAATATGTTGTTCGACTCTAAAATATGGCATAAAATTCGTAAAAGGACAAATTTAGTTTGACAGAACTTTAATTTAAAAACTTTATAACAAAAAAAGGACCCGGCGTTAAACCAAAAAAAAACTGCAGTAAAATGTAAAAAATAATCTTAAAGACTGTTTCATTAGATGTCTCATTTCGATCATAATATGGGCTAGGTTACCTACTCACGTATATTTTGTCTAGGTCCAGTTTTCACATCATCAGGTACTTCCATTTCTTGTAGGAAAGGTCTAATAAATTTCTACTTGGATGTAATGAATACTATTTTCTTTTTTCAGCTGGTTCTACATCCAGTACCGGAGAGACGCTGCCAGTTCTAAGATAATTGATGGGGAAGAGTTAGGCGCGACTGAACTACAGACGAAGAAGAAAAAGGATTCTCTTATTAACAGCGTTGATCTAGAACATGAAGTGATGATATGCGAATAATATAATAACAGGCGATAAGAAATAAAAAGTGCAAAAAGAAGCAAATATATATATTGATTATAACGTAACTGAGATACATCGCAGCTGACCTTTTTGGGATTAATATTATTGTAGGAATAAATTATATTTAAAGACTGATCGGCTTTTCCTTTGTATTTGTGCAGAAATATATTGCAGACGGCTTCTACTCTCTGTACCTACTCAACGGAAACTTTTACCTGTGGTCGATTGCAGTAAAGTCCCACTTAAAGGGAGGAGGTTGGTTAATGATCATGCTATTTTTTAAATTCATTTATAATAGGCTTGCGTTTTACCACCATCTCACTTAATCGTAAGCGATGATGTCGTCCATGATGAAGCACAATTACCTAAAAGTAACCTGTTCGCTCTTGACTTAAAGACGTCCAGGTTATAGCTATCAGGAAACACAAACATCGACAGGGAATTCCACTCCTTAGCCGTAAGCACGATGAAAATATTCCCAAAACGTTTTGT
The DNA here is from genome assembly GCA_943138885.2 of Tholera decimalis. Taxonomy (NCBI): domain Eukaryota; kingdom Metazoa; phylum Arthropoda; class Insecta; order Lepidoptera; family Noctuidae; genus Tholera; species Tholera decimalis. Next base: position 9,884,986 of record OW964552.2, on the reverse strand, counting down.
GCGTATGGGTGGGATGTCCACCATGTAACGATGGCGTTTCAAAGTTTGTCTTGTAGTCCGATGGTGGAACGGGCTTTGTGAAATTGGCTGCATTGGCAAGGCTGTCGAAATAATTGCGAAAATGGTCTTCTGTAAACAAATTATATACTAAAAATATTAAAATTAATTTGTTATTTATTCTACCGTTGATCAGCAATAGCGATATCATTATTAGTTTTTCATATTTGTTATGATAGTGAGAAGGATTTTATATTGTTATAAAACAGTCGTGTATGGGCACTACTTAAGAGTTGTAGGTTGTGGGTAAACCCAGACAGGCAAATTATTTTGTGTAGTTTAATTACTGGCACTGTCTCGCCTTAACACAGGTCGACTTTTGTCCTAGCTAGGAGAACAGTATCTCACCTGTTTTGTATTACATTATATTTATTATATTAGAGAACCTAAAATTACAGAATTCCGACAGTTTTGAACAATGCAATCCCATTACGAAATATACAACGTGTAACGGAAAGGGTATATACATACCAAGGGCACGGCTTCTTTGGATGATATCAAACGATACTGGAAGGGTTTCAACTCAAAATAAAATACTCTAAAAATTGATACCAAATTTGCATTTTCGTAAGTTTCTTAAATTGAAATCATAACAATCGTGTCACCGCACTACGTAGGTCAATTTTCCACGTTACTTGCAAATATCACGATAAATCTCTTCCGTAATTCTGTGCGCCTAGTACTGTATCTGGTATCAATGTATTAAAAATTCTCATTACTTCCGAACATGTAGAGATAGGATTAAACAACCCTTCCAATATGGTTTGATATCACCCAAAGAAGTCGTGCCCTTGGCATGTATATACCCATTCCGTTACACGTTGTATACTATAACTAATTAATATAAGAACTTTTAAAACTTAAAGAGGTCGTGGCTACACACTGGTGGATCTTCGAGGTTAAACAACCCTTGCCGGTGAGGTCGGTCCTTAAAGGGTGACCTATCGTAACATATGGAGATTCCTCCGTGACACGGAGCATGTTAAAACGTTGGATTCGGCCGTCATTTGCACATCTTTGATAGTCGTTATGAGTACAGAAGTTAGAAATTCTGGCACCTGCGCCGTGGAGGTCAGATATGCAGTCAATCTATGTAAAACTCTAGTGTTTAGTATTTACACGATAATTTGGTATATGAAATGTATTCAGTTCATGTCCGTTTCTAGAATAAAGTACATACGTACAAGTGAGGTATAGTTAAAAATGTGCTTCCTCAAAATTCTCGTCCAACTATATTAAACCTGCAGCAAGATCCCAGACTGGGCACGACACAATCGCGGCGATAAGTCCTCTCTTTGAGGAGTGGCTGGAGAGATGCCATGGCGTCCCTCACCTTGCGCCTGACGCTTACTGGACATGGCTGTTTCGAGAAGTACGTGTTTCGGATACAGTGGGAGGACACGCCCGGGTGTCGTCATTGTGAGTACCACCCGAAGGACATAGTGGAACATACATAAAAGCACCTTAAATGAAGTCTTGTCACTTGGTCTTTGTGCACTTATTCCTGCGCCTTAAAAGCGTTGCCGATCGACTTGAATTCATTTTATTTAAAGCTTAAATAAAATAAATGTTATTATAAAGTTTACATACAATAACATGGGCGATGCAGCTATGAAGTCATCAACAAGAAGTGTTACTGAATTTAAAACAAACAACAAACAAAAAATTTTTTTTTCAGTAGTTAGACCATACAATTATTGTACCTTAAACTATTACGTATATGTTAGTGGCAAGATACAAAACTAGCGATTTTATGATAAACTAACGACACGGGTTGGCTTCGCGCGGTCTTACTCTAGAAATTCACTCTAAACCTTAATCAATTATAAACTAATATCTTTCTCATGAATCACTTTATCCATTGGTGAAAAACAAATGAATATCTGATCAGAAGTTTCTGAGTTTACTGTAAACAGACAGACGCGGTAGAAGACTTGATTGCATAATATGTTAGGAAGAGTTGACTGGTTAGTAATTACAGCTCAGATTTGATCACAGTAACTGGCTGTAAATGAAGATTAAAAAGACCACCTTTATTTAATTCTGCTGTCTAAACTTGTTTTGTTTAAATCACCAAGTGCGTTCTTTGATAGCGTAAAGCTTTGTTTTCCTAGGAAAGCGGTGCCGTCATATAGCGGCCGTAATATTACGGACGTTAAAAGGCGGCCGTCTTTACGGTGACGACATGTGGAAAGTTCCACGGCCGTTTTAACACACTGTCTGCTTCATCGCTATCTAGTGTATTACATTCTCTTTGGAAACGTTCACGAAACCATCTGACACCGACAAGACGGCCGTCATGCAAATGGCGGCACCGCTTTTTGACGTTACGGTGTCAGTTACCGCTCTCTAGGAAACCGCGCCATTTTGTTTACATAGACAACGTTCTAGTGACGTCATTCACCGCTGTATTACGGCCGCTATTTGACGGCACCACTATCCTAGGAAACCAAAGCTTAACTAGTAAATGCCGCCCGGGAGGATATCGAGGCTAAATAACAACACGCGCACGGGTTGATCTTCGAGGTGAAGTAATGCTTGCTGAGGTCAGTCAGTGGTGGGTGATCATCTTTATACAACGTGTAACGCAAACCCCATATCTATCCAAAAGGACTGAAGACAACATCTGGTATGGAGTCTTTATGCAAAGTTTCAGCTCAAAATAAGTGACTCACAGAATTGACCCCAAATTATTGGTTTCATATGTTTCTTGAATACCAGTAATAACAAACGTGTCACAGCACTATGAGGGTCATCACTTTCCACGTCACTTGCCAATAAAACGATAATTCTCTTCGTTCTTCTTAATTTGAAAAATTCGGCCTCTGGTATATATTGAAATTTCTAATATGCTCCACACATGTAGACATAAGATTAGAAAACCCTTGCCATATCGTTTGTTATCATCCAAAGAAGCCGTGCACTCGGTATGTATATACCTTTTAAATTACACGTTGTATAGAGATACGAGTTCCCTTCGTGCCTCCGTACTCTTACAAAGCACGTTAAGCCTTCGGTCCCGGCTGTTATACAAGTAAATAGTACACATTTTTTTTTAATATGCTTGTGTCAGTTGGTGCTGGGTGTGGTTTGAAACCATGACGTTTCGATTACAAGTCCGATACCTCAGCTATTACGCAATTGACGCAAATTTACTATAGACTACCTGCGTTTTATATTCTTCTTTTGTGTATCCAAAGGTTCTCTCTAAGAGATCTCTTGTAGCGATGAGACTGTGCTTTGTGATATAATGAATAATAATGATAATTCCTTTACAAATTATTTATTCAATAACACTTTTATGCGTAATTTTTTTCGTAAAGTTAAACAAAACGAGTTCGGCTGTTAAATATTAATTTAATTCTAATTTGGTGTATAATAAAGAGTCTATCTATCTACCTTTATTCGCTCAGGCTTGTATAAAAATATAACATTAGAAAAACTTAATCGTTACACTGATAATAATTATTTAAGCTTTATGAACAACTAGCTGACCCGCCACGACTTCGTTCGCGTGGTATTAAGATTAAGCCCCTACCCAACAGATACCACTACCCCTATCCTACCGATACCCTACCCATACCTTACTCTACCCCTACCCTACCCAAACCCTACACTACCCCTACCCTACCCTACTCCTACCCTTGAGACCTTTCCTACTTTTTTTCTTAAAGTTTTTTTCATAAGGACCTGACAAAACCAAACACAATAAAAAAAGAATCAGCCAAATCAGTCCAGCCATTTTCGTGTTTTGCGCTTAGCAACACATTTAGCGATTCATTTTTAGGGTTCCGTAGTCAACAAGGAACCCTTATAGTTTCGCCATGTCCGTCTGTCTGTCTGTCTATCTGTCCGCGGTTTAGCTCAAAAACTATTGGTACTAGAAAGTTGTAATTTAACATGAGTATACACGTTAATGACGCCGAAAAAGTAGTAAAATAAAATTTTGAAAAATATACAATTATTTAGGGTACCTCCCATACATATAAAGTGGGATGATAATTTTTTTTCGTTCTTCCCATAGTGTGGGATATCGTTGGATAGGTCTTTCAAAAATATTAGGGGTCTGGAAAGACCGTTTTTTGATTAAGTAAACCGTTCGACACTTGACTCTAACGAAAATTGGTACTTTAAAGCTTGATACTTATCAAGCTTTAAAGTACCAATTTTCGTTAGAGTCAAGTGTCCTCCCCTCTACCAACTAAACGGTTGTAGTTAGAAATTCAAATGTCACGGCAGTAGTACCTATATATAACGAAGTTTAAAGGAACCCTATCACACATAAGTGGGCTTTACAAGTTTACGAGTAATAGTCGACCAATTGTATTTGACTCGAAAATTTCGATAAACTCCATAGAAATGTCGATAGATGGCGCTAAGCGTCAGTTGTATTGCGCTAGTTTCTTGTGACGATTGAGGTGTGCCCTGTGTCCTGTACTTAAATTCAAAACACCGGCTATGACAAGTTTTATACAAATCTCTAAAAAAATTAAAACTTTCCGTGCAAAATTGTCGGATCAGGTGAGGATTTGTATAGGAAGTCAAATTAGTTAGGTAGTCATGTTTGGCTTTTAGTTAGAGCATGGTACGAAACGATCAGTCAGCGAATACGACACGCACTTGGCTGTTATAAAAACTACGGAACCCTACACTGCGCGTGGCCCGACACGCACTTGACCGGTTTTTATTATATGTATAGATGGTGTTACACCGGCGGACTTAATGCAGCCAGGCATTCTCTAACAGTCAACCTTTTAGCTAAAAAGAAACACATTGTGGTAGGTGTACGAGAAAATGGAATGAAATAATGTATATAATGCTAATAAAATACATATATGTATGCTAAAATAATAAACTAATAAATACGCTACTTTATAATAATACCACCACCACTCACTTGCGCAAGTAAGTTATCTACGAACAAATACGAGACAATTACACTGTTTGGTTAATTTTATCACACAATTAAGGTGCAGTGGCAGTCTGCTCGTAAATACTCTACGCAAATATTCGTTAGCTAATGTAATATTATTTAACATTGATAACTCATATGCTCTACATGGTGGTTCGTTTTTAAAACAAAAATGTTTTATGAAATTAACACTTTAAACCCTCTCATAACAGAATATTTACTGTGTTTAATAGCATCATTTAAGAACCCACTTAACTTTACACAATTTTTTTTCGGTTGGTAAAATCATCGTATGGCTCCCCCGCTATGAGTGGAGCGGAAGGGATTGTCAGACTTCTACTGACTAAAAACCCACCCTGAACCTTCAGCTGCCCTTGCGTTCCGGGGCCTCAGTTTTGCGTTAGAACATTCCCGCAACATTTAACTTTACACCTAAGATCTCAGGATCTGGAGCTGTTAAATATACGTATATAATAGCGGAGCTAATTCTATTAGATTAGCATACAGCCTTTTTATATAAAAAGCTAGTAAGGGTCTGTGGTTTTGAATGGAATAGTGATAGTGCATATAATAAAACCAGATACCGACCCACGTTAATACAAGCGTCATACATATGAAATCGGATTCGCATCAGAAATCATTTTGCGGACGTTTTAAATATGATTATTATTATTATTCATTTTGTTAAAGAAACTGCAAAAAATAGTAATAATATCGACAAACATTTGGTTTATATTCCGCTACGAATATTTGTAAGGTAACGCCAGATTCCAATTTGGTTTAAAGACAATTCTTGAATTGTGGTGCATTTGAAATGGGGAAATTTTAAAGGGAGGCTTTATATTCTGGATTTATTTTCATATATTTTTACACCTAAATGTTTATAGCTTTGGTTTATAGACAGTTCTCAAAGATGTTGCTTTCAAATGTTCATTTCAAGAACTTTCCATATTATAAAAAAAATATGGTAATTGGTACTAATTTTTTTACTACTACAACAATTGGTAACATTATCATGTCATCTCAAAAGAATAAAACCTCCTTTCTTCTATTTTAGATATATGATTTTAAAACAACACCCAATATATTTACAAAAATAACTGTAGAATTTTCGGATCAAGCCGTACATAACATATAGTACATCTCACACATCAAATAATAAGCATTTTAGATAATAATCCAAGTAGTAAACTTTTATTATGATAACATTTCTACTGTTAGTTTGACAAATACTTTCGTTGAGTGAACACAACATGTCAGATACAGAAAAAAAACAAGAACCCATTGAAGATGCATCAGTGAAAGTGAAAAATATCAAACAAAGTACAGGTACAGAGAAGGAAAGTTTTACAAGGAAACTATGGCGAATAAAATCGAACATTTCAGTAGAGCCTATACTGGCGGGGCTCATAATACCTTCGATGCTGGCTAGATTGGCGATACAGAACCTAAACCTGGACAAAACTTGTCGCGTTAAACTGCAGTACAACGAAACGATATGCGATGCACTTATTGACAGAAAAGGTAACTTGACAGAGTTCGAAGGTGAAGTCCAAAAGATCATATCCAACATAGAATCATGGAAAAGTGTGATACAAACATCAATACCAACACTACTCGTAATATTCATGGGGGCATGGAGCGACAGAACTGGGAACAGAAAATTGTGTATATTGATGCCAATTTTTGGAGAATTTATGGTGTGCGTCAGCAATTTGCTCAGTACCTTCTTCTTCGATCAAATTGGTGTAGAAGTGACAATGTTCTTTGAAGGTTTCTTCCCGGCTATCACAGGCGGCTGGGTCATGGTATACCTTGGCGTGTTCAGCTACATCAGTGATATAACTGATGAAGAATCCAGAACCTTTAGAGTGGGACTTGTGAATCTTTGCATGACTGCCGGAATACCTATCGGTACAGCTTTGAGTGGTATCCTGTTGAAGTTACTAGGATATTATGGAATATTTACAATTTCTGGAGTTATTTATTCCATCACTTTCTGTTACGGATTATTCTATTTGGAAAGTAATACTAAACCGCGAACTGATAAGAATGAGAGAGTAAGTAATCTCTGTGCATTTATATAAATACTTATGTATGTTGGTTTATTTTCACCAAACGTCAAAGAAACCTTACAAAATCATAATCTCTTTCCAGGTCGAGCCGGTAACGTGCTCAGACATGGTAACACTGGTGAAAGAAACTGGAGAAGTGGCGTTTAAGAAAAGGGCGACGAACTTCAGGAAAAAGATTATCCTGACACTTCTTGTTGTTGCTATAGTTTATGGACCTAACCATGGTAAGTAAGCTTCATTCTTTAAGGACTTCGTAACCTTGAGTAGCCCAATCTGTAGCCCTTAACCACCTCAGATATCAAGTAGTTAGATTTGAATTTAAGGTTGCAACGTAGGACCATACTTAAATACTGGTAGCAGGGTGTGAATGAAGAACTTTCTCTGTTCCTTTTGTGTCTCAAACTATTTCAAAGTAACCTCTGAGCGGCTACCGATGACAGCGAGGAAGTGGCATGTGAAGTGCAATGCTAGGGTACCTGAAGGATCAGGGTGGGTTTTTAGTCTGTAGAAGTCTGACACTCCCTTTCGCTCTACTCAGAGTGGGAGGAGATTTGATGATTTGCAACCCGAAAAAATTTTATAAGGCTCGAACATTTAAGTGAGTCATCAACTCGTCATAAAGCCCATTTAGGTCGTTACTTACAATTACAAATTTTACAATTACGCTGTGTTATCTTAATTTTAATAGGAAGTATATTACAGTGAATTCTATAAATATGTCTTGTACACTGAAATTAGCTTAACCGCAAGTATTTCAGTATCAAAAATATGTAATTATTTATCGTCTCATCCTCGTAAGAGAGATCTCACAAGACATCATATCTTGCAGATGCTTGTATTACGTTGATAGAAGTGCATTACAGTAGCAAGTGTTTTACGATGACTGACTTTTTATCAGTAAATTACAATATACTGTTATCACAAAGTAAATATTTGCGAGGAGCCCAGTTATTGTGACAATATGACCACTTGTATCAGTTCACAATGAAAAGCCTATGTTCAGACAAAGATAGTGACTAGGATCAAATAGTGTTATGAACCACTTACAACGAATCGAATGAGACTTTAGCCGAAAACGGGTACACCGTTTTCGGCTCAACTCTGAAAAGTTCTGATTTATGGAGGGCAGGTTTTCGTCTAGGGTATTTTTTTACGAATGATACCTATATCACACAGCTATTTACGTAAATAGAGCTTGCGGGAATATGCAAAGAGATACCGCGTTTCCTGAATGCAAAGGCAACTGAAGGAATAGGTCTGGTTTTTAGTCAGTAGAAGTCTGACACTCCGGGAGTGGGAGGAGTCATTTGATGAGTTTCCCCCCGAAAAAAAAGTCTAAACTGAATCAACTCAAAATTTTGATTTTTTAGTTATTCTTCCATTCGAGATCACATCTTGCAATTAAATATTAAAATATATTTATTAGACTTTGTGTATAATAAGATTTGACGCATTTGCTTTCCCCTTTCCTCTTTATTTTATGTTCGTATTAGTCCATCTAAAGGTTGTCTGAAAGATATCGTTATCAGCGATAAATTTAAAAGAAACTGAGTAATGTATAGTATATTAATCCATCTGATCAGAATAAACTTAACATTTGGATTTTTTTAGTTATTCTTTTATTCGAGGGCACATCAGCCCTCAAACTATTAACATTATGGTGTATCTGTTAAGTTGGTTAGGTGCGTATAGTAAGGGTCTACACTAACAGTTTGTGGGTCAGTTGTACGCAGAGAGCTCTAGATGCTCTGCGCGTGCAATATAATAATGACTTCTGGATACTGTTGCGGTTGCCCCGATTCTGTAGCGCGTCCAGCATGTTTGCAGTAGCGCGAACGGACGACTTTATACTGTTATAGGAAAATAGACCGCATCCTTAGACAGAATGAGGGCTAGCAGCAACAGTATTTTGAAAAACCTAGCTGAACAACACAATGCGGCAGTCATTAAACACGCTGTTCGGTTGCTCGTGCGGCAGGGATGAATTTGTACCTACTTAGTTAATTCATAAATAGTAACCCTTGGTTCATAAGTTTTGTACTAACCAATGAACTAATGTTGTCAATTAAATAAATATATTTATTCATAGTCACAGAACATTCGAATGTGTGAATGAATAATAAATAAAAATCACAAAATTTCGGTAGACTTAAAAGATCTAGCAATGCGATATGTGTAACAATCACGATTAGTTATGCAACATGTTGTGTGGTTCACAAGTTGTGTTTTGTCATAATCTGCATCATTACCCCATAACCCTTGTTATTGGCTATGAGTTCCACATTGCCGTTTTTGATCTCTCTGTTCTGTTTAGCTGTAAGTTTTCCATAGCAAAATAATAAATAACAAAAATAGTACGCAATATTGGGAATCAGGTGTGTTTAAATTATTGGTTTGCAATAAAGAATATTCCATCTATCTATGAGTTCGGAGCCTGTTCACAGATTGCGTCTCTTCTTTTCATGCCAAGCATCTTTGACCATTTTCACCTTGATTAAACCGAGCCAATGACAACGCTATTTCGGTAGCTGTATACTGGTTCAAAGAGTCTTATCGACACAAAAGAAGATTTAAGCTGTGATTTAAATATTGTTCCATTGCTTTCAGGTGAACGCATTATAACATATATGTACGTAAGGTACAAATTGAAGTGGGACGCGCTCAAATACAGCTTGTATTCCACTTACAGCATTATAACACATTCATTAGGTAAGTACATACTCGTAACAATAAGCACTTATTTTAGGAGTTTAAAAGCCCAATATGATTACCATAATTCACTATCAGTCGTCACCTTTTTCTAAGTAATAAAAGGATTTAAAGCACGACGAGTCTTATAATTATCTTGCCTAATAAACACTCGTAAACATATGTATAGTCTGCGGTACGACAAACTGAACTGATAATGTTGTAAGTATGAGTATCTGTGTTTGTATACATAATACAAAAGAAACACGGTTGTTAAAATAATATAAATGTGATATTTGTTCTAATAAGCAATTAATGTTATCAGTAGCCCCGAAATTTTAATAAAGCCAAATTGGAAAACTTGTAATATTTTCGCTGCCATTATGTTCTGTGGTCGACAAGGAATACTTATAGTTTCACCATGTCCGTCTGTCCGCTGTTTTGCTCAGAAACTATTGATACTAGAACGTTGAAATTTGGCATCGATATATATATTAATCACGCCAACAAAGTAGCAAAATAAAGTAATGAATTTTTTTTTTAGTTAATCCACACGTAAACAGGGAAAGATTTTTTTTATATCGTCTACCCAAGTTGTGGGATAAATTATTCAAAAATAATAGGAGTGTGGGGACTAATTTTAAATTCAATGCTTCATTTGCGAAATATTAAGCTTTAAAGTGCTAATTTTCATTAGAGTCAAGTGTCCTCCCCCCTACGAACTAAGTGGTCGCAGGTGAGAATTCATACGTCACGGTAGCCCCTACCTACCAGTACCATATAGCGAAAGTAAAAGGAAAACTATCACACCTAATTTAGCTTCACAAATTTACGACTAATAGTCGACCAACTGTATTCTACTCGCTATTGGAAAAATTCAGACAAGATGGTTTTTCAATCAAGTGTGTAGGTAACCCGAAGTACGTCTAGTAGACTTTCAGTATTTCTGTATACATTTATGAAGATTCTACGTGTTTTTTCTACTTACAGGTGCTTTATTCTCCATCAGCGTGTTCAGCAAACACTGGGGTTTCCACGACTCGATGCTATGCCTCATATCCATTATCAGCAAGCTGGCCGGCTCCATACTTATAACCTTCGTGCAGACCGACTTTCATATGTTTATGGGTAAGCCTTAATTGACTTAAAATTGAATTGGAACCAAAACCAGGTCCATATTCTTATATTTTTTTAGTATTGCAGCGAGTGGAAGCATTCTCGAATACACATATTTATAACATAATCAGCCAATGCCGTCCTCATTGACACTGACACAGTTAAAAAATAAATGATTTAATTAACATTAATGCAAACATTATAGTTTAAAGAAATATTAATTTTCAACGATACTTTATTAAATGAATAGAAAATTTTCAACAAAAGCTCATTTCAAAGTTGGGTTGACTAATAATTAAGAATAGAACTCGTATTTCTTTGTCTCTCATTGCTCTCATTGCTATAATCTAAACTACTGAAACTTCAAGATTCAGATCGACCTTCATCGATAGAATTTTTAATAATTCCTCATTTAAGTCTGACATCAGTTATTATTCAATTCAATTTATTTTCTAATTTAATACCAAAATTATGCATGATTTAGAAAATATTTTCGTTTTTATATGTATTCTTCCAGTAGATTCGCATACCATATTTGTACGCCTTCTGGCATAACATAGCGCTCTTTTTATTAATATAACGCCTATACATAATTATACTTTACCTATGTTAACAAATAAATAAATTTGACTTTGAATTTCATTTTGGAATGTATATAAAACGATTAAGGAACTGGTCACATCTTTTTCGTTTTGTAATTCGAAAAGTGGTTTATTTAATAATTTATTATTATTTTCAGTTCCAATAATTGAGATCCTGAACGCGACTACGTTTACATCTTTAAGGTCGATGGCATCTAAGCTGGTTCCCAGCGAGGAAATGGGTACGAGAAGTTCCTTATCATATAGGTTAAATTCTGATAATAATATAAAATGTATGCCAAAAACTACATGTACTTGTTTTTGCTTGAATGCAGCACCGCCTTTCAATCGCAAAATATATGCACATGCAAGAAGTAAAAATACAACATGCACACAGAGCGACACGTGTTTTGTCCCTCCTCGGAATAATTATCCTCAATAAATCATGACAGCTCAATTCGCTTATACATCAAAGACCGCGCCATTCTGTGTGTACATCTTTGTCTTTCCTAACATAATTTTAGTACCTACCTTTTACTAATAGATAGATAGTTATTGCACACTAATAATTTAAATACAACTGATTAGATAGATAGATAGATATATTCTTTATTGTACACCATAACAGTAAAACAATAAGGACTTTACAACTAAAAAGGGTGATACAATGGGCAGTCTTATCACTAAAAGCGTTCTTTTACAGACAACTTTTGGATGGATTTGACACATAGGAGAAAATAAATACGCGGGTAGTCCACGGTGTACTATTTATCTATATAAAATATAAAAACAATAAATAACATTCTCAAAACATATATCTACATATAAATTAATATAAAAAAAGAAACAAAGACATACATAATAACAAAAATTTAAGAAGGGAGATAAAGATCCTTTACCATGTTTTTGAAAGACGATAGGGTTTGTGCTTAGTGTTGCCAGGTCCGATTTGTTTTAAATCGGGACAGAAGTTAAAGAAAATCGGGATTTAGGGTCGTAGATAGGGACAAACAAAAAAAAGCTTTTCTTAAAAGTAATGTTAATTTATTGGTTTTCGTCGTAGGTATATAAAACGTTGATATTCTAAAAAAAAATTATAGTCAGACTTGCTAGATTGACTACTAAACACGTGGAAGCGTGTCCAACCAAGTTTAAGGAAAACAGAACTAAATGGAGCGGTATCCAGGCAGGTATCACCTCAGTTACACTTTTAGTATTACCGTCACTTAAGTCGGTATCTGCGCGGTATCTCCAGGATCCGGTCTCCAGGATACCACTCCATTTAAGGAGGCCTAAATAAAAAAACATTACCCACTTCCATAAAATGACCTATAGGTGTATACAAATAAAATAATCTGATAACTGAAAATTATTGATATATTAGTGAAAATCAACAAAGTTAAGTATGAAAGTAGTGTACAGATATATATATTTTTTAATTTATATTTTTCATTACTTTTTGCTCTGCCTTTAGAAGGCCTTTGTTTTTTATTACGTTGTTGTGAAATTCACCGCAAATCATGCTGAAGTTAGTTTATATTTAAATCTCGACTTTGACATGCTCCGGTGTCAAATGGTTTCGCTTCACAAATAAAATAAAGAGTTGGTTTGTGAAAATACTCTTTCCATTGCCGCGTTCGACCCTCGCGGAATCGACGTCATAATAGAAAATAACTTCAGAAGATTTGCGAAGTCTTGATTCTCCTTTTTGTAGCGGCGTCAGATCTTTGTTCTGCACTGCTACTTTCATCAAGTCTTTGACTGTACACACTTCTTCATAAAATTGATCCATGTTGAAGAACTCATTAATTTTTTTAAATAAATCTAATTTGCTATCGTTGAGTTCATATTTGGTCTTTGGTGTAATGAGACATTATTGTACCATGCACAACAGTCGTTTTTTTATTTTCGTAACTTTATCATCAGACAAGTTTTTAAATAAGTTGCTGCATGTGAATACCACAAACTCATCTTCAATTCTCAGACTTCAGCGCAATTGCTTCCTTAATTGCTGATGCACGCAGCAAATTTTTTTCGTATTCAAGACATGATGCTGCATCCTGTAAAACCTTAAAATTGAATGCTTATCTGCAAACAATTTATATTTTTATACATATTTTATCTGCTATTAAAATTGCAAATCCCGTACGATGAACCGCAGTAATAATTATTATGATCTGACGGATACCGAATGAATGCGACGAACGAAGATCAATGATTGAGTAAAGCCAAATTGTATGCGCCCACAGGCGTGTAGAGAAAACAAAAATCGATTGAATGAGCAAAGCCTCACACGATCGTGTCTCTGATGCTGTAGAATAGAAAATTTTGTTACTTGGCTAAGGCCTCTGGAGCGAGTAAAGTAACAAAATATAGCACTAGTGATCTGATGCGTGTTATTTTGAGCGCATTGTTACAACCTACATGATAATGTGATGCGTAATTTGATTTATTTTTTCTAACGATAATGCTTATTGTTATTTTTTTATTTATATATCGGGACATTTCGCGTCCCGATCAACGGCAAATCGGGACGCGTCCCCAGATCCCTAATAATCGGGACGTCCCGCGAAAATCGGAACTCCTGGCAATACTATTTGTGCTTGTCTTACTGACACTGGTAGATCATTCCACAGCCGTACTGCTTGAGCTGCGAACGACTTACCATAGTAATTGGTGGCGTGACTCGGTACCACGCCTCACAATACTGCTCAATTGTAGGAAGTTTTTAATTTTGTATGCATGTCGTTTGTCTGTGGCAAAAGATACTTTTCTTTCTTTCTATCATTCAAGCATGATGACAGAATGAACAAAAAATTTATATTTATGTAGTTCAAAAATATTATATTAATTAGTTATGGATTTCCGCAAAGTATCACCTAATTCTATTTAGTGATAAGATTACAATTATTGAGATTCTCTATAAGATTGGTTTAGCATGTACTAAATAAAAAAATAGCCACTTATTAAAACCGTAAAGACAGTCCAGGTGTTCTGTATAAAAACTTCGCTAACAAAACGTGTACTTTTCGCCTCTCTACTTAGAATGCTTAAATAAACATAACATCATGCCGGAATTTCCCGTATTCAGTCACTAGGCGGAGGAGTACCTCTCTCTCTCTCATTCGTGGCTGAAGATCGCGATCACCATTCTTCAGAATCCAGGGGTTCGTTAGGCTGGTAGCTCACCGTCCGGTAAGGACTAAGCCCAAGTCAGCGGCGCGCCGAACTTTGCGCGCGCCTCGATGAGTACTCAGCCATATTGCGATAGAGCGCCAGCTAGGTTTGTGGAAATATTCTGACGAGATACCGGGGCCCCAGATGGCAAGGCAACTGAAGGAGCAAGGTGGGTTTTTAGTCAGTAGAAGTCTGACACTGCCTTGCGCTCTACCCACAGCAGGAGGAGTCAATTGATGATTTTGACCCAGAAAAAAATATGGGTCCAACTTCGAGGTTAAGCAGCGATGCCGATGGCAGTCTGTCGATGGGTGAACATAAAATATCGAGATTCCTCTGTGCCTCGTAAAACTCATAGAGGAGTCATTCGATGATTTTCCTACCCAGAAAAAAAATTGGTTCGTTAGGCTTTTCCACGTATTGCGATCAATGACCATACCGCTTATTGCGATCAGTGGCAATACCACTCATTGCGATCGGTGGCAATACCACTCATTACGATTGGTGGCAATACCATTCATTGCGGTCGGTGGAGAACTTTATCGAAACTGTGAGAGCTGTTTGTCTTCAATTGCTCCGACCATCACAACCGTGATCCCTCGTGATCTTTTGCCCTCAACGTTTGTGCAGAATAAGATTACTTATATCTTCTCAAAATCAAGGATGTACTTGTAATGTCAACGTTTTTATTTTTCAGGTAAAATGAATTCACTGTTCAGTCTTGTCGAAACCCTGGCCGCTCTGATGTTTGATCCTACGTACTCGAAGCTGTACTCTAACACAATCACAGTTTTCAGTGGGGCTGTCTTTGTGTTCAGCGCTCTTATGACTTTGCCTGCGATCATCATACTTATGTAAGTCATGTTGAATTAATTTTCTTTGAGAAAAAAAAAAACATTTTCGGACTACAAGACAAACAGCGATGCGCCATCGTTACATGGTAGACAACCCACCCATACGCACAAAACGTTTTGGTAATACTTTCATTGTGCGTACAGCTAAGGAGTGGTATTCTCTACCGGAGTCTGTATTTCCTGATAGCTATAACCTGGAGGTCTGTAAGTCAAGAGTGAATAGGTTACGTCTAGATAAGCGTAATTCATCTTCAACCACAACATCGCTTACCATTAGGAAAGATGGTGGTGAAACGTGAACCTATCTATAATAATAAAAAAAAAGATTTTAAGAACAGGGAGTAAAATCGTTATATTACTGATTTCTGCCAGCGGTTACATCATCGTGAATATCAATAATTATGCCTGTTATATGAATAAGGGAATAAAAACTGTGTCTATGTCCAAGTCGTGACAAATAGCGACTTAAACTTAAATAGAAAAAAAAATCCAAGTCTTAATCTACCCGAGTGATATATTTTAACGGGATTCGTTTAGTCTGTTTGTTTGTAACATCTCATCATCATAAACGTAATGTCTTAGGTATTCTCTACCAGTCAAACAGTCAGCGAAGAGACATGAAAAGTGCTCAAAAACAAAAACTAAGTAGAAAATATATTTAACTTAAATAGCTTATAACTAAAATGAACTTACATACATTTTTATAATGCATACCATACATATATGTCTATATCACTCCGTGAGAAAGAAATATGTGGTTTCTTCTTTGAAATGCTCACCAATAATTCCTGGAATTCGGGAAATTCCAACAAAATGATAATCGAGTCAAAGTTATCAAAATATTTAAATTGTTCTGAGAATCGATGGACAAAGAATGTTCTTTCAGGTAGGAAATTAAATAAGAAACATGGTGACAGATGACGATTGTGTACGTGAACGATCGTTAAGTTGATGATTCTTTTGACATTCTATAACTAGGCTGGATTCAGCTGAAAATTGATTGTCGACATGGTTGGTGCAGAGGTTGAGTGATTGACTGCGAGAAATTCCTACTGGGAGCAACATTTTTTTTTTCAAAAAAAGAAAAAAGGATAGGTCGATGAGTCCACATCCAAATGTAATTTGCGTCTTTTTCTTCTACATATTTGAGGGTCTGTTCTGTCTCCTGCTTGATGAAAGGGGCGGATCAAGTCAATTTTTCGTCGGAGTCGTCAGTGAGAGGCCTTGCAAAGACATCCCATAAATTTAAATAAGTTTATACCTGAAGCGAGATTATCGTATTTTGGAGTAGTGATCGTAGTTCGAAGCTGTCAGAACAACTCTATTGTCACTACATTTTGACAAGTTTTTGTTTTTTTATTGTAACAGATGTACTACTTGCAAAGAAATGCTTTTTAAGTCTGATTGATTGATGAAAATTTAATATCTGATCGCCCCCATGGTGGCTTGTATGCAATTATTTAAGCTTATTCTAATACTTATCCCTCAACCTTTTATTTTAATTTGTCATCGGGCGGAAACCTTCAAAAGGCACCTGAACTTTTGGGGAAAAGATCAGGAGGTGTGGGATTTCTACTTCACTAAAACGTATTTCGTTAATTATGATAATCAGCCTTTAATGTTCCTACTACTGAGACATAAGCTTCCTTTCTATTAGATGGGTTGGTGGATGTTTTTTTATCGTTTATTATTTAAAACATTCGAGTACATTTGTTACAAACTTAAACATACCACCTAAACCATCGAGGGTTTATCTGTGGTATGCTAGCCGCGGCAATTCGATGCCAGACATACACACTTATCATTAAAAGTAACACTTTAACTATGAATCGAAACACTTTCTAGATCGTAGTACTTTCTAGAAAGTGTTTCTTTAGCACTTTACAGCAGTTCTTTGGAGTTAATTTTTTAATAACATTTACAGGCATGTCATTTAAGAATGATGGTAGCATGCATTCCCACGTCCTTGCACCATACACATTATTGTGATTTGGTATTTTATACATGGGTAAGTAGGACTAACAACTGCAACGTAATCGTTTCCGGAGTTTTCAGTTCTAGGTCATGCCAGCTTCTTTACGATGTTAATTTCACCGTTGTAAGACCAGTTGTGATGATGAAAATTGCACCAAGTTACCTACCTGGGTTTGATCCCACAACTTACAACTCGAAAGTCATGCTTGTAACCACTGGGCCATGCTCCCTACGGAATATGGAAAGAATTCATTTGGTTTAATATACTTTATTTGTTTCAGATGGTTTTTCGCACAGCACCGAAAAGAATTGGCAGCGAAACGTACCAGATCAAAGGATGTTGAAACTGTATATGAAATTGTTCCCACAAAAGACGAGAAGGAAAAAGAAGGGATATAAAATTATTAATTACGATTTCTTTTTTATTTTGTCGTTGATCTGTCCTACCTTGTTCGATATCATCAACCTTAGTCATATAATTTACCATCCGTAAATTATATGACTAAGGTTGATGATATTGATTGGTTCTCTTGGTCTAATGGTGTTACGTGAATGTCGGATTAAAGTTCACCGAAGTCAACTGTTTTCGTCCGATGTCAACTGTTTTCGTCCGGTGTCAACTCTTGTCGTCGGATGACAACTGTTTTCATTCGACGTCAACTATTTTCTTTTGACGTCAGCTAATTTTTTCGACGTTTAATTTTGACGTCAACCGATGGTAGATAAATAAGGAATATTGAATATCTATTTTGTGCTGATAAATGATGCGCTTGATCAGTTGTTATAGGAAATAGAAAGCTTAACCAGGGATGATTTTGGAGTATCCTAAGACAGGCATTGTATGCCTTTCTGGTGTAAATAATAAATGTTTTAATTTTCATTTTCATGATGAAATCTGGTTTAAGTTTATTTTAATCAGATTTTATAATTCAAGTTTATTTTTTTAAGTTAGTTTTACTGTGATATATTAATTTAATAATATTTTACGTTTATGCTGTTGGCATATATTAGTAATTTAAATATTTGAATCAATAAAAAACCTTGTTTAGTTAGCCATGTTGTTTTCTTCTTAGAATTGCTTAATTTAAACAATATCATGGTTAGTAACCGTATCAGTCAATCCTTAAGCAAAATCTACAAGTTATTAATATTTTTTATTTATTTTATTTTATTAAAATATTTATTTCACATAGACCTACATGGGCACTTACAAAACGTCAGAAGTTAGTGCACGGTTCGAAATTGGTCGATTTCTATGGAGAAGAACCGGCAAGAAACTCCACAGTTACTCTTTTCAAATCAAATTATAAATTTTACAATGTATCCATAATACAGGTTAATTAGGTATGAGAGGACAGTGTAGACCAAATAATACAGCACAATGAAATTACAAATAAAAAATTGTGAAACAAATCTAAGAGTCTATAGTGTTCTCCCATTCACAAAAAAGCTTTATATTATATTAAAATAAACATTAGACTTCAATAATGAAGGAAAAAAAAATAATAAAAATGAAACAGAAAAAAAAATCTGTCAAATCGGATGGATTATCATAGGGACAAATAAAAAGACACACTCACGAAAGTGGAGTTGTTAATACACTTACAGTCGATAACGCAATTACAATAAGCCAAGGAAGCTACATGTGCAGAAGGAAGAAATAATCGCCAAGCAGTCATGTCTTCAACGTAGTCCCGAATCTTGTAATACGCTTTTTTGATAAGGACACGTTTGACGTGGGTTTTAAATTTTCCCTCGCTAAGTTCTCAGTAACAGACTTTGGCAACTTGTTATAAAAGCGTATGCTATTTATGAGGAATGACTTGCTTGTCTTGGCTAATCTCCATTTGCGAGTAGTTATAAAAAATCAAGTTTGTTGCGTGTATTTATTGTGTGAATATCGCTTCTAATTTTATAATTTTCTAAGTTTTTGCGTATATATAATATGCTTTATATAAAGTGAAGGCAGAGTCAGTACATCGACCTCTTTAAAAACATTTCGAAGGGACTCGCGAGGACCCTTTTTATATATTGCCCGGATTGCCCTCTTTTGCAGTATAAAAATTGAATCTACGTCAGCTGCGGATCCCCACAGTAATATACAATAAGACATGATACTGTGGAAATAAGCAATATAAACTAACAGAGCTGTCGCTACACCAGTTAATTGCCTAATTTATCTTACTGCATATGCAGCTAAGCTTAATCTACTAGAAAGAGTTCTAATATGATCGCCCCACTGTAACTTTGAATCGATAGTTATACACAAAAATATAGTTTCCGTAATAACATCGAGTTTTTTTTGCCATCAAGGATTAAATTGACACTAGCTTGTGGTACATTAGGCAATGAAAACTTGAGACATTTCGTTTTATTTTATTTTATTTATTTAGGGACAATAAACAGCTACAATATGTGTTAAAACAGAGAAAAGATAATACATGATATGAACAATATTGCAGCCCACTACGTTATCAGTATATTAACAAAGAAAAAAGATAAAGAGTGCCACTAGATAGGTAATAAATAAATAAATACATCACATTAATAATAAATTAATTACATCATGCATAACAGTTTGCGCGTATAAAATAGTG
Source organism: Tholera decimalis (assembly GCA_943138885.2). NCBI lineage: Eukaryota > Metazoa > Arthropoda > Insecta > Lepidoptera > Noctuidae > Tholera > Tholera decimalis. The sequence goes on along the minus strand of OW964552.2, from coordinate 9,864,955 downwards.
CATGCAGTGCTCTTCTCTAAGTGATGGACACTTAAACATAGATTAAGATGTAAAATCACATATCCGAATTTCGTACGAAACTCAAGTGGCTTCCAATACGTCTTCGCCGGAACTTACACATTTTGTCTCCGCTTTACAGTGTGCTGTTTAATCCTAAAACCTCCACTTATCTTAAAGAACGATTTCAGTTCCTTCATGACACACATGCAAAATCTCTGAGGTCATCAGAAAACTTAAGGCTTGCGGTACCGAGTCACGCCACCAATTTCTATGGTAAGTCGTTCACAGCTCAAGTAGTACGGCTGTGGAATGCTCTACCCGTGTCAGTAAGACAAGCACAAACCCTATCTTCTTTCAAAAACATAGTAAAAGATCTTTATCTCTCTCCTTAAATTGTTGTTATTATGTATGTCTTTGTTTCTTTCTTTTTTTTTTAAATATTTATATGTGTATATATGTTTTGAGAACGTTATTTATTGTTTTGTATTTTATATAGATAAATAGTACACCGTGGACTACCCGCGTATTTATTTTCTCCTTCTGTGTCAAATCCATCCAAAGGTTGTCTGTAAAAGATCGCTTTTAGCGATAAGACCGCCCCTTGTATCACCCTTTTTAATTGTTAAGTCCATAATTTAATTTAACTGTTATGGTGTACAATAAAGAATATATCCATCTATCTATCTATCTATGGTGCAAAAATAAATTAAATTATATATTATTAAATATCACACCAAGATCTCTAACAGCAGATAAATTACTGAGTTCTTTGTCGTGCAATGAGTATTTAAAGTTATTAACTACTTTATTCTTCGTGAAATTGATGCAATTGCACTTAGTCTCTCTAACTTATTAACTATTATAATATTAACTGTAGCTTATTTTTTAGACAGTAGTCAGTGAGACTGTCTAGATCTCGTTGAAACAGTTGACAATCTTCTACAGTCTGTATAGACCTATAAGCTTTTAGATGTTTTTAAAACATTTACCTATGTCATTAATATATAAAATAAACATTAATGGACCCAAGATTGAACCTTGTGGAAAACCCGAGGTTATATGCACTACATCAGACTGATGACCATTCACGACAACCTTTTGTGTTCTATTTTTAATATAGGCTTTAATATAGTTTTGTTCGCATTAAGTACGAGATTATTAGCAGCGAATTATTTCGCAAGAAGTGCCAGACCCTCAGTTACATGTAAGACATCCGCATCTTTTCTATCTATTTGAAAAATGAATACTCATTAGATGAATTGTATTTCTCAGAAAATTATAAAAAATGTTACTATGGGATTTTCCTGTGGTAACCACATAATGTTTAATCTAATCAACACCAAAGTAAGTTGTTATGATCTTCATGTGAAGATGCTACTCTACTTTAGAATAATAATGTTATTATAATAAAGTAGTAACCTGCTCCGGCTTCGAATAAATGCAATTACTTAATGCATTTTCAAAATTCTCTTTTCTGTTTTTTCATAATTTTCTTTATGCCCGTTATTTTTTTAACATAGTACTCAATTTCGGTTTGACATCGACTTCTGGCTCATTATGTATACATATTATTAACCAGCTATGCGTAAAAGCAATCACGCAAAGAAAGCCACGGGGCTTTCTTTACTTTATATATCCCGATCCTGTGGGAATTAAAATCGGTTACGCCAATCGCCGTTCCAGAGATACACCCGGACAAGCAGAAAGACAGAGATACTAGAACTTGTTCGTGTTTTAGAATCATGTAAATAACAATAAGGTACGAGTAGATATGTATGTATGTATAGATAGATAGATATATAGATATATTCTTTATTGTACACCATAACAGTAAAACAATAAGGATTTTACAACAAGGGTGATACAATGGGCGGTCTCATCGCTAAAAGCTATCATTTACAGACAACCTTTGAATGGATTTGACACATAGGAGAAAATAATACGCGAGTAGTATATATAAAAACAAAAAAAATATAAAAACAATAAATAACATTCTCAAAACATATATATACATATAAATATAAAAAAAGAAACAAAGATATACATAATAACAACAATTTAAGAAGGGATATAAAGATCCTTTACCAAGTTTTTGAAAGACAATAGGGTTTGTGCTTGTCCTACTGACACTGGTAGATCATTCCACAGCCGTGCGGCTTGAGCTGCGAACGACTTACCATAGTAATTGGTGGCGTGACTCGGTACCGCAAGACGTAAGTTTTCTGATGAACCCAGAGATTTTGCATGTGTGTCATGAAGGAACTTGAATTGTTCTTTAAGGTAAGTGGGGGTTTTAGGATTAAACAGAACAACAGATTATTAATTCATCAGTCATCATTTGCTTAGCATTATCCCAGGTTTGTTGGGGTTGGCTTCTAGTCTGATTGAATGCAGCTAAGTATTAGTGTTGTACAAAGAGCGATCTGACCTCCGGACTCCAGTAGCTGAATAACATGATCCCCTTGGCCAGACCAGGGTCAGATTTCTAGCTTCATGGACTTGACAGTCGGGACCATTTCATTTCAATTATTCATTCATGTAACAATTCTTATTGTGTTTTAATTATGTGCTATATTATTACAATTTATTACAGCTAAACTAACGGCTTTCGAAGCACGGATGAATCACGATATGTAAAGATAGTCACTCATCCACAGACCTCCTCAAGCGATGCTTAATCTTAAATACCGTGTAATGTAGATTAGTAATTACGTATTCATAATACATACCTATATACCACGAAAAGAAAAATTAAGTATTGACATTGAAAGTAAAAGGGTTATCGGTTACACTTCGGGGAGTGTGCGATGGAATTGCACAAACTAATTCCTCCAAGCCCGTTCCATCACCGAGAACAAGACGAAAGAAGATGCGCCATCGTTACATTGTGGACATCCCATCTATACGCACAAAACGTTTTGGGAATACCTTCATTGTGCGTACGGCTAAGGAGTGGAATTCCCTGCCGGGATCTGTGTTTGTATGATAGTTATAATCTGGAAGTCTTTAAGTCAAGAGTGAATAAATTACTTCTAGGCAAGCGTGCTTCACCTTCGACCACTCATCGCCTGTGATCAGGTGAGGTGGTGGTCAAACGCCTATGAGAAATAAAATATTTTGACTTAGACCCACAGAATATAATAATAATAAGACAATAGAAGTCACAAAGACGCGTGACCTTGTCGCCGCGCATGTGACACGTTGGCCACAAGTGCGCGTGGAGCTTTTGTTGCGGTAACTTGTGTTGTTTGGGACGCGGAAAAGTAAATATGGGATTTTGCAGCTTATCCAACTGCGGAAACTCTTCCAAAATTTGTAACTTTACAAATAAAGGGATACCATTTCATATGTAAGTACTTAATTTTTGAAATAATGTCGTTTTTGAAAAATATAATCAAATCAAATATTTTCACCACCATTACTACGATTATCACAGAAAACGATTTTTTTTCTCAATTCAATTACCATTAATGCTTAAGCTTGTTCATGTCTACTATTACAACTACTAAAAGCAGCAATGAAATTACAGTCGTCGTTTACGTACATTCCAGGAATACGCCGCATGAGTTGGCCGCGAATTAGTGACGTGCCACTACTATTTTGTATCGGTAATTTATTACCTTTAGCTTAATAGTTAATACGTAGTTTTACCGAAATTCAAATTTTTCGTTCAATATTTCAATACGTATTTTCATTAAGTATGTTTTTTTCCTGTTTAAATAGTTTATAAAAAGTCGTTTTTCAACGATTATATAGCTGTTAATTCGTACGTTTTAACTATTTTTTCATTCTAAAAATTAATAGGAGGCAGGCTTATTATTGTTATGTACGTAGGTAAGTTAAATAACAATCTGCGTTGGGTATCCTTGTATCATAGACGTGTTCAGTATTTATCTTTCTTATGACAAAATAATTAAGGATACATATTATTATGTATATTGTAAGTATAATGGATTAAGTTGGATCGGATTGATACGTTTTCATATTATTTATGCATCTGTTTTACTTGTTTACTTTACTTCTAATGCTATTACTACAGGTTGGCGAAAGATCCGGATATCATCAATCCATCTTAAGATTGTCTAGAATATATCGCTATAAGCGATAAGACCGCCATCATAACCATAGAATTTACGTAAAACAGTTGTGTAACAATTTATTTTGGTGAACTATAAAGTATATTCTTCATTGTTCGGTATTAAGTTGTGCCATTATTGCTCTATTTGATTTGGTCATTGTTTTTTTTTCCATAAGATAATAATAATAATAATATTTATTTCATCTAAGATTTACAATTAATATACATTGGTCAATAAATCAAAAGATTACATAAATGTTAAAACTAATGCTTAGGTATATATAATTGATTTACATCTATTATTTATTTACTTTTAAATTAAATCACCTGTACTTAAAATACCTTTTAACGGCTTGCCTGAGCTAGGTTACAGTTGTAGGTTACAGGCCCGTTGGTATAGTGGTCAGTGGCCCTGACTGCTATGCGCAAGGTCGTGGGTTCGATTCCTACCTAGGACAAATGTTTGTGTGATGAGCACGGTCATTTGTTCTTTGTCTGGGTGTAATTTATCTATAATATGTATGTATTTAGAAATATATATCTATACAAAATACAAATATTTTTATTGACATCAATATAACAATACACTGTAGAATTTAACCCTGACTTCTGAGCTAGGCAAAGCCTGTGTTTCAGGAGTCAGTATCTTCGCCCTTTATAGTCACTAATGTACAATAAAAATTTATATAATAGTAAATTAAAGCTAAAATAAAAAGTTGATAATAAAAACCTATAATTATACATGCTTTATCTGTGTGTGTTTATGTATGTGTGTCTGTGAAGGTGTGTTTGTGTGTGTGTGTGCGTGTTTGTGAATTAGTGTGCGTTTGTGAGTGTGGTTAGGAAATATGTACGTGTCTGATGTGTTATTTCATAATTTTTTCAGTTTCATTGTAGTCGAGGGACTGAAGCCAGATTTTTATTATTTGTTTCATATTGTTCTGCGTAAGAGAGTTAATTTTCAGTAGCCGGTTTATTTTGTTATATATATGGGTTGCTAAGTACATATGCTGCCGCCTCGCCGATGCAGTATTTGTTTTTACAGAGGTACAGACTTTGGGGATGGTTCGTTTCTGTGTACTTTCGGGATTGATAGGTGTATTACGATGCTTCCTTATGATAATATTTAGTACATACAACTGTATCACTGTTAGCACCCTGCAGCTTTCATACAAAGTCACTGTGGGGAACCGGTACGGTTTGAACGTCATGACTTTGAGGAGTGATCTTTGAGCTCTTTCCAGCTTAATCATGAATGTTTTGCAAGCCCCACCCCAGACTGTAATGCAGTATCCGAGCACGGACTGCGCTAATGCGTAATAGACTGTACGAAGTTGGTTGATATCAGCCGCATACCTAAGCTTATTGAATGCCCATATCAACTTCCTTGTACGAGATGTTATTTGCTCAATGTGGAGTTGCCAGTTAAATTTACTGTCTAGGAGTACTCCTAGATATTTTGTAGACATGACTTTTTTTAATGACAGGCATGAGCATGCTGCATCATTGTTGGGAAAGTTGCAGGAGTGTACTTTAATTATGAGGTCCGGCTGTTTTGTGTTGGATGTTTATCAGTTGTCTAGTACCCATACCACAAGCTCTGCTTAGTTTGGGACTAGATGGCGTTGTGTGAAAAGTTGTGGAATATTATTATTAGGTTAAACCTGTGTTTCAGGCTGTCGCTAATAATGTTTTTTATTGCAGGAACAATTATTATTTGTAAAATTAGTCTAAACAAGAACAATTATACAATAAATGTTTAATAACTAAAGGAATATGGATACATTATATAAAATTCAAAATAGAAACTAATCACATAAAATTATTTAAAAATTATTTTAAAATTTGTAACAAGTTCTCAGTGTCTGCATAATTAAGCTTAGCTAAATATTCCGATAACATGATACTGCATTTTTTGTAATTTTTGCTATGTATGTCTATTATCTTATTAATTTTATTATATAAAAAGGGTCCTAAAAATATGTAAAATCTATAAACAAAAGCATGTCTAGTTTGTGGCCGAGTACAGACTAGGTCTTTCCTTCTCTTGACTGATGATGAAGTATTGGAGAGCCTTTAAGATTTGTATAACTAAATAATAAAAAAATATACTTACACTTAACGTTTTATTGTATTCCCTTTTCTCCTAAATAAATAGTCTAAAAGCGCGTCGAGGAATGAAAAACTTACAATAAATTAGTTATCTATTGTTACGAGACTCCTTGGCTATTAACGCTCAACAGAAAATTATCGATAATAATATGAGCATTACGAGCTTTGCACTGCACTATTCCTAAGTAAGGGTGAGCGCGCGATATCTTTCTCTGCTTTTCGCACACGTTACGCCACCTAAGATTATGCGTTTTTAGAAAATATTGCGTAATGTCATCGCTTAAAGTTTAATTTTGTTGTAATAATGCAAAATGCATGTGTAGGCGAAAGTGTGTATCTATTGTTTGTTTATGTGGTGGTAGCTGCGAACCGGCGACACGCGTCCCAGTATTAAAAGACAGTAGGGCCCTTTTCCTGTCACGCGGGTCTCGTCCGCATGCGGGTGATAGTACGCTCCGGGCCACACGCAGGACAAAGATTTCGTTTGCTGCTGCAGTGTTGTGCGTGTCGCCAGTGGGTAAACTTGTGCACAAACATGAACGTTAAAAAAATAATTATCACCAAAATCTTTCTGTTCATGCTTAGTATAATTTTCGAAATTTGGAATTATTTTTTTGCAAATTTCTAACCAACCAGCTGCCCTTGCTTCTAGGTTTTTGTAAAGTTCATTCCGCTTGTCCCACAACAAAGGGTGAAAGTACACTTCAAAAATAACTCTTTCTGTATCTATTTTCATTTTTGTTTGCGATTATATGCGGACTATGAGCATGCGTGCAACCCGCTTCACAGTAAAAACAACACTGAAGGTAGAAGATCACCGCCCGCATCCGGATAGCGCGCACGCGGGCTGTACGCGCCCGCGTCCAAGCCGCGTTCCGCCCGCGTCCAAGCCGCGTTCCGCACGCGTGCTAGCCGCATGTCAGGAAAAACATGTATCAAATGATAGGATGCGGGTAGTCCGCATGCGGACGAGAACCGCGTGCGGGTTAAAATACGCATGACAGGAAAAGGAGCTTTAGATAGCATTTCTATTGCCTTATTATTAAGATTTCTGTGCTTAGATCCTTTTTGAGCCCACAAGATTCTGCGGAGTAAGTATGAAATTAACGAATGGGAATTTATTTCGTTCACAAACTACAATAATTCATAAACATTGCGTTAGTTTCCTTGTCTAAACTTATTTGAAGCGATAGAACATAGAACTGAAATTGACAGACGGACAGACAGACGGACGGACAGCTAAGGGAGTCTTAGTAATTTTACCCTTTGGGTACGGAACTCTATAAATGAACCGGAGTGTTTCAAGCGGACGCACAAATTAAATTAACTATGCCAAGCCAGTTACGAATTTTCCAGTTACGAAACCATTATAATTAACATTATTTCGAAGCCTTACTTTGTATTGTATTTTTTTTTTTTTTTGGGGTTTTTATCCACAAGGATACGTCAACCCCATTGTACCTTATCCTATATTTTTACAATACTATAATACACACACTATACTTATAACTATACTATATTTTTACTACAATCCACAATTAACTTACAGCTATTAATAAACGGGAAAGGGAATCACTAGCTAGGATTCTGCACTAAGCCACAAATTATGCGTCGAGTTCTTTCTGTTTTTGGGTATGCCAAAATATCTATAATAAGTCCAACATCCCACATGTTTAATTTAAACTCTTTAACCAATGATTCCTTTTCATTTTTGTTCTTTACACATTCCATCAGCAAATACTGCACATCTTCGATTTTATTGCAAGCTTCACAATTAGGCGAAACAGCCTTTCGCATTAAGAAGGCAAATTTTGCTGATGGAAAGCGGCCAGAACGAAGCCTTAGCGCTAACTTAACATAACTTCTAGGTAAACATTTATCATCAAACCAGGGCTCACGAGGGAGTTCGTTTTGAATGGCTTTATACCAAATGCCTTTTTCTTTGGATATTTCATGGAAGTATTTCTTCCATTGCTCGAAACAAACATTCTTAATTCTAGAGAAATATTCCCAGTAATCAGCCTTATATGAAATAACATTGCCCATCACAACTGCCCGTTTCGACAGTCGGTCAGCTTCTTCATTGCCCCGTAACCCTATGTGCGCTGGAACCCATTGCAAGACAATTCTTATGTCATCTTTGTTGTAGCAATGAATTAGTTTAAGAGTGTCATAGGCTATCGATGTACCTCTGCAATCAGAGGCGCATCGAGCCATATGTTGTAAAGCACTCTTGCTATCTGTAAATATAACTACTTTATTTAGATCTTGACTAATTGAGTAAGTAACAACGTGATGTATTGCAATGAGTTCCAGAGACATAATACATATATTTTCATTAATTTTGTACATAGCTTTATAACCTGTATTTTGACAGAAAAAACCGGCTCCACACCCATCTATACTCTTTGATCCATCTGTGAAGATTTTATACCAACCACTATATTTGGAAGCCAATTCTGATACCACTTCATGTATCAAGGCATTGTGATTATATTTTTGGGAGAGTTACACATTCTAAATCACTTTTAATAATATCTTTAATTTGTAAAGCTGATACCCAAATGTCTATAGAAAACATTTTAAGACAATTAATTAATGACAGTTAATTTGCAGCTGGTCTAAATCTTTAAAGCAAGTAGCCAGTAGTGGTTTTCTTTTCTTTGCCCAATAGCTATTACTGGTTAGGGAGTATAATTCTGATACTGTATTTATAGTTATATTATTAGACCATGACAGTGATTTTAAGATTATCTTATATGCGAGATATTTTCTCCTTAAAAATAATGGTATGTTCAGTTCACTCTCCATTACATGGATAGGTGAGCTTCTTATGAAACCTCCTACTATTCTGAGTGCTTGGTTTTGTAATTTATCTAGCTTGCTTGTATGTGTTTTTGCACTAGAATCATACAAGTAACAGGCATAATCAAGTCGACTTCTTATTAGCGATAAATATATTCTACGGATATGTTTAGTATGGACCCCCCAAGAAGAGCCTGCCAATACCTTTAATACATTAAGGTATTTTCCATATTTACTGACAATTTCATTGATGTGTTTCCTCCAGTGTAAACTTCTATCCACCCAAACCCCTAAATACTTAACACATTGTACCTCTGTTAACGGCTGACCATTAGGGTGTCCCGTTCATGTATGGGGGAAAAAAAATTAAGCTACGGCTACGTAAGAGGTATCAAAAGTTGCGTTTTGACACATATATTACGATTATTATAAAATTTAATTAGATATCCGGCATCTTGAGGCCTCTACCAGTCCTTGAAGTTTTTCAAATTTGCTATTTTTGGGGTTCCTAATATAAACTATAAATCATACAAAAATAACGTTTAAATGGTTTTTATTAAATTTAAGGGTACAACAATGAGTTACAGCTTGGTTTAAAATAGTTGAAAGACAAAATAATCAATAGCAACTTTAAAAACGGAACTGGTTTTTGTGACCAAAATTAGGCATTTTCTGAGCGAGATTTTAATCTGTTCCTAATAAAACCATCCCGAGCTGTAGCGCCCGTGACGCTTTGAGAAGCCTCCGTCACTAGTTTTACACATCTTTCCACTGACTGTGTGTGGCAGGGAAAGTCAATAATGTCGAGGATGTGTTCTTTAGCTTTAATTCTAAGTTCATCGTTGGAGACGTGTCGCAAAATTGGTGGAGCTGATATTTCACACTCTTGCCAAAATATTATATCGGTGTAGTCTCGCGCACAGAAGTTAAGCTTTGGTGCTTTAAATACCCTGCGAGAGTTGCTCTTTTCTGCTTCTCTGGCCTTTAATATTTTGCGAGATGCAAGCTCTCGAATATGCTCTCTATCGTCGAATAACATGGCAATAAGCAAGTTTTCTGGGTGTGCAAAAAAAGCGTTTCTTTCGATCACCGAATTTACAATAGATCTCTGACTATCAGGCAAAAATCGAGAGTATATAACCATTTGAAAAATATGCTTGGCTCCATCTTTAAATGATGAGTTTTGCTTGATTAGGAACCAAACAGGAGCGTAAACTTTGACCACATAGTTCACAAGCAGCTGCAAATTATTTGACGGCGAAACAGTACTTACGTAAAGTCTGAGTATGCGATTGGCAGTAGTGAGCCATCTCGAATGCGCCATTTTTCCAGGTTGGCGGTTCGCTAGCTCAAGGGAACAGGAACCAGCCATCACAGCATGACACATTTCGTACAGATACTTTTGATCCGTGCTTAGTTCCTTCACAATATTATCAGGTAATACTAGCAAATTGCCAGACACTGCACAAAAAGACGCTAGAGGTTTACTTTCACAAGCAGCTAGCTGTTTTCCAATAGGTCCTGAATATTCTTTTGGCCCAGATGTGCTACCATCCAGAGACATGAACAAATGACGAAGCGGTAATTCATTCGCGTGAAGCATACAAACACACCATTGCAACGGTCTCTTTAAATAGTTTTCCAGGTACTGAATGACACCTCCCTTCCAACCTGTATTCGTAGCAGTACCATCGCACCCCACACAGATCACCTCTTCCAAGTTCAACCCTTGATTTTCTAACAAAGATATGATAGAAGAGACGATCCCTTTGGCAGTGCCACGACTTGGCGTCATATGTCCCAAATAAATAGATCCCGGCTCTGTGAGAACTGAAATGTGTTCTTACAAGACTTCTCTGCGGTGGTACCGATCGCCTATTTTCTCGTTTATGAGTGTTTTGTCCTTCCGTCCTTCAAAGTAGATACTTTTTATTACAATCGTATCAATGTCTTTGCTGGCCTTGGTCCGTGCTTTTGAAACAGCTCTATGAATTTTATTCTTATCAATAACAAGACTTAGATCTTCGGAAGATACCAATCTTACTTCAGCTAAGACCGCCGAAGCGACCGCAGCCGCAGATCGCGTTGATAGTCCATACCGATCACATACCTTAGCTACTGTTGGCAGCGCCAGAGTGTTCCGACTCAACGAAGTAGATGGAGTCTCATTTACAGACACGTCACTATTCGCAGAAAGCTCTGTTACAGGCGACTGCGGTCAAGGCGGCAACTCGCGCACCGGAACAGGATTGGTTTTTAGTGATGCACTGGGAAAACATGCGTGCTCTGACTCTTTCCGATTCAAGTTTTCTTGTCTCTGATGTTTCTTTAAAAGTCTTGCTGTTTCTTTTGTGTCTATACCGCTTATTGCCATTTTTCTATCACTTCTTTGATCCAGTAAAAAGTCTCTTTCAGAAATAGGAAGTTTCTTAGGTTTTATGCAGGAACAAATGTCAAACGAAGTGCACTTACAAGCAGCAATATCGAAGAGCTTGTTCGTCGATTCCAAAAAGCACTTCACTTTGCTTTCGTAACTATCATTTCTTTTATTTTTGGGATATCTTATCAATGACAGGTATTTGTCGAAATATGATTTCAGCAATTGGGTAACTCGTACGTTGGAAACGATAGGAATTGAAGCTTTGGTCCAAATCGTATCAAGTTTTCCAGAAACGATTGAAAAAACTTCTGTGTTAGAAGGATCTTTCCTATTCTTCTGTAGTTTAGTTCATTTTTAGTAAACAAAATGAATTTGATAACGTCACTTATCACTGGTAACTGGCGATCGTCAAGTTCTTTATATGATCCCAAAATAGCACAAGTAGTCTCACTTCGTCTTGAACCCATTATTATATATAACAAAAACACGTATTTTATCACAAGGAAGTGCAGAGCGACACCTTACAGCAATAAAACCGCAATAGAAATGAGACGAACTGCCTCACAGTAGAAGTACAGAATTTAAGAAAAACAAGTCAAAACATGAATTTTGCGAGTTTGGTCCAAACCAATTCCTAACAGAAAAAATCCTGTCGTTGCCTGCAAATCATAACTTAGGGTTTCACTATCAATGAAATAAAAAATAAAATGGGAATAATGTACATACAATAGAATAGACGACATTGACTGGAGGGTTATTTAAGTGATAAAAAAAAAAAAAATGCCGGTAGAACCCTCAAGATATTTTTTTATGTTTTTTGTTTTATTATTTTTACGGTAATCTAAAACTAATAATGCAACTTTTGAGGGGGCTTGAGTAGCGAAAAGCGAAAAAAAAATTTTTCGGGACACCCTACTGACCATACGCTTTTAATGTAGGCAATATTCGCCTTTGTCCTCTACTAAATAAACAATAACTGGATTTGGTTTGTGACAAAGTCAATCCAATCTCACCCAGTAATATAATTATGCCATTTAAGGCATCCTGTAAATATTGCTCACATTTATTTATTTGCTTGTCACTAAAATAAATCACAAAATCATCTGCGTATTGCGATATCATAACAGTTTTTATTTGACGACAGATTTGATGCGTAACTAAATTGAATAATAGAGGTGACAACGGGTCACCCTGTGCCAACCCCCTGTTAGTAAATCTTGTGTCAAAAATTTCATTAATAAACGATTTAATTTTTAATTGTCTCTCGTTCATAAAATACCACAGATAAACACAAATTCGAGACCCGACCTGAATTTCATCCAATACATTTTTAACAAAATCAATTGATACTTCATTGTATGCATTTTCGATATCCAAAAAGCACGCAACTGTAGGGATGTTTTTCGAAAATCCAACTTGAATATAGGAAACAAGTCGGGATAATGCATCCAAACATGATTGAGCCTTTCGAAATCCTACTGTGTATGGAGACAGGAGTTTGTTTTTTTCCGCAAGCCATTCTAGCTAACCTCTTACAAATCATAAGATGAAAGATTTTACACACACACGATATCAGAGAAATGGGCCTTAATTTAATCTCACCATTAACATTGTTTGTACTTTTGGGTATGGGAATAATTTGAATATTTCGCCATTGGTGAGGAACAATACTGAATTTAAATATGTAATTGGATATTTTTAGTACAAGTAACTTTCCTGAGTTCGGTAGATTATACAACATTGAATAAGATATATCATCCTGCCCTGGGGCCGAATCCTTTTTTTTAGACAATTTTCTAGTTCTTGACGCGTAAATTCGGATTCTAAAATTTCATTTCGGGACTTAAAGCTTGGCATCAAATTAGGAACATAGTCTCCAGACTCCAGTCAGAGAGCGTAGAAGGTCGAATTGCTTGTCAATGGGAGGGCACCATCTTGGTTGTTTAAGGCCTTTCATCCATTTCATACGGCGCCACATTTCTTGTGGTGACGTAGCTTCGTCTATAGAATTACAAAATTTTTGCCATCCTTGATACTTAGCCTTCTTAATTAATTTTTGGGATTCTAAAGTTTTGGATTCTAATTTATTTAAATTATCGGGGGTAGGATTTTTACGGAAATTTGACAAAGCCAATCTTCGCTGTGCAACGATTTCAGACAATTTAGGGGTCCAGTAATTCTTTTGTTTAAATTTTTCGTTTGGCTTTAAACTGAATTTGAAATAAGGTATATGCTTATTAGCCGCATATTCAATGTAGGTTATAAATGAGTCATACATTTGTTGCACATTACCATTATATGATCCTTCATTATATGATTCGTTTTAATATTTTCAGATATCGTCTGACGATATTCATTCCAATTAGCTTTTTTAAAATTGCGTTTTTTAACAACATGTACATTACAAGATAAGTTAGCTGTCATTTTAATAATTAGGTGATCACTACCTAAATTTTCGTTAAATACCTTCCAATAAAATTTTATTGCAACGTCAGAGGAGACAAACGATATATCCGGGGACGTCTGTTGTAAATTACCGTTTACCAACTTAACTCGAGTTGCGATGCCATTGTTAAGCGATGTATAGTCATTTTCTAAAGATGAAACCATAATCTGAGTACCCCTCACATCCGATTTAACCGACCAATTAGTGTGATGACCGTTGAAGTCCCCAGTTATAATAGTTTTTCTAGAAAATTTACCAAAAATATCATTCCAATCGGAAGGCTGAGTTTGAACAGTTGAGGGACAGTATAGTGATACAATATATTCTAAGTCTTTGCAATTTAATAATTTAACACATATTAATTCGATACCTACATTATTACTATTAAATGACACTGGGTGAGACTGAATTGATTTGTGGACCAGAATAGTCACACCGCCATAACCATCGTATCTATCATTTCTATATAATTATATTAAATCCATGAATATTTACATTAACCTCGCGATCAAACCACGTTTCGCTAATTATTGCGACATGTATATTCTCTTTTATTAGCTAATCCGAAAAAGATACTAATTTAGGACTAAGACTCTGTGAATTCCATTGGAATATGTTTATTTTTATTACTTCTTGTGTATTATCCATTACTGAGGCAACCTAAATATCCCAACATATTTTCTCCTAATATAATACTAACCAAGAATTTCTTAAGCTCATCCCAAATGATTTTCAACATAGATAAGTAATATTTTTTCTTCTAATTTAAGGTCAGACTTATATATACCTGTTATTTTTGTCCATATCTTCCTCCATTCAAAACTATTTAACAATTGGGCACTTTGCTTAGATTCTTCTTTTTCTTTCTGTGAACTACTTCTATCTTCGTTTGTTTTCTGCTCCTCTGAAATATAACTTTTCTTTTGACTTACTTTTCTTTTTCGTCTTCTGTTTTATACTTATAGTATTTTCTTTTGTTACAAAATTTGTATAATTTTCTTCTTCTTCTTCATATTCTTCATCCTGTTCCATATCCGATATCGATTGTCGATGGACTGTAGCTCTGGTCAATACATCTTTATACGTTTCTTTTCCAATGTTGATTGTGGTCGTAGGTAGACTGTTATCAACACGCTGTGAGGACTCATCTGTGTTCATATCTTCTTTCTTCTCCATAAACAGTTGTAGAGCTCTACGGTACGTAACTTGTTTTTCGCTCATGATAATCCGAATCCTTTTTTCTTTCAAGAAAACGGGACAAGACTTGTCCAAGACAAAGTGATTTCCCTTGCAGTTTAAACATTTGAAGTCTTTTATGGTACAATTTTCGTGATTACCCCCACATTTCGGACACATAAACTTCTTAGTAGGACAATATTTAATTATATGGCCAAATCTTCAACAACCCGAACACTGTGTTACGGGGAACACGTATGGTTCAACTATAAACCGGCAGTCGTAGGCATAAATATATTGTGGTAGCAGATTACCTTTAAAGCTCACTCTTACTGACTAACAATCAATCCAGTTTCCTTCTGACAGCAAGCGTTTTAATTTTTTTACGGTTAACACTTCGACATTCGCTTCTAAAATATTAGTAAGCTCTTCTTCACTCAATTCAAGGTTGATACCCTTCACTATTCCATACGATGGTGACATGTCTTGCACTAATCGACATCTTAAGCCCATGTCCTTGAATCATTTACATTCGATCAATTTTATAGCATCGTCTTTATTCTGGAATTGAATCAGCATTTTTTGTATGCGCTTTTATATTTTATTCTAAGAATATCCTTAATGTTTTCCAAACGTAATAATTTGGCCATGGCAACTGGTTTAGGTAAGTTATCCAATGAGGTCACACATACTTCATGATTCTCTGTTGTCACACATGTACTAGTATCTCCCTTATTTTTCTCAATATCCACGTCCACCGAATTACTTCTTATTAAACGTTTGGGTCTTCTTTTAATGACAGTAATGACACGGTAATATTATCATACAGTATTGTAACTCGGCCGTATCTTAAAAATAAATGCCTACAGCCGCGCGGTACGTAAACATGCGATAGGGCTGCTCGCCTCCAGCATTTTAATTACATTTGCCTACTTTGCGTTTCCATTTAGTTTTGTGATTGTAAATATACTATTTTTATATAAACAAATAAAATAGTTTGTGAATTGAATAGGAAGTGTTCAATAAAAATGCGTGTTGTTTTTTTATTGGTAGATTTAATTATTAAAAAACATGTCTATATTTTTCTAGTATTATTCATACACACAGTACAATAAACAACTATTGTTAATAATAAAATACCACGTCTTTACTTTAAATTATACAAACTAACAAAACAAAACACACATGCCCCGAGGTTTTAACACAAGCGTACCTACCGTGCCGCAGTGGTAGACGCCCACGGCGTCGGACGTCGGCCGACGATCTCCGGCCACCGTAGGCGCGGGCATGCGGACAGCGAGTAAAGGGCAACTCGCTGTCCGACCATGGACCATGCCCAGGTCGACGGCGCGTTGTGTTCCACGCGCGCCTCAAAGAGCGTCAGCAATATGACGAGGCCCCCCCTGTAGAGGGCCGAAGCCTGCCGGGGTCGTGGGACTTATCCCATTACCGTGACCCCGGAACTTAAAAGGCTATTGAAGGAACACCGTGGATTTTAGTCAGTACAAGTCTGACAGTCCCTCCGGACCTGCCCGGGGAGGACTTATTTGATAATTTTACCACGTTAAAAAAAAAAAGCGTACCTACCGTATCATGATTCATGAACCGCCTATAACTACCTATTTCACTCGTGTCAATCACTTTCCTTTATAACTCTATTCACTTTATTTATTAATCCAGACATCTTTTCTTCGGGAGATAAAAGGAAATACTTATCCATTAAAAAGAAACACATTATGTACATACCTACTAGTAAGTAAAATTATTTTAGTCTTAGGTACCTTTAAAAGTTTCCAGGTAATCTAAAAAAAGTTATCTCTGGATGCGTTATTGGCGAATTCATGCAACCAAAAACAGCACAATATATCCTACTCGTCATATTAAATATGTACTTGAACTTATTTATAGCGAAAAATCGCGCGGTTATTGTTAATAAAAACTTTTTTGCAAAAAAATAAAACCGACTTCCATATCAAAACACTACAAAGCCAAAAATAATTTTAATTTCGGAAGGCGGTGTGAAAAAAAAGAAAATACAAAACCAATAACACCGACTACCGAAATTAAAATTATTTTTGGCTTTGTAGTGTTTTGATATGGAAGTCGGTTTTATTTTTTTGCAAAAAAAGTTTTTATTCAGTATTAAACGAAACTTTAAGAACTTATATCTCGTAAACAGTGAATTTGCGCGACTTAACAATTTGTAAAAAGCTTTCTATTTATGAGTACTATTTACAGTAAAAAACTTTTTACCAAAAAATTAAACCGACTCCCAAAAAACACTGCAAAGTGAAAAATAACTTTAATTTCGGTAGTCGGTGTCTTTAGTTTTGTTTTTTCGTTTTTGGCACCGACTTCCGAAATTAAAGTTATTTTTCACTTTGCAGTGTTTTTTGGGAGTCGGTTTAATTTTTTGGTAAAAAGTTTTTATTTCACTCTTTTTAGTTGGATGATTTTTAATTTACCTAGTTACAAGAGCCTAAATGTCAACTACTTATAACCTTTTACAAAGTATTGCTTTTCCCAATGCTGGGCCGTTAATTGTTGAGGAGTTCATATGCATTGTGACGAGCATAAAGTGCTTAACATCCATATTCAAGTAATCGAATCGCAATCCACTCAATACTTATTATTGAGTAGTTTCGGCGGCCATCTGTGGTCTTCATCATCAGTTCCACTTCCCCAAATGGTACTTTTTGAGAGCAACTGCACAAGTTACTATAAGAAATACCCAAATCGCCATAGGTGTGCCTATAATATTTGAAGAGTTCCCTCGATTTCTCCAAGATCCCATCATCAGATCCTGACTTTGGTGATAATGGTACCAATTTCGAAGTATACCCATTCGAACAAAAAAAGAATTTTCCAAATCGGTTCAGCCGTCTTCGAGTACTCGATGATCATACATAAAAAAAAAAAAAAAATATTCGCGTTGAATTGATAACCTCCTCTTTTGGTCGTCGGTTGAAAAAACAACACACCGTCCGATCGTCACTGCGGCACAGTCGCCGGTCGCGACTGTCATCAAACCGAGCGCACACCGAGATCGAGGCGCGTAGGTATAGCTCGCGCTTCGTCCGTTTGTATGAAGTCGGAATACTGTATACATAATATTACCGTGGTAATGAAGTCATCATCGCTTTGTTCGTCTTCCCGTTGTTTTCTTTTCTCTGGTAATCTTAATTCTCCTTCATTTATTTATCCCTTTTCCCATCTCCTGTTTTACTTCTTACATATTTCCCATCATATTTAATTGTTGTTCACATTTCTATAAAATAACTGAATCACTTAAATCTTCGCCACTTAAATCTTCGTCCATTTTAACAAAATATGTAACGTGGGTATACGTAAAACAATGTGTCACTAGATACGAAAGGCACAAATGCGTGCGCACGGCCGAACGTCTCGCGCTGACGGCCGTATTGGTATTGTATTTGTAGGTCAGATAGGTATGTAATTCACCTAGTCATCATAGCAATTTAGGCTATATTATTTAGGTAAATTTCATACCGGCCAACTACTCATAACCTTTTACAAAATATTGCTTTTCCCGATGCAGAGCCGTTAATTGTTGAGGAGTTCTCCTGGTACTTCACCATCGGCTCCACTTCACCATCAGCTTCACTTCACTATATACATTGTGACGAGCTTATTATGCTCAGACACCATTTTTTTTTTCTTTTTAAAAAATATTACTAGCAATGTGGGTAGAATTCACATTACTAGCAATCCTGTTAACCCCTCCAACTAAGCTAAATATGCTTGTATCTGGAGTGGGTTCACGGCTATAGTGTAATGGGTGGGGTTAGAATCCGCGACCTCTCGATCACAAGTCCGACTATTGACGCTTCAAAATATCTTCAAGAAATCGAATCGGAACCCATGAAATACTTTTTATTGAGTAGTTCCGGTGGCCATCTGTGTCTTCATTATCAGTTTCACTTCACCAAATGGTGCTTTTCGAAAGGAACTGCACAAGTTACTATAAAAATAATGAAATTGCTATAGGTGTGCCTGTTTCAGTATTTTTTAAGAGTTCCCTCGATTTCTCCAGGATCCCATCATCAGATTCTGACTTGATGTCAATGTGACCACTTCTGAAAACCCTTTCGAACAAAAAAATAATTTTCCGAATCGGTTTAGCTGTCTTCGAGTAATCGCTAAACATACATACATACCTACATAAAAAAAATATATACGTGACGAATAGAGAACCTCTTACTTGTTGGAAATCGGTTAAAAATGGCCTGTCTGTCTTACCAATGGACAGAGTAATTCAGGAGGAAGTTATTCATGTATTAAGGTTTTAAGTGAATTAGCAGAATGATACCGTACGAAGCCGGGCTGGGCCACTTGTTCAGAATACATTTGAATTCTGATTTTACTATAAACTGACTATAATAAAAAGCCTAGTCCACCATGCCACATACCATATACTATAGTGAAATAGTCGCACTTAACATGAGCGGGGAAGGGACAACCTTTACACAGTCATGAGTGAGATATACTAAAATATTATAGTAGGTTTAATACTACACTCAAGACTTAATCTTAGTATTTTTTTTTACTATAAGCTGGTAATATTTTGCCTATAAAATGAATAAATTAATGTACGTATATTTTCTCGTTTTTTTTTGTACGCGACGACCCAAGGTCGATCACCATTTAGTTGTATTGTGACAACAGCCATGAATAGTCAACAAAAATGAATGTAGTATTTTTTTTGATGCAAAAACTTGTTAAACATATCATCTTCACGTTGTTTATAAAACCTGTTACTTGACTATTTTTAGAGATGCTGCTTTGTTTACGTTTTATCTCGGCAGTAGAAGTTCGGCTTTTGGACTTTCGGCGAAAAAACTGCTGTTTTGTTTTGCGATTGCTAAATGGCAGAGTTGAAATCTTGCTTGCCTACGATTGGCCTTTTAGCAGATGATTTAAGAACGTGAGAATGAGAGCTGCAAAAGTAACTTTACGAAATAGGGTTTAGTAGACCCGTTTAATACCCATGGGTGCGGTACACCTGGTCTGAACAAGAGCAATGAGCGTTGGAATGCCGCAGTTGCTAACGTACTTGGGTCTAAAAACGTAATGAAATCAATACTGCAGTTACCGTGACGTAAAAATTTCATAAATTGGAAACATTGGTAAAGAGTGATCCATTAATTAGTCTATAACACAAACGGGTTCCACAGTAGCTACGCAAAATAACTTTGTTTTTCATAGTACTTGTATAAACAACAAAGTTATATATGTGGTTTTTAAAATGTTCTATACTTCAAAAACTGCTGACTGTAACCGTTATAACCAATTTCGCTGAAAGTTTTAATTGAGATCTACAGCATAATTATTAATTTTTAAGTTTCTTACTCTACTATTTTAAAATTCACACATTTTAGCACTTTGGAAGCGTCTATCTTACAAACCATTGACTTTATGATTGATAAAAAAAATCGTTCAGTTCCATGTACAGGGAGCCCCCCATAATGTTTAGTATTATTTTTATTATTTATTATTCGTTATCACTGACAGACATAGGCTACATTTTTCATTATATAAAAATATTTACACGATTAAAAACGGTGTAAGAATACCCGAAACATTTCCGTCAAACAATGTAGCGATGACTTCAACAATGTAATTTAAACAACATCTTCAGGATTGCAGTCATTTGCTTGTTATTTTAGAGAACAAAAGATGAAACAACATTCGATTTGTTTGCTGAATATTGCAGCACAGAGAAACACACTAAATACATACTGCATTGGTTGTATACATTTTCCTATCATACTCCGTTGGTGTATCCCCCCAGTTTTTAGTAGGTATTTGTTTATATACACACATGACACTTAAAAAAGAAAATAACCCATACGGACAAAAGACCACCTCGTTGGTCTAGTGGTAAGTGCGGCTGCCGAACAAGAGGTATCGGGTTCGATTCCTGAGTTGAGCAAAAAGTACTACTGGGTTTTTTTGTTAGAAATTTCTCAGTTGTTCTACTGACTAAAAACTCACCCTCTTCCTTCAGCTACCCTTAAGTTCCGGGCCGCGGTATCTCGTTAGAACATTTCCGCAACCCCGGCGGGCAATGGCCTTATGAAGCCCCGTCACTGGTGCTGACAGCTATTTGAAGCGCGCGTGGAACACGACGTGCTGCCGACCCGGGCTTTGCCGGACGGTGGCTACCCCTGCTCGTCATCCGCAAGCCCACGCCTACGGTGGCCGGAGATCAGCTCGCGATCCCCGACACCCTGGGTGTCCCCCGCAGCGGCTGGGGCGTGAGGAAGAGAGTTGCCTCTCCCTCGCGCGTTCGGCCTCCTCCTTCGCTAGCATGACTGCTTCGCAGGAAGAGGCGACTGCATCCCATTCCCTCTCGCTCCGCACCATGGTCTGAACCAGCCGGGCATGAGACTCAACGAGGACATGGCAAAGATCTGCCCAAGCGGTGCACACCTCCACCGTATGCTTCACCGTGTCCTCCGGGTGGTTTTCACAATGACGACACCCGGGCGTATCCTCCCGCTGAATCCGAAACAAGTCCCTCCCGAAACAGCCGTGTCCGGTAAGCACCTGCGTCAGACGGAAGCTGAGGACTCCGTGGCGTTTCTCCAGCCACTCCTCAAAGAAGGGACTTATTGCCCGATTGCGGCGTGGCCAGCCTTCCGTTGCGGCAGCCGCTCTTTCCATGCTGCCGTGAGATCGCGCAAGATTCACATCTGGTGTGACCATATTATCATATCGAAATTCCTTCGTGTCTCAGAACGTACGTTTAGCCCAACACTTTTACATCTTTGACAGTGATTATGTTAGATGCTAGAAAATCTTACACCTGTCTTGCCCAGGGGTAGCATGTTATCCAGCTATTCGGTTGTGAAGGTCAGATAGGCGTTAAACTAGCAAGTGCTCAACTGCATCCAGTTAGCCTGGAAGCCAATTCAGACATAATTGAGAAAACTAACTTAACAGATGAAAGGGAGAGTGCAGGGATAGACTTATGAAGGTTGCGGGAAAATTCTAACGAGATACAAGGCACCGAAACGTAAGGGTAGTTGAAGGAGCAGGGTGGGTTTTTAGTCAGTATAAGCCTCCACCCAGAGTGAGAGGAGTCATTAGACGATTTTCCCACCGAATAAAAGGGATAGGTTTATGATAGGCGTGTGATTCGTCAACTAATATTCATCGTCTCACGAGGTGCACCTCTAGTCAAATATTAGTTAACATCGACAGTAGCGGTAGGCGAAACCGTTACTTTTTTGTCACTGTCACTGTCGTTCCTGTTCCTTAAAAGTCACAGTGACAAATCAACGTGACTTTGTCACTGCGGTCACTCACGTTACGAAATATGATTCCGTAGAAAGGTATTTGATCCCAACAACGTTCACTGTGATTTTTGTAACAGGAACGACAGTCACAGTTTTACAGGCTTAGGAATGTCGGAAATTCTTTTGAATAACTATGATATGTGTTAGCAACATAAACTTACTTAAACTTTCCCAATGTAAAATATTAAAGATAATCGTAGTATTCTATGGTACGTACGAATAGTGTTGCCAGGTCGGATTTGTTTTAAATCGGGACAGAAGGTAAAAAAAATCGGGATTTAGGATTGTAGATCGGGACGAACAAAAAAAAACAAGTTTTTTAAAAGTATCCAGAGCGCTTCTGATGTGCTGCAATAGTCAACAACATCCTGAAACTAAAGGGTGTCTCAGCGCCGATTTTAAATTTTGAACTCGATAATCTTGGCAACCAGCGGGGCTAGCAGGAAGGGAGCGGTAGCGTTTGGTAGATGATGAGTGCGGATTTTTTAGTCGCTATGTCACAGTGGACTGGCGTGCACCGCGCTTAGGCAATGGAGGCGTATTTTTGCAACGAGTTTTCATTGAGTGAAACACAGCGCAAGTTTTGTAATCGCTTTCAAACCCGCCGTTTAAGTGATGCCCCGAGTATTCAGTTAATTAAGTCATGGGTAGCAAAGCTAAGAGCGACAGAATGTTTACTGAATCATTCAATTGGCCCTCGAAATAGACCTGTGTGATCGATTGAAAACATCAACCACGTCGCCGCTGCGGTCGCGGACCGTCCACGACTATCAGTTAGAAAACATGCTGCTTCTTTGAGCCTCCATCGATCAAGTATTCAACGAAATTTGGCCTTAGACTTACAATTACATCCTTATAAAATTCAGGTAGTTCAAAAAATCAAACCAGAAGACTACAACAAGCAAAAAATTTACTGTCAGAAAATGTTAGAATTTTTTCGGAGGAAAATGGGATGAACAATGTTTATTTTAGCGATAACTTTCACCTCGAAGGGTATGTAAATCGTCAAAATTGCCGTTATTGCTCATCTAGCAATCCAAAACAAAAACATCAGAAAGCATTACACAGCCACAAAGTTACTGTATGGTGCGCAATATCGTCGAAGAAAATCATCGGGCCATTTTTCTTCGAGAATGATCGAGGTGCAACGGTTACAGTGACGAACGAGCGGTATACGGAGATGATTAATATTTTTTTTGTACCGCAGCTTCAAGAAGAGGATGTTGACAAGTCAGGTGTATGGTTTCAGCAATATGGGGCCACAGCCCACACAGCTAGGGTCTCCATGGACACACTAAGAGCGTTCTTTCCTGGAAAACTCATAAGCCGCTTTGGAGACATATTGTGGCCACCCAGATCTCCCGACTTAACTCCAGCTGCCTTTTTTATGGAGTTATCTCAAAGCAAGAGTTTTTGATACCCCTCTTATGAATTTGGAGCAACTGAAGACTAAAATAACGACAAAAGTGAGGGTCATATCAGTTGACGTTCTGCGGCGTGTCTCTGCAAATTCGCTAGTCCGTTTTAAAGAGTGCATTCGCCGTGATTACTACGTATTTACTACGTATTACACCGTCAAGATGTCTTCCACATCTTGACGGTGTAATATTCCGTACATAAAATCCGCACTAATAAACAATAATTTATTGCTATTAAAATATTATAAGTACAATCTTAGTTTTAAGCTATTGCATAGCTTTTATCGCGGACTTTGAGCGCGGCGACCGAATCAAGAAATTCCGTAACGAAAAAACTCCGACTGGCACAGCGGTGCGGCGCAGCGTTGAAAGCCGTGCATCGTCTAACGTCATTTCAGTTCGGCAGACTTCGGCACGGTGTTTGTGTGCGTACGACTAGACGTATGCGTGTAGACTAGCTGCTAACTGCTCATAACTGAGTCCACGAGTGAGTTCGAGCCCGCGACTAGTTCTGAATAATCTACATGTATTGTAAGATAATAAAAATATTATAAACAATATTAACTTCTCATTTATTCAATAAAAGAAAAAAAATTGTTTTCATAAGAAAACAATTTAAATTTAAATAACGGTCACCACGCTCAAAAAGTGTAACTTGAATTAATATCAAAGAAAAAAAAAATACTGCATAAATAAAATAAATAAATAACTATAATTGCATAAGTTGATAAAAAATACTATGCAATAGCTTTACCGCGGCAGTCCCCGAGTGCCACACTCATTTTTTTTAAATAATTTTAATTTTAGAATCGACGCTGAGACATCCTTTCTATGTCACATTCAGGTCGTCTAGCTATCTTTTACAGTACATAGCCCATAGATTACTCGTATAAAAGGCCCATTATTTTTATTACGTAGTTGTGAAATTCACCGCAAGTCATACTAAAGTTAGGTATTTTTTTTAATTTCGGCTTTGACATGCTCCAGTGTCAAATGGTTTCGCCTCTCGGACCAAATTAACTTGGTTTGCAAAAATACTCTTTCCGCTGCCGCACTTGCCATGTTTGACACCGGTATTTGATGCCATAAAAGAAAATAACTTCAGAAGTTTTGCGAAGTCTTGTTTTGTAGCGGCGTAAGATCTTTGTTCTGCACTGCTGTTTTACCAAGTTTTGACTGAACACACTTCTTCATAAAGTTGATCCATATCGAAGAACACATGAATTATTAGATTTTCAATAAATGACGCGTAAGTAACGAGTGGTTAGAGAAAATGGTTTGAAGAAATCTAATTTGCTATCGTTGAGTTCATATTTGGGCTCTATGTAATGAAGAACTGCACGTTGCTGCACGTTAATGCCACAAGCTCATCTTCAATCCTTTGCCTCAATTGCTAACTTAATTTTACCATTATTTCGTGACCTGCAAAATATAGCAATGTTTTGTTTTCAAGATATATTACTACCTACATCCTGTAAAATCTTAGTGCAGCTTGGTAAAATGCGTTTCAACAGAATTGAAGAATTGCCACAGCGCACTTGGGACATTCATCTTCTCCCAATGATATGGATATGTAATAAACTTTTAGTATATCTAATTTAGTTGCACGTTCTACGTACTTCTACGGTAGAAAGAAGTGACAGCCATCTTGCTCTAATATGATGCAAGACGGGAGCAAATTCAGATTCGTGCAGCTGATAAGAATCTTTTAAAGTGTCAACTCGGTTTATAAATCGGGACATTTGGTGTCCCGATCAGCGGCAAATCGGGACGCGTCCCCAGACCCCTAAAATCGGGACGTCCCGCGAAAATCGGGACACCTGGCAACACTACGTACGAATGCCATGCCCACAAGGGTACCAACCCTATAGTGCTCGCCGTAACACGTCAATCAATCACAGAGCATGATTTAAAAAGTTAAAGTGAATGACAGAAGGTTGCAATCTTGGGTTGTCCTGGGCATGGCTGTGGGGTGAAAAACTCGGAGCAAAATACTAGAAAATTAACTGAGTTGTAATTGATAATTCGTAGCGTAAAAATAGAATGTGTGACCTACATATTTTTCTACTCTGTAAGCATTGGGGAAATATAATAAGTAAGTACCTGTGAACCTGTCTATTATTTCTACTTGCTACCTTTTATTCCAAGGGGCGCCATGAACGTAGTTTTTTATTAATACCAAAATTGGTAGATTCCGTGCAGGAGTTTACATTGTAAAATGGACTTGAATTTTATGTAATCATTTAATTATTAGTAAGACATTGTAATAACTAATATTGACATTTTGTAATTTATTTTTTGTGTTTTATCTTGAATTTAATGTTAATTTCTATCGTTAATTGTCTATTAATTTGATAATTACTTGACTTATTATTGTTATTTAGCATACATGTATTTGTGCGCCGTTGAGGCAAAACATGACTGTGGTTTAATTTTATATAACATCTTGCATGCCATGTGTGTGTATACTCGTGTTTTGAACAAATAAAAATTATCTTATCTTATCTTATCTTATCTTATGTATTTATTTACCTAACATTTATATTTACTTTTTTTTCAAAATGTTTTTTCGAAACGTAGCCAGATATATTTTTAAAAGCATGTTTTACACAAGTTTTTACTATTGGTTCAAATAACAAATAATTTAATTAGGTATCACATTTCAGAATTATATAAAAAGGACTATAATAATTTTTTTTGCGTAGTGATATGCTCAAGTCTACAAAAATCTTATTAACACGCTTTTATTAGGTCGACCTGTATGTAACTAACTATGTAATGGAATCTAAGGTAACTAATTTAACCATCTTCCAAGGGTCGTAGCGTAATGAAAATTGGCAGCTGTATGTAGTTCTGATGACAATACAATAATATGGTACTATCAAACTGATCTGATGATGGAGCCGGAAGATATGAACTGGAACTTCATGATGAAAAATCGTATCATAGCTGTTTTGGATTTCTTAGAAAAGTCTTGTAATGAACTTTGACCACGATTAGGTTTCAAGGTCTGATGATGAAGCCGGAAGATAGGCACCGGCATTCCATGATGGATTATCGTATCATAGTCGTGTTTGCACTTGTGAGAAAGGCCACGTAATGGACTTTGAACACGATCTTTTTTGTTTTTACGTGCATTTATAAAAGCGTGTTTATCTAGTGTTTTTTAAACATTTTTTTTTTTAATAATATAAACATAAGAATTTAATTTTATTATTTTGAGAAAATTAGTATTCAAGGCGCGAGGGAACGAGCCAGAAATACGGAATCATTCGCTATCTCACTATATTCACTCCTGGGTTATCCGAAAATGCCCGATTGCGCGTATTACATCGTTCGTTAGATATCGTTCCGTGTCGTGACTCGTTCCATGTCGTGACTCGTTCCATGTCGTGACTCGGTCACGGTCGTGACTCATGTCACTGTAGTGTCTCGTATCACTGTAGTGATTGTAGTGTCTGTGTTATTTCACCACTGTTATTTTGGAACGTTGTTCCTTCATGATCAGTCACAGTAATCATTTGAGGAGCAAGATAACACGTTATTTTTGTCGTGACGTTATTTTTCGCCCATCTTTAATCGACAGTGCGTGCATAATATTGGACTCAGTGTAACGTGCTGGCTTGGAAATGAAAATGTAAGTGTTGTACGTAACTACTAGTATATTCTATTGAAAGTGCATTCTATAACAATGCGACTGAAACAAGTTTTGTAATATCTTTATAAAAATAAATCGCTAATATGTTACTAAGCTAGAGAACAGCTTAAACAATTCGGTTAATATTTCATCATCATAATTTCATTCATCATCTTGTGATTTTTGTTTACAAATTTTCATTGAGGCTCAAGGAATGTTCTTATGGAGAGAAAAAAAGTAAAACATTAAAATAAACTTGTCTCTTACCAGAGAAACTGTGTCTAGCTGTTAAACATTTGATCAATGAAAAACAAAACGTATACTTTCTATTCTACATACGGTGTACAAGTATTAATGTGTTACTTCTTTTCGGAGGAGCAAAGCGTAGGTCATGTTGTCGGTTTTATAAAAACAGTGTACATATCGTAACGGTACTTATATATACATAACGGTATAACGTGGTGTCCTATGGCTTCTGAACCAGTCTCTCACAGTTATTTCATCTATATTGGTCAGATCGTCCTTCATTCCACGTTTTATATGTCAAGTACTCAGCTGCGGAAACCGGTGTTTACATAGTTCGAAACCATGCTATAAATATGCAAATCTGTCTGTCTGTCTTCTACACTCACACAGCTAAACCGATGCACCCGTTTTGACGAAATTTTGGCATACAGATAGCTAAACACCCGGGGTAATTTAGGCAATTTTTTGCAATTCAATCTCTAAGGGGATGAAAGTTTGTATGAAAAATGGTGCCATTTGCGAACGAAATCACGGGTAATAGCTAGTATTTATACAACGTGTAACGGAAACACCATATCTATCCAAAAGGACTGAAGACAACATCTGGTATGGAGTCTCTATGCAAAGTTTCAGCTCAAAATAAGTGACTCACAGAATTGACCCCAAATTATTGGTTTCATATGTTTCTTGAATACCAATAATAACAAACGTGTCACAGCACTATGAGGGTCATCACTTTCCACGTCACTTGCCAATAAAGCGATAATTCTCTTCATTCTTCTTAATTTGAAAAATTCGGGTCTCTGGTATCAATGTATTGAAATTTCTAATATGCTCCACACATGTACACATAGGATTAGAAAACCCTTGCCATATCGCTTATCCAAATAATCCAAAGAAGCCGTGCACTCGGTATGTATATACCCTTTAAATTACACGTTGTATAGGTAGATGATCATTCTCCAGTAATCATTCACAAAATTAAAATTTTACAGCTCTAAATGACAAATCAGTTCAACATAAAACGTACTTATTTATAGCAACTTTTAACACTGATTCTATACTAAACTGGTATAACCAGAAGACGGCATACTTTCTCTTTTTAACGTTTATAAGATTAGGCATTACAAAATCTGTTAAAACCAGTATATGAATAACTAGATATACATACTTAAACGTTTTTCGTAATATTTGAATCGTTTAAAAATAACCCTTGATTCCAATCTAAATGATTAGTTTAGTAGACTCTTTATTCAATTTTGTGTACTCGAAAACCGAACGTTGATTGGCTGTGATTAAGGGCCAGGCATCCTCTTCCAATCAATTAATGTGTTCTTAATTTAAATTTTATTTAGACAAATTTATATAATATGGTCACATAAAAAGAAATAAGATTTTGTAGTGCAAACCTTTTTTTTTTGTCAAGCTGTGTTACTGGGTTTTCTATTTTTGAATATTTTGGCGGCAAAGCCATAAAGCATATTGTGTCTTGATTTAGAACGATGCCTGGGTGGGTAGTAGGCTTGCTTGCATATTGGAACATATACTCTCTATCTATAACTATCGGAGTTGGTATAAATACCGACCGATAATATTCCATTGATATTGTTTGTAGTAGGCAGATTTTAAAAGAACCCTTACATGATCTGTCAAGCGCAAATCATTTAACTAAATTACTGTAAACTACCACTACTTCCTCACAAATCACGTTGCAAAAATTTCACGTATCGCACGAGGTTACCCGAATAGTTCCGAAGTATGACCTCAAATGTCCAGCTAACTCCACAAACGATACAAGTAGGTAATTGGTGTATAAGATCGAATAGAATGGCCATTCATTTGAGTACTGTACCATTGTGCACATGTTTACCGTTCAGTTATTTAGTAACACGTGAATAACCTGGCTGGATGGAGACAGAAAGTGGCGTGACTTAAGGTTAGTTTTGAATATAAGAAACATTTAAAAATAGAACAGAGTTCTTAGAAAAGAAAAAAGTTCTGATACCACACATGATACTAAAATACACACATCAAAAGTGTCTAGGGATCAAGCATTTTTATGCGGATTTCTTGACATTGAGATGTGGCTTTGTAATAAATTTATGATTTTATAAATTTATATGAATCCTTTTTGGTGCATTTCATAATTTGAAACAGGAACTGTTAATCAAATTCGAGCAAAAGATGAAAATCAGCTGTCAATATTTTCCCTATAAAAACATACAACGCATTGAAGACATTATTAGTGCTACTGTTTCCCTACTACTGATTAAAACCAACGTTATTATGGAGCGACGACGTCATTTAAGCAGGGAAGAAATGCTCAGAGCCGTGGGAATGATAGAAGCTGGTTCCCGGCAACGTACTGTGGCTTTAGCTCTGAATACAAGTCAGAGTGTTATCAGTCGACTTTGGACACGTTACCGAAGCACTGGTACCGTGGCTGAGCGCCATGGAGGACGGTATCGCTGCACCATACGGAGACAAGACCGATACATTCAAATCTTAACTCGAAGAGCTCCAACAATAACCGCCATGATGTTAGCCGTGAGGCTTCATCACTCTTCAGGGAACTTAATTAGCGACCAAACAGTCAGAAACCGCTTGCATGAAGTGAACCTTCATTCCCGAAGACCGCTACGGGTACCACCTATAGCAATGCACAATCGTAGGATTCGATATCAATGGGCTCTTGAACACAGAAATTGGGCAGAAGAACAATGGCGTTTCGTGTGCTTTTCTGATGAGTCTCGTTTTGGTATGAGACCGGATACAAGACGTATACGACACTGGAGAACCCCTGGACGCCAACAGCGATTAAAATCCTGCCAGGAAGTCCATCCTTATAGTGGTGGAACCATCATGGTACGGGCGGGTATTTGGATCGGCGGAAGAACTGAGTTGATTTGGATCAGAGGCAACCTCAACGCTCAAATTTATGCTGAGACGATTGTATCTGACGTCATCGTTCCTCTACAAGTGCAAATCGGTCCCTTATTTCAGTTAATGCATGATAATGCACGACCGCACACCGCAAGAGTTGTAAGACAGACTCTCGCCGCAGCTAACATCAATGTCCTGCTCTGGCCTGCTCAGTCGCCAGACTTGAACCCGATTGAGCATGCATGGGATATGCTACAGAGAAGAGCTCTGCCGAATATGGAGGGTATCCAGTCGCAAGAAGACCTTTTTTTGTTGTTGCAACGAACATGGGCGGCCATTCCACAGCGTGATTTGGATGAACTCATTTTGAGTATGCCAAACCGATGTTCTTGTGTTGTTAGTGTTCGCGGTAGAAACACGGATTATTAATTGTTTAAGTTACCCAATAAAATTTTAAAGAAAACTGTTATTTCAGTCTTTTTTTCGAACTTTAATGTTAGTGGTTCAAATGTCAAAAATCTCTTTATTAGGAAAATGGCAAATTTCTTTATTAATGCAAAGGTGACTTGGTTTATCGTTACTGTGACAAACGAAAACACTTTATTTGATGAATCCTTAAAGAAAATTTTAATTAATATCAATCAGGAGAAAAGTTATTGCAAAAATATATGTTGATCCCTAGACACTTTTGATGTGTGTAGTCTATAGTGAGATAGGTCATACTTTTTTTTCAAGAGAAATAGCCATTAGGGTAGAATTCACATTACTGGCAATCTTGTTAATCTCTCCAACTAAGCTTAATATGCTTGAGTCTGGAGTGAGTTGAAGGCAATAGTGTAATGGGTGGGGTTCGAACCCGCGACTTCTAGATCACAAGTTCGACACCTTAACTATTAGGCTATTGATTCTTAAAATACTAATAACTTATATCCTCAATAGCGACGAAGTTTTGAAGGTCGAAAAGTAGTAATACCATTATAAAAAGAAATTTCTAATGTGGTTGGAAATATTTATAATTATGTATATCTGCCACAAAAACGGTGTTCTAAAGGCAGGGAAATAATAGTTATTACCCGACTGCAAAGGAAGGGTTATTTGTAAACATTTAAACATTGATTTCAGTGTATCTCGTTTGTCTTTCGATCAATTTTGTTTTTGTTTTAAGTTATACAACGTGTAACGGAAACCCGATATCTATCCAAAAGGACTGAAGACAACATCTGGTATGGAGTCTCTATGCAAAGTTTCAGCTCAAAATAAGTGACTCACAGCATTAACCCCAAATTATTGGTTTCATATGTTTCTTGAATACCAGTAATAACAAACGTGTCACAGCACTATGAGGGTCATCACTTTCCACGTCACTTGCCAATAAAGCGATAATTCTCTTCATTCTTCTTAATTTGAAAAATTCGGGTCTCTGGTATCAATGTATTGAAATTTCTAATATGCTCCACACATGTACACATAGGATTAGAAAACCCTTGCCATATCGTTTATTATCATCCAAAGAAGCCGTGCACTTGGTATGTATATACCCTTTAAATTACACGTTGTATAGTAAGACAACTAGCTTTTTACGCATAATAAAATGTCCTAATTTGTTCATGTTATACTATTTTGATAGCTAAATAGTCGTCTCATTTCTATCCCGTAGTTATTCTCAAAGGAGCCCTACATTTATTCATAACTAATTTTTCCCGCGATTTCGTTCACGTGGAAGGTTATCCCGCGTAAATCCTGATCTTGTCGGGATTCTGGGATAAAAAGATAGGCCAATATGTTGCCCTATAACCTCCTCTATCTTCCAGTGAAATCGCACAAACAGACAGACAGAATGATAATTTTAAAAAGTTCGTGTTTTAGTATCATGTGAGCTACAGCTAAACCTAAGAAAAACTGTTATTTTGAAATTACTGATAAACACATTAATTTTATTTATGTGGAATGCATGTACAGTATGTTTCTATAAGTAAGGATGAACAATTTTATTTATTTACTAGCTACTGCCCGCAACTTCGTTCGCGTGGGAGGGCTTCCCGCGTAAAATCTGATCCCGTGGGAATTCCGGGATAAGAAGTAGCCTATGTATTATTGCAGGATGTAAACTATCTACTTGCCAAATTTCATTCAGATCCGTTCAGTATTTTTTGCGTGAAAGAGTAACAAACATACTTCCATCCATCCTCACAAACTTCACATTTATTAGTAAGATTCGCAATTACTTCAGTTCATTCGTGATCATGGCGCTTGCAACAGTGCCGAAATACTACTACTACTACTAGAAATAATACTAATACTAGAAAGAAAACTAGACTCGTGGTAGGAAGTCTCGGAAATAAAGGGAAATTAACAAGGCCCTAAGTGCGTGATAAAGTTGTAGAACAGACTTCATGATTGTGGTTTATTTGAGCTAGTCGTGGTTCTCATATGTATGAAATCAAATCCAAACATTTATACCGACTAACGACTAGTAAAATAAAATGATGATAAAATAAGAGACCAATAACAAAGATATTAAACATTATTTGAATGTGTTTCGTTTCATTTCAAATACATGTATACCTCTTAAAATCTCTCTTTAGTTGTGTCATCAAGACATGCCTTTAATTAAGCAAACGTTTGGATGATTCCATCTTTACTCTTTTAATCTATGGACTTATCTCAAAAACCTGTTTAAACTATTTGCTACTGACGCATGTTCAGAACGGTTTGGCTATGGTTTTCAAAATTGCGTAAGTAACAATAAAAGAATATACGCCATTAAACAAAACATACAATATGTTCATCTACCCATGACCACGATAATTATGTTACGGGAAGATTAACATTTTGTTTTAGTACATTCATAATAAAATTTACTTGCATAGTTTACCTGACGTAACACGATACTAAATACAACGTATAATTTAAAGGGTATATACATACCAAGTGCACGGCTTCTTTGGATGATAACAAACGATATAGCAAGGGTTTTGTAATCATAATATGTCTACATGTGTGGAACTTATTAGAAATATCAATACATTGATACCAGAGACCGAATTTTTCAAATTAAAAAGAACGAAGAGAATTATCGTTTTATTGGCAAGTGACGTGGAAAGTGATGACCCTCATAGTGCTGTGACACGTTTGTTATTATTGGTATTCAAGAAACATACGAAACCAACAATTTGGGTTCAATTCTGTGAGTCACTTATTTTGAGCTGAAACTTTGCATAGAGACTCCATACCAGATGTTGTTTTCAGTCCTTTTGGATAGATATGGGGTTTCCGTTACATGTTGTATAGTATCAAGTAAATAAACGCGGTTCGGTAATCGCAAGTCATCAGCAGTCACAAGCGGTCGGGCAAAAAGTGTTATTGGGTTTTTCAGTAAGAAAGATTGAATGTTGGTGGTGACATCCCCGTGCCTCGGAAAGCACGTTAAGCCTTTGGTCCCGGCTGTCATTTGAATATCTTTGACAGTCGTTACGGGTAGTCAGAAGCCAGTAAATCTGACACTAGTCTAGCGAAGGGGAATCGGTAACCCAGTAACTGGGTAACAACCCAGTTACTGGGTTATGGAGGTCAGATAAGCATTCGCTCCATGTAAACACTAATAACAACAAGGCTAAGCAGATGATGATCGTGTACCTTTTTTCTTTTCTGGTTGGGAAAATAATCGAATAACTCCTCCCGCTCTGGGTTAAGCGGAAGGGAGTGTCAGACTTCTACTGACTGAAAATCTACCTTGTTCCTTCAGGCCTTATGAGGCCCCGTCACTGGTGCTGACTCTTTAAGGCGCGCGTGGAACACGACACGCCGCCGACCCGGGCCTGTTCCTTACGGGACGGTGAGTGACCCCTGCTCGCCGTCCGCAAGCCCGCGCCTACGGAGATCGGCCTGTGATCCCCTGACGCCCGGGGCGTCTCCCACGGCGGCTGGGGCGTGAGGAAGAGAATTGCCTCTTCCTGGCGCGTTCGGCCTCCTCCTTCGCTATCATGACTGCTTCGCAGAAGGAGGCGACTGCATCCTATTCCCTCTCGCTCCGCTCCATGGTCTGAACCAAGGCCGGGCGCGAGAGGTTGCCGCCGTCGATCGCCTCCACAAGGACATGGTGGTGCTCCGCCCAAGCAGGGCACGCATCCACTGTATGCTCCACCGTGTATGATGATGATGTACCTAGCTACTGAGTAGTCAACAACTACCTATATACTGAGACTTACTGGTTAGTTGCCTCATTGGTCTAGTGCTCACAATTGCGACTACTGAGCAAGCAATCGGATCTGATTCCTGGGGATTCAAGTTTCGGAATAAAGTGGCTGTGACATATGGACGGATAGACAGCAAACATGTAGCCATTCAGCTACGGAACCTTCCGAAGTGCGAAATGTTCCGCAACATTATCCATAAAAACCAAAAATATATCATGTTTGTTGTACGGGAGCCCCCCTTAAATATTTATTTTATTCTGTTCTTAGTATTTGTTGTTATAGCGGCAACTGAAATACATCATCTGTGAGATTATCAATTGTCTAGCTATCACGGTTCATGAGATATAGCCTGGTGATTGACAGACATACAGTCAGTGGAACCTTAGTAATAGGGTCCCGTTTTTAACCTTTGGGTACGAAACCCTAAAAACCGCTTACAATTTTCATACACGTGTCTTATAAGTTGGTCAGTGATTTTTAAATAACCGTGTAGTTGGTGTTTTGCTTTGGTATTACAACAGATCTTACAATTATCTCGTTTATTGGTGTAGGCATAATTTCCGCCTACATACATCTAGTAATTTTTCAACTAATGTCTAGATTGCTGCAATGGCTAAGTGTACTGTCTTCTGCAGAAATGGGTGGGCATTAGATTCTTGCGTTAAAAAAACCGGTCAGTTCGTAATGGGCCACGCACAATGTGAGGTTCCGTAGTTACTCATCCTGTTAACCGTGAAACACAATAGCAAAATATGTACTATAACATGATGTTATAAATGCGAAATTGTCTCTATCCGAGTTTACAAGCTAGGGTGAAGCTAGAGCTAATAATAAATAATAAAACTGTTTCATTTCGCGTTACATATCGGGGAGTGTGCGATGAAATTGCACAATCTAATTCGACCAAGCTCGTTCCTTCTTCGGACTACAAGACAAACGGCGATGCGCCATCGTTACATGGTGGACACCGCCCATACGTACAAAACGTTTTGAGACTATTTTCATTCTGCATACAGCTAAGGAGTGGAATTCCCTGCTGGAGTCTGTGTTTCCTAATAGCTATAACCTGGGGGTCTTTAAGTTAAGAGTGAATAGGTTACTTCTAGGTAAGCGTGCTTCATCTTAGTCCGCATCATCGCTCACCTTCAGGTGAGATTGTGGTCAAATGCGAGCCTGTTATCAGAAAACAAACTAGTGAACAATGGGTGGTCTTATCGCATAGAGCAATCTCTTACAGACGATAAGTGATTAGGATTAAGCCCGTGATTTCTACTGTGGCTACTGGTAGATTTTGACTTTTTGCGTTAGTCAGAATTCTATAGGCGCGTAAACAATTTCTATAAGTACTCAAAACTGTTAACTTTCCGAACTAAAAGCTACTCTTCTTAACACGTTCGTTTGATTGTTAACCTAATAAAATTTAAATTACCTGATCGAAATGTCGGTCTCTTGGGTACATTACTGGTGGACTTTATGGACGCCATTTTTGTTTTGGTTAGTTAAGAGTTATATTTAAGTAGGTATCTAACTAGTACCTTTATGAGAATATAAAATATTCCTAATATTCAAAATGATATAGGAGAGCACTCACGATATAGGAGAAAACCCTAGAATGAAGCGATATTTTATAGCAAAAACAAAAACTGAAAATCGTAAAATGAGTTTGACTTATAGAAATAGATATTTGTAGAAGAACTCAGTGAGTTTGGAATCCAGTGGTTCAATTGTGTAAAATCTGTAGAAGTACCCAAAAAGTTTACGAGTGGACACGGTGAGTTTTTTGTGTTGGGAACAGAATCGAGTTTTTAGTGATACATGATGAACCGAACAAGAAAGAGGGTAGACTGATTCGTCTGCTCATAAACGTCCACCAGCAGCGACTTCAGTTCATCCGTGATCATGGTGTTTGCAACAGTGCC
This sequence comes from Tholera decimalis, assembly GCA_943138885.2. Classification (NCBI taxonomy): domain Eukaryota; kingdom Metazoa; phylum Arthropoda; class Insecta; order Lepidoptera; family Noctuidae; genus Tholera; species Tholera decimalis. The sequence continues at coordinate 9,828,337 of OW964552.2, read as the reverse complement.
GACTATATGTTATATAAAATAAATGGAAACCCGAAACGATACATAGACGTAATTATCCCGTCTTAAGTTCTAGTGATTCTATTTGCAGATCTAATATGAATGTGTGAATACTAGCGCCTGAGCCCGGTTTCGCAAGGTCTAATTCTGCGAATTCACACGAAACCTTAATAAATTATACACTGAAACCTTCCACATGAATCACTGTATCCATTGCTGAAACCCGTAATAAAATATGATTTGGAGTTTTTGAATTAATCGCGAAAAGACAGACGTAGCGAGAGACAGTTTTATAACACAGCGAATCGCGATACTTTTCCTTATTGGTAACCTCTAAAACGTATTTCTTGTTCTGACCATTTAAGGTTGACCAGATCGAAGCGACTAGAATATAAGATCAGGGTAATCATCATCTAAGTTTATCAAAACTGTAGAATGAAGTAAATAAAGCTTAGTTTATTTAAGGTCTTTTATAAACATACATAAGTCACAATAATGAGAGCACTTATAGTGGCAAGTGGTTAGAGGCACGACTAAGTTAAAGGTTATGGATCCAAACCCAGACAGTTGTATTACTTTGTGTTATTTCCATCATCACGATTGTTCTTAAAACTGTGAAGGAAACCAGCTTGTCTTACGGGGTTGCGGGAATGTCCTAACGAGATACCGTGGCCCCGGAAAGCAAAGGCAACTGAAGGAGCAGGGTGAGTTTTTAGTAAGTGGAAGTCTGACTTTACCTTCCACTCCACCCACAGCCAGAGTATTCATTTGATGATTTTCCCATCCAGAAAAAAAAAGGACCGAAGACATGCGACATACATAATGTGACCATTTATTTTTCGTGTCAAAGTGGGACGCCTACGGAATTTTGAATATAAATAAAAATATATATTCTTATATGGGGTAATTCGGTATAAACTGCCACATTTTAGAGCAAAATACAAATTATGGTTTAATCACTGGCCTCTTACTTAATTCTTACACCAACTGACCCTAAAAATAAAATTTATAAATAATTTCGCGACATTAACTACTTTACTACAGCAAAATAGCATAGCAAACGGTTTAGGCGTGAAACATAACTGACAGATAGAGTTACTTTTGTATTTATAATATAGTAAGGAGTAAGGACTAGTAAGTATTCGGTAAATTTATCGATTGACATATCAATCGTTCGCTCTCGCTTGTTCCTGACTCTCAACCCCGCGTCTACGCTGCCGTCTTCCGCGCGATTTTAGTGATATTTTAATGTAGACAAGTAAGTAAGTCGGTATATAAAGGTTTGTTTGTAAAAGCGGGACATTTTTATTCTCGTAAAGCCTGATTTACACTTCAATATGTACAGTAGCCAGTTAAGAACTCAGACTTTTAAGTAATAAGTAGTAAGTTGTAAGTAGCGTCCAAACGTAGGCGAGTGAGTAGTCATAAGTTGCCCGAGAAGAAGAAAAGAAAATAACACGTGTTCGCGGCCGCAACCTACAAATTTATGGACAGTGCTAAACTCGCCCGTCTACATGCCAGCCAGTTAAGTTGGAGGGGTGTGGGAGACGCGAGAGAGGGGGCTATTTCGCACTGGAAAATAGGACCGCGATCTATTTAACTCAACTTAATCAACAACTTACTACTTAACTCGCTTTTGCCGTTCAAACTACAATAACAACTTAACTCGCCGATGACGCAAGTTAACTCGCTACTGTACTTATTGAAGTGTAAATCGGGCTTTAGGGACAGCGGAACAGACAGCCTGAAAGCGGGACAATCACGCCCAAAGCGGGACGTATGGTCACGTTAGATACACATCAACTAGCTCTGGTCTCGCGTGGTTGATTACGTCCCATTCCCTCTTAAAAGAAGAGGGTTGTGTCCCAGTATTGGAAACGGCCGAATATGTTAACTATAGGTACGAGTACTAACATTATAAAGCGGATAAGTTTGTTTATTTCTTTGAACGCGCTAATCTTAGAAAGTCCTGGTTGAATTTGTATGAAATTTGGTGTGGAAGGAGCTTGAAGCTTGAGGTAGGTTAGGCTATTTTTTACCCGACTGTAAAAGAAGTAGGTTATGTTTTTATCGAGATAGATTCCACGGGAGCGGAGCCACGCGTGACTGCAATCCACCGTGCTTAAAATCAATACGAACATAAAAACTTACTCACGTCATAAATTGATTTAAAATATACTGCTTTGATTAACTAACCAACATATCAACAACCATTAAAATCAACGTATATTTAAAAAAAAATAAAAAATAAAGGTGAACGTTTGTATGTTTGTCCTGTATATGCTGTTAAACCATCGATTAGATTGTGATGTAACTGTGGTAGAGTGTACTGAGAACGCGTGAAAAGGGTTTCTGAAACAAAAAATCCACTGCCGTACATGCGAAATTTTGATATTAGACTGACTTTTAAAAACTAGTGGTTATTTGGCGAGAATTGTGTGTCAGCAAAATGACGTACAAAATTTTTATTCAACTGACAAAAACCACTGCAATAACCTCAGTTTGTCAAATAATCACTTTATACAATTGACGCAGAGTCTATAAAAAAGTACTTACCCAAACATACATATTAAACAATTTTCTTGAAATGATCTTCCTGTAGTTTTCCGGTCCACAGATCTGTGACCGTCGCGTGGAGTTAAATGGCTGATAAGTAATCATAGGTTAGTCCCAGCATTCACGTGGGCACGTGTTATATCGAAATACACATGTCTATAAATACTACAGGATAGTAGATAGATAGATATATTCTTTATTGTACACCATAACAGTAAAACAATATGGACTTTACAACCAATTTACAACTAAAAAGGGTGGTACTAATAGGCAGTCTTATCGCTAAAAGCGATATTTTACAGACAACCTTTGGATGGATTTGACACAGGAGAAAATAAATACGCGGGTAGTCCACGGTGTACCATTTATCTTTATAAAATATAAAACACTAGTACTCACGCGGGGCTTCGCTCCCGTGGATTCTATCACGGTAAAAACTTAACTCTCCTTTTTTGCAGTCACGTAAAAAGTAGCCTATAACCTTCCTCAAGCTTCAAGCTACTTCCATACCAAATTGCATCCAAATCCACCCAGTACTTTCGAAGATTAGCGCGTTCAAGCAAACAAACAAACAAACTTTTTCGCTTTATAATATTAAGTATAGATTCTCAAAACATAGGTATACATATAAAAAAAGAAACATAATAACAAAAATTAGTAGGTAGTAGGACTAACAGTGGCTTATGAGTAATGTCGATGATCGTATAATCTCTATTGTAATCTGTTTTTCTTCTTGTTTTAGGGTTCTGTCTCTCGAAACGAAAAATAGAATCCGTATATCCGTTTTTTTGGGTGTCAGATGACTCCTCCCGGCGTGGGTGAAGTGGAAGGGAGTGTCAGACTTCTACTGACTAACAACCCACCCTTTCCTTCAGTTGCCCTTGTGGTCCGGAGCCGCGGTATCTCGTTAGAACATTCCCGCAACCCCAGACCCTTATTACCCTTTTTTTTTTAGCGTGGTAAAATTATCAAATAAGTCCTCCCACCCCGGGCAGGGTGGGAGGGACTGTCAGACTTTTACTGACTAAAATCCACGGTGTTCCTTCAATAACCCTATACGTACCGGGGTCACGGTAACGGGATGAGTCCCACGACCCCGGCAGGCTTCGGCCCTCTACGGGGGGAGCCTCGTCATATTGCTGACGCTCTTTGAGGCGCGCGTGGAACACGACGCGCCGTCGACACGGGCACGGTCCATGGTCGGACAGCGAGTTGCCCTTTACTCGCTGTTCACCCTTATTACCCTTAGGGTTACTTCTTTGTCCGTCTGTCTGTCCCTTTTTTTCTCAGAAACACGTAGAGAGAGATAGCAAACTGAATTTATACGTTTGTATCCAATGAGGTCTACAGATGCTCAGATTCAAATGCTTCAGCTCTGAAAAAATATGTATAATTTTCTTAGGTAATTATTTGTCCCAAAGGTATTTCGTTTGTCTCTCTCTCGTTTGACTCTGTTTGTTTCGTTTGTCCGAAAGCTAATCTAGCATTTTTTTCACACGAACAGTCTTGTGTTAAAACAAAATAGACAACACTGGAGATATCAAACGAAAAGTTGTTAAAGTAACACTGTCTTTGCTGCAGATCAATAGGGAAAAACACGAAACATTGTCAAAAAATACCCAGCATGATGCAATTGAGCGTCAAATAACGTTAATTTATATACAAGGTTATTGGTAAAATACTAACAACCACCAAGACTTTACTAGTAACTAGCTTCTACCCGCGACTTCGTACGCGTAGGAACGTTTTTACGCGCAAATCCCGATCCAGTGGGAATTTCGGGATAAAAAGCAGCCTATGTGTTATTCCAGAATGTCAACTATCAACTTACAAAATTTCTTCCAGATCCGTTCAGTAGTTTTTGCGTGAAAGAGTAACAAACATCCATCCATCCTCACAAACTTTCGCATTTATAATATTAGTAGTAAGTAGTATAGTAGTAAGAAGATTAGTAAGAAGTAAGATATAATAAAAAAAACAACTTTTGTTCTAAGACTTTTTTTTTAATATTTCTAGCAATATGGGTAGAATTCACATTACTACCAATCCTGTTAACCCCTCCAACTAAGCTAAGTATATTTGTGTCTGGAATGGGTTCACGGCTATAGTGTAATGGGTGGGGTTCGAACTCGTGACGTGTCGATCACAAGTCCGACACCTTATCCATTATGGCTATTGACGCTTCAAAAGTTTTTAGAAATCTCAATACATTTACCAATAACAAACCTTCAAGATCCTCTGCTGCCTTTTGAACTATTAGTTTACCTACATTACTTAGCTTTTAGTCTTTTCACTACTATGTTAAGGTTTACTCCCAGTATGGCAGGATGCAGCTGAATATCTAGTGTCAGACTTTCTGGCTTTTCGCTACCCGTAACGAATGTTAAATATGTATAACTGATAGTTAGGACCAATGGTTTCAAATTCTTTTCCCAGGCACAGAGGAATCTTGACTCCTCAAATAATAATAATAAATAGTAATGACCGCAGAGAAGTATGGCAGAGGAAGGAGCTTCACGGGCGCTATTACCGGGCCCTTCATGGGTCTGACGTAGATACATTAGCGTCCGTAGCCTGGCTACGTTTTCGTGACCTCTTCGGGGAAACCGAAGGTTTTGTTTGTGCGATTATGGACGAAGTTATGATGACGAATAACTATCGGAAATATATTGTGAAGGATGGTACGGTAGACATATGTCGGGCATGTCACAAACCGGGAGAATCCATTCGTCACATTATCTCTGGTTGTTCTCGTCTGGCTAACGGAGACTATTTGCATAGACACAACCTTGTAGCCAGGATTGTTCACCACCAACTTGCTCTTAAATACAATCTTGTGGAATTAGACGTAAAGTACTTATAGGTATGTGCCCGACCCTGTTCTCGAATATGGCAATATTACATTGTACTGGGATCGATCTATCATCACTGACAGGACTATTGTTGTCAATAAGCCTGACATAGTGGTGATAGACCGATTAGAGCGTCGCACAATGATTGTTGATATAGCGGTCCCTCATGACGAAAACCTCGTGAAAGCCGAGAAAGATAAGCAATTTAAATATCTTGATCTCGCTCGCGAGGTTGTCGACATGTGGGATGTGGATACAGCAAACATTGTGCCGATAGTCGTCTCAGCCAATGGCATAATAGCCAAGAGCCTCGACAAACATCTTAGGAGGCTCTCGTTGGGCAGCTGGATCAAGGGCTTGATCCAGAAAGTAGTACTTCTGGACACGGCGCGAATTGTTAGGAGGTTCCTCTCTCAAGAGCCTGACCACTGGTAGCTTGGACCCTGTTCCCGAAACCGGTGGGCTACTGTTTTTTATATTTTTAAATGTTTTTTGTTTTTTAGGAATATTTAAAAATGTAAATAATATGTTTGTATTTCAGGCAAAACACCCATATACAAAGTAAATTAGTTACATAAAATGTTAAAGATTAAAATTAAAATCTTTAAGGTATGTATACAACGTGTAACAGAATAAAAGCAATTCCTGAAAGTAGTTGGTTCAGAATCGGCTACTGAATCGATTTCCGTCACAAAAAATAGCTGTTAAAGTTTGACGGAAAAATCTTTCATTTAACTCAAAATGGAAACACAGTATCATGACAAATTAATACAATCCTCAATTCAAGGGAATTGTGTGCGTATCGCATCGGCCGCTAACATTGCACGAGTGTATGCGTCTGCATAAGGATATTGTATGACGCACATACGTTTTGTGTTTAGTAAGAATAACTATTTTTTTTTTAAATGTCTAGGTTTGGTTTCAATTTATTTAGTTACGGATGTTGTTTTAGACTTATAATTTAATATTCTAATTGGGGTGTCTGAGGTATTGCGCTTAATCTGTTACATCTTGTATACCCATGTCCCATAGTAAAAAAATACAATTTTAAAACTGCTAAGTTAAGATGGTCCCATCCTCGGATGGACCTCGACAAACGTTGCTTTACCTTGCAGATCGTGCGGCTATTACTATTTAGCCACGAGCTCTTGTATAAAATAATCTTATTGTATTGAGGTAGCCCCAATACCCAATTACAAGATCAATTCACAACTGCACAGTTCAGTTATGTAATCGTAACTAATCCTAATTCCTCTTAGTAGTTCAATTACGTTACAAGACCTGTCTGGGAGATGTCAGTCCAAACATAATGAAACCCTTAGCAAATAGACATGTGTTATATTCAGATCATATTAGTTGATAATGTCTGTTGTGTACATACTCGTGTTGATATGGGGGCAAATAATACGATTGTAATGTGTATGAATTCATTGGAGTAATGTTGCAATCATCGAATCAGATCGTGATTGAAACATGAGTTTTAATTACATCTAAAAAGAAGCATAATATAGCAGACTTAGTAAACTTACGGTGGAGGTTTGCCCCACTTGGGCAGAACCTCGCCGTGTCCTCGTAGTGGTGATAGGCGGCGATATTTCGCTCGCGGCCCTGGTTCAGTCCACGGTCCGGAGCGAGGAGGCTTGGGAAACAGTCACCTCCTTCTGCAAAGCAGTAATGCAAGCGAAGGAGGTGGCTGGACGCGCGAGGAAGAGCTTGCGGGACTCAAGGCCCTCACAGCCCTTGCGCCTCAGCTGCCTCAGGAGACGTTCCGGGCGTCGGGAGTCGGCCATCGTGGGCGCGTACTTGCGGGCTGGAGTAATGGGTAGCTCGCCGCACGACAGAAACTAGGCCCATATAGACGGCACGTAGTGTTTCATTGTTGTATTCAGTTATATTAGTGGTCACCTAAATATTAGCTTCCGGAACTACTACTCCATTTAATCTGTAATTGTGCCAAAATGTATACTCCTCCGACTGCGTAGTTTTCGAAAAAGGAGCACAAAGTTTTTGCGTGACGTTTCTTATTATACATGGATAGAATATTGGTCAGTTCTTTAAGCATCGTGACGTGAAAAGTTTCTTTGTCATTACCCACTGTATATTTTCCATTGTCTTAAAATCTATACTGGCTGTTACCAGCGATTTTTATCACGTGCCTTTGCAGAACACTGCAAAAGTTTCATAATAATAAATGTTTAACAACGCACATAGGACAAACCTACGAGATTTTTTTGTACTTATAAAGATATGGTGTAATGTCACCATAAAAGTTCTGTTTTAGCTATTTTATTTAGGATACCAAAAATATTGTAAAGGTAATAACATACACAAGTAACGAAAAGTCTTGACAGCAAAGTAAAATTAAGTTTTCTGTTAGTTATGTTCGATTTCTATTTACAACAATTCTAGTGCTATTTAAATTTCATAAATATATAGTGGAATGCTAATCATTCTGAGTTATTAATTATACATGACTTTTAATCTAAGAAATTTAGAACGAAAGCAAGAAGAAAAGACGAATTCTTGAATTTACAACGTTTTTTTTTTTGAGAAAATCTGCGATGAAGAATCAGATCCATTTTTCCTTCTTAAATTGTAGGCAAGCATTATTGTTTATAAAGTCTGAAGCTGTGTGCAGACTAAAACTTCTGTTTAAAGGCAAATATTTTTTTCTGTCTCTAAAGAAGTTGTTGCTGTTTAGAAACAATGGAGGCAGCATCTGAATGTTTTGTTTTTCATTACAAAACGTCTGTTAGATAATATTTTCTCACTCTGATGACTAAGATCATTGTTAAACTGTAGGTTTGTAAACTTTAGACATCTTTCTTTCAAAAATATAAACAAGGTTCATTTTTATAATTGATTAGATTAGACTGACCACTTGAATTAATTAGCGAATTTAGCCGCTAGACATCCCGTTGACTAAATACCATAGTTATTATTACAACGTATCTACCAAGTAAGTATACGCTCGGGTGAATTGAAGTGTAAGACCAACGTAATTTCAAAACATTCTCATTTATATTAACACAGATTTTTCATGCAGATGCCAGTTGCGCCACAGCCGTTGACCTGATCGGACCTGACAGAACAATGCTTCAAGACTAACGAACAATACCACGCTCCTACCGATACAAAGAAACTCATTTACTGCGTACCTTAATCACCAACAACAAAGCACTTATCTAATTGGAATTGTACTTTATCATTTTAAACGAGTAATTGATATCAAACAGATATATCGGTAACGCAAATAATAAAGTAACCATTCTGTCTATCAATCTATCAGACATCATGTGAAATCAAACGTTACAACAGTGACGGATGGTCGTGCTGGAGTGTTGTTTATAAACAATGATCGTAATATAGTTTAAATAACAAGTGCAGTGGAAAATACTTCAAAAATGGCTGAAGAAAAAGCCAAACCCATGGACGTTGAGGAAAAACCTCTAACCAAAGACGTTATCCAAAGATACAAGGACAAAACTTTTCGAGAGAAGTTGGGATATATCAGAGAGAATATCACAGTGGAACCTTTGTTGGCCGGCCTCATTATACCCAGTGTTATTTCAAGGTTCGCTATGGGCAATTTAAATTTGGACAAGGCTTGCCGTGTTAATTTAGGATTTGGAGATGAAATTTGCGATGCGCTAATACAGAAAACGAGCAAAAACTATACAGAGTACGAAAAACAAGTACAACAACTGATTTCTTCAATTGACATTTGGAAAGGCGTCATACAAACAGCACTGCCGTGTATCATAATAATGTTCCTAGGAGCATGGAGTGACAGGACTGGAAAACGAAAAATATGTATACTGTTGCCGATATACGGAGAAGTGTTAACATCGCTGAATAATCTGGTCAACGTGTATTTCTTCTATGAGATCCCTGTGGAGATCACTGTGTTTCTAGAGACGTTGTTCCCGGCGATAACTGGTGGTTGGGTGACTATGTTCTTAGGCGTGTTCAGTTATATTAGTGACATTACTTCCGAGGAATCGAGGACATTCCGAGTGGGTTTGGTGAACTTCTGTATGACCGCTGGTCTGCCAATAGGAATCGGTATGAGTGGGTTCTTGCTGCAGAAGATGGGGTACTATGGAATATTCTCGATGACATCCGTAATGTTCGTCTTGGTGCTCATGTATGGCACTTTCTGCTTGAAGGAACCTGACCAATGGCTGCAAGACAAAGGACTGCCTCCGGTGAGTTGATTTTATTTCATCTTTTTACAATATTACACTATTTATCGTTATTTATGGTTGTTTTTTCTATATCCGTGTAAGATAATATAAAACGTAGTAGTAGGTAATATTGATTGCAGTATGGGATTAAGATTATACTTCTGAAAATACGTATCTACGGTAGAAATAATACAAACACTTGTTAAAGTAGGTAAGCAAACATTGGACTGTTGCTTAATGTACTTTAATTAAAACTCTCTGTTTGTTACTTTAAAAATTAATGTGTTAATCCGTACTTAGCCTCGCTCTAAAACCATTATTACATGTAGCAGAAGAAGAATCCGTTTATAATGACACCGAAGAAACACATAGTAAAAACTGAACGCCATATTAAGAATTGAGTTTTTATTATAGTTTTGAGAGAAACACAATAAATTACATGTATTAATAAATCAATTAAAAATGGGAAAACAATGAATACAAAAACGAATCACGCGCACCAACTTGCGCCATTGCGTAGGGTCCCGAACACGACTGAAACTGTAATGCAGCAGCTTACACCGGACTCAAACAGTAATTATATCTGAAATTTTCATAAACCATTTTATATTTATTTATTAAATGAAATACATATATATGAAAATCAAACTACGCACCGCAATTTTATTACTTCACATTAATAGTTGCTCAATATAAGCAACAGAATCAATATAATAAAATAAGTTCACTGTACATTATCGTTAGGGTGCGTTTCCACCAGAGATGTGCGATGGAAATGTGTCGTGCGAGGATGTCTAGCTGTGCTGTGAAAATGTGTGGGTGTTTCCACCAAAGCTGTGCGATGAAAATGTGCCTACGAGGATGTGTAGCAGAGTTGTGAAAATGCGCATTAATGTGTGGTGCGAGGATGCGCAAACCTCGCAACATATCCTTCTCAACACACATTCCTCGCAACACATCCCTTGCAACACATCTCTCGCACACATCCCTCGCACACATCCTTCGCTTGTTTTGTATGCGCAAAAATCTAGCTCCGCTGAGCCGTTTCCACCAGAGCTGTGCTGACCGAGGCGAGGTAAATGAAGCGATTCTATTGGTTCTTTACAAACACATCCCTCGCTACGCATCCTCGCACATCTCTGGTGGAAACGCAGCCACAGTCGGTATAGACTTTGTTTCTGTTATTTGAAATTGCATCCTGCAGTGATTGCTTCATTTGTTATAACTTCCCTGTCTTTTTCTCGGTGGGTAAATCATCAAATGATATCTCCCGCTCTGGGTGGAGCGGAAGGGAGTGTCAGACTTCTACTGACTAAAAACCCACCCTGTTCCTTCAATTACCTTTATTTTCCGGGGTCGCGGTATCTCGTTAGAATCTTCCCGCAACCCCGGCGCTATAACTTTCCACAATTTTCAGCACACACATACATGTATACACCACGTGCTACACCTAATATGTTACACTGTTGTGCATCGTTCTACTTTCCACGCGTTCACTAACATCAAAACAACAATTTCTCAGATATTAGGTACGCGTCGTAGCTCTAAGGTCTAAACTCAATGTTATTAAAATACTCGTAAGTTAAAAGATTTGGTATAGTTTTACCTAGTAATATATCACACCTTTTGTTGGCCCTGGTAAGTCAAAAAGTATGCAATGTGCGTTAGTGGCATTTGCGAATAGCCGAACAGAACACCTACCTGGCTATTGAGTTGTTTCCCGGAAACGGAGGAATCAACCAGAAAAAAAGTTTCTATACTTACTCCCTGTTTGCAAACGGTCTGATTTTAGGTTGCCGGAGCTTATGTGACATCATTGTATACATAAGATATATTTTTCTTAAACCTTACATTACGCTCGGAATTCATCCCCTATTCTACTCGTAGTGCTAGTTCTCTTTTAAAGAAAAAAAAAATACAGACATCCGGATCCGAAAAAGTAAGAATACTAATAAATAATAACCCGGAAAATATTATTTGTTGGAAAACATTTTGCTTCGGTGCTGGAATCATGCAACCAATGCGTCGACACCGTGTCGATCAAAAAGATTAATTTTATATGCATGTCCGGGTTAACTGGTGTCGGTTTTGGGGCTTCGATCCGGTCGTATCCCATTCAATAACTTTGGCTTCGTGATGCATAAAATAGATTCGCCTAACTGCAGCGTGTGTGGAGTTGTGAAGATACTCATCACATCTTATTAAATGTGACCGGACTGGGCAACAAAGCTCCTTTTTTTTTTCAAAGAACCTTTGGGGATAAAATTATTAAAGTAGTATTTATAACAGTAGGTATCCTGTCCTGTCCATTGTTGGATGAGGCCAGGATGTAATTCAAAGTTGTTAGACTTAAGGTTGCGAGTAAGTTAATTTAATACGAATTTAGTTTGTACTAATAACGGGGTCACATTTTCAGTATTGAAAAAGCAAAAACTTGGCCAAGTGCGAGTCAGACTCGCTCATGAGGGTTCTGTAGTAAGTACGCAAAATAACTTTGTTTTTCATAGTGTTTGTATGGAATACAAAATTATATTTGAGAACGATAAAGTCGAAAATCTAAAAATATATTCTGTAGATCTCAATAAAAACTGTCAGTAAAAATTTATATAAACAAAATCTAGTTTTTAAGGTAGCACATTTTAAAACCCGCAATTATAACTTTGTTATTTATACAAACAGTATGAAAAAAGTTATTTTGCTCAGCTACTACGTACCCCTTCATGGGCCAGTCAAACTCGCACTTGGCCAATTTTTTGTCTTTTGAATAAAACAGATACATTTATTATGTATATACTTATTTATAGTGACAATAGATTATTTATGATGTTTTAATCAGATCTTAAATTGTTATAAAATTTTGATAAGAACGTGATTATAACTGGGTTTTTGGGTTACTTGACTATACATGATGTTCTATTTGAATCCTAAAAGTGTATATACTTATTTATAGACACTACTTTTTTAGGATTCATTAGCCAACAACGTACCTAAAACCTTAACAACGTACTATTGTTGTTCGAAAATGCGAAAAAAAACTTAGTTTAGAGTTATATGTTTGTTTATGTTTATTTTTATTTTCCAAAAATTGTAGTTATACATGAGTAAAATACTTTGAGTTAGTTTCGATGTTTCTTCAAAGGGTTAAGGAACTTCAAAGTTAGGAAACCCCGTCATTATCTAGTTTAAACTGATCAGAAAGATTTTCTTTTTATTACGTATGAGCCTGCTCCTCATCTCGATCATACCTGATGGTAAGTGTAAGATGAGGTCTACGATCGAACGAGCGAGCCCAGAAAATGCCTATTCACTCTTGCTTTAAAGGCTGACTGGTCATATGTGGCAGGGAACACAGAAGCCAACAGATAGTTCCACACCTTGGCTGTGCGCATAATGAATGTTGAAGAAAAGCGCTTAGTACGACAAGTCGGTATATGGACCAAGTGTGGATGGTATCCTGAGGTACGTCTGGTAGACCGGTAGTAAAAGGGAGATGAAGGGATTAGGTCGATTGATGTACAAAAGTATTATTTGTAAAAGTGCCACCTTCACCCCCGCAAAAAAATATTGTTACGAGCTGGGGTTAGGGGTAGAAATAATTAACGCCAATTAGACCAAAATTAACACTTTAATTAAATAAACACATCCTAAAAATAAACACAGTTATTCACACTACAATACTTGTCACTTAACACTTAAATCCAACTGAAATTCACTTGTAGAGCTTCGATTATATCGCCTTGTACCGATGGGATACGGCTGACTCTCTGCGTTCCTTTGCGACGTGTGACTTATTTATACCGCGATATACAGTATGTTAACTAACAGAGGGCGTTCCCGTTAACCCGCAATAGTATAGCATCCATACATCGCACCTTTAAAGTAAAACCGTTACTAAACGAAAATTTTCACGAATTGAGTTATTTATACCATCAATCGAAAATATACGTAAACTGCAGGTTAAACTTGTAATTATTCCAAAATATCGTCTTTTTCGCCATCTAGCGTTAAATCATATCGTTACCAAACAAAATATAAATCTAAAAAATTGTCTAAAAAAGTAAATAAAGAAAAACTATTCTAAAGCAAATGTATACAGTAAACAGATATCTATCATATCTATACTAATATTATAAAGCGGAAAAGTTTGTTTGTTTGTTTGTTTGTTTGTTTGTTTGTTTGCTTGAACGCGCTAATCTTCGAAAGTACCGGGTGGATTTGGATGAAATTTGGTATGGAAGTAGCTTGAAGCTTGAGGAAGGTTATAGGCTACTTTTTACCCGACTGCAAAAAAGGAGAGTTATGTTTTTATCGTGATAGAATCTACGGGAGCGAAGCCCCGCGTGAGTACTAGTAAACTCATAAAAAATCATAAAGTACTTGTACTTAGACTTACCTAGACTAAATTAAGATACTGAATTGTTTCAAATATTGGCTCTCCTGTAAAATTTGATAATTTCGTATAGTAACGGTTTTACTTTAAAGGTGCGACATGCTAAAAAAATATTACCATTTGAAAACAAAATGTTTTTATTTTTTTAATATTAAAATATTCACTAAAAATGTCAGATTGATACGTAAAAGAAACACTTTGTACACGCGTACGCATTCATAAATAAATTGCGACGTTGCCGTCTTTCAAGTACGCGTGTACAGAGTGTTTCTTTTACGTATCAATTTAACATTCTTAATGAATATTTTAATATATAAAAAAAACATTTTATTTTCGAATGGTAATATTTTGTTAGCTTGTATGGATGCTATACTATTGCGGGTTAACAGGAACGCTCTCTGTTAGTTAACATACTGTATGTGTTCTAGAAAATTCATGCACAATCGACTCATAGCCAATACTGCCAAGAATGTTCCAGAAGCTACTAGTTTTTAGTTTTAGTATTAGTGTCTCGCACATTCTAGATGTCCGTCGAAGTTTCTCGACGTACTAGCTAAGCGACTGGCGTAACAATATTATTTATCACTAGCTTGTGCCAGCGGCTTCTCCCGCGTGGGAAGTTTTTCCCGTGTAAATCCCGATCCCGTGGGAATTTCACAAAATCCTTTCTTAGCGGATGCCTACGTCATAACATCTACCTGCATACCATATTTCAGCCCGATCCGTCCAGTGGTTTGGGCTGTACGTTGATAGATCACTATGTCAATCAGTCAGTCACCTTTGAGTTATATTTATTTATCATTTAAAATTCCTCCGTGCCTCAGAAAGCACGCTAAGCTGTTGGTCCCGGCTATCATTGGTACATCTTTGACAGTTGATACAGCCAGAAGCCAGAACATCTGACACCAGTCTTGCTAAGGGCCCTTTTCCTGTCACGCGTATCTTAGCCCGCACGCGGGTCTCGTCCGCATGCGGGTAATAGCACGTTCCGGGCTACACGCAGGACAAAGATTTCGTTTGCTGCTGTAGTGTTGTGCGTGTCGCCAGTGGGTAAACTCGTGTACAAACATGAACGTTAAAAAAATAATTATCACCAAAATCTTTCTGTTCATCCTTAGTATGATTTTCGACATTTGGAATTATTTCTTTGCAAATTTCTAGCCAACCAGCTGCCCTTGCTTCCCAGTTTTGTAAAGTTCATTCCGCTTGTCCCACAACAAAGGGTGAAAGTGCACTTAAAAAGTGTTTTCCATGTTTTTCCTGACATGCGGCTAGCACGCGTGCGGAACGAGGCTTGGACGTGGGCGCGCAGCCCGCGTGCGCGCTATCCGGATGCGGGCGGTGATCTTCTGCCTTCAGTGTTGTTTTTACTGTGAAGCGGGTTACACGCATGCTCATAGTCCGCATATAATCGCAAACAAAAATGAAAATTGATACAGAAAGAGTTATTTTTGAAGTGCACCTTGACTTTTTGTTGTGGGACAAGCGGAATGAACTTTACAAAAACCGGGAAGCAAGGGCAGCTGGTTGGCTAGAAATTTGCAAAAAAATAATTCCAAATTTCGAAAATTATACTAAGGATGAACAGAAAGATTTTGGTGATAATTATTTTTTTAACGTTCATGTTTGTGCACGAGTTTACCTACTAGCGACACGCACAACACTGCAGCAGCAAACGAAATCTTTGTCCTGCGTGTGGCCCGGAGCGTGCTATCACCCGCATGCGGACGAGACCCGCGTGCGGGTTAAGATACGCGTGACAGGAAAAGGGCCCTCAAATGATAGGATGCGGGCAGTCCGCATGCGGACGAGAACCGCGTGCGGGCTAAAATACGCATGACAGGAAAAAGAGCTTTAGGCTTACCAAGCTTGGGTTAAGGAGGTCAGATTAGCAGTCGCTCCATATGAAACACTAGCTGTTGCCCGCAGTTTCGTTCGCGTTGGAGATTTTTCCCGTGTAAATTCCGATTCCGTGAGAAATTCCGAAAATCCTTTCTTAGTGCTCCCCTTCACACCACAAGGAATATTCATGCCAAATTTCAGCTTCTTGTGCCTAGTAGTTTCGGCTGTGCGTTGTCTATCAGTCAGTCAGTAACGGAAGCGTTTTATATATATTGATTGATTAATACCCAACTGCGTCCGATTAAACTGGGAGCCGACTCTAACCTAATTGGGAAAAAGTTAAGATGATGTCTAGTTGGTTTAGTGACTATACAACGTGTAACGGAAACCCCATATCTATCCAAAAGGACTGAAGACAACATCTGGTATGGAGTCTCTATGCACAGTTTCAGCTCAAAATAAGTGACTCACTGAATTGACCCCAAATTATGGTTTCATATGTTTCTTGAATACCAGTAATAACAAACGTGTCACAGCACTATGAGGGTCATCACTTTCCACGTCACTTGCCAATAACACGATAATTCTTTTCGTTCTTCTTAATTTGAAAAATTCGGCCTCTGGTATCAATGTATTGACATTTCTAATATGCTCCACACATGTAGACAAGATTAGAAAACCCTTGCCATATCGTTTGTTATCATCCAAAGAAGCCGTGCACTTGGTATGTATATACCCTTTAAATTACACGTTGTATATTCGTATACTTACCTACATGGTTGAGTAGTCATAAAAAACTCAAATTGATATGATAGTGATGGTCAAATACATCAAAAGCACACGACCTCGCAAATAAAAATTAATAACA
The DNA here is from genome assembly GCA_943138885.2 of Tholera decimalis. NCBI lineage: Eukaryota > Metazoa > Arthropoda > Insecta > Lepidoptera > Noctuidae > Tholera > Tholera decimalis. Next base: position 9,811,645 of record OW964552.2, on the reverse strand, counting down.
CTAAGTAATTACTGATTTTTGAATTAATGTTTCTATACATAGAGAAACCACTTCAATGAATAGATTTTGAAGTATTACCGAGCGTTAATATTACTTTGTTTTTTGGGGGGAAATCATCAAATGACTACCTACTCTGGGTGGAGTGTAAAGGAGCCTTAGAGTCGACTCTCACTATTTAAAACGCACCCAATTTCTTTTTGTCCCGTTGATCATGGGCTGCTGTATCTCGTCGCATCCTCGCATTACACTCCCACAAAAGCGGCAGGTAGGGCGTATTCCTGAACTGAGGAATTAGTACCTGTACATTTGGATAAATCTTAAAATATAATGAAATATTATTTACTAGCGACCCGGCCCGGTTTCGCTCGGGTAATAAAGTTTATAGTTGCTTATATATGATTTTGCTTAATCAATTTCTCGTCCGGTAATTTGCCACACTCATATATCGGCGATATCTCATAAGATATTCATTTTATTGATATAGCGTAAAAAGCAATTTTGATCTACATTAAATCTTCAACATATCTGACGTATTTAATTGGATAAAGAATAATACTGTACTGTTAAAAAAAGATTTGTAAATAACCCATAATTTTAATGTAATTTGTAAAAGAAAAAAATGGTTATTGTGGGTTATTCTTGGGCGATAGACATATGCCATCGAGGACTTTGTTGTAGATCTATAAAAGAGGAACAATCCCGCCATACATTGTATTTTTATAACTCAAAAGGTTTTGGCAGCGTTTTCGATTAAAGCTCCCGATAGGCTTAATTCTCTCGGATATGTTGAAGTAATATCGTCGTATTTCATTCAATCTACACAAAACCTTAACTTATTATACACTAAAACCTTAACCTAACCTAAAAAAAAATGCGCATCAAAATCTAAGTATACATAGGGACAGACAGACAGGGAAGCGACTTTGTTTTATACTATGTAGAGATTTGCAAGAATACGAGTACAGAAAGTTGATAGGTATGCATTAAAGAGTCCATCATTTTCTACGAGGTAACTGGTGTGCAAATATTAGAGACATTATTGAAAAGTTACATTAGGAAAATAATTTCCTAGAACTAAATGTATTCGTTATTCTTACTTAATATCCACCGTGTTTTGAATCCACGTAGTCTATTGGAACTCACGACATACGTAATCCTGGTGTGAGTTCTAAGAAAAAACACTTTCAAATGTAATTTTTATGATATTGAATTATTCTAATTTTATTTTAATTTAAGAGTATTTAAGTCAAGAATGAATAAGTTACTTCTAGAAAAGCGTGCTTCATCTTCGAACACATCATCGCTTACCATCAGTTGAGATAGTGGTCAAACTCGAGGCTATCATCTATAAAACTATATAAGTATTTAGATAGTAATATCTGCGTCGTGTAATTATCTAGACTACAGTCCCGTATCTAGTAGAGTAATAGGATTATAAGATAGACAGAAATTATTCATCGCATATCTGTTTTGACACACATAATGCTATGACCCAACGGCCAAGCGATTAAAGTATGTTGCATAGATACAATACAATGCTCTGTAATTAAGTAGACCCACTGTTGAGGAGCTTGTGATAAAATAATAATAGCCACTAATTAATCTGCAAGGTTAAGCAACGCTTGCTGAGGTCAGTTTATAGATCGGTGACTTTTTTAACATATCAAAATGACTCCATACAAGGCACGTTAAGCCATTCCCAGGTGTAAACTGGGACTCGAGGTGGCCCTGCACAAGTCCGAGGCCATGTGTTTCCATGGCCGTCGGAACGCGCCACCTTCGGGTTCCCAAGTAACGGTGGGAGGAGTTCACATCGGCGTCGAGACGACGATGAAGTACCTGGGACTCGTCCTCGACAGCCGGTGGAACTTCGTCGAGCACTTCTGACGTTTGGCTCCAAGACTGGACCGGGCGGGGGCTGCACTCAAGCGGCTCCTACCCAATCTAGGGGGGCCAAACGCCTCCTGCCGGAGGCTCTATGCGGAGATCGTACGGTCCATGGCCCTCTATGGGGCCCCTGTGTGGGCGCTGAAGTTGCAGCGGCGACCAGTCAGCCGGCTGGTCGCGTCTCAGAGGCTCATGGCTATCCGGATGATCCGGGGATACCGCACGATCTCTGGGGAGGCGGCGAACCTCCTTGCCGGATTGCTGCCGTGGGATTTGTACATCTTGGACAGTCGTAAGGTAGTTAGAAGCCAGAAAATCTGGCACTGGTCGTGCCAAAGGGTATCGTGTTACCCAGTTACTGGGTTGTGGAGGTCAGATAGGCAGTCACTCCATGTAAAATATTAATACTACGTTCTACCCAGTTAGACTGGAAGTCGACCCCAACTTGGTTGCGAAAAGGCTAAGCACATGAAGATGTAACGCCTACTGTTCATAGTTATTCATTGGATATACTCTTAAGTTACTAAATATATTTTGCGCCCACAACTTTGGTCGCAGAGACGATATTTCCTACAGGGTTTCGAACGTTTTAATCCTGATCCCGTGGGAATTCCAGAATGAAAATTGGCTTCATGTAGCCATATTTGACTATCTCTGTCTTCTAGTGTATGTCCCATTAAAATCGGTTCAACCGTTCCAGGGATTATCTGGAGAAACAGAAAGCCAGGCAGACCGACACTTTATAGATTTTTTAAGTTTGTTTGTATTTTAGTATTTTGTATAAATAGGTATACTACTAGTCTAACACACACAGATGATTTTTCCACCGAAAAGAAAACAAGGCCACCTCTCTATGAGACGAAGTAGGCAGTAGGTACCTAATTTGAATATTTTATTTTATGAATATTTATTGAATAAAACTAACTTACATTACACAGTATAGGAAACATAACTTATGTACATATATGTGAACTAAACTTGGTCAACACTGGTACCCAAAGTAAGATTTAACTTGAGTTTTAGGTACAGAGCTCTCGCATTTTAACAGGATATATTACTTAAGTCTATAATCGTTATGTCGTTATGTCGTGTGAGTCACATGAAAATACTCATTACTTTAGACGTTCTTAGAAAATATTAAAATAAAAAATACATATATAAAAGAAGAGAAAAGAACAATAACGTATTTAATCTAAAGTCCAAACTATTTTTAGAGTTTTCTGACGCTATAATATACAACAAAAGGACTGAAGAGAACATCTGGTATGGAGTCTCTATGCACAGTTTCAGCTCAAAATAAGTGACTCACAGAATTGACCCCAAATTATTGGTTTCATATGTTTCTTGAAAACCAGTAATAACAAACGTGTCACAGCACTATGAGGGTTATCACTTTCTACGTCACTTACCAATAAAACGATAATTCTTTTCGTTCTTAATTTGAAAAATTCGGCCTCTGGTATCAATGTATTGAAATTTCTAATATGCTCCACACATGTAGACATAGGATTAGAAAACCCTTGCCATATCATTTGTTATCATCCAAAGAAGCCGTGCACTCGGTATGTATATATTCTTTAAATTACGCGTTGTAATTGTAAAGGCACAAAATTTGTTGCACAACGCGGGCCTAGCGCGGGTAAGTGAATGACACATGTCTTCTGATTTTCGATTTAAGACATGCTAAAACAGCATGTCTTAGATCGAATGTTTTCAAATTAAAATTTCATTTATTTGCTAATATGGGTTATGGGTATAAAGTTGTTACTACGCTAATACAATAATTATTAATTATAAAACATTAGAAAGTAATAAAAAACAATAATAATTATAATGTCACTTAAAAAATTAAAATGTCAATGTTAACACATAATGATGTATTATTTGTAAATAAATATTAAAGTAATATATAACAAAGTCAAAATTTAAATTTATGCAATATTATCATATCACGCCAACTTTCTCATGATGTTTTTCTTTACCGTTTCGAGAGAAGGTTTTTTTCGGGGAAAATCATCAAATGACTCCTCCCGGTCTAGCTGGAGCAGAAGGGAGTGTCAGACTTCTATTAACTAAATCCCAAGCCTGTTCCTGCAGATGCCCTTTCATTTTGGGGACACGATATCTCGTTTAATCATGCCCGCAATCTCGACAGGCAATATTGATTATATGATTATATGAATATTGGTAAGAGATTGAAAAGATAGATGATGATGAAAATTGGATATGTAATGTGGCTGACTAGGTTTGAATCACCATAGGTGGCTCTTTGTTTTCTTTCTTTTTAATAAAAAAGAGAACTAGCAATGGGGGTAGAATTCACATTAACCCTAACGACCTAACCCCTTCATCCCCCTTTTACTACCGGTCTTCCAGACGTACCGCAGGATACTATCCACACTTGGTCGATATACCGTCTTGTCTTACTAAGCGCTTTTCCTCAACATTTATTGTGCGCACAGCCAAGGTGTGGAACTCTATACCAGCTTCTGTGTTCCCTGCCCCTTATGACCCGTCAGCCTTTAAAGCAAGAGTGAATAGGCATTTTCTAGGCTCGCTCGTTCGATCGTAGACCTCATCGTACACTTACCATCAGATGTGATCGAGCTCAAACGTAATAATAATAAAAAAAAAACAACGGGTTGCACTCTGGGAGTGCCGGCAGAAGTGAAAACTTGAATATTAACGTAGTGCATTTTTCCGCGCCCTGGCAAACTTAACAGCATTTCAAGGGAAAATCGGTTTCGTAATTTGTTTTTCAGTATATGATATATCGAAAAAGCGCATTCAATTTTAAAATGGTACAGTCATGAATGCAAGTGCAAGTTTGGAAATATTTTCAAGACGCTTATTAAACTACTAGCGTCACAATCATCAAATACTTCCGAATACTGCCTAGTACTGGTACCTACATAGATATACTACTTCCTAGTACTAGTACATAGATAATCTGTAATGTAGTAGTACTAGGCCGCTGACGGCCGCACGCCCCGCGGCCAGTTATGTGATGCTTGTAAATGTATGTATGCCCCTAAAAATAGCCTCGCCCCCCAACTCACCCCTCAACTCGCCCCTCAACTCGCCCCCCAACTCGTCCCCCAACTCGCACCCCAACTCGTCACCAACTCGCCCCCCAACTCGCCCCCCAACTCGACCCCCAACTGGCCCCCCCACTCGCCCCCTTATTTGTCCCCCAACTCGCCCCCCAACTCACCCCTTAACTCGCCCCCCAACTCGCCCCCCAACTCGCCCCTCAACTCGTCCCCCAACTCGTCCCCCAACTCGCCCCCCAACTCATACCCCAACTCGCCCCCCACTCGGCCCCCCACTCGCCCCCAACTCGCCCGCCAACGCCCCCCAACTCGCCCCCTAAATCGCCCCCAACTCGCCCCCAACTGGCCCTCCAACTCACCCCCCAACTCGCACCCCAACTGGCCCTTCAACTCGACCTCCAACTCACCCCCCAACTCGCCCCCCATCTTATCCCCCAACTCGCTCCCCAACTCGCCCCCCAACTCGCCCCTCAACTCGTACCTCAACTCGCCTCTCAACTCGCCCCTCAACTCGCCCCTCAACTCCCCACTCAACTCCCATCAAACTCCCCTCTCAACTCCCCACTCAACTCCCCATCAACTACCCCCTCAACTTGCCCCCCAAGTCGCCCCTCAACTCACCCCTCAACTCGCCCTCCAACTTGCCCCCCAAAACGCCCCCCAAGTCGTCACCCAACTCGCCCTCAACTCGCCCCCAACTCGCCCCCAACTCGCCCCTCAACTCGCCCCTCAACTCGCCCCTCAACTCGCCCCTCAACTCGCCCCTCAACTCGCCCCTCAACTCGCCCCTCAACTCGCCCCTCAACTCCCCCCTCAACTCCCTTCAACTCCCCCCACAACTCCGCACGAGACCCCCCTCCCCCCTCCCCGCTCCCACACGGGACCCCCTTACCCCTCACCTCCCTGAACTCCCCACGCTTTTTCGTTTCATTAACTTTCAAATCACAACGATGCTAAAGAAGTTTTCACTTAAAAAAAAGTCTTACGATTTTCGATCGGTCACGTGACCCTGACGCGAGTTTAACAGTTTTTACCCATACAAAAAGTGCTCAGCGCCGCTAAAGAAGTTTTCACTTCAAAAATCTAGTAAACCCCTCCTATTAAGCCAAATGTGCTTGTCTGATGTCGGTTGACGGTAATATTGTAATGGGTGGGGTTCGAACTGGTGACCTCACGATCACATGTCCGACATCTTAGCCATTATGATATTGACGCCTTAAGCCTCTGTAACCACGGTTGTAAATATAATTATATTTTTTTCAGTTTACATTGATTGTTTGTATGTAGTGTTTGCAATCACTTATAGGCCAGACATCGTTATCATTAGCAATTATATTTAGATCAACCGATGAGACAAGATATTGCTACTCAAACATAAATTAATTACAGTTTTTTTTAAAGAAATTTCTCATTGTTAGATAACTATCAAGACTAATTAATGGAAGTGATTGCAGTAACCTTTGTTTCGAATTATCTAATACTAACACTTTGTCTGCGTGGATTACGAAATAATTTGTAGCCAGCACTCAAATACAGTATGTTAACTAACAGAGGGCGTTCCCGTTAACCCGCAATAGTATAGCATCCATACATGCTAAAAGAATATTACCATTCGAAAACAAAATGTTTTTTTTTAAATATTATAATATTCACTAAAAATGTTAAATTGATACGTAAAAGAAACACTCTGTACATGCGTACTTGAAAGACGGCAACGTCGCAATTTATTTATGAATGCGTACGCGTGTATGTGTTTCTTTTTCGTATCTATACTATTGGATTCTCAGCTACACACAAGTGACTAGGTTAAATGAGAGTGTGTTTATGTGTATTATCGGAAGCTTCATTAATTTTCTCATACCAAATTGTTGCCTTTGCCCGCGACTTCGTTCGCGTAGGAGATTTTTCCCGCGCAGAACCCGATTCCGTGGGAACTCTGGGATAAAATGCAATGTGTTATTCCAAGTTTTCAGCTATTTACATACCAAATTTTATTCAGATCTGTTCAGTAGTTTTGGCGAGATTGAGTGGCAAACACCCATCCATACATGCATCCATCCAAACATCCTGGTGAAGCGTCAATTGCTTCTTTTAACATTATTTAAAATTAAAATAACATATAAAATAAAGTAGGATTTTTCTGTGGAATTTACTATATACTTAGCCAATCCTTTGTCAAAAAGGTGGCATAATTGAGTAGCAACTTTCCCGCCAATATTTTATTCCGCAATGCCCATTGGTCTTTGGAACGACGACAGAGGGCGTTCGCGGATCAAGAGTAGTTCTGTTTCCGCACCGCTAGCCACACATTGATTTTTTTCACATTCCCGCTTTTGAAAATTCTTTTTCTGATGTAAACCTGAGGATTCTCGTAAAATAAATGGACCTGTATCTGTGAGACATGGTGAATTTATAGTGCAGTGTTGATTTTGACTACCGCATTTATAATATTAGTATGGATAGCACTCAGAAATAATGCACCTTACTACTAATGAACAGATTATTTAAATCAATTTATTAATTTCTGAGAAAAGAAAAAAATGTCAAATTCAGTTGGAAATATTGATGAAGAAATCTTTAAACAAAGATAAAAAAATATAAACCTCTCGTTCTTCTCGTCAAACATTAAATTGATATATTGTGTTGTTGTTTCAATTATATAAACATATAATACTATACTTACATTAGAGAATATATCTTGTTTAGGTTTGTCTATCCAAAGGTTGTCTATAAGAGATTGCTCTGTGCGATAAGACCGCCCATAATACTCTAGTTTTGTTATTTGTATCCATATTATACAACGTGTAATTTAAAGGGTATATACATACCAAGTGCACGGCTTCTTTGGATGATAACAAACGATATAGCAAGGGTTTTGTAATCCTATGTCTACATGTGTGGAACTTATTAGAAATTTCAATACATTGATACCAGAGGCCGAATTTTTCAAATTAAGAACGAAAAGAATTATCGTTTTATTGGTAAGTGACGTAGAAAGTTATGACCCTCATAGTGCTGTGACATGTTTGTTATTATTGGTATTCAAGAAACATATGAAACCGATAATTTGGTGCCAATTCTGTGAGTCACTTATTTTGAGCTGAAACTTTGCATAGAGACTCCATACCAGATGTTGTCTTCAGTCCTTTTGGATAGATATGGGGTTTCCGTTACACGTTGTATAGTAAGGGACACAGTAAAGTCTATAATAATTATAATATAGAGGTTAACGAACTAATAAGTAGAAATAAAAGAAACAAATAACATAGTCTTTAATGGTAGAAAATATAAAATTCATCAACATAGGTTAATAGTAGTTAGTAATGATAACACAGCATTATAGTGATAAGGGCACGTATACTGTGTGAATGATACTTTAATCTGCATGAGATTACATGGAACTATGTAGGTAGGTATGGATGAATCTCCCTTTCATTACCGGTCTACCAGACGAACTGCTGGGTACCATCGATACTTGGTTGATATACCGTATTGTCGTACCAAGCACTTGTGGAACTCTCTGCCGGCTTCTGTGTTCCCTGCTACATATAACCTTTCAACTTTTTAAGCAAGAGTGAACAGGCATATTCTGGGATCGTTCGGTTCATCATAGACCTCATCCATCGCTTATCATCAGGCAAAATCGAGGTCAAGAGTGAGCTCATCCCGAATTTAAAAAACTCATGATTATTACAGCTGTTGTTAATATTGGGGAAGATTATGGGTAAGGGATATAATCTATACTTCTATAGGAATATTATAAAGCGAAAAAGTTTGTTAGTTTGTTTGAACGCGTTAGTTCTGGAAAGTACTGGGTGGGTTTGGATGAATTTTGGTACCAAAGTAGCTTGAAACACGAGAACTTTAGAAAGAAGGAGGTTATGTTTTATCTTGATAATGTCGACGGGAGCGAAGTCGCGCATGACTGCTAGTTATGTAGTACGGATAAAGAGTAACCGTGGAGTTTCTTGTCGGTTTTTCTCCATAGGAAACACTGACCTCTATTAATATACGCGTATTTTAATAGAGGTCAGTGATAGGAAACGACCAATTTTGAATCGTACACTAGCTTCTGAGGTATAAGTGCCCTATAGGCCTATGTGAAATAAAATATTTTGAGTTTGAGTTTCCATTGCCAGTTGTCGGTTTTTAAAAACCTAATCATTATGTTTGGTAGTTAGTACAAATAATGTGTCATAGTATATCGGTTGTAAAATTATACCACGACTTCGATCGTATATATTTTTGGTGGAAACATTCATTCCCTATTTCGGTACCTGGAATAAATTTTTGATTAAAAAAACCTAACTTATTCTGTAACCCGCTTGCTTTTCTACGAGTCTATGCCAAAGTTTACCAATATCAGATCAGTGGTTTAGCCGTGAATGCAATTCAGACAGACAGATATACATACTTTGAATTTATAATATAAAGTATGTATGCATTGTACACCTCATAGTACGAGTATACACCGTATAAACATTGATATATAAAAATTAGTGTACTTTGGCTGGTCTTATCTCATAGGGAAATTTCTTACCGATAAACTATATAATATAAAAAGTAAATAGATTTAGGGCTGCCAAAGGAGAACAAAAATTATAAAAATATTATATATATTAATAATTTGGGTAGATGATAATGCTACTAGTGTATTTAATTTTATTTATTTTATTCTCTTAGGAAAACTTACAGCTAGGATACAGATAGTTGAAAATTATTGAAAGAAGGCCAATTATAAGTTTTCACAGAATGATGATATTAGAATTGAACTAGAGACAGTAGACAGATAAAAGAAAGCAAGAAATAAAAGATAGTAAGAAGCTGTAGTAGGAAGGAACTTGTGTCGATACTCTTGCGTCATACCGTTATCTCAGTTCATCATGTTGTGCGGTTGCGGAAATCCTCAAGTTGCGTAAATATAAGTCTCACTAGTCTAAATATATATAACTCAAAGGTGACTGAGTGACATAGTAATCTATTAACGCACAGCCCAAACCACTGGACGGATCGGGCTGAAATTTGCCATGCAGGTTATATATACCGTAATAATATATACCGTGTTACTCAGTTACTGGGTTGTGAAGGTCGGAGAGGCAGTCGCTCCACGTACTCCGGTTAGACTGGAAGCTAACCCAAACCACAGATTACTGCCCAAACATAGCTGGGAAAGGCTAAGACAGATGATGAGCAATAAATATATTTTCGATCCATTCGGGATAGAAATTTTGAGTGACTGTGGTTCCCTTGTGCCTTGTAAAGAAATTTCGAAAAAATCTTGATACTTGTCGAGGGCAGGTTATAAGGCAAATACTTTGACCGAAGGATAAGAATTGTCATATCACACGCTAATGCCGCTCGTCTCTTGGATACATTACCAGCCGACAGCGTTGAGGACATTTTTTTTAATGTTTTAGTTTAGTATAAATTAAATAGATTTTTGAATAGAATGTTCAAATAAAAAAGTAATCATAATTTCATTAGCTATTTGGTCCTCCTACCATCTTTATGCTGATGATTTGCAGATTTACAGACAAGCTCCCTATACAGATTTGCATACTGCTATTGATATCATGAACCAGGACTTGGCTTCTGTTTGCGAATGGAGTGATGCACATGGTTTGCAGGTTAACCCGTCAAAGACCCAGGTCATTGTGGTTGGCAGTTCCAGGTTGGCACCTAAGGTAAAATGGACGCAGCTTCCTCAGGTTATTTTCAACGGCAATGCTATTCCATTAAGCGAGAAAGTTAAGAACCTAGTTTTGGGTTGACAAACATCTTTCTTGGGGTCCCCAATTACAAGAAGTCAGTCGCAAATTATTTGCTTCTGCCCATTCCCTAAGACGGTTGCGTAACTTTCTGCCAACTGCTACTAAAATTGCGCTAGCCGGACACGGAAGTTTCGGGAGGTACCTGTATCTGATGGGAAAGGAGGAAACGCCTGGGTGTCACCACTGCGAGGGTCGCCCTGAGGACACCGTAGAGCACACGGTGAAAGACTGCCCCGCCTGGGCAGAACACCGACGTGTCCTCACGGCGGCGATAGGCGGAGACCTCTCGCGCCCGGCATTGGTCGAGGCCATTCTGCGGGGCGAGAGGGAGTGGGAAGCGGTCGCCTCCTTCTGCGAAGCAGTCATGCTTCCGAAGGAGGAGGCGGGCCGCGTGTGGGAGAGGATGGCGTCCTCCCTCCAGCCCAGCCGCAGTGGTAGACGCCCACGGCGTCGGACGTCGGCCGACGATTTCCGGCCACCGTAGGCGCGGGCATGCGGACAGCGAGTAAAGGGCAACTCGCTGTCCGACCATGGACCATGCCCGGGTCGACGGCGCGTTGTGTTCCACGCGCGCCTCAAAGAGCGTCAGCAATATGACGAGGCCCCCCCGTAGAGGGCCGAAGCCTGCCGGGGTCGTGGGACTCATCCCATTACCGTGATCCCGGTACGTAAAGGGTTATTGAAGGAACACCGTGGATTTTAGTCAGTAAAAGTCTGACAGTCCCTCCCACCCTGCCCGGGGTGGGAGGACTTATTTGATAATTTCAACACGTTAAAAAAAAAAAAGCACAGTCTCTTTTACTCCCCATCCTAGACTACGCTGATGTCAGTTATCTTGATCTTACTGAGGCACAATTTGATAAACTTGAGCAACTCCAAAATGTTTGCATTAGATTTATATTTGGCTTGCGCAAATATGATCACGTGTCCGAATTTCGTACGAAACTCAAGTGGCTTCCAATACGTCTTCGCCGGAACTTACACATTTTGTCTCTGCTTTACAGTGTGCTGTTGAATCCTAAAACCCCCACTTATCTTAAAGAACGATTTAAGTTCCTTCATGACACACATGCAAAGTTTTCTGATAACCTCAGAGAGGTTATCAGAAAACTTAAGGCTTGCGATACCGAGTCACGCCACCAAATTCTATGGTAAGTCGTTCGCAGCTCAAGCAGTACGGCTGTGGAATGCTCTACCCGTGTCAGTAAGACAAGCACAAACCCTATCTTCTTTCAAAAACTTAGTACAAGATCTTTATTTCTCTCCTTAAATTGTTGTTATTATGTATATCTTTGTTTCTTTCTTTTTTTAAGATATTTGTATGTATATATATGTTTTGAGAACGTTATTTATTGTTTTGTATTTTATATAGATAATTAGTACACCGTGGAATACCCGCGTATTTATTTTCTCCTTCTGTGTCAAATCCATCCAAAGGTTGTCTGTAAAAGATCGCTTTTAGCGATAAGACCGCCCATTGTATCACCCTTTTTAATTGTTAAGTCCATAATTTTGTTTTTACTGTTATGGTGTACAATAAAGAATATATCTATCTATCTATCTATAACAGAATTAAACAAGGACTTAACAACAATAAAGGGTGTTACAATGAGCGGTCTTGTCACTAAAAGCGATGTTTCGCGTTTGACCACCATCTCACCTGATGGTAAGTGATGGCGCATCGCCGTTTGTCTTGTAGTCCGATGATGGAACGGGCTTGACGGAATTAGATTGTGTAATTCCATCGCACACTCTCCGAAATATAATCGATAGACTAGCAACTCGTCGTCGATGTTCAAGGCTCTGGAGCTTTGATTCGACCAGTGTATCGTTGCCCGTGAGTCTTTTGGCCCGTTTCTCAATAGACTCAAGCGCGTCCAGTTGGTACTTGGCAGATCCATCCCAAAGATGAGAGCAGTACTCCATACACGACCGAACTTGTTTGTTATGAGAACAAGTTTTTAAAAAATAACCGCTTTTACACGTCAATCGTTTTTGTCAGTTTATTAGATGAGGCCGGTTGTTTGCTTTCACTCATTGATACTTAAATAGCAGTACATATTATACAGCAATATAAAAATATTAGCAATGCAAAAATCTATATATAAATGTTTACAAAGTCTCTCGCACTTTTGCCATGTTTTTTTAGAAAACTGAACTAAAAAGTTTACGTATATATTTGTACATAATTATAAGCGAGTCAAAGGTTATTAAAGAAGAAAGTGGCCAAGTGCGAGACGGACTCATGCGCAACCTGCCCTAAGGATGTTATTTAAAAACCGTAGAGTTGCTTGCTTATTTTGCTCCCGAAAATAAATACTTAAAGTTCTTTTGTCTGTGTTAAATAAAAAAGAATATTAGTTTTATTTATAATAAAGTTATCGAAAAGAAGCGAGACCAAAATGAGCCCTTATATTAAAAACTAGCTTTTGCCCGCGACTTCGTCCGCGTAGAATAGTTACTTTGGGCTAACGTTAAATTTAACCCCGATTTTGAAGCATTCTTCATTGGTGCTCTGCTCCTATTGGCCTTAGCGTAATGATATATAGCCTATAGCCTTTCTCTATAAATTGACTATTTAATTTAAAATATTTTTTCAATTCGAACCAGTAGTTCCTGAGATTATCGCATTCAAACAAACAAACAAACTCTTCAGCCTTATATTATTAGCATAAATAGCTGTTGCCCGTGACTTCGTCCACGTTTCCGTCGTTTTTCGTAAAAAAAGTAGCCTATGTCCTTCCTCACGGTTCAGTGATTTTGATGTAACACACAGATTAACTTTCGTAATTTAGTAGGGAAATATAATAATTATGTCAATCTATAATACTGTCGAAAAATATCGCAATACGGAACCTCACCATATTATTGGTAATAGCTGTGCCCGCGTCTCCGTTAGCGTGTAACTCCTTGTGTGTTATTAAGTTAATGTATTGGTAACATTGTTTAGATCACGTTCACATGAGGCTTAAGTACCTATAGAACGACAATACTTCAGCGCAAAGCTTCCGGGTAAACTATGTTGAAAGTTGACCCGTCCGACACGTGAACATAAAGATTTCTAGAACTGCTAATCCGGGAAAGAGCGACGTACAACTGACCATGCGAGAAACAACTGACACCGAGATCTACTCCAGCAACACGAAAAGTCTACCCTTGAGCCTTATTAATTGTCATTGCATAACACACCGATACTGGGAATCGCGTTCTTTTAAATTGGAATGGAAAATTATTTGGTATTATGGGAATTCTGGGAATAAAGACGGTTTCTCCTGCACCGCAACCTGTTAAAATTTGAGCCTCGATTATATTTTGTTGCAACTGGTTTACTTTTAGCCGAGTTCCAGTGTAAAGTTGTGGTGGTTTTAAATTTCGGAGCAGAATAATAATCAGAAAGCTTCGAACTGCTAAGCTATCGGGAGTTACACGTGTTATTGTGAGTCAACCATAAAAGATAGATATATGCTGTCGTGGGATATTTGTTATATAATTTTAAGGAGAACATTTCCGTCATAAATGATTTCTGTGTAGCTTTAACCATTAAGGTTGCACACGCGACGGAAGCTTAAAAAATGGAGTAACTTCTCCCGTTTTCCCAACATTTCCCTTCACTGCTCTGCTCCTATTGATTGTAGCGTGATAAAAAGTATACTATAACCTACTCAGGAGTATGAAAAATAATTGTACCAAGTTTCGTTAAAATCCGTCGAGTAGTTTTTGTTTCTATAACGGTTATACAGACAGACAGACAGACAGACAGACAGACAAAAATTTTACTGATTGCATTTTTGGCATCACTATTGATCCCTAATCACCCCCTGATAGTTATTTTGTAAATATATTTCATGTACAGAATTGACCTCTCTACAGATTTATTATAAGTATAGATGACACGTTTTTTCTTGTTTTGTTCATTTGCCTTCGAAAGTAATATTTGTTTACTAAATCACGTCAATAATCATTACATCGTTTCAATAGACATGGAGTAAATTAGACAGACAGACAGCTGCCACAGCTAAAAACAGATCCTTAAAAACGTACAAGTTCAAAATTATGCCCGAAGAGTGCTCCATACCTAATTACCTAATTACTGCCATCGTTTGCAACAAATAAAAGATAGGCAGATCATTGAAAAAAGTACAGGAAATACCCGAGTTAATTACTACTATTAATTAGTGCATCGTGTGAACTAATCATCACAAATACTATATAATCTCAGTATCATTAATATTTAATAGTCCCAGCATTGTTATTAATTGGTGCCCCGCCCTGCAATTAGTCATATCACCCTACATAATGCTGTTTGTCCTTCAATGTTAGTCCAACACAAATAATTGAAAAACTATTATACATGGTGGTGATAAGGTTAGCACATTAAATTGAATGAGAAGTTGCAGGTATTAGAAGTTGTTATCGGTCCGTTAAAATAATAAAATAAATAATTTAACTAAAATTATGATTTTGCATTTTTCAAATAAATGGTGTTATTGGTAAAAAATAAATAATCCTTTATAATATTAGTTTACTGACCTGTAAAAGTGGCAACACCGCGGCGCCGCCGCGCCGAGTGATTGGTCAGCTGATTACGTTTATGTAATACATGATGTTGTGAAATATTAAATTAATATGGAATTCCACTCCTTAGCCGTACGCACAATGAAAGTAATCCTTAAATGCCTTGTGCGTATGGGTGGTAATTATGAAAATTACACAAAGTAATGTTGCCTGCCTGGTTTCGAACCCTCGATCTATAAATCTTAAGTCCCTGTTTTGAAATAGTCATAATTTCTATGCAGGAAACAGAATCTTGAAACCATTCGCTATCAATTTATCAAAGAAAGCATTTGTGTAGGTTCGTAATCGCGATTCAAAAGAGCAAAAGCTGACATAATCTTTTTCATTTTAACTTAAAAAGCTTCTCTTTTCTAAATATTTTGGATAAAAATGGAAAATTTTCAAGATTCAGAGATTTGTTCCGGCTATTTTTAATCTCGTTTTCTCTTTTTTTAGGGTTTCGTAGCCAAATGGCAAAAAACAGAACCTCTGACAAGCCTGTTGGTCTAGTGGTCAGTGGCCCTGACTGCTATGCGCAAGGTCGTGGGTTCGATTCCCTGTGTGATGAGCACGGTCATTTGTTCTTTGTCTGGGTGTAATTTATCTATAATATGTATGTATTTAGAAATATATATGTATGTTTATCAGTTGTCTAGTACTCATAGCACAAGCTCTGCTTAGTTTGGGACTAGATGGCGTGCGAAAGTTGTGGAATATTATATTATTATTATTATGTATTAGTCTTGCCAAGGGATATTATGTTAGGCAGTTGCTAGGTTGTGGAGATAAGATAGGCAGTTGCTCCATGTAAAACACTACTCCTAGTTGCCCCGTCGCGACGTTCCTGATGAGGGCACATGGCAACGTTGGGATTGCCACAAAAGAGGCTCACGCTCCGCAGTGGTCAAATCCGGGCAATAAATGATGAGGAATGGTGATAACTTATAAGATAAGAATAATAAATGATATTAAGGTACACGAGCCGACAGCGTTGCATTGTTGCTCAAGTCCAGACTACTGAAGTTCAATGGCCGGTGAGAGCAAATTGCTTGATAAATTGGACACTATTGTGATAACAGTTACCGGGGCATATAACAATAGCTATTTATCACTGAAAATTCTCTGTTAAGGTAATCGTTGGCTGGAGATGCTATATGCGTATGTTTGCAGAAATACGCGGTCTAAATTGGATCATAATTAATTTTTTTATAATAAACTCTATAAAAATAGTAGCTCTCTGCACTCCTCACGTATTATATTTGTAAACAGATATATTATTAAGTATAATGTATGTATTTTGGTTAAACAAGTCTTTGTTACATACGTTCGGACCAGGGACCAAAGAGTGTTAGGTTCTAATTATGTGTTACAACTGACTATTTACTCATGCTTACGTTTTAGTCGAATGCTCGCGTGATGGTAGAGACGCCAGCACATCAAGCTACAACAATCTGTCAAATTAATAGATTTACAACTTTATTTTTAAAGAAATTAGGTTCAAGGTTGATTGGGAAAATTTGACAGTTTCGGGTAGCTTCATGTGCTGGCGTCTGTACATTAAAATGTTTTACATAAGTCGTATATGGCAATGAAATGTACAGTTTAAATATAATTAACCCACAAAAACATTTTAATAAGTGAAATAAACAACCGAGTAGGTACTTTTTGCTGCCGCGAACAAAATTCATTCAAATAACTTGTTAAATGATGTTGCGATTATCGGTAACTGTGGGAAAATTGTTTAAGTTAAATGTAATATAAAAAAGCCGCTTATGGCAGTTTCCGGACAAAATTATGTAGGTACATAGTTAAAGTTAAACATTGTTAGGTAAAATATTTTGAAAATGTTTTACCTATAATTTTTACGTTAGTCAATTTTTTTGTTATACAGTATGAAAAAGGATGCTCTGATGTATTCAGTAGATACTCATCCATCTATACATACAAATAAAATTGAAGAAATAATTGTTTTCTAAAGTTGTTTGTGTTTTAGTATCGTGTAAATAAAACTTTGTTTGTATTTAAGTATCATGCATTAACATGATACTAAAATACAAACAAACTTTTTTATAAGGGGTAGAGTTAATTCGGCATCAAAATTTTCGTCTACGCTGCTGTCAACGGACAAAAGCCCGAAACACTGTCAGTTTTGCTTCATTCAATGGCCGATTATTTGACTTGAATAAAAACTTTTTACCAAAAAATTAAACCGACTCCCAAAAAACACTGCAAAGTGAAAAATAACTTTAATTTCGGTAGTCGGTGTCTTTAGTTTTGTATTTTCGTTTTTGGCCACTCTCTTTATAATATAAAGAGAGTGGCTGGCCTTATACAGGGGGTATTACAGAAAGGGGCTCTGTACAGTTCTGTTTATATGAAAAGTTGACTTATTGAGTTTTCTTCATTATCTGCTTAGCCTTTTCTCAAATATGTTAGGATCGGTTCCGAGTCTAACCGAATGCAGCTGACAACTAGTGTTTTATATATAGCGACTGATTATCTTCAGTATAACGTCTAAACTTGCTTTCCGAACCTCGGAGGTATCACGATAAGTCACTAGACCCTTGTGGCTTGGCGGCGGCAACCTCTCGCGCCCGGCCCTGGTTCAGACCATGGTGCGGGGTGAGAGGAAATGGGATGCAGTCGCCTCTTTCTGCGAAGCAGTAATGCTAGCGAAGGAGGAGGCTGAACGCGCGAGGGAGAGGCAACTCTCTTCATCGCGCCCCAGCCGCCGCGGGAGACGCCCCGGGCGTCGGGTATCGCAAGCTCCGGCCACCGCAGGCGCGGGCTTGCGGACGGCAAGCAGGGGTAGCTCACCGTCCCGTTAGGACCAGACCCGGGTCAGCGACGCGTCGTGTTCCACGCGCGCCTCAAAGAGTCGTCAGCACGAGCGACGGAGCCCCATAGGGCTATTGCTTGCCGGGGTTGCGGGAATGTTGTAGCTGAAGGAACAGGGTGGGTTTTTAGTCAGTAGAAATCTGACACTCCCTTCCGCTCCACCCAGAGCGGGAGAAGTCATTCGATGATTTTCCCAACCCGCAAAAAAAGACCCTTGAAGCTGTTATTTTTTTGCCAAGAGCTCAACCTGAATAATTACTTTTTCCGTAACCTTATTTAATCTGTATAAACCTTCTTACCTTCATTGATAATAAATAGGTAGATTTTATTAGGTACTTACTAACTGTATAGTATTCGTCATTATTGTCTTTTGCGTAAGATAATAATCTACCATTGTGCTATTTTCTTTATACCTTTATCAGTATTTTTTATGATAATTCGATATATTTAACATGTTTTAGCCTAGTGATTAAAACTTGACATCATACTGAATCTTAATAATAAACTTTTTAGAATAAATTGGTAAGTTTTTTAGAGTTTAGGAGCCGTATTTTTGCATTAACAATGCACACTTATTTGCACAGCTGCAGCTTTCTACTATAAACGACAAGATTATTTATTTTAACAGCCTTGGAAAATGCCTCATTCCCACATTATTATTTTTTGTTCCTCCTCACGTCGAGTTCCTCAACGCTAAGAGTCGTGAAACCCCCGTATAGCTTTTTCTTGATGGTGTTCCGACATCTATGCCTGTTCTTGGCATCGTGAAGAGACACGTGTAATTGGACGTCCAGGGTGGAATGGACCTGATCAACCCACCTTCTTGGCTGAATGAGTAATGAGTAATAAAAAAAAAATATTACTACCGCTTCTATTTAATTGCACATGATTTACTTGCCGTTCTTCGCCAAAAACATTAATTTTGTGCGTAAGAATTTGGGTTCAGTCTAAGGCAGTTGTTCAACTGCAGGCGAGTAAACGACTATCAGCGATTTCCTCGCTCAAGAAACGCACAATGCAATATACATTCCGTGTAAACGAAAGAGATGCATATATTAATAGTTGCTCTCTGTTCACACTGCCGGCGATTACTCGCTTCGCTAGTTTTGTCACTGAGCGACAAAAGCTGTCAAGGATAATACTCGCTCAGCGATCACTTGGCGGTCAGAACTCACGCTGAGAAATCAGCCAGATTAGATTTAGCTCAGCGACTAAACTATCGAAACAACACACTCGCTGCTCGCCAACTCGTTTTCAGATCCTAGCTCTACTTCATAGTCGGCGATGGGACAACTGCCTAAACTTGTGTGTACTACTGCCAAAAAATGCAAATTGTCTGAATGTATGTATGTAATTGTTAATTAATAAAACCCCCAAAACCCTAACCTTTACACATCTTGGTTATATGGAATCCTATCAAAACATTCCGTATCTACTATGTTTCGGGTGCCCTATACCCAAATCACATAGATATTGGTTTATCTCAGATAAGATACCACTCTAATTTCGGCCTTTTAAAATTCCTTCTATTTGATGTAGATTATAATTATCTCTATTTCACTACTATGCATATTTCAGTTTTGATAAGACTCATACATATATGTGTATACACTAAAACACGCCATAACACTTATTTTCCCAGTAGCTAAACTCAGTTAAGCGCATGGATTGAATTGAAAAACAAAAGTGTGTACATGTCATAATAATACTGCCTACTTTTTCTACTTCTTACTAATAATAATATGTAATTGTTAACTAGCCAAATACCAACGGGACGCGCTTGAGTCTATCGAGAAACGGGCCAAGAGACTCATTGGCAACGAGTCTCACTGGTCGAGTCAACAAAGCTGCAGAGCCTTGAACATCGACGACGAGAGACAAGTCTATCGGTTACATTTTGGGGAGTGTGCGATGGAATTACACAATCTCATTCCGTCAAGCCCGTTTCATCATCGGACTACAAGACAAACGGCGATGCGCCATCGTAACATGGTGGACATCCCACCCACATGCACAAAACGTTTTGAGAATACTTTCATTGTGCGTAAGGCTATCCCTGCCGGAGCCTGCGTTTCCTGATCGCTATAACCTGGAAGTCTTTAAGTCAAGAGTGAATAGGTTACTTCTAGGCAAGCGTGCTCCCGCTTCGACCACATCATCACTTACCATCAGGTGAGATGGTGGTCAAACGCGAACCTATTATTAATTAAAAAAAAACCGAAACCTTACAATAATATAGGTTATATATCAGAATAACCCATAAGCTACTTCACTCCGGAATTCCCAAGGAATTAGAATTTACACGGAAAGACACGCGTATGCATTTGCGGGCACAACTACACAGTTTATGTGAATGTCTGTCTGTCTGTTGTGCTTTCATGTCTCAACCCTCAAACCGATTTTTTCAAAACACTACCCCCGGTGGATTAAATTTTGTGTGAATGACAATTCGCATCACGCTCACTGAACTATTAACAGCGAAGTTTTGGTATAACTGTAATATAACAATGTTGTTCTGTAAATATCTCACTGTGAAAACTCTGACCAGTATTTTGATGAGACACTTCGGTTAACTTTTCAAGATAAGATTCTTATTGGACAGCACTACAGCAATTTTTTTTTAATTTAAATAGTTTCCCGTTTGACCACTGTCTCACCTGATGGTAAGTGATGATGTGGTCGAAGATGGAGCACGCTTACCTAAAAGTAACCTATTCACTCTTGACTTAAATACTCCTAGGTTGTAACTATCGGGAAACACAGACTCCGGCAGAGAATTCCACTCCTTAGCCGTACGCACAATGAAGGTATTCCCAAAACGTTTAGTGCGTATGGGTGGGATGTCCACCATGTAACGATGGCGCTTCGCCGTTTGTCTCGTAGTCCGATGATGGAACGGGCTTGGCGGAATTAGATTGTGAAATTCCATCGCACACTCCCCGAAATGTAACCGGTAGAAAACCGATAGACTTCTATTGAATAAAATACTATTCTCTCAATATATTATCATTGTGGAAACTTCAGTATATGTAATGGATTTGACTTCGACTGCCTACGAGTATCTGACTACCACAACCATTTAGCTGGGTAACATGGAACCCTTTGATAAGACCAGTTATAACTATCAGTAGCGCCAGTCAAATATGTTCAAATGTCAGCCCGGATCAATGGTTTAACGTGCTTCCCGAGGTACAGACAAATTTCGATACGTTCAAGGGCATAGCAGGTAGTTTTCAGTGGCAAATCAAATCCGCTGAACAAAACGAGGATTTGAATGATTTATTCGTATTTATTTAATGATGTCTATGATATATATAGATGCAATCTTCTTTCTTACTTTTATGAGTGACGTATTAATTGCTATAGACAATCAGCACTTTTTTACTTTGATGTGTAACGTATTAATTGTTATAGACAATCAGCACGTACTCACTAATACCACGGGGATTTATCATGATTAGTAACTTGTACTATCGTAATGCATACAATGCGCTCTGCTATTTTATGATGTTATTTACTTGATAATATTCTATTTACATAGACTATTATGTATTTAGCACAATTATATGATAAATTTATAGTTTTCATATTGATGCAAATATTTATGTTTCTATTGTGTACGAATATTCACGTGTTACCTAAGCGTCTGGGTTCGTATTGTGTAATTATGATGTTAACGAAGAGTGTGAGTTTAAATGCCAAGTTAGGTATAATATTATACATTACATTGAAGTTTAAATTTTTATTAAATTTAAAAGAACTATTGGTTGCCCAGTGGTCAAAATTCGAGCATAATTAATTTTAATGTTAAGTTTTGTCGTTATATGTCGTTATTTTCACGTATTATGTGTAGTGTATATTTATGTGTAACATAATCCTTTCATTTGATTTGTTTGTTATAATTAAATCTCGAAAAACGAGCTGAGTGACACTTATATATATACTAGTATTTGCGTGTTGCGCGAAGTGCAAGCACCTCGCGTGCTTTCTTTAAGAAAAAAAAGGGGGGGGTGATGGGGGGGAGATGGGGGGGGGGTTGCACAATTATTTCGACTAAAGCATTGCCCCTCTAAACGAATCTGAAAAAAAAAAAATGTTCCAAGTCTCTTAATTTCCGAGATCCGCCTAAAGGGGGTGAGAAAGGAGGCAAGGGGGGCGACTTTGAAAAATGGTTTTTACTTTACCGAGCCTTTTCTATACGAATCCGTAAAAAAAAATACGGGTCTCGTAGTTTCCGAGACACGATAGGGAGGGGGGAGAAGGGGGGTGACAAGGGGAGGTTTGGCACTTTTCCCGTAGGTTTGAGAGTTACTTGTTTACGAATCTGTCAAAATATACCCACCTCCCCATCCACCATCTGGGAGAACAATTATGTCAGTGAGTCAGTGGTAATTTATCTTTATATAATACAACTAGTATTTGCGTGTTGCGCGAGGTGCAAGCACCTCGCGTGCTTGTGAAAAAAAAAAATGGGGGTAATGGGGGAGATGGGGGGGGTTTAGTATTTGCGTGTTGCGCGAGGTGCAAGCACCTCGCGAGCTTGTGAAAAAAAAAAAAAAAAGTGGGGGGGGGGTGATGGGGGGGGGGGTTGCAGAAGTATTTTGACTAAAGCATTGCCCCTCTAAATGAATCTGAAAAAAAAATGTTCCAAGTCTCTTAATTTCCGAGATCCGCCTAAAGGGGGTGAGAAGGGGGGCGGGGGGGGGGGGGCGACTGAAAAATGGTTTTTACTTTACCGAGCCTTCTCTATACGAATCCGTAAAAAAAAATACGGTTCTCGTAGTTTCCGAGATACGATAGGGGGGGGGGGGGAGAAGGGGGGTGAAAAGGGGAAGTTTGGCACTTTTCCCGTAGGTTTTAGAGTTATTTGTTTACGAATCTGTCAAAATATACCCACCTCCCCATCCACCATCTGGGAGAACAATTCTGTCAATGAGTGAGTCAGTCAGTCAGTCAGTGAGTGGTAATTTAGCTTTATATAATACAACTAGTATTTGCGTGTTGCGCGAGGTGCAAGCACCTCGCGTGCTTGTGAAAAAAAAAATGGGGGTAATGGGGGAGATGGGGGGGGTTTAGTATTTGCGTGTTGCGCGAGGTGCAAGCACCTCGCGTGCTTGTGAAAAAAAAAAAAAAAAAAGTGGGGGGGGGGTGATGGGGGGGGGTTGCAGAAGTATTTTGACTAAAGCATTGCCCCTCTAAATGAATCTGAAAAAAAAATGTTCCAAGTCTCTTAATTTCCGAGATCCGCCTAAAGGGGGTGAGAAGGGGGGCAAGGGGCTCCGACTTTGAAAATAGTTTTTACTTTATCGAGCCTCCTCTATACGAATCCGTAAATAGAAAAAAATACGGGTTTCGTAGTTTCCGACATACGATAGGGAGGGGGGAGAAGGGGGGTGAAAAGGGGAGGTTTGGCACTTTTCCCGTAGGTTTGAGAGTTACTTGTTTTCGAATCTGTCAAAATATACCCACCTCCCCATCCACCATCTGAGAGAACAATTATGTCAATGAGTCAGTCAGTGAGTCAGTGAGTGGTAATTTAGCTTTATATAATATAATAACTAGTATTTGCGTGTTGCGCGAGGTGCAAGCACCGCGCGTGCTTGTGGTAAAAAAAAGTTTGTGTGTGATTGCACAATTATTTCGACTAAAGCATTGCCCCTCTAAATGAATCTGAAAAAAAAAATGTTCCAAGTCTCTTAATTTCCGAGATCCGCCTAAAGGGGGTGAGAAGGGGGGTGGGGGGGGGCGACTTTGATAAATGGTTTTTACTTTACCGAGCCTTTTCTATACGAATCCGTAAAAAAAAAAAATACGGGTCTCGTAGTTTCCGAGATACGACAACTAAATTATAACATAACTTTTGCTAGTTTGAAATTTATATTCTGGGTAAGGCCCTTTAATAACGTATCTTCTATTAGAGAATCTTTTAATTTGGTTAGGTGCATATAGTCACAGAGTAATGGAATAGAAGAAAGCAATAACTACAAAAACCTAGTTTTTGAGTTGATTCAGGTTGGATGTAGTAGTGCGGTATACAGCGATTATTTTGCTAGAAAGGCAGACAGATTGACTACCGACTGACTGACTATCTGTATGTCTATCAAACGTAATACTTAATTGAGCTTATAGATAGTTATTTGATTATATGTATATATATATATATATATATATATATTATATATAAATATATTGTAAGGTGTACAATAAAGTTTATAATAAATAAATAAATAATAAATAGGCATACTGACTGTGATAGAAAGACAGATAGATTGACTACCAGTCACTGACTGAGTTGTGGTAGACAATGTTGTGGGTGCAATAACAAAGATGATCTGAACAAAAAACATATGTGAGAACAGAAAAAAGTTTAAATAAATGAGATTGACTTAAAACTACTTAACTTAAAGTACAATATAAACTTCTTCAATTATGAATGAAAATGAGGGAAACTAGATACTACGACGGTATCCTTTATAGTATAGGATTACTTTATTTCATATTTAATCTTTCCTCATAAGCACGGTAGACATTTACCTACATATTTATTATATGATTTGAGCAGGACTTAAAACAGACGTTGTGCTCGAAATTTCTTTCCGTATTTCTTCTCAGGGTCGTGATCTAGGTAAACACCAGCCACATTTTCTTTGATGATCTGTGACATTTAATATTATATCTTGACATTTATTTTATTTTTGATATTCGTGATGAAAAAAAAAATAATTTTTGGAAATCAATAGCAACTGTGACATTAGTGTTATTCAATTTAATTTTTTGGGATAATGAACGATTTTTTTATAACCATACTTTTATTATATGTATAATGTTTCCAGGAATCTGCCTAAATAAAAAAAAATGTAAATAACGCTACTTTGTACCATATTAAACCTTAATGTTTTAAAAATTAAAGATCACAGTTAGAAACAATAAAAGGTAATGTATTATTTTAATTTCATTGATTTCTGTAATCTTACACATATCGATATTTACAATGTAGATAATAAATTAAATAGGTAGATGCCCGATATAATATCCAATGACTTACGCGAAGGTGTTTTATAAGTCATCTGTATACAGGGTGTTTCGGAATGTTGTGGTAATGTTAAACTAAGAAATTTTGTATCTGATATCCATATGTTAATAACCTATTGCATTTTTATTTATTTATACAAATACATTCGAATATTATGTTTCAAAATGTATAAATATAAATGACATTGAAGCATCGGTCAGTCATTTTAAAATAACTTTCTTTTATTTAGTGCATATAGTTATTTACACGATGCTAAAACAGAAATAAACTTTTTTTATTGTCTGTCTTTCTATCATTTTGTTTATCCGGGCTAATTTCTGGATGATTGAACCGATGTATGATGCCGCCAGGAGCATGTTTATTCCGATACAACCAGTCCCTAGCTGCTCTCCCCCACCGACGCCCTAAGCCGAGATCCGTACCCCACAGGGGATGCCCTTAGTGTGTATTCGCCTAGTTTGTAAGGTTAATATAAGCCCTGGCTGGAGTATTTATTTATAATGAAAAGGTTGACTGTTAGAGAATGCCTTGCTGCATTAAGTCCGCTCATGTTCTATTATTGTACATAAAGTTTAAATAAATATATAATTAATTAAGGCAGCCATAGGCCAGTCTAGTTAAGCAGCCGACAATCTCAGAAGTTGACCTGCGAGATGCCACACAAGAAAAAATATGTTTAAAGTCAATTACATATGACATATTTTTATTTTATCACATATAATATAATTATATAGAACTTCTGTTATAAATATAACCACAGATTTCTGTTACAGACTGTATAGTATTGAAACGGATGGTCGTATCAGAAATAAGTGTTCAATACGCACGTATAGTAAACGCTATAAATTATGAATGTTTTTGTAAAAATATTCTTATCAATATACTTAAAACGTTAAGATTTTAATACTTTTAGGGGACCTATTTACAGCTTGGTGATACTTAACCTTTATTTACTCTGTTATATACTTTTACTAGGTGGACAAAGGTCTCCCTCCGTTTCTCCAAGCGATTGGGCAAGCGAACCTCTTCCTTCCAAATCTTAGGGAAGCTATCCAGATCGTTTTCTTTTATGTTATCTCTTTCGTGATCTGCCGTGGCCCGGTGTTTCTGTCTTAAGGCACCAATACTGTATCTTGTGGGCACTGCTACAGCATGTGCCCAGTATATACACATAAATATAAAATATTTAAATCTAAAAAAAAAAACTAAAACATGGGGTCGAAAAATATACATAAGCAGCGATTACTGTCCACTGCTAATGTACCGAATAGACTGGCCGCATTGTGACGTTGTATTATAGCTATGCTTAACCTTTGTTCAAAGTAAAGGCGAACTTTGGATCTCGTGATGAGAACGTCAAGCGGCGGAAATGTTATAACCTCGTTGGTAGCGACACTTATGAGTATTTGGGGTTGAAATTCTCGAATTGTGGGGTGCGAGCACTCACATCTTATTCAAAGATCTTTCCAGATACCTAGTTGATATTTCGCATTACCTTGGACAGAATCTAAGCGTGTAGATGTTTTTTACTGGATAAGTGAACATGACCAGAGGTCGTGGGATAGACTATAGTACTCTACTAGTTCCTGCCCGCGACTTGGTTCGCGTGGTCGGTGGGGATTCTGGGATAAAAACGAGTGTGATACGTGATTTCGAAAAGTGAAACACGAGTACGAAACACTTAACAACGAATACACGCTACCACGAAAAACCTAACGCCGTAGCCTTGGGATCTCGAATAAATAAATCTGTAATTTAATTCAAAACACTTAACAACGAATGCACACAAACAAGAAAAACTGAACACCGTAGCCATGCAATATCGAATAATTAAATCTCTAAAAGTCTTCGTCAAATGTTTTTATTAATTTAACAATCAAACATTGCTTTTGCTATTTTAAACTATAAAAAACTCATATTACCCATATCCCCTCATATTTCCCGTAAGGAAATAAATAATTGTTTGGTTGATTGACACATAAATGCACATAATATATTGTTTTATTTTTCTCAAAAATTAATGTTTGGATAAAGAATATCGTTTAAAATAGCAAAAGCAATGTTTGATTGTTAAATTAATAAAGACATTTTATGAAGACTTTTCGAGATTTAGTTATTCAAGATCGCATGGCAACGTGGTTCAGTTTTTCTTGTTAGTGTGCATTCGTTGTAGTGATTCGAATAGGTGAAATTAGAGATTTAGTTATTCGAGATCTCATGGCTACGGCGTTAGGTTTTTTGTGGCATTCGTTGTTAAGTGTTTCGTATTCGTGAACTTATGGGGACGTGTTCTTTTCTTCGGTGTTTCACTTTTCGAAGTCATGTATCACACCCGAAAAACACCTAGCGTTTTGTTAGTTGCTAGATGTTTTGTTATTACTAGATATGTAGTTTAGATGTATTAGTCCAGGATATCAGCTATCGACTTACCGAATTTCATTCAGACCAGTTCAGTATTTTTTGAGTGAAAGAGTAACAAACATGCATACATCCATACTCCATCTATATATCAATTCTCATAAATTTTCGGATTTATAATATTAGAGATATTCCGAAATTTTTGTGTAAAATTGTACTGATTATGTTATGGTGATACATTTTCGCTCACACTTTGAAGTGTATGAACTTTTTTATTCATCATATGAGGAAGCTCTGACCAAGATCAAGTACCTACTTATCCATTGTGCATGCGTTGTCAATGACAGGATACAAGCGATTGTTTACAACTAGGTACTTTATAGCTCATCGACAAATGTCTTAAACTTTCGTGGGAAATGAAATATTGGTACAGACACTGGCCCTGTTCGTCAAGTGTAGACACTGTTTACTATTACACTACGTATTATCCAGAAAATGATAAAAAAGGCAGACCTAGTCTACCTTATGCTAAAAGCTGACGACTCACAAGAAAACTTTAACAAAGTTTATACGTTGAGAATTTTCAGTATAAGACGCCGCAAGAAACAAAAATAAATACTGTCATGGAACTGCCAACTCAAATTCTAAATAGTAGGTGTGTGTCATTCTAATTTTAGGTAAAAATATATTACGAAAATTAAAACAATGTATTTCATATGGATTTAAGATTTCCTGGTTTATTTCAGTAGAAGTCCCTACTGCTCCAACTAGAAAGGGAAGAGTCATTTGATAATTTTTAAATAAAAAATAATGTGTCTTTTCATTACCAAATTCGGAAGTAAAACTGCGGGCACTTCTTTTTTAGGATTTATTAATTAAGGTTATCAAATAATATACAGTATTTTGTAGGTATTTATTATAAACAGCCTTATACAGTCTTATTTATACGATAACCAGCATTAATAATATTTTGTTTATGGTTTTTGTTTGGAATTATTTATACCAATTATTTAATTAAAAAAAAATATGCTAGAAAATAATTTAAGCTGACATGGTCAGTAACAGTATCATTAGAACGAAAACGGGATATTTACCATGTGTTTCGAGTTTCCAATATTTCGCGACTGTTGCAAGCGCCATGATCACACGGATGAAGTAATTGCGGGTGGAAGTTTATGAGCAGACAAATCGGTCTACCCTCTTCCTCGTTCGTTTTGTTCGACACCACTACCACTGTCACATGTAAATAATCCCGTTTTTAGTTCTAATGATAATACAGGAATTAATCTTAGGTAATTCATAATACGTGACAATATCGTGTTGACGACTTTATGTTCACACTATCATAAACAATAGCTACTGAATCGATAACTACAACATTTAGGTTCCGGTAAGTGCTAGCTCTGAAACAGTATGACCCAGTTATTGTTCTAGGAAGTTTATTAACTCTTGTAGATTTGTCAAGCCGCTTTAAGAGGGACAAGTTTGATAGTATGCAATACATGTGCAGTAAATGAAAATACTGGAAATATTCTGCATAATTAACAACTTTTTGAAATCTCGAATAAAATGTGGCCCATTAAAAAATATATATATTTGTGTGTATAAATCGACAAAATCCGACTATACACACTATTATACATATTTTAACGACTGAAGAAGGGTAGTGATTTACGATAGTATACTAAGTATAGTACTTATTTTACATCCATATATTACATTTATGTATGAATGTATATTTCTTTGGTTCAAAAGTGTTTTTTTTTTAATTATTCAGAATAGGCTCGTATTTGACTACCATCTCACCTGATTGTAAGCGATGATTATTTGGAAGTTTTTAGTCGTTTTTTAAATAATTTGCTTTTGAATTTGTCAATGATTTTTTTATGTCACGTAATCGCTTGATGAGGTTTACGATTAAACGAGCGAGCCCGAAGGATGCCTGTTCACTATTGCTTGGTAGGTAACAGAGAAGCTTTTTGTTTTTATACAGGTTTTCACATTCTTGTAACAGCTACATTCAGGTTCTGCTAGTCTAGTTTGTTACTTTCTAAGGATTATAGCCATTTATTAAACCCTTTCTATTTTTCTCATTCATTTCGTTTTTAATCTTCTTTTATAATATTTTATTTACCATTTGTCACACAGCACACAGGTCATGCAAGTTCAAGCAAAGAGTTTACACACTATTGAAATTTTTTCTTAAAATGTTATCTAAACAGGAATGTCATTGCAATCTCGCTACATGTTACTTAAATACTCAACTAATGTTCTTAATAATCGATTTTAATACTATTTTGTATCAAACCGTCGAAATTATTTTTATTTTTTATAAACAATTGTATAATCTGTGGTGTGGCGGCATAAAGCCCGCCATCCGCTTAAAAAAAAGTTCACTTATTTCGTAAGTTATGTAATAATAGTTGTGCAGACTTGGGTATTAAAGCTATAATTCATAATTATTTACCTTTTGTATTTGAAAAAAGTTATAAAAATGTCGTCGGCGTCGTCCGATGAGTGTGATTTAAATGCAACACCGCCTGATATTATCCATGCAGCAAAAATAATTAATGATGTACAGTGACTATAAATTTTAATAAATAAGTTCTTTCTGCCCTATAATTTTATTTATTTACTCGCAAATGTGATGAAAAACATTGTATGTTTCACGGGCGGTACGGGAATTACGAACCTCGACTCAGAAAGCCCTGTCTCCGACTTCGGGCTTCTACTAGAGCCTCGATCGTAATTCCTTACTTACCGCCCTTAATACACAATGTACTATTCTATAAACTATAAAATCACAATAAAAAAAATTAAGTAAATGTGCACTCATATCGTTATCCATATAATATTATAATTGGGATCGCGACGATTTTAATCTTCAATGTGCTACATTAAACGAAACAATATTACCTACTTAATTATGCATTATTATCCTTGTTATATATTTTTTTATTGATCTAACTCTCTCCTTTAAGTTTTTTCCATCCAAAGGGTGTCTGTACGAGATCGCCCTGTGCGATAAGACCGCCCATTGTACACTAGTTTTACTTTTTGTGTCAATTGAAATATTGTAAGGTGTACAATAAAGTATATAATAAATAATTAATAAATTGTTCTATTCATGGGTTCCAGATCGATAGGACCGCCAACTCCAAAGTGTCGTTCTTCGACATCTCGCATGTGGTGGACACGGTGGCCGTCGCGTTCAAACCGCGACCGCTGAACCGCAAGATCAAGATCATCCTCACTCTCCTGATGGTGTTCATGCTGTTTGGACCTACTTCATGTACGTGTAAAATCATAACATGACATAATCAGCCTATAAAGTTTTTACTGCTAGAGGCCTCCAATCTATAATAATTATTTAATTATAAAAATCATTTATTTCTCTTTAATAAGACAAACATTATTGCACAAAATAATGAGACCTTAGATCTATGAGAGAGAATAGGCCGTAATCCACCGCGCAGGCTCAATGCGGGTTGGGGAATCAAAAACAAATATTTAAACTAGGCTGAAAATCAGAAATAATTGAACGTCATAAATTAGCATGAAGACAATCCCCATAACGACATCACTTCCTAGTGTTTTAGCTGGGAAAATGAAATGACGCAACAAACTACCCATAAACACAGTCTGTTACGAAAGAAATTGTGAATATATACATTAGTATAATAAATAATTTTTAAACGAGAATATTACATTAAATAATAATGCCATATATATCATGGTATACTACATTATACCATTAACTAAATATAAAACGACAATAAAAATACAAATTAAGTTAATACTTAAAGTCAAGTGTCAAGCATATCCTGCCAGGCATAAATGGCATGCCTGCTTCACAAACATGAACGAACAAAAAATAACATTACACAAACAATTCATAAATAATAAACAATAGTTAGCAGTGACTTAATCCTTTATACCAGTATATGTATAAACTATAGGACAGTCTAGTTTGGCTGTTTTACCATTAAAGACACTGAGCGTACTTCCATGTAACCAACTTAGAAGAGATGCGGTCTTTTTGCGCCAAAGAGCCGTAAAACCATCTGTTTGCGCATCAGCAAATATACCTGACGTGCTACAGAAATGCGGAAGCCGCAAAATCGCCCTGAAGCTGTTTTTAAATTGACGCCAGCACATGAAGCTACCCGAAACTGTAAAATTTTCCCAACCAATCTTGAACCTAATTTCTTTAACAATAAAGAAATGCTATTAAAGAAATTTGACAGATTGTTGTAGCTTGATGTGCAGCCGTCCGTACAATACGCTTTAAATGAAGTTATTTTGACAGCATCCATACAATGTAAATATCTGCGCGCTAACATATTCGCCCGATCTGACAATGCAAAGATAGCAAATTATCTCGCCATTGATGAATTGCGTCTAAGACCCTACAATGTCTAGAATTGTATTTATGTAAAGATATATGCACGTGTAAATAATGTAAATCTCGCAAGTTTTGTTATCTGTCAGTTCAGAGGTACTTACATAATTTAATCTGCCTACACTGTTGGGACTCAAACCTCCTGACTATAAGAGGGAATGGGCTGTGACCCACCACGCCCATCACACGGACCCATTGCTGGTTGGTGGATTTTCGATCCTAGGGCAGTTTTCTCTCTATGTTTCACTTTACCGTTTTGTGTGATAAAAAAATTACACAAAGTTACGTACCTGTCTGGGTTCAAAACCGCTCGATCACTATTGCCCTATAACTATGTTACATAAGTTTACAACTTTTTTTGAATATTACAGCGGAACACACCGTGTTCTATTTGTTCGTGAGGAATCGTCTGAACTGGGACATGGTGAAATTCAGCGTGTACTTCAGCTACTCAATCGTGTTACATTCTTTCGGTAAGTGCTGAATGGAGGTTAATCATATCTATTTTTTCTTCATTTAGTATAGGTATTATTATCTGATTTGTCATTTCATTTTTTTTGGGTCAAGTTCCAGTCTAACGCAGTATTCCCGTTTGAGCACCAATTTTTGGAGCACGAAAGGTAATTCCATTTGAAATGGGAATAACTTTGGTGCTCAATGCACAGGTGCTTAAAAAATAGGTGCTCAAACGGGAATACTCCAGTCTAACCGTGTTTTACGTGGCTTAACTGCCTATCTGACTTTAGGTGACTTTAGCACGATGCCACTTGGCAAGACTGCTATCAGATTTTCTAGCTTTCGACTGTCCGTAAAGACTGCCAAACACGAACTAATGATAGCCGCGACCAATAACGTAATGAGTTTTCCGAGGCATGTAGGAATATATATATATATATATATATATATACATATTTACGATGGTCACTCATCCACAGAACGACATTCGCATGCGTTGCTTAACCATGAAGTGGATTTAATCAAGTCTTAAATATCGCTAGGTTTATTTGTTTATTACTAAATGATAATGATAAATTCTTTAGGTCACGCAGAGACAATAAGTAATGTTAAACAGAAGTGATTAAATTTTAGTTTTATACGAAGATGTTCATATTATTATGTTATATATACAAACACCAATGTTTGTATATTTGTCTGTTATACGTTCCTTAAGCCGTTGGTCAGATTGTGATGAGAGAGTGTTCTGAAGATGCGAGAAAAGTTTTCTGGACCAAAAAAATCAGCTTTCATTTTGATTTCGCTGTTTGTAACAAACCAAACATTTTATTACTTACGTACAGCTAGTTCGATGTAAAATAATATTATACTCAATTTAATAAAGCAAAACAAACAAATGTTAAGAAAAGCAATTTTGCGCTACGAGTATTAAGCGCACAATTGCCATTTCTTACTATTGTGTTCGCAAGCTTAAAGTTGGAGGGTCGATTGGTTGACTAGTCTTTTAATTGTTCCAGAGATTGGTTGGTAGGCTGAGTAATTTTGTATCAAACTTAAATGTGAAGAATGAGCGAATGAATGAATGAAATGAATGGTAGATTACGCCGCTTCGACAAATTCCTTGATTACAAAAGCAATCGGCTGTGTTAAAAAAGAAACTAAAAGATGAGACGATTTTCTTTACATCTTTGATAGAACTCAAAGCTATAAAAAGAATACTGCCCACCTTACAAATGTATATGAGGGTTATAATATCCCTTTTTTCTTTAATGAAGGGCAGGAGTGCCGGCTGCCTGCCTTGATTTTTCAAAGGGGATTTTAAAACGTTAATCTCATAAACTTCGGGCAACGTCAAAAGATATGAAAGGAGCCTCTCAATTTTTTAACATTAAGAGGTAATGACAGAGATTTCGGGGTAGCAAGAAAAAGTAAATTGAATTTTGGTAAATTTCAATAACATTTTTTCTTATAAATTTGTTATATTGTTGATAAGTTGACAATAGTGACGTGACGTCAGTGTCCGTGCTCGTTGATTTTAATGCCCACCTGGGTGGTCTTTTCTTTAGTGAGCTAAGGAATTTTTGTGGTGAGAAAAGATGGACATATGCGGACATGGAAAATCTTAACACAGGTGACTATACTTTTATAAGTGATGTTCATGGTTCTTGTCAGAGGCTTGATCATTGTGTTAGTACTGAAATAAATTATAAAATTATATCTAATATAAAAATACGTTTTCTGGTCCGATCGTTATCCGCTCGAAATAAAGTGTAATTATAATGTTGTAAGGCATAAGAAAACGACTTCAAATTATGTACTTAACAAAATAGTTTGGGGCAATAGAACGCCTGAACAAAGTACGCGGTATCTTGAAGTCTGTTCCACGAGAATTTCAAATATGCGCAGATAAATATTGTAATAATATAGAACATCTTAGAAGTCTTGACAAAATGTATGACAGTATTATAAAAACCCTACACGCGGGCTATCATTTACCCAGAGTGTGCACTCTTTTTCAACCTATACTTAAGTCATAATGTATCTCCCGCAGTACCTCATGAGAACCATCGTGATACCAAAAGTTGCAAAAATGCGGATATTTGCGACAGGAGTAATTATCGTGCCATCTCCCTGGCTACTATTCTGTCGAAAGTACTAGATAAACTCCTAGATAAGTATTTAAGACAGAACCTGAACTTTTATCACGCGCAATTTGGTTTTCAACCAAGCCTTTCCACCTGTTCGAGACTACAAGAAGCCAGCCAACGTTAACTGGTATGGTCGAACAGTCCACGATACGTGGAGCTCCAACTACGTTGCTTTACAAACACAATATGCAGCTCTTGGGCCCTACCAATGGTTAATATTACCACTTACCTTCTGAGCTGGGACGCCAGGATACGACCCTTTTTGATCACGCCCATGTGTGTGTATGTGAGTATATTTGAAAGTGTAATGTGAGCAAGTGTGGATGGACGAAGGTTCTCAAAATGCAGGTCCTCCCAACGCGGTCCATCAGCAATCACAGCACAAACTTCGCACCAGATTGAAGCAGCTATTTAACACTATGAACAATTTCTTTTAGCAAATCTCGCGTGTCAGACTGGTAGACGACATTCGGCGTTATGCTCCAAAATATCCCAGGGTTTTCGTCAATTCGGGATTACAATTTCAATTAATCGTTAATCGCGACCCAATTATCGGTTACAACGGGCGATTCAACACGATATTTCCAAAAACAATTAAGTCACAAGGTCCCAACAGCGGACATTTTTTCAACCACGGAAGCAAAAGTCTATCTGTCAAGTCAAAAGTTATGTCAAGTGTTAACATCAAAATTCAATAGAATGTTGCCACACCAAAAATATGCGTTCAAATACGTTCTGGACGCAACACCACCGAAAGTGCAATTCTCTGTATGAAGCACATGGTCTGGTATTATTTGGATCGGAATACTCCTGCTATTTGGATCTATCCAAAGCGTTTGATCTGGTTCTCTATGACGTCCTGTGGGAGAAGCTTCGTAAACTGCAGTCTGCATGTACCTACCGATCTGGTTGATATATTCAAATATTGTTATGACAATCAATTAAGTGTAGTAAATTGGGCGGGTTGTTTTTCTGAAGAGTACAAACTGGAGTGTGGCGTGAGGCAAAGGGGGATTTCTTCACCCACACTATACAATGTATGTATGGACAACCTAATTGCCGAGCTCAGCAGTATGCATGTGGGCTATCACATTGACGGGGTTGCGGTCAATAATCAGTTATGCAGATGACACAATGGTGCTGCTGAGCCCGTCAATAGGGGCCCTTCGCAAGCTATTAAAAGTTTGCGAGCGGTATGCCGAGTGTCATGGTCTGAAGTTACGCTGGTCACTCATCCACGAATCGACCGCGGCAAGCACTGTTTAACTTTACTATTATTATTTAGCAGTGAACTCCTCCCTTTTGTCACAATCCGCTAATGAATGATGCATATCCTCAATTGTTTAACATTCATCACGGTTAGTTGAGTTTATCTTCTATTACATCTTAATTAATAACAACTTTATATCTTCCCTCAGGTGCCATGTTCTCGATCACAGTGCTGAGCAAACGCATGCAAGTTGATGACTCCTTGCTGTGTTTCATATCTGTCATCAGTAAGGTCGTAGGCTCTATATGGACTGCTTTCGTCACCACAGACATCGAAATGTACCTCGGTAAGAACTTTGAAACTTTAAATAAAGTGTTATGGAAATCATGATAGTGCTTTTACATTTAATATTTATGTATATTTTAAGCTTTGTATATTCGTGCATTTAAATTTATACTTATTTATTATACACCTTAAAATATTTCTAAGGATTACAGTAATAAGATTACATAGTCTTTCAGACAACCTCTAGATGGACAGAATTTGAAAGATGAATAATATTATTTATTTATTTTATTTAACAGAAAGCTTATAGACTAATAACAAAGATATATACATTCGTGGGTAGGGAACTTTGCTAATTACAAGCTTCCACATATGCCTATGCTATCAAGTTACCTACATCTAATTTTCGTTGCATTAAACCAAACACAATAGATAGGTAATATATCACTAAGGTTATAAATTATGAATTAAACCTAAAGTTTTTACTACCAAGAAGATAATCGAATCATGGAACATAAAACCAATAAAATATACTTAAACAAATTACATCTAGTCATGAGTGTCACCAAAATATTAGTTGTTAAGAATTTTCTAATTTTCTATACACTTGTGCAAAATACGTCGATTTCCATTAATTAGATATACTCGTAAAATGCATACATATAATACCAAAAACATAAATATACTAATAAATATCAAATGTATAGTTGATACACGTGTAGAAACAGTATAGTGAGGGGTAATACTCCTTCAAAATTATTTAACGCTGGTAAAGTTTGAGCAAGGCTCAGTTGTATAATAATATGGTCCAAGTGCAATTAATAATAATATAT
Organism: Tholera decimalis; assembly: GCA_943138885.2. NCBI lineage: Eukaryota > Metazoa > Arthropoda > Insecta > Lepidoptera > Noctuidae > Tholera > Tholera decimalis. The sequence goes on along the minus strand of OW964552.2, from coordinate 9,774,818 downwards.
TTATTTGACAAAAAACCTTACAAATTTCTTAAAACTAGCTTATTTACAATTTGTGGAAGGCATACATAAATATTTCGACCCTGCCTCCTAAACTAGGATACCCTGTGACTTAGGAGGCAGTGTTCTACTGTCACTTGGACATCGTTTTAATCCTTATAACAGTACAATAAGAAAAATAAGTGAGAAGAATAAGAGATTAACTATGAGTAAGCGTGGGAGTGTGTGTTGCGAGTGTGTAAAAGAGTAAAAACCGTGGGAGTGTGTAAGCGTGATTTCTTTTGTCTTTTCTTTTTTCTTTTTTTTTATAAAGATAATTGTTGGACTAGATCTGAATATTCCAGATTAGATTGTAGAAAAAGATCTGGAATCAGACAAGGCAGTTCTAGAAAAATTTTTGAACTTACCTACCTTTAAACAAAAATTGCTCCAAAATAGTACCTACTTGTCTTTGAAGCGAGTTTCGTTTGAAAATTACTGTCAGAAATGCATTATTCAATTTGTAGCTGTAGTCTGTTAGACATGTTTTTTTATTAATTTTGACTAAAGTGACTTTTATTTCTGCTTTGCGTAGCTCTTTCATCTGCACTATCAACTAACAAGAAATTTGCCATGACAACTATCAAAACCACAGTCACCATTACGACTGCAATTACTATGAAATAAATATTGAATTACCTACACAAAGCATCATCACGCCATCTCTACTTTATATTCCAGTTGTATTATGATAATAGTACATTTGAATAACGGTCGGTTCAATGGCGGTTATTAATTTGATTGCGTTCACAATTGCAGTGCCAGTCGCCGAGCTACTGAACGCGACTACATTTACGTCATTACGCTCCATCATATCGAAGTTGGTAGATAAACAGGAGACAGGTTAGTAAACACTATTCTGTTTTGGATTTTCGATCTAAGTTGCAAGGAACGACAAGGCAGGAGACGCTCGGAGCCCACTCGGTAACGCATTTTTTATACAACATGTAACATAATTAATGCACATCCTGAAATTAGTTTGTTCAGAATCGTTTACTGAATCGATTTTTATCGTTTTTAATATCGATATTTTTTATCCCAAAACAATTAAATCTACGTAAATTACAAATTACACTTTCGCTGTATAGGAAAAACAAATTAATTATGGACCGTAAATTAAAGTAGTAACTTTTAAATGCAAATTTATATAAATTCCGTCATTCACTACACATTATAGAAAAATTAAACTCATTTAAAGGAAGTTAAAGTCTTAACAAAAACTGTTTAAACAAGTTAAGCTAAAAATTCAGAGTATGTATTATGATAATAAGATAATTTTCTAATTTGGGTGTTTGAGGGTGTGCGTTAATAACGATATATGTTGTAATCAGGTACTAATTCCTATAATACAGGCTTTGTTTGGTGGAAAATTATCAAATGCCTCCTCTTCTCTGGGTGGAGTGCAAGGGAGTTTTGGGTTTGACTGAATAAGAAAGCCATCCTGTGCCTTCAGTTGCCCTTTGCGTTCCAGGGCGCGGTATCTTGTTGGAACATTCTCGCAATCCCAGCGGGTCCTGTATTATAGAGCGAGCACAATATAGCAGAGAATAATATAACATTCATAAATAAAGAATGGCATGGTCTTCAATGTTGGGCCTACCAAGTTAAATCTGCAGAAACCGCTACACTATCAAGTAATATTGAGAGATCATATAGAGACGTAGATACCTCCAGGTGATCACCACCACTCTGCCAAGGGCGAAAAATCAGTCAAAAGACATCCGTGCTTAAGCCATGCGGGGAGAGTACCCTCCCAGCCCACAGAAGGTGCACTGGGTGTCAGCAGTCCCCTAAATAGGTTCAAAGACAGCAGAATTGGGGACGTTTACCCACCCCTTTTAGCAAGAGACCCAAAGTGGTTTTAGTCAGCTAGAGTCTGATAAACCTCTTCCGTCGCTCTAGGGCGGAAGATATCTAAGTGACCAATGACCGTGCCTAAGACCAATGCAATGATATTTTTAATATCAACTGAACATACTGTCACACAATGCCCATGTTTTTTTCTGTACAACGTGAAGATTTTGTATAGATGAAAATGTTGGTCGTAGGAACATTTACAAATGTCCTGGATGGTTAACGTACAAAGGTTATGGCAGCCATTACCAAATGCATAATAGTATTATGTGCGTGTCCATTGACTTCAGAGTCGCATTCAAATACCGTACAAGTAATGTTTATAAACATACCTATTTCAACCTCAAGTATTTTGAAAGCTATTTATACAACGTGTAACAAAATAAACGCAATTCCTGAAAGTAGTTGGTTCAGAATTGGCTTTTGAATGTGTTAAATTTTGACGGAAAAATCTTTCATTTAACTTAAAATGGAAACACAGTATCATGACAAATTAATACAATTCTAAATTCAAGGATATGCGCTCGTGTGCGTGTCGGCCGCTAACATTGCATGAGTGTATGCGCCTGCGTAAGGATTGACGTATTGTATGACGCACATACGTTTTGCGTTTAGTAAGGATTGTTCGATCCTACAATAAGCCAGCCAACGGTAACTGGTATGGTCGAACAGTCCACGGTACGTGGAGCCTTACAGTTGCTTGCAAACACAATATGGGCTCTCCGGCCTTACCAATACATAATTAAACTTTACACAATTAGATATTCCAACATGCACACTTACCTGTGGCTGGTTGACGACAGCGTGCGACCTTGGTAGATCACGACCGTGCGGTATGTGTTAGTGTGTATGATTGTGTAATGATGTGAAGTGGTGTCACGGCGGTCACAAAGGACGCAAGCTTCAATGTGTGGTCCAGGCCGGGATGTAGCACAAACTTTGCACCAGATTGGAGCAGCTATTTATCACCAATTCACTATTACTTTCAACAAATTCGCGTGCCATTCGGTCTGGCGTCAATACGGCGTTATTGTTCCAAAATATCCCAGGTTTTTCGTCAATTCGGGATTACAATTTCAACTTATCGTTAATCGCGACCAAACTATCGGTTACAACAGGCGATTCCACCGGATATTTCCAATTACAATTAAATCAAAGGGTCCCAACGAGCGGACATTTTCCCAACAAAAAAAGTTATCTGTCAAGTGAAAAAGTTATGTCAAGTGTCAACATCAAAGACAATAGAATATTGCCACACCAAAAATATGCGTTCAAATACGTTTTGGACGCAACAAGGATAACTATTCTTTTTTAAATGTCTAGGTTTGGTTTCAATTTATTTAGTTACGAATGTTGTTTTAGACTTATAATTTAATGTTCTAATTGGGGTGTCTGAGGTATTGCGCTTAATCTGTTACACCTTGTATACTACTTAAATGTAAGTTAAGAAACGATAAAATACTAGTAGTCATCATAATCAGTCTAACGTTCCCACTGAAAGACACAGGCTCCCTCTCCATGACAGGGAATGGACTGTAATTTCGTCACGCGGGTCCATCGTGGGCTGGTGGATGTCGCATGTCGTGTCCTAAAGGGACCCCGTGACGGTCCAACGGTTTGATTCAAACCTTACGTGTTTGATGCTACCGTTTGATGTCGGTTTGAACGGTTTGTCAAACAGCACTGCGCAGTTTGGTTTCAATTTCAATATTTTCGTCCGACATTTTCGTCACACACAAGCTCACGCTACAAAATCCAACGCAAAACTAAGCCGAGTTTGTTAAAACGCGTCGGAATACGAACAAACGATGTGTCAAACACAACAAAAATATGAAATTTCATCAAACGTGCTTCAAACTCGTATATGTTTGACAAACCGTTCAAACTACCATAGTAAACGATCAAAATGGTTTGACTCAAACCAAAATTTACGTGTTTGAGTCAAACCGTTAGACCGTCTCGGGGGGCCTTAAGACCGATTTCCTCATGATGTTTTTCCTTCACTGTTTTGTGAGCTATGATCCTACTTAGTACAAATTATCTACATAGCTAATACTTTATTTTTCTACATTCCAGCTAAGGTAAACTCCCTATTCTCACTAACGGAGACGGTGGCTGCGCTGATCTTCCACCCCTTCTACTCCTGGATGTATATGAAGACTTTACACGTTCTGCCGGGGGCTGTGTTCCTGACCAGCGCAGCGATTGCTATACCACCGTCTGTTATATTGATGTAAGTCAAGCTTAATTATATTAATAAAGTAAAAAGTTTTGTTAAATTAGTATCAAACGCTTGCACCGACTGGTTTTCTTTTTAAAAGTTACTACAGACACTAATTTGATGGTCCTGACGAAAATGACGTAACGTATATTTTTGAAGTTTTTTTTATTGATAAAAGACTCTCGTTTGACCACCATCTCACCTATTTGTAAGCGATGATGTGGTCGAAGATGAAGCAAGCTTACCTAGAAGTAACCTATAAATTCTTGACATGATCTCCAGCTTAAAGCTATAAGGAAACACAAAAGTATTCCCAAAACATTTTGTGCGTATGGGTGGCGCATTGGTGGTGACCAATGCGCCGCCCATACGCCCGAAATGTAACCGACAAGGTTTATACCACATACCCAAATATTCCTACTTTGGTTATGTCCTCTGTTTCGTTGAACTTCGTTTCCTGTTGGAAATAAAAACTTTTTTGCAAAAAATAAAACCGACTTCCATATCAAAACACTACAAAGCCAAAAATAATTTTAATTTCGGTAGTCGGTGTTATTGGTTTTGTATTTTCTTTTTTTTTCACACCGCCTTCCGAAACTAAATTAATTTTGGCTTGTAGTGTTTTGATATGGAAGTCGGTTTTATTTTTTTCAAAAAAGTTTTTTTTCGTGCTTTTTAGTGGGTCAGTGAATTTTCCAAATCGGTTCGTAAATGACGGAGTTATGCGCGAACAAAAAACGCAATGCAGCGTAAACGAAAAGATCATCAACGTAAACATTTTTATAGACTTTTGTTGATTTTTCAGAAACGGCTTGTCCGATTTCGATAAAATTTTCATGGGACCATTTGGAAAGTATACCCTTTCTAACAAGATCAGAATTTTTCAAATCGGTTGGCAAACGACGGAGTTATGCGTGGACAAACATAAAAAAAAAAAAAATACAAACATCCGAATTGAGAACCTCCTCCTTTTTTAGAAGTCGGCTAAAAATACAAAACATTTTTAAATAAAATTTATTAAAACGCATTTTCCGTTTCTCTTTCAAATGGGTTTGTGAGGCGTTTTTTAATTTTTTGTTTATTGAATACTAACACCATTTTTATACGTAACAAAGCTTTACAAAATAAACCAAAAGCTCCTAAACTAGGCGCAGCCTGAATCTTGGTGAAATTTAATAAAGAATAATAAGAGTAAATGTTATTTCATTCCAGATTCTTCTACGTACAGCACAGAACAAGCCTAAAGAATACAAGAAAAAAAGCTCTAGAAGCAGAAGAGAAGAAAGATGCAAAAGAAGCAGAAGCCAAGAAGGCAGATCCTTTACAATTCGTTCCGTCACCAACAGAAAAAGAAAAGGTGGAAATGGGTAAAAATAGTTAGTATTTAACGGAAACACGTTTTTTTAACTTTCTGCGATTATTTCATGGAACTTGTCCAGTCTTCTTTAATATTTTACATGGAATAGAAAGTTGTTTTGAAGTTAAGTTTTAAATTAGTTGTACAATTTGTGTTTTTTCATTAATTTAAGAAAAAATCGAATTATTTTAGCGAATTTGTGCACTTATTAAGGGGCTTTTGTTCTAATTTCCTTTTAACTCTGTAGTATTATGTGTAATTATTAGTAATTTAAAACGGAAATGAATTGTAATGGAATATAAATACATTCATTAATTTATCGCATTTTTGAGGAGCAGTTGTCATGTCAAAAATCGTTCTAATATACAACGTGTAACGGAAACCCCATATCTATCCAAAAGGACTGAAGACAACATTCGGTATGGAGTCTCTATGCAAAGTTTCAGCTCAAAATAAGTGACTCACAGAATTGACCCCAAAATGTTGATTTCGTATGTTTCTTGAATACCAATAATAACAAACGTGTCACATCACTATGAGGGTCATCACTCTCCACGTCACTTACCAATAAAACGATAATTCTCTTCGTTCTTCTTAATTTGAAAAAATTCGGTCTCTGGTATCAATGTATGGAAATTTCTAATAAGTTCCACACATGTACACATAGGATTACAAAACCCTTGCCATATCGTTTATTATCATCCAAAGAAGCCGTGCACTTGGTATGTATATACCCTTTAAATTACACGTTGTATACTGTGATTTAACATAAAATACATGTGCTCCGTAAAAAATTCAGGACTCTACTATGTGTTATACTGTACTAACTATATTTATATACATACATGTATATGTTCCTGTAAACTCTATAAGTTTGTCAAAGATTTTATACCCCTCAAATCACGGAAGGCCGCCGGCGGCCAGCTTAAGTTGACCTCTAAAATTATTTTTCCTCCCCTTTTCCTCCCCTATCGATTTTAGAGGTCAACTTAAGCTGGTTTTGTGGTGATTTAGTTAAACTGACACAAGATAGAGAGTAATGTGATTTTTTTTATTACCGATGAGCCCGCTTTTGACCTCGATCACACCTGATGGTAAGTGTAAGATGAGGTCTACGATCTTCGATCAACAATACCAACTAGATAACGGGTCACGTACAATATCAAAGCTAAATGATGTCCGCGTGAATATGTACTTATACGGCTACTAAAGCAATAAATTACTCCTGTTACTTAGAAATGAAAAGACATAAAATAAATATCATTTAGTGTGAAATCAACCTTAAATGACAATTGATAAAGTACATTTTACTGCCTTGCGAGCTACATCGTTTTGTTTCGTTTCAAAAGTTTGCGCGTGTATTGGCCAATCTTGGCCAAACATTTGTAGCGGTGGTTTAAAGTCGGTAAATTTCTTCAAAATTTGATATTATTTGTTGGTTTAAAGCTTAAAATGTAACTTATTCTACATGTTATTATCGAAAGTCAGACACTCCGGCTGTTAAATTGCTTTTTCGGGCATTATTTTTGCAACTTTTGAATACACATTGCGGCATTGTGAAACGTGTTTACATTGGCTGTGTGTCAAGCGAACTAAACAAAATAAGAGCTCACTTCTCAAGTGCGCTGTTATTTACCGAGACGTATTTTTTGCGCTGACCCGATATCTAGTTGGTATTGTTGATCGAAGTCTACGATCGAACGAGCGAGCCCAGAAAATGTCTATTCACTCTTGCTTTAAAGGCTGACGGGTCATATGTAGCAGGGAACACAGTAGCCTCAGAAGAGAAGAGAATCTTTATATATATAAAAAAAAAACAATAAAAACACGAAATATGGTCTTTAGAAAATTTAACTACATTATTTAAATATTAAAACAAAAGAAACATTAATTTCAAAGCACTTCGATATTCTGCAACTCTGCAAACGTAACTTGAGAACCTAATAATTTATTTAGACTAATTGCTATTCCCAAAGGCAATAAATAATAAACTTTATATTTGCCAGACTATATTGTGACATTGTAATGTGAACTGTATCGTACTAGAATTAAGCATTATTATTATAACATTTTTAACCTACTTCAAAAATGGAGGAGGTTCTCAGTTCGGTTGTATTTTACTTATATTTGTTTTGTGCTCAGATTATTTAGTTTCTTGTTATTGGATGTTAGAATAAAATAAATTGTGTTAATTTATTAATTCTTAAAAATGCTTATACATTTCAATATTGCAATAAAAATATGTCTTAACGTATACAGGCTGGTTAAAGTTTAACATAAGCAAGCAAATAGCGAGCGGTATTCAAAAAAGAGAGCATAGATTTATATGTATATTTCTTAAAAATGTTCACCTGTATATTTTAAACAAAAGTGGTTCTTGTTAATTATGTATAAGTACTTATTATAATGTTAGTAGTAGATAAAAAATAAAACTATGTTTGTTAAAAAAACGTATTTAAAGTCAAATATTGTTGGATTTGTTTCTAGAACTATCTAAGCTGAATATACAGGGTAGGTTAAAATATCTAGAGTAAATATATGTATATGGTATGAAAATGAATCATAAGTTACAGTCCAGTTTAAAAGAATCTTTTGCAGTCCACACTGATACTATAAATGCGGAAGTCTGTCTGTCTGTCTTTCTGTTACGCTTTCACGGCCACAACACAGCACTGATTTGGATGAAATTTGGTATGAAAATAGTTGAAGACCCAAGGTCAAAAATGACAAAACACTTTTTTTCAAAATCAATCCCTAAATGGTTGAAATAGGGTATGATTTAAAATAGGTTTACATATTAAATTTTCGCCAACGAAGTGGCGGGCAACAGTTAGTGTTTAATAATAATGATAAATTTATTAACAGCAAAGATTCATTATAACACTCCATTAGGTACCTACATACAATTTTTGAAAGCAGGAAAATATACAAAACGTGGATCTGCTCACGCTGGACTTTATACTTTACTGCATACAATATACAGAACCACTAGTGAATAATGTTCGTACACTACTGATTCACTCTGTACGAGCATGCCTGTTAAGTTTTGTCGTTTGAAGAAAAAACACAACCTTATAGTACTTTTTATTGTTTTTCAAAGTATTCACCACGTAGCTTAATACACTTTTCCATTCGCTCAAACCAGTTATTATAACATTTATTCCACTCTAAAATGGGGGTGTTCAAAATGGCTGACTTGAAAGCGTCGACTGCTTTTTCAACGGACTGGAACCTTTGACCACGAAGACTTTTCTTAATTTTAGGAAATGTAATGAAATTGTTAGGGCTTAGGTCAAAACTGTATGGAAGATGGTCAAGAATTTCTACTTATTCCTGCTTCAAATACTCAATCGTTTGACGAGCGCTGTGTGAGCTTGCGTTGCCGTGGTGCAGGATGATACGTCACTTTGAGTTAGATTTTCGAAGTTCGGCGATGACTTGTGGTAAATAAACTGTGGTAGCACTCTGCGTTAACCGTTCTACGATCTTCAAGTGCAATAGTCGCAACATGGCCAGTTATTCCAGCGAACGTGGCCCCCATCTTCTTTGAAGTGCTTCGAGAACGAACAACTTTAGTCGGCTTTGGCTCTTCTTGAAAGACCCAGATTGTAGACTTTTGTTTGGAATCAGGATCGTAGGCATAGATCCAAGATTCGTCACCACTGATGATGTCGTAGACGTGATTTGACTATCCTCGCTTGAACCTTTGCAGAGTTTTCTTACACCATCTGACGCGGGCCGCCTTGTGATCGTCGGAAAGCAGATGCGGTATCCAACGGCAAACTAGCTTTCTTACACCAAGCGCTTTATGCCAGATCTTCTGAATGGTTATCCCTGAGATGCCTAATAGAGCCTCTATCTCTCGATTGACGATCTTCGAGAATTAGTTGTCTCACAGCAATGATGTTATCTTCAGTGAAGGCGGATTTTGGGCATCCTTCGCGAGATTTGTCACTAACACTAGTATGTCCACGCTGGAATTCTATATACCAGCGTTCGACAGTCCGCAGACATGGAGCTTCATCACTGAATACAGACGTTAGCTCTTCAAAACACTGAAGCCGTGTCAGGCCTCTTCTAAAGTTGTAGAAAATTATTGCAAAAACATTTTCCTTAGAAAGATTCATTTTCGTACGTAACCTGACAGATTCCAATCGACGCTGTGACTAAACAATAGCATTCATCCTAATACTTTCAACTGTTTTGAGATTCAAAATTTAAACACATTCGAATATAGAACAGTTCCAAATTCAAAATTGCCGGGAAATATGGAAACGACAGGACTTAAAGGCATACCTCGTATCTTAGAACAACAACGCATAGAAGGATAGTACGAGTGCAAAAAGTGAGGCAACTAAAACTTAGCCATTTTTGTCTAACTTTGCTCGACGAGCCATCAGTACTCAAGGTCACATTCTGCCGAACAGAGCTCGCGAGTAAATAATTTAAAACGACCGTTTGTAGCGTAAAGGGATGTCATAGTCCTTCAGGAAAACAAAAAACGTGTAATCAAATTACATTTCACAAGTAAATACTTACATTTTATACATTATATTTAAGTAAATCGACCATCAAACAAAAATTAATAACCTAACTTATCACAATTCAATGTTGCTATCCGTGAGGAAAAAAATACCCATATTGATTTAATTTGTGCTTATTTTTGTTTAAAAAAAATTTACAGCTACTACCTACAGTGTTTTATAACTAAAAGTTACTGTTAGTTCGAAGAGTGGCATCATAAAGATGACAATGAAAAAAATCTTAATCAATAAAATGTTTAAGATTTTTTTCATTTAAGTAAATTCTCAATAATATTTTTCTATTTCATAAATACAACACATCAAGCAATTAATACATTTCTATAATATCATTATAACACATTACACATCAAACATTCTAAACGCAATAAACGATATCTCATTTCGTTTACATTCCGTAAATATATGTCATATAAGTCATATTACATGAAAAAACATCATCGTATTTAGTTTCATAACATAAAATACTTGATTTGATCCAGCAACATAATAGTGCGTTTTCCCATTTTTGTGGTAATCGTACTGGTAATGGTATCACTGAAAGCTATATTTGTGTGCGTTTGAGGAACGTAGACACATTCGGCTCACGCACACAAAGAAAATAAAGTGGACACACGAAATCGCTCGTGTTTTGTTCTAGACGCCTCTTCTATGCGTTGTTGTTCTAAGCCTCGTATATTACAAAATAGTTTTAGTGATGACATATAAGTTTTCCACAATTCCGAATTAAAATGACTTTTGACGTTGAACGTATGTCAAAGTCTGGTTTAGTCAGAAATTCTGATACTTTGGTATCTTTTAAAAAAAAAAATCATTTTATAACTGGTATTTTAAAACTGTGAAGTGCTTTATTGCTATGTTCGTGAATGCAGAGATTAATTGCTGTGATATATGTACAGAATGAACGATATAAATATAAAAATAAACGGAATTACTAATTATTAGTTATTTATTTTGTGTGTGTTTTTATTGGAACCCCCTGAAAATAAAAATGTGAATAGTTTTCAACTGGATGCCGCTTAAAGATTTATAGACTTACAATTTGTTCACTACAGTAGTTCAAGCTGGGGGTTCTTGCTGTGTTTTGGATATACTATGCACTGATTAAAATACCTTGTGCCAAGATACATATACATATTTTTGAAGCATCAATAGCTTAATGGCTAAAGTGTCGAACTTGTGACCGAGAGGTCGTGGGTTCGAATCCCATCCATTGCGCTATTGCCGTGAATCCACTCCAGACAAGCATATTTAGCTTAGATGGAGGGGTTAACAAGATTGCTAGTATTGAAAATTCTATCCACATAGCTAGTTCTCTTTTAATTAATATATATACAGGGTTATTGGAAATATGTCCCGATCCTGTTAAGGGCGTGTAGATGAGGTCATTAACTAACAAATCAACCCTAAGTTTCTAGGCCTAAAGTATACCATTATCGAGAAAAATTTTGTTTTTAAATATTAAAATAAAATAGGACTTTATCTCTTTTAAAAATTTATAAAAAAATAACGAAAACACGTTTTAGCATCCTTATTTATTAAATAGAAAAAAAAAATTAAGTTACGCATAATAAAAAAAACAATAAAACAATTAAAAACCTCCGTAATTTTGAAAAAAGAGATCCAATACTTATTTTATTTTTATGATTTTTGCAACGTCTTATGAAATAAATATTTTTTTTCTCCTAAAAATCACTAATCTATTTTGACGGCGGAACATTTTATTTGTTAGTTAATGACCTCATCTACACGCCCTTAACAGGATCAGGACGTATTTCCAATAACCGTGTATATATATAATTAAATGTAACAGGTATGGATGCAATATTAAATTGGGAGAAAATATTGAATGGTTTCGACTTAAAATTTTGCTATAAACAGTATAATTTATATCCGCTTTCATGTAAATTGATGTTGAAAAACATTTATTTGGATACTGGCATATATAACAACATACAATGTATATAAATTTTGCTAAGCATGTCCATATGGAAAGGGTTACTAACTCTTCATTTGCTGGGCGAAAGACAAATGCGTTGGTTTTCAGCAGGCATATGGACGAGGGTAAATAAAATAAAATAAAATAAAGTTAAATAATCAAGAATGTGAATTGTTTTAAATACATAAATAAGATAATATTGAGCTGTGTAAGGTTGACGAATACTATGTCAATTTTTCATTTACTTTTTACGTCTTTTTAGGGTTCCGTAGCCGAATGGCAAAAAACCGAACCCTTATAGTTTCGACATGTTTGTCCGTCCGTCTGTCTGTCTGTCTGTCCGTCCGTCCATATGTCACAGCTATTTTATTCCGAAACTATTAGGAATATACATGTGAAACTTGGTAGATTGATGTAACGCTTTCCGATTTTAAGAAAAAAATAAATAAAAAATATTTAAAATAAAGGGGGGCTACCCATACATGGAACTGAAACTGAACATTTTTTTTTTTCATGAAACCTATGTGTGTGTGGTATCTATAGACAGGTCTTTAAAAATGACATTGAGGTTTCTAAAGCCACTTTTTCATAAGGTTAATTGTTTAAAAGATATACGCTTCCAAAGTGGTAAAATGTGTCCTCCCCCTCTAACTTCTATGATAATGGAGTGAACATCTAAAAAAATACATGACTGTAGATGTTAATGTAAAATTTCAACCAAAATTGGTTTGAACGAAATCAGTTCAGCAGTTTTTGAGATGCAGCATATATTCTAAAACCGCAAATATAACTTTGTAATTTATACAAACACTATGAAAAACCAAGTTATTTAGCGTAGTTGTAAAAAAATGTAAATAAGCTAGTTTTAAGAAATTTGCAAGGTTTTTTTTTCGTCAAATAAATATACATATCTAAGTAAATATAACTCAAAGGTGACTGACTGACTGACTGACATAGTGATCTATCAACGCACAGCCCAAACCACTGGACGGATCGGGCTGAAATTCGGCATGCAGGTAGATGTTATTACGTAGGCATCTGCTAAGAAAGGATTTTGTGAAATTCCCACGGGATCGGGATTTACACGGGAAAAACTTCCCACGCGGGCGAAGCCGCTGGCACAAGCTAGTTATATTATATTATTATAGTTACTACGGAACCCTTCATGGGCGAGTATTTTAAGGGTTCCGTAGCCAAATGGCAAAAAACGGAACCCTTATAGTTTCGATATGTCTGTCCGTCTGTCTGTCTGTCTGTTTGTCCGTCCGTCCGTATGTCACAGCCATTTTATTCCGAAACTGTTAGAACTGTACATGTGAAACTTGGTAGGTAGATGTAGGTATTCTGTGAACTGCTTTCCGATTTAATGAAAATAATTAAAAAATATTTAAAATATGGAACTGAAACTGAAAATATATTTTTACCCCATACATGAAACTGAAACTGAAAATATAATTTTTTATTCTGTGAACTGCTTTCCGATTTAATGAAAATAATTAAAAAATATTTAAAATATGGAACTGAAACTGAAAATATATTTTTACCCCATACATGAAACTGAAACTGAAAATATAATTTTTTCATGAAACCTATGCGTGTGTGGTATCTATAGACAGGAATTAAAAAATGACATTGAGGTTTCTAAAACCACATTTTCATGAAGTTAATCGTTTAAAAGATATACGCTTCTAAAGTGGTAAAATGTGTGTCCCCCCTCTAACTTCTATAATTATGGAGTGAAAAATCTAAAAAAAATGTATATTATAGATCTTAATGTAATCTTTCAACCAAAATTGGTTTTAACGAGCTTCGTAATTCATACAAACACTATGAAAAACAAAGTTATTTGGTGTAGTTGTAAAAATTACAAATAAACTAGTTTTAAGAAATTTTTAATTTTTTTTTTCAAATAAATATAATTATATTTATTATAGTTACTACGGAACCCTTCATGGGCGAGTCTGACTCGCACTTGGCCAATTTTTTTGTTTAATGTATGTATGGTTACCTCAAAACTCAAATGGCTGGACCAACTAGGAAAATTCTTTTTTGTTTGAAAGGGTATACTTTCTAGTTAGTCCCATTGTCATCACGTTTGAATCTGATGATGGAATCATGGAGAAATCGAGGGAACTCTTCAAATATTATAGGCTCACCTATAGCGTTTTGGGTATTTCTTATAGTAACTTGTAAAGTTGCTCGTGATAAGCACCATTTGAGGAAGTGGAACTGATGATGAAGACCCCAGATGACCACCGAAACTACTCAATAATAAGTATTTCGTTGATTGCGATTAGATTACTTGAATATGGATGTTAAGCACTTTATGCTCGTCACAATGCATATGGTGAAGTAGAACTGATGGTGATGAACCAGGAGAACTCCTCAAAAGTTAACGGCTCTGTACCGGGAAAAGCAATATTTTGTAAAGGTGATAGATAAGTAGTTGACATTTTGGCTTTGGTAACTAGATAAATTACAAACCGTCCCACTAAAAAGCGTGAAAAAAAACTTTTAACAAAAAATAGAACCGACTTCTAGTGTGTGTAGTGTTTTTATATGGAAGTCGGTTCTATTTTTTGCTAAAAAGTTTTTTCATTACGTTACTCAAACTGCATGTTATATTTTTTCTATTGTTTTTTTTCTGAGTCATTATTGTTTTTGTTTTTATTATGTGAATTGTATTTTGTGTCTTGTGTTGTACCAAATAAACGTTTTATCTACACACATCAAAAGTGTCTAGGGATCAAGCATTTTTATGCGGATTTCTTGAGATTGAGATGTGGCTTTGTAATAAATTTATGATTTTATAAATTTTTATGGATCCTTTTTGGTGCATTTCATAATTTGAAATAGGAACTGTTACTCAAATTCGAGTAAAAGATGAAAATCAGCTGTCAATATTTTCCCTATAAAAACATACAACGCATTGAAGACATTATTAGTGCTACTGTTTCCCTACTACTGATTAAAACCAACGTTATTATGGAGCGGCGACGTCATTTAAGCAGGGAAGAAATGCTCAGAGCCGTGGGAATGATAGAAGCTGGTTCCCGGCAACGTACTGTGGCTTTAGCTCTGAATACAAGTCAGAGTGTTATCAGTCGACTTTGGACAAGTTACCGAAGGACTGGTACCGTGGCTGAGCGCCATGGAGGACGGTATCGCTGCACCACACGGAGAGCTCCAACAATAACCGCCATGATGTTAGCCGTGAGGCTTCATCACTCTTCAGGGAACTTAATTAGCGACCAAACAGTCAGAAACCGCTTGCATGAAGTGAACCTTCATTCCCGAAGACCGCTACGGGTACCACCTATAGCAATGCACAATCGTAGGATTCGATATCAATGGGCTCTTGAACACAGAAATTGGGCAGAAGAACAATGGCGTTTCGTGTGCTTTTCTGATGAGTCTCGTTTTGGTATGAGACCGGATACAAGACGTATACGACACTGGAGAACCCCTGGACGCCAACAGCGATTAAAATCCTGCCAGGAAGTCCATCCTTATAGTGGTGGAACCATCATGGTATGGGCGGGTATTTGGATCGGCGGAAGAATTGAGTTGATTTGGATCAGAGGCAACCTCAACGCTCAAATTTATGCTGAGACGATTGTATCTGACGTCATCGTTCCTCTACAAGTGCAAATCGGTCCCTTATTTCAGTTAATGCATGATAATGCACGACCGCACACCGCAAGAGTTGTAAGACAGACTCTCGCCGCAGCTAACATCAATGTCATGCTCTGGTCTGCGCAGTCGCCAGACTTGAACCCGATTGAGCATGCATGGGATATGCTACAGAGAAGAGCTCTGCCGAATATGGAGGGTATCCAGTCGCAAGAAGACCTTTTTTTGTTGTTGCAACGAACATGGGCGGCCATTCCACAGCGTGATTTGGATGAACTCATTTTGAGTATACCAAACCGATGTTCTTGTGTTGTTAGTGTTCGCGGTAGAAACACAGATTATTAATTGTTTAAGTTACCCAATAAATTTTTAAAGAAAACTGTTATTTCAGTCTTTTTTTCGAACTTTAATGTTAGTGGTTCAAATGTCAAAAATCCCTTTATTAGGAAAATGGCAAATTTCTTTATTAATGCAAAGGTGACTTGGTTTATCGTTACTGTGACAAACGAAAACATTTGATGAATCCTTAAAGAAAATTTTAATTAATATCAATCAGGAGAAAAGTTATTGCAAAAATATATGTTGATCCTTGATACTTATTTTTTTTGTATTTTCTAAAAAAATATCTAAAAAAGTTCGCCGGTGGACACGGGGAGTTTTGTGTGTACGGTATTTATCACAAAAAATGAACGAGAAAGAGGGTAGACCGATTCATCTGCACACTAATAATTGTTTTGTTAAAAATGTCGTCGGCTGCTTAATCTCGTGGTTAAATGATAAATGATCTTTATTTTGCAAATCGGTTATTAATAACACCTTTACATGTCATTTTTTCGTAGATTTAACTAGATGTGGCCGGTAATGAACTGTTAATGTCTGTGCAACATAAACATGAAGTGATGGATAGTGAATGCTTGGTGAGGATATACAGTTCTGCCTTTTCAACGGAGGACATCAAAAAGCTAAGTCATTACTGTTTCAATATATATGTAAGATCATCAGGAGGACCGGGAGGAGTGCCGATCGGTACAGCATCAGGGTTTGGAGTCCCCATTTTATTGGGATAAACAAGCCGGTACAAGCAAAATCTGATATTTATTTACTGAGTTTACTAGTAATGAAATAATGATGTTTATTTTGCAAACTAAATGAGGCCAGTGTTACCTAACTGACTACTCTGAGAAGAAACACTGAAACAAACTCAGAGGTCAACGTCTCTTTTAAAGTCCATATAATCCAGGTAAAAGATAAAGCAAATTACAAAGAAAGAATACAGTTAGGCGAACAGACCCTTTTAAGGTCACAGTTCGTATAGTGGCCAAGCCACCCAATTACAAAGAATACAGTCAGGCGAACAGACCCTTTTAAGGTCACAGTTCGTATAGTGGCCAAGCCACCCAATTACAAAGTGTATCCGCTCGCTATTAGCAGGCTTATACAGCTATTGTAAATATACAGCAGCGCTGTACCAAATAAACCGACAGTTTTGTCGGGAGCAGGGAAGCTCTTTATTGAGTCAGATCCGAAGACAGACTGCTGAGCTTACTAAGTGCACGGTCTTTTATAAGACGATACCCGCACTTTGAAATCCCTCCAACTCTGTCCATTGGCGCGAAGAAGTGCGTCACGTGTTTACTTGATACAAAACGTACTAAATCTAATGAGACTTACGTTATAAAATAATCAAATAATACGAGAGTATTTATCGTTAATAAAGAATGGTGATTTCACAAAGTTTAAATTAAAGCAACATGTCATCCATTGTTTTGATCAAAACTATCAGTCACACTTATCGAAATGAGTTGCCAAAAATCAATTAGTGCGTACACTAAGTACTTAATAAATTACGTTTCGATTTATCAGACAGTAATTGATACTAAAAGATCACTTAAATTCATAACAAGAAAATCAACTCATAACAAAATATGATGAATACCCACAACAACTAATTGTAATTGACAACCAACTCCGACATTTATAAACGTCCACCCGCCATTACTTCAGTTCATCCGTGATCATGGCGCTTGCAACAGTGCTGAAATATCGGAAACTTGAAACAATGTGTAGTTATTGGTAAACATCCCGTTTTACGTTCTAATGATACTTTTAGTGACCATGTTAGCTTGAAAACTTATTTTCCCATAAAATCAACACAGAATATTAATATTGGTAACTACCTAATCTCAACTGACATAAGCTAAGTACCCGGAAAGTATTATAGTGAATAGGCGTACTCTCTGTTTCTATAAGTATTTTTATTATTAAACATGTATGTACACTTCGTCCGTTTTAATTTGAACTAGACACACAGTTACTACGGAACGGGTAACCCTTCATGGGCGGGCCCATGAAGGGTTCCGTAGTAACTACGCAAAATAACTTTGTTTTTTCTCAAAAACTACTGGCTTCTACGTTTGGATAAACCCCTTATTTTTATATATTTTTAATAAAAATCGGAAAGCGGTTAACAGAATACATCTACCTGCGAAGTTTCACATGTGTAGTCTCAATAGTTTGGGAATAAAATGGTTGTGACATACGGATGGATGGACAGACAGACATGACGAATCTATAAAGGTTCCGTTTTTTGCCATTCGGCTACGGAATCCTAAAAGTGACCAGTGAGGTAATTACATATATGTCGCTTGAGGTTTTCCGCAGCTGCAGGGGCTGCGCCAGCACCACATGATGACCTGGGAGGATGGAACAGCGCAAGAGTATCGATATAAGTACGACACTGAAAGCGGCAATTGCTAAGTTATCGGCCTGGTGATCTAAAACCCACGGGTTTGAACCCCACCAACATTATTGCCGTGAACCCACTCCAGACACAAGCATATTTAGCTTAGTTGGACGGGTTATCAAGATTGTTATTGATGTGAATTTTACCCATATTGCCAGATCTGTTAAAAAAACTATACGTTATTTTGTTTCAGTGTACAGTTAAACAATAAAGTAGTTATTTAGTTGCGAATACAAGGAAAAAGAGGACATGTGGCCATGTTTTTGGATATTCTAATAAAAAGTTGTTCCGCCTACGGAATTCGTCCCTGTATTGTAATTCGTGGGTATGTTTACAAATATTCTAATCAAAATAATTATCACAGAAATACAGAATGATTCCATTCTGTGTATTTTGCATTACTTGGCGAAAATGTATTATCTATACTAATATTACAAAGCGGAAAAGTTTGTTTGTTTAAAAACGCGCTAATCTTCGAAAGTACTAAGGGGATTTGGATCAAAGTATCTTGAAGCTTGAGGAAGGTTATAAGCTACTTTTTACTCAACTGCAAAAGAAGAAGGATTATGTTTTTATCATGATATAGTCCACGGGAGCGAACTCGTGCGACTCCTAGTAATCTTATATTACAGAAAAATATTTAGTGTAAATTCTTGGTTTAGAATTCCATCTTCAAATTCATTCTTCCTTCTGTGTCAAATCCATCCAAAGGTTGTCTGTAAAAGATCGCTTTTAGCGATAAGACCGCCCATTGTACCACCCTTTTTAACACGTTGAACGCCGTGGAGGTCAACATATGAGCGACACTGTAATAGCCGATAGGGCCAGGAGAAAATCCGTTAATATGTAAAATTTTACGCAATGTTTTTATTGCATTATTGGAGCGGAAATAAGCTAAAACTTAGTTATTGGTTACAAAAAAAATCATTTTAGTGTTTAAATTTGCTATAATTTGAGTGTCACTCATATGTCGTCCCCCGTGGCCTATGCGAAGAGAAAATCGCATGTCCGTTAGCGGGGGCCGCGCGGGTCACGGTGTCGAGCACCGCCACCCGCGCGCCCGCACCCACGAGTTTAGAGTGTTTTTTAGTGCGTGTTTAGTGTCACATTGAACGCGATACGCTCACAGTGCTATTTGGTTTTTGCTAATTTTATTTATTCATACTGCGTTCATATTATAAAAATGGATGATTTCGGAGATTTTGAGATAAGTCGAGAAGACTTATCACACATAGACAATTTAGAAATAAATTTACTCAACAACAGTTTTCTCGTAAGCTCGGAAGAGGAAGATCTGGACGATCAACCAGTTTGCCGTAGTCGTCGCCGTGTAATGATTTTTGATAGTGATGAAAGTGAGTTGGACCAGCTACAAATTACTTTGAATACTATGAGTACTCCGTCGACATCTGCAAGTACATGGACGCAACCAGCAGGTAATCAGTGACAAATTATTGCTTTCACTGAGATTCCTGGTTTGCCTTTTAATATCCGCTCTGCTATGATTAACAAATCACCATATCGACGGTTGAAAGGCTAATTGATCTAAGCGACATTTTGTAAAACTTGCAGGAGGACGGATCAAAGTTATTTATTTTGAAAAAAAATTCATAAAAAAGCAACCATTTGATAGACTTTTATTTATTTAATACAGTATATCTCTAATTAAGTAAGGAAGTTGTTTAAGTTATTACTGTTGAAAATTGTGTATTATTTTAGAAAATTTATGTTGGTTAGCCCAAAATGCATCAAATTTAGTTATTTTTTGAGAAAGGCAAATTGGTTCAAATGCCTACCGTAAATAAAATAGCTGAAAGTAAACTAGCTCAAGTTTTAACCAAGAATAAAATAAAACGAGAGAAAATGAATTTAGCGCCAAGTCAACTGACAGTTGAATATACCCAATGAGCATAAGCAACATGATGGTGAGGCACCAGAGTGAAGTAGTTTGATGCAGATGCCCATTAGAGGGATTGCAGGATGAAACAAAATGAACCCTTACTAGATTATAGTAGATATTGATGCTTAGGCTATCATAATTCAAAACATTTTTGTGTAGAGGTATCATTCAAGATGTTGATGCAATATGTTTTGGAACAAGGTATTAGATAAGGTGGTATATCATCCTAAGCCTAGGTAGTAGTATCACCAATTACGGAAGCCAGAGAGGCGGAGCTGTACAAGGAGTACAGAGCAGCGAAGACCGTCCTCAAAGAAGAAATCCAGCGGGCCAAAGATCTGGCCCGCAAGGAGATGTTAGGGATTCTTAATCGGGACCCGTGGGAACGTCCATAGAAAATGGTGCGGGACAAACTCCGCACCTGGGCTCCCCCGCTGACACAGTCTTCGGCCCCAATTAGTAGAGGACGTGGTGAGCACTCTGTTCCCCTCGTGAGGTGGTCATACTCCCCCAACCATGGCTCCGCCACTTGCGGTGCCCGACGCGGGCCACAGTGACGACAACGCTCCAGAAGTGACCGAGGTAGACCTGAGAGTGGCGGTACGCAGGCTGAATGCCAAAAATAACACCCCGGGACCCAACGGCTTCCCTGGCAAAGCCTGGGTCCTGGCCTTGGAGCCTCTCGAGCCTCAACTGTTAGGGTTCTTTAACGCATGTTTGGAGAGGGACCAGTTCCCGCTTCGTTGGAAGACGGGAAAACTGGTCCTAATCAAGAAACCGGGGTGCCCGGGGTGCCATATCGGCCTATTGTGCTGCTTGACGAAGTGGGCAAAATCTTTGAAACAGTTATTGCAAACCGCCTCGTTGGCCGGATTTTGCGGATAGCCAAATTGGTTTCCGCAAGGGGCGCTCGACGGTGGATACAATCATGCGCGTGAGGGCTCTCTCGACAGACACCGCCAATGCCTTTAACTCCCTGCCCTGGAGTTGCATACGGGAGGCACTCCGGTATCACCGGATGCCAACCTACCTCTGTCGTGTGGTTGAGGCCTACCTGACGGACAGGGCCGTCATCTACTCTGGTCACCAAGGAGAGTGGATCCGACGAGAGATGTCATGCGGTGTCCCACAGGGATCGACTCTGGGGCCACCCTTGTGGAACATCAGTTACGACTGGGTGTTGGGCGCCAACCTTCCCACAGGCGTCAGCGTAGTATGCTACACTGACGACACGCTGGTCCTGGCGCATAGAAGGTCGCACCAGGCGGCGGCCCAAGTGGTGATGCAAGGGGTTGCGACGGTCGTAGAAAGGATCTGACAACTGGGACTCGAGGTGGCTCTGCACAAGTCCGAGGCCATGTGTTTTCATGGCCGTTGGAACGCGCCACCTTCGGGTTCCCAAATAACGGTGGGAGGGGTTCGCATCGGCGTCGAGACGACGATGAAGTACCTGGGACTTGTCCTCGACAGCCATTGGAACTTCGTCGAACACTTCCGACGTTTGGCTCCAAGACTGGACCGGGTGGGGGCTGCACTCAAGCGGCTCTTACCCAATCTAGGGACGCCAAACGCCTCCTGCCGAAGGCTATATGCGGGGATTGTGCGGTCCATGGCCCTCTATGGGGCCCCTCTGTGTTCGCTGAATCTGCTGCGGCGATCAGCTCACCAGCTGGTCGGGTCTCAGAGGGTCATGGCTATCCGGATGATCCGGGGATACCGCACGATCTCTGGGGAGACGACGAACCTCCTTGCCGGATTGCTGCCGTGGGATCTGGAGGCGGTAGCCCCCGCGCACGTGGATGTACTAAGCCGGGGTGAAACTCCGCTACCACGGCAAGTCGCGGCTCAGCGGATAGAGCTCCGGTGCGATCTCACGGCAGCATGGAAAGAGCGGCTGTCGCAACCGAAGGCTGGGCACGCCGCAAACGCGGCTATAAGTCCCCTTCCACCTGACGCAGGTGCTGATCAGACATGGCTGTTTCGGGAGATACTTGTTTCGGATACAGCGGGAGGACACGCCCGGGTATCGTCATTGTGAGGACCACCTGGAGGACACGGTGGAGCATACGGTCGAGGTGTGCCCTGCTTGGGTGGAGCACCGTTGTGTCCTCGTAGAGGCGGTCAGCGGCGGAGACCTCTCGCACCCTGCTCTGGTTCAGACCATGGTGCAGAGCGAGAGGGAATGGGATGCAGTCGCCTCCTTCTGCGAAGCAGTCATGCTAGCGAAGGAGGAGGCGGAACGCGCGAGGGAGAGGCAACCCTCTTCCTTCTCGCCCCAGCCGCCGTGGGAGACGCCCCGGGCGTCGGGGATCGCGTGCCGATTTCCGGCCACCGTAGGCGCGGGCCTGCGGATGGCGAGCAGAGTCGCTCACCGTCCGGTAAGTACCAGGCTCAGGTCGGTTGCACGTCGTGTTCAAAGAGCTGTCAACGCCAGTGACGGGGTCTCATAGGGCCATTGCCTGCCGGGGTTTGCGGGAAAGTTCTATCGAGATACCGCGGCCCCGGAAATTTAGGGCAGCCGAAGAAACAGGTGGGTTTTTAGTCAGTAGAAGTCTGACACAGCCTTCCGCTTAACCCAGAGTGGAAGAATTCATTCGATGATTTTCACACCCAGAAAAAAAGGTAGTAGTATCACCACGGAATACATTGTACTTTAGTATCACTTTACAAATAAAACAACAAATAAATTGTTATTAGTTAGTGTTACTCAAAATAGCCGAAGTGACATTACTGATTATCCTTAATAGACGCTTAATGGATCAAGAGACATATTTAATTAATATAACTTAATGCAAAATGGTTCAAGTAACACGATTTTTTAATGTAGTTGAATGCAAAATGGGCCAAACGACATAGCTTATTTTTTTGGTTTATTGCAAAATAGGCCAAACGACAAAATCACAATCATGGCGAAAAAGCCAAATGCTTTAATCGACACACGTTATAAAAGTTTGAAAAATCAAAATAGCTTAAGTCATCGAGTCCTCAAATATGTCTAATTTTGTGTCGTATAGATCAATGAGCTTAGAAATGAGGCCTGTTTTGCAGTGGGTGCTAAGCGCCAAAAAAGTAGTAAAAAAAAATTGAAACCTAACTCAAACGATGGAGAAAAATTTGCTGATTCCGAATATGTATATAACTCAATATCGCAAAAAATGTCGCTTAGATCAATTAGCCTTTCAACCGTCGATATAATTTTTACTGCCTTTTGGTGTCAGACGAAATTTTTGAGAAAATAGTGTATGATACTAACGAGTTTGCTATACACAAAATAGCCGCACGAGAAGCTTCAAAGTCAGCACGCATACGCTATTGGTCGCCCACTAATGTTGATGAAATGAAAAACTATTTTGGTTTGATATTATTTATGGGATTGGTGAAGCTTCCAAAAATGAGTGACTATTGGTCCAAGGACGAAATAATAGGACATGCTTTTGCACGAAAAATAATGTCTCGGAACAGGTTTGAGCTGTTATTACAAATGTTGCATTTTTCTAAAGAAGATAACGCTCACAAGACTGATCGATTACATCGCATTCGAACCCTTCTTTTCTTTTTCCTTCTCTTCCTTCTTTTTCTTCTTTCGGACCTAATGAACGAAAATTCTTCTGGCGAAGATCTGTGCATTGACGAGAGTGTCGTACCATTTCGGGGAAGAATTATTTTCAGACAGTACAATAAACAGAAACGACATAAGTATGGTGTAAAGGAATTTAAACTATGCACATTACCTGGCTATACCTACAAAATCGGTATTTATGTGGGCAAACAAAATGATCAAGTTTAAATTTTTTGTATCCATATAAATATTATAAGGTGTACAATAAAGTATATAATAATAATAAATAAATAAAAACTGCTTACATGCACAAAAAAGCACAGAAAAAAAGATGCAACGTATCCTGCAAGCACACCATTCTCTATTTTTGTTTTTATGGTTGATAGGCTTGCGTTTAACCACCATCGCACCTGATGTTAAGCGATGATGTGTTCGAAGATGAAGCACGCTTGCCTAGAAGTAACCAATTCACTCTTGACTTAAAGACTCCCAGGTTATATAGCTATCAGGAAACACATATACCAGTTTCATGCTTTCACGACGAAACCTCGAGAGATTTTGAAAAAATTGTTTCGATCAGGGTTGAACCCGGACTTCGCAGCGTAGCAGCAAATCGCTTCACCATTGCGCCAATCGTGTCCATTACACACTGATGTAGATTTAATGATAACGTACTGAAAATAATTTAGTCTAATTAATGAAAAGTGATACAGCTACAAAAAGAGGGATTATAATTTCTTATCAGTACTAATTAAGGCCAGGTCCCTCCAAAACACGTTTGTAGAATTCATTTTTGAAGTAGTAAACAGGGAAATTAAACTTTGATAAATTTAATTGATGTTGTTGAGGGTATATTATAGTGGTTCTCTTCTACATTTTCAACTTTATTTTTAAAATAAGTGATGTGATATCATGAGACTTTTACCAAAATAAAGTTCACAGATAACTGGAAGGACTGTATGATCGGTATGATCTGAATATAATCTCAATAAAATAGCCTGTAAATAAAATAGTTCTCCAAGTTACATTTTTTTTTAATTGGTTCTGTGCCTAAAAAGGTAACAGACAGACGTCTGTCTGACTTACTTATGTCTCTTGACTTACTTTCGCATTTCCAATGTTAATATGGATTAATAAATACTTAAAATAAAAACAAAATATTCATTTTGAGTTACTTACGAGTATAAAATTTGACATGTAGCGCTCCTTAGTTTAAACTAGTATCAAAAGTATTTTTAAACTCATCTGAATTTAATTGGCGTGGGTTTTGTGCCGGTAGTGAATCATCAGGGTTAGGATTAGGGGATCAGAGGTAAGCTTTTTATTTTCTTTTTAAATTGGTATGTCTCTAATGGGCACACCTCTTGCATTTTTACTGTCTATGATTTCAAGTAGCAAGCAATTTATGTAAAATGTTAATAATTTCGGTTTCATATTAGTGTCCCAAAAAAATCGTTTTTTTCTATATATGTATTTAGTTACTTATTTAAATAGGTTCACCAACAATTGCTTACACAAGTTTTATGGCTAACACAACATGTTTAAAAGCAGACTAAAGTGTAACAATCACTTAAAGGTAAACTCTGCATGCATTCGTTATATTTATATCTATATTATAATTATAAATAAAATAAATTTATCGATAATTTAAGTACACACAACAAGATCTAATATTGGCTTAATATTCTAATCAATCCTTCAACACTGATATTGACAATAATAATGACTACTCCAAGTCGATACATTTATAAATTTTGGCTTTTATCTTGATCAAGGAATCAAATTGCAGATCAATTTGGTCACCGCAACTGTTCACAACCCTACATAACCTCGCCACAGGAGAATTGGCACCCAAAACTGTTCTACTCTGTGGTGGGCAGAGTGGCGTTATTGGCTTCCGAGGTATTCTGGAAGGGGCATGGAAGTTAAAAGGCTCAGTATCTGTGGGCAATCAATTTTGTGGGCCATCACTTTGCACAGAAACATTGCGTCCATAAAGCGGCGACGCTTGTCTAGCGATATTATTTTAAAATATCTCAGTCTATTATTGTAGGAACAAATTTTTTCAACTATTCCGCTCGCAAATGCCAAGTGCCTTAGAAAACGCTTTTGAATACGTTCAAGTCGCAATGTGTGTGATGTGAATAGTGAGGCCGCCAGACCACGCTGCAATATTCCATTGGACCCCGAATCAAGCTATTGAATAGAATAATTTTAGATTTGGAACACTTAAACTGTTTGGAATTTCTTATTACGAATCCAAGCATCTTAGCGGATTTTTTCATAATAAAGTCTACATGTGGGATAAAGTTAATTTCTTATCAAATGTGACGCCAAGGTCTTTAATTGTTTCTAATTCATTAGTTTTAACTGTATTGATGAATCGTGTTCGATAATAGAATAGAATATACTTTATTGTACACCAAAATTTAAACACACCTATTTAACATTATTTCTTAAATATATGGTTACAATGGCGGTCTTATCGCTAAAAGCGATATCTTCCAGACAACTTTTGGAAGGACTATCAAAACTTTAATTAAAGTGGGGTGGGCTAAAATAGTGTAAAAGTAAAAGTCGGAGGCATCTGCTTTAGTTTTAAGAGCTTTGAAAAATTTTAAATCGTCAGCGTACATGTAACTATTGGAGTGTTGGAAACAGTTTGATGTCGTTGATGAAAAAATTAAATAAGATCGGTCTCAAGTGAGATCCTTGAGGCACACCAGAAGAAATATCTCGTGTAGTTGATTGGAACCCATTGATCACAACAAAGAAAGACCTTTTCACAAGGTACGAGTTCAGCCACGAAAGCAATGATCTAGTGATGCTTGTAGTTTCTGAATCAGTATTTAATGTGATACTTTATCGAAAGCCTTGCTGAAGTCAGTATATATGACGTCAGCTTGATATTGAGTGTATATATTTTCATTCTCACCTGCCCATATGGGTATAAAGGACGGCAACGTCGCAATTTATTTATGAATGCCTACGCGTGTACAGGGTGTTTTTTTTACGTATCAATTTAATATTTTTAGTGAATATTTTAACATAAAAAAATAATAAATACATTTTGTTTTCAAATGGTAATATTTTTTTTAGCATGTATGGATGCTATACTACTGCGGGTTAACGGGAACGCCCTCTGTTAGTAAACATACTGTATACGAAGGTCTCATTTATCAGTACTATAAAAATACATTTATATTCTAAAGTCAAATAAAATTATCCTACTGATTAATTCTGTAACGTGTCGCTGGCGACGGGATCACGTGGTCGATGCGAGTTCACCGCCGCTCCGTGCTCGCGAGTTTATAACGCACGGCCAATAAATACCTACTTTCGCAGGGACACCTGGCCTTAAAGTAAGTCATGGTGCCAGTGGTAACAGTGGTGACACGACCGGACAGACTCGGTTCGTATGATGGTATAGAGTGGTTTCGAATTACTCAGTAAATTTTTAATAAGTAGTTCGATTTGATTATTTTTTTTTTTATTCGGTATAGTTCCGATATGTTAGACAGTTCCGAAATGGACCCAAAGATTTTTTAATTTTCCTTAATTTGAAAATTTCATCGAAATATTGAATTGAATTACTTGTTGTTACCCGCGACTTCTTTTGCGTAAATTGAATATGTAAACCTTTATTAAATCACCCCTATTTCAACCTTTTGGGACTTGTTTTTGAAAAATAAAATTAGCCTATGTTTGACCCTGGATCTTCAACTATTTTCATTCCTTTCATCCAAATCGGTGCTGTAGTTTAGCCATGAACTCGTAACAGTCAGACAGACAGACTTTCGCAGTTATAATATTAGTATGACCTATGTATTTATCTGTATATCTCATTATGCTTCCTGCTCTGAGAAAAGTCGAATTTAGAGTGGCTTAGAAGCAGTAGCTCAATTAAGAAGTACGACACGACTTCAGAAATAGCAAACATAAAAACAAATAAGCAGAAGTTTTTTATTCAGAAACTTGTAAAGTATATACTCATATTTATATAAGTATGTTTTATTATAGATACGTATTATTGTATTTTAAGTAAATGTTTTTTCCTTTTTTTATTTTATTGTTTGTATTCGGAATGAGCCCACTCTTGACCTCGATCTCGCCTGATGGTAAGCGATAGATGAGGTCTACGATGTGACGAGCGAGCCTAGAAGATGCCTATTTACTCTTGCTTTAAAGGCTGAAAGGTCATAAGTGGCAGGGAACACAGAAGACGGCAGAGGGTTCTACAACTTGGCTTATATTTTTAGTTCTCACTCGTTTTTCAGCACCTTTTGTTGTCAGGTAGAAAAAGTCTTTTTTTTTATTTTTTTTCCAGGTGGGAAAATCATGACTTCTCCCGGTCTGGGTTAAGCGGAAGGGAGTGTCAGACTTCTACTGACTAAAAACCCACCCTGTTCCTTCAGCTGCCCTTAAGTTCCGGGGCCGCGGTATCTCGTTAGAACTTAACCGCAACCCCGAAACATTTCCGCAACCCCGGAGGTAGAGAAAGTCTACGGCATTAAGTTCGTCTTTATACCTATGTGCATAAAGTATAAATAAATAATAAGCGAGTACATCCGTAAACGTTATCTCACTTTTTCCACAAAGAAATGCATGCTATCTTGCGTTACTTCAGTATTTTTGTAAAAGCAGTGACGACACAAATGGGTAGTGGCTATTATCTATACATAATTATAATAAAACAGTAACGAAAGAAAAACTGTACATTGAGAATTTTCACGAAAAAATAAGTGGCTTTTGTTAGAAAAACGTAACTACTGAAAAAAAGTTACTTTTTGGAATTTTTGTCTGTTTGTCTGTGTGTATGGTACGGCTTCACGCCAAAACTACTAGATAGATTCAATTGAAATTCAGCAAAACTGTTCTTTGTAAACCAAGGAAGGCTTTAGGCTACATATTATCGCGCCGTATGTTATGGGAGGTAAGCAATATTGATTTTAAAAGGTTTTTGTTCGGAATGGAATTGAATGCACAAAATAATTGAGAATACTAAAGTTAAATGGTTCTCGGAATCCGTATGACAATGACTTTTACAAATGACGATTTATATAATCGAAAACACATCAACTGTCGTTAAAGCCATATTTATTACCTTATCAGAGATTACGATACTTAACTTTTTACGATGTCTGTTAAGGTTTCACCATCGCTAATACTCGTAATTCCATTGGTTTACTTAAAATATTGTTTTGTGACTGCTTGATATGACCTTATATTATCAGATACTGAGTCTATTATGTTGATACTAAGAATTATTTCGAATTTAGTTTTTATAACAATAAATCTGTTGTTGTATTCTTCGGCCGATAAAATTTCTTTTTCAATTTGGGCATCCGTACTTTCACTATCTAATAGCTCGTCTTTCATTTTTATATCTAATTTTGAAATTCGTGTCTTTTAATCATTTAACTTATTAAACTCACATTTTAATTCGGTCATCTTCGCTTCCCTGGCCTTAAATATGTCCTCAATGGAGTTGGCTGCAATAGTGGAAAGCCTCCTTAGGATTGTCCTCTCTTTATTTAATTTCGTAATTTGTGAAGATTTTTGAGCGTCGTCCATTTTGTGGTTGTGCGGATGTCGCCGCTCGTGGCTGTTACAATATTAAAGTTCCTATTTCACGAAATTTCACGGTCGCCAAATATGTCCAGCAAGCTTACGGACGTTGGTCCGTAGCCGAATCTCTGAACGTTTTTATTATAAATGAATAATTTATAATAAAAACGTTCAGAGATTCGGCTACGGACCAACGTCAGCGTTATTCAGGTTCTTATTATAGGGACTTTTTTAATGAAACATATTATTTCCTTTTGAGACGTTTTATGAAGGAGAACGTCACTCTTTTTTATTCCTTTTTAAAATATATGACAACTATATGCTATGTACGTTCCGTTCCTCAACACTAAGTCTATATATTGAAGGAGCTCGAGTCTTAATAATGACAAATTTACAAAACCTTCAACGTTAAGCAATGCCTGGCCCAGTTGGTCCATAGCTGAGTGACCATATAAACATATTGAGATTCATCCGTGTCTTGAAAAATACTTTAAGCTGATGGTCCCAGTTACCAAATGTACATCTTTAACCGTCGTTACGAGTAATCAGAAGACGGAAACTTTGACATCAGCATTGCTACGGGGTTTCGTGTTACCCTGCTACAGGTCGTGGAGCTTAGATTGGCAGTCGCTTCATGTAAAACAGTAGTACTCAGCTGCATCAGGTTAGATTAGAAGGAAACCCCAAGATAGTTGAGAAAGGGGTTAATGACAGAACACATAAGCAGTGACCCTAGGGCTGGCTATTACTTTTTTTTTTTTTTATCGTGGTAAAATTATCATATAAGTCTTCCAACCCCGGGCAGGGTGGGAGGGACTGTCAGACTTTTACTGACTAAAATCCACGGTGTTCCTTCAATAACCCTTTACGTACCGGGGTCACGGTAATGGGATAAGTCCCACGACCCCGGCAGGCTTCGGCCCTCTACGGGGGGGCCTCATCATATTGCTGACGCTCTTTGAGGCGCGCGTGGAACACAACGCGCCGTCGACCCGGGCATGGTCCATGGTCGGACAGCGAGTTGCTCTTTACTCGCTGTCCGCATGCCCGCGCCTACGGTGGCCGGAGATCGTCGGCTGACGTCCGACGCCGTGGGCGTCTACGCCATCCTCTCCCTCACGCGGCCCGCCTCCTCCTTCGCAAGCATGACTGCTTACTACTATTACTTAGATCAAATGCTAAGTATTGCCTTAGAATGTGGCAATACGACCAGTCCCTTGGGTACGTTACCAGGCGCTGATAATTTATTTTAGTTTGTGTCTTACTTAATTTCAAAATATAGTTTATAAATATGTGTCATTTTCTATTTGCAAAATATGTATGTATTCTTTTTAATTTTAATGCTATTTCCATTTAAAAAAAGAATGAAATCCTTCTGAGCTTGGTTAAAAATAACTCCTGCAGAGTGACTGAAGTAAATCAAACATGTGTCATCAGCGTTTATTTATTGAGTCTCTTTTACACGAATTTTACATACGGAACACGGAATTTTTCATATATACGGATATTATACACGAGGTGCAACTGAAGTCAAACAGCTCCCATTATTTCGAAAACGACGTTTTAAATGGAAAAGGCTAACGAACTGCTGGATTAAGAATGGTGATCGATCGTCAGTTATGAAGGATTTAGGAAGTAGCAGGGGAGCCAATATGTGTGCAATATTGTTTGTAATAGTCAACATCATTTAGGCAATTTAATTCTGAATTATATTTTCTGTCTACTAATGTTAATGTCATATACGTAAAACACGTGTACATAATATTATTTTAATTAGTAAATAATGAAGAACTTTTTAAAATAGTTATTATTTGGTTATTTGGGTCGTGCACGTAACGTTTGTTTTAGTCACATTAAAGAAACGCTCAAGCCAAAACAAATGAAAGCGAATGTAAGATTTTTATATTTGAATTCAGAATTTGACATAATTATCTTATAAAAAACAACACATTCAATATATATCACATTGCAAAGTTTAAATTCCTTTACTAATCATATTTTTTTCGGCAAAACAGTAACTTAAAAATTGCCCTTAAATACAAAACACTTAAATTAGTACTCGAGTTTTTGTCAATATATTGAATGTGTTAATTATTATTTTAGTGATTTTGAAGAAACAAAACAAAACTAAGTTAATACCTGTAATTAGAAGTAATTAAATGAGTACTGGTAAACATTTCAATGCACTGTTAGTTAGAACAAATAATTTGATAATTGAATTTCACAATAATTGTAGATAAGTTGGGATTAGTATACTGAGATATAGACAATGTAGGCGGACTTATTATTATTGTTCTTCCATTTTATCAACGTGAGCTCCCTACATTTGTACGATACATTAGATATGCATGTATCGCTAATGATGATAACTTTATTGACTATAATTCAGATATAACAAACAGTTCGTATTCAGCACCAGTTATATTTACAAGTACATTATTAACAGACAAAATTTAATTGAATGAAATAAATTAATGTACAAAAGTGAAATAAAATGGCTACAGCAAATCAAGCAGGAAATGAGAATAACGAAGACTTTACAGAAGAAGATCCCCTCAAAGGGAATGAAGAAAAAGAGACTAAAATGACATTTCGTGAAAAAGTGGTAGATATGTTTAGAAATATTACCATCGAACCATGTGTGTTTTTGTTCGTAGTATCTGCTATGATCAATGTAACAGCAACTCAAAATTTGAATCTTGAGAAGGCATGTCGTGTTAACTTAAACTTTACTGATGAAATATGCGATTCACTGAAGATGCAAGATGTTGACAGTCAGAACGTATATGAAAGAGAAACTCAAAAATTGCTGGCTAGAGCTCTGTCGTGGAGGACATACTTGTCAGCAACCCTACCTTGTGCTCTAGCACTTTTCGTTGGATCCTTCTCTGACAAAACGGGACATAGAAAATTCTTCATGATTATATCGGTTACTGGACAGTTTCTAATGGGAATCAGCAATATGATCAACGTGTATTTCTTCCGGCAACTCTCGTTGGAATTCTTAGTCTTCACAGAAGCTATTATTGAGGGACTATCTGGTGGATGGTGTATTTGTTTTTTAACTGCATTTGCTTTTGTTAGCACTATTACAACGGAGAAGTCTAGAACTTTTAGGTTAGGTCTTTTGAGTTTTAGTTTAACAGTGGCTTTTCCTGTTGGTATGGGCATTAGTGGGGTACTGTTAAAGAATTTTGGTTACTATGGGTGCTATGGATTAACGACTTTCATACAGACTTTCAACATGTGTTATCTATTTTTTGTGGTGCGAGATCCCATGAGGAATAAAGAGCAGAAAAAGGTAAGCAATATAATTTTTTTGTTCAAAAATATTAAACTTGTCTAGTGATGCTACTCTTTTGCTTGCAAGGGATGCTGAATATTTATTTTTATATTTATTTAGTATCACTTGCGTAGTCGGTATAAACATCAGAACCAAAGTACATAAGGACCAATCACGCTTTGGAACTCGTTAGGATTTTGAAATAATGCCTATTTAAGTTCAAAATGCTACAAAATAATTTATATGTATATCTATCACAAGATAAACTATTTTGTGTTGCTAAGGCATGTGTTTGAAGGCGCAGTGGTTGAAGGTTGAACGATTGTCTGCTGCGCTTCGTATCGTGGGTGTTGTTTGTAAAAATGCACTCACGATACAGGAGAAAATACAAGACATAAAAAAATGACACAAGAAATTGACAATGGACAGTCGATATTAAGTTAATCAATATTTTTTCAGCATGATCGTCAAGGAGGGTGTCACTTCATCCGCGTTTTTTTCGACTTGAATAACGTTAAAGAAACTATGAGTGTGCTGGTGAAAAAGGCTCCAAAGAAGAGGAGTCTACGACTTTGTGTTCTTTTGGGAGTTGTCAGTTTTCTTTTTGGACCTTTGTACGGTTAGTATCTTTTCTTTCCAATCATAATATTTTTTATTTTTTATTCATTTACCATTATTTTAGTCTAGAAGTTTACTTATTGTGACTATTTCATATAAATCACCATACGAATGAGCTCGTGACAAAATGATAGTAACCAAACGAATCGATTTTCAAGGGGGCTTTCCAAAATCGTTCCGTGGATGAGTGACCGTCTTACTATATCGAGATATTCGGTGCCTCGAAAGGCACGTTAAACTGTTTTGCTTGTTAAATGTAAATTTTTGTGGAGGTTGGTTAGTTGTGCAAGTCAAATAGGCATTCACTTCGTGTAAAACACTGTTACTCAGCTGCTTCAGGTTAAACTCGAAGCCCACTCTATTAAAGTTGGGGAAAAACTGAGCAGATGGTGATGAATAGCAGTGGTGGCAGTAGGTCGTGGGCTTAAGCTCAGACAGGCGCATTACTTAGCTTAATTTACATCAGTACCACTGGTATACCGATATGTCTTAGGACCGATAAATGTAGTATGTAGTATGACCACGTTTCTGATTTCCGCGCTCAGCTCAAATGGCTTCCTATTAGGTTTCGCCGGAATCTTCACTTACTTTCTTTACTTTATAATATGCTCTTTAATCCTTTTACTCCTTTTTATCTTAAGGAACGTTTTCAGTTCCCCTGTGACACACATTCTAGATCCCTGATATCATCGGAAAATTTAGAGTTAAATATTCGTATGCGTTCCACTTCTTTCTTTGACAAATCTTTCACTATTCAAGCAGCTCGTTTGTGGAATGTATTACCCATAGAACTGAGGCGTGCTCAAATGCTACCAGCGTTCGAAAGAATGGTGAAGGAGCATTAACTCTCCATATAAGTTTTCTCCGTCTTTCTCAATTATAGATACATGTAATATTTATTAGTATATGATTATTGTATTGTATGTATGTATTTTATATTATTATGTTCAAATAATATTATTTATGTTGTTTGTACACTGAGAGCTCTTAATCTGTCTCCTTTAATTTTTGTCCTTCCCAAAGGTTGTCTGTAAAAGATCGCCCTGTGCGATAAGAACGCCCATTGTTCACTAGTTTAAATTTTTGTATCCATAGAAATATTGTGAGGTGTACAATAAAGTATTTAATAAACAAATAAATAAATTCGTACATATGTGACATCCATTATCCCGCACTAGGACCGAGTGGATCATTTCCTCTCATATAGAGAAGATCTGTGTAAAAGCAGCGGCAACTTTATAATAGACTGACAATGATTAATTATAGATTTGTAGCTCTATTATTATGTGATATCTACATATTGCCAGAACCTAATATTCATAAAGGTATTTTTTAAATTTCAGGTGAAATATCAGTAATGTACATGTCTACGAGGTACAGATTCAACTGGGACGAAGTTAGATTCAGCTTTTTCCAAACTTATAATTTCATCACACACACTTTTGGTAAGTTCTTAGAAAAATAAGCGTACGTTTTGTTATAAAATTACACATAGTGACTGAATGACTATTACTTACCTAAACAAAGTTTTAGTACAAAGATTTGTACGAAAACGAAAACGGATTATTCGAAAATCAACCTTTAGAAGAAAGGAGGGCAGGAAGAAATCATTTCTAAGAAAAATCTTATTAGTTGAGTTTTGAATTTGGAAATACGATGAATGTACATAAATAAAAATGTTCAGCATTTTAAGTTTTTAAAACTACCCTCTAATGGTTTAAGGAGAAGAGGGTTTGTTAATCTTTATATTGAAGACTTTTAGCTAAATCGAATTAAGTTTTAACCTCGGCGATAATAATGTTAAGTAATTAAGGGTTTTTAGAAAAGTGAAAAATGGCGAAGAACTTTTTAGTTTAAGTTTGTTTTACTTGAAGAGTCGTATTAACAAGTATTACTAAATAAATAAAAAGAAAATGACCATAAATACGTATTAAAAATATTTGACTTTCGTGAATTTAAGTATTTATAATATAGGCTATGACCAAAAATGTGCGTGTAAACTCCCCTCACTTTAAATAATTAACCTTGAAGTCAAATCTAGTGAACCACAGTGTCTAAACGTAGATGAAAGTCTCAAAAACCACATGGACGGTGCAGACACACTGCTAGTAACTTAACAATGTTGTAATGTATCAAGGCTGGTAAAATGTATTTCACAGATTATCAACGAAATACTTCAAAATACATAAATATCCTCCAAAATATTACAAGCACTTAATGAATGGACTGCCCATAACAGCATTCATTAAGTAATTATACTGGGATGTGAGTAAACATAGATAAAATTAATTACCATGTTATGACAGAAAATAAATGCTTAACTGTTCAGTTTCTTGTGACATACTTAATACTTCAAATATTTAATAATAGCTCTACCCGTAACTTCATTTGCGTGTGGGTCTCGATATTATCGACGAAGTTTTTCCCGTTAAGTCCTGATCCCGTGGAATTTCCCGGATAAATAGGTGGGTGGTAAAATGATCACCGTATGACCTCCACTTTTACCAGTGAGCGATTCCCACTAAAATTGGCTCAACCGATCAAGGGATTGGCCCAGACAAATATAAAGAGAGAAATAACAGAAAAAAAAACTTTAAAATTTTTGTTTTTAAATGTTTTAGTATCGCATAAATAACTACAAGCACATGATAAAAGCAGTGGTGGCCCAGTGGTTACGGTCCCGACTTGCGAAGTGCAGATGGTGGGTTCGAGCCTCGTCAGGCACATTACTTTGGGTAAATTGGTCTCTCAAATCGATTAAGGAAGACATCGTGGGGAAACCGGTACGTCCTGTGACCAAAAGTTCGAAGACATCCACTAACACGCAATGGGCTCGCGTGGTGGATTATGGCCCATTCCCTCCCACGCCTGTGTCCCAACAGTGGGGACGTAATAGGCTGAATTATTAACCACATGAGAAAACATTTCAATTCTACGATATGGCCACGATATATTGCTTTACGTCCATTTCCTACTTTTATTGACTTGATACATACCAACATATTTGTGAATAGAGAACGCGCGGGGCTTCGCTCCCTTGGATATTATTACGACAAAAACACCCTCCTTTTTTGCGGTCGAATATAACGTTCCTCAAGATTCAAGCTACTTTCATACCAAAATCCATTCAGTACTTTTAAAGATTAGCGCGTTCAAACAAACAAACATTTCGGCTTTATAATATTAGCATAGATTCTAACCTATTGTTTTTACATTTCAGGTACAGTATTCTCGATAATGGTGCTTAGTAGGTACTTGCAATGGCACGACTCTATACTGGGGATCGTATCAACGCTGAGTAAGATCGCCGCTTCGTTCGTCTATTGTTTTGCTCCAAATGAAAAAATATTCTTTATTGGTAAGAAGACTTGTATAATACTCATACGGGGAAATGTTAGACAATGCGATGGTAATTCGATGACACCGTTGGCGCAGTGGTTGAGTGATCGGCTTCTGTGCTGTGTATCGTGGGTTTGATTCTCGCACCGCATTTTTTATTGCTTCGTGTTTGACTAGCATCTCACCTCATAGTAAGCGATGATGTGGTTGAAGATGAAACATGCTTGCCTAAAAGTAAACTATTCACTCTTAACTTAAAGACCCCCAGGTTATAGCTATCAGAAAACACAGACTTTCACATTCCGAAAATATGTGTATGACGCGAGATATCCCTGTGACAGACTTTACTCACTAGTGCGTTGTAGCCCGGCTGATCTCCTATCAATTGCCACATAATTGTTATCATTATTGATAACATACATACAAACTCCACTATACTCGTGCGATTATAGGTAGATTATTCGATAACCCTCTTTATGATAATATGACTTACAATTCCATTATAACCTGGTTAGTTATCTGGCTGGTAAATGTTTGTCATTTGTTTTTAATAGTTTCAAGAGCGAAAATAATAATTGTTATCATATTAGGTTGAACGTCTAATCGTGATATAACGCTTATATTTTCCGTTTTTTCGACCCAATTTGTGTTTTCCGTATAAATGTTAAGCTATAACAATTTGAAATGGTTCAGTATGATGTTTCTTTTAGTTATTTTGGGTACAATTGCATTAGTTTAGATTAGGGGGCTACGAAAAGTTGAGTAATCGCTAAACAGATTAATTGATTTAGCAAGGCTACAAACGCAACAATATACAACGTGTAAGTTAAAGGGTATATACATACCAAGTGCACGGCTTCTTTGGATGATAACAAATGATATGGCAAGGGTTTTGTAATCCTATGTCTACATGTGTGGAGCTTATAAATTTAGCTTAGAAATTTCAATACATTGATACCAGAGACCGAATTTTTCAAATTAAGAAGAACGAAGAGAATTATCATTTTATTGGCAAGTGACGTGGAAAGTGATGACCCTCATAGTACTGTGACACGTTTGTTATTACTGGTAATCAAGAAACATATGAAACCAATAATTTGGGGTCAATTATGTGGGTCACTTATTTTGAGCTGAAACTTTGCATAGTGACTCCATACCAGATGTTGTCTTCAGTCCGTTTGGATAGATATGGGGTTTCCGTTACACGTTGTATATTATTATGATAATATTTT
Organism: Tholera decimalis; assembly: GCA_943138885.2. NCBI lineage: Eukaryota > Metazoa > Arthropoda > Insecta > Lepidoptera > Noctuidae > Tholera > Tholera decimalis. The sequence continues at coordinate 9,736,995 of OW964552.2, read as the reverse complement.
TTTTAACGTACTTATCTTGTAGTATTCTTTTGTCCGATATTGACGAAGCCATAAAGAAATTAATAGCGTATATAATCCTCTAAGAAACCAAATATTTATCAGCTCTAGATTTATGGTAGCTAATTTATTGTGTTTGGTACTGCCTGTCTGCCTCGTTCGTCTAGTGGTCACAAGCATGACTGCTGAGTGTGGGGTCGCGAGTTCCATTCCCGGGTCCGGCAAAGTCAAGTAGCTCGGTGTTTGGAAGTTCGGTGTAATAACCCCGTGCCTCGAAAAGCACGTGAAGCCGTTGGTCTCGGTTATCATTTGGACATCTTTAAGAAGAGGCTCTCTAAATTTTATGTAACTTTGCATTCATATTCTGAAACAATCACGCATATAATCAAAATGGAACTTTAGTATATGATTTATTGAATCTTTTTCTTTACATATCTAAGACCAGTTACGTAATTGGAACATTTTCGCTTGATTAATTTTCTAATCGAAAATCATGTCTTTTTTGAAGATTATTAAAAATTCAATCAAGATTACTCGGCTTTTATGTCTAAAATTAGTATTGACAGTAATAAAATATAGTTTATTATCCAAATATAATATACTTTTTCTCTAGATCAATTATTACTTTAGTTATAAACGAAATAAGAATTGAGACTTACGACATTTAGTTTCGAACCCGAACATGGTGAAGGAGCGCACGTGATATTCAACTTTATTACTGCTGCGTTAGCGTTTAGCACACAACGGTCTAACCGGGGGTGCATCGGGGCGGAGCTTGCGTGAAAATTAATTAAGGGTGCCTGGTCTTAACAGTTTTAGCGACATCTATCTCAAAACCTATGAACTAAACGATAGAAATCCTGTATCGCGCAAGCAAAGTTTACCGCTCAACTAGCCTGCAAATCACCCGATCACAAACATAGGGCAGTTGCCCACCAGACATAACACCCTGTTCCGGATATCTCCAAACAGTCATTACGGGTAATGAAAAGCCAGTAAATCTAACACAGGTCCGGCCAAGGGAGTATCATATTGCCCAGCAACTGGGTTGTTAAGGTTAGATAGACAGTCTTTCCATGTAAAATACTAGTACTCAACTGAATCCAGTTAGACTGTAAACCCTAACATAGTTGGAAAAGACTAAGTAGATGAATCTATTCGTCGCTGTAGAATGATAACCTCGTATGTCCAAAAATCCAAACTTCACAGAAAACTAAAAGAACGGTTAATTTTGTCAATGTTTAAAATATTTTTATGTGCTTTGGTCTCATGTTTTGAATGATAAAAAGGACTTAGGTATTTATGTTATTAACCAATGCGTTACTTAACTGCATATGCTAGAAAATTTATATAAGAGGTTTTCTGTTCTTATATCTACGTAGCTTTGTTTTAATGCCCATCTCTATAGATAAGAGGTTTTCGTTTTACTCCATAGATGGCACTTGTAGTCATACACTGGGTTCACAGTTTCGCCGTATTATAAAATACGTGGATTCCATATGATTTTTACAAAAAAAAGTAAAATTTTTTTTTTGACATACGATGTATTCATTCTACAGCGACGTATTGTTTTTTGCATTTTTAATGACTTTGTACCATTTTATTAAAAAAATAATTAGTTAAAGTACGTATACATAATTATATGTCCTGCTCATTGTCTGTCATAAGAAGACGCCTATGTCCCAGCCGTGAGAACATTAAAGGCTTATTTAAATGTCATGTAAGATAACATTCCGTACTAGCATTCCTCTTTATTTTGATGTTGTTTTGTTGTTTTTTCCAGCACCTCTGGTCGAAATTCTGAACGGGACTTCACTGCTGGCAATGAGATCAATAATCACGAAACTTGTAGAACCCAATGAATTCGGTAAGATAATACTTTCAATACAATAAGTTTTTTTAATTGCTGATAAGCTCATGCTTGACCACTATCTCGCCTTGTAGTAAGCGATGATGTAGTCGAAGATAAAGCATGCTTACCTCGGAGTACCTGTTCCCTCTTTACTTAAAGACTCCCATGGTATCAGGAAACACAGAGTTAGTCAGAAATTTATACTCCTTAGCTGTACGCAAGTTCAAAAATTTTATTAAAATAGATACTGCAACATCACATAATCGTACATGTTTTGCAAGTGGCAAGTCTCCTGATAGATGATAAAAATAATGTTTCGAGCTGGGGTTCGGGATAGAAATAATTAACGCCATTTAAACCAAAATGAACACTTTAATTAATTAAACACAAAATAAAAATTTAAAACAATTATACGTACCACAACACTTGTCACTTAACATTTAAATCGCACTGAAATTCACTAGTAAAGCTTCGATTATATCGCGTATTCGCCTCGTAATAAGACTGACTCTCTGCGCCCCTTTGCGATCTATTTATATCCCGGTCTATGAGTTCCAGAACATTCCTGTAAAATCGATTTGCTGTTTATACTGCTAAGAATATTCCAGAGCTACTTGAGATGCACAGTACCGCTATTCGCCGCTAGATGGCGTTATTGTCTCGAACATTCTAGATTTCTGTCGAAGTTTCTCGACGTACTTCACTAAGCGACTGGCGTAACAAAAAGATATCATATATACATATAAAGGAATGATTTAAAAATGCTATTTTCTTTTAGGATAACCTTCCCACTTTTACATATTGGTTTCTACGAGTATTCGTAAATAGAAATCAATGTGTAAAATTTTGTAATGTGTGTTAGTGATTGCGTCGTATGCAAAATAGCTTTAGCATGTCGTCAATACCTCACGCTAGGCCCTTATCTTATAGTAAAATTAATAAGCTCTGAATAATGTGTATTTAACTAAATTAAAATGTAACGAGTAGTATCAGTAACAAAACACACAATTTATCTTATGATGAGACTGCCTTGAGTCTTATCATAAGATCAATTATTCTGCTTGTTAATCAGATTATCTTAATTTCATGTATCAATAGCCTAATAGGCTACGGTGTTGGACTTGTGATCGAGAGGTCATGGGTTCAGAACCCACCCATTAATAAAATAAAGTTTATTAACACAAACACCTTAGAATACAAAACTATTATAAAAACACAATAGAAACTTTGAACTTTAGGGAAAAGGCTATATAAATAGTTAAAAACCTTGCCTCCTAAACTAGGGGGGACCCTGTGACTTAGGGAGTCAGTGTCCTACTGTAACTTCGTGTACAAAAAAACCTTTATATTTGTATGATAACATTATGATCTTACATAATATAATGATTGATTTACTACGAATATGAATGAATGTGTGTTAAAGGAGGGAGATGTGGCGTGTTATGGTGTGGTGTGGTTTGTAGTGTCGTGTTATGGTATGGTGCGGTTTGTTGTGTCATGTTGTGGTGTGTTATAAGGGGGGGAGGGGTTGTGTTTTGTGGGGGTATGTGTGGCCGTGAGAGGAGTGTTCTTGTGAAGTGGCATGGCAATGGCAACCTGTAATCGGTTTGTGGAATGGAGATTATTATTACGTGCTTACACTATTTTAGGAATAAGGTCTTCTGTACGGGAATAGTCCTGATTATACAGCCAGTTTTGTAGTTTGATTTTTACTTCATGTTTGTTAAAATTATTTATTTGGATATTTTATCCACCCTCCTGTAAATAAGTGAACTTATTACGTAAAACTGGCATCTAGCGAAGGCTGTTTTGTTACGGACAGATGGGCATGCAGATTTGGCTTTAAGAATGGTTGGATTTAATAGAGGAACCTGACTATGCTTTCTGAGGGTTGAGCACGAGCTGCCACACATTAAGTACTCTGCATTCCGCATATAATTCACTTGTGGGAAATCTATACGGCTTGCTGAGAATCACCTTAAGCCTAGCCCTCTGGGCGCGCTCCAACCCAAGCAGCTTAGTCTTTGCGGTGCCACTACAAACCGGAATGGAATAGTTGATGACAGACTGGCAAAGTGCAAGATATACCATTTTTAATGTTTTGGAGTCAGCGCGGTATTTAAGAGACATGAAGTTAATATTAATAAAATACTACAATCGCAGTAGCATCAGCATACGTGAAAATCTTGGTTTTGGGGAGTGCCAATGTGCAAAGGTCATTAATATATATAATTATTAGAAAGAGCGTAGGCCCTATCACACTGTCTTGCGGAACTCCGTATGTGATGATTTTTTCATCACTACTGTATGAATCAATCTTGACACGGAGTTTTCGGTTTTGGAGGTAGCTCTTGAACAGATCGTGCACTGTTCCCCGAATGCCTATGGCTTCCAATTTTGACAGGAGAATAGGAACAGAGACTGTCAAAGGCTTTTTGTAGGTCCAGGAATATTGTAAGACATTTACGATGATTATTTAAATTCTTAGCAACAATTTCAGTAGATACACCTTTTTAAAAGCCATATTGGTTGGGCGCTATGATTTGATGTTCGTGTAGAAAGTTAAGAAGACGACCATTTATCAACCTTTCTATAACCTTTCATATTGCGAAAGAACCGAGATCGGTCTGTAATTAATTATTCACACAGTTCTTGCTCCCGCCCTTGAACACCGGATGAACCAAGGCCGTTACAAAATTGTCGTGAACCCACTGCAGACACAAGCACATTTTAGCTAAGTTGGAGAGGTTAACAAAATTACTAGTAATGGTAATCCTAACCCCATAACTAGTTCTCTTTAAAAAATAATAATAAAGAACTGACACACACCATTTTATCATTACACACAAACAGTGACGCCCATATCGCACGTTACGTTCACACGTTTCCTTTTTAATATTATTATTTTTAAGTATACGTTATTAACCAGTTTTATAAAACTTCAATAAATTTCAAGCACAGATTAATAATAGTCAACAAATATTAAAATAAATAGAATAATAAAATTCTTTATTGTTGCGGTTAATACAATTATTATTATTTTAGATTAATCTTAATATGTCTCATAATTCATGTATTGCACGAAAGGTACTGCTACTGATTCCCGAACTAAGCTTGAGCTTTTATTTTGGAATCAGTGTCCAGTCGCAGGAGTTGACACTTAATTTGATGAAAGTCGCTGCAGTTGTTTTACATTATTCTTAAGATAAAATTTGGTCACATTTTTATTTTATATTCTAATCTAATTTTTATTTAGATTATAAAATAAAAAAAATTAAAAAAAAAACGTTATTCTGTACTTGTTCATTTATTGTGTAGGAGGAAGGCGCCGGTGTCTATCGCATAGTTAATACTAGCTCACACATCGTTTACTTTATCTTTGTTTTTTCTAAACGTTAAAATAACAAATTATCTGTGTTTGTCTAGGAGCCTAAGATATGAAAAATTATGTAACCACTGTTTGAAATAAAGATAAGTCTTAGAATAATAACGTATAGAAACCGTGTCTAACTGTCTAGAACAAAACACGAGCGATTTTGTGTGTCCACTTCATTTTCTTTGTGTGCGTGAGCCGAATGTGTCTACGTTCCTCAAACGCACACAAATATAGCTTTCAGTGATACCATTACCAGACCATTACCCACAAAAATGGGAAAACGCACTATTATGTTGCTGGAACAAATTTGTAAAATTTTACGTTATGAAACTGAATAAGATCATGTTTCATGTAATATGACTTATATGACATATTTTTACGAAAGTTAAAGAAAATGGTATATCGTTCATTGCGTTTAGTATGTTTGATGTTTGATGTGTGATATGTTATAATATTATTATGGACATGTATTAATTGCTTGAAAAATCTCGTTTGATATCAATTAAAAGTTTGTGTTACATTTATGAAATAGAAAAATATGATTGAGAACAATACTTAAATGAAAAAAATCTTAATCAATAAAATTGTAATTTTTATTATGCCACTCTTCGAACTAATAGTAACTTTTAGTTTTAAAACACTGTAGGTAGTAGCTGTAAATAAATATAGTTTAGTTTGACGCACACATAATCGCCGCCAAAACTATATTTTTTAAAACAAAAATAAACACGAAAGAAAGCAATATGACTATTTTTTTCCTCACAAATAGCAACACGGAATTGTGATAGTTAGGTTATTAGAATTTTTGTTTGTTGATCGATTTACGTAAAAATAATTTATAAAATGTAAGTATTTACTTGTGAAATGTAATTTGATTACACGTTTTTGTTTTCCTGAGGGACTATGGCATCCCTTTACGCTACAAACGGTCGTTTTAAATTATTTACTTGAGAGGTCTGTTCGGCTGAATGTGACCTTGAGTACTGACGGCTTGCTAAGAAAAGTTAGCCACAATGGCTAAGTTTTAGTTGCCTCACTTTTTGCACTCGTACTAGGTTTCTATGCATTATTTTTCTAAGATAACAGTTATTAAAATTTTACCAAAAATACTCGTACAACAGAAAAGTACCGGAAATAATAATTAATATGATAAAATAACAAATCAAAATTTTATTATAGACTTCCTCGTTTCATGTGTAGACTAAAATACGGTCTATTCAAGGTTGCCTGTAAGAGACCTGGAAAAGATAAGGCTGCCCATAATACGTGTTTTAGTTTCATTCTGTGTTCTAAAATCAATCAAGTACCTATAAATAAACCAGTTGACCTGGCACACGTTTTGTCATATTCATAGTCATATTTCTAGTTAAAAAAAAATCCCTACGACCTATCCTCGGACCTACTAAATATTTCCAAAAAAAATCATAAAAAATTGTCAAGCCATTTCGGAGAAGTTTGATAACAACACTGTAGAATATACATATACATTTTTAACATTTATCTCTTTATTTATTATTATTATTTCCTTCTGTGAAATAAAGAGTATATCTATCTCTCTATGTTCGGTTCCTCATGTCTGTCGATTGTGATCCGCAACAAGGTTACATCTGGGGCAGATAATCTGTCTCCACCAGTTCCTGTCCAGCGTAATTAATTATTTATTTATTAAATACTTTATTGTACACCTTATAATATTCTTTTTGTAAATAATTGCATAATTTTATTTATAATTGAATTATTTTTTTGATTTCAATTATTTGTATCTTTGCATGCCTTTTTTTTCTGGGTGGGAACATCATCAAATGACTCCTCCCACTCTGCATGGTGGAGCGGAAGGGATTGTCGGAATTTTATTGACTAAAAACCCACCATGCTCCTTCTGTTGCACTTGCATTTAGGGGCCGCGGTATCTCATTAGAACATTCCGCAACCCTGTAAGGCAATGGCCCTATAGGGCCCCGTCTGACTGCTCTTTGAGGCGCGCGCGGGACACGACGCGCCGCCGACTCGTGTCTGGTCCTTTCCGGATGGTGAGCTACCCCTGCTCGCCGTCCGCAGACCCGCGTTTACGATACTGGAGATCAGCTCGTGATCCCCGACGCCCGGGGCGTCTCCCGCGGCGGCTTCCTGTTCCTGTTATTTAATTTCATCATTTCATTTATAATTGAATTAGCTCTGTGAATTTAATACGCCTACTGGTAACATATGGTTGAACTCGCATTGTACTCTTATACCACATGTTATTGTACCTACTACCCATATTTGCAAAATAAAATATCTTATCTTATCTAAGCGCATATACCCTTAAGCCTTAGAGTGAAAACCTCGTAAGTGAAAAAGGAGTAACTTTTCAGGAGGAAGAAAAATCTGCGTGCTATAAAATTTTTGTACGGTTTCTTTTATGTCTTTTTTATATTAATTTATTTGTAAATTTAACCCATTCCATTTCATAATATCGAACAGTTCAGAAATCCATGGCCTGATTACGCTAACCTGACGACGCGATGCGAGTGTTTACGAGGTTCTCACTTACTTTCATAGATAGCGTTTCGAGTATTGAATGAACATATTAATGAGATCAGGTGCGTTGCTAGGATTGCTTACTGGAAAAGCAATAAAAAAAATTTGGACAGAAATGTACTCCCGAGGTTTTCACTCTAAGGTGACGATATATCACGACATTCAAGAAGAGAGTAAATAAAATCCCAAATTTTGAGTTCACTCAGTTTAATTGTAGCACTACGAGTGCGAATGTACTTTCAAAACCTTTGAGGAGACACCAAAAATGATATTTAATAAAATGTTACATTAGAACATAGATGATTATACATATAATATCGTGCTTAAGAATTTTGAAAGAAAAAAGAAAGAAAATTTTGTGCTGTCACATGACGTGAAATATATTTAGAAAAGAAAAGACATAACTAATTTGAACTAGAGTTACGTTATGTGACGCAATATCTTCCATCTAGTTGCGTGTACATATACGCAAAACGTTCATCGCTCAGCACAATGATAATTGTCGGCTTCCCAATAAAGTTAACCATTTTATTTTTACCATTCGGTAAGTAGTAAGAGCAGTAGCTTGATTTTTAATTAAAATTATTTGTCTGTAAATATTGACATCGTGTTAACTTCACTTGCATGGTTGCGGTCAAAATGACGTCCAATCCATTTTGTCAATATTTCCAACGGTCCCGTTTAATTTTCGAGTTAATTTTGTCTGGGCAATATCTGAAAGAGCATTGGGTATACAAAATGTAAAAGCTCATTTTAAGTATATACAGAATCTGAAAATGACACATGAAACTTAAACAAGAAAATATAAACACAGATAAAAGAGCACAAAGAAAGAAGCACCTTTGTGCTCTTTTATTATATCATAAGAAATTTCTTCCAGAAGACCTGCTGCCACAAAGTGTGTATAAATACTAATTAATTGAGTTGAAATATACTTAACTAATAAAATAAGTTATAACGGGTAAGTAATATATGATATAATTACAAAATATCTAATTATATAAAACTCAACATTTACAAGATATAACAACTGAATCTATAATTTTATTTGATACTAGCTTGTGCCAGCGGCTTCGCCCGCGTGGGAAGTTTTTCCCGTGTAAATCCCGATCCCGTGGGAATTTCGCAAAATCCTTTCTTAGCGGATGCCTAAGTCATAACATCTACCTGCATGCCAAATTTCAGCCCGATCCGTCCAGTGGTTTGGGCTGTGCGTTGATAGATCACTATGTCAGTCAGTCAGTCAGTCAGTCACCTTTGAGTTATATATATTTAGATAATGATCAGTTAATATTTTATTTTATTTTATATAATTTTATTTGTTAAGGAAAACAGTTACACATTATTCATAACAAAAAATACGAAAATATAGGGTTATACAAATGTGCAACCAACAACGTTCTCTACAGATGTACAAGAAAAAACAGTATTGTTATTAAAGTTAGGGTACAGTATAGGTGTATGTTCAAAATTACTAGGTGTATACAATTACAAAGATAAAATTACTCAGGCAAATTTCTAATTTTATATAAAAGCTAATTTCTAAATCTTCTAACTGGTAGTGAAAACAGATCCAAGTCACAGAAGAACTTGTTGTAATTGCTAGCAAGGCGACGAAAAGGAGCGCGAAGGCCCACGTTTATATCAACAGTTGGTATAACTCACGTTTATTATAAATATCTTGGGAACGTTATTGAAATGAAAATATATCAAATAACTTTATATGATATGAGACGCACCCAATTATAACGATACAATAAACAAATTTATACATACATAGAGGTAAAATACATATTTTTAATAATACTGTAAAATTATATACCTTTAATACATAAGTACAATTACGAGAGGGTAGAGAGAACCAGGTTTTTTGAAAATATGTAGAGCGCCATGGAATTTAGGTGGAAGTGAATTCCACAATCGTATTGCATGAAAGAAGAATGAGTGGTTATATAATTCAGATTCATGGGTTGTTCAGAATCAGTGTTTTTTATTTTCTATAAAAACTTTGCCTGACTGTCAAACTTTGATATCTCCTGTATCGTGGGTACGTTTATATACATTTAAATTCACAAGCACGAACACCCAGACCGGCACAACTATCTTAGGCTATTCAAAGATTTATTCCAGTGCGGTAATCGATCCCACGATACTCAGCGTAGCAGCCAACCGCTCATGAATTTTTTAGTTTTCGTCTTCTTTACTTTGCACTGTTTGCTTTGATACAAGCTCTCTTCTGAAATCGACCATGATTTCACTCATTTTTAAGGTACCTACTTTTACTCAAAAATGCAACCATTATAGTATCACTCAGTTGTCGGTCTGTATGTTTGCTGGCCTGTCAGTCTTTTAAAAGCCTTTTTCTATGAAACAGCGACAGCCTATCTAACCTCACACGTCAGTAGCTGGACATTGTTAAGTTTTCTGGCTTCTGACTACCTTTAACGACTGCCAAAGATGTGTTTGCACGGGGGAATCACAATATTTTATGATGGGCACCCATCCAAGACTGACCTAGGCAAGCATTGCTTTACCTTGAAGGTAGACCCGTACGGGTGGTATTATTTATCCACGAGCTCGATCAAGTTACACATTGATGTGTAATATGCAAATAGATGCTGTCTTTGAGATCTTCACAAATTAAGCTTTTAAGTCAACACATAAAGAATACGGAGTTATGATACAAACGATGATACTTTTATTTTTATATTATTTTATTTTAATAGTGACAACAAACAGCAGTATATTAAATAGTAGACACAATATAAACATTAATAATAAAAAAGTAAGAAATATACTACTAAAGTATCCACAGTTGAGCTTACAAAATAGCTAGCTGTTAATAAAATAAACATAAAACAATTTAAAAAAGGATTTATTAACTTAAATATTACTTATAAACTTATTATCTCTTGAAATTGTTAAAACGTCGTTCGTCATACTTACTTTACTAACAAATTAAACTAATGGGGTACTTTCTCTTTACCTGGAAAAGGCAAGGTCTGACCGGAAAAGTTAATTTGTAGATTTGTCATATTACTTTTGTGTACTTAACTTACGTTTCGATCTAATTGTTCAATGTACGTACTATCTGATGACTGCGACTTCGTTAGCGTGGGTGGCTTTTCCTCCGTAAATCCTGATTTCATGAAGATTCCGAGATAAACAGCAGTTACTCCAAGATTTCAGCTATCTATATACTAAATTTAATTCAGATCTGGTCAGTAGATTTTGCATGAATAAGTGACAAACATTCATTTATAATATTAAAGTATGGTATGTAGTGTGAAGTAAGATTATATACAACGTGTAACGGAAACCCCATATCTATCCAAAAGGGCTGAAGACAACATCTGGTATGGAGTCTCTATGCACAGTTTCAGCATAAAATAACTGACTCAAATAATTGATACCAAATTATTGGTTTCATATATTTCTTGAATACCAATCATAACAAACGTGTCACATCACTACGAGGGTCAATAACTTTCCACGTCACTTGCCAATAACACGATAATTCTTTTCGTTCTTCTTAATTTGAAAAATGCGCTCTCTGGTATCAGTGTATTGGAATTTGTAGTAAGTTCTACACACGTACACTTAGGATTACAAAACCCTTGCCATATCGTTTGTTATCATCCAAAGAAGCCGTGCACTTGGTATGTATATACCCTTTAAATTACACGTTGTATAGACATGAAATTGTAAGTTTGTCAGAAGTCAGAGAAGTTTAAGTGATTGGAAAAGCGGAGATACGGACATCATTATGCTTAAAATGAGACTCCAAATATAAAGTAATGTTATTTTATGTTATGTATCTTATACTTTCATTGTGCGTACGGCTAAGGAGTGGAATTCCCTGCCGGAGTCTGTGTTTCCTGATAGTTATAACCTGGGTGTCTTTAAGTCAAGAGTGAATAGGTTACTTCTAGGCAATCGTGCTTCATCTTCGACCACATCATCGCTTAACATCACGTGAGATTATGGTCAAACGCAAGCCAATCAACAATATAAAAAATCTAGTGCTACTTTTTTGTACGAACATGAAAACTGTTTTATTCGTACCTTTCCAAATGAAAAATTAATCGTGATGTATTGAAGAATATTTGTTCAAGTATAAAGTTAATTTTGCCCTTCAATCCTTTTTGTCTTTCCTCAGAGTAAAGCTTTTTTACAGTCGGATAAAAAGTAGCATATAACCTTCCTCAAGCTTCAAGCTATTTCCGTACCAGAATTTATCCAAATACAACCAGTACTTTTGAAGATTAGCGCGTTCAAACAAACAAACTTTCCGCTTGAGTACAGATTGGTGCAAAATGTACAATGCAAAATGTATGTAATTCTTAGTCAAAATTTCATAAATCTTTATATTTTCTTTCAGGAAAAGTGAACTCCCTGATTGGTCTGGTGGAGAATCTGATGCCTCTGATCTACGTGCCCATGTACACCAGAGTGTACACTGCCACCATGGAGGTGTTACCCGGTGCTGTGTTCCTTTTAGGAGCCCTCTTGACGTTACCAGCTGTCTTGGTGCTTGTGTAAGTAAACGTTGATTAATAGTGATATCAAGCTTGTGTATAATACTTGCAGTTCGCAGTGGTAGACGCCCACGGCGTCGGACGTCGGCCGATTATCTCCGGCCGCCCTAGGCGCGGGCATGCGGACAGCGAGTAAAGGGCAACTCGCTGTCCGACCATGGACCATGCCCGGGTCGACGGCGCGTTGTGTTCCACGCGCGCCTCAAAGAGCGTCAGCAATATGACACCCCAATTAGAATATTAAATTATAAGTCTAACACAACATCAGTTACTATATAAATTGAAACCAAACCTAGGCATTTTTTTATAAAATAGTTATCTTTAATAAACGCAAAACGTATAGCGTCATACAATATCCTTACGCAGACGCATACACTCGTGCAATGTTAGCGGCCGACGCGACACGCACACAATTTCCTTGGATTAAGGATTGTATTAATTTGTTTCCGTTTTAAGTTCAATGAAAGATTTTTCCATCAAAATTTAACACCTATTTTTTATGACGGAAATCGATTCAGAAGCCGATTCTGAACCAAGTACTTTCAGGAATTGCGTTTTTTCTAAATCTTACAGGTTTTTTCTGATTTTTTTCTTACTGAAAACTGTATTAAATCATTATTTCTATCTAACCCAATGAGATTTGAATAAAAAATAATAAAATTCACTTGTTTCACTTAAAACAGCAATGTAAATAAAACTCGAATGGGCTACCTGATCAGCTGTTTTGCTAGAGTTCATTTGCGAGTTCAACACAGCTGATCAGGAAGCCCTTTTGATTTTTATGTTGCGGAAAAGCCCCTTTTACGAAAAACTACGCAGTCGAAGGGAATATGAATTTTGGCATACTTAAAGTTTGTATGGCGAAGGAGTACCAAAAGCTTATCTATTTACAATACCGATCAAAATTACGTTTTAATAAGTAGGTAATGATGGAATTTGACCAAAGTACTAAAATTTATAAATATCAAAAAAAGCAATTTTAAGATCGAGAAAATTGCATAGAAAGTGCATGGATTTCCGTTCCGTTAAAAACAACGGAACCCTTTATTGTCTGTCAAGACCCATTTTCATCTGTAAAAATAAATAAATTTGTAAGTTATCGCTATCAAAAGAATTGTTCAATTTCGACGTATAGCTACTTTACGATTTCACGAGTATCAAAACCTACAGGGTAGTTTCCATTGACCTGGAATCGCGAAATTTAGCTAGAAGATATAGTTTACAGCGCATGTAAAGGCAAACATCTGAAAATGTTAAATATATGATAAGTTTGGTTCTATTAGACTTATATACTAAGATAAGCTTTTACGCCACCCTCGTTGTGCCAGTCCAACTTATACTTGACAGGTTTATTTTAGAAAATGAGTAGTTACATAGAGTTTTAATTCCTTAATCCTAATTTTTACTTTCTATATTTCAGCTGGCTGTTTTATGACCACAGGAAAAATCTCAGAAAACAGAAGAAAGTGTCAGACCATCCCGGCTAGTCCACGAGTACTTCTAGTTAAATTTATTTAGTTACTAATATAATCTAGGTACTTATTGTAAATCTAAATATTAAGAGATATTAATTATGTTAAGATTCTCGAAACTGATTTTGGAATAAACTTTTCAACAATTGTTTTGTGTGTATTTTTTTACTGATGGTGTGTGGTCCATGGACTGACTTTGGGAAGTGCCGCGTTACCTTAAAGAACGGTCATTGTGGCTGTTAATATTTAGCTGCGACCTACTTGTTTAGCAAATCGAGTGGAAAAATGTTAAACATCTCAATAGAAGTCCAGTGTCAGAATGTATAAAATCTCACAACATGATGTCATGTAATATATGGTAAAACAAGCTGTTGTTGCGACTTTATTCGCGTGAGAGGTTTTTCCCGCGTAAATTTTGGTTTAAATCTTCTTTATCTGCCCGTGAAAGTCCCATTGAAATCAGTTCACCTGTTCTAGAGATAAGCTCGGAAAAAAATAACAACAAAAAGAAAAAGGTTGTGTTTTAGAAACGTATAAACAAGCATGTGGATATGTCGCAGTAAAAATATAATATATATATAGGCTATATATATATAAATAGATAAAGCCGTGATATGGTTATGTCCCTAGGGATATAATTATATACCGTAACATAGTTATACGAAAGCGATTCATTACTATCTTACGGTCGCAATCTAGTAATATGTTTATCTGACTAAACTAATCTAGTTAAATAGTTATAAATCTACCACAAAATCAAATAAAACAATATATTGGTTTTTATTTTTATTACAAAATCAACTTTTTGCAACCTGCAATTAGTTACAATACTTTTTAGCAATAATACGTATTAAAGTTGGCAGTGATTTTATGGTGTTTACGCAAAATCGACGAAGCCCCGCTTGGCGGGGCTCCTATTTCTGGGTGGTTTAAAAAAAAAAAATAACCACGAAGATTAATTTAGCCTTCTAACCTATTCTATCCGAGTCAGGGTACTCTGAGTCGGGGTGTTAACCTCCGCCGCACCCCCGCACTACACTCCTACAATTATTTCACTAAACTTAATCCAGTAATATAATTATAACACTAAACTTGAATTATATTATAATTATATTCCTAGTAAGATAGTAATGAATCGCTTCCGTTTATCTATGTTACGGTATATAATTATATCTCTAGGGATATAACCATATCACGGCTTTATCTATCTTACTGCGACAGATACACAGTTTTATTTTTTGTTTTTGTTGATAGGTTAGCGTTTGACCGCCATCTCACCTGATGGTAAGCGATGATATGGTCGAAGATGAAGCACGCTTGCTTAGAAGTAATTATTCACTCTTGACCCTTTAGACCCCCAGATTATAGCTATCAGGGAATATAGACTCTGGCAGGGAATTTCAGTACAATACACATCTGTATTTTATGATTATTTCGAAATCTCAGACAGACACTTCAAATGTATTTATTCTCTTAAGACGTTAAATAAATAAAAATTGTTTGTCATGATCATAAGTGGTAAAATATGTAGTCATTACCACCAATAAGCCGGGAAGTGATTACGGGACTTCCTTGTATATCGTTACAAAGAATGCTCAAACCATTCTGCGTGGATCTTCACCTGTTATTCAGTAAAACGGGAGTGGACTAGCATTTAAAACTAAAAATAACGTCAGTATATTCGATACCTCATAATTTGGGTTAAAAAATATTTCGCAAAAAGACTTTCAATCAATTAATTAATCCATTTATTTGTCAATTAAGTATCATTACAATAAATGAGACTTTACAATCCACATGCATATTGAAAAAAGTAGGTATTATACAACGTATAATTTAAGGAGTATACAACGTGTAACGGAAACCCCATATCTATCTAAAAGGACTGAAGACAACATCTGGTATGGTCTATATGCAAAGTTTCAACTCAAAATAAGTGACTCACAGAATTGACACCAAATTGTTGGTTTCGTATGTTTCTTGAATACCAATAATAACAAACGTGTCACAGCACTATGAGGGTCTTCACTTTCCACGTCACTTGCCAATAAAACGACAATTCTCTTCGTTCTTCTTAATTTGAAAAATTCGGTCTCTGGTATCAATGTATTGAAATTTCTAATAAGCTCCACACATGTACGCATAGGATTAGAAAACCCTGGCCATATCGTTTGTTATCATCCAAAGAAGCCATGCACTTGGTATGTATATACCATTTAAATTACACGTTGTATATGTACATGGTTTCTTTGGATGATAACTAGTGATCGGAATAGGCAGAGCTATTTAGGTTCATTGACCGTAAACATTGATGTTAATATGGATATTGCACGGAATTCCGACTGATACTACGGGATTTTATTGAATTTCATTATTTATGTCAATATCTATAAAATGTGAATATGTTTATGTTAGCCAATAAGCGCATGAGCGACGTTGTAAATATTACAACTGTAAAGTTTTTTGTACAACTTCAGAATAAAAATGTTTAAATGTTTGTTGATTCTTGAACCACATATATTTTTTTACGTAACAATTTCTTATTGTTACCTAAAAAATACGTGTGTTATACGTGTGTAATAATGTGGTTATTAAACCACATGTATATAAACTTGATTCATTAGAATCAAGTTTATCTATTTTCAACACACTTGCTCGTAAAGTGAGCCTTATTATATCGTTCTTAGGGCCATAAACCGAACTATAACATACACGTGCATAATAATATTACACACTAGTGCATAATAGAATGATCCCTACAAAGTTAAGTTAGTACCTAACTGCAAATTATATGCGAGTAAACAGAGCATTTTCAATTTAACCGGGTAATACAGTTTTTTTTTTTTTTTTTTTGTAACAACAAAGAGGTTTTATGCCACCGAAAATCTATTTACATTTTTGAAATAAATAAATGTGTCCCTAATTAAGACGAAAAAATATTTATTATTATCAAATTATTTATAATTCACAATAATTTCTTATAAAATATTTGCATTTTATCACAAAAATTATCATTTTGAAGTAGGCTGTATGGCTGTAATCAATCAACTTACATTTGGCGCGTGCAAAAAAAAAAAATTGCGCGCCATTTCCCAATTTTCCCCTAATTTTCATATTTTGTTTGTATCGCATTTGTTGCTGTGTGGTAAATAATTATAAAAATGGTTTTAGTACAGAAGATGAACAATTGATTGATTTAACCCCGCCAGAAATACTAAATGCAGCACAAAATGCAAACGAAAGCCTAATACCTGCAAAATCTAGAGAAAAGTATTTAGCTGCTTACGATAGTTTCCTGCAATGGAAGAGCAACAAAAAAAAACCAGTCATTTTCTGAAAATGTGTTTTTGGCGTATTTCTCTGAACTCGCCAATACATACAAACCTAGCTCCCTGTGGTGCATCTATTCCATGTTAAGAAGCATGGTTAAGCTCAAACATGGTGTTGATATCAAAACGTACTGTAACCTGATGGCATTTTTGAAGAGACGCTCGGATGGATATATTGGTCGGAAATCTAAAGTTTTGTCACCAGCCGACGTTGAAAAGTTTTTGAATGAGGCTCCGGATAGTCAGTATCTAGCAACAAAGGTACGTTTCATATTTTTAATCGAAACGAATCTACAATATACAAGTGTGTAACTTTAGCATAATTTCTTAGAACTAATTAATTGATTTCTTTGCAGGTTGCCTTAATATTCGGTGTTACTGGTGCTTGTAGCCGACAAGAGCTGTACAATATTACAACAAAAGATGTAGAAATCCACGGAGATATGCTTCTTGTCAAAATTACCCAGACTAAAACCAAGATTCCACGATCTTTTACAATCCAAGGAACGTTTCGTGAAATAGTGAAAAAATACCAAGATCTCCGTTCAACAAAAACAAAGAATGACCGCTTTTTCCAAAACTTTCAGAAAGGAAAATGTACTGCACAAACAATCGGTATTAACAAATTTGGTAATATGCCAAGAGAAATAGCGAAGTATTTAGGTTTGCCTGAGGCCGATTTTTACACTGGACACAGTTTTAGAAGAACGTCGGCTACAATGTTGGCTGATTCGGGGGCTGATATACTAACTTTGAAGCGACATGGTGGATGGCGTTCTGACGCAATCGCTGAATCGTACATAGAAGACTCAATTCATAACAAAGCAAAAATCAATGACAAAATAACGCAAGCCATTAATTTGGAGCCAAAGGCAAAAAAGTTTTGCCCCGAACCACAACCATGTACATCTACTAGCGTGAGTTATTTGGTGCCCTCTCCTACCAGTAATTTGTATGATTTACCTTTGTCGCCGACATTTACACAAGAAGTAAATGAAGGTACTAAAGAAGTGGCAAGTACCAATGTAACACAAACTGTGAAATTGCCATCAAAAACAATCCAATATCGTTTTGAAAATTGTACATTCACCAATTGTTTTAATAATTAAACGATTTATGCAATACATATTTGTTTTTTCCTCGCAAGTGTGTTGAAAAACGTCGTATGATACACGTGTGTATTGATGATTACCGTCCTCGGCTCTCTTAAGACCCTCACCTGACGGCTCGGGTCTCAATGGCGCCTCAGCGGTAATCACCAACATTACACACTTGTACCATAATGTACTATTATTATACTATCCTTAATCCCGTACTTCTTATATTTACCCTTCAGAAAGGAAATGTAATCTATCATTAGTCCCAAAGGCGAGAATAGTTTTTTTTTATTATTTGACTACTTAAAAAACAAATCCCGGGACTCGGGAAATATTCATATTATTCTAACCTATGGCAAGTACATAAAACAGCTCTACCTATTCCGATCTTTGATGATAACAAACGATATGGCAAGGGTTTTGTAATCCTAAGTCTACGTGTGTAGAACTTATTACAAATTCCAATACACTGATACCAGAGGCCGAATTTTTCAAATTAAGAAGAACGAAAAGAATTATTGTGTTATTTGCAAGTGACGTGGAAAGTTATTGACCCTTGTAGTGCTGTGACACGTTTGTTATGATTGGTCTTCAAGTAATATATGAAAATGAAAATGAAAAAAAAAATGAAAAATGTTTTATTCGATAACAAAATTTGTCTTAACAATAATTTGGTATCAATTCTTTGAGTCAGTTATTTTGTGCTGAAACTCTGCATAGAGACTCCATACCAGATGTTATCAGCCATTTTGGATAGATATAGGGTTTCCGTTACACGTTGTATAAAAAAGTAAGTTTTATTCACTGTGAATATAAATTATATTGATATAGTATTACTTTACAGTTTCGGGTATTCCATTTATAGTTTTATTCCGACGTATAATATATTTTTCTTACCATAGTAGTTTTAATTCATTGAGTTTTGTTAAAATCTTCAAGTTCTTTCATTTATAATTTCGTCAAAGGACCTTAACTTCTAAAAAGGAAGTAAACATTCTGTTTGAAAATAATACTGCCCTAATATGTATCGTGATTTAAGGGGATGCCACAGTAAAAAATCAAATCGCAGCCTTAGAATGAAAGCAGACACTCAGAATTTTTGAAACTTATGATTTTAATATAAACTGACCTTAAAACTTATAAATCGCAGGTAATAGGGGGCCAAATACTAGAGTAGGTAATAAATGGACAGCCTATACATCGGTCAAGACAGAGATATGTATATTGATTCAAACATGGCTTCAACCCCAAATTGTTTTTTGAGTAAAGTCACTGTCATACAAAGAGTGTGAAATATTTTAATGTATTGCACCAATATTGGCATGTAGTTAACTATCATTACTAACTACGTTTGATCAGTAATGAAAGGTGCATTTTCAATTATTAGTAGTTTCTAAATCAAAGTAAGATACATCAACTTTTTTGCGATTTAACAAAGTAGTGGTGATCATTTTAAGATCTGGTACATTCGTGATAAATGTCAAAGTACACGTCCCAGGATCCTCAGGGTTCACTATTATGTAGGCGCGGGCTTGCGGACGGCGAGCAGGGGTAGCTCACCGTCCGGTAAGGACCAGGCCCGGGTTGGCGGCGCGTCATGTTCCGCGCGCGCCTCATAGAGCTGTCAGCACCAGTGACGGGGCCCCATAAGGCCATTGCTTGCTGAGGTTGCGCTAATGTTCTAATGAGATACCGCGGCCCCGGAACTTAAGGGCAGCTGAAGGAATAGGGTGGGTTTTTAGTCAGTAGTCTGATACTCCCTTCCGTTTTGCTCAGAGCGGGAGAAGTCATTCGATGACTTTCCCACACAGAAAAAAAAGTTTACTATTATATACTAACTAGTATTTGCGTGTTGCGCGAGGTGCAAGCATCTCACGTGCTTGTGGTGGTGGATTGTTCACTTTAAAAAAAAAAAAGGGGAGTGATGGGGGTGTTGCACAATTATTTTGACTAAAGCATTGCCCCTCTAAATGAATCTGAAAAAAAAAAATGTTCCAAGTCTCTTAATTTCCGAGATCCGCCTAAAGGGGGTGAGAAGGGGGGCAAGGGGGGCGACTTCGAAAAACGGTTTTTACTTTACCGAGCTTCCTCTATACGAATCCGTAAAAAAAAAATACGGGCCTCTTAGTTTCTGAGATACGATAGAAAGGGGGGAGAAGGGGGGTAAAAAAGGGAGGTTTGGCACTTTTACCGTAGGTTTGAGAGTTACCTGTTTACGAATCTGTCAAAATATACCCACCTCCCCATCCACCATCTGGGAGAACAATTATGTCAATGAGTGAGTGAGTGAGTCAGTGAGTCAGTGAATCAGTCAGTGGTAATTTAGCTTTATATAATACAACTAGTATTTGCGTGTTGCGCGAGGTGCAAGCACCTCGCGTGCTTGTGGTGGTGGATTATTCACTTAAAAAAAAAAGGGTGGGGGTGATGGGGGGGGTTGCACAATTATTTTGACTAAAGCATTGCCCCTCTAAATGAATCTGAAAAAAAAATATTCCAAGTCTCTTAATTTCCGAGATCCGCCTAAAGGGGGTAAGAAGGGGGGCAAGGGGGGC
The DNA here is from genome assembly GCA_943138885.2 of Tholera decimalis. Taxonomy (NCBI): domain Eukaryota; kingdom Metazoa; phylum Arthropoda; class Insecta; order Lepidoptera; family Noctuidae; genus Tholera; species Tholera decimalis. The sequence goes on along the minus strand of OW964552.2, from coordinate 9,716,259 downwards.
GACTTTGAAAAATAGTTTTTACTTTACCGAGCCTCTTCTATACGAATCCGTAAAAAAGAAAATACCGGTCTTGTAGTTTCCGAGATACGATAGGGAGGGGGGAGAAGGGGGGTGGAAAGAGGAGGTTTGGCACTTTTCCCGTAGGTTTGAGAGTTACTTGTTTACGAATCTGTCAAAATATACCTACCTCCCCATCCACCATCTGGGAGAACAATTATGTCAATGAGTGAGTGAGTGAGTGAGTGAGTCAGTGAGTGGTAATTTAGATTTATATAATATGATAAAAAACTACAAGTGAACCGAGTCATACAGAAATATTCCGAAGTTATTAATAATACAATGATACTATAATATTAACATATTACGTGAGTCGAGTTGCGGATACTTGCCCGATATACATACATACATTAACGTATTACCTATTTTGTGTGTGGTTTTTAATTAATATATAACCGTGTCACATACTAAAGGAAAAATATTTACTCTAAACTACCTAATATTATTATAAATCAACCATAACTACAAACACTCACTCTAATTCTTGGAAATAATTCAAAACGTACGACGAACAGTGATAAACATAATCACTAGTAGGTACGAAAGGAGTCCAAAACTCGATTTACACTAATGAGCACGAAAAACGTCTGGTTCGAGTCGCCGGCGCTTATAATGCTCGTGGATACCTACAGCCACTTTACCCAGCACAAGTGCGTTCATTCAGACCTCCCCGGGAGTCAAGTCGTGTGTCTGTATCGTCTGGCAGCTGAATGCCGTCTCATTAACAAGTCTGCGATACTTTCCTATTAATTTCACAACGAAAAAATAGGAAACGCAAACTGTTTATTTACATTGCAAAACTAAAATAGACGTGTGTTTACCACCATCCAAGCCAAGAAACATCTACGAATATTTACTATAGTAAGCCTGCCACTTTATGGTAGGTGTTAGAAGCGTAGATAAAAAGCAGATGCACGCAATTGACTCCTGTGATATTCCTTATCATTAACAAGTCGAGACATTATAAATATTGAGTCGGATAAAATAACATATATTACATGCCCTACAACAAACAGTTGTAATACAAATAGACGCCATCCAGGGTTATTGTTGTTGAAAATAGTCATTACATACTAGAGACACCTAAGGTACAACATTGACATGTGAAGACAAAGTTGCAGAAATGGATCCTTCTGAAAGCGCATCGGAAAACACAAAAAAAGAGTTACACAAAGAAGATTCAGATGAAGCTTCTCCCCTTAAACCGAACCCAGAAGAAACAGAAAAAGTTGAGAAAAATGAAGAAAAAAAGAAATTAACTTTGAGAGAAAGATTGAAACTTATAAAGGATAACACAACCGTAGAACCGATTATGGCATGTTATGTTATGCCCAGTGTCCTAGCATCATTAGCAATACAGAATTTAAATTTAGAAAAGGCCTGTAGAGTCAATCTTAACTACACTACAGAAGTATGCGATGCACTTAATTTAAGGCAAACGGAAAATTACACGTTTGAAGAGCAAGAAGTACAAAAATTAATAGCTAGTGTTGCAGTGTGGAAGAATGTGGTTCAAACATCTATCCCGGTGTTACTTATTCTTTTCGTCGGAGCGTGGAGTGATAAGACTGGAAAAAGAAAAGCATGTATAATGCTACCTATAATTGGCGAATTTTTGGCTTGTCTTGGTTTTATCGTAAACACGTATTTCTTTGACTTGCCTGTTGAAGTGTCTGCGTTTACAGAAGCAATTTTTCCGGCTATAACTGGAGGATGGTTCACAAATTTCATTGGTGTGTTTAGTTATATTGGCGATATCACGACTGAAGAGAACCGGACCTACAGAGTAGGGTTGGTGAATATGTTCATGTCGTTAGGATACCCTATCGGAAGTGCTTTGAGCGGGGTTATGTTGTCTTGGGTCGGGTATTATGGTATATTTTCCGTGTCATCGTCCCTGTATTTGTTCAGTTTGATATACGGATATCGTTATTTGGAAGATCCGAAGCAAAGGGCTGTAAAGAAACTTGTAAGTATTTGTTCATGTTTATCTGAATTTGTAAACATTTGATAGCATTATTTGTATCGGTTAGTAAATATTGACCTGATACCTAATTTAAAAATCGCGGATGACAACAAAAGATTTATTTTTCCTTTGTGATTTAAATCGCAGTACAAATTATATTTCCAAGAATATCTAATTGGTCAATGACATATTTACCAGATCAACAGTATTATCATAATAATTTTCAATTTTAGGCCTAAACAGTGATTTTTTGGTAATTAGTTCAATCTATACTTATAATAATTATGTTTGTTATTCAATCACGCCAAAATACTGTTGCTGAACATGTTTAGCAATTATTGTAACATCTAAAACGACATCATGGTACGCAAATAAATATATAAATACGAAATTTGGTACAAAAATATAGATTATAGTTTTGAACATCATAAATATTACTTTTATCCCGGGAAAATATAAAAATTAACTAGGCAAGTTACACATAAATTTGCTTTTGTGAGGCATCATTCCACTATATTGTATTTCAATAGAGTTTAGTACACAAATATACTTTTTCTGTTTAATAGCAAACATCTGTACCAACACTTTGCCACTTTTACCTGCAAATATTTTTATTGTTAACAAGTTACAAGTTCATAGCAAAATAAACTTTCAGGAGAGTAAGAAACACAAAAAGAAATGTTTCCTGCGAGAGTTCTTCGATGTGGCTCTGGTCATGGAGACGTTTAAGGTGGCCTTCAGGAAAGGTGTTGGAAACAGAAGACTACGAGTTTGTTTGTTGCTCATTGTGGTGTGCGTGGTGTTTGGACCTATGCATGGTAAGTGATCCTTTGTTTATAGTTTTTCCGTCTCACTGCTGGCCAAAGGCATTCGCTTTTACTTTTCTATACTCCATTTGATGGTAAATTGTGGATTTCGACACCATTTGCCATAAATAAAGAAACATATAAAACTATTTTTTAACAATAATGATTGAAATACCATTTTACTAGGAGTATTACTCTACTATCAAAAATTTACAAGAACAAAGACTAAAAATATGTTGTGAAAATGCGTAGTTTAATATTCATTTTATAGAGTTAAGTCGCATCAAACCTTACTTCACTGCCATGGCTGGTTTTCAAATTGAATCAGGCATGTGGCGTAACTTGCTAATGATGTAACACTCAATGAGTACTCTTTCTGCTTATAAACATGTATAACATTGTAAAGTTTGGTGACAAAAAACTTCGTCTCGGTTGGCACAGTGTTGGAGAGATTGGCTGATGTGCTGCGTGTCATGGGTTCAATTCTCGTACCGGAAATAATGTATATATATGGCATAGAAATAGTTATTCCGGGTTTGTGTTTATAAAAATGCATTCACGATACAGTCACAAATGCCTATTGTGGACAATGTTATTTTAATAAAAGAAAAAAGAATGCCTTCTATCTTTTCTCCAGGTTTTAAGGAAAGTAATAAGAAAGGGTATAAATACTCAAGTCATTTATCCGATTGTTATCAAAAATAGAAAACTTATTATTATTTATTCGTTATATTTATTCGTATTACATTAGTTCTTTAACAGCATAACATTTTATTTTTATTTTATCAAACACTAGCGACCCGCCCCGGCTTCACACGGGTGCAATGTTTATATTAAATATAGGCAGCGTTCGCGAGAATCGTTAACGTACGGCAGTTTTTTCGACGCCTTACTCCACAATTTTCACTACCACGAAAAATCCTATCTATTTTCCGGGATAAAATATAACCTATACGGATTCGGAAGAATCCTTCTAAGTAATGGTAAAAGAAATTTTGAAATCGGTCCAGTAGTTTTTGAGCCTATTCAATACAAACATACAAAAATACAAAGGTTTCCTCTTTATAATATTAGTATAGATACACGCCTTTACTTACAAAGAGGTTTCTAGGAAAATCATATGGACAGAGACTGCCTTATGAAGCTAGGAGCTCGTGGCTTAATAATAACAGCCAGGTTCCAGGTTAAGCATTGCTTGCCAAGGTCGCTTCTTGGATGGGTGACCTTGTTAATATATTCTCGGTACCTCGGAACGCATGTTTGGTAAACACTAAAAATATTAAATTGATACGTAAAAGAAACATTCTGTACACGCGTACTTGAAGGACGGCAACGTCGCAATTTATTTATGAATGCGTACGCGTGTACAGAGTGTTTCTTTTACACAGTGTACGGAGTGTTTGTTCTTTTTTATATTAAAATATTCACTAAAAATGTTAAATTGATACGTAAAAGAAACACTCTGTACACGCGTAAGCATTCATAAATAAATTGCGACGTTGCCGTCCTTCAAGGACGCGTGTACAGAGTGTTTCTTTTACGTATCAATTTAAAATTTTTAGTGAATATTTTAATATAGAAAATTTTTGTTTTCCAATGATAATATTTTTTTAGCATGTATGGATGCTATACTATTGCGGGTTAACGGGAACGCCCTCTGTTAGTTAACATACTGTATTTGAGATAAGTTAAGCAGATGATGAGAGATTACCATATGAAATTATTGTGACGGTTTTGTTCTGTGTGGCAATACGGTTATTAAGATTTTTTTTATTGTTAAGTAGCTTCCGCCCGCGACTTCGTCCGCGTGGAAAAAATATCCCCCGATTTTGAAACATTCTTCATTAGTGCTCCGCTCCTATTGGTCTTTGCGTGATGATATATAGCCTATAGCCTTCCTCGATAAATGGGCTATCTAACACTGAAAGAATTTTTTAAATCAGAACCGTAGTTCCTGAGATTAGCGCGTTCAAGCAAACAAACAAACAAACAAACAAACTCTTCAGCTTTATAATATTATATATATTAATAGTATAGATAGGCTCGCGTTTGATCATGATCTCACCTGAAATAGCGACGAAGTGTTCGAAGATTTTGTGATTATCCTAACTTGTTCATTCCAGGTGAATTCACGGTGATGTACCTGTTTACAAGATACAGGTTTAACTGGGATGAAGTTCAGTACAGCATGTGGTCTACTTACTCTATAGTCACCAATTTATTCGGTAAGAAATATTATTTTTATTTACACAATGATTTCTAGGTACTCAACTGCTCAGGCTCACTCAGGTCCTGTCGGGGTTACAGGAATGTTTTAAACAGATACTGATAAGGTAAACAGGGCGGGATTTTAGTCAGTAGAAGTCTGACACTCCTTTCCGTTACACCTAGGACGGGAGGAGATTTTTGATCATTCCTTTCCCCCCAAAAAGTGGTTCGCTCAATTGCTGACCGAACAGAGTTGCTTCGGTGAGTACCTGAATAGGCTTGGCCTCTTTATATTCTCCTCAGGGATGAGCCTTAATAACTGTTGCACAGAATGGCTCCCGGAGTGGAATTTTTAGAGTTCCTTTCTATGTGCTGATATGGTCATTCCATTAGTTTTAGTGAAGTCAAAAACCTACATTCCCCGATCTTTTCCTCAGTCGTCACTTTTTAAAGGTCTCCCCCGATAGCAAAAAAAATACCCCAAACTTTTTTTTTGGTTTTGGCATTGGTTATTGGCAGCTGTTGTCACCTTAAGATACAGATTCAAACTGCTGTGTAGTAAGTCCATACCTCAGCCACACGCTGACACATGAACGTCGCAGTCAAGCAAGTCGTGGAGCAGTAGTACTGCTCTACGACTTACCTCGTGTCTCGAGCCATTAAGTTTGAATTGTACTACACCACACATATTTCATAATTTAGCAAGCTTCCCAAATTCTCAGCTGGAGGTCAGTAAATGTGCCAATTCTTCGTAGCAACCTGTAAATTGCTTCCTTATTACCATTACGTCAAGCTGGTAATCATTAGATTCCGGTTGTTAGAACGAATGGTCGTTGTGGTACTTAGACAAAGGATGTTTCCCTTCATTAGTCATTTAGACAAGTAAAGAGGTTCAAGTGAATAAGTTTCTAAAATTAGTTACTTTTAGGAACATAGACGTTTGAACGTTACGACCAAAACTAAGCGAGTCTGATGACTTCATCGATCAAATCAAATACATAGTCTGCACGAAGTCGACACTCAAACACTAATATAGTGAATTCTAAATTTAAATTTCTCATAGAAAATTTGAACTAAGCATACAAGTAGAATGGTTTTTTTATGAATAATCCTGTTCGTGTTTATTGATTGAAAGACATAATTACGAGATTGATGATTTTAATTACAAAGTAATTGTAGTATTTTAGTGATGAATAACAAAAATAACGGCAATAAGTTCTGTAATGAAGTTGCTTATTTGGTTATTCACAATTGATTAACACTTTTACACGTCATTTCTTTTTCGTAAAGGAGAATGACCAAAAATTTATGGAGCTTGGTCCACTACTAACGAGACCTATGTAATAAAATAGTCTACTAAATACTGAGTCATTATAACCAGACCGCAACCAAAAATATGTAGGCTGTAAAAAGTTATGACTGAGTGAAAAGTCATATTTTTTACCTTTTTATGAGAAAAATATCGTAAATATCATTCAGTCCATTGGACATTTTGAATTACGCATGTCGTGTCATGCCACTTGGTGTCCCATGTTAGGTTCTCGCTGAAATAGACTTTGGTCAAAGGCTCGGAAGAAAGAAAACACAAGAATGCTACACAATAGTTTTATTCGTGTGATAGAGTGTAACATATAACTGAAATGATTAAAGATGAATATTATATGTCTACATCTACAATAATATTGTCTAGATTCGTAGCTGGAAGCCTAATTGTGGGTTGGTGTCTCACCCATTCAAAGTACCACACAATTACTATCACATGGGCACAGCAACCCACAGTTCGCATGCCAGATAAACATGAACAGTAACAGTTAGAAATTGTTTCTCTTCTCTTGCACGTGCGTGCCTGGATTGGATCCTTGCGCGTAGCAACAAAGCATGTTCAGGTTCTATGCCAAAATCTACAATATCATTAAAAACACCGTCTCTGCTACTTCAATGTGATATACTCCATTGCGTATATATTCACTTTAGTAGCTACGCGCAAGTTTTACATGATATGTCCCAAGTGCAAACAATACTAGATCTTGGTGTGTAAGTACAGGGAATTCGTCTGCCCCATAACATCGGATTTGATGTTACAGAAACTAGCCCACTGTCTATTTACATTTCTTTATGTAACATACGCACCCAAACGATTTGGTTAGTGCACTCTGTCTGATATTTCGCAAAAATTCGCTTGCATGCGCGCTGTCTTCAATCAACATATGAAATGCGTTTATAAGCGCAGCGGCCGCACGGAAATCGTCCATCATGTGGCTCATGGCCCGATTAAAAAAATCTTGTCTAAAGAGTCGAAAATCGAGTTTGAACCGTCCGTTGACGACTTCGACGACCCAACGACAAACCCCACTTCCCGATTTTTATTTGCCTCTAACGTCGTTAGCTAGTCTTCACCACGCCATTTGCTTATAGGCCATATGTGCGTCATAACCACACGACTCCATGTCTTCTATAACGTCTCTGAAACCACTGTCACAAATAAAAACATCGTTTGTACGAAAATAATAATGAAATGGGTTTTCTTTGTTCTCGTTAATTACTTCTCGCATTATGGTGGCATCAGATGTTGTTGCTGCGTGAGCACTAGTAACATCTATTATGTAGCCATCACAGCATACGATAAGAAATGGTTTTAACAGGTTAGTGTAAGCTGTATGTTTTCCGTTGGAACAGGAAGTTGCTAGACTTCTGAATATAAATGTATGTTCCATCTATTACTACAATGCTTTTCTTTCTTGCAAGGGTGCATCTGGGTTTTCATATAGGTCTATATTGGCAAAGACAGATTTTTTGCCACAACTTCATTTCTCGAAATGTGGTCAAGGCCTAGATGCCTCGGTACGAAATCTTGTAGCAAACACTTGCGGACAGTATTCATTTTCCGTTCGAGCGCAGGGTGACTCATTCTAAAAAGCACACTGAGTCCTTCGTTACTCTCTCCCGTCCGGAGCTTCATTAAGAAAATGGCAAGCGCCGTATTCGGCTGTCTTACTTCTAATGCCAACGAAGGGGTTTCTCAAATTACTTGCTTGAATCCGTTATTCGTCAAGCCCACGCGATGTTGAAGTATTGTTGAATCAAAATCCATTGTATTAGGATTATTAATGATGGCAGTTTGCAACATTTTTGTGATATCTACAAACATTTCTTCGGTGAAGTCATGAGAAGAGTTTGGAGCATCAATTAATTGATCCCACTGATTTTGCTCGAAGTGTTCTTGACAGACTTGCATTTAGAAGTATATAATCATTCGAGTGCACCAAAAGTTCTAGCTTGAAAGACGTATGATCGGACGGCGACGACGGAGATCGGCTAGCGATCCCCGACCCCAATTTTCTCACTGTTAGAGGTTTAAAGCAGCAAGCCCTCGCCTAGGCCCCGACGCCCGGTGTGCCCCCCGCGGTGGCTTGGGCGCGAGGAAGAGAATTGTCTCTTCCTCACGCGATTGCCTCCTCCTTCGCTAGCATAGAGTACTTCGCTAGCATAGTATACCTGGGTTGTAAGTGCTAATACTTGAATTTTTTACTCCCTAATTGATGGCAATTTCATATTCCAGGTACATTCTTCTCCATCACCCTGTTCAGTAACTATCTGAAGCTAGATGACACTCTGCTTGGCATTATATCTAACACTAGCAAGATCATCGCAGCTTTCGCCTACGCTTTCGCTAGAAACGATTTGGAGATTTATTTGGGTAAGTTATAGTACACATTTTTAAGATTTTATATGATATGTGCTGTGAATTCATCAAAAGAAATAAGACACTCCACGCAATAAATATGTTTAAGGATAGATAAAAGTTGTATTTGGCCAACCAACAGTTTTTGGCCAATTTATGGCCTTCCTGCGTGATATACTGGATAGATCAAACGACAACGTTTATATTTAAGATAGTTTTATGTTAATTTTCTCATATTTAAGTGAACTTAGTATGTTCTTTTTAAGAAATAAATTTCTGTAAACCGAATTAAGAAACTCTGGCCTCTCTCTCTCTCCTCAAAAAGCCTCTAACAGATGTAGCACTGAGGATCCGGAGTTGCATTTCAATAAGCACTTAAAATTAAAAATTAAATTTTATGTGTGTGCGTTTACAAATATTTCTATTCAATTGCACAAATACTCAGACCCGGATCAGATAAAGGTAGCACATATAAATACACACATCAAAAGTGTCTAGGGATCAACATATATTTTTGCAATAACTTTTCTCCTGATTGATATTAATTAAAAGTTTCTTTAAGGATTCATCAAATAAAGTGTTTTCGTTTGTCACAGTAACGATAAACCAAGTCACCTTTGCATTAATAAAGAAATTTGCCATTTTCCTAATAAAGGGATTTTTGACCTTTGAACCACTAACATTAAAGTTCGAAAAAAAGACTGAAATAACAGTTTTCTTTAAAATTTTATTGGGTAACTTAAACAATTAATAATCCGTGTTTCTACCGCGAACACTAACAACACAAGAACATCGGTTTGGCATACTCAAAATGAGTTCATCCAAATCACGCTGTGGAATGGCCGCCCATGTTCGTTGCAACAACAAAAAAAGGTCTTCTTGCGACTGGATACCCTCCATATTCGGCAGAGCTCTTCTCTGTGGCATATCCCATGCATGCTCAATCGGGTTCAAGTCTGGCGACTGAGCAGGCCAGAGCAGGACATTGATGTTAGCTGCGGCGAGAGTCTGTCTTACAACTCTTGCGGTGTGCGGTCGTGCATTATCATGCATTAACTGAAATAAGGGACCGATTTGCACTTGTAGAGGAACGATGACGTCAGATACAATCGTCTCAGCATAAATTTGAGCGTTGAGGTTGCCTCTGATCCAAATCAACTCAGTTCTTCCGCCGATCCAAATACCCGCCCATACCATGATGGTTCCACCACTATAAGGATGGACTTCCTGGCAGGATTTTAATCGCTGTTGGCGTCCAGGGGTGCTCCAGTGTCATATACGTCTTGTATCCGGTCTCATACCAAAACGAGACTCATCAGAAAAGCACACGAAACGCCATTGTTCTTCTGCCCAATTTCTGTGTTCAAGAGCCCATTGATATCGAATCCTACGATTGTGCATTGCTATAGGTGGTACCCGTAGCGGTCTTCGGGAATGAAGGTTCACTTCATGCAAGCGGTTTCTGACTGTTTGGTCGCTAATTAAGTTCCCTGAAGAGTGATGAAGCCTCACGGCTAACATCATGGCGGTTATTGTTGGAGCTCTTCGAGTTAAGATTTGAATGTATCGGTCTTGTCTCCGTGTGGTGCAGCGATACCGTCCTCCATGGCGCTCAGCCACGGTACCAGTGCTTCGGTAACGTGTCCAAAGTCGACTGATAACACTCTGACTTGTATTCAGAGCTAAAGCCACAGTACGTTGCCGGGAACCAGCTTCTATCATTCCCACGGCTCAGAGCATTTCTTCCCTGCTTAAATGACGTCGCCGCTCCATAATAACGTTGGTTTTAATCAGTAGTAGGGAAACAGTAGCACTAATAATGTCTTCAATGCGTTGTATGTTTTTATAGGGAAAATATTGACAGCTGATTTTCATCTTTTACTCGAATTTGATTAACAGTTCCTGTTTCAAATTATGAAATGCACCAAAAAGGATCCATATAAATTTATAAAATCATAAATTTATTACAAAGCCACATCTCAATCTCAAGAAATCCGCATAAAAATGCTTGATCCCTAGACACTTTTGATGTGTGTATTTGTTCCGGTTCGGGGTGAGAATCGAACCCGGGACATGTAGTGCAGTAGTTGACTACTGCGATTGATGCTTACCCACTGCGCCAATCGTGTCGTCAATATTGCACAAACGTTTTGATGCGCAATGAGGTTTTTACCTTCCCATTTTTAGGGTTCCGTAGCCGAAAAGCAAAAACGGAACTCTTATACTTTCGTCATGTCTGTCTGTCTGTCTGTCTGTCCGTCCGTCCATATGTCACAGCCATTTTATTCCCAAACTAACACTACACATGTGAACCCTAGTAGGTAGATGTATTCTGTAAACCGCTTTCCGATTTTAAGACAAAAATAAAAAAACTAATAAAATTAAGGGCTCCCCATACATGGAACTAAAACTATTTTTTTTTCGTCTATACTATACTACATTGAGGTTTCTAAAACCACTTTTTCTTAAAGTCAATCGTTTAAAAGATATATGCTTCCAAAGTGGTAAAATGTGTGTTCCCTCCCTCTAACTTCTATATTAATGTAGTGGAAAATCTAAAAAAATATATGCTGTAGATATCAATAAAAACTTTCAACAAAAATTGGTTTGAACGAGATCGGGTCAGCAGTTTTTGAGATTTAAAACATTTTCGAAAACCGCAAATATAACTATGTTTTTCATACAAACATCATGAAAACAAAGTTATTTTGCATAGTTACTACGGAACCCTCAATGGGCGAGTCTGACTCGCACTTGGCCAAATTTTCATATTTTTTATTTTTTTTTATTTTACAAATCAGTTTAATGGAATCGAATCTGCGAATTAACTAAAATAAATGTTAACTGCATCATAATCAACGTTAGTTTTTTTTATACTAGCTTCTTAACTGTATATCAAATCCAGAAAATATCTAAAAATAATTACCTAAATTAATGTTTTTAACTGTAAATAAAACGAAAGAACGTTTAAAAAGTTACAATTTTACATAATAAGCGCGTCTAATTTTATCTGCGGAATAACACCTAGATTGTCCCTAATTTAATATGGGATGTTTCCATCTGAACGGAGTCGCTATCTTATCTAGAACATACAAAACTACGGCCTTATATTGAGAACCAAATCTGTACATAACACCATCGTATACCAACGGATTATGTGCTAAACTCGACAGTCATAAACACTGGGCCCTTACTGTAAAGCTGAACTTTTGAATAGCTGTTATAAGTTATACTGCATTTAAACTATGTTAAATGAATTAAGCTCTGATACGGGTTTGTAAACGGTTTATATTTAAGGGTTAAGTTATGTTCAAATTAAGTACGTTCTACACCGTATGTTAATCTTAAAATTTTAATTAATCTCTGGGGATTCATGAATAACTTTCAATTATGATATTGAAAACCGTTTGTTACGTTTTTTATAATATTTTTTTAAAATGTATTTGCAAAACGTTTTGGGAATAGTTTCATTGTGCGTACAGCTAAGGAGTTGAATTCCCTGCCGGAGTCTGTGTTTCCTGATAGATATAACCTGGAAGTCTTTTCTGTCTGTTCAAGTTCAAGTCAAGAGTGAATAGGTTACTTCGAGGCAAGCGTGCTTCATCTTCGACCACATCATCGCTTAACATCAGGTGAAATGGTGGTCAAAGGCAAATCTATGAACAATATAGATATATATTTCGTGAGACTTTGGGGTTCCGCAGAGGCGTGACGCGAAAATGTGAGAACACTTGGTTACAAAATACTGTTCACATATATATTAATTAACTAGTATTTGCGTGTTGCGCGAGGTGCAAGCACCTCGCGTGCTTGTGAAATAAAAAAAAAAAAAGGGGAGGGGGTGATGGGGGGGGGGGGGGTTGCAGAAGTATTTTGACTAAAGCATTGCCCCTCTAAATGAATCTGAAAAAAAAAATGTTCCAAGTCTCTTAATTTCCGAGATCCGCCTAAAGGGGGTGAGAAGGGGGGTGGGGGGGCGACTTTGATAAATGGTTTTTACTTTACCGAGCCTCCTCTATACGAATCCGTAAAAAAAAAATACGGGTCTCGTAGTTTCAAATTATTCAAAGTCGCCCCCCTTGCCCCCCTTCTCACCCCCTTTAGGCGGATCTTGGAAATTAAGAGACTTGGAACATTTTTTTTTTCAGATTCATTTAGAGGGGCAATGCTTTAGTCGAAATAATTGTGCAAGCCCCCCCCCCATCACCCCCCTTTTTTTTTTTCACAATCACGCGAGGTGCTTGCACCTCGCGCAACACGCAAATACTAGTAGTATAATAAACGGCAATGCGCCTTCGTTACATGGTGGACATTCCACACACAAAATGTTTTGGATAAACTTTCTTGTAAGCAGCTAAGAATGCAGCTAAGAAGTGGAATTCCCTATTGGAGTTTGTATTTTCTGATAGCTATAACCTGGGGGTATTGAAGTCAATAGTGAATAGGTTACTTCTAGGCAAGCGTTCTTCATCTTCGACCACATCATCGCTTACTATCAGGTCAAATGTGAGCCTATCTAGAATAAAAATAATTGAATCTACCTAATAGATATTATTGTCGGTAATGTAACGTGGTGTCTTTGTCTATGTTCGTCTTGCTAGCAAGCTCCGATAAATGATAGAAACATTCTGATAAGCTCTTATGATCCTGTCTGTACGTGTGTGTACTCGGAATTTCAATATAAATGCGATAGATTTTATACTTTGTATATAATTATGTTCACATTTTTGGAATACAATTTAAATATATTTTTCAAGCTAAAAATGATTTCGGTCTTGCTATGCCGGGCGGCGTCCCAAGCCGGTCTCTCTGTTTCTTAAAACAATTCCTTCGCATGTCCAAAACTGCGATCTAAATTCAAACTATGCCATCCAGTGCCAGCCAAATAAAAATTAAGGAAACCTAACTGGCGTGTTTATTCCGTGCCTCAAGCTCATCCAGGCAACCAAGAATATAATGAAATTGCCAGTACACTAAACTGACTTGTATTTGGTGCAAATATTAATAAATATAGACCTGTTACTTCTTTCTTACTAATTTATAAATGCGAAAGTTTGTGAGGATTGATGTATAGATGTATGGATGTTTGCGGATCTGAATGAAATTTGGTAAGTACAGACGCAGCACATCAAGCTACAACAATCTGTCAAATTTCTTTAATAGATTTTCAACTTTATTGTTAAAGAAATTAGGTTCAAGGTTGATTGGGAAAATTTGACAGTTTCGGGTAGCTTCATGTGCTGGCAGACGTACATAGTTGACATCCTAGAAAAACACACAGTCTACTTTTTATTCCGGAATTCCCACGGGATTGGGATTAACGCGGGAAAATCCTCCCACGTGAACCAAGTCGCGGGCAGAAACTACTATAATTATAATTGGAAGTGAATTGAATCAGCATAAATGGCATTCAACTTGGCAATGCGGCCAGTGTTCTGGGCACTTTTCCCGTTGGTAGCAATGTTGACGAATTTTTCGATATCCTATAATTTTATTATATTTTCGCTTATATATATTTTATTTGAATAAATTTCTATAATTATACATTCTTAATACAAACAAAGAAAGAATACAAAAGCTATAGATCATTTTCCAAGTCTATTTTTAGTTTGAATATTGTGAATTCGGACGAATAAAATGAATGAATATTTCAAAAACGGCTTCAAAATCAGACAGCCACTAAAGAGCTCATATAATTCACTTGAAAACTCAAAACTTTCTTCAAATTAACGGTTAAAGATTAATGGATACATGCATACTTCTGTCCAGTAATCTATTTTCAAAACTGACAGCTGACACATGATCTTGTATCGATTGATTAATGGACTCCAGTCGGCAAAAGACATGTATGCATTCGCACTATTTACTTAGCAATGACGTACAACTAACAAGTAATCCATTTTGTGTTATTCTCTAAGATAATATGCCTTTGTCTATAATTTGCGCAGCTACACTACAATAGAACATTGTGTTATAGAGAATTTCATAATTTTATGATCTGATTAAATATAAATATCTAAATATCTTTATGTCGGTACATTCTATTTGATGACACAGTGCAGTGGCGCAGTGTTTAAGTGATTAGCGTTACGTCTCGCGGATTCGGTTCCGGCTACGGAACAGTCTTTGTTTGGCCTACAAATAGTTGTTCCGGATCAAAAATGCACTCACAACATGAGTGCAATGTCTAGTATGCGTTCTTGGTTTTTTTTACGTTATGTATTAAAGGGTCTTAACGGATAGCGTTTCTTTAAATTTGACAGTTAGGTCTGAGTAGTTATCGAGTTTTTTGTGACTAACCTAACACTAATTACACAATATGTTATTTTATAAGCAATTGTCTTATATTCTATAGAAATAAAAATGAATCTTCGAAATGTATGTAACATCGGAACGCCTGCACCAAATTGGATCTTTCTTTTTTTAGGGTTTCGTAGTCGACAAGGAGCCCTTATAATTTCGTCTTGTCCGTCTGTCCGCGGCTTAGCTATATAAATAAGTTGAGCTATACGATAACTGACAAATGCTTGCACTGTCTGGACAGGTCCGCTCAAATTTGCGTGGTTATTTCCTCAAAAGAATACCACAGACATGAACCTACATGAATTACGTTGGGCTGCAGTCGAGGATGCAAATAAGGCCGACACAATTAACTTAATTGAATTTAATTAATATAAAAATTACATTTAAGTCGCTAAAACTAAGTTACGTGACAATTGTTCGATGTGAGAAACAAGAGTGAAGCACTAAACACAAAATTCACATTAATCACTGCTATTGAACAATCTTCGATCCCACGCTATCGGAATGCTGAGAAGGCGAATCTCACGGTGCACCGCACAGCACGGTGTTAGTCATTTTCTTAGGAATATGTGGCGTCGTAAGTAGCAACATAACACATGCTTCTCATATACAAATACAAATTGTCTGGACTTTAAAAGAGACTTTGACCTCTGAGTTTGTTTTGGTGTTTCTTCTCAGAGTAGTCAGTTCGTAAATACCGGTCTCATCTAGCTAAACTAAACACGCAAAAAAACTTGACGTGTAAAAGTGTTATTTGTAACCAATTTACAAAATAAATATTTCATTTCATTTCATTTCAATAAAAATATTGGTACTAGAACGCTGAAATTTGGCATGGATATACATATTCATCACGCCGACAAAGTGGTAAAATAAAATCTTGAAACGACATTGATTAGGTTACTCCTCCTACACGTAAATAGAAGATGATTTTTTTATCTACCCCATAGAGAGTGGCATTGTTTCATAGGTGATTCGAAAAATATTGGTACTAGAACGCTGAAATTTGGCATGGATATACATATTCATCACGCCGACAAAGTGGTAAAATAAAATCTTGAAACGACATTGATTAGGTTACTCCTCCTACACGTAAATAGAAGATGATTTTTTTATCTACCCCATAGAGAGTGGCATTGTTTCATAGGTGATTCGAAAATAATGGGTGTGTAGCAGGAATTTTTGATTCAGTGATCCGTTTGCGAAATATTAAGCTTTAAAATACTAATTTTCGATAGACTCAAGTCCCCCACCCTACCAAGTGGTTGTACGTAGGAATTCAACGTCATGATAGTAGTAACAGAATTATTAAGAGAAAAAATAAAAATAGGTAAATGAACATTTAAGAAAAAAATATATAGTGGACCTATTTATGATATACCCTTATTGACAAGCATTCAGATAATTAACATATTATTACTGTGAGATATACAGATATAGGTTTATATTGTAATATTATATTTTGTAGAACTAATTAGAGTGGTTTATTATCATATGAAGAGCGCCTCTCGCCATCAAACGTAAAAGTTTTGATTTTAGATTTCAGTGACACCTCTGTACATCAATAAAATTAACTAAAGAATAAAAATAAGTTTAATACGTTTATTTGTTATTAACAGAATTACAGTAAATTAAAAGATACAATCCGAGCTTTTAAAATAAAGACATTTAGCAAAAAGATTAATGACCCCCATGCTAGAAAAATTCTGTGTTATGGGGACATTGAATCCGTCCATGTGATCTTCTTAAATCAAAGATGTTTTGCAAGTAGGCGACACATTTTCTTTGTTAATAAAAAGTTAATTTAATTTAGATTTAAGTTCTGATCAACCGACAAAATACATGAGTTTAAAAAGTGTAATGTAGGTGAAATTATGTAAGTATGTATATGATGAGTTATGTATGCGGTGGGGGTGTGTGTGTGTGAAGGTGAGGTGAAAGTAAGGAGCTATGTAAGATGATGGCGTATGTGTGTAGAATGGTGTAGTGCTACGTGATGTGTTAGAAGTTGATGGTATTTATACATATATATGTGTGAATGAGAAAGAAACGAATTTGAGTAGTATAATAATATTTAAAATGATTAGTTATTAATTAGTTTTAATGAAGTTAATAGGAAAACAATCAGACCTAAGGTGACTTTACAAATTAACGAGTAATAGTTGACCAACTATTTATAACTTTCCGAGAAATTACATTGAAAAATAATAAGATCAATTTCATATTTTTGTAAAACAGAGTAATTTGTTTTTGTTAGAGCATGGTACGGAACTCTCGGTCAGCTAATCCGACTTGCACTTGGCGTTGCAGTAAACTAAGGAACTCTACACTGCGCGTGGCCTGAAATACACTTGGCCGGTTTTTGATTTATATTTGTTATTGTCAAGACATGCTTTGTATAAAAGATATTAAAGTATGGCGGTACAAAGTTCGCCAATTTAGCTTGTAACAAAATATAAACGCTTGTATATTTTTGCAGCGCTTGTCAATACCTAAAGGTATGTATTGTACTTTTTATCCGACTGATCTACACAGTCATTTTGACTAAAAGTCGCGTCGCTTCTTTTTGTTTTCTGGGTGGGAAAATCATCGAATAACTTCTCCCGCTCTGTGTTAAGCGGAAGGGAGTGTCAGACTTCTACTGACTAAAAACCCACCCTGTTCCTTAAGCTGCCCTTAAGTTCCGGGGCCGCGGTATCTTGTTACAATATTTCCGCAGCCCCGGCGGGTAATGGCCTTATGAGGCCCCGTCACTGGTGCTGACAGCTCCTTGAGGCGCGCGTGGAACACGACGCGCCGCCGACCCGGGCCTGGTCCTTACCGGACGGTGAGCTACCCCTGCTCGCCGTCCGCAAGCCCGCGCCTACGGTGGCCGGAGATCGGCTCGCGACGACGATTATGGGGTTAAAATCAAAATTCAAGATGGCGCCTCCATAAATTTGTAAATTTTTCGTCACAGGTGTCGTTTCCATAATTTTTGAGGGCGATGAGTTATCATCGCCCTCAAAAATTAATCATAATATAGTAATCGTAGTAATAATTATAGTAATCGTTAGATTATGGGGACAAAATCAGGATTCAAGATGGCGCACGCCACCGAAAACTTGAAAATTTTTCGACTCGACATGGGTGTCGTTTTGATAGGTTTTGAGGGCGCTCATAACGATTATAGGGTCAAAATAAAAATTAAAGATGGCGGCACTAAAAATTTGCAAATTTTTCGTCATGGGTGTCGTTCCCATGGTTTTAAGGGGCGTTGTAAGCGATCATGAGGTTTCAATCAAAATTCAAGATGGTGCTAATGAAAAGGAGATAGTTGATTGATAAAAATCGTCACGTTAGGAAAAAGCGTTATGCCTCCTCCATGCGACTTTCTCGCACTGCTCCTTTCTATTATGTGTGTGCGTGTGAGTATTGAGATTCGGGCAGACGAGCCATTGTGTGCCGCTGGTTGTACCTATATCCTAAAATTCTGAACTAATCTTCGTTCCTGACGGGGCACACGTTTTTATACACATTATTTACAAGTATTCATGGCGCTCTATATTATGCGCGCATAACATTATACGGTATTTATTTTTAAAATAATAGTGTAAATAGAATTGTTTGTTACGTAAAAAAGGAAAAAACAATTCTGCGTAACTTTTATGCTCCGTAGTAAAAATCTTTAACAGCTCGGTTTAAAGTCTTAACAATATAAAGAGTCTTTCTAACGTGTTATATAAATTATCTCACACTATTTGCACGGTGTATTTGTTTACTGATAAGAACCGAAGGTTATCAGCAGTTACCTTATCTCGTATGCAACAATTAACAATACTTGTGTCATTCCCTTCATTGATATCGAGATCAAAATAGTAATTATCTAAATGTTAATTATTATTTATATGCCAATGTTCAAATTTTTAGCTTTTTTATCCGACTTAAAAAAAATGAAGAGGTTTTCAATTCGTCTTGAACTTTTTTTTTGTATGTATGTTACCTCATAACTCGCAGATGGCTGGACCAATTTGGAAAATTCTTTTTTTGTATGAAAGGGTATACTTTCTAGTTGGTTCCATTGTCATCACGTTTGGATCTGATGATGGAATCATGGAGAAATCGAGGGAACTCTTCAAATATTAAAGGCACACCATAGCGTTTTGGGTATTTCTTAGTACCCTGTGCAGTTGCTCTTGAAAAGCACTATTTGAGGAAGTGGAACTGATCCCTGACCCCAGATGGCCACCGAAACTACTCAATAATAAGTATTTCGTGGATTGCGATTAGATTACTTGAATATGGATGTTAAGCACTTTATGTTCGTCACAATGCATATGGTGAAGTAGTGCTGATGGTGATGTACCAGGAGAACTCCTCAAAAATTAACGGCTCTGCACCGGGAAAAACAATATTTTGTAAAAGTTTATAAGTAGTTGACATTTAGGCTTTTGAAACTAGATACATTACAAACCAACCCACTAGAAAGCGTGAAATAAAACTTTTTAGCAAAAAATAGAACCGACTTAAATTAAAATAACTTTAATTTCGGTAGTCATTGTCATTTGTTTTGTATTTTCTTTTTTTGACACTGCCTTCGGAAATTAAAGTTATTTTTGCCTTTGTAGTGTTTTTATATGGAAGTCGGTTCTATTTTATGCTAAAACGTTTTTTTAGTACAAAATTTTATTCATAAATTCGGCTGTTTTGTAGGATAATTGTATATAATAAATAACAAATAGATAAGAATAAAATTATCAAAAATATATTCCATTCTAGAGCCGTTAAAAGCCTTCGATATTTTAATAGGACCACCTATTAAAATATCTAAAGCTTTTATAATAACGCTGTATATAAGTAATTATAACTTGTTGCTGTGAAATTACTTAAAGATGAAGGTATATAAGAAACAATAATATTTTTAAAGAATCGCTATTTTATTTCGACCACTTGGTTAGTAATAATATTAATGGTACATATTAATTAATATTATAAACGCGAATGTGTGTCTGTCTGTTACGCTTTTACGGCTAAACCACTAAGCCAATTAGCATGGATAAAGTGGAAGACCCGGGGTTAAACAAAATCTAGTTTTTATCTCGAAAAAATGTACGATATTTCTCGCGAATAAAGTTGCGGGCACAAGCTAATTTCATATCAAAGTTACAATCATTATTCTACGTCGTATTACTTTGTGAGGATGGGGTACTGTTTTCATTGTTTTTAAGTGATTTTTCAGTTCTATATGTCATCACTGCCAGGGTTGTGGGAATATTCTAACGAGATACGGAACGGAAGGGCAGCTGAACAGGATCGGTGTTTAGTCAGTAGAAGTCTGACACTCCCTTCCACTTCACACAGAGTGGGAGAAGGAATACGATGATTTTCCCACCCAAAAAAGTCGTCTAGATTTCTAGTAATAAAAACATAAAAAGTGAAAGGATTGGCTTTATTTGTAATCGTAATTCTAAAGTCACCCTTTACCCTAAGGTCAATTGGTTTGTTTTTCAATAAGTGAATTCACCGATAAATTTTAATAAACGGCCAATAACTCAGCTTTTTGTGTACCAAATGAAACTAAAAAACATTATGGTTTATCTTTAGGGCTCAGTAAATACAAAATTGAATGTGAAAATGATGTATTGTGATTGAATGGAATTTTAATGAGCTGAATTTGGGCCGTGGCTGTGAGGTTGCAAAAAGTTTAAAAAGGGAGAAAATTGGGTAAAATGTAGCAAGTGAGAAAAAAAGAACTTTGGAAATAGTTTTATACCAAGTGTTAGTAAGAAAAGATAATATTTAGCATAATAGGGATCCGTATCTGCTAAGCCTTTTCAAATATGTTAGGGTTGTCTTCCAGGCAAATCGGATGCAGCCGAGTATTAGATTTTTACTGGGAGTGACTACCTTCATGACTTCCACAACCCAGTAACTGGGTTACACAATATTTGCGTGGTGTCATATTTTCTGGCTTTTGACTATTTTCTGGCTTTCCGAGGCACGGGAGTAACACGCCGCCAACTTTCAAACTCATACACTCAGAAGATAATGGTGGCCCAGTGGTTACAAAAATATTTAATATTTTTATTCTTTTTTATTATTTTGAACGTAATTTCGCTTCGGACCCACGAGATACGAAAACGATTTCGTATCTCGTGGGTTCGCACCGAAATTACGTTCAATATTTTTCATAATCACTACTGCTCTTTTAACAGTGAAGGTATGTTATCGTGAGGAAATAAGCATGTCTTGGGAAACGAAAAATCTGGTCATTCCCACTCATACAGAAAAGGTCTGTGTCATAGCAGTAGGCAATTTCGCTTCCATTTTGTTTTTCACAAAAGATCGCCTCAGACGGTAATCTACAAGGTTCCAATATATTTTAACCAGTATAGGTTGTATGGACTTTAAAAGAAACGGACCCGTGAGTTTGTTTCAGTGTTTCTTCTCAGGGTAGTCAGTTAGGAAACACCGGCCCCATCTAGTTCAAATTTACAAAAAAGACGTGTAAGTTTTATTTAATAACCAATTTGCAAAATAAAGATAATTTATCATACATATATTTTTCTCAATAATCCAGATTTAGAAACCAATATACGTAGGTACTCGTCGACTTTAGTCGCTAATTGTACGCTTCAGTAGAGTAGTTTTAAAGTTTATGTTAATACAAAATGTAATTACCTTATTTCATATAAAAAAAAAATTAGCAAAAAATAGAACCGACTTCTATATAAAAACACTACAAAGGCAAAAATAACTTTAATTTCGGTAGTCGGTGTCATTTGTTTAGTATTTTCTTTTTTTTTGACACCGCCTTCCGAAATTAAAGTTATTTTTTTGCAAAAAAAAAAATAACTTTAGTTTCGGATTTTAATGTGAAAAAAAAATTTATGCAAAAAAAATTGTTTTCACGCTTTTTAGTGGGTCGGTTTGTAATTTATCTAGTTACAAAAGCCAAAATCAACTACTTATCACCTTTTACAAAATATTGCATTTCCCGGTGCAGAGTCGTTAATTATTGCGGAGTTCTCCTGGTGCATCACCATCAGCTCTGCTTTACCATATGCATTGTGGCTAGTGTTGCCCAAACGAGCTTGCAATTAGCGATTATCCTATTGCTATTTATTAAACGGTAGTTGAGATCTCAGAACAATGTTACAGAGTCTGTTACATTGTTCTGAGATCTCAACTCTCTCGTTTGGGCAACACTAATTGTGGGCGAGCATAAAGTGCTTAACATCTATATTCAAGTAATCTAATCGCAATCCACGAAATACTTAACATTGAGTAGTTTCGGTGGTCATCTGGGGTCTTCATCATCAGTTCCACTTCCTCAAATGGTGCTTTTCGAGAGCATCTGTACAAGGTACTTACGATAAGAAATACCCAAAACGCTATAGGTGTGCCTATAATATTTGATGAGTTCCCTCGATTTCTCTATGATCCCATCATCAGATCCAAACATGACGACAATGGGACCAACTAGAAAGTATACCTTTTCAAACAAAAAAAGAATTTTTCAAATCGGTTTAGCCATCTGCGAGTAATAAGGTAACATACATAAAAAAAAAGTTCAAGACGAATTGAGAACCTCCTCCTTTTTTTTGAAGTCGGTTAAAAACACTAGTACTAAGCTGCATCCGGTGAGACTGGAAACAGACCCCAACATGGTTGATAGTTGGTTTTCATCCAAATCCCTTAAAATACACAAAAAACTGAGGTATTCCTCGAAGCGCTACCATTTTGAAGCGCTCCTAATGAAGCGCTCCTTTTTTATTCCTCGGAGCGCTCCTTTTAGTAGCGCTCCCGATAACATGGTATCGTTAGCGCTACTAAAAGGAGCGCTCCGAGGAATAAAAAAGGAGCGCTTCATTAGGAGCGCTTCAAAATGGTAGCGCTTCGAGGAATACCTCAAAAAATCGAGCTTTTACATTTATAATAAGTATTTAGTATTAGTTTAAAAAAAAAACTACGAGAAGCAGATTCTTTATTCATATTCTTTATTCACTATACAATATTATTTTCTACGAAATAGAATATTGAGATTACCTAGTGCTCTAACCAACATTGCGTTACAAGTCTGAATTCAAAATTCGCCGAATTTTGTCTGCATTTTTGTGTTTATAAAGTTTAAAGGGTTCTGGACTAATATTGAACAAAAAACGTATCTCTCGTAAGTTTGTGCGTCGATTACCTTTGTGGTTTAAATGTGTTGATAAAGATTACAAATTGTTTTAATTCAGTTTAGACCTTGCCAAAATTCTTTAAATTGAATTGGATATTTACCCGAACTGTTCTAAATATTTACACGTCTTTAAAGACGTAATTAAAAATAACTCTATTTGTTTTGAAAAAAGTGAATATGTGCTTTCTTGCTGGTTCTTTTCCATAGGAAATTACCAATTCAAAGCGTGCGCTAGCTTCAGATGTTTTACAAGTGCCAATTTAGATTTTTTTAATTTTTTTTTTTGATAATAGCTTCACTTTTGACCACCATCTCACCTGATGGTAAGTGATGATGTGGTCGAAGATGGAGCACGCTTACCTAGAAGTAACCTAATCACTCTTGACTTGAAGACCGAAATAAAAGAAATAAGTTATTTTTGATTTTGAAAATATAGGATGATAAAGAATTGTTTCCGTCTCTGGTAAAAGTAACAGAGGAAGGCCAAGGAAGATGGGCGGACTGTTTAAGGCTAATGCCAGTTCCAACTAGAGGAACATGTTAGATGTTGAGGTGGCCAATGTCAAAGGTTTATTGCACTGCGAACCATCTTGCAAAACATCACAAGTTAGCAAAATAAAAGTTCAGGATACAAGGCTATTTAATTTGTTGATTGATTAATTCTGACTCTAGGTTTTGTGTTTTTTCTATGAGTTGCATCCTACAGGAACTTACGGCTAAATAATAACTGTTAAGCTATGTTTGCCGAAGTCAGCTCTTGGATGGTTGAGTATCTCGTCAAATCTCCATTCCAAAAGCACGATAAGCCCTTGATCACGGCTGTCGTTGGTACATCTTTAACAGTTGTTAAAGAAGAAGTCAAAAATCGGACACCAGTCTTATTTATTATTTATTTATTATATACTTTATTATACACCTTACAATATTTATATAGATACAAAAAACATAAACTAGTGTACAATGGGCGGTCTTATCGCACAAGGCGATCTCTTACAGACAACCTTTGGATGGACAAATTTAAAGGAGACAGATTAAGGGCTGTCAGTGTACACAATATTAATTGAACATAATAATATAAAATACATACAATACCAAAATCATATACTAATAAATATTACATGTATAATTGAGAAAGAAGGGGAAAAGTTATAAGGAGAGGTAATGTTCCTTCACCATTCTTTTGAACGCTGGTAGCGTTTGAGCATGCCTCACTTCTATGAGTAATGCATTCCACAAACGAGCTGCTTGTATAGTAAAAGATTTGTCAAAGAAAGAAGTGGAATGCATACGAATACTTAAATCTAGATTTTCCACCAACGGTTATCGTGTTAACCAGTTACTGGGTTCTCAAGGTCATATAAGCAGTCGATCCAAGTAACTCACTAGCACTTAGCTGTATCCCGTTAGACTGAAAATCGACCTAGACATAGTGTGAAAAGGCAATCATGATGATGAATCATGATCTTTATCGATTCAAAATTGATCGACGTGTCTTACGCAGATAGTAAGAGGTACCAAATACTAAGAGATATTCTTTTCTGTTCACAGCCCCTCTACTGGAAATATTGAATGGCACATCATTTATTGCGATGCGGTCTATTGCTACGAAACTAGTGAACGGAGAAGAATTTGGTAAGTAGTCCACTGATCTAATAGAATCCATACATGTTTAAAATCATACACTAGCTGTTCACGTGGTAGGATTTTCCATGTAAATCCCGATGCCATGGAAATACCAGGATGAAAATAACAAAAAAAATCGGTAAACTGTTCCAGAGTTTAGGTCGGCCAAACAGAAAGACGGACAAAAGTTTATATGTGTTGTATCGTTTAATAACTATTATAAGCACTTGAAAACAACAATTATTTTGAATTCACAAGACTATTTTTTTATTAAATTGTACGCATAGATGTACCTATAGACGCGAAAGTGTGTATGTTTGTTGTCCTTCCTTCACTCCAAAACGGAGCAATGGATCATTGTTCGCAATTGATCCCTGCCATTTTAGCTTAATGTTATTGACTCTCTCTTTTAAAATTCGATAACCTGAATGCTATACAAACTGATTTAGACAGTATATCGGTGGCTGACTCTGCAACCTGTATGATTGAGGATTGCGGTGATATTGCTGGATTGCACAAAAATGCGCTCTCACTTCTCTGTCAAAATATTCGAAGCATTATTAAGAACTTCAATAGCTTGTCAACGCTCATAGAAAGAAGCAAAACATCCTGGGATATCATAATCCTTACGGAATGCTAGCTTTACAACTCTCCTCCTCTACCTTCAATCCATGGCTACACTTGTGTCTCTACAAATCAGCATAGATCGCAGAATGAGGGTGTGGTGGTGTTCTTCCGTTCCCATCTTAGAGTTGCTTCTTCAGAGCCTTTGGTCCAGGACTCCAACTGTTTATTGTTAAGACTCAACAGTGATACTGTCGTGATTGCAATTTATCGTTCGCCTGCTGTACGGAATGTGTCCGCATTCTTAGAGTCCTTAAATGAATTATTAAAGTCTGCTTCCTCGTATAAAAATATTATTCTAACTGGTGACATAAACATTAACATCTCCGACGCTGGTAACGACTCACGCGCGACAGAGTATCTGACAATGCTCGCCTACCACGGTATGCTGCCAGCACATACTCTCCCTACGCGAAAAAGCAACTCCTGTCTCGATCACCTAATCTTAAAAACGAAAAAACCTGCTTTTTGTTACGTAGCAGACACTTCAGTCACTGATCACGACACCGTTTAATTGTTTGTCGATAATAACAATCCTTACAATGAGAAAAAAACTAGACAAATCAGGGTTCTTGATTTCAACAAAATGGAGATGGACATGCTACAAACCGATTTTAGCCCCATATATGGAACCACAGATGTTAATTTAGCAACTGATTTATAAATTCTATAAACTTATAAATTCCATAAACCGTATCATAGATCAAAACTCTACTTATAAACTAGTTCCCAATCGTAAAAGGCTAAGGAAGCCATGGATGACTCCAGGGCTCCTTAAATGCTTACGGAATCGGGATAATATGCATAGAAAACTAAAAAATAATCTAGAAAATGAAATACTACACATTACATTTAAAAGATACAGAAACTATTGTTCGAAGATACTAAAAACTGCTAAAACTAATTATGACTCAGCCCTAATTACTAATGCGCAAAACAATAGTAAAAAACTCTGGGATGCCATAAAAACTATCACCCATATATCAAAAGTAAATACACATGCTGACGCCCTTCTATCACCCTCGGAACCAGAGCGCTCTGTAAATGAAGTCAACTCCTATTTTGCTAACATTGGACGTACTTTAGCTGAAAACATTAAGGCCACTACATGCATACCTGCACAAACAAATGATCTCCCCGCGTATCAGAATACTTTTGTCCTTCTGGAAACAGACGAATCGGAAGTGGATGGCATAATTGAGAGACTGAGAAGTGATTGTGCTGTTTGTTCTGACGGCATATCGGGCGCATTTCTTAAGAAATTTAAAAGTTATCTCACTCCCCATTTGACTCACATATTTAATCAATCTTTTTCCTCTGGCATCTTTCCCGATGCACTTAAGCTTGCGATAGTACATCCTGTGCAGAAGGGCGGGGACAGAGATTTGTCGAATAATTACAGACCTATCTCAATTTTACCAACACTTTCTAAATTACTCGAGAGGCTTATGAACAACAGACTGGTTAAGTACCTGGAGCAAAATCATCGGCTTTCTTCCTCCCAGTATGGCTTTCGTTCCGGTATTTCCACAAATAATGCTGTGCTAGACCTAACTACCAACATTGTCTCCAACCTGGATAGAAAGCAGAAGGTAATTGGTATTTTTTTAGATCTGGCGAAAGCCTTCGACACAATTTCTGTTCCTACACTTATCGCAAAATTTGAAAAGATTGGTATTAGAGGCATCCAACTTGCTCTCTTTAAGAGTTATCTCACAAATAGGCGACAATGCGTCAAGATTGGTGATTGGATAAGCGGCGAGCTTCCAATATGTTATGGGGTTCCCCAGGGCAGTATTATCGGCCCGACCATATTCCTCATTTATATAAATGATCTCTGCGGGTTAACACTTCCCAATACCTCCATCTTCACGTATGCCGATGATACTGCCTTACTTTTCCACGGAGACTCCTGGGAGCTGGTGTTCCAGCATGCGCAATCGGGACTCGACTCTGTCACTAAATGGTTGGCCCAGAATCTGCTTACTTTAAATGTAAAAAAAACGATGTACCTAACCTTCTCGTTTTCTGCCGCTGGGAAACCTTCTACTTCTTATTTTTTGAAAGCTCACACCTGTGATGCTCCTCACCTAACAGCTTGCAATTGCTCTTGCCTCTCCCAGACCAACTGTGTCAAATATCTAGGGGTACAGATTGATGACAGATTGTCATTCTGTCCCCATATAGAATCTCTCACCTCACGACTGCGCAGGTTGATCTTTATTTTTAAGTCCCTTCGTCACGCTGCAGACACCAAAGTGCTTAAACTCGTATATCTAGCTCTGTGTCAATCGGTTATACAATATTGCATAGTTACCTGGGGCGGGTTAGCAAAAACTCACATGCTCAAATTGGAACGTGCTCAAAGGGCTCTTCTGAAGGTTGGTTGGCGTTTACCATACCGATTTCCTACGACCAATCTCTATGAAACGTGTATGGTTCTCTCGGTACGTAAGTTATTTATTCTTACATATATTTACCACACACTCTCAAACTCCTTACGATCCATCCAAATTTAGCTCCCAACGTCGCAAACATACAGTCTGCCCCTCCATCCGCACAAAATGTCGTTCAGCCCAACGTAGTTTTTCTTACCTCAGCAGTTACGTTTACAATAAGGCTAATAAAATTTTAAACATCTATCCTATGTGCAAATTAAAATGTAAAAGAACGGTCACTAACTGGCTCCTTGAATTAGACTATGCAGAGACTGAAAATATGTTAAACATTTTGAAATGATTTTTGATCAGAATTTCAATACACCTGACTTCGTCATTTCACCTTAATTATCACACACACACACACACACACACTCACGGACATCAATCAATACGTGAGGACTTATATCACACTCACAAACACACACACTCTTCAAAACACAAAAAGCATGCTTTCCTATTATTATTTCTTTTTGTATTTGTTTAAATTTACCTTCTCTCAATACTTGGAGCTCCTATAAACGTTTATAGTTATTGTACTTCAATGTAATTAGTTCACAATTTTAAAGGGTGTGAGCCTGGAGATCTGTAATACAGGTCCCGAACCCAGTACAGACTCCAGCTCTCACTAAGGTCTATATCTTGTTGTATTAACTTATTTTCTGTAAACTTATGCTGTACCTTTCTGAGAGAAATAAATAAAGATTATGATTAAAAAAAAAATGTGATTTTTGTTGAGGAGATTATGTAATTGAAGGTCTGGAGATAGAGTACTTTTTGCTTTCTTTTCACTGAACAAATCTGTTTACTGGACTGAAGCCACGGGCACTTATTGCTTAGATAAGGCCTTAATAATGCTACAATTTTACCTCTGAATTTGCTTCGGTGTTTCTTCTGACGGTAGTCAGCAAACTGACCATATAATGTTGAAAAATGTATTTAAAGAAAGAAACTTTTAATTTAGAAAATACGAAGTTACGCCTGATTTCATTCTACGTAGGCCCATTCTAGTAGGTTCTTATTTTATTTATTATTTAAAACTAATTTTTATTTATATATATTTAAAACTAATTTTTGCCTGCGACTACGTTCGTATGATTTTTCATACAAACGTTTATCCTCTAGTTTAGCTCTTATTTGCTGATTCTTTGAAAATACATGTTAAAAAAAAAACAACACCTTTCATAATCGGTTCAGTAATTTAACAGTGAAAGCGTAATTGTTTAACAGACAACATTTTGCATTAATAATATTAGTATGGTTATTGGTTAATGCTCTTTTTATTTATTTATGTGCTATTTGTAAATATACTGTATCTTATTTCAGGCAAGGTGAACTCCCTGTTCGGGTTAGCAGAAGCCACAATGCCCCTTTTATACGGGCCCCTCTACTCCAGGGTTTATATGGCAACACTTAATATACTTCCTGGAGCCGTCTTTTTACTAGGAGCAATAATGACGTTGCCTGCTATCGCTATATTTGGGTAAGATAGAATATTCTTTATTGTAAACCAATAACATAAACACACCTGTTACACTGTATAGCTTAGCCTATGGTTACAATAGCGGTCTTATCGCTGATAGCGATATCTTCCAGACAACCTTAGGATGGACTTCACGAACATAAAATAAAGAGGCGAGGGAAAAGTCAGTGTAAGGGTAAGATTTACATGCCGTTCAGAAATAACTGAAGTTTAATTTCATAGAGATTAACTTTGGCCTTTATTAGTCCTTTTCTAGCATGATAGGGAATATTGTTATCTGTCCTTTGCTTTAAAAAACGACGGCAAAATTATAAGTTCTGATACATAAAACGCAATGTCTACCTGTAGACCGCACAAATATTTGTGTCGTGCGGGAAACGTAAGCGCAATACGCAGCTCAGCAGCCAATCTCTCAACCACTACGCCAATAGTGTCATCCATAGTATCATGTCTGGATAGTTTTATCTCTTTCTTTCATAAACTAAGCCCAACTTTGAGGGTAGTCGTAAAAGCCAAGTAACATTAATAGGCGAGACAGTCACAATTGTAGCGGTTCTGTCTTATTTCCTGTTTGTGACGATGGAAGAGGTGTTTTACAGCAAAATTTCACACATATATATATTTTTAATAGTATAGTATACTGACACGCATGTAACTAAAAGTGTGATGGGTATGATTTTGATGCATGGAGAGGTAGGAAAACGCCAAAGAAAAATGAATGGATTATGAGAGGAATGATATGAAACAAAATGAAATAAATGATGCTGTGACGTCTGACAGGGAACAATAGAAGAAAAAATTGTGTTGCGCCGACCACAAGTAACTGGAATAAGAGCACAGGAAGGAGGATGATAATAATGACTGAGACTTGCTCCTGCTTTGAATGAAAAGCATATTTTACACGTAGTAAAAAAAAAAAAAACTAAAAAAAAGGTATATGTTCTCTCGCAGCCCTACAAGTCCAACAACGGCATTGGTGGCACGGAATTTTAAATCGAGAGTAATATTATAAATGCGAAAGTAACTCTGTCCGTCTGTCTGTTTGTCTATTACCTTTTCACGCTTAAATCGCTGAACCGATTTAGATGAAATTTGGCATGTGAGTAGTTTAGAAGCCTGGGAAGAACATAGAATAGTTTTTATCCCGATATAAGGTTCCCGTGGGATAGTTTTCAAATTGCACGCGAGCGAAGCCGCGGGTAAAAGCTAGTTAGTAATATTTGTTAATTAATCGTTTGAATGATATAGTGTAAATGGCATTCCTAATCCATATTGAGTGCACAAACTAAGTATTGTATTTATTTGAATAGAAATTAGTTATTGACTGGGAGAAAATATCTTAGTAAAGAATCTATCGTTTTCCGATAAAGCAAATTACTAAAACAATTGTTATTGTGATTTGTGAGTGTACTTTAAGAGATAGGTAAGTACCGGTGCACATTTTATGGAGGTTTTTTTAAGACCTACGATTTGAACTTTGAACTAAAATTGAAAAAAAATTTGAACAGAAAATTGTTTTGATATTGGTTTAAAGCGGGGAATTCACTAGACGGACGTGCCCGCGGGCAGTCTGTACAGGCATGTCTGTCGCCACAATACACTACACAGGCTCATCAGTTTGTTGTTTGTGTCTCAGCTACAAGATTGTTGCTACGATGTCAAAGAGACGAAGAAAAATCATTATTGTTGGTGCCGCAATAATACCGTAGGGACTACATTTTTTTTCTTAACATAAGCTAAATCAGCTTCGGGTATATTTCCTTACATTTTGTTATTAAATTTTGGTAGGCAGCATTGCGTAATTCTGATTTCATGTACTTTTTGCTTTTTATCTTTCATAAACATGGATATTTTTATACTCTGCTAAAAATTCTACCCAGAATGATTTATTTTCATTGAAACTCATTTTATTTTAATAGGTACTCCATAGTTCGATATGTAAATCATAAAAAAACATCCGTACTGGTTGCTGCCGCACTCAGGTCTGAGAGCAGGCGGCCCGCGATGAGCATTCACGGACGGACATGTCTGTGCCTGCGCAGACAAAATGAGATCGTGCGGGCGAGCAACGGCCAAGTCTGCCAGACGGACCGCGACGGTCCTACACTAGCAAACATTGCACAGACCTATAGTAGCGAGGTCCGGCAGGCATGTCTGCAGACTTGCCCGCGGGCGTGTCCGTCTAGTGAATACCCCGCTTAAGTGGTACGCTAGTATAAAACCCAAAGACATATTTTTAAAGACATCTTTAACATACTTGTATATCGTCATAATTCAGCCAACTCAACCAAAATCTTAGTAAGTTATACTTTAAAACCTTTCTTATAAAGCACTCTGTCCAAAAGTGGAAACAGCATGAAAATCTGTTCAGTACTTTTTGAGTTTATCGCAAACAGGCAGACAGACAGATTTGCTGGGAGACTTTGTTTTATAATATGTAAGGAATAGGCACGTCTCATTATTATCACATGGGTGTTTTCAGTTAAGTTATCATATTGTATTTTCATTCACCAGACACCTCAGGTACCATAATTACATTAATTCTCTTTTAAGACGGAATATTAAAAAGCTTTTAACTTTAAAGTATGTAATTTATTTACAGGTGGCTGTATTTTGAACACAAAAAAGATAGATTGAGAAACGAAGCTCTGAAAGTGGACAGCGAAAAGCAACAGGCTGAGCAATTAAAATAAAATTTTATGGACTTTTCGCTTTGTAAATTAACTGTGCAAGATGTATCGCCGGGCTTAGCTTAAGCCACCGGGAGTAATGGATTGATAAATCGGGTCAAGTAGTGAATATATAATGTACTTATAATCACATAATGGGGTATTTTATTTTCATCGTTCTGTTTTTCAAATAGATCCACAGAAAAATATTTATATCTAGGTACGATGTAATATCCTAAACCATTTGTAATAAAATAAGTATTTTGTTCCTTGTAGTCACTAGTACATTATAATGTAAGCTACGAGCAAACTGTGTCAGTGTACGACACTTTTTCGTAACCGCTATACTCGCTACTACACAACGATAAAATGTATGCTGTTACTGTGGTACGACACGCTTCGACGACACGATCGGTACGACATGCGCGCTACTCCAAGAGCTACGAAATCACATACACGTGCTACGACATCAACTGATATGATACTATGGTATTACGATAGCACATGCTAACTGCGACAGTATACGTGAGGATATTGTACTTTTAGAGTTATTATAGTGTCGTTAAAAGTTTCGTGGCTTGTGTATATACAAAAGCAGGTGTTCACATATAGGACAGCACAATTTACGGTCGTCCACGACTTTTTTTGCTGTGACTATAGATTCTGAAAACGGGAACAGCATGTGATGGCAGTCGTCTAATAATAAATTAATCGTCACGACATAGTTGGAACGTGCCCTAACATTACTGGGAATCTGTTGCACTATCTAATGAGATTTTTATTTTATTTTATTTTTTTTGTTTAAATTCTGTATGAGCTCACTCTTGACCTCGATCTCGCCTGATGGTAAGCGATAGATGAGGTCTACGATGGAACGAGTGAGCCCAGAAGATGCCTGTTTACTCTTGCTTTAAAGGTTGAAAGGTCATAAGTAGCAGGGAACACACAAGCCGGCAGAGAATTCCACAGCTTGGAAGTGAGCACAATTAATGTGGAGGAGAAGCGCGGTATATCAACCAAGTGTGGATGGTATCCAGTCATGCGTCTGGTAGACCGGTAGTGAAAGGGAAATGGAGGGATCAGGTCATGGAGCTCTGCGCACACTCCCCGAAGTACAATCTGTAGAAAACCGACAGGCAAGCAACGGTTCGCCGATGAGCCAGGCTATGAAGCTTGCCCGATGGCGCCTCGTCGCCTATAAGCCTTTTAGCCCTGCGCTCGATCGAGTCCAGTGCAGCAAGTTGGTATTTTGCAGAGCCATCCCACAAGTGGCTGCAGTACTCCATGCAAGAACGGACCTGTGCTTTATATAGATTAAGAAGCTGTCCAGGCGTGAAGTACAACGTTAAGGTTTTATGGAAATTGACTAATTTTCTGGCTTCTGGCTACTAATAAAGCTAGCTTAATCTCTGTCTTCAATAAATTATGTTTACTCAGTAGGAATGTTATAGGAAATAAGTCTCCTATTTTCTCTTTTACCAACGTTATCAGTTGTGATTCACATATTAGTCATAGTCATAGTCATTTATTCATAAACAAGTAATTTGTATCTGAATTTACACACATAAATAAATTACAATATTACAGTATTACAGCATCAAAATTGCAATATTACAGTTTTACAATAAAATAAAATAAGTAAATTTGGATTTTTCTATGTATGTCAACAATTTAAAAATTATAAATTTAAATATCATCAAAAAATTAAACAGTGTCAAACCATAAAATTTAAAATAAATTACATTAAAAACATTAGTTACACATAAAATAGCAAATAATGTCACAATGAATTAAAAATAACAATTATATAATGTACAGCTAAATTAATGAATAAAATCCATAAAAAGTAACACAATTATACACCAATAACTTAGAGTTCTTCTACAGCATATAGACACCTATTCAATAGGAATTGTTTCAATTTTGATTTGAAAGCGGTACTATAGACAGCACTTTTTATGTCTAAAGGCAACCTGTTAAATAATCTTACAGACTGGTATCGTGGACAGTGTTTGACAATTCGTAGGTTATGATTAGTTAAATTTTTATTATTCATATCTAGTCTACGGGTGCCTTCCCTAATCTGCCGCTCTTCTTCTGACTCATAGTCTTGAATGTATTTGGCCATATTACTTAAAAGTACTAGAACATAAAGACCTGGGACTGTAAGAATGCCTAAATTAATAAAATGTTGTCGGCAACTTTCCCTTTGTGAGATTCTGACCATGGTCCGAATTGCTCGTTTTTGCAATATGAAAGCTCTTCTGCAATTATATTCATAGCTGTTTCCCCATAAAAGTATGCTATATCTAATTTTGGACTCTACTAGCGCAAAATATACCATTTTTAGTTGTTCTATATTGATATCAGTTCTAAGGGCTCTCAGAGCGTAACATGCAGACGATATAGATGCATCAATTGCCTTTAATTCTGGTTTCCAATTTAAGAGTTGGTCAATATGTATGCCTAAGAATTTAACTTCGGCAACGGTCATAAGTTCAACTTTATTTAAGGCAACATTTAAATTATCTGTGTTCCGGGCTGTAGTTTTAAATAACATTATTTGAGTCTATCTACTATTAATAAATAATTTATTTGCCGTGAACCACACATGAAATGCTTGTAACGTAGCATTTACTCTTTCAGTTAACTCTACCATGTCATTAGCCGCCACTATAGCATTCGTGTCATCCGCGAAAATTACTAAATTAATACCCGGTAAAATTGTATTTAAATAATTAATCAAGTCATTAATAAATATTAAAAATAAAATAGGTCCTAGAATCGATCCTTGTGGGACGCCCTTCGATATGCATACAGTTTTAGATTTGTATCTTTTCTTATAATTATTCTGAGTTTTGTCAATTTCAACGTACATCCGCCTGTTTTTTAAGTAGGAAGAGAATAGTTGCAAAGCATTTCCTCTGATTCCGTAATGTTTCATTTTAGTCAAAAGAAATTCATGGTCAATTGTGTCAAATGCGGAGCTTAAATCCAGAAAAATCCCTGCAACTCTCATTTTATTATTAATTTTTCTTATAACATCATCAAATAACGTATAAATCGCATCAGAAGTTCCAACACCCTGCTGATACCCAAATTGCCTTTTATTTAACACTTTGTTTACTCTCAAATGTACTAAAAGTCGAATTTTAAGAATCTTCTCAAATAATTTTGACAGCACTGGTAATAGAGAGATAGGCCTATAGTTTTTAGGATCAGATTTACTTCCCTTCTTATAAACAGGTATAACTTTCGCGATTTTTAGTTGTTCTGGGAAAATAGTCTCCTTTATACATTTATTGAAGAAGTCAGATAAAGGCTCGGCTAATATGGCTATGTGCTCCTTGAACAGACTAATTGGAACTTCATCATACCCACAGGAATGTTTGTTTTCCATTCTTTTAACAATGGAACAAATCTCATCAGGTGTGGTAAGAGAAATATGCATGTCACTAATAACCTTGTCCGTGTGTGAAAGGAGAAATTCCATAGTATGATTTACTTCATTTATATCAGTAGCAATTTTATAGTCAAACTGATTCACCAGTAAGTTAGTTATTTCCTCTGGATCCACTACAATTCGTCCATCAACCTTAAGCCTAAGTTCCTGCTGAATCACTTTCTCTTTATTAGTGCATTTATTAACAATTTTCCATATTTCCTTACACGAATTTTTTGATTTATTTATTTGACACATTATAGCAAGCTTTTTAGCTTTAGAAACAATTTTTCTATATAACTTAACGTAGATATTTTTATATTTTAAAACACTTGGTTCGAGTTTACTCCCATTAAGTGCACATAAAAAACGTTTCATTTTACTGGAGGTGCGTATCCCTTTGGTGATCCAATTTAATTGTAATTTATTATTAAGATTAGTTTTACATTCTCTCTTTCTGTAGCTATTGCGAAACACTTTATAAAAACTTTTAAGAAACGTAATAATACCCATACCAGTCCAAGACTCCCCAAGAATGCCCTGTGCGAATGCTGCACCATTTTTACTATTGTATACTCTTTTATTTATTACAATAACCTGATCTTCATTTAAATTAGGAGTGGCTTGATTTTTCAAATAAAGCTCAGCAAAAATACCTGCATGTCCGTCAGCCAAACCATTGTGATCTACCTCACAATCTATAACACATGCATGAGGCAGATTGGTTATAATGTTATCGATACATGACGTACTATTATTACGGATGAAAGTAGCCGAAGAGATTAGATGCCTAAAATTATAACATTTTAACATACTAAGGAATTCCGTACTTTTTTTACTGTCCACTAGCAGATCAATATTAAAATCACCACAAATTATGCATTTCCTATTGAATAAATAGTCCAATAGCTTCTCCAATCTTTCTAAGAACTGTTCAAAATTTTTATCAACAGGATTTCGATAGCAACAACAGATATAAAGACCAGTGATAGTATCTTTAGTACCACAAATTTCAAAACATTCCATTTTGTATAATTTGTTTATTGGTTCACATATTTCAGTCTGTCTATCCACATGCCCCAAAATTAAACTACCCCCTCTTAATTTATTTCTTCTAGTGTTGTAAGCTACTAATCTATAGTTATTGAGATTAAAAACATTTGCTGTGCTCTCATTCAAGAAGTGTTCACTTATACACATGTAATCCTGCCTTTTATCAAGGCTATCCATATAAACTTCTAATTCATTTTTCTTGTTCATGACTCCGCATAGGTTTTGGTGATATATTTTAAGAGATATATATTTATCGGGATACAAGAAAAAAATTACTATTACCATGCTTAATGTCATTGTCCAAACATACAGATAAGTTGCAGTCAACAATGCTATCAGGATTGTCACAAGTTTGAGTGTATCTGTCATAGTTGGTATTCACAACGTCGCCAGGTATGTAACAAGTCTGAGTTGATTGGTCAGTTTTTAATTTAGTCAGTGTACAGTTTTGCTCAATATATGTCATAAATTTAAGTTTGTAATCAACTTTCAATATTTCTTTTAGTAAGTATCTACAAATATTAACCGAAAAATGATGTCTACGTGGTACATATTGACCATATCCCATATTCACAAATAAAGCATTAAATTTAATACATACGTGGCGTAGCGAGCTATTCAGACGTTTTTCATTTAAACACTTGTTGTAAGGGACTTCTGATACAATAATATTGGCATAATTTATACTTTTAAACAAAACGCAAAGGTCAATTTGAAAATCCAATGGATTGGTATCATTAATACCTGTCAATATAATAACATAATCATTTTTAGTCAACGTATTAAAGTCATATGAATTAAATAACACATCGGACGTTTTTGCACCAGGCTTCCAAAAGCTTATTACTTGAAAGTGATTGCCCAGCAGGGCTTGCAGGGTGTGTCGAATATTCCGCCCCTGGTCATCACCCAGAACAATGACCTTTTTCGTTCGTGTGGTAATAGTTTTGTGAGTTAATGTTTTTACCCTGGATTCACATTTCCGTATATTACACGTATCTGATTTCTGTTGTTGCGTGAGAACGCTAATGCCTAAATTAACGTTTTTTATGGGTTCTGACGTCAAATTAGCTTGAGTGGCGGGAGACTCATTAGCAGGACTCAAAAACTTTGCTTTACAAGTGAAAGGTGATGCTGCAGTGCCTTCTGTCAACTTATCATCTATATGAGGAGACTCACCAGGAGAAGTATTCAAGTCGCATTTAGTAGTTGAGGGGGTTACTGTACCCTCTCGTGTTGGGGATGAAGTAACTAGGATTGGTCTGTTCTTGTCATGCATAGATAGCCTTTTCTTCTTTCTACTTGATAGAATATGTGACGAGTCAGAGAATTCCAGTTTTTTATATATTTCTATGACTTTTAAACACTTGGCTAATTCATTTTTTAGGTTGCTGATTTCGTTATGCAGATTGTCTATTTCATTAGTCGCAGTTACAAGGTTCTTAGTTAATGTCTCAACCTTACAACGCAAGTCTTCACAGCAGGATTTATGCGTAGTATTCGAGGTGTCCGGTAAACTTAACATTGTTGAGTCTAATATCGAATTATTAGATAGTTGGTGAAGTGATACTGAACGCTTTATCCGTCGGAATGTTACATGCTGTTCATTATTGTTATCCATTGTACGTTGTTATAAACACAAGAATATTTTATATAGTATCTGTGTTGTTTTATATATTGAGTCGGCGCAATAAACGAAGAATTATACTTATTGTTTGAATTTTTTTTTTTTTTTTTCCGCCACCTTCACTTTTTGTTTATTGTCACAAATTCAATTTACTCTGTTTTGTAGTTAATTTGTTATTTCACTTGTATTTAATTGTGTTCACTGCACTTGTATGTAATATTTAAGAGTTATGGTATTAAGAACGAAACGAAACATAGTTTGAGACGTAGGTAAACTTATGTTCGATCACTGGAAGTTAATAACAGTATTTTATGCACTATAGATTCACATGGTACTTAGATAACAATAGTACATGTTAATTATGATACTATATTTACACTTTGCACCTTAATTACTTTTTAGATACGGTATAATTATTTATTTCGAGCAAAAGTACGGGGAGCTGATGTTGTGGGTGGCACTGGCGCCATCTACGATACTACTATTTCTTTACTATCTTAGGAAGTTAGTGGCTTGTTAAACCTGATTATGCAACTAATATTTTGTAGTAAACGTAAAATTTATTTGTAAAGGTAATCTCTAAAGTATAATCTATAAATTCTATCACTAAAATAAACACTATTATTTTGTGTTTTTATTACATACCTGATTGGTATTAGTTCTCTTTAGGGGCAGGAAGGGGTGAGGTCATGAATTGAATGCTGAGGTTTAACAGCTATAGTAATTGTCCGTACCTTATATCTACATATATACCGTAGGCAGAATAAACAGGTTACTTCTAGACAAGCGGACTTAATAATATTAGGTTAAATATATGAGGTTTGTGTTTCCTAGCTGAATACCGTGACAAGAAAAATCGACATAAATTATGAAAATTACACTGTGTAATTTTTTTTTAATTATCCATGGTGTTACTTGCCGGTTCTTCTCCGTAGGAAACGACTAATTTCGAGTCTGCACTAGCTTCTGACGTTATGTAAACGCCCATGTAAGCCTATGTAGCCTAGGCTTCTGGACCAGCGTGCTCCGTCTTTGACCTCATTTTAACTGACTATCAGGAATGTGAACGTGCCAATATTAAGACAGCCTTAGGGTCACAGCACACATAAAAAAAAGAAAAGTATTCTTCAGCGCAGTTTTGGTGGAATGAATTTGGAAGGTCTTCGGGAAGATGCTAGCAATATTGACTGGTCTGAGCTTGTTCATGCGAAGTCGATTGATGACAAAATTAACCTCTTTAATTCCAATCTGATCAAGCTGTATGATGTCCATGCACCTGTTAGGTTGGTCAAGATCAAGCATCTGCCTGCTCCGTGGCTATCAGATGACGTGAAAGGAATTTTGCATAAAAAGGCAGCAGCAAAGTCTAGATACAAGTACAGACCTCCTTAAATCGTGAGAAATACGTTGCTATCCGAAATCGCAGCAACTTGGTTTGTAGGGATGCCCAACGCCGCCACATTCATGAGTCTGTTGAAAACGGTGATCCAGCTAAAGTCTGGAAATTTCTCAGATCAATGGGAATTGGGAAGTCACGTCAAGAGTCTATCCCTAAAGATATAGATCTTGAATCACTCAATCATCATTTTTCCACCTCTTGTAGTTTCAATGGAGCTGTTAAAGCTAAAACTCTAGATAATCTTTCGTCTCTTCCCACTCCCGATTATTCTCCTTTTGTTTTTAATCAATTTGCTAGTTGTGATGTTAAGAAGAGTATTTTATCAATTACATCAAATGCTGTTGGTAGTGACTGTGTTAGTCGCAAGATGATACTCCCTATACTTGACGAAATCCTTCCTGTCATTTGTCATATCCTAAATTATTCCTTATCCTCTGGTGTCTTTCCATCTCTATGGAAAGAAGCTCAAATAACCCCTCTTCCAAAAAAAAAGGAATCCTGTTTCTTTTTCTGAATTCCGTCCTATCTCTATTATACCGTTCCTCTCCAAAGTCCTAGAACGCCTTATCCATAGCCAGCCTTGTGCTTTCCTCTGCAGAAACAGACTCCTTAATTTTTCCAATCCGGGTTTCGTCCAGGGCATAGCACTACCACAGCTCTTGTTAACATTACTGACGATATAAGATCAGGAATGGACTGTGGGAAACTGACGGTCCTTTCCTTACTTGATTTCAGTAATGCTTTTAACACTGTTGATTTTGATGTCTTGCTCGGGATACTGTGCTCTCTTAACATATCTCCAACAGCTATTGATTGGTTTCGTAGTTACCTGTGTGGCCGCCGACAACGTATTTGCATTGAAGGTTCATTCTCTTCATCGTGCAATAATACTGCTGGCGTACCGCAGGGGGGCGTTCTCTCTCCTCTTCTTTTCGCCATATTTATAAATTCAATCTCTAATGAACTTCTCTCATCCTACCACCTTTATGCTGATGATCTGCAAATTTATTCGCAAGCTCCCGTTGAGGAATTGTCTGAGGCGGTGAAGATAGTGAATAAAGACTTAGCGCGTATTTCTGACTGGAGTTTGGATCATGGTTTGAGGGTTAATCCTGCGAAGACTCAAGTCATTATTGTTGGCAGCCCTAGGCTACGTTCCAAAATTGACTGGACGACCCTTCCCCAAATCGTTTTTGATGGTGCTGTTATACCTTACTGTGACTCAGTAAGAGACCTTGGTATTTATATTGATAAGGATTTGTCTTGGGGTCCCCAGTTGCAGGAAGTGAGCCGCAAACTGTTTGCCTCTGCGGGGTCTTTACGCAGATTGCGCAAATTCCTGCCGACTGCCACTAAAACTGCGCTTGCCCAATCTCTTCTTCTTCCTATCCTCGACTATGCTGATGCAAGTTATCCAGATCTCACTGAAGTGCAGTTAGATAAGCTTGAGCGACTCCAAAATTTTTGTATCAGATTCATATTTGGTTTGCGCAAGTATGATCATGTTTCTGAGTTTCGCATTAAACTCAAGTGGCTGCCTATCCGCCTTCGCCGGAATACACATATTTTATCATTACTTTACAGTATTCTTTTCAATCAAACGACTCCCTTTTATCTCAAAGAACTATTTAAGTTCCTTCATGACACACATGGTAGAGACTTGAGATCATCGGAAAATTTGAGACTTTTGATGCCTACACATTTCACTAAATTTTACGACCATTCTTTTACGGTGCAGGCCATTCGGTTGTGGAATGCATTGCCGGTGTCAGTAAGACAAGCACAGTCACTCGCTGCTTTTAAAAGCTCGGTTGCCAATCATTTTCTTTCAAATTTATGATAATATCTTTGTTTTTCTCCACACGATGATAAAGAACACATTACATTTATATATTTTATATAATTATGTATTGTATTTATATATATATATATATAATTATATATTTCAAATAGTTTTTTTTTTCCGTTATGAGTATTTGTAGTACACTAATTTAGCCCTCCCCAATTTCAATTAAAGCTTTTAAAGTCCTTCCAAAGGTTGTCTGGAAGATATCGCTCTCAGCGATAAGACCGCCATTGAAACCAAAGTTATAGAAATAAGGTTATGTAAGTGTGTTCCAATTTTTGGTGTACAATAAAGTATATTCTATCTATCTATCTATCAACTCATGAGGAGCGGATCGTCACCGCCTCGCCTTTCCCCTTGGCGTCAAACAGGCGTCCACGTAACGTCACTACGTAACTTAAGCGGATCAGAAGCTCCGGCACGTCGACTCGGCTACGACTAGGCGACGCCGCGCTTATGGCTCGCCGACCGCTGGTTAACGGCTCACCGACCGCTGGTTAACGGCTAGGCGGCACTAGTTCAATCATTTAGAGTCACTTAAATCATAAATAAACATGAATATTTTCTTACTTCTTCTATGAGTTTCTCCCTATTCATCGTTATTTTTTGTTAAAATCGAACCTAACAATTCCATAAAACATGCGCACAACACGACTGGAAGCTGCCTTGTGAATGACAGCCAATGAAAGCACGTTCGGCAACGCAGACCGCGGGAGGGGTGTGGACGAAGAGACGTAAGCTAGGATACGGAGAGCCGTAAGCTAGGCTACGGAGAACTGTAAGCGCGGGAACTGCAAGTCGACCACGTACCGCTCCGAGGTTCGTGAGCTTGTCCCGAGGCGAGGCGATTACTTTACGATTCCGAT
The DNA here is from genome assembly GCA_943138885.2 of Tholera decimalis. Taxonomy (NCBI): domain Eukaryota; kingdom Metazoa; phylum Arthropoda; class Insecta; order Lepidoptera; family Noctuidae; genus Tholera; species Tholera decimalis. The sequence continues at coordinate 9,674,003 of OW964552.2, read as the reverse complement.
TAGTGTACGTTGCAGTAGAGAGTTTCATACAAATAATACTGAACGGCTCGAGTTGATACGGTGAAATCCCTGAGTTAGGTTATCCAGAAATATGTATTTTAGTATTACAGATTATTTTAGAAAAAAATATCGTGACATCATTATCTGCTTTGCCATTTTTTCAATTATGTCAGGGTCGGCTCTTAGTCTTACTGGATGTAGCTACATACATCCAGTTAGTCAGCTGACTAGGTACAGTTTTTACAGTGTGCTGTGGCTGGCTATTCAGATAGGCAGTTGCTGCCTATTCAGATTGAGATTTTTATAGATAGGGATGCTAATATAAGGCATTTTTTCTTAAGTAGAATAGACAATAACCAAGGCAATATCATTATTCATTTTATTTATTATTTTCATCCAATTGCTTTTCAGTGTCTTCCAAGGCAATTTCAGATTTGGATCTTTCCTTTTTGTGTTGGCAGTACATCCACCTGAAAATTGATAACTTTTAATAAGCTTACAGATTATTATACAACGTGTAACGGAAAGGGTATATACATACCAAGGGCACAGCTTCTTTGAGTGATATCAAACGATATTGGAAGGCTTTTTTAATCCTATCTCTACATGTTCGGAAGTAATGAAGTCACCGCCTCGACGGTGGGCTACTACAGTACTAGGCGCACAGAATTACGGAATAGATTTATCGTGATATTTGCAAGTAACGTGGAAAGTTATTGACCTACGTAGTGAGGTGACACGATTGTTATGATTTCAATTTAAGAAACTTACGAAACCGAAAATTTGTTATCGATTTTTAGAGTATTTTATTTTGAGTTGAAACCCTTGCAATATCGTTTGATATCATCCAAAGAAGCCGTGCCCTTGGTATGTATATATACCTTTTCCGTTACACGTTGTATACGTACTCTTATCAACACACAGCTTTTGTATGACTTTAATATTAATTGTCATAGATCCCAATGACTAATGCATTTCTATACATATACAGAGTTGATACGACCGAGGGGCTTTCCTTTAAACTGCGTATACTAGGTACCATTTTCAAGCTTTGTATCAAAAATCAATTAAATAGGAGAAGTAGTTTAGTCGCAAATGATTTTGATGAGATGCACGTTAAAGCGATAAATCTGACCAAGACAAGAGATAACACACGCCGCGCTACGTTGCCACTTTGTTACCTAGGTATTTAAGGTCAGTCACATTTATTTACAAAGGGTGGTTGCGTTTTACTCTGATTTGTAAGCGATTTAGTTTGTTTGAAAAAAAAATTTTTTTGGCTCTTTTTATTTTTTAACTATATTAAATTAATACTAATCACGTATAGTATACGTAGTGTAATTTAATGCCCCTCTGTCGTATCAACTCTGTATGTACTTCTCATGTAAGAAAATTATCCCAAGTGCATCCTGGTCGGTAAGACCCCTCTTTGAGGAGTGGCTAGATCGGCGTCACGGCGTCCTGACCTACCGCATGACGCAGGTCCTCACCGGACATGGAAGTTTCGGGAGGTACCTGTGTCTGATGGGTAAGGAAGAGACGCCTGGGTGTCACCACTGCGAGGGTCGCCCTGAGGACACAGTCGAGCACACGGTGCAGGACTGCCCAGCTTGGGCAGAGCACCGACGTGTCCTCACGGCGACAATAGGCGGAGACCTCTCGCACCCGGCCTTGGTCGAGGCCATGCTGCGGGGCGAGAGGGAGTGGGAAGCGGTCGCCTCCTTCTGCGAAGCAGTCATGCTTCCGAAGGAGGAGGCGGGCCGCGTGAGGGAGAGGATGGCGTCCTCCCTCCAGCCCAGCCGCAGTGGTAGACGCCCACGGCGTCTGACGTCGGCCGACGATCTCCGGCCACCGTAGGCGCGGGCATGCAGACAGCGAGTAAAGGGCAACTCGCTGTCCGACCATGGACCATGCCCGGGTCGACGGCGCGTCGTGTTCCACGCGCGCCTCAAAGAGCGTCAGCAACATGACGAGGCCCCCTCTGCAGAGGGCCGAAGCCTGCCGGGGTCGTGGGACTCATCCCGTTACCGTGGCCCCGGTATGTAAAGGGTTATTGAAGGAACACCGTGGATTTTAGTCAGTAAAAGTCTGACAGTCCCTCCCACCCTGCCCGGAGTGGGAGGACTTATTTGATAATTTTATTACGATAAAAAAAAAAAGAAAAAAAAAGTGCACCCTGGTATTAAAATGTCCATATCCTATTTATATAGTAGTGTATTGTTTTATTTTTGTTTCCTAACCCAAATATAACAAAGGCAGGCAAAGTCAAAAGTGCTCCTAGTATGTAGACAGTTCCTGGAAAAATGTTGAGGGTTGCCATGTACACCCTGGAGTAGAGAGGTCCGTATATTAAGGGCACCATGGCTTCTACTAATCCAAAGAGAGAGTTCAACTTGCCTGTAACATAAGAAATAAAGATTAAAAAAGAACAACGAGGACTTAAATAAATTAAAATAGGCCCATCTGTTAATTATATTATAAAAAAAAATTAAGTTAGTTCAGATTAACATAAATTCAATGCATCGGAATACTAATTAAAATGAAACAGAAAAATATAGCTAAAAATATAAGCTGTTTGATTTTCCACCCAATTTTATGTATTATACAGCGACAATTTGTGCTGTTGAATAGCTATAATCTGTCTCGGTGCCAAATTCAGAAAAAAGACAACAATTGCGTTGCATTGTTTATTGACGGAGGGTAACAGTTGCTTATACACCTACGGATTATAAGGTGAGGGGTATTACAATTTCAATATTCAGTAATAATGAGTTTTGACAAAGATACATAATTAAAAATGTAAGGCGATGTTAATAAGTTAAGTTTCATAAATTATAATTGTTTGTATGACGTTTCTGAGTCAAAATTACAAAAAGCACGAGTACATTAAATTTAAGAAGCTGAAATATTGGTAGATTTTCATCGTGCTCGCCTCAAGGAGCTGTCAGTACTAATGACGAGGCTGATAGGGCCATGGCCTGCCAGGATTGTGGATATGCTGACAAAATACGGCAGCACCGGAACAATGGCAATTCCAAAAAAATCCAGGCTGCTTCTTGGAAGCTGGATTTTTTTAGTCAGTAAAAGTCTGACACTCCATTCCGCTCCACCCGTGTGATGTGAGTAGGGGAAAGCTTTCAAATGACTCTTTCATTTAAAAGTCTTTCAAATGACTCTTTCATTTGAAAGTTTTTCCCGAAAAAGAAGTTATAGTTTATATTTTAGTGTCTTACCGAATTCTTTTCCGTCTACTAGCTTAGTAGATATAGACTGTATTGCGATGAATGAGACACCACTCAACATGTCAATAGCTGGTGCTGTAATAAAAAAACCGGTCAAGTGCGTGTCGGGCCACGCGCAGTGTAGGGTTCCGTAGTTTTTATAACAGCCAAGTGTGTGTCGTATTCGCTGACTGATCGTTTCGTACCATGCTCTAACTAAAAGCCTATCTAACTAATTTGACTTCCTATACAAATCCTCACCTGATCCGATAATTTTGCACGGAAAGTTTTAATTTTTTTTTAGAGTTTTGTATAAAACTTGTCATAGCCGGTGTTTTGAATTTAAATATAGGACACAGGGCTACACTTATACTCAATCGTCACAAGAAACTAGTGCGATACAACTGACGCTTAGCGCCATCTATCGACATTTCTATGGAGTTGTTCGAAATTTTCGAGTCAAATACAATTGGTCGACTATTACTCGTAAACGTGTAAAGCCCACATAATTATGTATGATAGTTTTCTTTTTTTTTTTTTTTTTTTTTTTTTATGTAGGGCCACTCGTAGTTTAGCTCTATACGGCTAATGTACTACTTAACCGGTCTGTCCTGTGGTGACCTCTAATAAATTAAAGGCCCCCAGCCAGGGCTTACAAACTAAAGTTTACTTAAAGCTAATGACCGCACGCTAAGGGCACTCCCTGTGGAGTACGGGCCTCGGCATAGCGGGGTCATTTTGGGAGGGCAGCAAAGGGACAGGCTGGGTCATATTATTTACGGGAGTATTTATTGCTACTGGCTCAGCATCGCGGGCTGGCTCGTTTGGCAAAGGTCGGGGAGGATTTTCATTACAAGTACGCGGACGTCGCGATGGGCCTCGTCGGCGAGGCCGGAATAAGGAACGCGTTCTGTATTTGTGTTTTCTAAGAGTGCTGGTTTCCCTACTGCTCTCTTGTCGGATGGTGGTGGGGTCGTCAGGCTCGTCTAGGATGTTACGCGGGCGACGAACCCGAGAAATCTTGGAGGGTCTGTATCGGGCGGCCGATACGATCAGGGGGTTAGTGTGGGTATCAGCAGAGGTGAAGTAACGCACTGACATGCGTTTCAACACTTGCTTTATGGTCGGGAGTTTGAGGTCTACGTGGAGATCCTCATTCCTACAGAACCAGGGCGCGCCCGTGGCCTTTCGGAGAAAACGGTTCTGAATGACTTGCATCCTATGGATCTGATTGGGACTGGCATGAGCAAACACCGGACAGGCATACGTCATGATAGGACGTATGCATGTCGTGTATATTCGGATTTTACATCTAAGGGAGAGCTTGCTGTGTTTATTCAGCAGGGCGTGGAGCCTACCGAGAGCGAAAGCGGCTCGCGAGCGAACCGACTTTATGTGCTCACTGAAGTTAAGGAACTGGTCGAGGATCACACCTAAGTATTTGGCTCGCTTCTCCCAAGGGATTGGCTTGCCGAACATAGTGATCGGGCGAGGGGGGGTGAATTGTTTATGCTGGCGAGCCCTGCGAAACAGGACTGCTTGACTTTTGTCGGGATTTACCTCAATCCTCCATTTCCTAAACCAATCGCCTAGTGCGTTGGCTGAGGTCTGGAGGGTATGAGCGATGCTAACGGGATTATGTCCCGAGTAGTAGATGGCCGTGTCGTCGGCAAATAGGGATAACTCTACTGGGGGCTTTTTGGGGATATCGCTAGTGAATAGCGTGAAGAGTGGGGGGGAGAGCACGGCGCCCTGAGGGACGCCGGCTCTGATAGGGCGGGGTGATAGTTTTCCTTTAAAATTCGTTATATATAGGTACTACTGCCGTGACATTTGAATTTCTAACTACAACCGTTTAGTTGGTAGAAGGGGGGGACACTTGACTCTAACGAAAATTGGTACTTTAAAGCTTTATAAGTCACGAACGGTTTACTTAATCAAAAAACGGTTTTCCCAAACCCCTAATATTTTTAAAAGACCTATCCAACGATATCCCACACTATAGGAAGAAGGAAAAAAATATTATCATCCCACTTTACATGTAGGGCAGGTACCCTAAATAATTGTTTTTTTCAAAATTTTATTTTACCACTTTTTCGGCGTCATTAACGTGTATACTCATGCCAAATTACAACTTTCTAGTACTAATAGTTTTTGAGCTAAACCGCGGACAGACGGACAGACAGACGGACATGGCGAAACTATAAGGGTTCCTTGTTGACTTCGGAACCCTAAAAAAAACAATTTATCCATTTGTAGTTAGTCTTACGCTATATTAATTTGAACGTAAGTATCAGGATTTTTTAGCTGAACAAGTTTTATTGGAGTACAAAGTGGATATTTCCCAGTTAATATTATGATTGAAACGTTATAATAAGAACTGTTGCTATAGAAAGATTAGGACCGATAACTAATATTATGCGTTGGGCTAGATTCCTAAAAGAATAAAGTTCGTTTATCAGATTTGCAGTTTTTCTTTTCTAATGTCTCGAAATTAACGTGACGTCTAAACGCCTAGATCTAGATGGAACAAGCCCCCACACTGAATCGTCTCTGCGTTCTAATATAGTACTAAGCAAAAAATATAAGTCAAATATATTTTAATAAATATAATGACGGGTCAAAAAAGTTTTTATTTTATTTCAAAGTTAAATATGGTACACCGTCGTTTTGTCCGTTTTTTGTCCATATAAATTTCATTTCTTTATTTCCTTGGGGTCAAAATACAGTATGTTAACTAACAGAGGGCGTTCCCGTTAACCCGCAATAGTATAAGCACATCAATTTAGATCGCCGCACACGCGGACCGTCATTCATAAATAAATTGCGACGTTGCCGTCCTTCAAGTCACAGGCCTTTTGGTCTAGTAGTCAGTGGCCCTGACTGCTATGCGCATGGTTGTGGGTTCGATTCCCACCCAGGACAAACGTTTGTGTGATGAGCACGATCATTTGTTCTTTGTCTGAGTGTAATTTATCTATAATATGTATGTATTTAGAAATATATATGTATGTTTATCAGTTGTCTAGTACTCATAGCACAAGCTCTGCTTAGTTTGGGTCTAGATTTATATTATTATATTATTAAGTACGCGTGTACAGAGTGTTACTTTTACGTATCAATTTAACATTTTTAGTGAATATTTTAATATAAAAAAAAACATTTTGTTTTCGAATGATAATATTTTTTTTAGCATGTATGGATGCTATAATTGCGGATTAACGGGAACGCCCTCTGTTAGTTGACATACTGTATAGAAGGAAAAATTTATGTTATAAAGAAATATAGCTTACCTAAGTAAATATGCCAAGTAGTGGTAGCAAACGCATAGGCAAAGGCAGCGGAAATCTTGCTAGCGTTAGAAATGAGACCAAGCAGGGCATCATCTAGCTTCCAGTAGTTACTGAACAGGGTTACGGAGAAGAATGTTCCTGAAAGAAGATACATAATTTATTTTAGTGGCCGGTTTGGCTTCGAGAACTACAGAGTGACTTATATGCAAGATGGATTGATTGGTACTCCAGTAGGCGGAACAAGTTTGTGGTTGGTGAATAACAGGTTTAATGATTTTTGCTGCTGATAAACTTCTCTATAAAACGCTAGTCAGCAAAAGTTGTAAGTACTATCCATACTGCACCAGTCAAAATAAATATTTCAATTTGATATTACTGTCGAGGTATATGATATGTAAGAATTTTTATGTGACGCGATACCGCAGCTTGGCGCATACGCCAGTCGCTCACGATATCCCGTCGTCGACAATCTTTTTCATATTGACTGTAACCTATTGTCTATGTGTCGTGATCATCTTCTATTTATCTACTATATTTTGGATACTAGGATACGCATACTTCTGATTCAGGACACTATTAGCTCTTCCCACACAAACATGTAAGCATTATTACTATAAAGTCCTTATACAACTACAACCGGGAAAGGGGGCAAGCATAATCCAGCAATTTTTAATGCGATGCAAAGGTTTTCTAACCTCAATGTACAGCTTTTTTTTTTGCGTACGGCTAAGGAGTGGAATTCCCTGCCGGTGTCTGTATTTCCTGATGGTTATAACCTGGGAGTCTTTAAGTCAAGGGTGAATAGGTTACTTCTAGGCAAGCGTGCTTTATCTTCGACCACATCATCGCTTAAGATCAGGTGAGATTGTGGTCAAACGCAAGTAACTGTAAAAAAAAAAATCAATGCGGATATTAGTTGCATATTAAAAACTAAAAACTTCTTTAATCGAAACTTAAACTGGTATATATTATTTAATATTTTTTGGGGTTAAAAGTCGACCATAATATAAATAAGTTTGAATTGAGTATTGAAACTATTGCAGAAATATTAAATATATATTTCTGCATTTCTTCTCCATATAAACTTTAACTATGGTCATTCTTCTCCATCTGAGAAATTTTCGTGAAAGGGGTTAAAGTTACATACCAAAAAATATAAACGTGACTATAGTTCCAGTTTCAAATACATATAATAATACTAGGTATAGCATACCAGTCAAATTGGTAATGATAATGTAAGTAGACCACATGCTGTACTGCACGTCGTCCCAGTGGAATTTGTATCTTGTAAACAGGTATGCTATTGTGGTTTCACCTGAAAACAAAATTAAATTAACCAAGTCATTTCTTCAATCTAGGCTGATAGCTTAGCTCCTCTCTCGGTCTTCATCATTGCCTATGGTGTTCACGTTAGAAAGGCCTGTTTTTTCATTTTTTTTCGTTGAGAAAATCATCAAATGAATACTCTGGGTGAAGCGGAAGGGAGTATCAGACTTTAACTGACTAAAAATCCACCCTGTTCCTTCAGTTGCCCTTGTTGTCCGGGGCCTTGGTCTCTCGTTAGAGCATTCTCGCAACCCCGGCAGGACGCTAAAAAGGCCTGCAGCTGCGATTTTTGTCACCAACAGCGTCTTGTTACCATCGCAGTCATGAAATACCACAGCTGTAATATACTATGACAGAATCTCAGCCACTTACCCGCCATAGGTCCATAGATAACACACATAACAATCAGCAGTAAGATAATGAGTAGTCGTCTGTTTCCTGGACCTTTTCTGAAAGCCACCATAAACGTGTCAGCCACCAGGCTAATGTCGAAGAATTCTCGCAGGAAACATTTCTTTTTGTGTTTCTTAATCTCCTGAAAATAATATAAAATACGTGGTTTTAGGATTCCGTAATAAAAAAGGGAAAATATAAACTTTCATCAGTCCTACCGCGGTTTTACTGAGAGATTATTGATGCTCTAAAACCCTAATTTCTCATGTTAGTAACATGAGAAATTACGGCTTCAGTATCAATCATGCTTGCAAAGCCCTATCATAAATCTTTTTTATTTAAGATATATCCCGTTCAGATAAGGAGACTTTATACCGAGTCGATGATGTTGTGTTCGATGCGCGCCTCAAAGAGCAGTCATCATAATTGATGGCACCTGATATGGTGATTGCCTTTCAGTGTTGTGGGAATGCTCTTATGAGTTACCGTGGCCATGGATTATAAAGACAATTGAAAGAACAGGAGTTTTTAGTAAGTAGGAGTGTGAGACTGCCATTTCGGGTGGAGTCGTTTGAAAACGAAATGACATTATTTTGTCGCATATTCCATTCTATATCTATAGTTAGCTTGTGCAATATGCACTTGGCCAGTTAATCTATTTTCTTTCTGACGCATTCTTTCGAATCGAATGAGTGTTTAATTTATGTTAAATTACGATACAATAATGAATGCCTCGTTGTAAACTCTAAAAGATGGTTTGAAATAACTTCATCTGATCTGTTGTTGATAGTTGTTGTCTTTCTAACCTTTGTAACTGTCTCTGTATAAGAGGGAACATAATTAGAAAATAGTTATTGAAATCGGTCCAGCCAATTTCGAATTTTGGCCAGACTATGAGCAGCAATTGATTTTTATATAAGAAAGATACATGAATGAAAATGCAGTTCAAAATTACACAAACGGTTACTTACAATTTTCTTTTCAGCCCTTTGTTTTGGCTCTTTCAAATACGTGTATCCATATATCAAATTACATAAATGTAGGGATAACGATGCTAAAAACACACCGTAATACCCCGCCCAGAAAAACAGTACACCGCTCATAGCAGATCCAATCGGATAACCTATATAAGAACACATGTTCACCAAGCCCATTCGGAAAGTCCTGTCTTCATCAGTTGTGACGTCACCAATATAACTGTACACACCAATAGAATTTGTGTACCCCCCTCCCACTAAGGCGGGAAATATAACTTCGACGAATGCAGATACTTGCACAGGTAAGTTAAAGAAATAAGTGTTGGCGATTAAGCCTAGGCATGAAAAAACTTCTCCAACTATGGGAAGCATGATTAAAGCCTTTCTCTTCCCTGTCTTGTCACTCCAAGCTCCAACAGAAAGCATGACTATCACTGGAAACACTGTTTGAATTATATTCTTCCACAAAGTGACGCTTGCTGTCACTCTTTGCACTTCTTGTTCTTCTAACGTATAATTGTCCGTTAGTCTTGCATTTAGGGCGTCACATATTTCTGTGCTGTAGTTTAAGTTGACTCTGCAGGCTTTTTCCAAATTCAAATTTTGAATTGCTAATGGTGTTAGCATTCCAGGTATTACATAACATAGCATGATAGGTTCCACTGATATGTTGTCTTTTATTAGTTTTAGTCTCTCTTTGATAGTTAATTTCTTTTTTTCTTCATTTTTCTCGACTGGTTCTACAACTTCGGGAATTGGCTTTAGAGGAGAAGTCTCATCTGTGTCTTCTTTTTTGTCCCCTTTTATGTTTTTGGAGTCATTCTTAGAATCCATTTGTTAATTTGGTTTCTTAGTTGGCAAAAGAATATCTAATATATATATCTATAAATTATACAACTACATCACTTTTGTGCTTATGTAATTTGAACTGTCTGCTGTGTCGCTTGTAATATGTATACTTACATATTAAAATGATAATTATAACGTTAAAAATCTACCTGATAAGCACAAATTTCATGTTGATACAATTTACCTCATTCTAGTAATACATTACAACGACAGAAAACATACCTAGTTCACAACTCGTAAAGATAATATTTCTACACTCATCTCCGACTTTTACAAAGATCTTCTTCAATATTAATGAACTTTTTTTTATGAACGAGATTTTTAATCTTATCGCTGCAAACATTACTGATAAACTTACTATTTGGCTTGAAGTAAAGCGGTATTAAAATATATAGCATTACATAATAAAATATCATGTAGTATTTTCCTGAACAGATAAGATTTCAAATCTTTATAGTAAATATTGTCTTAGGAGCTACATAAACATTTTTTTATGACGCTATGGAATCAGTGGTTGACCGAATAATTTTTGCGGTACCAGTCGCCGGTTAAATTTTCGCATGAAATAAATATTTTTGTGGTTTGCAGACAGCTATTTCGGGGGTAGTTGTATGTCTTTGTGTGCGTATATATTTTTAAACTCACCCACAATACAGAAGTAACTCTTGTTACTTCTGTGTAAAAAACTAGGATAATATAGTACATTGTTCACCCAGAGGAGAAAGTGACCGATTACCGTCGAGGGGGTCGTTTCGCCTCGCCTACGGCTCGGGCTTTAAGGTGAAAGGATACGTCAAACTACGAAATAGACCTCTCTTTGAAGGACTACTACTACTAGACGGATGGACCAAATAGATAAAAAAAATACCTAATACGCGTAACATATTTGACTTTAAATTTTGAATTTATTTTTTTTTGTTATTGTTCATACTTTTCTCGGAAAAAAATCGAATATATCCTCTTTATTTTTGCAATAATTTGCTTACTGCTTTCAAATAACTGGACCGATTCAAATATTTCTTTCACATTATTATAGAGAATTTATTGCTTTATAAAATTTAAATTCAAAATTTTACAAAATTATTAAATACGTGCCGTTAAATCAATAATACTATATTATTACATTCGCGCTCGCTCATACGCAAGGACCAGTCTCTCCCTAGCGTTCGCACGGGGAGGTTGTGTCGCATGTTAGCGCGCCCCGCTCTTTAAACTTTGCGTCAAAGAGTAAACAGCGTAGATAGTACGTTTGGTACAGTGGTACGGTTGAGCTATTTAAAAATGGGACATTTCGTTTGCGCTTGGACGTATGTGAATATTTAGTTTTAGTGTTGATTGCGAGTGGACTAAACTAAATGTTAAGTAAATAAAGATAGATAGATTTTATATTTTAGTTTTTATTGTTTCGTAGCCAAATGATACAAACCATTTTTTCTCCAAGTCAATTGTTTGAAATATTATTATTATTTAGCCTGCAATGTCCCACTGCTGGGCAAAGACCTCCCTTCATTCCCATGGTTTGGTCCCATTCCAATGGTCCCGGTTGTGCGGCAATTCTTTCCAATTCTCAAGGAAGACATCAAGTTCGTCCCGCCATCTCCTTCGTGGTCTGCCGCGACCTTGTGTCCCTGTTTCAGGGCACCAATCTTGAGGTTTACGGGCCCACAGCTCGTTCGGCATGCATATCGTTCGTTTGAAATATATTTATTTATTTTATTAACACTATGAAAAACAAAGTTGAAAGCAAAACTGCTTGCTACTATGGAACTCTTCATGGGCGAGTCCGACTCGCACTCGGACAGTTTTTTATTAGGGCTCCGTAGCAGAATGACTTGAATGACAAAAAACGGAACCCTTATAGTTTCGATATGTCTGTCCATTTGTCTGTCTGTCTGTCCGTCCGTCCGTATGTTACAGCCATTTTATTCCGAAACTATTAAGAATATACATGTGAAACTTAGTAGATAGATGTATTCTGTAAACCGCTTTCTTATTTTAAGAAAAAAAATTAAAATATATTTAAAATAAAGGGGGTCCCCATACATGGAACTAGAACTGAAAATATTTTTTTTCATGAAACCTATGCGTGTGTGGTATCCATAGACAGGTCTTTAAAAATGATATAAGGGTTTCTAGAACCACTTTTTCATAAAGTCAATAGTTTAAAAGATATAAGCTTCCAAAGTAGTAAAATGTGTGTGTCTCCCCTCTAACTTCTATAATAATGGAGTGAAAAATCTAAAAAAAATATATGTCTGTAGACCTTAATGTAAACTTTCAACCAAAATTAGTTTGAATGAAATCGGGTCAGCAATTTTTGAGATACAGCATATTTTCTAAAACCGCAAATATAACTTTGTAATTCATACAAACACTATGAAAAACCAAGTTATTTAGCGTAGTTGTAAAACTGTAAATAAGCTAGTTTAAAAAAGAAATGTAGGTTTTTTTTTATTCGTCAAATAAATATACATAATTATTATATTATTATAGTTACTACGGAACCCCTCATGGGTGAGTCTGACTCGCACTTGGCCAATTTTTTTAGTACACAAAAAAAAAATTTACCAAAAATTAAACCGACTCCCAAAAAACACTGCAAAGTGAAAAATAACTAACCACATTCAAGTAATCGAAGCGGAACACATGAAATACTTATTATTTCTACTTATATATTGAGTAGTTCCAGTGGCCATCTGTTGTATTCATCATCAGGTCCACTTCACAAATTGTGCTTTTCGAATGCAACTACACAAGTTACTATAAAAAATACTCAAATCACTATAGCTGTGCCTATAATATTTGAAGAGTTTCCTCGATTTCTCCAGGATTCCATCATCAGATCCTGACTAAGTGACAATGGGACCAATTTCGAAGTATACCCTTTCAAACAAAAAAAGAATTTTCCAAATCGGTTCAGCCAAAAAATATCGATATATATATAATATCAATCGGTGAAAATACATTACAAAAAATATATATGCGTCAAATTGATAACCTCCTCCTTTTTTGTCGTCGGTTGATAAAAGCGTTATTATTTATTTTCACAACAACAAATTGATATTTTTTTATATTTTGATTCACTCTAACTACAATAACTGTACTCACTAGAGAATATTTTGTTCTCAAAACAAGCATTGCAAATGTTCTGAGTCCGACTGTATTCAATCGATATCATGATGATAAAAACTAATAGGTAGCGACAAAAATGCTTCGAACGTATCTGCGTCCGGTGATACCTATGACGTTCGGGGGAGCGCGCGGGCGCTCGGGGTGGTCAGCACTGGCCGCTTGTTTCACGTTCAATGCTCAAGGACGTTGGGCTATCCTTTCACCTTAAAACACCCGAGATCGGGAATCGCATTTTCTCTCGAGTGATACATAGTGCTTTATACTACACCTACGAGGAAATAAAAAACTAAATCTTTACTAATGGGTAACAAAATTTGATATATTTAAACAATTAATTACAACAAATATACAAAATTATGTACTAAAATACAAACTACAATAAAGCATCAAAAAATTCATCCTCAACGCTGTCGGCTGGCAACGCACCTAAGATACTGGCGGCATTGCCTCGTTGTATGGCAATGCTTAGCCGTTGACCAAAGAAATAGCCAGCCCTTGGGTCGCGGGAAGCGTCAACGAGCCTTTTGGATATTTCTTTAAAAAGGCTGTGAGCACACGGGCCCCATAGTCCGAGAGTTTCGACCCCAAACGGCTCGAAAATATAGTTATCACCGAGATGACTATATTTACGCCGCTTGAGGTTTTCCGCAACCGCAGCGTAAATACTAAATACTTTACTAATTGAAATTTATATTGAAATTGTTGCAGTTAGTGAAGCTTAATGTAACACTTTTTCCATTAATGTTTGTTTGAGATGTTTGCGACAATGTAGGAGGAATAACTGGCTGTGCTATTGGCACTGCGCTCGTAGAAGGCTGTGGTGCCAAAGGGGTAACTGGCTGCTGAGGGGCATTTGGCATCGCCGCGCTCGTTGATGTTTGAGGAGATGAGTCTTGATGCACATTAATCGATCCCGATATTTGGTTATTTATTCGTGTTTTGTTTTCTACGGAATTCTCTATGTAACCTTCTGCAACAGCGGACGATTTCCAACCGCCGTGGCGTTTTATTGTGGTTAAATCAATATCGGCAAGAATAGTCGCTGAAGTTCTGCGAAAGCAGTGGCCAGTGTATTCTAGTGGATTGAGTAAATTAAGGTAGGAAGCTATTTCTCTTGGCACAGTACTTATTTTGTTTTTCCCAATTACTTGTTTCTTACATTTTTTGTTTTTATATTGTAGTAAAAACCGATTGGTTTTGGGGTCACTGGGGCGAATTTCGTTATATTTCTTCATTATCTCATAAAATAAGCCCGATATAACAAATGATCGCTGAATTTTGGTTTTTGTGTTAGGAATATTGACAATTATTCCATTTTCGAGGATTTCGATATCGTCTGTTGTCATATCCACAAGTTCTTGCGAACAACAGGCCCCATTTACTCCTAAAATCAAAATAACCTGTAAAAAAAAATATCAAACATGAAAACCTAGTAGATTTCTACTCATAAATAGGTACGTAATAAATCATAAACCAGTGCATTTTGTTCATAAACTTACCTTCATCAACAAATATTTGTCATCTCGAGCATTCTGCAAAAAGGAATAAACATCCTTTGTAGTAAGCACTTTTGATTTCTTACTACGGAATCCCTCCGACTTTCTTTTCAGAAATGCTGTAAGTTTTTTGTATTCTTGAATATTTATGTCGTTTCTTGTCAATATAGTACTTTTCAACATTGAGTACATAGAACATAACGTACTTGGTTTGTATTTTTGCGCTTTTTCACTGAAATAAGCCGATTTCTGTGGTAAAAGGTTATCAATCAGTTTTTTTGCTGTTTCCTTCAACTGCGGCGGAGTTAAAAAATCTTCATCATCACTATCACTAGTTATAATTTTGATAGTTTTATTTTACTTTCTACGAAAACTGAATCCTCAAACAACACACAAATTGAAAATGGCGCCAATGGCGTCTGCAATTTTCACATGTTCTTTTTTCAAATTGTTTATCCTGCCGCCGCAGGGTCGCACTGCCAGCCCGACACCATCCAACACACAGCTAGTGGCCAGTGTCATTTTGCGAACTTGGAGATAAAAACTCACTGTAAAAACTTTTTGGCTTTTGATATTTAGGTTACCGGCGCATAGTCTTACCCAAAATTAAAAAAGAAAAACCACGTAAGAAATGGATTTTCATACACTTTTCTCTCCCGGTTAGATGCGTTTTCTCCCCGCATATTTGTTCGATATGCAATGACGTACTTTCTACCGTAAATTTGATAAAGTATCAAGGTACTTTCCAAGCAGGTGTAGTATAATAGTACATTGTTCACCGAGAGGAGAAAGTGACCGATTACCGCCGAGGGTGTCGTTTGAAGCCCGAGCCGTAGGCGAGGGCTTTAAAACACCCGAGATCGGGAATCGCACTTTCTCTCGAGTGATACATAGTGCTTTATACTACACCTACGAGGAAAATAAAAAACTAAATCTTTACTAATTGTATGTTTATTTATTGTATCTTTATTTATTTCAATGATTTCTGTGGTAAAAGGTTATCAATCAGTATTTTTGCTGTTTCCTTCAACTGCGGCGGAGTTAAAAAATCTTCAACATCACTATCACTACTTATCATTTTGATAGTTTTATTTTACTTTCTACGAAAACTGAATCCTCAAACAACACACAAATTGAAAATGGCGCCAATGGCGTCTGCAATTTTCACATGTTCTTTTTTCAAATTGTTTAACCTGCCGCCGCAGGGTCGCACTGCCAGCCCGACACCATCCAACACACAGCTAGTGGCCAGTGTCATTTTGCGAACTTGGAGATAAAAACTCACTGTAAAAACTTTTTGGCTTTTGATATTTAGGTTACCGGCGCATAGTCTTACCCAAAATTAAAAAAGAAAAACCACGTAAGAAATGGATTTTCATACACTTTTCTCTCCCGCTCAGATGCGTTTTCTCCCCGCATATTTGTTCGATATGCAATGACGTACTTTCTACCGTAAATTTGATAAAGTATCAAGGTACTTTCCAAGCAGGTGTAGTATAAAAATTATTACTTAAGCCAAATAATGGTGTACACGATTCGACTCTTGATTCGAGGATTCATATTCATCCTTATATTACAGTTTTATCAAATGTTTGAATGCTTATATAATGTAAGGTTGATATTCGTTGTTGATCAAAAAAACAATAGTTGGATAATCCTATGTTTTACACCACACATATAAGGTTGGGGAAAAAGCCTTTTCGCATTATAGTATGTATGAACTTGTAATAAAATCTCTTTGGCTATTTGTATCTGGCTGGTTTTGGTATCATTGAAAGATTAAATTTTAAAGAATATAATTCCAAATTCAAATTAGGAAAATGTGTGATTTTCATTTGTTTTTCGTACTGTCAAGATGAGTGAATCTAATGAAGAAATTCTATACATCTTAAAATTTTACTACAAAAAAAGGTAAAAATGCATCGCAGGCCGCGAAAAAAAATTGCGATGTTTATGCACCTAGTGCAGTGTCTGTGAGAGTAGCACAAATTTGGTTTAAGCGTTTTCAATCCGGAAATTTTGATGTCAAAGATGCACGTCGCTCTGGTCGCCCTATTACGGATAAAATGGATGCCATTTTTGAAAAAGTGGAGCAAGATGTCATCGTATCAGTAGTTACGATGTAGCTGAAGAACTGGGAATTGACCACAAAATAGTTTTGGCGCATTTGAAAAAATCTGGGTACACAATAAAGCTCAATATTTGGGTACCTCACGAGCTCACTGAAAGAAAGCTAATCAACCATGTACTCATTTGTGATTCTTTATTACGACGTAATGAAACCGAACCATTTTTGCATTTGGCATTGGAAGGGCATTATTCATTATGAGCTGTTACCACCAGGCAGGACCATCGATTCTGAATTCTACTGCGAACAACTGATGAGATTAAAGCAAGAAGTTGAGAGAAAGCGGCCGGATATAATCAACAGAAGTGGTGTGGTTTTTCATCATGATAACGCTAGACCTCACACATCTTTAGCCACTCAGCAAAAATTAAGAGAGTTTGGCTGGGAGGTGTTAATGCATCCGCCGTATAGTCCTGACCTTGCACCTTCAGATTTTCACCTGTTTCGGTCCCTTCAGAATTCTTTAGGCAGTGTCAGGTTAACATCACGAGGGGACTGCCAAAACCACTTCTCGCGGTATTTTGATCAGAAGTCCCAAAATTTTAATAGCAATGAGATCATGTTCCTACCTACAAGATGGCAAAAAGGTATCGAACAAAATGGTACCTACATACTTTAGTTAAATGTAAATAAACTATATTAAAAAATGTTTTGAAATTTCTTAAAAAATGCGAAGAAACTTTTTCCCCAACCTATTAGTTAACAGAGGGTACAATTATTGCGCGACGGTAGTGGAGTTCTGAGAGTCGGTTGATTAAGGAACGAGGAAGTTAATCTGGTCATGATACAGTTTTTTTTTTACTAAAATGAGGTATGAAATGAAATGAAATGAAATGAAATATTTATTTTGTAAATTGGTTATAAATAACACTTTTACACGTCATGTTTTTTTGCGTGTTAAGTTTAGCTAGATGAAGCAGGTATTTCCTAACTGACTACTCTGAGAAGAAACACCGAAACAAACTCAGAGGTCATAGTCTCTTTTAATGTATGAGATAGTCAGTCTAAAGACAATTTAAATGTGGAACTCTCAAGAATCGAACATCTTATTTAGTACTAGCTTGTGCCAGCGGCTTCGCCCGCTTGGGAAGTTTTTCCCGTGTAAATCCCAATCCCGTGGGAATTTCGCAAAATCCTTTCTTAGCGGATGCCTACGTCATAACATCTACCTGCTTGCCAAATTTCAGCCCGATCCGTCCAGTGGTTTGGGCTGTGCGTTGATAGATCACTATGTCAGTCAGTCAGTCAGTCACCTTTGAGTTATATATACTTAGATAATTACAGTCTGCCAATAGCTTGTCGAAGTTAAACCAACACAGGCCTATTTTTATATTTTTGTAATTTATATTAATAATATTTTTTATGTTCGTTGTATTCATATATTTTTTGCTTATCGCTTCTCAAGTATTGCACGCTATCTTTTCACTACTTATGGTTGATGGGTAAATGACTACTACTAAAATGTCTACGGCATTAATGCCGGATTAGTAGCTATGTGCATGAAGTGTAAATAAATAAATAATGTAAAATCATGGTGATGTATAAACATAATCTTTATTGCAAAAACATTGAGACAACTTTTTAATAAGTTAAACTAAACTAAACAACTATTTACTACTACTATCTTATTACAAACTAGGATTACATACAGCAAAAAAAAAAAAAAAAGAAAACATTTGTCTCCAAATAAATGTTTATGCAAGTACTTACATTATAAATTATTTTAACCATTAGGACATTAACAATAATCCATTGCATGTAATAACACTATACATAATTATTTGTTTGTAATATATTGAGTGCTTTTATAGGTTTGTTGTCTTTAGAACGATGCACCCATAGATAAAATAAATAAGTAGATTTGGTCAACAGACGAAATTATATCAGAACCGTGTGTCTCCAGTTAGGCGCTGGGCGGGGCAACAACTACACATGCAGTTTAATAAAATCAATAGATACGCACTCGCGCACACACCCGCATTTCTTAAATCAGAACGTACTATACAATCAATAATAAACCTTATTCCGTCAAACACAGCGTGTATTTACCATGCACCGTAGAACTTACCCACACAAAAACATCGGTCGCTATCGTTGTGCTGTGCAAAAGCAATTTATTTTACATATACGCTAGTGATTGACTAAATCGGAAAGTTATCGATTCTTCCATTTATTATTGTACAATTTTTTTTGGGCACCTGAAAATGAACCAAATAAAAAATGGCATGTCCAGAAAATATTACAATAACAATAAACATATTATTAAGAACATAACATTACATAATTATTATTGAGTACTACCTACTAAGTATTAAGGGCTACCCTGGCGTTTTCGACTTAAATCTTAATATTTAATTATCATAGTGATAGGTCAAATAGAAGTTGATGTTAACTTACATTACGCTCTTGATCGGAACATACCAGCCGTATAGGTTGTATAGAATCCTGAAAAGTTGAATGACTGATTTGATGAATACCCTAAATCATGAGAATAGCTTTCAGTAATAAAATAAAATTTAACACACTTCTGCAAAAATCAGTTGTACTCTTAATTTTGGAATTGTCCATTCAAAAAGCCTGCGACTTTTCTTTAGAGACTAGAACATTTCTGCGTTGAAGTGAACCGAGCATATGGTGCTATTTTTTGTAGGGTACCAGTTAGGTGGCATGCCTGTGGCATCAATCCATTCCTTTTTTATGTTACCATCTTTTGGGAAGCTGAAAAGTACGAAAAGCACTTATTTATCATTTACATACATCCTAAGCTACTTCTAAACGTCACCATATAATAAGCATCGCAATAATTACGTAACACACTATAAATCAAGATCTGAATGATTTTGACGTATATTGCTAATCCATTGCTTCATATGTTCGAAATATTGGTCTGCTCAACAACGTAAATACCGCAGTGAGTGTTGTTGATTTAGCATAATGAAACCGATTCCTAGTGTAAGTGTGTTACGCAACTATTACCTGCGGGGTAACCGCAGGTAATAGTTTAGTAGGTTATAATAGGTTTTTGTTATAAGAAAAATCCTAGTTAGTAGAGAAATTGATAAATATATGAAAACAAACACACATCCATGCATTTCAAATAAATAGCATGAATATATTGACTTATTTTAAGCTCAATTCACACAAATATATTATCTGAACCATGCCAATTATTATAACGCATTCGAAGCTTCAATGGAAGCAAAATACAAAACTCAAAAAAAAAATTAAGAAACAGCATGAGGATAAGGCATAACATACGATAATTCTAAACTGAAAAACACCACTGATTATTAACCTAAAATTAAAGTAACTTACTTTACGAATATTGGTTACGCATTTCTCTACTACTCTGTAAAAAAATCAAAATAAGTAAAAAAACATTATTTACATCGATCTTCCAACCGGGCTAAAACGGTTGACGGATTGCAAAATAAACTATTGTAGCGACGGCGACGTCGGAACTCCTTACGCATGCTGCGGGCGTAAAATAAATTGTTTATTTTTTTTACTCTTTTGTACACTTGACTTTTCAACGTATTTTTATTTCTGTCATCTCATGTAAAATAAAAGTTAAACATATTTTCTTAGAGGTTTTCGTATGTTATAAAAAACTTTTTACCAAAAAATTAAACAGACTCCCAAAAAACACTGCAAAGTGAAAAATAACTTTAATTTCGGTAGTCGGTGTCTTTAGTTTTGTATTTTCGTTTTTGGCACCGACTTCCGAAATTAAATTTTTTTTTCACTTTGCAGTGTTTTTTGGGAGTCGGTTTAATTTTTTGGTAAAAAGTTTTTTTTTCATTCTTTTTAGTTGGTCGATTTTTAATTTACCTAGTTACAAGAGCCTAAATGTCAACTACTTATATTCATTTACAAAATATTGCTTTTCCCAATGTTGGGCTGTTATTTGTTGAGGAGTTCTCCTGGTAGTTCACCATCAGCTTCACTTCACCATATGCATTGTGATGAGCATATTGTGCTTAATAACTACATTCAAGTAATCGAAGCGGAACACATAAACTACTTATTATTCCTACTTATATATTGAGTAGTTCCAGTGGCCATCGGTGGTCTTCATCATCAGGTCTACTTCAAAATGGTGCTTTTCGAATGCAACTACACAAGTTACTATAAAAACTACTCAAATCACTATAGGTGTGCCTATAATATTTGAAGAGTTCCCTCGATTTCTCCAGGATCCCATCATCAGATCCTGACTTGATGACAATGGGACCAATTTCAAAGTATATTCTTTCAAACAAAAAAAGCATTTTTTAAATCGGTTCAGCCATCTCCGAGTAATCGGTGATCATACATAAAAAAATAATAATAATATACGCGTCGAATTGATAACCTCCTCTTTTTTATGTCGTCGGTTGAAAAACCCCTAAACTATAATAGCAATATTTCATTCGTCAATCGACATTGCTGTCGATAGCCTACGTTAGTGGATCTGCACAAGCACATCACTAATTCGTCGCAAGAAGTGGCGGCCTCACTACGCGATGAATCCGCGTAATACAGTTTCGTATGTTATGTTTACATTGCTTGTCCAGTTACTTAGTGACGAACTCAGGTAGTGGTTAAGGAGCAATGTATTTATAGCAAAAGGAGTACAGTCGCTCTGATATTTGAAAACAAAAATAACATAGTAAAACCAAGAAATATTTTACGATTTATTGTTTTTCGTGATTTTAAAGACAAATATTGTAAAATACTTGTACTTACATATGGTAAGTGATTCTATGATTCACAGTTTTGATTTTGGCTTCGGTTTTTACAAGATACCACAGAACAACTCGGCATTCATATATGTTATCACGATCGCCGTCGAAAGCGCACTAGTTCGCGGAGACGGCCACTTGCCTGTGACATGAGCCCTGTGGCCATGTCGCGCGGACACCGATACGCCCCCTTACCACTTCTCCTGTATTTTTGATTTCTGTGGATGCACCCTATACCCCCGTACTAGTTAAAAACTGTCTCACGGGCGCATAGTATACCTCTTCCCCAGACATTCAATCTCATCGTATAATATGACTCGACCGATCTTACAGTCGAATTGATAAATGGTTTTGTGGGAATTAGTTCAGGCTTCGTTCTCGTAGACTTTATCACGATAAAAACAAAACCCTTTTGCAGTCGTGTAAAAACGGCTATTTTCATTCCATATTTGATCCAAATCCACCCACTACTTTCGCGCTAACCACTATTAGCGCGTTAAAACAAACAAATTTTTCCACTTTATAATATCAGTCTAGATCAGTGTTGGGCATTAATCAATTAATTGTCATGTTGTTGCATTTATTTTATCTATCTACCCGCTGTCAAGAAACAATCGGCAAGTCATCGGACGTTGGAAGGGGCGCGCTAGCACACTTCGTTTTGAACACAGCGGCGCAGTTCACTTTTAGTATTGGCAGCCATCGAGACACACCTCTCTAAGAAAACCATAACGAGTAAATAGGTTGTGAATAGGTTAAGACCAGAAATAATGTTTGTACAACATTATTTCTAGATATTAGTTAATTATGTGTTTAATATTTCTGTGCTTATGTTTAAATACAGGTTTTTCGTGATTCTGAGTTCCTGTTTTATTTAACTGTTATTATTTCTATCATCAGAAGTGGGATATCGTATCTACTACGTTCACCAACATGCAGCGTAGCCGCAAACGAAGACCGAGAAGAGAGCCATCGACGAGTTCAAGTACGTCGACTTCCAGTACGAGTTCCAGCAGCAGCAGTAGTGCAAAAGAAAAGAGGCGCAAAAGGCGCCGCCCTAAGAAATCGCAAACCGTGAGTCAGAATCTTTTATTATCATCAGTGATACCCGAATTCGACCCGCTCGTAGACAACGTGGATATGTGGATTAATGTAGTTGAAGCAAATTCTCGTGCGTTCGGATGGTCAGATAATATGATTAAGTATCAAACGCTTCAAAAACTGCAAAATACAGCAAAAACATGGTTAGATGCTTTGCAAAAAAATGAAACTAGGTGGACCACGTGGAAGTGGAAACAATGTCGTGAAACATTGTCAGATACCTTTGAAGTAAGAAGTGATATGTTTAGATCTCTCAAAGAACTAATTGATTCCAAACCGTCAGCAAATCAGTCTTTGTATGATTTTTTTTTTAAACAAAAGTCTAAAATTGATCGCTTGCAGTTAGGCTTTCGAGAACGAGATATAATATCTATAATAGTAGGCTCAATAGGTGTTAAAACATAACTACGGCCGCCGAAGAAGGGAACTTTAGGTATTGTGACGATTTAGATTCCTTTTTACATGGCAAAACTAATGTGCCTGATGTTAACGAAAACCCTGAAAGAATCGTATTGCCACTGAAGCGTACTCCTCAACCGTTACTGCATGGGCAACATAAAGCATCAAGTATATCTGATGTCACGGTTAACCCTTCTGTAAATAATAATAGCTTATCAAATAACTCCTGCTACCGATGTGGAGAGGTAGGCTACCGAAGAAATAATTGTACTGTCAAAAGTGATGCGAGGTGCACTTTTTGTAAAAAGCTAGGGCACATAGAGGCAGCCTGCCACCTCAAAGCAAGGCTTAAGGTTGAAAAAAAAGTTGAGGTGAAAATAATTTCTGATCCAAAGGTGAAACAAAAATTTTACAAACCAGTTTTAATAAACAAAGAAAAATGTAGAGCGTTTTTTTGACATGGGTAGCAACTGCTCTTTAATTACATCTGCGTTAGTAAATCAATTGAATTTGAAAACTTTCACATTGAAGAACCCTAGGAATTTAGTGGGATTTATTAATGATTTATCTACGTCGGTAGACAAGGCTGTATCCGTTACTCTAACAGTCGATTCTGTGGAATTAATTGTTACATTATACGTAATTGATGCACTTTCGGGCTGTGACATTTTAGTAGGAAGTAATTTTACTGAGGATAAAAGTATAATGTATGTTCGTGTTGGAGATACTTTAACTTTTCAATGTGCACAAATATTGAATGTATGCAGTATTAAAGTCACTATTTATGTATCACCGGAATACGAGATGACGCTGAATAACCTATTATTAAAATACCCTCAATGTTTTGCTCCAGATTTATCGAACTTAGGAAATACTTCATGTGTCGAATTAGAAATACAACTAACATCTGATAAACTTATTTACCAGCGCCCATATAGGATGTCAGAGTCTGAAAGAGCTATCACGCGCGAAATAGTAGATGATCTTTAAAAAAATGGGATTATTCAAAATAGTAGTTCAGCATATGCTAGCCCAGCCCTTTTAGTTAATAAATCATCTGGGGCAAAAAGGTTATGCGTAGACTATAGGCAGCTAAATAAAATCACTGTCAAAGAAAAATATCCAATGCCCATGATAGAGGACCTTATAGACCAAATTGATATAAAAGCTGCAGATGTGCACAAAACTGCGTTCATAACAAATGATGGCCATTTCGAATTTTTGAGAATGCCATTTGGCGTATGTAATGGGCCAGCGGTTTTTCAAAGACTAATGAACACAGTTCTGGGCAGTCTACGCTTTGGGAGGGTAATATGCTATATGGATGACATCCTGATTGCTACGAAGGGTATTGAAGAAAACGCGGTTTGCTTAGAACAGGTTTTAGATATCTTGAGAAAAATAGGTTAACTATAAATTTAGAAAAATGCTCCTTTTTCAAAAATCAAATTACGTTCTTAGGCTATGATATTTCCGAACAAGGTATAAGCCCTAGTCCCCAGAAGATACAAGCGATTGCCAAGTACCCAATTCCGAAATCAGTTCATCAAGTAAGACATTCTTATGTTTGATTAACTATTTTAGGAAATTTATTAGGAACTGTGCA
The DNA here is from genome assembly GCA_943138885.2 of Tholera decimalis. Classification (NCBI taxonomy): domain Eukaryota; kingdom Metazoa; phylum Arthropoda; class Insecta; order Lepidoptera; family Noctuidae; genus Tholera; species Tholera decimalis. The sequence continues at coordinate 9,649,358 of OW964552.2, read as the reverse complement.
CTCCTATGCAAGCCATTAACAAATTTATTAAAAAAGGATGCGATCTGGCAATGGGGCTCCCAACAAGATCAGGCCGTGTCACAGTTGAAGGATGCGTTAATTACAAATGCGGTACTTAGTGTCTTTGATCCCAAATTACCGATAAATTTATATACAGATGCCAGTCGGGATGGTATAGGATGTATCATGATACAACTAACAAATAGCAGCGCAAAACCTGTACATTTCTATAGTCGACAAACAAGTGACGATGAAAAGAAATATCATTCCTTTGAATTGGAGCTTTTAGCTATTGTGTCTGCTTTACAAAAATTTAGACATTATTTATTGGGAACGAGCTTTAAAATCACAACAGATTGCAATTCAGTACGACTCGCTTTAAGTAAGAAGGAAATAATTCCACGAATAAGTAGATGGGTCTTATATACTCAAGATTTTACATTCGAAGTAGTCCAGAGGGCCGGATCACAAATGCAACACGTAGATGCATTAAGTAGAAACACTATTTGTTCTACTAACTATTTATCAAATGAGGTACAAAATATAAACATAATCACTGAAGGCGATTGATTGCTAGCAGTTCAATTGCAAGACAGTAATGTATGTACATATATTACTGTCTTGTACTATTAGATAAATATTATAGTCAGGTGAGGCCGAGACGAATAAACAAATATTTAATGAATATGAGCTATTAGGAAACAAAGTTTACCGTAGAACCGAATTTGGCAGACGTTGGCTAGTACCAAAGAATTGTATATGGTATATAATTCGTGCAAATCATGATGATGTTGGACATTTTGCAGTAGACAAAACTATTGAAAGAATAAAATTGAAGTATTTGTTTCCCCATTTAAAAAAGACTGTTTCAAAATATATTAAAAATTGCTTGCAGTGTATCTACTATAAAAATATTCACGGTAAAAAACCGGGCAAGTTTTACTCAATCCCGAAATTCGCTAGACCATTCCACACACTCCACGTGGATCACATTGGTCCATTTGTGAAGACTACTCGTCAAAATAGTTATCTTTTAGTGATAGTTGACTCATTTACCAAATTTGTTTTTATTTCGGCTGTTAAGAGCACTAAGAGCAAAGTTGTTACGAATGAATTAAATAAAATATTTAAAATATTTGGAAATCCAAAACGTCTTGTTTGCGATGCTGGTACTGCTTTTACATCAAAATTATTCACTGATTATTGTAAAGATAAAAATATTCGCCTTCACATAATTGCCACTGCTGTTCCGCGCTCAAATGGTCAAGCTGAACGCTATAATCAGACAATACTAGAAGCATTGCGTACTGTGAGCGCTGATACTGATTACAATAAGTGGGACCAGCACATTACATCCATTCAACAAGGTATTAACAGCACAATTAATAAAACCACGTCAGCCGTGCCGATTGAGGTATTTTTTGGGTTCAGAATTAAAACAAATATAAAGAGGAATGCCGATCGACAAAATGAATCTTTCGATTCTAAAAGAAAAGAGCCCCCTATTTACAAAGTTGGAGACTTAGTAGTACTCAAAATTCTGAGTCATACAAATGATGGGCAAAGCACCAAGCTATTGCCATTGTATAAAGGGCCTGTTCGAGACTACAATCAGCCAGTGCAACGATACTGGTGTGTCCGAACTTGTCCACGGTTCGTGGAGCCCTACCGTTGCTCTCAATAATCTACAGGCTCTCCGGCCGACAACAATCTATAGCCTCTGAGGCTTTATCAATACCTAATATTACCACTAACCTTTTGTGCTGGGTAAGCCAACTTCGACCTTCCTAGGTCACGCCCAAGTGTGGTATGTATGTAAATATGAGGTGAGTAATTGAAAGGTGTGATGCAAGTCAAGTGTTCTAGAACGTTCACAAGGCGCCAGTCTCCAGATGGCGCGGTCCAGATCAGCATCACAGCACAACTTATTTCCAACAACTCCGCGTGCCATGCGGTGGCAACCAACCGGCGATAAATCCCAAAATATCCCAGGTGTTTCATCAAATGGGGATTACAAACTCCAATTAATCGTTACTCGCGACCCAATTATCGGTTTCAACACGCGATTGCACACGATATTTCTATTACATTAAAATCAAAGTCCCAAGGGCGGACATTTTCCAACAACGGAACCAAAGTCTATCTGTCAAGTCAGTAATGTCAAGATCAAATTTCTTTATGTCAAAAAAGGTACGTTCGGAAACACGTCGGACCGAACAGGGCCCTTTCAAGTAACGAACATCTTGGGGCACGATAGATATCAAGTGGCGGACCTCAGGGGAGCTGAAAGGTCTTCTAAAAAGTACGATGGTATTGCCTGCGTGGAAAATATGAAGCCCTGGATCCGAGTAGCTGACATACCGGATGTTGTCAAAGATTCATAAGTACTTACCAAGTGATAATAAGGTACAGTTTGCCTCTCTTATTATCTTTTATTCTAACTTAAACATTAATTTTGCATAATTATCCATTCTGAATAACTTGTTTTGTACTACAATTTATGCGGTCCAATGCATTCGCTTTAAATATTATGGTTGTTTATAGGATGTTCGACTACGGAAACGACAGGCATCCTTTGTGAACGCTGTTGTAGTACTAGTGAGTGGTGATACACGACTAACGATCGATGACTTGTGAACATTGATTTAGTTCAAGCCACTAAGTTAACAATTTTATTGCTCTGGTGTGCCCGAATATCTTATCTACAGCCTAATGTTGAAGCAGTTTACATATGCAGAAATAAAATAACTGCAGCTGATACTTATATATGTTTTAATGTGTTCTCAGCTCCCTCATTGGACCAAAATGCTGTTCGAGGACGAACGCGTGAGCAGGACTGCCGGATGTTGTCGCACTTATTTTATCTATCTACCCGCTGTCAAGAAACAATCGGCATGTCATCGGACGTTGGAAGGGGCGCGCTAGCACACTTCGTTTTGAACACAGCGGCGCAGTTCACTTTTAGTATTGGCAGCCATCGAGACACACCTCTCTAAGAAAACCATAACGAGTAAATAGGTTGTGAATTGGTTACGACCAGAAATAATATTTGTACAACATTATTTCTAGATATTAGTTAATTATGTGTTTAATATTTCTGTGCTTATGTTTAAATACAGGTTTTTCGTGATTCTGAGTTTCTGTTTTATTTAACTGTTATTATTTCTATCAGTCAATTATCTTGTTAATTGACTAAAAAAGTAATTGCAATTAAATCAATTGCAATTAAATTAATCGCAATTAAACTTTTAATTGCACCTTACAATTAAATTATTTTGATTAACGTATGTCAATTGTAACTCACAATTAAAACTATTGCAATTAACATTATTAGTTGTTTTATGAAACAATTAAAACTAACAAATTACTTTGTGTATGAAAACGAAATTAGTAAAAGAATTAAGAAAATTAGGCTGTACCTAAGGGGCCGTTCAAGTATTACGTAAGCACATTTTTTTGCAATTTTTAACCCACCCCTCCCCCTCGTCAGCAATATAGATGCTGGCGGGAAACATTCCGAATCATTCCCGTCGAATACTTCGGAAGTATTCTGAAATATTCCGAAACTTTGGGAATATTTCAACTGTCAAAAAAAAACAGGAAAATCGACCTTTGAAGTCTGTTAAGGCGACATTATATGGCAGCGACCTTGAGCGACTGGGGAGAAGCTTGCGTCACTCCCCGCGACCACGCAATGCACCCCCGCAACGCAAGCTCAAAATTTCGTAAGGTAACCATACGTTTCAAATAGTAAAGACTGTACTGCCTGATTTATTATCACCATCCAAATTTTTTCTGGACTTTAATTGTCTGGTCATTGAAAACTACTATGTGTGTTTAGACAAGTAATTCTATCTATCTATATATATAAAAATGACTATGTGGCTACGCTACTTAGACTCATTTGATACTCGTAAATAATTAAGTTTTAATAACATTGAAATCGGAATATTGAAATAAGTATGAATTTACTTGTCAGCAATCATGTCCTCATTTTCGACATGCTGAGTTGAGTTTTTCCCTTTTGTATACAGCCAGAGCTGAAATTTATTTTTAATAGTTTATAGGCTTGCGTTTGACCATAATCTAACCTGATGTTAAGCGATGATGTGGTCGAAGATGAAGCACGCTTGCCTAGAAGTAATCTATTCACTCTTGACTTAAAGACTTCCAGGTTATAACTATCAGGAAACATACTCCGGCAGGGAATTCTACTCCTTAGCCGTACCCATAATTAAAGTAATCTCAAAACGTTTCATGCGTATGGGTGGAATGTCCACCATGTAACGATGGCGCATCACCGTTTGTCTTGTAGTCCTATGATGGAACGGGCTTGGTGGAATAAGACTGCAATTCCATCGCACACTCCCCGAAATGTAACCGATAGAAAACTGATAGGCTTGCAACACGTCGCCGATGCTCTAGGCTCTGGACCTTTGTCTCGACCAGTTTCTCGTTGCCGATGAGCCTTTTGGCCCGTTTCTCTATAGACTCAAGTGCATTAAGCTGGTATTTGGCAGATCCGTCCCAGAGATGAGAGCAGCACTCCATACACGACCGAACTTGCGCTTGATAGAGGTTGAGCAGCTGTTCCGGTGTGAAGTACCGTCTCACTTTTGAAATGAAATGTAATTAAATATTTATTTTGTAAATTGGTTATAAATAACACTTTTACACGTCATGTTTTTTGCGTGTTTAGTTTAGGTAGATGAGGCCGGTATTTCTTAACTGACTACCCTGAGAAGAAACACCGAAACAAAATCAGAGGTCAAAGTCTCTTTTAAAGTCCAGACAATTTGTATTTGTATATGAGAAGCATGTAAGTTCATGTCTGTGGTATTTTTTTTGAGGAAATAACCAAGCAAATTTGAGCGGACCTGTCCAGTCCGTGCAAGCATTTGTCAGTTATCGTGTAGCTCAACTTAGAATTTAAGGAGCTCAACAATTTGACGAACAATACCAAAGTAAGGCCATTTGGGTAGGCCACACAAGTACTCAAACTGCTTGACATCATTAAAGAAATTATAGTGAAAGTAAAAACTACGAAGATAGAATAACCTACATTGTCCTCTCAAGTACAATAATGAAATAATTATATACAACGTGTAATTTAAAGGGTATATACATACCAAGTGCATGGCTTCTTTGGATGATAACAAACGATATGGCAAGGGTTTAGTAATCCTAAGTCTACGTGTGTAGAACTTATTATAAATTACAATACACTGATACCAGAGACCGAATTTTTCAAATTAAGAAGAACGAAAAGAATTATCGTGTTATTGGCAAGTGACGTGGAAAGTTATTGACCCTCGTAGTGCTGTGACACGTTTTTTATGATTGGTATCCAAGAAATATATGAAACCAATAATTTGGTATCAATTCTTTGAGTCAGTTATTTTGTGCTGAAACTGTGCATAGAGACTCCATACCAGATGTTGTCTTCAGCCCTTTTGGATAGATATGGGGTTTCCGTTACACGTTGTATATAAAAAAAACAATAAACAAAAACAAAATTAATAGGTATATACAATACTTTTATTTTCTCTTTATTGATTATAAGGATATACAATACTTGAGAACGCAAATATTCTAATCAATCAAAAATAAATCATCAATCAAAATTTTAAAACTAAATAGAAAAGTCACACGTATATCACTGGAGCATCTCATTCCCAGGCCTTCTTGTCCTCAATATAATCTGTAACTGTGTAAAAAGCTTTCTAACATAGCTTACGTTTTATAAATAATTTGAATTTATTAATACTTAGTTCTTGAATATGGCTAGGAATTTTATTATAAAAACGTATACATTGGCATCTAAACGATCCACCAATCTTTTTTCCTTGTTTTAGGAATGACATATGTGTCTTTGTTCCTTGTATTTTCACTATGAATATCACTGTATTTTTTAAAAAGATTAATATTTTTGTGTGCATACAAGAGATTCTCATAAATATACTAAGATTAATATTCATAGTCAGAGTCATTCAGAGTCATAATATTAATCTCTTTAAATTTGTCTCTTAAGGAGTGCTTAGGACTTAATTTATAAATTGCACGAATGGCCCATTTTTGTAATACAAATATTATATGAATGTCGGCGGCGTTTCCCCAAAGTATAATGCCGTATGAGATCACTCTGTGAAAGTAACTAAAGTAGACTAAACGTGCTGTTTCGATATCAGTTAATCCACGTATTTTTCTAACGGCATATGCTGCAGAACTTGGCTATTTTGACAATTTATATGGGGGCCCCACTGAAGCTTCGCACCCAAAGTTATGCCCAAGAAAACTGTGGTATCTTCGGGTTTCAATATTTCGCCCTTTATTGATACACTTGTATTCACTTGTCTAACATGAGGTAAAGTAAATTTTAGGCATTTGGTTTTTTTCTCATTAACAAGAAGATTATTAACATTAAACCAGCTAACTACAGTTGCAAGGGCACTGTTTACTTCTTCAGTAACCTGCTGTTAACTTTGATTTTAAATAAAAGATTATTGATACACTTGTATTCACTTGTCTAACATGAGGTAACGTAAATTTTAGGCATTTGGTATTTTTCTCATTAACAAGAAGATTATTAACATTAAACCAGCTAACTACAGTTGCAAGGGCACTGTTTACTTCTTCAGTAACCTGCTGTTAACTTTGATTTTAAATAAAAGATAAGTATCGTCAGCGAATAACACTATGTCATGATTTTTGATCAGGTACGGTAAATCATTTATATAAATAAGAAACAAAAAGGGACCTAAAATTGAGCCTTGGGGACCTCCATCTTGACGTCACAGATCCCGGCGATCTTTTGCCGTTCAAGTCGACTCTCTGAATCCTTTCACTCAAGTATGAGGTCAGAAGATTCAGAGAGGCGCCCCGGAATCCGTAGTGGTGCAGTTTCCTGATTAATGTCTCATGGGGAACACAGTCAAATACCTTTGAAAAATCGCAAAAAATGCCCAACACTTACCAACACTTATCTTCTCATGCATTATAAATGTGTCCTAAAAGTTCAACACCGGCCATCAGTTGTTGAACGTCCCTTTGTAAAACCAAATTGTTTATTATGTAGCAATTTGTGTTTATTAAAATATCTTTGCATCTGCATTAAAATAATTTTCTAAAAATTTTACTGAAAGTGGGCAATACAGAAATAGGTCTATAATTAGTAGGATCAGATGTACTACCCGATTTAAATAGTGGGATTATTTTACTATATTTCATTAAATCAGGAATCTCACCGCAATCAATACAATTATTAAATATAACAGCTAATGTAGGAGCTATAATGTGTATAATGGACTTAGTAACATGAACAGAATTACCCCACAGATCTGCAGCCTTTTTAACATTCAAAGAATTAAAGTTTTGATGATGTCATTAGAAGTAACATATTGGAATTTAAACTCTGAACTACAAACTGGAACACTTTTTTTGAGTAATGTGTCTGCAGCAATGGCAGATGATTTTAGCGACTTGATTGTCGATACGGGTATGTCAGTGAAAAAATTTTCAAATTCTGTGGCGACTTGTGAATCTAATGTTATTATATTATCATCAATAGTTAGGGTGTAATTACTAGGATTTCCAACTTTTTGGCAGCCAATTGAGCCTTAGCCTCGATAAATGGACCAAAATTAAGGGTGGATGTCAACGTAACCTCAAGAAGTTCGATGCGATCTATATAATATAAAGCGAGTTATATAATATAAATTAAATTTAGATAAGTATAGGCACGGGCGCGAAAGTAGGATTGACCATATGGGCGAAAGTTGGAATATTGGAGAGTTGTGCGTAAACAAAACATTAGATCTCCGCATTCAAGGTCATGGTACTTTCGTACCATAGCTAGCTATAAGTACCTACAACTGTCAAAAACCGCATTCAAGTATTTTTTAAACTAATCTGTACTGTCCTTACTACACTGTAGTATGGTTACATTATAGTTAAATACTCACCTCGTACTCACCACAAAAAAACACTATTATTTCAATGAAATAAAAAATTACTAAACATTAGATCTCCGCATTCAAGGTCATGCTACATAAGTACCTACCCTAGATCTATACCTACAACTCGTGTCAATATCAGCTCTCAAGTATTTTTTGATACTCTAATCCGGACTGTCCTTAGTACCTACGCTGTAGTATGGTGCTATTACATTGCAATATTTACCTCGTCTCTGCATTTTCGCAGCGAGAATCTAAGTTATTTGATATACTCCAAAAAAAAAAAAACATAATTTGAATAAAATAAAAATAATTTTAAGTAAGTACCTACTAAATATTAGATCTCCGCATTCAAGGTCATGCTACTTACGTATCAAGAGCTATACCTACAACTATTCCAATATCAGCAACACTCAAGTATTTTTTGAAACTCTAATCGAACTGTCCTTACTACGCTCCAATATGGTTACCTACTCGTAAATTACATTTCAATATTCACCCTGTCTCTACATTTTTGACTCAAGAATCTTTACTATTTGTTGTTCTCCTAAAAGGAAATAACATAATTATTTCAATAAAATAAAAGTTTGTTTACTACATTTAAATCACATTTATTTTATTCCAATATGCTAATTTAAACTATTGATAGAGATTATATAAATAATCTTCTTCTTATCGTGTGGGTAGTAATGTCTAATGACCCCATACACCCTAGTGTCAGAGTTTCTAGACTGCCTCAAGAGCCTCTGACGTGGTCTATTCTGACGACCGCCATTTGGCGACCGGGACTACCGGCTTATATGTGTCTTCCGAAGCACGGAACCATCTTTTTATCAGACAATCAGGTGATTCAGGCCTGCAATGTCCTAGCCAAAGTGGAAACAAATTTACAAAGTATGCGTCCCGTGGGAATCGAACCCACGACCACACACAAGTTAAACCCCTAAACCACTCGACCATGGCGGCAGTAAATTATATAAATAATTAAAATTCGTTACTTCATTAATCTATTTTTAACATTGTAAGGCGTTTCTATTTTAGTGATTTGGGTTTACTAACCATTTTGGCGTTAAACTTCTATGCGAATAAAATCATGTTGTATTTTTTGCGCGGAGCGTTAGCGTCTACTCGTGACAGTGGTCAGCGATGCACTGCCGCCCGTCGCCCGCAAGAGCCCCGATTCATTGCGCACCTAGATTATTCGAATAATAATACACCATGACTTTACCAAACACAATATGAAGAAAAGCCGTATACTAAAAGATTGGCAATTAAATTATCTTTTAGACTGTGATAGTTTCATAAAAATACACCCAATGGTTGTTGCCTGATCTTCGCTTTTATGCCCGCGTTAGACGTACTTTTAAAAATAAATTACACAATGTTTTACAAAAAAATATTAAAATATTCATATATCAAATTATTAAAGAAATAGTCTAGTTTATCATTATTTTTTTTCAAAGCATACCGACTAGCCGTTTAGACGTGATCTTGGATTAAAAATCATCGAAAATCGAATATCTGCCCCTTAATATACCAAAACCTGCTCCTAAGTAGGTAAGAACAAATACTTTTCTGAAAACCGCATCAAAACGTGTTTGCTTGCAAGGTTTGCCTTTATTTGTTTTTATTGACTGGGCTATTATACGCGTTAAGTAGGTAGGTAATGATTAATACCTACCTATGCGACTCGCGAATACTCGCGATGCGTACAGAGCTACATACAAACTAACCAAAAACATAGGTAACCCTTTTTCAAATAGCAAATCAAATATGCTTGGCCTGGTTTTTTTATTTCACAACTGACATTTAAGGCTATAATCGCATAGCACGACTTACAACTTGATCGCCTAATGCATGTATTTGGACCAATAGGATGCACGAAGCGTATTTTAGTAGTGTTCGTAATAGTAAGTATTAATAATGTTACACGCCCTGTACTCACAAAATGCATATTATTTCTAATTGGGCGAAAACAGGAAGGGATGTGGTTTGTCACTAGCTGCGCTTCCGCAGAAATATTTTCTTAAGTGAGTATGCGTATCTTTGGCCGATAGTACCTACCTAAAAACAAAAGAATAAAAATCCTGTTAATCGCAGGCTAATAAATCTACCTATAAAAATATCAACATATACTTAATCAATCCCATTTATAATAAAATAAACATTTATATTTTACTCTCGTAGCGTACGTACTCTCGTAGTGAACAATAATTAACTCTCCCACCACACAACAAGCAAACACATTTATTCCCATTGAATTATTCGGGCGAAATATTCAGAAACATTCGATTGCGGGGTACGAATCTTTCTCGCGGGGGGGAAAACTTCTCCGGGGAGCAACCCCTCCCTCTTACCGCACCCCGCACCGCCTGCACGCACGACTCGTGGCCGGTGGCAGTCGGGTGCGCGCATAGAGTACTATAATACTACGGATAGGTGCGCGCGTCGCGGTGCCAGCGCGGCGGCAGCGGCCTGCGCACAGAGATCGACGATCGATGCAAAATACGATTTTTCAGCAAAAAAAGTTGAAATCTTAATAAATAATTAAAAGTTTCTTTAAATCAGAATGATTCAAAATGTAATTTATCATTTTGAATAATTCCCATTTAAAGAAACTTTCCCCGAGTATTCCGGAATTATTCAGAAGTTTTGCAACTATAGTGACAAGTAAGCTAAGCTCTTACCCCTCCCCTCTATACTTACGTAAACATTGGTACGATTGATTGATTCATGAGCAGCAATTATAAATCTAGAAATAAGGAATAGGTTTGGAAAGAAGTCTGTAACGCACATAATATTCATTTAAATAAACTTTACTGACACGGAATTCAACAATTAATTATTTGTAGGAATCCCCGAAAATGCATTTCATTTTGAAGCATAGACTATGTGTGTTGCTATATGTGTAAAAAATTAAATAATTACTGCTGACGTAATCACCATCTAGATCCCCCCACCCCACATGTCATCAAAAATAAGCAAAGCAAAGACTCCCACGTCACTCTATAGTGCTTACGTAATACTTGAACGGTCCCTAAGTCTCAGACGAATAAAAAGTGGTCGAAGGCATAGTATAGCTCAATATATGTAAATCTTTCTTTCTACATAAAAAACTGTTTGTTGATAAAGAAATGAATATTTCATTTAATTATGTGTATTTAACCACAGGAATAGATGGGGGGCACGATTCTACTACCCGCAGCCACACGGGTATATTATATATTTATATATACCGGCTGTAAATAATACAGCAGTATTTTTTTAATTGTTAGTTTTAATTAAAATTCACAAAACAATTGAAAATGAATTAATTGTTAATTGTTACTACTACAGTTAACAATTTAATAATTGTTAATTGTAATTTTCCACAATTACAATTGATAAATTGTTAGTTGTTGTGGTTACAATTAACAATTAATTAATTGTTAATCTTTAATTGTTCTTGCAATTAAAATTTGCCCAACACTGGTATAGATAACTGTTGAATTAATGTTAAATTATTTCTTGAATGAATACGAGTAAATGTCTTTTTTTACTCGTTATAATAATTGTAATTTGAATAAAGTCATTCATTCATGGTTTTCTTAACATTTTCGTAGTAAAAAAAAACATTATTTATTTATATGTCAAATATAATTTATACAATCAGCAAAGAAAACAGTAAGTGTGAAACAAGCAATTGTAAATAACAATCATTATTAAAATAGAATCATCGAGCGAGTTAAGTGTTCTAAGATGTGTACTATTGTATTACTAATTTGCTAGAGATTAGTTAATAGACTATTTATACGATAATTGGTGCTGAAAACATAATATGGCTGTTAAGCCTGGCTTTTAAGTCATAGAACTCTGATTGCTTATCTTCTCATAGTACTTATGTGGTGACTAGCAGATATAATTCGCGTAAAAGATGATATTTAAGCTCCACGGCTTTTCCAACGTAAAACCTAATTCAGGATACAAAGTAGCCTAGTATAATCACAGACAGACACTTTTATATTTATAATTATGTACTTAGTTGAATATCTATAGGGTTTTTTTTAATAGGTACTACATTGATGTTTGTTAAAAAGTTTTTTTTTATAGTAATATACAGATTTCTCAGAGCCTTCTTGGCTACCAGTCTAACTAGATTTTTTTTTCTCTGGGTGGGAAAATCTGGGTGGAGCGGAAGGGAGTGTCAGACTTCTACTAACTAAAAACCCACCGTGTTCCTTTAACTGCCCTTAAATTCCAGGGCCACGGTATCTCGTTAGAACATTCCCGCAACCCCGGCAGGCAATGGCCCTATAGGACCCCGTCACTATTGCTGACAGCTCTTTGAGGCGCGCGTGGAACAAAACGCACCACCGACCCAGGCCTGGTCCTTACCGGACGGTGAGCTACCCCTGCTCGCCGTCCGCAAACCCGTGCTTACGGTGGCCGGAGAGCGGCTCGCGATCCCCGACGCCCGGGGAGTCTCCCGCGGCGGCTGGGGCGTGAGGAAGAGAGGAAGAGAGTTGTCTCTCCCTAGCGTGTTCGGCCTCCTCCTTTGCTAGCATGACTGCTTTGCAGAAGGAGGCGACTGCATCCCATTATCTCTCGCTCCACACCATGCTCTGAACCAGTGCCGGGTGCTAGAGGTCACCGCCACCGATTGCCTCCACGAGGACACGGCGGTGCTCCGCCCAAGCAGGGCACACCTCAAACGTGTCCTCCGGATGGTCCTCACAATGACGACACCCGGGCGTGTCCTCCCGCTGTATCCGAAACAGGTACTTCCCGAAACAGCCATGTCCGGTTAGCACCTGCGTCAGGCGGAAGGTGGGGACGCCGCACTATGGAAAATACAGGTCTGTTTCTGATTAAAAATCAATAACTTTTTTATTTCTGAATATTATGTTCTAAAATTTTGCACAAATATAGAATAGTGTATATGGCTTGAAATGGAATGTAATTTTTTATGACTGGATTTGAAACCATACATTAAGAAATAAAACAAATTCAAAATTATAAAAAATGTCCAATATTTATTTTTTAACAATGAATACTATTATTTTAATGTTTACAAAAACCAAATATCATATAGTACATCAAAATACAAATCAATTTAAATAATATTTTTTTTTTTTTTTCTGAAAAAAAAAAAAAGAAAATGTTGCGGTTAAAATCGAACACAGATTAAACATTACAATTAATTAATAATTAATTGTAATGTTCACTTTCAAAAGATCTAAGGTGTCTTCATCAAGTTCCTTCACGTTTTTATTATATGGTTTTCTAATGCTGGTTATGTAAGGATCTGAAGTATAAAGAAGAGTATGAAATACATCCTCGTTTGTAGCGGATCTTGAGCATTTTCTAGCACGATGTAGACGAAATTTTTTATAATCCTTATTACGAGATTCTTGTGCATCATCCGAAAGTTGACCAATAGGAAGTATTGCAAAATGCTTTATGACACTTTCTCCATGAATCAAAATTTTGTGAACTGAAGATGGCATGTAGTACCAGTCATAATTGCTCACATAGATCCTGGCAGTCTCCAGAGCATAACTGCCAAATTTTTCAGCATTTATCATTACACCCGATGAAAGAGCTTGCAGAATTATGTGAAGTCGTTTAATCAAATTTATATCCACTCCTGTAATTTCAGCAGAGCAGCTTGCATTGTGAAAAAATCTTCAGGCAGTATTACCGTCATTAGAATTACCACTTACTTGTCTTGGTTTGTCGACGATTAATCCTAGCTCTTCACGGAAACGCCTTTGTACCAGGGTTTTCTTCTCTTGCTTTAGTCGTTTCTTTTCTTCGCTTGTGGCTGACCATGTTTGGAAAGACAGATTATAGGAAATATGTAAAATCATTTCCATACAACGAATCCAGGCGTGCAAAGTAGACAGTCCGTATTGATAAGAATCTTCATTTTCAGGCCTAGCAGTCACTTTAGTCAAATCGTTCATTTGGCATGGAGTAGCTCCACATATTGTACATGTGGAACCCGAAGGCGTATCTGTTAATACCTGAGCTACTTTGCCATCTATCATTGTAAGAAAGAGATCATGATTCACTTGCACTCCCTCACCTTCTTTGTTAATTAATGATGGACCCAAAGAATTTATTTGACCTTTTATTTCATCCACAACAGCTTTAGTTTTCTCGGGAGTTTCTTTGCAAAATTCTATTAATATAGGCCGGCAAAAACGAACAGATGATGGTACCGGATTTTGCCAGACAATATCACCTGTTAGCTCGTTAATTAACTTAATAGGCACCAAAGAAGTGATAAATAAATTTGCATCAGAAATTAGTTCAGACTCTTCAGGCAGTTTCTGTTTGTACTGGCTTTGACCGGATGAGCCATCACAGCCCCATTTACTGTATAGAAGTAAGTTATTCAATCCATTCCTATACACTGAATCTATTTTCAATATTCTAGCTGCAGTGTGATCTAATAAATCTTGAAGTCTTAATATTTTGCACTTGTGTCTGTAATTTCTATAGCTGAAGATAGTGGATAGCAAGTAGTTTTAACTTCTTGCACTTTGTTATATGGTGGAAACACAAAACATTTTCGTTCGTTCGTTAAATTTCTCAAGTACAAATACTGTGCTTTCGTTAAATCCAAGTCAATAAATACGCTCAATGCCTCTTCATCCGTTAACATTTTTGTCTGCCTTGCTTCTTCTATGAGAATCGAGAATAAGGTCTTATTTTCAGTTTCAGCAAACCTTAATGTTTCCACAAGTTTAGCTTCTGTTCCTTCTCCTATCGAACGTAACCCTTGAAGATATGCATTATAGACGTGTTCAAATCCATATTCATTAAGTAACATTGTATTTTTTCTTCTTTTACTGGATTCTGACAAATCTGGATAAGATACGCACGGTCTCCCACGTTTTCCAGAAGAAGTAGATGGTGTGGAGACGGTTGTAACGTCTTCAGTGTTCGGTAAAGTTACTGAATATTCTGATTCTAACCAATTACTGTTTTTAATTAAAAAACTATCCTTTTTCCGTGAAGCTTCTATCCATCGTTAATTAAAAGTGGGAATAATATGTCTTTGAAAATCACTGAGGATGAAACATAAGTTGTCTTCAGATACATGATAATTTTCTTTTAAAACTGTTCATAATGCCTCTAATGATTTTCCTCCTTCGATATACGAAAGTATTATTTCACGTTTAGAACACTTGAAAGTAGACATTTTGAAGAGTCAACAAAACACGTAGTTAGTTATATTGTATTCGTAACAATTACACTTCTATTAATTCACCACTATTCTGTTATTTACAATGAAATGAAACAACAGTTTATATACTATATGAAATATGAGGGTAGTGTGCATCTTGTTGATTAATATTTTCACACGCAAAATGAGTGCAAAAAAAGATAAACGCCCTAATATCAATGATAAATTACAAAACTTATCGCAAACTATTGATGTAAACACCAACTTTTCAAACCGCAATAGATAGCGAGCGGTTTTCCGTTTTCTGACTTTTATCACATTTTTACTAATTACTCCGAAAACCGCAAATTTCCGCAGCTTTTTTTTATTTGGTTATGTTTATAGATAGCTAGGCTACAAATCAACATTAAATGTAAAGCAGGGGTAAACGTGGGCAACTGTCAAAAGACTCAATGAATTTAAAAAAACTTTTTTTTCACCATATATTATTTTGCAATTATTTTAAGGTAAATGTTAACATAATATTAAATACATATTAGTTGTTTCATATTCTTCAAAAGACGAGGTATCCAGAAATATATAATACATTATACCTTTTCCTGTAACGTATAACAATAAAATCAATTTGAAAGTGATGAAGTGAACGGGCTTAACATGGACGTCCGTCAAAACTATAAAGTTTGTGGTGTTGTAAAAAAATCATTTCATATAATATGTATAATTTTTTGATATTATAGTCTAGTTTGGTCCTTAAACTATTGATTAAAATAAAAAAAGCATGGCAGTAGCGACATTGACAAAAACCATTTTTAATCAGCAGTTGTTCTACGACTTTCCACAGTGCGCCGTGTCGTCTCTCCAGCCACTCTTCAAAGAGGGGACGTACGGCCGCAATTGCGGCATGCCCAAGTCTAACTAGTCTAGTTTATATGTAGTGACTGCCTATCTGACCTCCACAACTCAGTAGCTGGGTAACACGATATTCAGTGGCAAAACTGGTGTCCAATTTTGTAACATGTTAAGCTGGTAACGTAGGTATTCACAGATCGACTTCCTGTTCTGCTGTTATTATTTAGCCACCACGAGCTACTCAGAGTGTTTATAATTGCCTTACGATAAACATTCTATCTTAAAGTACACACATGACAAACTTCATATACCCTCTAAAAAGTGCCAGCCAACTTGTATCGTCTGCTAACGAGCCGTTCACCGCTTACGACTATTAAGCGAGTATGAATCATCCACTGACTTGCTTGTTATTTTGCAAGATATTAATTTCGTGAAGCCGCCGCCATTACACCCCCCTTTTAATTACATTTAATGAATAAGCGAAAATTACCTTTTGTATTATTCCAAAACCTTTTATGTGGAAGCTCGCCTATCTTAATGAGGTTTTCAAATTTTAAATACTGTTTTGAAAATTAACGATCTTGCGTGGTTGAATGATCTGGGCTTGGAAGATTTATTTTCGGGTATTGTGTGTCTTGGAAGGCGTTTATTGGATTAAACTGACGCTTGTCCATCTTTGTACAATACGGGGTAGTCAAAAGCGAAATTACGAAGCGCAATTATTATTAGGGGATTTGGATAATTCCGCCAACCGTGCAGTTCTCTCTGCTTGGAGACAATGCGACAATAGTTAGTTACATTTCAAGTAAATAGGGTCCTGCTTCATATTCTCAAATACTAGGAAAACATGCACATAAGAGAGGATGGCTGAGCTCTACAGTTGGTGGAACAAGGCTTTCTTTTCGATGGTCTGTTAATTTAAAAAAATTGGCGAAGTACGAGTCAGACTCGCCCATGAAGGAGTCCGTAGTAACTACGCAAACAAACTTTGTTTTTCATAGTGTTTGTATGAAAAACAAAGTAATATTTGCGGTTTTTGAAAATGTGCTATATCTCAAAAACTGCTGACCCGATCTCGTTCAAATCAATTATCGTTGAAAGTTTTTATTAACCCTCTGCGACTGATGTGGTAGTCCAACAGACACCACGAAAAATTAAATTCTTTTTATTTCCGTTAATTTTCAAACTTGAGCGCCGGTGCTTTTAGTACCTTACTGTAGTGAGCTCGCGCGTCGGTCAAGGCACGGCGGGCGGTCGCAGTGAGCGCGCGTGTGCGAAGCGGAGGGAAGGTGTCCAGGAGACTACTACGTCAGCGTTAAGGTAAGTGTCTTCTATACTACCACCTCAGTAAAATAGTTATGTTATCATAGTGTCTCCTAAACAACCACATCAGTAAATAAGTTTTAAATTTCCAAGTTCTAATACTATTCAATTAATACTTAGCCAAATTTAAAAAATAATCACTTATACAGTTTCGTGTTATGCTTATGACTGAGTTGCAAAGGCGAAGTATAGTATATGTCGAAGTAGTATCTAAAGTCCACGCGGGTGAACTCGCGGCGCAAACTGTATATCATTTAAAATATAGGTATATCATATCTTATTTTTCTTATTTTTAGATGGCAGACTCAAGTAACAACGCTAGGCCAGGTACTTCTACTCGTAAGAGAACGTCGGCTGGAACTTTTGTGGGTCATGAAGACCAAATATTACAGTGGCTAGAAGAGGAAAGTGATATTGATGATGAAGTTGAAAATCCTACTCTTCCTTTTTTTACGAAGATGATATAATTTCATATGAAGAAGATCCACAGCCAAATGTAGAAGCACAACAGGAACCTGCTGCATTCGTCGAACGCCAACGATCTTCAGACGAGTCACAACAGTGCCAAAACCAAATAGTCATGTTGTTGATTTCTTCACCTCATCACATTCAAGAAATAGGTAATGATACAGGAAAACCAGTTATGATTACAGACTATAATCATACATAAGGTGGAATGGACGAGGTGGATAAGAAATGCTCTATTTGTTGTTGCAGCCGTAAAACTCGTCGATGAGTGGATTCTGGACAGGGCAGGCATAAATAGCTTTGTACTATATTAAAATTTTTCTGACAGTGATGGCAAAATGAGGATAGGAACCTTTTTTATTGAATATGGCAAGAGATTTAGTGCTAAATCATATGAAAACCCGAGTATACAATGAAGGATTGCCAAGGGAGCTGCGAATGACTGTGTCACTAGGGTTTTAGGCAAGAATCTCCCCCCTCCACCACCACTAGTTCGTTCTGTTCCACCAAGTGTCAGAAAACTTAGCTCTATTTGTCCAACAAAAATAAAAAGGCAGATGAAATACTGTTGCTGTGATTGTTTGAAGCCAATTTGCCTTCAGTGCTCCAAGCCACTATGTGATAATTGTCAAACAAAGCTGTGATTTGGAGACTGTCTAATTTTGTAGTCAACCAACGAATGTATCTCATGTTTCCTAGACTGATTACTCTAATTGTTAATTTAAAAAATGTAAAATGTTAAATTTAAAAAACGTTGATTTTGTAATTTTTCTGTCATTAATGTTTAAGTAGTGATTCAAAGACTGATTTATGTGAAGTCAATAAACACAATTTAATTTAAAAAGTAGACATTGTATTATTTATTTAAAGTAAAATTCACATAAAAAATAGGCTATTAATTAAATACAAATCAATAAAATAGCTGCAGAATTTAATTCAATAAAAATATTTGCTGTTGAAATGGTGTCTGGTGTACTACCACGTCAGCACAATAGTAAAAATTGAGCCGCGTCAGTCGCAGAGGGTTAATATCTACAGCGTATATATTTTTTTAGATTTTTCACTCCATTATTATTGAAGTTAGAGGGGACACAGACACACATTTAACCACTTTGGAAGCATATATCTTTTAAACAATGAATTAACTTTAAGAAAAAGTGGTTTTAGAAACCTCATTGTCATTTTAAAAGACCTGTCTATAGATACCACACACGTATAGGTTTGTAGAAAAAAATATATTTTTAGCTTTTTCCATTTCCCACCTAATTTTTTTTTATTTTCGTCTTAAAATCGGAAAGCGGTTCACAGAATACATCTATCTACTAAGTTTCAGTGTAGTGCTAACAGTTTGGGAATAAAATGGCTGTGACATACGGACGGACGGACAGACAGACATGACGAAACTATAAGGGTTCCGTTTTTGCCATTCGGCTACGGAACCTTAACGAAAAATGAGTCATCATCATCAGGATTCCTCACTATGAAAGAGAATGGACCATAATCCAATAAGGGGGATCGTAGATGTCACATGTCTTCAGATTTCTTGTCCTAGGACATGCCAGATTCATTAGGAGGTTTCTTTCACCGTTTTGAGAGTAGTGACAATGCAGGCGATGTAATTAATACAAAGTTATGTACGTGACTGGTTTATCGACTCAAATGTAAAACTTAAGTTGTGCCTGTTACCACTGCTCTGACTAAACAAACCACAACTAAAATTGTTTTTAATAATTTGACCACAGATTTTGTAAAATACATACAGTTTGCAAAGTATGATTTCTTATTTTTTAACGATAAATAATAGACTCACGTTTGACCACCATCTTGCCTGATGGTAAGTGATGATGGGGTCGAAGATGGAGCACGCTTACCTACAAGTAACCTATTCACTCTTGGCTTAAAGTTATAGCTATCGGGAAACACAGACTCCGCTCTTTTAACCACTTTTGGTTTGTATTGTGAAACACTTACGCTTATTAAGTAACTATGTGGATAACTTAATTAAATATATCTATGCTTTAATCATCTATGATTAAATAGAACTGTAGGTGCATGAATAATTTGTTTGTAACTTACACCTTTTATTTTCTCGTCGCACGTGCAATTGGTTGACATTAAAACAGCCTTAGTACATCACAGATATACGAATTCATATTTTTATTATTCTGGCTGTTGTTATGATAATATATGCAACCATTACAGCCCTTCAAAACAGACTCGGCTAACAATCATAAATGCTAGAGATTTATCCCGAGACGATTCAGTACTCGAGGGAATATTATGAGTGACGATATTACCTTTTCTGAAAAATAATAATCACGAATCTCTCAGGACACTGAGTTTATTTTACAAATGAATATAATATTTTAATTTAGTTGCACAATCATGGAATTCATGTGTCAATTGAAAAATTTCCCAGCTTTTTAAAAATTGTTTAACGCAAAACAACGTATATTTTTTCACAATCAAAAAGTATTCGAGATTAATTTCTGTAAAAATACATTTAAAATTTCTTCTGCTCGGCGGCATAAAGCACACATTGGAATCGGTTATGTCAATTGTTAAAATGAAATTACTTATATATGCATAAAATTAATACTAATATTATAAATCAGAAAAGTTTGTTTGTCTAAGCGTGCTCTATCGTATATCGTATTTCCGAAAGTACTGGCTGGATTTGTATGAAATTTGGAAATGAAAGCTTGAGGAAGGTTATTATAAGCTTACCATACATTATACCCGACTGCGAAAGAAGGAAGTTATGCTCTATATTCTATTCTATAATATACAATATATTTCTATATATTGTTCTATATTATTCTATATTCGTATATTTATATTTAATTTTATGCCACGCAATTATGCTGCCTTTTAACTCCAGATGAGCTATTTTTAACCAATTTCAAAAAAAGGAGGAGGTTCTCAGTTCTTCTTTAACATTTTTTTAATGTATAACCCTCATAACTCGAAGACGGCTGAACCGATTTGGAAAATTCTTGTTTTGTTTGAAAGGGTATATTTTCTTGTTGGTCCCATTGTCGTCACGTTAGGATCTGATGCTGGAATCATGGAGATATCGAGAAAACTCTTCAATTATTATAGGCATACCTATAGCGTTTTGGGTATTTCTTGTAGTACCTTGTGCAGTTGCTCTTGAAAAGCACCATTTGGGGAAGTGGAACTGATGATCAAGACCACAGATGACCACCGAAAATACTCAATATTTCGTAGTTTGCGATTCGATTACTTGAATATGGATGTCAAGCACTTTATGCTCGTCACAATGCATATAATGAAGTAGAGCTGATGGTGAAGTACCAGGTGAACGCAAAAATTAACGGCTCTGCATCGGCAAGAGCAATATTTTGTAAAAGGTGATAAGTAGTTGACATTTAGGCTTTTGTAAGTAGATAAATTACAAACCGACCCACTAAAAAGCGTGAAAAAAAGAACTTAATTTTTTTTTATTTTGTATTTCCTTTTTTTTTGACACCGCCTTCCGAAATTAAAGTTTTTTCGGCTTTGTAGTGTTTTCAAATGGAAGTTGGTTTTATTTTTTGCTAAAAAGTTTTTTCTTCTTCTGGGCATGCTTACGCGCCAAATTGCTCGGTCTTGAGTAGTCGTAGTTTTTCCTCTTTCCGGGTAATCCTGATCGTACCAAGTAGAAGGAGAGTGCACCAATGTATCAGCCCTGACCCAGCTCAATATTCAAATTAGTCAAACTATTAATGGTACACCAACGACACATCTTATCATTTTTAGGGTTCCGTAGCCAAATGGCAAAAAACGGAACCCTTATAGTTTCGACATGTCTGTCCATCTGTCCGTCTGTCCGTCCGTCCGTATGTCACAGCCATTTTATTCCGAAACTATTAAGACTATACATGTAAAACTTAGTAGATAGATGTATTCTGTAAACCGCTTTCCGATTTTAAGAGAAAATTTAAATAAATATTTAAAATAAAGGGGGCTCCCCATACATGGAACTGTAACTGAAAATATTTTTTTTTTTCATGAAACCTATACGTGTGTGGTATCTATAGACAGGTCTTTAAAAATGACATTATGGTTTCTAAAATGACTTTTTCATAAAATTAATCGTTTAAAAGATATACGCTTCCAAAGTGGTAAAATGTGTGTCCTCCCCCTCTAGCTTCTATAATAATGAAGGGAAAAATCTAAAAAAAACCATTTGTTGTAGATCTTAATATAAACTTTCAACCAAAATTGGTTTGAACGAGATCGAGTCAGCAGTTTTTGAGATACAGTATATTTTCTAAAACCGCAAATATAACTTTGTAATTCATACAAATACTATGAAAAACAAAGTTATTTAGCGTAGTTGTAAAAATTGTAAATAAGCTAGTTTTAAGAAATTTGTAAGGTTTTTTGTTTTTTTTTTTTTTCAAATAAATATAATAAGTATGTTATATTTATTATAGTTACTACGGAACCCTTCATGGGCGAGTCCGACTCGCACTTGTCCAATTTTTTCTGGTTGAGAACAACGAAGGCAAAAAAAAGATGTCGCGCTCGTTCACTAATAAGGTGGACTGATCAAGCGAAAAGCTCGTTGTCTTCCAAATTTTTCAAGGTCCTAAAAGACGTGCTGGACAGGAACCGGTGGAGGCAGATCATCAGCTCCAGATGGAACCTTGATGGTAATCACCAACCTCAGGGTCCCACCAGAGAGACACAGAGACCTGTTACAACTGTCCTAGATGTACAAAAAGATGACTTGCTTCATGTGTTTTCCAAGTTATATTAATATGGATACCCATTCACGCTCCAATATTGGTAACGTGGTAGCTTCCATGGATTGTAATGGCTGGAATAGAATAATATAAAACATGGATCATTTCATACATCGTCACTCAGAATACCAACCACGTATGTATCGCACAGTCGTGGCCCGAAGTTGTCTGTATAATTCGTTCGGCAAAACACTCGGAATATATAATTGTACGTAGTTAGGTACAGCCATTATTTAGATTTAGGCAAATCAGTCCGCACAAAACATTGCTTTTCACTTACACTGGTGTCGTTTGTCATGAGTTTTTGGTGTCTTCGGAGTTAGGACTAGATTGGGGTTGCGCTGTAGATGAAGCTTGACAATGTAGAGATATGATCGGCGATTAGAGGAGTACTGTGTCCTATAATTAGAAGTTTAAGGAAGGAGTTTAATGTTGGTTATATTGAACTACGCAACATTACTGAATGAATAAAAATTTTTAGGTTCGCTTGTTCAATTCATGTTTTGGAAAGAAAATGGTAATTAGCTTACATTATTTATGACTATGTGTGCCATTTTCCTAATGGGCAAAAAAAATATGTCAAACATGTAGATAAGTAATGCAAAAGTTGAAAACACAAAGACGAAATATGTTAGATCTGTTTCATTATACTCCTAATTTACTATTTTGAAGTTGTTATTAGTCATTAGTGTAATGAATTAATTATAAACATCTTTATTTGAATCAAAACATAATTAATAAAAATTATTGTGTATGAAAATAGCCACATTGTTTAAAAAATGTGTCGCTATTAACACCCAGGGAGACGCCCCGGGCGTCGTGAATCACGAGCCGATCTCCGGTCACCGTAGGCGTGGGCTTGCGGACTGCGAGCAGGGGTAGCTCACCGTCCGGTAAGGACCAGGTCCGGGTGGGCCATTACCTACCAGGGTTGCGGGAATGTCCTAATGAGATACCGTGGGCTCGAAACGTAAGGGCAGTTGAAGGAACAGGGTGGGTTTTAGTCAGTAGAAGTCTGACACTCCCTTCCGCTCCACCACGAGTGAGAGGAGTCTATTGATGATTTTCCCACCGAAAAAAGGTTTTAAATGACAACGTTCCAGATGGTAATTATTTAAGGGTGGGGGTGAGAAATAAAACAAGTAGATAATTGGAATATAAGCTTTTGGGGATATGCGGAACAGGGTGTAAAGTGCGGCATTCCCATTGAAAAGGGAGAATCCTCCGACCAGATAGGTGGTTTTGTCTGGTGGGCAACTGCCCGATGTTTGTGATCGGGTGATTTGTATGCAGTCTAGTTGAGCGGTGAACTCTGCTAGCGCGATACAGGATTTCTATCGTTTAGTTTGTATGTTGCGAGATAGATGTCGCTACAAGCTGAAAAACTAGAAAAAAAGTACAATAGAATTATATTGTTAATTAACGTACCCACCCTATTTACGAGCAAACTTGCATATATTGTATCGCAATATAAAATAAGTAACTAGAAGATTAGGACTTCAACCTTTTGATCTATATCAAAGTCCTCTTAGAATTTTTAAACAAATAACCAGCTCACAGAATGCTAGTAAAAATTCAATAATGAGGTCTTACTCCTTATTAATGGATTTTTAACCCGACGAAAGAAATATTATCATAGCCCTTTCACTATAATGAGTCCATTCTGTGCCACAAAAATAAAACTTGAATAAATTGGATTCGGCAATTTTAACATCACAAGTTTTAATTTGATCATTGGCAAGCTCATTAACGGCCATGAGGTATTTATTTCGAAAATGTTCAACATATTAAAATTACAACATATTTATTTAACTATCGTGGAGGTGGTGTGTTCTACTTTTAATTACTGCTCTTGTCATTTTCATTGACAATTTAATAACGCGTATTTTTTATTAAAACCGGGTGCGCCCTTAGCATATAGTCGTTTAGTTTGTAAGTTTTTGATAAGTTGGCTGGAGCCTGTAATATTTCCTTTTTATGGGGCTTTCATACTTACGTTACAACATCATTATTAGTTTAGAATTTCCTAATATCTGATATTAAGCTATTTTTTCTGCAATATTTTGTTTGTTTACGTTTCTGTAAAGTCATTCGTTTTTCTTTTTAATTCATTGCTGGAGCTAAGAGGTTAGGTAGCATAGGTAACTGATATTGTACCTCGTGATAAATTACATTTATTTCTCTTTTCATAATACTTAAAACTCGATTTAGCTAGAGAGATGACGGGGGAGCGGGCAGTCTACACCTAGAGCTCAAACAGAGAAAAAGTCTACAAGAATACTAATAATAGCTATCGGAGTGAGATGGTCATCTTTTGATATACGATCCGTGGCCCACCATCACCACCAACTGCTGCATCGACGATGCCTGACTTTTCACCCGTCCCACTACTACGGCCAGAGGGAAGGAAGACGAGGCCAGACGTTCTTCGAGCTCTACTGCTGAAGGAAGACTGAGGCCAACCGACCTGCAGCCACCTCTACGTGACCTCTTCGTTTTACTTGAACCATCAGCTCCGTTTAGCATCAACTCCGATCTCCGTCATCTCCAGTTCTGTTAGGGTTCCGTGACTCCAGCAAAATTTTATATAATTAATTATTCCTTTTATAAATCCTGTTCATCTTTTTCCCAATTGATTTCTTTCCCTTGCTATATTCCTTATAAAAGCGTGCTTCCCCCTAATTAGGCAAGCACCGTATTGCAACCTTACATTTCCCTGTCTACCCAGGGAGAAGTAACGTTACAAGCCTTTCATCATCATTATCTCTTTAGCGTTTTCTCAAGTACCTATGTTGGGGTCAGCGTCCTGTATAGCCAAATACAGCTGAATATGACAGCTGACCTCCAGAACCCAGTAGCTGGATAACACAATACCCTTTGACCAGATCAGTCTCAGATGTTCTGGCCTCTGACTACCCGCAACGACTGTCAAAGATGTTTATTTATTGACAGCCAGGATCAACGGCTTAAAGTGTTTTCCAAGGCACAAGGGTATCACACCATCACCTTCCGAAGTCCGGGCTACTACTGAGAAATTTCTTATTTAATAATAATAATATTCCACAACTTTCACACAACGCCATCTAGTCCCAAACTAAGCAAAGCTTGTGCTATGAGTACTAGACAACTGATAAACATACATATATATTTCTAAATACATACATATTATAGATAAATTACACCCAGACAAAGAACAAATGATTGTGCTCATCACACAAACATTTGTCCAGGGTGGGAATCGAACCCACGACCTTGAGCATAGCAGTCAGGGCCACTGACCACTAGACCAACAATTTTTATATAATAATTTATTTATTACACAATGTACACGCAGTTACAGGCATGGCTTATAACTAATGTATACATTACCCTGTTAGGGCGCAGCAAATTAACTTAAAACTAACATGTTGCAAAGTAAGGTACATACAATCTATATATTACAAGGCTCTCGTTGTTTTGTTTAATCCTATGGCTAGTTTGACAATACTAAATTTAATATAGAATAAGATTCTTTTTGATAAACTGAGTAGTCCTTTTTCCCGACCCGGGAATGGAGCCATTTTGGCTGGAGCATTGTAATTATTAAGGCTGCTAAATATGTCCGGTTAAATAGCTAATAACCTCATAGGATGACCCAGCGAGATGCCACTCACAAAAACATAGCTATAAAATAATAATTAGCATCGCTTTCACCGCAATCACTACCTTATTCCACCGAGCAATTATTTCCATAGCGAGTGCGGGAGTTAATTAACTCGAATACCATATCTTTACTGATTAACTTCGTCTTTAAACTCAGTTTGTATGACGAATAAATTACAAGTTTACTCAATTATTCTGATTACGGGTAACGCGTCGAGTTTACGGAGTTCAGGTCACTTATGGCTGATGTGGTTTCTGACTTCTTGAGAATTATATTCTATTCATTCTAACTGAACTGTGTCTTTACAAAAGGGGAAAGTTTTAAATATAAAGTTTTCGACTAATATAACAACGTCTCAATGAGATAATATTCTACCAAACAAAGAGGGCTTGAAAAAGGGTGCCTGACACTCTAACATAGTTTTTAAATACTACCTACTAACCCACATGGACCTGGTTGTTCGAAATAATAATAGTATACCTAAAGTTTATTGCAGGCTACTTAGTCTCCATTTAGAGTTAGTACCATAAAATAACTTACGAGCTAATCCAATAAATAGTACCAGTCAATCTATAGTGAAATAAAACGAGCTGGGGAGATAGAAATAATTATACCAATTAAACCAAAATTAACTCTTTAATTAAATAAACACAAAATAATAATTAACACAGTTATTCGCACTACAATACTTGTCACTTAACACTTAAATCGCACAGAAATTCACTTGTAGAGTTTCGATGACATCGCCTCGTATCTATACTAATATTATAAAGCTGAAGAGTTTGTTTGTTTGTTTGTTTGTTTGTTTGCTTGTTTGCTTGAACGCGCTAATCTCAGGAACTACCGTTCTGATTTGAAAAATTCTTTCAGTGTTAGATAGCCCATTTATCGAGGAAGGCTATAGGCTATATATCATCACGCTAACACCAATAGGAGCGGAGCAGTAATGTAGAATGTTTCAAAATCGGGGGATTTTTTTTTCCACGGGGACGAAGTCGCGGGCGGAAGCTAGTCTTCTAATAAGACTGACCCTCCGCGTTCCGTTGCGAGCTATTTATACCTCGATGTACCTGTGTGTTCCAGAAAATTCTTGTACAATCGACTCACTGCCAATACTGCCAAGAATGTTCCAGAAGCTTCTCGACATACTCACGCTGCCAGGTGGCGTTACTGTCTCGAACATTCTAGAAGTCGATGTTTCTCCATATACTCAGTACTGCTACTCGCTAACAGGTGGCCTTAGTGTCTTGAATGTTCTAGAAGTTCGTCGAAGTTTCTCGACATCTAAGCGACTGGCGTAACAATAATAATAATTCAGCCTCCCACTTCAGGGACATAGGCCTCCTCTCTACGAAAGGGAAAGAGCCGCAATACAACACGCAGGCCCAGGTCAGGTTGGTAGGTATCATATGTCTTCGTATTGTTGTTTCTAGGACATGCCACTATCCTCTCTCTTTAATTTGTTACTATTTTCTATACAACGTGTAATTTAAAGGGTATATACATACCGAGTGCACGGCTTCTTTGGATGATAACAAACGATATGGCAAGGGTTTTGTAATCCTATGTCTACATGTGTGGGGCATATTAGAGATTTCAATACATTGATACCAGAGGCCGAATTTTTCAAATTAAGAAGAACGAAGAGAATTTTCGTTTTATTGGCAAGTGACGTGGAAAGTGATGACCCTCATAGTGCTGTGACACGTTTGTTATTACTGGTATTCAAGAAACATATGAAACCAATAATTTGGGGTCAATTCTGTGAGTCACTTATTTTGAGCTGAAGCTTTGCATAGAGACTCCATACCAGATGTTGTCTTCAGTCCTTTTGGATAGATATGGGGTTTCCGTTACACGTTGTATATCTCAGCTTTGTTTTTTTTTATGTATATACAACATGACGTAACAGAATAAACGCAATTCCTGAAAGTAGTTGGTTCAGAATCGGCTTCTGAATCGATTTCCTTATAAAAATAGGCGTTAAATTTTGACGGCAAAATCTTTCATTTAACTTAAAATGGAAACAAAGTATAAAAAAAAAACAAATTAATATAATACTTAATTCAAGAAAATGCGCTCGTGTGCGTGTCGGCCGCTAATATTGCATGAGTGTATGCGTCTGCGTAAGGATATTTTATGACGCACATACGTTTTGGGTTTAGTAAGGATAACTATTTTATAAAAAATGTCTAGGTTTGATTTCAATTTATTTAGTTACGTATGTTGTTATTCTAATTGGGGTGTCTGAGGTATTGCGCTTAATCTGTTACACCTTGTATATGTATATGTGCATTGAGTATGTAGGTTATTACTTATTATACTATATAAAGCTAAATTACCACTCACTGACTCACTGACATAATTGTTCTCCCAGATGGTGGATGGGGAGGTGGGTATATTTTGACAGATTCGTAAACAAGTAACTCTGAAACCTACGGGAAAAGTGCCAAACCTCCCCTTTTCCCCCCCCTTCTCCCCCCTCCCTATCGTATCTCGGAAACTACGAGACCCGTATTTTTGTTTTTTACGGATTCGTATAGAGGAGGCTCGGTAAAGTAAAAACCATTTTTCAAAGTCCCCCCCCCCGCCCCCCTTCTCCCCCCTTTAGGCGGATCTCGGAATCTAAGAGACTTGGAAATTTTTTTTTTTCAGATTCATTTAGAGGGGCAATGCTTTAGTCGAAATACTTGTGCA
Source organism: Tholera decimalis (assembly GCA_943138885.2). NCBI lineage: Eukaryota > Metazoa > Arthropoda > Insecta > Lepidoptera > Noctuidae > Tholera > Tholera decimalis. The sequence continues at coordinate 9,620,498 of OW964552.2, read as the reverse complement.
ACCCCCCCCCCCCCCATCACCCCCCCACCCTCTTTTTTTTTTTTTTTTTTTTCACAATCTCGCGAGGTGCTTGCACCTCGCGCAACACGCAAATACCAATTTCTTTTTTCACAAGCACGCGAGGTGCTTGCACCTCGCGCAACACGCAAATACTAGTTTATTGTATATAAGTGAATAGTACACCATGGACTACCCCCGTATTTATTTTCTCCTGCTGTGTCAAATCCATCCAAAGGTTGTCTGTAAAAGATCGCTTTTAGCGATAAGACCGCCCATTGTAACACCCTTTGTAGTTTATAAGTCCTCATTTAATTCTTTTATGGTGTACAATAAAGAGTATATCTATCTATCTATCTATCCTTCACCGATTTGAGAACAGTGATGATGTTATAAATTACACAAAGTAATGTGCTTGACTGGGTTCGAAACAAAGGCCTGCAACGCGTAAGTCGGGCCTATTAAATCTGGGCCACCACTACTCAAAAGTATATAATAATAATTGTTTTAAAAACTTTTTTTTTGTCTGTTATCAGTTTTGAATATTTTATAATTAAGATATCATACAGTTACATAACAGAACTCGGAACTGAGCGGTCAAAGAGTCTCTATCTCTTGAGGATGCTCAGTGGAGAAGCAAAACTAATGTCGAGTCAGTGGCGGCCTAAGGCCGCTGCCTCGAATTTTGCGGGCAGCGGGGCGGCGCACGGTGGGCTGAAAATCGGCTTTCATAGACTTAGGCATTTTATTTTGCAAGTGCGAGTTTTTTTGCCGGATATCACTTCTATTAGTTATAACAATAAACAAAAATGACACCAGAATTGATTCTGCACAGAAACGAAGGAATTATAATTTTTTTACGAAAATTTTGTATAGAGCTAGTATGAAAAATCGAAATATCTCTAAAACGGCAGCGATAACCGTAATATCCTTATAGGGGGTTATAGTACTAATTATTTATGATTTTTTGACATACGTTACATAATGGTTGTAGATGCCTTTTTTTTTAAAATCGTCAAAATATTTTTATTTATTTTTACATATTTAAACGTTCCTTTTAGTGTTTAAGTTGAAGAATTCAGAGCTTTAACAACTCTTATCATAAAATAGCATCACCCATATAGACCTGAAGGACTAGACAGAGGTGTGTAGTGTCTTGTTGATCTTGTAAGATTTCCAACAATACCAAATAGTTGAATATCAGTGTCAAAGTGCCCATGCTGTCGCTTCTTTTTGAAAGATAGGGGAATGAAATTGTTAATTGATCATACCCTAAAAGTATGATTACAACATAACCGGACACATAATAATAATAATATCCTTATAGGGGATTATAGTACTAACATTATTTATTTTAACATATGAAACTGTTCAAAACGATCCATGAACTGTGTCAAAGTTAAGAACATCGTTAGGAAGCATGTTTTTTCCCCAAATATTAAGAATATGTGAAAAAAAAAGACTGTATATAAACTTTTTATTGATAGGTAATTTAAATAAAACAGAAGTAACAAAAATAATATCTAATAAATTCAATTATACAAAATACATATTTGAAACTATAATTTATGAAATTATTAACTAAACATATTGGTACAATAAACTAACATAAATAACAAAAGAACATAAAGAAAAATAATTAAATTTTACAAATTTTCTTTACAACTTTCGTTGTCGGACTCCAATTCCGAGTCAGAATCCAGATCGGATATACCTACAAACTCGAACTCAGTTTCCGGAAACTGTATTAGGTCGAGAGTTTCAGCAAAAAAGGTTGTCTTCCTTTTGGCATCTAACTTCGGCCTTTGTGCACTTAGAAAAGGATCCGAAGAAACAACAAGCATATTTAGGATATCTTGATTAGAATCTTGCCTGCTTCTTTTCCGCGAATGATGTTCCCGGAACCTCCTAAAATCTTTGTTTCGAGACTCTGAGGCTTCTTCCGAGAGAGTCCCAATCGGGACAATATTATTTTTTTCGATTATGTCAGCTCCGTGTATTAATAGTTTATGTACGGTTGATGACATGTAGTACCAGTCGTATAATTCCACGTACTTTTCTGCTGTTTTGCGAGCAAAATCTTTAAATTTGATGACATCGATCTTCTCACCAGATGTTATTGCTTGCAAAATAACAGCAAATCTTTTTATCAGGTTTTGATCCAACCCAGTAATAGCTGCAGTTTTATTGGGAAACTCGAAAAACTTCCTTGCGGTATTCCCGTCATTGGTAGTTCCCGAGCCTTGTTTTACTATATCAATTAAAAGATTGAGCTCCTCTTTAAATTTATTTTGAATGTTTTTTTTTCTGTTTTGTAACATATCTTTATGCTCATTACTTCTTGCTGCCCACTGTTTGAAGTCAAGTCTGTACGCAATGTGTAACAGACATTCCATGCAATTTATACGGGCATGTAGGGATGATAGGCCAAATTCATATATGTCAGAACACACAGTTTTTGATGTTACAGCATCTAAGTGGTTCATTTCTGTTGGTTTTGCTAAGCACAGGTAGCATGATGCATTTGATCTAGCTTCAGAAAGGTACGTGCAGACTTTTGCGTCGATCATTGTCATCATTAGTTTATGAGTCACCCTGTTACTATTAATGCACTCTGTGGGGTTAAGGGCCTCAATTTCCTCATCCATTTTTCTTTTGTTATCAATGACAACTGCATGGCTTTCTTTTACAAAAGTGAACTGAACCGGACGACAATAAAAAGTTGAGCATGGTTTCGGGTTTGTCCATATAGTATTATCTCCATCTGTCAGTTTCAGTGGCACCAAGGAGGTCATGAAAATGCTTGAATCATCATGCTCGCCGTCCATTTTCTGCTTGTATCGGCTTTGATTGGAAGCACCATCAAATCCCCACTTCGATATCAGCTTTAACTGCTTATTTTCCACATTATCAGAAAGACTTTGAAGAATCCGCTTCACCGTGATGTCAAGTAAAGCTTGAAGTGTAATTCTAGCTGATGAATCCGTAACTGATACTGATTGATTAGGAGGGTAGCATGCAAGCTTAGTTTGTTGCAGTTTATAGTAGGATGGGTAAATATCCTTAGCACCTTCCCGAATGGCAGTCTCTCGCAACGTAATATATTGCCACTTTGAAAGCTTAAGTGAAAGAAGCAATCCAAGTGCTTTCTCTGGTGTAAATATTACTGTTTTCTTAATGCTTTCCTTGATTTTAACGGCAGCTTCTGGATTTTTGATCATATAATTGATTACAGATGCGATATCTTCATAACCTTCTTCTTTTAAACGTGCTGCAGCTGCATATGCCAATTCACAGGAATCCTCGCCTATGTGCTCACTAGATCTTCTCTTTTTCTGTTTGCTTCCCAGATCTTTGAATGGTTTTCGGGACCTTTTTGTCATTGTTCCAACAGTCGATGATGTCGAAGGTTCTGGAGAGACTGAGCGTGCTCTTGGTATCTCATCAACAGTTGGTTCTTGATTTATTAAAGTTTGCACGCAACTCGGCCAATCAATATTTGCTTGCAACCACTCTCCGTACGTATTTCTAAACTTATCAAAGAATCGTTTAGATTTCTGCCACCTGTTTAAAGCAGCTCGCGTGAATCTCCGGCAAAATTCTTTGAGAGTTACTTGATCTTCGGCAGAAAGGCAATCGCCTATGCGGGACACAATTGCACTAAACAATACTTCATGATTAAATGAAGGACACTCACTTTTTAGAAGAACAAACAAATCTAAGTTGGTGATTAAACTTTCCATTCTAAGATTTTGTAGTCGCAAAGCAAATAGTTTTAGTGTTAGCAGTTACACGGTTGTGAACAATCTAAATTATGGAACAAAATTATAGCCCTTTTATTGTATAAAGTCAATAATTAGTTAACTACCCTCATTAAAGTTATAAAAGATATGATAATAAAAATTTATAATCGTCAAAAACATTTCGTAGAACTCATAGTAGAACTAATCAACATTAGCAAATCACATTAGCTCACTAATTATAAAAAGGTGAATGCAGTTCTTAGTTGGTATTGTTGCGAGATATTTCAAATCATTTAATCACTTAATAGGCTCATTAGAATCAGAAGACTACAACCATCATTCTAATTACTTAATTACTTGTCATCAGACTCATTAGATGACTACACAATATGTTATTTTGTATTTTGAACGTATGCAAGGTTTTAAAATTCCTTTTGTGTCGATATTATTATGTGTCCGGTTATGTTGTAATCATACTTTTAGGGTATGATCAATTAACAATTTCATTCCCCTATCTTTCTAAAAGAAGCGACAGCATGGGCACTTTGACACTGATATTCAACTATTTGGTATTGTTGGAAATCTTACAAGATCAACAAGATACTACACACCTCTGTCTAGTCCTTCAGGTCTATAGGGGTGATGCTATTTTATGTTAAGAGTTGTTAAAGCTCTGAATTCTTCAACTTAAACACTAAAAGGAACGTTTAATATGTAAAAATAAATAAAAATATTTTGACGATTTAAAAAAAAAAAAGGCATCTACAACCATTATGTAACGTATGTCAAAAAATCATAAATAATTAGTACTAAAACCTCCTATAAGGATATTACGGTTATCGCTGCCGTTTCAGAGATATTTCAATTTTTCATACTAGCTCCATACAAAATTTTCGTAAAAAAATTATAATTCCTTCGTTTTTGTGCAGAATCAATTCTGGTGTCATTTTTGTATATTGTTATAACAAATAGAAGTGATATCCGGCACAAAAACTGGCACTTGCAAAATAAAATGCCTAAGTCTATGAAAGCCGTTTTTCAGCCCACCGTGCGGCGGCGGTGGCGGCGCGGGAGCGGCGCGGGCAACGCAGACCAGTTCTCGAAACCAGCGGGCAGATCGCGCGGCGCTATAGCGGCGTAGTGTTGTGTTCGTGGCTGTGCCGTCGAGATATTTGTTTTTATTCGCGAACGAAATGTCTGACCAATGGCGAAAACACCTTATAGATTCTAATTTATTCCTAACGCTCGATTTATTGTTGGCAAAAGAAGAAGTGAATACCTACTATAGGGCAAGGAAAATAAAAGGCGAGTTTTATAGAAATTACGAAGAACAGAGACAATGTCCCGACAAATTCTACGACTACATCAGAATGAGTGTAGAAACTTTTGACTATATTTTATAAATAGCCGAAATAATTTGCTCTTGCACGTCCGAGGACATTTCGATACGTCACAAAAATAAATAGCACAACACTGCAAAGCAGACGCGCGGGCAGTCGCGGCTTGATTGGAGTGCACCGTTGCTCGCTTTCCCGCCGCTCCCGCGCCGCTGTTTTCGAGAACCGGTCCATTTAAATGTACGCATAAGATCCTGCCGCTCCCGCGCCGCCGCCGCCACCGCCCCGCTGCCCGCAAGATTCTAGGCAGAGGCCTTAGGGGGTGGCGTACAGGGCAATCTCCCGGGGCCTCGCTCTAGCAGGGGCCTCGCGCAACAACCCCAAGCAAATTAAAAAAATATAGATTTTTAAACAATATTTTTTTTATTTAAAACTTTTGATTTCGATCCTTAATTACTTATTAATGTTATAAGTTACATAACGGTAAATTAAAATAAAGTTAGTTAACAAATACCTAAACCAAACAACCGGACATACTTTCGCATCACATACTTTTCACGAAGGACAAAGGGCCTCGCAAAGACCTGCCGCCCGGAGCCTCGCCGTGGGTAAGGCCGCCTCTGTGTCGAGTACAAGTTTGGTTTTCATGCTGTCTCGTGTTTGATTCAAATTCTGTCGGGCCAAAAGGGCTATTGGGTTTTTAACAAGCTTTTATTATAATAGATACTTCTCAGTAGTAGCCGGGAGTATGGTATTTGGTCGTGTTATGTCTCGAAAAGTCGTTGGTGATGTCTGCGGCTGATCTCTCTTCGGTCGTGTCGAATTGCCATCCCAACGGACTATGAGAGCTAAGGGATTGAGAGTTGCATTACGTCACCTTCTTCATGGGCATACAAACACATAATTATACTTATTATATAGTAAGAAAAATAGACAAACATTATGGTATAGTTTGTTTGTGTTTTAGAATCGCGTAAATAAGCTCTTGAAAAAAGATAGTTAATTAGAAATCACAAACAAATCCTTCAATTTGGTTTATATGTATGAATAGATAGGATCCCGTTTGACCACCATCTCACCCGGTGAGGCGATGACGAGGTAGATGATGAAGCACGCTTGCCTAGAAGTAACCTATTCACTGTTGACTTAAAGATCCCCAGGATACAGCTGTTAAGAAACATAGACTCCGGCTGAGGTTCCACTTGTACTGCCTATTTTATTGCACTGTATTGTTATGCTCTGAATTCAAATCAACTATATTAAACAAGTTCATGTTCACCTCAGGTTTATGTGGTGATTGGTCAGAACATGGAACTGCTGTAGTGCTTACAGACTGAGCTTTACAATTAAAATTTAAGTAAAATTTAGCTATCTTTCTTATGACACCTTCCTCCTCTTGCAATATTTTCAATAACTCTTTTCATTTATAAAAAGTACAATACTGATTATTTGCTACCAAATTCTATGCAAAAATTACTATACTTATTATAATACTCCTATGTACCATTTTTTCGAGAAAATCTACGGTCTGTGATAATCTCGAAACACCGATGTTTTAGATGTTTTACTTTTCTACTAAGCTTTCACAAAATCCTGACGTGTTAGAAAAGTTCTGACGTCTTTTGACCACGTCGAAAATCTTAAACTAATCAATGGAACAACAATTTTTAACACACCAAAGGTAGTACACACCAAAATCGTTTCAAACAAAGCATGGGCTGTAAAATCTAATCTCTTCATTTTATTTTCAAACTTTTATGATATCATAGTGAACACAAATTCAGCTAACAGACGGTATCAATACTATAAAACAATTTCAAAATGCCTACATTTCTATTAAAATTCTATCGATGGACATAAAAATCACATTCGTACATCGGCCACTATACGCTCACAAATAAAACGAAAACAGTGGAAAAAACTAGGCGCTATCGTAAAAATGCTCTCTTTTTCACTTATTTGATTTAGTGTTTTCGATTTTCGCTGTATAAAAATATGTTTGACTTCGTTTGTAGATTCAACTGTGACTGTCAAAGGGCCAATTAATGGGAATAGAAATTGTTGTACTTAAGGCGCTGTACAAATGTTTTGACAGCACTGTAAAGTGCTTTTGATGGCTGGCTAAGGGAGTTGCCACCGGTTGTAATAACACAAGTGTCACTCCACGGGTTAGTTTCAAACTCTCGCTGTTACAGACGGTGCTCAGCTTTAGGAGAGAGAGTTAGTTTTTAATGAATTAATTTAGTTGGAATTGAGGTGGTTTAAATTGTGGACATGTTCAGCAGAACCTGTTTTTGGTAAACTTTGTTATTTTAATTGGCATGTGGTACTGTTAGGTTAATAAAGGTATAGATAGCATTCAATTTGATCGCTGATTAATCTTTATAATTCAGAGATAGCCGACTGGAAGTGTTCCCAAAATGTTTTGTGCAAATAGTCGGGTATTCGCACAAAACATTTTGGGAACACTTTCATTGTGAGTTATGTCTAAGTTAAGTCTAAGAACTGGAATTCCCTGCCGGAGTCTGTATTTAAAAACCATAGCTATAACCTGTCCTTAAGTCAATAGTGAATAGGTTGCTTCCAGGTAAGTGTACTGTTTCATCTTCTACCACATCGCTTACCATCAGGTGAGATGGTGGCCCAACACCAGTCTGCTATCATCAATAAGAAAATAACTTTTTAAACAGTCGGTCGCTCATTGATCGAATTAAGAGATCGCCCTAGAGACTGAGGAAAGCATCACTGTGAGATGCGGTCAGCGTCATCAGGTACTAAACTTGATTTAATGTTATCGGAGTGTGTTTGCGTTACTTACCATAGACTGACTAAAACCTCGTAATCATCATCGCAAAACTCGGGAGCACTTAAATATTCTTGGACATGGCCACCGACTGGTGGCCGCTTCTGCGGGCCTCGTCTGGCCCCTAACTTCACAGTAATTATCGAATAATATTAAAGATGGTTTTTACATTATTAACGATTCCCAAAAGTGTTAGACTAGCTTTGAGAAGCTTCTCCTACTTTCGGCCTTATTATTCGCCTTACAGGTCGCATTTTAAGAATCTTCTTAATATGATATATTCACTTGAAGTGTACTGTTTTATTCATCCAGTCAATCCATTTGATGTCCTCCACTTCACCGCGCAGCTTTCACAGGTATGCTGAAAGAGATTTCTGTAGAAGTCAGCATCACGTTATTATTTTATTTTTACTTCTTTTTACTATTTATTATATGCGTTTACATTAATCGTTAAAGAAATAACAGTTACCCAAATATTGCATCCAAATTAACACTGCACACGACTGTATTCGTACCACAAAATCATAGTTCCCAGGTAAATTATGTAATTCGGATATACGAGGCCAACATAACGCGGTGTTCCAGTAAGTGATATTTACGGTGTGCTCGCCTGTACCTGGTATGTCTACGTCACTATGAATTAGTGCGCTCAACGGATATATTCATTGCCCTGTTACTGTAAACTGTTTATGGTTGATGAATTAATTATTTCAATTATGGATAATGGTGGATGATGTATAGTTGGCTGGGGTATCTCGTTAGAATATACCTGTAGGAATGTTCTTACGAGATACCATGGCTCTGGAATGCATGGGCAACTGGAAAAATTGTATGGGTTTTTTATCAGTAAAGATCTGCCATCTTTTCTACTCTCCACCCTTAACGAAAGGAATTATTTGATGATTGTCCCCCCGAAAAAAACTGGTTGAAATTAATTTCTTGGATACTTTAATATTTTGTGATTAAGACTGAATATTATGGTTCAATAAAGTATAAATTTACCTGTATAGCTTTTGTCACCGAACTAGTAAAAACAACTGAGCTGTTAAAATTATAAAGCGTAATTTTGTATATTTATTTATTTGTTATTATTATTATTAAAAACATGTTACATTAGCATCTTAAAAATAAGCCAATGTCCCACAAAACCGTTTACACGGTTTGTCTGTGAGTACAGATATTTAAAAAACTAGATATACATTTCTAAAATAACTATAACATAAACGTAAAAGAGAGAACATTAATTATGTATTCTCGCCAAACTGTAAAGACTGGCGAGTAAAAATAACTGTAGAAAATAAAAATAAAAAATACCTACTTGAAAATATTGAATGAAAACAAAATTAAAAATTATAAATTACTAATATACCACTTCTTGAGTGCTTTTGCAAATCTACTCTTTTTATTCTGATTTAAGATATCTGCAGGCAATGTATTGAGTAGGTAAGGTACTCGCTTATCTTTTGTTCTATCACCAAAGTAATTATTTACTCTAGGTACATTAAATTTACCTGCAGATACTGTCCTCGTTGCGTGGTTATGAGTAACTAGCGAGTGACGCTCCCAACTGCCATAACTGTTTACCAGGAGGAGATATTTATGCTTTACTCTAACAGGAAGAATTTTACAAATTTTGAAGAGCTTATAATAATTGTCTTTGCATGAGTTTTTTGTTTTATTGCTAACTAATAGCTTCAAGAATCTAATTTGCTGAGCTTCTAATAAATCTAAATAACTTTTAAATGTGAGTCCATAGCAGTCAAGAGCATATACATATATACAATATACATATGTTACCGGAAATGTATGAAAACTAAGTATTATATACAGTTCCTAGGAAATGTATACAATTCCAAAAGCTATTTAGGAAATGTATAAAATATTATTTCAAACATTATTTAATACACACATATCCTAGGAAATGTATACATTTCCTGTAATTTGTATAACATTCCGATATCGTATTAGACAAATGTATAAAATGAATGCTCTCTGTGAACAAATAAATCAAACACGTTGCTAAACAGAGAAACAGAATTTTTATTTAGACTCTCGTAGAGGCAATAGGTAACTATCATTTTGTAAAAAAAATATAATAATTATATTCGTATGGCTTCTTACTACTTAAGCTTCAAAATTAACTATTTATTAATTTTTAAAGCCCATCTAGCACAAAAATCTACTTACATTTTCTTACAAAAGCTCAAACTTTCATTTGGCAAGTAATCAGTCTGTCATGTGTTTTTTTTTTGGGTGGGAAAATCATCAAATGACTCCTCCCGCCGTGGTTGGAGCGGAAGGGAATATCAGACTGCTACTGACTAAAAATCCCACCTGCTCCTTCAGTTGCTCTTACGTTCCGGGGCCGAGATATCTCATTCGAACATTTCAACAAGCCCGTAAGGCAATGGTCCTATCGGCCCCCATCAATGCAACCGACTGCTCTTTAAGGCGCGCGTGGAACACGGCGCCACCTACTCGGGGCTGGTCCGTACCAGACGGTGAGCTACCCCTGCTCACAGTCCGCAGACCCGTGTCTACGGTGGCCAGAGATCGGCTCGAAATCCCCGACCACCGGGGCGTCTTTCGCGGTGGCTGGGGCGTGAGGAAGAAAGTTGTCTGTCCCTCACGTGATCAACCTCCTCCTTCGCTAACATAACTGCTTCACAGAAGGAGGCGACTGCCTTCCATTCCTCTCACCCCGCACCATGGCCTGAACTAAGGCCGGACGCGTGAGTACGCCACCGATTGCCACGACGAGGACACGGCGATGCTCCGCCCAAGCAGAGCACACCTCCATAGTATGCTCCACCGTGTCTTCCGGGTGGTCCCCACAATGGCGACACCAGGGCGTGTCCTCCCGTTGAATCTGACACTGCACAGGTAACTCGCGAAAAAGCCATGTGCCAGGTGCTTACCGGACAAGCACCTGTACCAGGCAGAAGGTGAGGACGCCGTGGCGTCTTCTCTCAAGCCACTCCTCCTTTACAAAATAAAAGTCTTTCTATATTTTTTATCAAACTATATAATATGTAATGAAGGTCGTCCAGGTAATACGTAAAATATAAAATATTTTAAGGTTAGCTAGTAAATAATCTTCCGTTAACCCCGCGTACCCATTACCATCTTGTATGTATTACATTTCCGATTGCTATTTAGGAAATGTATAGATTTCCTAGGAAATGTGTCTAACATAATTTATTTTATACATTTCTATATGATTTTAGGAACTATAATTATACATTTCCTAGGAATTGTATACAATGACGGATTACATAAATTTCCGTTAACTTATATATTCCGTAGTCAAGTAAAATACACATCCACATATTATGGATATATTTAAATCAAGATCTTCCACCCATTTGTCCATGGATACCCCTTAAAGAAGTTTGCCCGCCTTGACTACGCTTTTCTCATTGCTAAACTCTCCTACCCCTCCCTCTTACCTTATTTCTCATTTTCAATTTCTATGTTTTTCACACGCTAAAAGTCTGCGCTCTTCCAATAATCTTTACTCTGTCCTTCTCATAAATCTGATTTTATTCATTCTTCCTTTTATATACAGTCTATTCCTCTGTGAAATGCACTACCTCTTGATATCAGGACGGCCACCAGTCAATATGCGTTTAGGAGAAGAGGTCCATATAAAAGATTTACACACCTAAATATCAACACATTTATTCACCAGTATAACAATAAGAAAATAATATAATCTTATTTATAAATAAACTTATTTAAAATATAAAAAGGACAAAATATTTAGGACAAATTTACGAAGTGTTAATATTCAACAGCAATTGATGGACCTTTTTTTGGACCTGGCTTTTGAACGCCATGATTTTGTAAAAACGAGATGGCGCTATTCGTACGTCTCTTTCACACTCTGGAACAATGATGTTTCACATCATAGTTAGGTCCTTGATATCGTTCAGGGTCATTAGCAAAATTCATCTTTAATTTCGAAGCAATAGAATATATTTTAGGCTATGCTGGAACCACAGGTACATCCCCAGGCAGGGGTGGAGTATTGGGCACGTTCAGTCTTTTTTCTTTCTCATCTTTTTTGTGCTGACTGTAGAACCAACTGGAAAAGGAATGAAACAAGTTTATATTTGTTTTGACTTTAATAGTATTTTATTTTATTTTTGTTTTGATTTATATAGTATTTGTAATTTGATTAATGATTAATAGCAATGGGTGTAATTTATCTGAATAAATTAATTAATTTATTATCTATACTAATATTATAAAGCGGAAAAGTTTGTTTGTTTGCTTGAACGCGCTAATCTTCGAAAATACTGGGTGGATTTAGATGCAATTTGGTATGGAAGTAGCTTGAAGCTTGAGGAAGGTTATAGGCTACTTTTTACCCGACTGCAAAAAAGGAGAGTTATGTTTTTACCGTGATAGAATCCACGGGAGCGAAGCCCCGCGTGAGTACTAGTTTATACATATAAGTATAGAAGGCAAATTAGTGTGTTGTTTTTTAGTCAGATTAAAAAACTATAGATGACGTAATATTGCGCTTACGTAATCTTAAAAATTACTAGCGATAAGCTTCGTTGCCTTATGCAAGAAACTCGAATGCAATTTTGATAACATTACGGGAAAACATTGATCACATTGTACATTGGTAGCAAGCAATGTAGAGCAATCATTGCGTTGAAATGTAGGCTTATCGGCAAAATACCTATTCTACAACTGCATAATAGTTAATGTAGGTTCTCATATCAGCAGTTCTCATATTGAGCAGTACGGATTGTATGGACTTCAAAAGAGATTTTGAGCTCAGAGTTCGTTTCGGTTTTTCTTCTCAGGGTTGCCAGCTATGGAACACGTGCCTTATTTAGTGTTATTTAACAAGGAAAAATTACAAGGTAAAAAAAATATACTCTCCTAGTAATCCTGTTGGGATACAGCCCACTATGAGACAGAATAGGCTGTAATCTGCCACGCGAGCGCAGTGCAAACTAATGGATATCGCATATCTTTGATTTTTTTTTTCGGATTTAGGACACGCCGTTTTCCTAATGATATTGTCCTTTCCCGATTTGAGACCAGTTGTGATGACTATATAACTGGGTTCGATCTCCTTTCCTGAAACTCGTAAGTTGCTACTGGTCCACCCCTATACTATAAAGATTTAATAACGTAAATGATTTAAAAAATATGTTAAAATAAGCAACCTTTTCACGTGAGTGGATACTACTCTTATAAGGACTGTTTTATAGTAAATTATCGGTACACTTTTGTCGTTTGAGGCTTTTTTGATGAATTTGATTTTGAGTACCTTGGATTTATATCGCCAACAAGCACTTACTCATTCTTAAGAAGATATTTTTTTTCAAGCAAACCGGACCTTGAATAAGATGAAGAGCTTTTAATATAATTTTTTGTGATAAATAAATGTAAAAATATACCACAGATGTTTGCTCAATACCTTGGCTATGAGAAAACAGGTCCCTTCAACATCTGGCTACGAATAACGCATTATCAGAGTTGTCACCGAATAATAATAAATGGTTAAGAAATCTAGAAATTTCTGTCTCCCATTTTGTTATTAATCGTTTCGTAGGCTCAAGCTTCATTTCGTTTTTATTTGCGTACTGAATGACCTACTAGAAGCACACTTTGTAGTGTTTCATTCACGTCATGTTTTAAGCTGTTGGTGCGTAGGATTTTTTTTTGTAAATCCTAATATAATCTAACATAATCAATCTGCAGAACCCTCTTTTTTTTTTTTCTCGAGGTGGCAATTCTTATAGGTCTCGTTCACTCTGGGGAGGACTTTGGGGTCTATCAGCCTGTAACTGACTAAAACCAGCCCGTGTTGCCTCGCACACTTGCGCCAACATGACATCTACCAAGCCCTATTCTATGTTCTGGTCCATCAAATAATCTGTCTGCTATATGACCTTGGAAGATTAAAAAGCCCAGGTTCGGTTGTGTATGGAGTACCTACTGCTCTCATCTTTGGGATGGATCTGCTAAATACCAACTGGACGCGCTTAAGTCTATCGAGAAGCGGGCCAAGAGACTCATTGGCAACGATGTACTGGTCGAGTCAAAGCTCCAGAGCCTTGAACATCGACGACGAGTTGCAAGTCTATCGGTTTTCTATCGGTTACATTTCGGGGAGTGTGCGATTGCCTAGAACCTAGGAGTCTTTAAGTCAAGAGTAAATAGGTTACTTTTAGGTAAGCGTGCTCCATCTTCGACCACATCATCACTTACCATCAGGTGAGATGGTGGTCAAACGCGAACCTATTTTTAATAAAAAAAAAAGGTTAAACCACCATTATATTCAACAGAACGAAGAATCCGTGGCTAAGTTGCAAGTTCGCGACAATGCCGTGGATGAGTGACAATCCAGTACATAGCGACACACCTCAGTACCTCGGAAGTACGTATATCCTTTGGTTCCGACTATCATTCGAAGATCTTTGAGTCGATAGGTTAACCCTTTCAGTCCTTCCCTCTTCCTCACGCCCTATTCACCGCGGGAAACGACGTGACCGTGTGGGATCGCGAGCCGATCTCCAGCCACCGTAAGCGCGGGCTTAAGGACGGCGAGCAGGAGTAGCTAACCATCAGGAAGGGTGAGTTTTTAGTCAGTCTGACACTCCCTGCTCCACCCAGATCGGGAGAATGATGATGATTTTCCACCCGAAAAAAAAGGCCTTTCATTCTTTACTTGTTCTAATTTTCAGTTCGGAGATACAGTATAATTTGGTCCTGCCATCTAGGTCTACCAAAAGGCTCAATCAAAAACGATTCGTTATTAAAGTAGGAGCCGGAGATTACTTGGAACAAATCTGATTATTTGGCTTGAATAAACAAAGGTCTGCTGTGGTTTTGTATTGAATCTGTCAATCAGTTTCCACCAGTTACTTAGGGTGGATTACCGAAGCAACGAGAACTAATTAAATTCAGTCGTGGAGGCTATCAATCGATCAATCAAATAATTTTATCCGGGGAGGTCAATCTGGAGCTATGTATAAAGCAAACCCTGTTATTGATAGGGGGTCGATTCTAAGATATTTTACGTTACTAACTTGCTGTTGCTTGCGACTGTGTGTTAATTACGCACATTTGCCCGGGATTAAAAGTAGCCTGCGTTATTCTGATGCATAAGCTTTTATTACTGTAAAATTTATACAAATCTGTTCAGTACTTTTTGCGTGAAAGAGTAACAAAAATCCATCCATGTTCACCCTCACAAACTTTCGCATTTATAATATACTAGCTTTTGCCCGCGACTTCGTTCGCGTAGGAAGGTTTTCCCGCGTAAAATCCCGATCCCGTAAAAATTCCGGAATAAAAACCCTGTGTGTTAATTCCAAGATGTAAACTATCTACTTGCTGAATATTATATACTATTTGCACCCACAACTTCGCTCGCGTGGGAGGTTATTCCCGTGTAAATTCTCATCTCGTGGAAATCACAGGATATGCCAGCCCTTTATATTGGTATATAGCCCGGAAGAGAAACAGAAAGTCAGACAGACAAAAAATAAAATGTTTGTTTGTGTTTTAGCATAGTTTTAATAAGTATATGTATGAGCACTTGAAAAGACAGTTATTTTGAAATCACAGATAGGCACTTAAATTTTATCTATATTGATTATTGTGATTCGAGTAGGGGAGATTAGAGATTTAGTTATTCGAGATCCCATGGCTATGGCGTTAGGTTTTTTGTGGTAGCGTGCATTCGTTGTTAAGTGTTTCGTATTCGTGAAATTACGAGGACGTGTTCTTCGGTGCTTCATTTTCGAAATCACGTATCACACCCCAGGCAGACACATTACTTTAAATAATTTCCATCACTGCCACGGCTCTTAAAACGTCGTGATGGATTACAGTTCATTCCCTCTCCTAAAAAGGGGAACTGTCCCAGCTGTAGGAATATTATAGGCCGGTTATGATGTCAAATCTACAGGGTGGCGATTAGGTTATCACATTAAATTGTACTGCAGGTATTACATGTTGTTATCAGTCCGTTAAAATAATAGAATAAATAATTTTACTAAAATTAAGAAAATGCATTTTTGACTTGAGAAATCGAACAGAAACAAAATTAATATCATAAGTTTGAAAGTTGGGAATTATGCACAACATGACCACACTATTACCGCAAAATCGCCACAGGTTTTGACTGGGTGACTTCAACTGAGATGCATAAAAAGTAGACAAAACTAAATACTGGTTGTTAAAATGTATTTTATCCAAATTTACGAGTACAGGTGTAATGATGTTCGTAGAAAAATACTACCGCACGGTACAAATTTCAAGGTTAATCATCGCTGGCCGTGGTTCGATTGTAGATGTGCCTCCATCCATTACTTATTGAAGGTCAGGCCTCGAAAAACATGTTAAACCTTTGGTCGTAGCTGCTATTTGTAAATAATTCGTTTTTTGTAAACAGATAAAAAAATCTTATTTACACGAAATTTTAAGTTAGTTTAAAATTTACCTATAAGGAATAGGAAACACATGCCTCATATGACAACCCCGAAAAAAAAAAACATCGGAACAAACTCAAAGATAAAATCTCTTTTAATAGAATCTGCATGTTGCAGTGGATATGTTATGGACCAAGTAATAAATTGAGCATTATACATAATGCCCGGTCATTATGAAAAATACCCAATATGAGAGTGCAATTTGATATTAATTATTGAAATAATCAAATTGACTAGGCATTATCTGGGGGCACGGCAGTGCCCCCGCCAAGTCGAGCAAAAAAGCGGCACGGCCGTACCATTCTTTTCTCGAAGCAATTCAGGCCATTTTCGACCCCCTATAACTTCGTTGTGGATAAAACTAGAAGCCTGAATTTTCAGTAACCAAACAGGCATTGTATAAAAACGGTATATTTCAAATTTCATTCAATTTGAACCAGTAGTTTAAGAATTATAACGAGTCAAAGTTCCTTAATTTTGTTAATTTTGTCACTCACTGACTGACCGCTCATCAAAAGTCTAAAGCACTTCTAGCAGACATAGAAGCTTCAAATTTAGAATACAATTAGTGTTTAGTATATGAATCAAGGAAAAACTATAATATTTTTCAATTTCGTTCCAGTTTTCTAGATACATCAACTGCATAAATAACTTTGTAATCCCATATAAATATATAGGATTACAAAGTTACATTTGCAGTTAATTAATCAGTGTACCTGTATAATATAATGAAATAACATATGTAGATGGGTACTTTTTGTTTTTTGGTGAAATATATCATCGAATGACTTCTTCCGCTCGGGTGTATCAGAATTCTACTGACTAAAAACCCACCCTGTTCCTTCGTAAGCCCTAAAGTTCCGCGGATCTCGATGGAACTTTCCCATAAACCCCGACAGGCAATGGCCCTATGAGGCCCCGTCACTGGTATTAACAGCTTTTAGAGGCGCGCGTGGAACTCAACGCGCCGCCGACCCGGGCCTGGTCCTTACCGGACGGTGAGCGACCCCTGCTCGCCATCCGCAGGCCCGCGCCTACGGTGGCCCGAAATCGACTCGTGATCCACGACGCCCGGGACGTCTCCCCCGGCGGCTGGGGTGCAAGGAAGAGAGTTGCCTCTCCCTCACACGTTAGGCCTCCTCCTTCGCTAGCATGACTGCTTCGCAGCAGGAGGTGACTGCATCCCATTCCCTCTCGCTTCGCACCATGGTCTAAACCAGAGCAGGGCGCGAGAAGTCGCCGCCGCCGATCGCCTTTATGAGGATCAAATCAAATCAAATCAAATCAAAACATTTATTTGCATAACACAGGTTGACAAGATGTTACATTCTATTTTATATTAGTGTATCACTATATTATAACCTCAAGAGGTGTGCAAATGTTGGTACAGTTATCTTTTTATTAATGCTAGTTACATCTAATTTTTATCAATACAATATATTAAGTAATGCCATACAATTATATTATGTCAGAATAACAGTCATATTATTAATAATAAATTACATGATGTCAGTAGGTACATAAAAACTTGGTTGCATTCAATTAAATTAAGTAGTCAGGATTAGATTGTCAAAAGCTTATCATCTAAATATTCTTTGACACTATAGTAACATTTACTAGTAAGAAAGTTACGTAATTTAGTTTTAAATTTAAGAAATGGCAATTTTTTTATTTCGTCTGGTAGTTTATTGTAGACTACGGACGCCATACAAATAATACTTTTGTTGACTAGCGCCGTTTTCCCATACGGTATTTTTAATTCTAACCTTTTTTTGTCTCGTAATTTCCTATATTGGCTTTTAAAAGCAGTCTTATAGAAATTGGGGTTAGATTTAACAAATAAACAAAGTTCGTAAATGTATAACGAAGGCAATGTTAATATTTTTAATGTTTTAAAATGCGGTTCACAACTGGTTGTACTATCTAGATAACACATTGCTCTGATGCATTTCTTTTGAGCCTTAAATGCGTATTCCTTATTCACCGAATTACCCCAAAATATTATTCCATATCTTAGAATAGGTGCTACAAGGCCGTGATAGGCAATCAAAACAGTTTCTTTATTTACAATTTTAGAGAGTTTGTAAAGGGCAAAAGAGGATTTATTTACCTTCTTACATATATGATCTATATGTGTTTTCCATGATAGTTTATCGTCAATAATTAGTCCTAGGAATTTTGTGTCTGTAACAGGGTGTATTGTGGTGCCTTGGTAAGTAACATTTATATTTATGGGTGATATTCTTTGGTGAAAGTGTAAAATTTTAGTTTTATCCATATTTATTTTAAGATTGTTTTGTAATAACCATTGAATAATTGTATGTAATGTTTGATTAACCTTTTCTTCATAATTATTATGATCGTCACACTTTATCATTACTGTGCTGTCATCTGCAAAAAGAACCATTGGTTCCCTAATATGACTAGGGAGATCATTGATATATATCAAGAACAATAAGGGGCCTAAGACGCTGCCTTGTGGGACTCCACATTTTATAATTCTAGGTTTCGATCTGTATTTTACTTCAACTCGTTTTTTCTGGCATATTTGTGTAATCTCTGTGACTTGTTTTCTATTACGTAGATATGAATAAATGAGGTCTAATGCTTTGCCTCTTACGCCGTACATACTTAGTTTGTCAATTAGAATCTTATGGTCAACACGGTCAAAAGCTTTACTCATATCCATTAAGATGGCACATATTGGATTTCTTTTGTCCATATTTGTCAGAATATTTTTAAGAAAGTCAAAAATAGCTAAATTTATTGATTTGCCCTTGCGAAACCCTTTCTGTTCATCAATTAAAATGTTATATTTTTCAAGATAACTGTACAGTCGTGTATATATGATTTTTTCAAATACTTTTGACAATATGGGGATCAATGCTATCGGTCTATAGTTACTTATATTTTTTTTGTCATCTTTTTTGTGGAGTGGTATGACAATAGAAGTCTTAAGTTTTTCGGGGTATATTCCGTTAGAAATGCCTAAGTTTATTATATGGCTTAAGTGCCGAGCAATCGGAAGTGAGACATACTTTAGTACTTTAGTGCAAATACCATCGTCACCCACGCTGTGAGTATTTTTAAGTTGTCTTATTTCTCTATCCACTTCTGCGGCCGTTGAAGGTCTAAGAAAAATTGAATTTACGCTATTGTTTATGTGGCAAGAGAACTTCATCTTTTTATTTTTTAAATTGTGTGTGCTCTCCGATTCCGTTACTTGGTCAACAAAGAAATCATTGAAATGATTTACAATAGCTGTAGGTTCTCTGATTTTTATATTATTATGCAGTATTTCTGTAATGGGTTCCTTAGGAAAGTTATATTTAGATTTGTTGATTATAGACCACGAGGCTTTAGATTTGTTCTGTGCTGTACTTATGTGGTAGTTATTTTGAGACTTTTGAGTTAATGATATAATTTTTTTAAACTTAGTAGCATATTGCTTAAAAATATGTTTATTTTTCCTTGTAGGATTAGTCCTATATTGCCATAATAATTTTCTTTTCATTTTACTACAAATTTTAATTCCTTTAGATATCCATTTTGACTTTTTATTTAGCGTACGTGTTATTACTTTGTAAGGGAAACATAAATTATAGAAACAAAGAAACTGATTCAGAAAAGTATCGTAAGCCTTATTAGCGTTCTCTGTCTGGTATATATCAGAGAAAGTCAAACTAGTCATGCAGTCCTTGAATTTTATAAGGTTTTCCGTACTGTAATCACGTCTTCTTATACGCCAATTCTTTATCACGCACGATTTTTTGACCGGGCAGTGTATGAGTTGTGCTGTATGATCCGATAGTGCAAATTCGATAACTTCACTTTTACATCGATGAATATTATGTGCAAAGTTATCAATACAAGTGTTACTGCTAAGTCTAGTCGGTTCTCGGATTTCTAGTTTTAGGTTATGACTATTGAGAATATTTTCAAAATCGATAGTTTGTCGATTTCTTTTTAAAATGTTAATGTTAAAGTCCTCACATAGAACAACTTTCTTATTAGTTTTGTCACATATATTGCGCAACAAGGTTTCTAAACTATTGTAAAACGTATTTATACATGAATTTGGTACTCTATATATGCAAGCCACTATGAGTCCATGCTGACTTAGTTCTATAGCGCTACATTCAATGATACCACTAATTGAACAAGTAGTTTTCAAAACAGTATATTGATGACCAATTCGAGTAAGTATACAAGCACCTCCCCTCTTTATATCTCTTGAAAAGCTTGTTGCTAAGCGAAAGTTAGGAATATCAAGTGTGCTTTCTTGGTCTGGCGTCATAAAATGTTCAGTTATACATATTACATCTATAGGTTTATTTTTTCGAGCTTGTTCTTCTAAATGTACAGCCAAGATGTCAGATTTGTTGATGAGCCCTGCTATGTTTTGGTGTAAGATACGTATATTATTATAAAAGAAAAAACTGCGTGTTCTCACCATAATCTGTGTCACTAGACAGGTCAGGAAATAATTCTAAGTCAACCTTAATTCTATACATTATGTTTTTAAATATACATTGTGTTCCAGTTTTCTTTAATTTACCTGATTTATATGAAAACATATCATATGTGAGATCATAATTAGAGTCAAAAAAGTATGCATACTCATGATTACGAATGTCCAAGCAGAGAAGATTGTTAAACAGTTCAACCCTATAATTGTATATGAGTGCCCCCCGTATGAACGTAGGTGTACATATTATTATGTTAGTGTGGGCAACCCGTATTAAGCTTTCTCTAATTACTTTTACTAAATCTATGTAGTTTTCGTTATCTTTTATGTCAGTCTCTCCTAATAAAATTATACAGTAATCACTTAAAGTAAAATATCTTAATTTTGAATGTATACCAGCCAAAAGTTGTTTGATACTACAGCCTGGTGAAGAATAACTACAAAATTTAAAGTCAGTAGCAAAATTTTCTTCAATTTCTTGTAGACTGCCTTTTTGTTTACTATTACTAATAACACATAATTTTCTTAGCTTGTTTTTTTTGTGGATATCTTCTCCAGTGTTAGCCGATCTCTTAGGAAGTACAATTTGCATCTCTGGCTCTGTGTTTTCTTTCGGGGGTAGTGAGAGGGATGTAGTGTCTCTAGGTGGCTTTTTGGATGTTTGCTTCTGGTTCTTTGGAATAGGTGCACTATTTGAGATTTTGTCCAATTGTCCTGTGCCTAATTTTATTGACGTCTGGCTAATTGAATTGCATGTTTGTGTTTCCTTATTCGCTGATTCTTTTAACTTCATGAAGCAGGAAGTATTTTTCACTGGCGTGGATGTTAGACTGACCAACTTCGTCTTCTTTTGTATTCTACGTTTAGCGTCTGGAGTGCTGCACTTGACTTCTCCTGAATTGACTTTTTATTATAGTTCTATAATAAAAAGTATAGTTCTATGATTTTATTACATTTATCGAGATCTGATTTTAATTGCGTATTAGCACACAACAAGTTTTCGATTTCTTGGTGTGCACTCTGTAAATGAATCCTTAAGTCATTAACCTCTGACCGTAGCGTTGTTATTGTTTCATTATCATATAATGAAGTATCAGGCATACTCATAGCTGTTGTATCGAACAGAGATAGCTCTGAGGCAGAAGTCGATAGCACATTATGTTTTTTCCTCAATGTTATATTTTCATCAGCCATGATGGTAGATATTTTTTTTTTTTTTTCCAAATTAAAATATTTACTTGGTGTGGCAACCCAGTTGAAGTGTTTCTTCTATTCGCCACAGGACTGATGAATATTCTAAACTATTTTAGAATTCACAAAAAGTGCAGTCGTGCCGTGGTTCGAACTTGGGTGATCACGAACCGGCCAGTTCCGACAGTTTTACCACCGAGCCAAATGTACTTAGACGAAAGTTACGAATTAGGGCATAGTAATGATCAGACAGAAAATTTGAACAAACAAAGACAGTTACGAATGACTCATGTGATTCGATTTTTTCACTGTCACTAACACTTAGTCACTTTGTTTTGATTGATAGTTTTTTAAGTTTTTACGCACTTCTTTTGATTTGTACTGGGAAATTATTTTGTATTTATGATGTTTATTGAAGATTAGCACTTGTTATTGTTTTGTGGGACGATTATTTATGACTTAAGAGTTTTGTTATAACTTCTCAGATTTTTTATAAAACTTATAGATAACACTGGATACGACGGTGCTCCACCCATGCAGGGCACACCTCGACCATATGCTCCACCGTGTCTTCCAGTGTAGATAGGTACCTAGATATAATAATTATGCTCAAAAGTAACTTGTTACATGGTCAACGGAATAAAAAAGCAAGAAGTATTAAGAGTATTGGGGAGTATTAAGTAGAGTAAACTGCCTGAAATTGCATAATTACTTACTTATGGATTAACTTTAACCGAGACGTTTGACGAGTGCGGCATTAATTATTACTAACTAATGCAAAAGACGTACGTGTGTATCCATATGTGCGTATCAAAGCCTCCGAAAAAAACCCATAGAGACAGGGAGTGGGCTTTGAAAAAAACTTTAGCTGAAGTTCAAGAAGTAGTACCGGAAAATAAAAAAAGGAACTTGGCAATCGCAATAAACAATTTCATTTATATATGTATTACTTGTGAGATATATTGTGTTTTCATGCGATGGCCGAGTCAATCTATTTATTTAAAACGGTAAAGATTTTTAATATTGATATGGTCACTATAAGATGTCGTTAGGTTAGATAATTACGTAACAACTTAAGACAGAAGGTCCCTTAAGTAGGGACTGAATAAATTAATAACCGACTTGGTATTACATGGATCTCACAACTTTTTACGGTAGAACAACTAAGTTGCGAGACTTGGGTTTTTGACAAGTATTGTTTTTTATGGGATACATATTGTCCGTCACCTTTTGGGCAGAGTAATAAAAACATATTTAATAACAATTTTTTATTGTTATTGTCATTTAACTTAAAATTAACTGAATGTTAAACTATTTAAATTAGTCGCTCATTATATATGACAATTTGGTTGAGTTTGACCTCATCTGAACCAAATGATTCACCAACAATAAAGGGGATGTGGCGTTAATTTACACTGTTCTAACCTAACCTAGGGCATTGATACTCTGTACTTCGATATTTAGGTCTTTCAATAAATAATGAAGTTTAGATAGTAATTAAACACGCTTACAAACAAAAACAATAGTGCTTGAAGTCCGCCGCACGAGCCGAACGCTGAATGGCGGTCTCTGATTGGTCAAAGCGTCCCCGCACCGCGTCAAATTGAGCATTATTATCAAATTTCCCAACTGTCAAGTCGCAATATTATAATAACCGTGAAATGTGAAAAATAATAAAGTTTAGATAGTAATTAATCACTTGGCCCGATAGAGCTAGACATTATTCATATTGCTCGCACATTATTAATAATGCCTGCATTTATCACTTGGTCCATAACAGATATACAAGTAGATCTTTGCCAGTTGTTACGGATTGACAGAAGAAAAAAATATGTTAACTGTCTTGCCAAGGAGTACCGTATGAGTTACTGGGTTTGTGGAAATTAAATTGGCAGTAACTCCTTGTCAAATACTGTTATCTAGTCGGTAGGTAAACAATTGGGTTTGACTGGAATTCGATCCTAACATAATTTAATGACTAGGTGGAAGAGCGCTTAGTACTACATTCAGATCCGTTATGGAGATGAACAGCTTTAACACGTATAACACAAACGTGATATTTTGTAAGCTCCCGGAGACGACTGAAAGAATCTGACGCGGAACTCAATAGTCTTCAAAACTTACACTAAGTATATGCATGTTTGTAAAAAGCCTTTAGGAGATCGTGACTATACAGCCACACTGGTCGATCTTTAGGGTGAAGCAAAGCTTGTTGAGGTAGGCTCCTGGATGGGTGACCCTTAATATATCACCATTATATTTGTTAAGGCTGTCATTTATCCATCTTTGATGATAGTAGTGAGCAGTCAGAACCCAGCTATTGAATAGTGTGGATCAGATAGCTAGTGGCTCCATGTAAAACGCTAGTACACAGAATTCGGTAAGACCGAACTCACCCGAACATAATTGACATAAAGCTGGGCAGATGATAATGTTTGTAAAAACCCTCACCCAAATATACAAAGAGCTGGTATCGTAGCGGTGACACTCATGAGGAACACTGCTCCAGGCAGCACCTTCAGCGTGGCTACGTACACTCTGGAGTATAGCGGCGCAAAGATTATCGGCATCATTGTCTCTGCTATTCCGAAGAGAGAGAACACTTTACCTGAAAGATTGGAATTTAAATTGGCTGTAGTAGAATAGAATAGAATACATTTATTTCAGACTTAAAACATTGTCCGTAATTAGTAACAAAGGCCTTAAAAACAATGTTAGTGTTCATGTCATTCTTTAAAATTCATATATAAATAAAATAAAATAAATTTCAATTAAAATCCAATAATGTCAAAACATAAAATAACGATGATATAGATAAAAAACAAAAAATAAAAACATAGCGTCGTCTCGTTACGTGAAGTCGAATAAGCCTCCCTAGCTAGCACTGCAGACTCTGGCCTTTCTGATATCATCTTAAATAAGGTTCAAAGTATACGAGAGATATTTGTATGAACAATCAGTTAGCCCTGTCATAAGCTTCTTTAAAGATTTATCCAAGTCAAAATACGAGTCTACACTTTTGTCAAAATGCTGTCCATCGTGGCCTTGTTTAAGGTTGTTCATCTGTCCATCTTGATGAGCTCTAGGCGGTCTACTGTTACTACCGTAGGATTGATCCGCTCTTGTAGCCAAAGGTAGAATTGGAACATTCGATAAGGCGTATGCTTAAATGCGCTCATAAAATGAAAGTGACCTAACTCATATACTATTTTTCTTTATCATTTGTCTGCTCTAATAGCCAAATGTAGATGTGGAACATTTGATAAAACCTAGGCGTAAAATGCCCGTATAAAATTAAAATGAGTTAACTAATCATTTACTATTTGTGGGCTGAGCAAGATAAGATAAGATACTTTATTGATATTACATTTGCAAATATGGGTACTTAGTACAATAACATGTGGTGTAAGACTACAATGTGAGTTCAGCCATATTTTACCAGAAGGCATGCAAAAGTACAATAATTTAATTCACAAAAGTAATTCAACTATAAATGACATTATGAAATTAAATAACAAAAAATACAAATTAAATCAAATGTAAAATCAATTATTATAACTGAACAATAATTACCAGATAATACGTATATAAAAAAAAACATACCTATATCTAAATCATAGCATTGAATTAAATGTTAATGCCATGATTTAGATATTTGTTTTTTTTGTTCTTTTTGTTCAAGGAACTCTTTAAAAATAATACTGCATTATAGTGTATATCTTTCCCGATAGACCTTTATTAATCATAATTTCGAACACTTTACCGCGGGTATTTAGAGTAGAGTTTAAGATTATCAAAATCAGAGGTTACAGGAATTTAAAGTTACGTTACTTTCTTTGTAACAGCAATATATAACACAAACAACATAATTATATGCAATTAGATATTCAACACTTTTCAATAATAAAATGAATTTCTTACCTAATTCTTGATACGACACTAGTTTTGACGCTATAGACCGCAGAGCGATTGCTGAGGTACCGTTTAAGATTTCTAACAGAGGAGCTGAAAAGAGAAAAGTATTTTTTTATAATTTACGTAAATCAGTAAGACAAGCACAAACCCTATCTTCTTTCAAAAACTTAGTAAGATCTTTATCTCTCTCCTTAAATTGTTGTTATTATGTATATGTTTGTTTCTTTCTTTTTTTAAATATTTATATGTATATATATGTTTTGAGAACGTTATTTATTGTTTTGTATTTTATATAGATAAATAGTACACCGTGGACTACCCGCGTATTTATTTTCTCCTTCTGTGTCAAATCCATCCAAAGGTTGTCTGTAAAAGATTGCTTTTAGCGATAAGACCACCCATTATATCACCCTTTTTAATTATTAAGTCCATAATTTTGTTTTACTGTTATGGTGTACAATAAAGAATATATCTATCTATCTATCTATATATAAGCGTAAATAGCCGAATGGCTAAGTTGTCGGATTTGTGATCGGGAGGTCGCTAGTTCGAACCCAACATATTACATTATTGCCGTGAACCCATCCCTGACAAAAGTATACCTATTTAGCTTTGTTGGAGGGCTTATCAAGATTACTAGAAATGTGAATTCTACCCACGTTTCTAGTTCTAATTATAAAAAACTTATCATCGAAGATAAGCTATGACTTTTGCATTATAATAATAATATAGTAATAATAATTGGTTAGCTGCAGTTCCTAAATATGTATAAAAGTTGACTACATTATCGCGTTAGGTGATAAGCCTGTAATGATAATTGTATGATGATAAATAAATAAATAAACTAAAAAAAGTCGTAAGATAGCGTTGGCCCAATATTTACAGACATGTCTGCGAGCTGTAAGGTCGTGAGTTTGCTTGTATTTTTACCTGAAGCTAGCTTACTAGTACCGTAATAATTTTAGATCACTACTTGATCTAAAAATTTTTACGCTACCAGTCACCTAGCGTTTACCTATAAGTAATTGTTTCATTGTATTAAGTTTTAAAGGTATGTGTGTACGTTTCTTTCAGTAAATTAACGGTATCGTACGCTGTGTAGCATGTCCTACCGTCCTGCTGAAACCAAATATCTGCCACATTAAGGCCATCCAATTGAGGCACAAAAAGTGTGTTATCAATAGTCTCTGTCCCGCTCACCATTGACTGTAACGTTTCGATAAACGATAGATTTCACCTTCGATCAACAATTGTACAATTGTTGTAATTGTACCTTTAGATTATTTTTTCTAGGGATATATAAATTGGCAATTCTGCACCGCAGAAACAATTGAGCACTGAGAAACCAACATTGTAATCGTTATTGCTGAAACGTGAAATCCTTCGATCAACAATTGTACAATTGTTGATCGAAGGATTTCACGAAATGGACCAGTTCATTGGCCACCTCGTTCATGAAACTTGACGCCTTTAGATTATTTTTTCTAGGGATATGTAAAGTGGCAATTCTGCACCGCAGGCACAATTGAGCACTGAGAAACCAACATTGTAATCGTTATTGCTGAAACGCAGCCCTATTTACTGAGAAAAGTATGTGAAAATTGGACATCCAGATTACGCAATGTACGCGCGAGCCGCGGCGCGGCGGCCCTATGCCCGAAATTATATTCAAACATTAATGTCATAAAATCATCTCTCTAATAAAGCCAATATAATGCGTATTATAAACATTTTTCGTTCTTTATTTCTTGTTTATTTCAATTTAAAGTTCTCCGCCTCCCGCCTCTAAAAAAAAAGCTTTGAACCACCAAAAAACCACATTGACGTAACTTATAAGTAATTGTTTTATATGTTATATCTGTAAATTGTGAAGCTACCTCTTATAAATAAATAAGGTAAAAATTGTACTCACAAAAGTACACTTCATAGTCATTTCTAGCAAACGCCAAGACCAAAGCTCCACAGATCTTGCTGCTGGTCGATATCATGCCCAGCACAGCATCGTCTGCCTTCAGCTTCTTGCTGAACACGCTGATCGAGAATAATGTACCTGAAAAGTATAACAAAAACTTCTAATACATAGAATTTGCGTGTCACGGTGTACGTGGTCGCACAACTTCGAAAATGCTTCACCAATTTTTGGTCGGTATGAGAGAACGTCGTAAAGTAAATTTCATATCCAGGAAAATAATGTAATATACTTTAGGGCGGTTTTACAACGCATAATAACCGCATTATATTGCTCAACTAGTATTACTAAACTTTTACTTTGCGTACAGCCAAAGAATGGAATTCCCTGCCGGAGTCTGTAATTCCTGATAGCTATAATCTAGGGGTCTTTAAGTCAAGAGTGAATAGGTTACTATTAGGTAAGCGTGCTTCATCTTCGACCAGATAATAGCGCGAGCCTATCATCAATCAAATTGATCTAACTGCATATTTACGGTTTTTAGATTATTTTCTGTGTTTGTGTAGTAAGATAATTATTTATTTTAGCCAAATTTCATGACTCTAGATCAATGAGAAGTCCCCTATAGGTTTTGATTCCTTTAAAAAATGACATAATAGGTACATATGTGACAAGTTGTATTACAAGTTTGTTTTTTATCACACACTGGAGTTTCATAGAAATTTCATCTCTTGGCATTTACCCAATCCACAGAAGCAGGATCTTGGAAGACAGACAAATGGGCCGACAGACGGACTAGAAAGTGGTCTTGTTAGAGTTTTCTCTTTTATGGTACGGAACCCTAAAAAATGTCTCTACTGGCCCAAAAGAAAGTAATAGAAAGTCGTACTAGTAACTACTATACAAACAAGGCAGTTATTAGTACCAAGAGACCCATTTGTTCAAACTCAACCTCTTGGGATCAAGTTGAACATAAATTAGAATTATACAATAATACTGGTTGCTAAAGTATTCGAGAATATCACCCAAACAGATGCTGCAAACTACAAGTTTAATGCTACAAAATCATAGTTTTAATAGTTGTTGCTACCGACTTTGTTCGCACGATTTGCATTCTAACTTTCATCCCTTTTTTTCCTGGGTGGGAAAATCATGAAATGACTCCTCCCGCCGGTCTATGACCGGAAGGAAGTGTCAGAATTAGACAAAAAACCCAACCTGCTCCTTTAGTTGCACTTGTGTTTCGGGTATCTCGTTAGAACATTACCGCAACCCCGGAACTTTCATTCCCTACTTCTGCCTTTTAGAATTTGAGTCATTGGTAACTTCAACTATCTCCATACCAAAATTCATCCAAATCAGTTCTGCAGTTTAGCCGTACAAGGATAAGAGACATAGAAATAGATTTTTGCATTTATAAAATTAGTTTAGCTTTAACAAAAGTTCGATTCGCCATTGCCTACAGCTAGATACCATCGCTGTGTGGTTTTAGAAGCTTTTTTTTTTACGTTTATATGAATAGCAGTTGAAAATTAAAAGAAAAAAAAAAACACAGCCACTTTTGAATTTTCAAGGTCGTTCAGTCAGTGAATGAATGAATCTAGTTCAGTCGTGACAAGAGCTGCAATATGAGGATCATATGACAAAGAAGACAAGGTCGAACTAATTATGGTAAAAAACACCATACCTATGAGTACCTAATAACATAAAAATCTTAGTACTAATAATATAAAGCGGAAAAGTTTGTTTGTTTGAACGTAGTTATCTTCGAAAGTACTGAGTGGATTTGAATGAAATTTGCTATGGAAGTAGCTTGAAGCTTGCGATTTATAGGCTACTTTTTACCCGACTGCTAAGGAAGGAGGTTTTGTTTTTATCATGATAAAGTCCAAGAGCGAAGTCCTGCGCGACTTGCTAGTAATAATGTATGTATATATGAAAGTAATAAATGGAATAATAGGTAATAATAATGTAGACATTGAAATGGAAACTTAAAAATGATTTGTAAATGTAATAAATAACAAAAAATAGCAACTATGTAGTACATTGTACTTATTTGAGTAACCTCACCAACGTAGTACAGGTAAATATGTAATTGTTTAATTATGAGCAATTACTTTGTATCTCATTGTTAATGAATTTATTTACTATTGATAATAGGCTCACGTTTGCCAACAATCTCACCTGATGGTAAGCGGTGATGTGGTTGAAGATGAGGCACGCTTCCCTAGAAGTAACATATCTACTCTTGAGTTAAAGACCCCAGCTTATAGCTATCAGGAAACACAGACCCCGGCAGGAAATTCAAGTCCTTAGCCGTATGCACAATTAAAGTATTCCTAAAATGTTTTATGGATGAAGAAATACAAAAAGAAAGTGAGTTAGTCTGGGCTGGTTCATAGCAACGACGGAAGACTAAAACTCTTATCTTACTTACCGATTGAGTGTGTAACCAAGCTGTAAGTTGAGTAAATGCTATACTTGACTTCATCCCAATTGAACTGGTACCGAGTAAATATGTACATGACGCTCAGCTCTCCTGCAAAGTAATCACAATATGTAAAAAATCATTACCAGCGATAAACGAAAATGTTTGTACTGAAAGAAGCACGTGTTTATATTTTTAAAATAATACATATTAACGAACACTTGCCGGTCGGTAATTGATTTAAATATATATTTAAATTGAAGATAATTTTGGTATTATGTTTAATTAATATTACCTATTTATGATATTTGTACACTGACAGTCCTACCTCCATCTCCTTTCATTTCTGTCCATCCAAAGTTTGTCTTTAAAAGGTTGCCCTATTTGTTGCGATCGCCTATTTATACACAATTTTTTTTATTACTAGTATCCTTATACAACGTGTAACGGAAACCCCATCTATCCAAAGGGGCTGAAGACAACATCTGGTATGGAGTCTCTATGCACAGTTTCAGCTAAATTATCGGTTTCAATAACTTTCCACGTCACTTGCCAATAACAAGGTGATTTTCTTCGTTTTTCTTAATACGAAAATTCTGCCTCTGGTATCAATGTATTGAAATTTCTATTATACTTCACACATGTAGACATAGGATTATAAAACCCTTGCCATATCGTTTATTATCATCCAAAGAAACCGTGCACTTGGTATGTATATACCCTATAAATTACACGTTGTATATATTAAGAGTGTTAATTGTTTGTTGAATATTATAAATGCGAAAGTAACTCTGTCTGTCTGTATGTTACCTTTTCACGCCTAAACCGCTTAACCGATTTAGATGAAATTTGGCATGGCAGTAGTTTAGGATCCTGGGAAGGACATACGATTTTTCTTTTTCGTGGTAAAATCATCAGATGAGTCCTCCCACCCCGAGAAGGGCCGGAGGGACTGTCAGACTTGTACTGACTAAAATCCACGGTATTCCTTCAATAGCCTTTTACGTTCCGGGGTCACGGTGATGAGATAAGTCCCACGACCCCGGCAGGCTTCGGCCCTTTACAGGGGGGCCTCGTCATCTTGCTGTCGCTCTTTGAGGCGCGCGTGGAATACAACGCGCCGTCGACCCGGGCATGGTCCATGGTCGGACAGCGAGTTGCCCTTTACTCGCTGTCCGCATGCCCGTGCCTACGGTGGCCGGAGATCGTCGGCCGACGTCCGACGCCGTGCGCGTCTACCACTGCGGCTGGGCTGGAGGGAGGACGCTATCCTCTCCCTCACGCGGCCCGCCTCCTCCTTCGATAGCATGACTGCTTCGCAGAAGGAGGCGACCGCTTCCCACTCCGTCTTGCCCCGCAGCATGGCCTCGACCAATGCCGGGCGCGAGAGGTCTCCGCCTAAGGACATACGATAGATTTTATCCCAGAATTCCCACGGAATTGGGAATTACGCGGGAAGCCCTCGCACGCGAACGAAGTCGCGGGCAAAAGCTAGTAAAGTATATATACATACATATACGGCGCAGTGGTTGAGCGATTGACTGCAGTGTTGCATGTCCCGGATTCGATTCCGTATATAATTTTGTATGGCCAACAGATAATGTAAACTAAGGCGGCAACAAACTGCCCCGTTCACGAGTATACCAGAAAGGCTGAGGTCCGACAAGAATGGCGTAGTATAACAGAACTTGTCACTCAAACTATTCCTGATTGACGACGACAACCACTCACTCAAGAGTGAAACTACTAAGAAGAGAGACAGAGAGTAGTTCTGTGTCTGGGTGTTTGAAATTCTTAGTGACATCGTGGAATAACCGTATAATAACCACATAGTTTTTTATCCCAAAATTCTTACGGGATCGGAATTTACGTGGAAAATCCTACCACGCGAACGAAGTCGCGAGCAGAAGCTAGTAATTACAATGTTCTTAAGGAGTACTTCAGCATTTTACACTTAGCTCAGTGGTTAATTTCTAATTTATCATCTTCACTGTTCAAACAACTTTAAGCTGCAAGAACAATCTTGCACTCCACATCCACAAAGGAAAAGTTATGAAATGTAAATAATAACTGGAGGTAGCGTATGATGTAAGGATGAACTTCGCAAACCAATCCCTGTCTAGGACGTCTATCCTGTAATTTCCCATGAGGACTAGATTCTCCAGTATGAATGACGACCTGCGTACTTTGAAGATTTGATATTTTTTCTTCGCTTACTCGAGTTTAGGAAGCTGATCAAAACTTTCGAGTGTGTTCCTCTGGTTCATTTCTGGTTCCTCTGGTTCATCATGATAGCCTCAGTTTTGTTACGTATTTTGTAAGGATTACTTTGTTGTAACTTGGTGATGTGGAAGTAATGGAAGCTCTCAAGGTGAAATAATAGTTCACTTAAATATCACTTCACTTAAGTTCTCAAGGTTTTGTTTTTACAGAATACGCTGGCTAGTTGACTATTGCTAAGTGTTTACACACTCACACCTCGGTATTTGTGTGTTGATTGTCCCGATGCTAAGCAAAAAAATAAAGCTAATAATCTGGCAAGTGCGAGTATACCATAGTCTTCTTATACTCTTTTGACATTTGAGTTTGTTTTGGTGTTTCTTCTTAAGCCGGCTCTACACGTTGGCCAACACAGTGGCGAATGTAGTGGCCAATGCCTATTGGCCAACGTGTAGACGGCGTGTTTGTGCATGTTGGGTGCAGAAACACCCCTTCTACACGTTGGCGAATAGTCATTGGCCACTACATTCGCCACTGTGTTGGCCAACGTGTAGAGCCGGCTTTAGGGTAGCCAGTTAGGAAACACCGGCCTCCTAGTTTAAATTTACCAAAAAATTGTGGGTTCCCAATTCCGTGTTTTTTAATAACTAATTTGCAAAATAAAGCAAAATAAGAGAAAGCGGAAGCTTGTAATTGGCCTTTTTCTACATATTGTCAATAATCACTCAAATGTATTAGCTGTAAGTTTCCTTAAAATTTATAAAATAAAATAAAATAAAATTATTATTTCTAAAATAAGGAACGGAACTGGAACTATGTTTTTAATAATCAATATTTAATCACATATTTTCTATGTCATTTAGGGTTTTCTTAATATTTTCAATGCTGGTTGAGACAAAGAGGCACTCCTTATCCTTTAAATAATATTAGTAAGTCGATTATTTACTTGAAAGAAGCAAACAATGCAGCAGCGCTAATAAGCACTCATTACAATCTTTATTATATTCTATATTATCTAACCAGCACAAACACTGCATTTTATTTACCCATTCCTAGATATTGTTTACAACGTCAATATTATGTGGGTTGGATTGGCACTTATCACTTTAATGATCGAAATATTATGCATATGGAACCTAAATAGGGGGTAAGTTGGTTGCTATCGACTAGATACAAATCCAGGCTGCGTCTCTCGCTGGGGTTGCGGGAATATTCTAATGAGATACTGCGGCCCCGGACCTCAAGGCCAACAGAAGGATGAGGGTGGATTTTTAGTTTTTTTTTTTTAAATTGGTAATAGGCTCACGTTGGACCACCATCTCACCTGATGGTAAGTGATGATGTGGTCGAAGATGGAGCACGCTTGCCTAGAAGTAACCTATTCACTCTTGACTTAAAGACTCCCAGGTTATAACTATCAGGAAACACAGACTCCGGCAGGGAATTCCACTCCTTAGCCGTACGCACAATGAAAGTATTCCCAAAATGTTTTATGCGTATAGGTGGGATGTCCACTATGTAACGATGGCGCATCGCCATTTGTCTTGTAGTCCGATGATGGAACGGGCTTGGCGGATTAGATTTAGATTGTGCAATTCCATCGCACAATCCCCGAAATGTAACCGATAGAAAAGTCAGTCTGACACTCCCTTTCGTTCCACTCAGAGCGAGAGAAGCCATTGATCATTTTCCAGAAAACAAAGGCTTCGTCTCTCGAGAACAGCTCCTGACTATGATGTGTGAATGAATGAATGAATGCCCCTATGAAGAAAGAACGAAGAACAAAGAAAACCTTTTTGTTTGGCAAACATAAAAGAGGGAAAAGGAAACTTCATTTAGAGCAATAAAATTGTGTGCCTTGCGGCTGCGTCAACGAGGTTTAGTTTAGCTAAATGTTATACAACAGACTAGAAGTTACCTAACGCTTGTTTTCCACTAACATTAAATGTATACAACGTGTAACGGAAACCCTATATCTATCCAAAAGGGCTGAAGACTTCATATATTTCTTGAAACCAATCATAACAAACATGTCACAGCACTACGAGGGTCAATAACTTTCCACTTCACTTGCCAATAACACGATAAATCTTTTCGTTCTTCTTAATTTGAAAAATTCGGTCTCTGGTATTGTGTATTGGAATTTGTAATAAGTTCTACACACGTAGACTTAGGATTACAAAACCCTTGCCATATCGTTTGTTATTATCCGAAGAAGTCATGCACTTGGTATGTATATACCCTTTAAATTACACGTTGTAGATACAAATCAGTTTGTACCTAATTTTACTTCATAATTATTTTTTTAATAACATGAACAGAAGAGAAGTCATTCTTATTCTTCTTTCTCCTCTTCTGCTCCCATTATTTGGGGTTAGTTCTCCTCGAGTGAGGAGAACTAACCCCAAATAATCAACTCGGCTTTGGCAATTGGGCTAACTTAAGGTCTCTCTCAATTTTGGACCACCAAGTCAACAGAAGAAAAGTCATTTGATCACATAAAATGAAATAAACTAATAATTTAAATTTATAACTATAAGTAACCCCCGGCAACCTTGAAACACCTAAACAGATCTTGATAAATTGCTAAGAACCATCTCGATCACGTCAGCTTTCTAACAAAAAAAAACCGCATCATAATAGGTCCATTCGTTTAGGAGCTACGATGCCACAGACTGACACACAGACACATAGACACATAGACACACAGACACGTCAAACTTATAACACTTCTATTTTTGCGTCGGGGGTTAAAAACAGTATGATTCTGTTTTAACAGCGAGGGACACAGCTATACAGAATCAATAATACAATCACTTGTCCCAAAACGAGTTCATTGCGAACCTCAAACCTCATTTATATGTATATTTCTTGAAGTTCGAAGAATCAAATGTTAAATCAATAATTCTGAACTTAGTTGTAAACAAAGTGACATCATCTGATATCACCATAGTATAATAATAAGTTTGTTCAAATTATGCGAAAGACATTATTTATGTAAGCAAATATTTTTTAATGTCAGATTTATGTAAATGTAAAATTACAATTTCGCTGGACATTAAACTAGTAATGAATATTAATGATTATAAATTATTATGATACTTCAATAGTGACGAAATGTTTACGAGATACGTATTTGGGAGGATCAGCTTAAGATCCCCTTTTTTATTTATTTTTTCTGGGTGTGATCATTGAATATTTTTTCCCGTTCTGGGTTCAGCGAAAGGGCGTGTCATACTTCTATTGACTAAAAACCCCTCTGTTCCTTTAGCTACTTTTAAGTTCCGGTGCAGCGGTATCTCGTTAGAACATTTCCGCAACCCCGGCGGAACAAGTGCCCCTGATGCAAGTGTGCTTTGGGTAGTGTCCGGTACGAATCAGAAAGACCCCTCCACCTGACCGCGAAGAAGGGAGAACCCATGAGGTCTTCCACCACGAAAATAAAAGACGAAAATAGCATAAAGTTGTCAAGGCCACATTTTGGGGAGTGTGCGGTGGAATTGCACAAAATTAGAAAGCTAAGCCAGTTCCATCACCAGACTATAAGACGAACGGCGATGCTCCATCGTTACATGGTGGGCATTCCACCCATACATGCACAAATCGATTTGGAAAAAGTGGCATTGTGCGTAATTTACAGCTAAGCGACTGGAGTGCCCTGCCGGAGTCTATGTTTCCTGATAGCTATAACCTGGGAGTTTTAATTCAAGAGTGAAAAGATTATTTCTAGGCAAGTGTGCTTAATCTTCGACAATATTATCGCTTACCATCAGGTGAGATGGTCGTCAAACGCCAGCGGGCCTGTCAACAATATTTCATGCAAAACTATAAACGCAAAGACTAAGTTACATCCCAAATTTTCTGTTGAATTGGCAATCACAATTTTTTTTTATTTCGGTGGGAAAATTATGAAATGACTGTTCTGGGTGAAACTAATTGAAAAACCACTTTGTCCCTGCAGTTTCCGTTATATTTCAGGACCCCGGTATTCGTTAGAACAATCCTGAAACTCAGGCAGGCAATGGCTATTATACTAAAAAGTAAACTAAAATGAAACATCAACTAAAACAACACACTACAGTAAGAGCCCGTTCGACTGAGTACAGAATTTTCCATCCAACAAACGAATCCATTAAAAATAAAAATATTCGCCCGTCCCAGTTTATAACCAACCAGACATCCAATTGTAACCTCAAGTGTCAGTATTCATTCATCAAAATTCAAATGGCTTCTAGTCAATTATTTAATTCAGAAACATGAATGGTCGGACATTTGTAAATCTGTATATACAACAATGTGTCTGTGATTTATTCGTGCACTCAGTACGTCCACAACGCAATGCACCACTGCGTTTCTGTACGACGACCATTTTTTTGAGCTACCGGTCTTGTTTTCTGAAGGATTTTTTTTAAGAGATAAATTCAAGTCGCAATATCTTCTCAGCGATAATTGATGTGTAAAATTTGACATAATATAGGGAAATTTGACATTTAAAATGTTGTTTTTCGTAAAGTGTTAAAGACATGTTTGAGGCTTGCTAACGCGATAAAATAGAATGGGTATTTACATCAAAAGCAATTTAAATTGTTGGTTTGTTGAACACGTTTATATATTATGGTTTAAAAACTTACAAATATTAATATAGATTAATACGTAATAATTCTTGGCATATTTTAATGTGGAAATTAGCTATTTAAGTTCGTCACATGTCTCTTCAGACCAGGATTGCAAAACTCATTCTGAAATACCTACTAGGTGTGTAAAAGAAACTCCGCAAAAATCTCGCTAAACAAGAATTACTATTGAGAAATCGTATCTCCGCATCCTATTCATATTCCTAGAATACCAATACAAATTGATTTCTCGAGAGTTCTTCTAAACAACGTTTTTGTGCATAAATCAAAGGTATATCAAAGAATCGTCAGTCATATTCTGTTATTATTTTTAAAGAAATTATGTAACATACGTATGTGTGAGAGACACATGTTCTTTTGAGGTAAACCGCAAACCACTTAAATAATACTTAACCTTTTTCTAGCAACGAGCCTTTTTCAAACAAAGAGAATCAAATAGTGATTGAAAAATAAATGTATTTTTTAACTTTGTGTATGGACGAGCCAAAAGTCTGTTAACAGTGAAGTTAACATTAGACATTTATTTACCTGTCCATTTATTTACTTAAACAGTAAAAGAACCGAAGAATTATTTTAACATACAAAATAATTTATTAACCAACAATCTCATTAAATATATATTTACCTGCTAACTAAGTACCTAATTGGAATACATTTTTAAAATATTTACCTCAATGAAAACATAGACATTGAATGGAGTAGGTACTGTTTCGATCGTTAATTTCGCAACAGGAAAACTTATTAATTGAAGTGGCGAATATCATAGAAAATATATTTTAGAAGTATCTTTCTCGTTGCTGATATATTAAAACTACAGACCTAAGTTAATTAAGTACCTGCCGGGTTGCGGGAATGTTCTAACGAGATACCGCGGCCCCGGAACTTAAGCTGAAGGAACAAGGTGGGTTTTTAGTCAGTAGAAGTCTGAAGTCTTCCGCTCCACCCAAAACGGGAGATGTCATTCAATGACTTTCCCATCCGGAAAAAAAAAAAAAAGAAAGTTAATTAATTAGAACACAACGGTTAGAAAATAAACAATTATATAAATGTAACCATAATACGAAATAACACATATTTTCGGAAAATTTTGAAATCCCGATGTCGGCTTAGTGCGTAGGTAAATCTAGGTCAATTCAATGAAAGGTAGGTAAGATACAAGGAAGGTTTTGTAGTCTACGTAACTACATAATATTTCTATAATGAAACGGGTACCATAATTAGGTGTGTATTGCGTGAACAATAATCAGTAAGGTAAACTTAGAGAACAATAAATTATTTTGTATTATTTTTGTATTTGTATTATGGCTATATTCTAAACTAGCTGCTGCTCGCAACTTCGTTCGCGTGGGAGGATTTCTCGCGTAAATCCCGATCCCGTGGGAATTCCGGGATAAAAGCCTATGTGTTACTCCAGGATGTCAACTATCTACTTACCAAATTTCGTTAAAATCCATCCAGTAGGTCCGGAGATTAGCGTGTACAAACAGACAAACAAACAGACATTTTTTTTTGCCGTGTTACCATTTATTAACCCACCACAATTATTATTTTTGTATAAAATTTAAATATACTCACACACTTTTTTACTGTTCTATTATATGTATAGATTTATCCCTATTACACATAGATACATAGCTCCCTAACGGCTGGATCAATTTGAATGAAATGTGTTTATTTTTCTATGGATATCTGGATGTTTTTGAAATTACGATTGGGCCCGCTAGGTGGAACTGCAGTGGGTGTATCATTAAATTTCATTTTCTGAACAATTGACAACATTACATAATTTTGAAAAATTTTAGTAATTGTAAATGTTAAAATTAAAATATGATATTTAATATGCTACTGCTTTTTAGGATGTCGTCTGCTGTGTTTGCTAGGATTTGAACGTTGCCGTGGAAGTAACATAGCTTTTTATATATTTTTTTGGATAAACCCGCTTTTAGCCTCAATCAGGATTGATGGTAAGCAATAGATGGACGAGCGAGCCCAGAAAATGCCTGTACATTCTCGCTTTAGAGGCGAGTAGAGAATCTTGGCCGTGCGCATAATAAAAGTAGAAGAAAAGCCCTTAGTACGGCAAAACGGTAGGTATATCAACGAAGTCTGGATGAAAGATGTATATGGAGATAGAAGGATCAGATCAGGAGCTCTTGCGCGCTCTCGTTAGTACAATCTCTAGAAGACCGAAAGGCAAGTCAGCTACAAGATTAAGTGCAGAAGCAGTGATGGCTCAGAGTTTACGGGCCGGGCTAATACGAGCCCGGTGAGGCACAGCCTAACGTTCCTACTGTAAGAACACAGGCCTCTTGTTTTGGAGAGAGCTGGTTCAGTGCGTGTTATTAGATGTCTCATATCTTCGATTTTTTGGTACAAAGGCATGCTGGCGATGTTTTCCTTCCCATTTAGTTTTTTTTAGGGTTCCATAGCCTAATGGCAAAAAACGGAAACCTTATAGTTTCGTCATGATGTCTGTCTGTCCGTCCGCCCGTTTGTCATAGCCATTTTATTCCGAAACTATTAAGACTATACATGTGAAACTTAGTAAGTAGATGTATTCTGTGAACTGCTTTCCGATTATAAGAAAAAAATTAAAAAAATATTACAACTTAGAGCCTCTCCATACATCGAACTGAAACTGAAAACATCTTTTTTTATGAAACCTATGCGTATGTGATATTTATAGAAAGGTCTTTAAAAATGACATTGAGGTTTCTGAAAACACTTTTTCATAAAGTCAATCCTTTAAAAGATATACGCTTCCAAAGTGGAAAAAGGTCGCCCCCTCTAACTTCTATAATAATAGAGTGAAAAATCTAAAAAAATATATACTGTAGACCTTAATGTAAACTTTCAAGGAAAATTGGTGTGAACGAGATCGGGACAGCGGTTTTTGAGATATAGCATATTTTCTAAAACCGTAAATATAACTTTGTAATTCATACAAACACTAAGAAAAACAAAGTTATTTTGCGTAGTTACTACGGAACCCTTCATGGTTTGACTCGCACTTGGCCATTTTTTTTTGTATTTTAAATGATGGATCACTAACAACTTTCACATCCTAATAGACATCAGCTGTATATCTTGCCCTTTGTCAGCTCTTCAATAGCTCATTTATGGAACTAGTATGTTCATGACGGTCCCATGGGTATAATCTTGAGATCAACATTCAACCATCGTATGATACCGTCTCCTCCAAACATCCTGAGGTTTCATTGTTGGTTGCATCCAATACCATCTCGGCTTCTTCTTTGATTTATTAACATTACTTTGAGAAATTGTATTATTAGTACACAGTTACATAGATATAAGACAAATTACTTGAACGGTGAACGGTTCTTAATAGGACAGCCACTGGGAGATAGAGGAGATTATAGGGCAATTTAGGCTTTTTGTACCAGAATTCCCACAGTACCTCAATTTACGCAGGAAAAACTGCATAGGTTATATTATCAAAGCGAACGAAATCGCCGTTTTAGCTAGTCCATAATAATTGTCATTACGAAGATCAAATGATTATCAGTAATACACTATTGACGTGCCATATTTGCTGGGGAAACACAGAGTGCAGCAAATATTGTATCAATGACTTTGACAAACATGTCGTACCTATCACTGTTTTGCCGATAATATCATTTAGTTTACTCTGGCCACTTTAAGAGAGGTATAACAGATTTGAACAATATTTTTGAAATGTTTTATTCAAATATTTTGAAAAGACATGTAAAGATCTTGGAAATCTTCCTTTTCCTGCTATTTTGGGATCGGTTTCCAGTTAGACTGCCTAGCTGACCTCTGTAAGTTAGTAACGGGGTGGAAATACCCCGTGATAGACACAGGTAATTTTTGACTTCTCACTCTGTAGCGACTGTGTTTTCTGAGGAATCTGTGAAGATGGTCAACTATTCAAGGATCGAGCCATGAGCAACTTGGCGTTATTAAGTAGGAGAGCTGCCCACCTAATGTGGGAATAGACACAGAAGAAGATCAGTGTACCTTCGTCTCTGATTAGTTCCCTTACATTTTGTAATACTGCTGATGTTGACACTACAGCTGTGTTATATAGCCTAAAGATGTATATTATACACGCTCCTAATGTACATACTCGTATATCATTTTCTTTACTCGGTCAGACAGGAAGTGGTAATCTTCCTTTTTCCAGCTATTTTGGGATCGTAGTCCCCACAGAACAGATAAAAGAGGTTAGAAAGGAAATAGTTCCTGATTTGTATGAGATCGCGTGTCGCCGCTTATCTCCCACATTTTAGCTCTACTACAAGCAAAAGGCCCGTTACGTATGCGAATTACGCACACAAATAAATTACTCACACTTAAATCGAGAGCTTCCTACTGATTGTAATTCACTGTCGATAAACATGCGCCGTGCATCACGGCCAATCAGGGCAAAGGACGAAACGTCAATGGTTGAAGTGTGAAGGACGCAACGCATGCAGTACATTGTAAGCGGACTTGGTCATTGCGTTGATTAAGCGAGTACACATCGAGCAATGTATATTTTTTGTAACTTGTTGCAATAATGTTGTTAATGTTCGGAATTTCATAGTGATCAGAATATTTTTATGTTTTTTACAAATAAAATTATAATTAAATGTTATTTTCGACTTACCGATGGAAAGATATACATCCGCGCTCTACACTTGCGGTCTAACTTTTTGTTTTACAGGTTATAATAGTACAACACGGCATTTTAAAGCAGAGCTCTGTGTTCCAAAATATTCCGAAGCGCACTAAGCGCGGTGAATGAATTAATCTGTCGAGCTATGATTTTCGTATCATAAATGTGGCGCGCTCGCCACGCCCACATTACCATTCCAACCTTATTCATTTATTCAGTGAGAGTCCCGTCTGACCTCCACAACCTAGTAAAGGGGTACCACGATAACCCATGACAAACACAGATACCAGATTTTATAACTTCTCACTCACTACCCGTAACGACTTTGTTTTCTGAGCCACAATGGAAACTGTGAAGATGGTCAAACATCCACGAACCAATCCACGAGTGACATAGTGTCGTTTAATTAGGAGAGCTGACCTCACCTAACGCGAGAACAGATATAGAAGAAGGTGAGGGTACCTTCGTCACTAATTGGTCAGCCATTGAGGAAGATTATGAGGGTT
Source organism: Tholera decimalis (assembly GCA_943138885.2). NCBI lineage: Eukaryota > Metazoa > Arthropoda > Insecta > Lepidoptera > Noctuidae > Tholera > Tholera decimalis. Next base: position 9,578,243 of record OW964552.2, on the reverse strand, counting down.
GTTGTTGTTGGTTAGCTGTGTTATTAACCCTTAAATGCATATTGTTGCCATTTGTAATCATACACTTTTTATTTTTTTATTACAAAGAGTGAAAGTTGTGTGTTTCTGAACGAAACGTAACAACTGTCATGAAACCACAGATTGTTGAATGAAATAAAAAAAATACTCGGTTTTGGCGCGAATTTTTGACAGTTTGTATTTATTGTCAACGGAGGTCAAAAAGTTAGTAGATTACAATTTGTGACTTAAAAGTATCAAATGTATCTACCCTTATGATGTTTGTTATTATTTTCTTTTTTTATTGTTGTAGTGTTATTATTACTGTATTCATTTTTGCATGATCTGTAATTGGACGACGATTTATATTGTTAATTTATAATTTCATACAAGTGAGCTGTAAAATATATTACCTTTTTTTAATAACTTTAGTCAATTAGGGAATCCCATGTAAGAGTGAGAATTTATTTATAAAGTCAACAACTACGTAAACGGTTTTCTCATTAGCGTGTTTTTGAAGTAAGTTAATATTTACACTTTAATAAATAAACGATTGGAAAAATTTGGCAAAGCTAGCTACGGGAAAAACCGTGCCACTGTGTGGTAATTTTGACAACACCTATAAGTACCTATATCTTTTTAGATATTATTATCCTTGGGATTTTTATCTATTTTATGAGTCAGATATTGTTGGTAGCTTTTTTTTATAGATACCACAAACTGCATAACTTAATAATATTTTCCCTCTTCCCGGGGTAGTCGGGTGAAACCCAAGAATCATTCTCAATTCAATCAATGAGCCACCATTAGTAGTAAAAAAAACCAGCCAAGCGCGTGTTGGGCTACGCGCAGCGTTGGTTTCCATAGTTTACTACAACGTCAAAGTGTGAGAGCGAAGTGAGAGTTCCGTGCAATACTCTAAAAAAAAAACTACTCTGTTAAACAAATAAGAACTTGATCTAAATATTTTTCATTGGAATTTGTCCGAAAGCATACAGAGGAAGAAGAAAGTTTTGTCGACTATTACTCGTAAATTTGTGAAGCCAACTTAGGTATCATAGATATCCTTTTAATTTCTTTGATGTAGGTACTATTAGCGTGACGTTTGAATTCCTACCTGCAACCATTTAATTGGTAGGGGGGAAACTAAATCGAAAATGGGGCTCCCAATCCTCCCATTATTTTTGAACGACATAAAAAGAAAAAGAGATAAAAAAATCATACCCTCTTTACGTTAGGGGAGTAACCTAAAAAGTGGTTTTTCATGATTTTATTTTACGACTTTGTTGGCGTGATTAATATTTATATTCATGCCAAATTTCAGCGTTCAAGTCGTTTCTAGGTTCGTAGTATTAGTTTTTGAGCTAAGCCGCGGCATTGACCTAGTCTTGGAATTTCTTCTTTATCGTAAGTGTATTTTTACAAACAGACCAGGAATAACTAATTGTAGACGATAGAAACATTCTTTCCGGCGCGGCAATCGAACTCGCAACACGCAGCGCTGCAGTTAATCTACTCAACCATTGTAGTAACCGTGTCGTTTCGTACATTTTTTAGTTTCATTCGTGATCGATTGCGAAATAAAAAACTCGAAACAATAAATACATGAAATGATAAAAATTCCGTTTTAAGTTCTAATTAAGTATACTTTTTATTTTTTTGCCTAAATTGTGAACTTTTATAAAATCTTGTCTTACTGATATATATAAAAAAAAAATTAGCAAAAAATAGAACCGACTTCCATATCAAAACACTACAAAGCCAAAAATAACTTTAATTTCGGAAGTCGGTGTTATTGGTTTTGGATTTTCTTTTTTTTTCACACCGCCTTCCGAAATTAAAGTTATTTTTGGCTTTGTAGTGTTTTGATATGGAAGTCGGTTCTATTTTTTGCTAAAAATTTTTTTCACGCTTTTTAGTGGGTCGGTTTGTAATTTATCTAGTTACAAAAGCCATAATGTCAACAACTTGTCACCTTTTACAAAATATTGCTTTTCCCGATGCATAGTCGTTAATTTTTGAGTTCTCCTGGTACTTGACCATCAGCTTTCCATCACCATATGCATTGTGACAAGCATAAAGTGTTTAACATCCGTACTCAAGTAATCGAATCGCAATCCACGCAATGGCGGATCCAGGGGGGGGGGTCATGGGGGTCATGACCCCCCCCCTGGGCTGGGTCCAGGACCTAGGTGGACCGCTAATTAAAATTGTTAAACATAATGTTTTTATATATTTTGTCACAATATAGATTTTATTTAAGTACTTTCAATATTTAATTGATTTAATAGAATTTCTTATTCTATAATATTTTTATTTATTATATATTATTTATATTTCTGTAATAATTTTTTTGAAGGCAAACGCATTATTCGGGAACGAACGCATCCAAAATTGGATTTTTCCGCGCCACACTTACGCGCGCTTTGTTTCGACTAACGTCTAGCTAGATCTAACCTCCATCGGAACGACTAAACTTTAGTAATAACCTGACCTTATTATAAAACCATTTCTGACCTTATTTTAAATTGTGATATTGAGATATACCCTAATATAAGTTTTTTTTTATGTATTATGGCTACACTACCTGTTAGTGTAGCGACTGCGAAAATTACGAAAAATCAAATCGTGGCTGAGAGCTTTTATGGTTGAAGAACGTCTAGAACCGGACTGGCATATCTCCACGTCCATAAAGATGATGATGTTCATCCTGGCCGATTTCGGGTATGGCGACTGTATGATGGCTATTTTATTCAAACATTAGAAAGCTCTAATAAGCGCACCGTCGGAGAGCTGAACAATCGCTTGGTTGTTCAGCTCTCCGACGGTGCACTCATTGGTGACTGGCGTACCCACATTTCGCTGAGAATACCATGTTGCATGTAGGGCACGTTAACACACCGTTCGCACGACAATAGTGTATGGTCGCTGGTGGTCTGACCTTCAACTCGTCTCGTTTTTTGTCGAAATCTTCTCGTCTTAGCGATTCAAAATCAGAGACTTTCAGATTAATGAGACGTCTCCAATCCAAACGTTGAGCGGCTTTGTGCTCTTTCATTGAGATGGTTCGATATTGCATCTTTTCATATGCCTTTTCAGAACATCCATATATCTTAGGTATTGTCCATCCCATTGACGTTTGCCATATTTGAGTTCTGAAGATGCGCTTAGCCAATCTGTCGTCCGACATTCGCTACACGTGTCCACTTCAGCGCAGCTGGCGCCTCATGAGGTAAGTCTCGATACCTACGACGTTTGTACGACGAAGAACATCCATGTTTCGGACACGATCTTGCCACCGGATGTTCATTATATCTTGCAGACACTTTAATTGATACCTGTCGAGAGCGCAAATGTGTTTACGGTACAGGACCCATGTTTTGGACGAATACAAAAAAAATTGGGAGCACAATGGCCATATTATCCACTTTTATTTTGGCTTGATGTCATGCGACCGGATAACTTTAGACCGCAGTTCATCAAAAGCAACAGCAGCAGCTCCTATTCTATCTCTGGTCTAAGTCACACTTTGATGTAATAGTGCTTCCAAGATATTTGAATCTATTGACTTGGTTTAATATATTGTCTTCATAACATACATTAAGTAGTACATTGTCATGTAGCCCTCCTGCCGCCATCTCTTCGGTTTTTGAAATTAATTTTAAGCCTAAACTTAGTGCATGCCTCATTAAAATAATTGGTCATAAGATTTTGAAGGCCACTTGCGGAGTCTGTGACGAAACATAAATCGTCGGCGTATATATAATCTCAGTTATAAGTGCCACTGAGATTTTCATAGTCGCTTTTAGTTTCACCGGGTTGAAAAGACTACTTACTATCCGTGCGAAATTTAATCCCTTAAGGCTTCACGGACTGCAATATCCTACCGATCCTGCCAATTATAGACCAATCGCCTTAATCTCCATACTGTGTAAAGTAATGGAAAGGTTACTCAACAACAAGTTGCTGGCATACCTTGAAAACAATGAGCTCCTCAGTGACCGCCAGTATGGCTTTCGCCGTGGTTGGTCCACTGGAGATCTTGTGTATGTCACGCACTGTTGGGGCGAGGTCATTGAGAAACACGGTGAAGCCCTTGCGTTATCCCTCGACATCTCAAAGGCCTTAGACAGGGTCTGGCACGCTAGTCTGCTGAGCAAGCTTCACGCATTCAGTGTCCCTGCTGGCTTATGCAACCGGATTTCCGACTTCTTGAATCAGCGGTTGATCCGAGTGGTCATCGATGGCTGCTCATCGGATCTTATGGCAATTAAAGCCGGTGTCCCTCAAGGGTCTGTTCTTTCTGCGACTCTTTTTCTGCTGTATATCAATGACCTACTTCAGCTGGGAGCAGTTGGGTACGCGGATGACAGCACAGTCTCAGAGAGATACTTATCCAGTTCTATAGCTGACAGTGATGAAATTGCCACTCTCAGAAAGGCCATGGTAGAGCGCATGAATTTGACATTAAATCTCGTTTCCCAATGGGGTGATGACAATCTGGTCAAATTCAATGCTCTGAAAACACAGGCTTGTCTTTTCAGCGCTAAAAGGAGCCCTTTTGAATTGGCCCCTACTTTCTAAAGGACATCTGTGCCAGTTACCGATCACCTGGAGCTTTTGTGCATGGAGTTGATGTCAGACCTCAGCTTCTGGTCAACCGTCGAGTCCAGAGCTCAGGCTGCAGCAAAAAAGTTGGGAATTCTACACAAGGTGAGGCGGTACTTCACGCCTGGACAGCTTCTAAATCTGTATAAAGCACAGGTCCGTTCCTGCGTGAAGTATTGCAGCCACTTGTGGGATGACTCTGCAAAGTACCAACTTGCTGCATTGGACTCGATCGAGCGCAGAGCTAAAAGGCTTATAGGCGACGAGGTGCTAGTGGACAAGCTTCATAGCCTGGCTCATCGGCGAACCGTTGCTTGCCTGTCGGTTTTCTACAGATTGTACTTCGGGGAGTGTGCGCAGGAGCTCCATGACCTGATTCCTCCATCTCCCTTTCACTACCGGTCTACCAGATGCACGGCTGGGTACCACCCACACTTGGTTGATATACCGTCTTGTCGTACCAAGCGCTTCTCCTCCACATTTATTCTGCGCATAGCCAACCTGTGGAATTCTCTGCCGGCTTTTGTGTTCCCTGCCACTTAGGACCTTTCAGCCTTTAAAACACGAGTAAATAGGCATCTTCTGGGCTCGCTAGTCCCATCGTAGACCTTATCTATCGCTTACCATCACGCGAGATCGAGGTCAAGAGTGGGCTCATCAGTAATAAAAAATAAAAAAATAGAATGCGAACAAAGTTGGTGCCAATACACATTCCTGTTTGACTCCACAAGTGACTGAGAAAGATTCTCATTGTTCACCATTGACTGAGACGAAACATGATATGTCATCATGTAAAAGCCGTAAAAGCCTAACAAATTTATTCGGACTACCCAGTTTAGACAGAACCAACCAAAGAGCTTCACGAAGAACGCTGTCAAAGGCCTTTTCAAGGTCAACAAAACACAGAAACATTGGTCGACCTTTCTCCGTGCTCTTCTCAATAAGCTGGTGGATTGAGATGATGGCCTCGCAGGCTCCTCTCTCCGGTCTGAAGCCGAACTGAGATTCCGGCAGTATTTCTTCGGATAAAGGCAGAAGTCTATTTAGAAGGACTCGTGCGAATTTTTTTCCTGGAATGGAGAGAAGGGAAATGCCTCGGTACGAATTATAGTCAGAGCGATCTCCTTTGTTTTTGTACAATGAGCAAATGCGAGAGATTTAAAAGCACTTAGGTAGATTTTCTTCCGATCACATATACAACAACAGTTTCCACATGATCTGGTGTAACTCCTCTCCTCCATACTTCAGCATTTCAACGCAAATATTATGTACGCGCGTAGAAAGTAGTTGTACTTTCTTATTTTGCTGTTGCCTGATGGTCGTTCTGACTTCCTCCAAAGTAATAGGTTCAAGTAACTCTTCCCTAGGTTTAGTTTGCTGGAGGGAATTAATGTTAGTTATATCAGCAGAGCGATCAACATTCAGAAGGTCATTAAAATGTTGAGCCCAGCGTTTCAAGATATCGTCTTTGTTGGCGAGAGATACTCCATGTAGTGACTTTAATGGTACGTTTACATTTTAGTACCTATGACTCTACAAATCTTGTTATAAAATGCACCCAGCTGTTGTGTGTCTATCAGCCACTATAAGAATTTCGCCTTCTCTTGCCACCACTTACCTTTGGCATCTCTCGTTAGTCTTCCCAAGATTGAGAAGACTAAACTAAGTATTTTCCTGGATTTGTTTGTGTAAGTTTACATTGTTTATATTATTTACTTTTTTAAGTAATAGAATATACATTTTTTTTTAATTTTTATTCTTTAACATTGTTAATTTTGTTTGTACAAGATGACAATATTATTTTCTTTTCAAGTAATTTTGTTTTTTGTGTAAAAGCAAAAGCTATGTTGTGAATATGAGAGTAATGTGGGATAACAACGAATATTATTAATAGATTACCACACTGTCTGGCAGTTTGAGTGCTTTATACGGCCCACCCAAATGTCCTTACTTTGGTATTGTTCGTCAAATCATTCCAGCTCCTTAAGGTTCTAAGTTGAGCTACGCGATATTTGACAAATGCTTGCACTGCTTGGACGGGCCTGCTCAAATCTGTTTGATTCTGTCCTCTAAAGGGCGCCACAGACATTAACCTACATGGCTCTCATATGATTTGATCACTATAGATTGTCTGGACTTTAAAAGAGACGTTGACCTCTGAGTTTGTGTCAGTGTTTCTTCTCAGAGTAGTCAGTTAGGAAACACTGGCCTCATCTAGTTTACATTTACGAAAAAAAAGACGTGTAAAAGTGTTATTTATAACCTATTTGCAAAATAAACATCATTATTTCAAGATTGTGAAGAATTATTGTGCTGCATATTAAGTAGCTGTCGGTGACCGCTAATCCAATTTAGTGTTTCTATGGCCCAAGATTGGAGAACTTGTTTCCGTGACAAAAGATGTTACGGACTGCCAAATGGTCTCCAGGTCATCGTTTTCAATATTCAAGGAATAAAGAGCTTCATTCAACTTGCTAACATAGGCTTCCCTTTTCTGAATATGCTGACAGACAATTGACAGTTTCCAAACGGAATGCTTGACCACGTCCATAAAAACGTACCTATTGAAGTATTTATTATACACTAGCTTCCGCCCGCGACTTCGTCCCCGTGGAAAAAAAATCCCCCGATTTTGAAACATTCTTCATTACTGCTCCGCTCCTATTGGTGTTAGCGTGATGATATATAGCCTATAGCCTTTCTCGATAAATGGGCTATCTAACACTGAAAGAATTTTTCAAATCAGAACGGTAGTTCCTGAGATTAGCGCGTTCAAGCAAACAAACAAACAAACAAACAAACAAACTCTTCAGCTTTATAATATTAGTATAGATTAAGTGATAATGCGTTTCGGGAGAAGACGTACCAGAAAAATTGATTGTGTTATTTAAATATGGGTGTATGTGTTTTTAAGTACAGTTCTGGCATTTATTAATAAAATACCTACTATATACTTGTATCTATTATCATCAAAATTAAATTATAACTTCTTGTGACTTGACCATGACTATGTGACCCCCCCCTGGCGCCAAAGCTGGATCCGCCCTTGAATCCACGAAATACCTACTTATTATTGAGGAATTTCAGTGGCCATCTGTGGTCTTCATCATCAGTTCAATTTCCCCAAATGGTACTTTTCGTAAGCAACTGCTCAAGGTACTATAAGAAATACCCAAAACGCTATAGGTGTGCCTATAATATTTGAAGAGTTCCCTCGATTTCTCCAGGATACCATCATCAGATCCTGATTTCGTAACAAAGGGACCAACTAGAAAGTATACCCATTCAAACACAAAAAAAAGTTTTTCAAATCGGTCCAGCCGTCTCCGAGTTATGAGTTCAATACGAATTGAGAACCTCCTTTTTTTGAAGTCGGTTAAAAAGTACTTAATTTTTTTCCGAATTACTGCTTGCTAGTGTAAACGTATAAGATTCCATGTATATATGGTATATATTTACCTATCTAGATCAAAAGTAATTACCAAATCATACATACCTTCTAGATATTTCTGTGTAATCATTTAAGTGGAATTTACCGAACTTTTAAGTATATTATTTAAGTTACATCTTTGCAAGTGGTCGTAAATATGACTATAACATAAGCCACATGCTTTTGTTTGCTATTTACTATTGTATCTATAAATAAATAATTGTTTACATACCCCACATCGGTCCAAATGTCAAACACACCACAGTCAATATGAGACATATTCGTAAACGCCTGTTTTTTTCTCCTTTCTTGAAAGCTATTTCTAACGTTTCTTTTAGGCTGTGGAAATCAAAGAACTCTAACAAGAACCCAGTGCAGCCGGTTCGCTTGACCTAAAAACGAGAAGTTATTGTAAAAAATGCACAACATTGAAAAATATACATAACAGAATAAATGAGCACGAAATGATTTTGATACCACACTAATTTATTCTAAACACAGAAAGAGAGAATTCTGGAGAATTTATAAATAAAATGGGTATAACAATAACCAATCAGAATGTTAACAACCTAAGTAAGTAAATAGACGTACAATACCAACCTTTTCTTTGTTTTCGAGCCAAGTGTGGTCATCAATACGGAACAATACGTAACAGAAATTAATAAACTGCAATGCAGCAGATATCGAGAACACTCCGTAATATCCGACGACCCGAAGTAGAATACCACTTAATCCCATTCCAATAGGAAATCCTACTGTCATACACAAGTTAAGTATCCCCATTCGAAACGTCCTGGTATCTTTAGAAGTAATGTCCCCTAAATAACTAAAAGTACCGAGGAACATTGTGTACCAGCCTCCTGTCAGCGATGGGAATATAACCTCCATGAACACGGTCCATTCCACTGGGACTTCATAGAAAAAGTACGTGTTTAACATGTTTAATAGACACGTCATGAACTCCCCGAAGATTGGCATTAGCATGCATATCTTGCGCTTCCCCGTCTTGTCACTCCATGCACCTATGAAGAGCATCAACAACGTTGGTACTGCAGTGTGTACCACACTCTTCCATGCTTGAACTGATGCTATTAATTTCTGAACTTCGTCTTCTTCGAACGTGTGGTTAGCGCGTTTTCTAAGCCTCAGAGCAGTACATGCCTCGTCTCCGAACCCCAGGTTGACCCGACACGCTTTTTCTAAATTCAAATTCTGCGTCGCCAACATCGCTAGCACGCTCGGCATCACAAATAGAGCCAATACCGGTTCTACCGTTATATTTGATTTGAGGAATTTTATTTTCTCTAAAAAGGTCATGTTATGTACATCATTTTTTGCTTCCGTTTTAAGTGGCAATTCCTCTGCCGTCTCGTCGCGAGACGATTTTCCTTCGGGTTTATCTGTTTTATCCATTTTAGAAAATCTTTTCACAAGTATTCAATAAAATTTCAAATATAAACTCAATACTCACTGGAGATTGAAATATGGAACAAGGAACATGTACCTCGCCTGAGATCCGAGTAAATCTTCAAAGTTGGGTCACATTGTTGTTATATTGGAGAGCACATCCTCACAGCACCAAGATAAATACGGTATAATATTGAATTACTGGTAAGCCGGCGAGACGTTGCTATCGTCCTATTGTACGACAGTGTATAAGCAAATACTCTTATGTTGCCATATCAGTCTTTAATGCGTCCACAAACACACTCGATGAAATCGAAAATAAACTTAACACGTCGTTAAACTCAAACAAGCCGGCGATCCGTCGCACAGTGTCACTTTGTTATTATAAACATTCAATTGTTTCCGCGATCAAATCGAATAAAAGCCACAGAGTAACTTGACAGGATTTTATTCAACATTCACACTTTATTCAAAACACTGTATGACGTTCAATAACACTTTCACTTATAATAAATGCTTTTGAGTTCAACAGTCACTGGTAGAGTGGCAGCGCTATACGTCTTTATTCACATTCTCCATCTCCTCGACTTGCTTGGTGTCCTTTCTTTGTTCGAAATACATCCATCTGAAATGAATGAATTTACTATTATCGTTTCGAGAGGAAAATCTTAATGGTACACTCGTGTCAAGTGTAAGGATCGATTGTAAATGATGTAATGAGCAGTTTTCAAACGCGTATTATAGTTGTGATGATGTCGTGTACAGTCGCGGTGAGAAGGCTTTGTACTGAGGCCAGTTTGCATTTACTTCTTTGTTTTTTACTTGTTGTTTCGTCTTTAGCAAAGCGATGAAAAAGACTAGTTGTTCGGTCATTATAAAAAGTAACTTTTTTAAGATACTGAGAATTTATTTAGCTGTAGGTATATTACCATACCGCTCACAAACAATAATTTAAAAAGTTTTTTACCGTTATTGTTTCGATTTGTGTGTTATTCAAGCAAAGGTCAGTGAACTTTTTTTGGAGTTATAATATCGACTTAACTTGTATTATGCAATAAGCCGATTAATAACACAGTGTTGCCGCCATTGATATCAAAGTTCTTGTGAATAATAGTGTCTGAACATTTTGAAACAAGTTTAGCGTCCAGACGTGCCTTTCAAATTCTAGTTTTATTAGGTTTTAATCGATATTGACAAGTACAAGGCTAGGCTCTTTACTGTACTATAGTAATTTCGTAAAACTTTGGCACTAACTTTGGCATTATTAGTCCTGTGTTGGCCGCAGATGTCTATTAATAGAGTAAGGGTTTAGTTTATGAGAATACTCTCTAGAGATTTGACCATAGATTACGAAACCGACTCCCTGGCTGTAAAAGACACATAAATCTTTATTGTATTCAATAGTTGTATTAGTCTCAGAAAATCTCGAAATTGCTCAGCAGTTTAAATTAATATTTTGTATTTTATACTGAGTGATTTAGCAATAATAAGTGTTTAAATCAAATCATATTAAGATGGTTTAAAGTTCACAACATCACTTAGTCTCTAATATTTTATGTGTTCAGGCCTTACATTATAATTTTCCAGATAGATATTGTTTCACCTGACAGGTACAAAATGCACCACAAAAAAGGGTTATTTTTTCAATTCTGTAATATTCTTTTACCGGAATTTGAAAAAGTGCGTTAACACTTCATAACATAACCGTTACGACTTTTGTCACAATACGAGCGGTATCTAGACCAATAATGTAACACACAAGCTTGGGCTTTATTAGCTGAGTATCGACTGTCATATCAGTCATAGTGAGAACTGTCACGGGCACTCATAATGTAAAGTGGTGACAATCACTAAGATGCAACAAAATGTGCGTAGAATTCACATTACTAACAATCTTGTTAACCCCTCCAACAAAGCTAAATATGCTGGTGTCTGGAGTTGGTTAACGCCAATAGTGTAATGGGTGTGGTTGGAACCCGCGTGCTCTACAAGGTGTAACAGATTAAGCGCAATACCTCAGACACCCCAATTAGAATATTAAATTGTAAGTCTATAACAACATCCGTAACTAAACAAATTGAAACCAAACCTAGACATTTTTTATAAAATAGTTATCCTTAATAAACGCAAAACGTATGTGCGTCATACAAATATCCTTACGCAGACGCATACACTCATGCAATGTTAGCGGCCGACACGCACACAAGCGCATTTCCTTGAATTAAGGATTGTATTAATTTGTTATGATACTGTTTCCATTTCAAGTTAAACGAAAGATTTTTCCATCAAAATTTAATATCTTTTTTTATGACGGAAATCGATCCAGAAGCCGATTCTGAACCAACTACTTTCAGGAATTGCGTTTATTCTGTTACACGTTGTATATATCAAGTCCACCTTAGCCATCGGGCTATTGTTGCTTTGTTTTGATATTTATTTATCGTTCTATGTATGTAGAAGTGGCCAAACTAACATCTACATAGGTGTTCTGTAGACCAGACATTATAGAAGTTTCTAGTACATACATATTTCTTCATAAAACAAGTATCTAACTATGTCAAATCATCTACCTAGCATTAACTCAACTATACTGAGGACATTTTCTAGTCTATTCGATTATAGGTATGTACCAGTACCTACTTTCCATGAAGCAACTACCTATTCGACCTAGTGACTGGGTTATATAACTTGCAATGCCTTTGCAAAAACTGATCTAAGATATTATGTCTGACTGTGATGTCTATCAAAGATCTACAAATAAATCTACAAAATAAGTTCGTCCTACTTCCTACTAATGCCTACTAATATTATAATTCCTACTAATTCCTACTTCTAACTATCTAACTTCTAACTAATATTATAAATGTGAAAGTTTGTGAGGATGGATGGATGTTTGTTACTCTTTCACGCAAAAACTACTGAACGGATCTGGATAAAATTTGGTAAATAGATAGTTGTCATTCTGGAATAACACGTAGGCTACTTTTTATCCCGAAATTCCCACGGGATCGGGATTTGCGCGGGAAAACCTTCCCACGCGTACGAAGTCGCGGGCAGAAGCTAGTCCTACTAATATTATAAATGCGAAAGTTTGTGAGGATGGATGGATGTTTGTTACTCTTTCACGCAAAAACTACAGAACGGATCTGAATGAAATTTGGTAAGTAGATAGCTGACATCCTGGAATAACACATAGGCTACCTTTTATCCCGGAATTCTCACGGGATCGGGAATTTACGCGGGAAAACCCTCCCACGCGAACGAAGTCGCGGGCAGAAGCTAGTCTACAAATAAATCTACAAAATAAGTTCGCCCATCCACGAACTAGCCTCAGGTAGTGTTGCTTAACCTTGACCATGTACCCGCGGGGCTATAAGTATATAGCGTATAAATCTATACTAATATATGAAGAGATAAAATTTGTTTGTAAGATTGTATGTAGGGGGTAATCTCCGGAACGAATAATCTGATTCGAATAAGATTTTCATTGGTAGGTAGGTGCATTATTGGTGAGTGCTATAGGCTATAAATTATTTCGATATCCATGCGGACGAAGTCGCGGGCAAAGTGCTAGTTCTCGATACAAGTAGGTACATATGTATGTCTATTAATTAAATTACTTTGTATCCTTTCTTGTCAAAGAAAACATTAAGTAGAACATCTATACTAATATTATAAAGCGGAAAAGTTTGTTTGTTTGTTTGCTTGAACGCGCTAATCTTCGAAAGTACTAGGTGGATTTGGATGCAATTTGGTATGGAAGTAGCTTGAACTTGAGGAAGGTTATAGGCTACTTTTTACGCGACTGCAAAAAAGGAGAGTTATGTTTTTACCGTGATAGAATCCACGGGAGCGAAGCCCCGCGTGAGTACTAGTTAGTAATATAATTAAAGATTTTCCTCAATAAATATTTAGCTAATTCATTGTCAACTCATGAACATAAACCTATGGAATATTTATGATTTGATTATACATTTTTAACGGTAGTCGTATCTACTTTTTTCGCTTGACTGACTGTGCCAGCCTCCGTCTAGTTTCTATTTCCTGTAGGCTTGTGTAAACAAAAAGCGTGCCAGATACTTATTTAACACCTCAACGACCCGTGACTTTCAATTTTGCACGCTAAGGCTCCCATAGATAGGTGCGAAGTGACATCGCGACGAACATTTTTCATTAAACTACTCGATGATCATTATGATTAGATTAGCTTACGTAAAGATTAACTTCTTGAATAAATAATTTCGTTAACAAGATTTTATATCTAATTGTATAAGTTATAATTAAAATCGGTCCTTTGGACATATAACGTTGCCAATCCATATGGCCCTAGTAGTGCAAGGCAAAGTCGAAGGCATCAGAGTACGTTCCTAATTACAAATGAGCCATCTACTAACCGATTAAAGAAGACATTCAGAGGCCCATTCTAAAAGGCACGAGTCTACAAGAAAAGCAAGATTTCACGAAGAGTGGCGCCGCATTGTGAAACCGGCTTGTAATGTCGTGATTATAACATTAAAGTAGAAGCAGATAAGCTGTTGTAAACTACAACCTACTTAATATCTCGGAAGGTAGAGAAGTGACTATCCGACAGACAGCAGCGACTTATTTTCTTACGAATAGTTGAGACTGCCATAAATTATAATTAAATATTTCCACAACGCTTTCTATATGACTGTACATTAATTCAACAAACATGTGCACTAACAACATTCACCACTTATAACATAAACCTCTTTGCAAGGGAAATGACGACAGACAATATTGTCGATTCATGTCATGCAATAATCATAGAAAAATGTTTAAATTCTTAGTAATTATTGTTTATTATCTTTTTACGAACAATCGAAGTAAGGTTCGTGCAGACAGGCGACATGCGACAATGTAATAGGCATTGTTTTATATGTAAAGTAAATAATAAGTAAATTATTACAAAAATCATCTTAATAATAATATATAATATATCCTTTATTTATTTATTTATAATATCCACACGGGTCTATCCACAAGGTTAGGGAACGATTGTCGAGTTCAAATCGTGGATAGCTGAACATTCATTATAATATACCGTGATTTCTCCATGCATCAGAAAGTACAATCATCTGATAATGGGGTTGTCAGAAGCCACAAAACATTGTACTATACATAGTCATAGTACAGGACACCTGAATTCTAACGCATATCTCAGTTACTGGGCTGTAGAGGTCAGAAATACAGTGACTTCATGCAACATATTGTTATTTACCTAGTTGCAAATGTAAGAATATATTCCGACTTCTCAAGCTAGATACTAGGAACAAGTCTAAGCAGATTGATTTCATGCAAGAAACGCGTAGTATTTTCGTTGTCGCATTGTCCCGATGCACCTGTCTGTAGAAGCCTTAAGACAAGACTCGTTTCCGATGCACAGTCGAATTAGGTATATATCTTGAGAGGTAACCGGAATTTAAGATAACTATAGCACAATAATTGGATTAATTAATAAGCAGAATTGTGATATGTTATGTATGCACTTTATAAAGTCTGGTTTCCAAGATAAAGGCGCCACGCGCTGCCTAGTTTGGAGGCCGTTCCGTGTTCCACTTCGATTACTTGAATGTGGTTATTAAGCACAATATACTCGTCACAATGCATATGGTGAAGTGAAACTGATGGTGAAGTACCAGGAGAACTCCTCAACAATTAACGGCCCAACCTTGGGAAAAGCAATATTTTGTAAATGATTATAAGTACTTGACATTTAGGCTCTTGTAACTAGGCAAATTAAAAATTGACCAACTAAAAAGAGTGAAATAAAAACTTTTTACCAAAAAATTAAACCGACTTCCTTTCGTTCCTTCCTTTCCGTCTTTAGTTTTGCATTTTCGTTTTTGGGAGGTATTCCTCGAAGCGCTACCATTTTGAAGCGCACCTAATGAAGCGCTCCTTTTTTATTCCTCGGAGCGCTCCTTTTCCGATAATATGGTATCGGGAGCGCTACTAAAAGGAGCGCTCCGAGGAATAAAAAAGGAGCGCTTCATTAGGTGCGCTTCAAAATGGTAGCGCTTCGAGGAATACCTCGTTTTTGGCACCGACTTCCGAAATTAAAATTATTTTTCACTTTGCAGTGTTATTTGGGAGTCGGTTTAATTTTTTGGTAAAAAGTTTTTCCCTATAAGATTTTTTTTCTGCAGTAGCCTGGAGTTTGAATGTTGGTAGTGTGATACCCGCGTGCTTCAGCTGCATCTGGTTAGATTGGAAGCGGATCCCAAAGTAGTTTGGAAAAAGATAAGATGATGGTTATGAAAGACCACATTTATGTTTGTATGTAGATTATTTAATGTAGACTTTTCTAAACGACGTATCACACTCAGAGGTATTCTTCGAAGCGCTACCATTTTGAAGCGCACCTAATGAAGCGCTCCTTTTTAGGGTTCCGTAGCCGAATGGCAAAAAACGGAACCCTTATAGTTTCGACATGTCTGTCCGTCTGTCTGTCTGTCCGTCCGTCTGTATGTCACAGCCATTTTATTCCGAAACTATTAAGACTATACATGTGAAACTTGGTAGATAGATGTATTCTGTAAACCGCTTTCCGATATTAAGAGAAAATTTAAAAAATATTTAAAATAAAGGGGGCTCCCTATACATGGAACTGAAACTGCAAATATTTTTTTCATGAAACCTATACGTATGTGGTATATATAGACAGGTCTGTAAAAATTACATTATGGTTTCTAAAATGACTTTTTCATAAAGTTAATCGTTTAAAAGATATACGCTTCCAAAGTGGTAAAATGTGTGTCCTCCCCCTCTAACTTCTTTAATAATGAAGTAAAAAATCTTAAAAAAACATATGTTGTAGATCTTAATGTAAACTTTCAACCAAAATTAGTTTGAACGAGATCGAGTCAGCAGTTCTTGAGATACAGTATATTTTCAAAAACCGCAAATATAACTTTGTAATTCATACAAATTCTATGAAAAACAAAGTTATTTGGCGTAGTTGTAAAAATTGTAAATAAGCTAGTTTTAAGAAATTTGTAAGGTTTCTTTTTTTTTTTTTCAAATAAATATGTTAAGTATGTTATATTTATTATAGTTACTACCGAACCCTTCATGGGCGAGTCCGACTCGCACTTGGCCAATTTTTTATTCCTCGGAGCGCTCCTTTTAGTATAACATGTTATCGGGAGCGCTACTAAAAGGAGCGCACCGAGGAATAAAAAATTGGTCAAGTGCGAGTCGGACTCGCCCATGAAGGGTTCCGTAGTAACTATAATAAATATAATATACTTAATATATCTATTTGAAAAAAAAAAAGAACATAAAAACCTTACAAATTTCTTAAAACTAGTTTATTTACAATTTTTACAACTACGCCAAATAACTTTGTTTTTCATAGTATTTGTATGATTTACAAAGTTATATTTGCGGTTTTAGAAAATATACTGTACTTCAAAAACTGCTGATTCGATCTCGTTCAAACCAATTTTGGTTGAAAGTTTACATTAAGATCTACAACATATGGTTTTATTTTAGATTTTTCACTTCATTATTATAGAAGTTAGAGGGGGGGGGACACATTTTACCACTTTGGAAGCGTATATCTTTTAAATGATTAATTTTATGAAAAAGTCATTTCAAAAACCTTAATGTCATTTTTAAGGACCTGTCTATAGATACCCCACACGTATAGGTTTCATGAAAAAAATATTTTCAGTTTCAGTTCCATGTATGGGGAGCCCCCTTTATTTTAAATATTTTTTAAATTTCCTCTTACAATCGGAAATCGGTTCACAGAACGCATCTATTTACCAAGTTTTACATGTATAGTCCTAATAGTTTCGGAATAAAATGGCTGTGACATACGGACGGACGGACATGTCGAAACTATAAGGGTTCCGTTTTTTGCCATTCGGCTACGGAACCCTAAAAAGGAGCGCTTGATTAGGTGCGCTTCAAAATGGTAGCGCTTCGAGGAATACCTCCACACTCAGAAATATTATCTGATTTCTAATTTAGTACCTACTTAATCTAAATAAATCCGTGCAATAATAATTTAAACTTGAGAGGGATTTAGTTTCAAATCTGATCGGGACCTATATTTGTTCCTTTCATATCAAAAGATAAACAACATAGCGATTATCGTTGCGTTTAATTAATTAAGTAAGTGCTCGACTCGTCGACGTCGTGATCTTCGACCACATCATCGCTTAACATCAAGTGAGATTATGGTCAAACGCAAGCCTGTCAACTAAAAAGATTTTCTGCTGAATATACATTATGTTAACTAACAAAGGGCATTCCCGTTAACCCGCAATAGTATAAGCACATCAATTAGATCGCCGCACACGCGGCCCGTCATTCATAAATAAATTGCGACGTTGCCGTCCTTCAAGTACGCGTGTACAGAGTGTTTCTTTTACGTATCAATTTTACATTTTTAGTGAATATTTTAATATTAAAAAAAAACATTTTGTTTTCGAATGGTAATATTTTTTTAGAATACATATGGATGCTATACTATTACGGATTAATGGGAACGAATAAATAAATGGGAATACTGTATTTTATTTATTTATCAATACGTGCGTAAAATAAAAACAGCTGCATTGACTGATCTTTGAGGTTAAGCTACGGTTGCCGAGGTTGGTCTCCGGATGGACGGGTGACCGTCTTAGATTCCTCAGTGCCTCAGAAAGCATATTGGTCCCATCTGTCTTCAAAGATGCTTTAACAAAGCATTTTTGAAGACACATCGTTACGGGTAGTTAGATGCCAGAAAATCTAACACAGTGCTTGCCAAAGGGTATTGTATTGCCCAGTTACTGGGTTGTGGAGGTCAGTTAGGCTCTATAGTCGCTCGATGAAAAACACTAATACTCAGTTGCATCCGGTTAGATTAGAAGCGAACCCCAATATGGTTGGTAAAAGGCGGGTATTTCAAACAATTTGCTGCTATTGGTAGCATAAAGTTGTCATTAAATCAATCTTATAAAGGAGAATGCCAAGGTTTCCTTCAAGACTCGGCCAGAACCGACAAAGATGAACTATACATATAATAATATCATAAAAAAGGTAAAATTATATAAGAAGTACACCGAAATAAGTTATAGTTCTTTGAAGTTGATCACTTAATACTTCTAATTTTAACGATAACATGATAAAAAATATTAAATGATTGAATAATAACTATTGTATTCAGTTTCAACAGCCAAGATAGTCGTTAGTAATACGTAAATCGGAGTCCGGTAACACAGCAATAAACAACAAAAAACACAAGACACTGTCGCTCGTCATAAAACGCAGGAGAAGTAAAACTTAAGACAATTATCAGTGACAACTAACTACAAGATTAAGTGTAACCTATTCTAAACTGTATCGATAATAAATTGAATTGAATTATTATAAAATATTCAGTATATAACTAAAGTATACTAAGTAATATAACTAAACATTATTTATTATTATAAGAATTACGAGTTATGACTTTTGTAAATAATAAATTCACTTACGTAGGTTCATAATGATATTAATGTAATCGATTTGCAAGTGCAATTTCGTATCGATATTATTTTATTTTAGTATTGGCAACAAAATCTTTAACGTTTTAAATAAATAGATTGACTTGGCAATCGCAAAAACAATCTAATATAAATATGTATGTATTACTTGTGAGATATATTGTGTTTTCATGCGATGGCCGAGTCAATCTATTTATTTAAAACGTTAAAGATTTTTAATATTGATATGGTAAGATATTGTTAGGTTAGATAATTACGTAACAACTTAAGACAGAAGGTCCCTTAAGTAGGGTCTGAATAATCGAATAACCGACTTGGTATTACATGGATCTCACAACTTTTTACGGTAGAAGAACTGAGTTGCGAGACTTCGTTTTTTTGACAAGTATTGTTTTTTATGGGATTATTATTATTAGGTACTCGTATATACACACTTATAACTATATTTTATTATAGAGTGGAAAAGTTTGTTTGTTTATTTCTTGTGCTAATCTTCGAAAGTACTGGGTGGAAACTGAAATCTGGTATGGAGGTAGCTTGAGGAAGGTTATAGGCTACTTTTATCCGACTGCAAAAGAAAGGGGGGCTATGTTTTTTTATCGTGATAAAGTTTATAAGAGCGAATCCCCGCGATATTGCTAGTTTGTAATACCTGTCTTACCAAAACAACTCATCATCAATCTTAAAGAAATGACTTTTGGTTAATGAAACTCTAAAAGCAGACTTTTAAAGAACTTACTTACTGTACGGACTGATGCTGGACAATTCAATTAATTTATTTAAAATACGTGTTAAGTAAAAATACCCAGGATATAATGCCAGACACAAAAGGATGAAATGTTCCATTGTTGTGTATTATTTGTCTACATTCTAAACTATTTTGCCGTATCGTCATTAGATCGTATAATTTTGTGTAATTACATCAATTCAAGGTTATTTGCTGAAATACTGACTGGTATTTCCATAATTATTTTTAGCTAGATTCTACCCGCGGTTATTGTAATTTTGAAATCTCAGGTAGACACATCAATTAAGTGAATAAATAATGTGTTTTGTTTTATGGATCAGCAGAACCAATTGTAGGTACTGACACTTACACTAGAAGATAGAAGTTTTTTTTAGTGTGTGGCATCTCTCAGGTCAACCTCTGAGGTTGGCGGCTGCTTAACCGAACTTGCCTGTGGTTGCCTTAATTAATAAATTAATTAAAGCATCCAGTCAGGGCTTATTACAAAACTTACAATCTAGGCGACTACACGCTAAGGGCACCCTCTGTGGGGTACGAATTTCGACTTAGGGCGTCGCAGCGTGAGGGCAGCTAGGGATAGGCTGGAAGAAAGAAAACTTTATAGAGCAATATAAATAGGTTTCTTTATGTTTCGGAATTTTCGCGGGTTCTGGATCTATGCGGGAAAATCCTCTCACGCGCAATCGCAGGCACATCTAGTAATCTATGCAAGATGACTTTTTAAACGGTCTTGACAAAAAAAAAACACGGGTATAATCGGTGAACGGTATATTGTATACGTGAATTAACTTACTCAACTGGTCACATGTCACTCTTTACTTTTTCTATCATCGGAGATAAAAAAAATATTTCGATGTAATTTGAACCCGGAACTATCTCCTCATTCAAATTATAAATACATATTTGAAGAGTGGAACGACCTTGCTATGTTAATATGACGCTTTTACTAACAAATACGGGTCTTTAGGATTTTATTACTATCTCTTATGGTTTATTATTTCTTGGTTATTATAATCTATGCTTTTTAAATTTTGCATAATAATAAGGTTATTTTATTAGAAGGCAAACTTATTCAAAGTGCGATGAAGAGAGCAGGACTTTCCAATTCCTATTTTTTTTATTGTTCAATTGAAATGGTTCATTTTATTTGTAATCCTGTGTAATTAGGATTTGTAGAACAAATGTGTTTTTTTGAGGCTTGAGTAAAACTGAGATGTGATGGAAAGCTCTTCATCATATAGGTGTTAGTTTTGTTTACATAGTGCTAAAATAAACAAATCATGGTAAGATTTTAAAATGAGGAATGATGATACAATAAGGAAGTCTTAATATTTGTTACAACATTACTTCATTGCTGTAAAAACCGGTTTGGAATAGATTCTTCAAACTCGTACTTAGCTCTGAGGATCACCGTTTTTTGTTCCTATCTATGTACAGTAATCAAAATAGATTAGTTATCACGCAATGGCTGAGTAGTTTTTTACCAAAATACAAATAATTATTTAAACAATGTATATATATGATATTTTTTACAAATAATTATTTTAACAATGTTTCATTTTAAAAAACAAACTACTCTCTAAATAAAAACTGAATTTTTCATGTTTTGTGACGGAAATTTTGATTTATAAATCATGTTTTCCTACGCAGTGCAAATTGTTATTGGTTGGTACCGAATCCGTATTGTGGACTGTACTCCGTTGATTGGTTGTAATATTTGCAACCACAATCAAATTGCTAATCAATGACTTAGCACTTTTAGAATTTTTTACAAATTTACAAAGATGACCAAAAACATTTACTTATTGGCTTATCTAAAAATAAATAATATATCATACTAATGGTAAAAGGTTGCACAAATATCAAAATCATGGGATTATTTTTTTATTCAAGGTGAGACTCGGGTTTTTTTTAGTTACTACTAAAATACTTTCACTAGGGATTGTCGTATACCACGGCTCCGGAGCGTAAGAGCAGTTGAAGGAACCCTGTGGGTTTTAAGACAGTAAGTAGAAGTCTAGTAGTTTAGTAGAGGTTTGGTAGTAGTAGTTCTTTCAAATTACATCGGTGTCCACTTCAGTGTAACCGCTCGCAGATTTACATAGAATTACTGCATATCAGACCTCCACAAACCAGATACCGGATAATGGTGAACGCAGACCTAGCCGCACCGCACGCGCCGCAGTCTTTGCATTCGAATTCTTTATATGAAGTTCTATGCAACCTCGCACACCTACCGGCGCCGCAGTCGCCGCAGTCCCTGAAACGACCGAACTCCCCTAGCCGCAGCTGATGACGTCACCCGCACGCAGCGCGGATGACGTCATTCGCATCCACGGCGCGCAGTGTTGCCAGAGTTATAAAGTAGACAGAGAATCTCTGTCAACGGTTTATAATAAAATTACTTATTCTCGTATAAATAATTACTTGCTTATTCCCTATTATAGCACCTACAGATAAAATTACACAAAAGAGCAAAATACCAATACCAAATACAGATTTTATACAGATTTTTTAAATCTTTGGATAGATAATGCTTTCAAAAATCTGGCAACACTTACGGGAACGACTGCAGCGACTGCGGCGCGGATAGATGTGCGAGGCCATTAACAAAAAGCGATGACTGCGGGGACTGTAGAGACTGCGGTGCGGCTAGGTCTGCGTTCACCATAACACGATGCCCTTCAAGATTAGTGTTAGATTTTGTGGCTTCTTCTTAAGGGCCGATACTACCTCAGCGTTTCTCACTCTTTATCTCGCTCGCACACTACTGGCCGCGGTCACGCGAGCAAGCGAGACAGGGTGGCAGGGAAAAGACTCCAAGACACCGATAATTTAGTTTACTTCTTTTTACGGTGAAAATAATGCTAATTTAAAAAAGTAAATAAAATACGACCTGCTTTATAGTTAGTTCAAATAATATGCAAAGTTTCATTATCTAATTTGAAGTTATTTTTGAATACCAGCGGTTTATTTTTCGGTTTGGAGGTAACTTTGGAATTTATTTCTATCAAGAAAATTTTATGAAATCGTGTTTTTGCCAAACATAGTACTTAACATTAATCCTCAACTTTACCATATATTTATTTCAAAATTATTGCTGCAGTATTTTCGACTTAACGGAGGATCATGCTAAGCCATTTGAGGTAGTATATGCCCTTAATGACTGTCAAAGATGTATAAAGGCTAGCTGGGACTAGGGTTACCAGGCCTAAAATTGCAAAATCCTGTCTGACATGTCTAAAAATCCTGATTTTGAAAAAAACAAGTCCGGTCACGCACCTGTATTAAATAAAAATCATAGTATTTAAGTACGTTTTTATTTACTTATATTATTTAGACCCATATTTTTGGTTGCTAGCAACCGCATGCAAAAAGTTGTTTTTTTCCAGCTATTTCGCAATAAAATTGTTCACACATCACGTGTTTATAGCTCTCACTGACTCCACTGAAAGTCTGTTTCTCTCTTTGGTCCACTGAGAAGTCATGAGAGAAAAGATTCTCTCCACATTTGCGTTGTGTGGCAAAATACTAAAGAAATATTGACAAATCTTCAGAAATTCTGAAACTCTTGAGCTGTCGTTAATTGTATTAAAAAAATTACACCATTGCTTTTCAGCGAGCTCGTCATAAAAATCGCTCTGCTTTGTGTTCAGAAAATTCTTAAGCAGGCAGAACTCTTCAAATAGTTTTGCGCCCGCGCCCGCACTTGCGTTGTGCTTGCATTCCAGGCGGGACTTCCGGGCTCAGTGCGTGCGGCACCCGTCGCTTGAGCGGGCGGGAGGACATGCAAGTATGACAAAAATCCGGTCTGACGTAAAATCCGGGCGGAGTCCGGTCTAACACGTAAAAATCCGGTCTAGACCGGCTTTATCCGGTCAGATGGTAACCCTAGCTGGGACCAACTTTACGTTGGTCCGTCTTTGCTCCACTGGCTCGTGTTTAATCTATATACAAGTGTATAATTAAGTATTTGCGCCAAGCGCAACTAGCTTGTGTGCCTTGCAATTTATACTAATATTATAAAGCGGTAAAGTTTGTTTGCGCGTTAGTCTTCAAAAGTATTGGGTGGTTTTGGATGGAATTTAGTATGGAAATAGCTTGTAGCTTGAAGAAGGTGCCTATAAAAGAACCTGACTACAAAAGAAGGTTAAGTTTTATCGTGGTAAAGTAAATGCGAGTGAAGACCCGCGCAGCTGCTAGTTTATTTTCTTGGTTGATCTATCTATCTATGTTAAGACAGTCATCCATTCACAGACTAAATTTTGCTTTGCAGACCAACTCATGTGGTTGTTATTATTAACCTACAACCCCCTGACAGCTGTCAAACTAAGGTAAAGAGATCGAGGTCGAACTAAGGTAAAAAGGTAAGGTAGTTTAATTACTAAGGTGTCGGACTAGTGATTGAGAGATCGTGAGTTTGAACCCCATCCATTACACTACTGCCATGAACCCACTCGAGACACAAGCATAATTATTTAACTTAACGGGAGGTTAACAAGATTGCTAGTAGAGTGAATTTTACCCATATTACTAGTCAGCGGCGTGCACAGGATTATGACACTGGGTATGCGGCGGAGTACTCGATCACAAAAACTTTTTCTTTTATAGATTTTTAGCATAGCCACAGCCACACGACGGATCTCTAAGTCGGAAACCATGCGAACAGAAGAAGTCTTAGATGTACTACTAATTTACTATTAATTAAAGTCATCTAAAACGTACGAGCGTTTTATTAAAATATCTGTGAATGTCAAGTAAAGCACTGCATTTCTGCCTACAAGGAGCGCACGCCCATGTTATAGTTTTCGTTAAAAAAAAACATAAAAGCGATAGTTACCCAAATATAGCTACAGCCGGAACAGTCATAGTCGCTCCAAGCAGGAACACAGCACCGGGTAGAACAGTCAGCGTTGCCATGTACACCCTGGAGTACAGTGGCCCGTAGACCAGAGGCATCATTGCCTCTGCTAGACCGAAGAGGGAGTTCACCTTGCCTAGGGAGTAGAAGTCGTATTAGTTAGATTCAACATAGGGGTCTTTAAGTCAAGAGTGAATAGGTTACTATTTATTAGGTGCTTCATCTTAGATCACATCATCGCTTACCATCAAGTGAGATAGTGGTCAAACGCACTATCATTAATTTAAAAAAAACATCACAGTTGAACAGGCTGAGATGTTAATTATTGCATCGATAGAGGATGCTTCTTGGTTTTGCTAGACTGAGCCACAAAGATACAGGCTATGCCCCGCTTGGGGCCCAAGGCTAACTCTATTTTATAATGTTTGTATGTAAAAAAGTTAAATGATAATTATGTGTAAGATCATCACTAAGAAATAATTCTAGGGTTCTGGATGTTTTGACAACAAAAAATTACGCTTAAACATAAAAGCCAGATTCAGAAAAAACTATCTGTGGGCAATGCAAATGCCTGTTTTGTGCGGGAATTGAACTCTTGCAATGCAATAGCCGATTACTCAGCCACTCCACTAACAGTGCCGTTTGTGAAAAAGCTATTATAATAAAGTTAGAGTCAAAATATATATGTTACAGACTTTTGAAGTTATTTATTCTTCTCGCATTAAAAGTCTGTTGTACTGATAGCAGGCGAAATTTTCGTACCAACTAAACTTTTTTGTTGACTTTATTTGACCAGTCATCCAATCACGTCAATGTTTAATCTATGTATATGATTTCCGAAATCTGTCGTGAAATGATTGCGTCTAAATTTGAGGTTAAGTTAAGGACAAGAGAGACCGTGTTTAATGACGCGCTTAAGACTTCTCTGAAGTCCCTTATATCCAATTTAAAGTCCCTTTGCGTTGAGTTTAATTAGTTAAAGTTAGTTTTATTTTTGAGATGCCCAAGAGTAGTTATCTAAGTCCGTATTTTAAAATAGGTATCGCGTGCAGAAGTAAAATCAAAATTCTGATAACATGACCACAGTCATCGTTATATTACCATAAAAAGACAATCCGTACGTAACTCAAGTCGCAAGCGCTAGAATGAAGTAAACGAATAATCGAAAATGCAGTAATGTCAAACTGTCAGTAAGGCAAAGGAAATGTGACTGAAACAGCCTACGACACGTTTTCTATTAAAAAAATAATTGAATTAATTAGTATAGATTAGACGGTCGATAGGTCGCATTATATTAAATTAATGCTAACAGTGCACTAATTTTGTAAAATATTTCGTTAGGGATTATTTGACGTTTCTTGTTTGGCTGAATGTCACTTACTCGTCTCAAATAAACAATAACATCTTATATAAAAACTTTTTACCAAAAAATTAAACCGACTCCCAAAAAACACTGCAAAGTGAAAAATAACTTTAATTTCGGTAGTCGGTGTCTTTAGTTTTGTATTTTCGTTTTTGGCACCGACTTCCTAAATTAAAGTTATTTTTCACTTTGCAGTGTTTTTTGGGAGTCGGTTTAATTTTTTGGTAAAAAGTTTTTATATCACTCTTTTTAGTTGGTCTATTTTTAATTTACCTAGTTACAAAAGGCTTAATGTCAACTACTTATAACCTTTTACAAAATATTGCTTTTCCCAATGCTGGGCCGTTAATTGTTGAGGAGTTCTCCTGGTACTTCACCATCAGTTCTTCATCACCATATGCATTGTGACGAGCATAAAGTGCTTAACATCCATATTCAAGTAATCGAATCGCAATCCACTCAATACTTATTATAGAGTAGTTTCGGCGGCCATCCGTGGTCTTCATCATCAGTTCCACTTCCTCAAATGGTACTTTTTGAGAGCAACTGCACAAGTTACTATAATAAATACCCAAAACGTCATAGGTGTGCCTATAATATTTGAAGAGTTCCCTTGATTTCTCCAGGATCCCATCATCAGATCCTGACGTTTATGAAAATGGGACCAATTTCGAAGTATACCCTTTCAATCAAAAAAAGAATTTTCCAAATCGGTTCAGCCGGTCTTCGAGTAATCAGTGATCATACATAAAAAAAATAAAAAAAAAATATACGCGTCGAATTGATAACCTCCTCTTTTTGTCGTCGGTTGAAAAATAAGAATGAATTGAACGTATATCAATTTATGTAAAAATATATGTATACAAATGTTTTAATGATTCATATATTTTAAACCCTGCTTAAACAAACTTGGGAAATATTTCATTATACATGTATTATTTTAAAAACAATTAATTACTATTCGTAGTTTTTGTCCATTTCAAGCATTTTATAGGCATAAAAAAATATATTATGTTCAATTGGGTTTCGCCTGCCTGTCACTTTTTAAAATAAAAATGTGCTTGTTTCTTGTATTTCAGTTGAGCATTCGGGTTCTTTAGACTTTTTAAATAACTTTTTTTTACAGCTTTTTAGTTCAAATATTAATTAACAATTTATTTTTAGTTTCCCCGGTCGTGTCACATTGGTATCCCACCGGATTCCGGAAAGTGAAAGAGCAAAATCCATATTTTTAATCTTTCTCATTGTATTATTTTTATTAGTATTACGCTAATGATATTATTATGATATACCTTTTTGCAATCCTTGTATTGAGCCATTTAATTTGATACCCATATTTTAATATTGGTAAAAAAATATTTTTTCATTAAATACAATGGCATCGCACAGGCGCTATATTTGACTTTTTTAACGTCACCTATCTAAGAAAACTTGGGCTGACTAATCTAACGATACCACAATTATGTAAATTTTGTTTTGCTTTGATTGACGTCAAATGTTTGACAGCTGGGGACAGAGCGGTTGGTATGGGAAAAGAAAATTGTTGTTTTACTATTTTTTTACTCGTATTTTTTTACGTTATTTCACTCCATAAAAAAAAACTTCCTCATACTTCATCAAACACAACAAAAAGAAATCAGCTGAATCGGTTCAGCAGTTTGCGAGTTTTGCGCTCATTTAGCGATTCATTTTTAGGGTTCCGTAGCTGAATGGCAAAAAACGGAACCCTTATAGTTTCGACATGTCTGTCCGTCTGTCTGTCTGTCCATCCGTCCGTATGTCACAGCCATTTTATTCCGAAACTATTAGGACTATACATGTAAAACTTAGTAGGTAGATGTATTCTATGAACCGCTTTCCGATTTTAAGAGAAAATTTAAAAAATATTTAAAATAAAGGGGGCTCCCCATACATGGAACTGAAACTGAAAATATTTTTTTTTCATGAAACCTATGCTTGTGTGGTATCTATAGACAGGTCTTCAAAAATGATATTGAGGTTTTAAAAACCACTTTTTCATAAAGTTCGTTTAAAAGATATACGCTTCTAAAGTGGTAAAATGAGGGTCTCCCCCCTCTAACTTCTAAAATAATGGAGTGAAAAATCTACAAAAAATATATGCTGTAGATCTTAATGTAAACTTTCAACCAAAATTGGTTTAAACGAGATCGAGTTAGCAGTTTTAGAGATACAGTATATTTTCGAAAACCGCAAATATAACTTTGTAATTCATACAAATACTATGAAAAACAAAGTTATTTAGCGTAGTTGTAAAAATTGTAAATAAGCTAGTTTTAAGAAATTTGTAAGGTTTTGTGTTTTTTTTTTCTAATAAATATATTAATTATGTTATATTTATTATAGTTACTACGGAACCCTTCATGGGCGAGTCCGACTCGCACTTGGCCAATTTTTATTATTTATATAGAAGATAGATAGATAAGTAGCATTCAATCGCCTGAGTACCTACCATCTACCTACTTACTTGAAAGTCGAATTTAAAAATAAAACCAACCGCATCATGGGAAAATACTACAGACGTAAGTCACACACTCATGAAAATATTGACATTTAATTTACGTGTATTTCATTTCAAAGTTTGCGGTCTTACCCATTATGTTCAGATTCTCCTGTTTGTGTAAAAATAACTGCTTATAATCCTATTGTTCATTTTTTCCCCTTAATGGTATGTTGACTATTATCTAAATACCGGTCTCGTTCATGTAAATGCGAATGTAGGTACCACATATCAGTATTTAATTAAGAAAGGTTTTAGTGGAATACCCTCATAGTTACAAATATTATTTTACTATTACCTAAGCTAAGGTTATTCTGTTTTGTTAACGTCATGTTATTCTTACTTTTTACTTCTCAGTTCTCACTCATGTTATTATTGCAAAAGTTTGTGTGGA
This sequence comes from Tholera decimalis, assembly GCA_943138885.2. Classification (NCBI taxonomy): domain Eukaryota; kingdom Metazoa; phylum Arthropoda; class Insecta; order Lepidoptera; family Noctuidae; genus Tholera; species Tholera decimalis. Next base: position 9,549,414 of record OW964552.2, on the reverse strand, counting down.
TGAATGTATGTATGGATGTTCACTCGTTTACGCTAAAACTACTGAATGGATCTGAATGAGATTTGGCAAATAAATAGTTGACATACTGGATTAACACAAAGGCTACTTTTTATCCCGAAATTCCGACGGGATCGGAATTAATCCGGGAAAACCATTCCACGCGAACGATATCGCGGGCAGAAGCTGGTAATATACAACGTGTAACCGAATAAACGCAATACCTGAAAGTAGTTGGTTCAGAATCGGCTTCTGAATCGATTTCCGTCATTAAAAATAGGTGTTAAATTTTGATGGAAATATCTTTCATTTAATTTAAAATGGAAACACGGTATCATTGCAAATCAATACAATCCTTAATTCAAGGAAATTGTGTGCGTGTCGCGTCGGCCGCTAACATTGCATTAGTGTATGCGTCTGCGTAAGGATATTGTATGACGCACATACGTTTTGCGTTTAGTAAGGATAACTATTTTATAAAAAATGCCTAGGTTTGATTTTAATTTATTTAGTACCTAACTAGCTTTTGCCCACGGCTTCGCCCGCGTTAATTCATTCTTTGTCAATATTCTTGTTGCCATAAAGGTGTACCGCTCCTTTTTGGGTAGTTAAAAACGCATATAATATTTACATACGCAAACGCATATAATATACTAGTACTCACGCGGGGCTTCGCTCCCGTGGATTCTATCACGGTAAAAACATAACTCTCCTTTTTTGCAGTCGCGTAAAAAGTTGCCTATAACCTTCCTCAAGCTTCAAGCTGCTTCAAGCTACTTCCATACCAAATTGCATCCAAATCCACCCAGTACTTTCGAAGATTAGCGCGTTCAAGCAAACAAACAAACAAACTTTTCCGCTTTATAATACACTCTTTTGCAAAAAAAACGGGCACCTAAGGAAATTTACGTTCTAGGGTCGATTTGAGTTAATTAAATGAAATTTATTGCTTTGACGTAGTCTGTATACTTATAATCGTGTAAATTAATGCGCGTGAAGTGAATTTGGGCAATTAAAAGAAAATGAAACGACGGATTCTTTAAAACCGATGTACACACCCAAACAATAAGAAGTGGTCGGCAATAAAGACAAGATTTTTTTTTACTTTTTTTAATTAAATAAAGTTACAAATGTAAAAATCTAATAACGAGTGTGACCTCCTCTTGCCAAAATCACAGCTTGAATCCTTCTGGGCATGCTTTCCACAATGTTTTTAATAACGTTTTGAGGAATACGTTCCCACTCTTCTGCAATGACTCTTTTTAGCTCCCTGATGTTTTGTGGAGCAGGTTGCACTGATCTTACCCATCTCTTTAGAACATCCCAGACATGCTCAATTGGATTGAGGTCAGGACTTCGAGCTGGCCAATCTAAACGACGGATCCCAACTTCTTGCATGTACGCTTCCACGTCGCCAGAACGGTGCGGGCGAGCATTGTCGTCCATAAAAATGGAATCTTCCCAAAGTGCAGTCAATGTGGGTTGTGCATATGGAATTAGGACTTCCATTATGTACCGGTGTGCATTTAATGTTCCATTTTCTATGAAAACTAACTCCGTACGCTCCGTCGAATTAATTGCTGCCCAAAACATAAAGAAGCCTCCGCCATAAGGAGTGATTTATTCGAAACACACTTCCGCATAGCGTTCCCGTGGTCTTCGCAGCACTCGCCGGCGTCGGTCCTCTCCACACAAAGAGATTCTAGCTTCATCAGAAAACAATACTTTATTCCAGTCCTCCAGAGTCCATGAAGCACAGTTCCGAGCAAACTGTAGTCGAGCAACACGGTGCTTACGGAGTAATTTAGGGCCCCGAGCTGGGCGGTAACTCCTGATATTGGCAGCCAAAAGCCTCCTCCTGACCGTCCACAAGCTTACTTCTACTCCTCTTACTTCTTCAAGGCTCTTCTTCAGGTCCACACTTGACGCTTTACGATTCCGCAACGCCTGACTCACCAAAAAGCGGTAATCTCTTGGTTCTGTGCATCGTTTTCTTCCCGAACCGGGTCTTCTTTTGACCGAACTGGTCTCTTGATACCGTTGCCAAATCCTCTGGACAGTTGAACGAATCACATTTAGCCGCTGAGACACGTAAGTTTGCGAACAACCTTCTTCAAGTAGGGCTATAATTTTACCGGCCCTTATCGCTTTATCACTCATATCAAAAAGTGGTATTTAATGTAAAAAAAAGATTAAATAGTTTAATTTGCAGAAAATATCCAAAAAGTTTTAAAATATCGTAATCAGTTAAAAATCGTTTCAGCAATTCGCACCATTGGTAAAGCAATTTTAGAATAATCCACAATAATCATTATTTTTCTTTTATTAATTTCAAATTTTAAATTTGGAACGTAAAGAATCATGCCAGGATGCTTCAAATAACATGCCAATACATCGTCAAATTAATAAAACCTATTTCTTGTTCTTCTTCATTGAAGTAGAGAAAAAATCTAAAGTGCCCGTTTTTTTTGCAAAAGAGTTTATTAGTATAGATATTCTAATTGGGGTGTCTGAGATATTGCGCTTAATCTGTTACACGTTGTATAGAAATCTCATGTTGGTGTTTGTTGCACTTCTCCGAAACAGCTCGAATAATTTCTATGATTTTTTTGTTTTTTTTTTTTGGTAGGTATGTGAATAGATCGTTAATTAATATATTTTATATCCAGAAAAAAAATACTTTCTGGTACGCCAGTTTTCATATATATTTTCCAAGACAATAACTTGTGGTTTCAATTTACTGATATTTATGTGGTTTTATGATTCATCTACAGGATTGCGCATTACCACAAAATTACTTGCACGTTTTGTATTTTGTAACCTCAGATGTAACCATAGATAAAATTTTGATTTCTGTGGATGTAACTCTTAAATAGTGCAAATTAAAATTATATAGTTTTATTTAGTGCTCTGTCTTTCTATTCATTTCATGAGAAATCGGATGGATCACAAAAATAGTAGTTTAAAGACATTATTCATTTTTCAAGTATTTTTAAGTACCGATATCATCATTTTATTTTGTCATATATTACTAATTACGTTTTTAAGTCTAGTCAGTGGTGATAGTTTTTTGTTTAACTTACTATTTTTTTAAATAATTTTCTATAAATACCCAACGAGCACATTAGTGGAAATAGCAGCCTATTTTGTTACTTTGGGCTGTAAAATAGTGGTTTAAGGGTTCAAAAAGCAGTTCAAAGTTGCATATCTGCATCCGTAAACGTCTATAGCTATAAAAGTTACTTAAGGTGCTATAAGCTGAATCAAATACTACCCTAGCCTTCACAGTAGTCCACGGTAGAACTCATTTACCACTTACTCCTTTATATGAGAGTTACGAAGGTCATTCTGCCACTCACAGCTGCACAGTGGTTTCCATTGTAGCTTTTATAGGTTATAGTTATAGTAACCACTACTATACTACTATAAGTTTCATTATAGAAATAATAGAAACTCTTATGCATACTATAATTACAAAAAAATCATCAGTGTAACTAAGGCCTTTAGTAGCAATAGTCATTCCTTGCAGGCTCAATCCATTCGCCATTTTACAGCCACTTTTGTAACTATTATAAAACACTGGTACTCACGCGGGGCTTCGCTCCCGTGGATTCTATCACGGTAAAAACATAACTCCTTTTTTGCATTCTATAACCTTCCTCAAGCCTCAAGCTACTTTCATACTAAATCTCATCCAAATCCACCCTGTACTTTCGAAGATTAGCGCGTTCAAGCAAACAAACAAACAAACTTTTCCGCTTTATAATATTAGTATAGATTTAATAAAAATGGATGCTAAACGAATAAGTACGTAACTAGATCTTATAACCTCAATCACAGGAAAATAGGAGCTTTTTGTGGCTGTGAGTTGCACTAGGGGAACAAAAATCACTGGAAGCGTTAGAAGAGTGAAAATTTGCGCTATGATTCTCAAAAGGGAGTTATTAAAGCTAAAACTGCAGGTTATGACTACATTACAATGACGCCATGATTTTTTAAGAAAACTTATAATTCACTTGCAAAATTGAGTTGATATACATTGGTTTTTCAGTTAAATGTGCATTAAATGTACCGGTAAACAATCGGCCACTTGCGAATAGTAAGTTATCGACACGTAAAAATACGGAAATAAAATTTATTCTGTATAGCAAATAAAAAATATCATATATCTTTTGTTAATTTTTTAAATATCATAAAAGCGCGTTAAAATTACTCGAAAATTATCTTATATATCTACAGTAAACTGGACAGCGTTTTAAGTATCTTTATATACCTTGCTAATACAGAATACAAACTTTTACTTCTTATTGTTTTATTTTCATGATGGCGACGAAAACACTTTACCAAAATATTACAAATAATGTCAACTGAAGATATACAATAAAGAATTATAATCAATTCATTCTTTCAAAGTAGTTCAAAATCATTCAAAAGTAGCGCTACGAGAGCTTTAGTATAGGGTTAATAAATCGTTATAGCTATTAAGGAACCTTTATGCAACCGTTGTGCAGGTTAAATGGAACTTTAGGTTGCATAAAATGGCGCCCAAATAGCGCTAAAGCGGCTGCTTTAAGTCTGTAGTAGGCGTTCTAGCGCTTACGTCTATTACCATAAGTAATAATCGGATACGCTCCAAAGCCCTAATGCAGCCCATTTGTGCTAGTTGGGTAGCTTGCCATTTCGTGGCCGTTTTGCTTTTTGGTGGACGAATGACTCCCACCAAAACAAATTAAAGCTAAATGTTTTTAATTCTAATGATAAATGAAACATTATTCATCTGTATCTGGAGGTACTTTAAAAACAAACGTTTTTATTTAACAAATTTGTAGTCTACTATCAACTTACACCTTCGTAGTATCAATAAATGAATCCGCAGACAGACGAAAAGATGGATGGAGCAATTGAAATTAAAGGGGTTTCTGATGTTACTTTGGAAACTTAAAAAAACAATCAAAAGTAGCAATTTTAATTATTAACAATACAAAAAGTATACTTCTTTGGGGAATATGAGAATTACCTATAAGTTGATGAGAAATATAAAGTTTTGACTATTTTGACAACAAAACTTACCTAACTCTTCACTGTTTACTAGTTTCGAGGCAATCGAACGCATCGCGATGAATGATGTTCCGTTGAAAATTTCTACTAAAGGCGCTGTAACAAAATAAATTATTTGAAAAACGTAATGAAATCACACCCTTATTTCAATAAGCCAATAAATCCCTACTATACGTTTATCAACTCTGGTTTGGTTCCATTCAGTTTTATGTTTTGAAATACGCCACTAAAAGGGATTCAGGGGTGTATTGTGGAATTGTTTGAACATTTTTTTACACTAAGATTTTTTCATGTATCGTGAGTGCATTATTACAAACACCTGGAACAACTGTTAGTTTCAAATGAGTAGGATGTTTCTTAATACAGAAGTGTTCTATTAGGGTCCTATAGGGCCATACAGTGAGGGTATATACAAATTGATCGTCGACAGAGTGGTAAGTTAGCTATGCAGCTTACTTAAGGAAGAGCTGTTGATGTTGAACGTCAACATTTTTCCCTTCCATGCTTATGGACAAACTCAGCCTTTTTTTTCTGTGAGAAAATCATGTTATGTAACGCAACGTCACCTGATTCAACAACGTCACCTGATCCAACAACGTCATCTGATCCAACCTACAGACGATTGAAATATTGCTTTGTTTAAGGCATGATCGGGGTCAAGAGCGAGCTCATCCGAAATAATAAAAAATAAACACCCATTACAATACATTTTGATAAAATATGACTGCTTACCAATATAAATCTCGGTGGTGGTAGTAGCAAAAGCGAAGATGAAGGAAGCGAGGATCTTGCTGGTGCAGGATATGATCCCCACCACTGTGTCGTCCAGCTTCATGAAATCGCTGAATATACTGATGGAGAACAGCGTACCTTTTGGAAATATGAAAAATATATAAGCATCAATTGCATTCTGGCATTTGAGACGTGTGGCGCTTGGTGGAGGGAAGACATAGTTTTCGTCAGGGAAATTGGTCAGCGCCTATGATCCATGGATTTGGATCATCGCGCTAACGGATTGATTCTGGTGCCGGGACTTGTGATCGATTCAGCGTGGTAATTTTGCAAGCATTTTAGGGTCTTTCATGCCAGGAACGATCCGTGGCGGTTTAATAGAATAGGGTTGTTTATTTATTTATCTTTTGGTATTTTTTATTTAGCTTTTAAGCTATTGCATAGCTTTTATCGCGGGCTTTGAGCGCGGTGACCGAATCAAGAAATTCCGTAACGGAAATTAACCTAACACCCCCCACTCCGACCGGCATCACAGCGGTGCGGCGTTGAAATCCGTGCATCGTCTAACGTCGTTTCAGTTCGGCAGACTTCGGCACGGTGTTTGCGTGCGTGCGACTAGACGTATGCGTGTAGAGTGTAGACTAGCTGCTAACTGCTCATAACTGAGTCCACGAGTGAGTTCGAGCCCGCGACTAGTTCTGAATAACCTACATGTATTGTAAGATGATAAAAATATTTTTCATCCCCCCATCTCGGAAAGAGTATTTTTGCTCTTCGATATCTGAGTGCAAAAGCCGTTTTTATCCGCTAGAGAATAAAGTAAATTGAATTTACAGGAAGTACCTAACAAAATATTACATATTACACTTAATTTAAGTAACTGTAGCAACGTTACTTTCAATTTTTCTTAATTATTACTAAGTATTATTTGTTATAATTTAAAGATTATTCTGTAATACTTACTTAGCATAATGTAGTAGTTAATACCTAAACTGAAATAAAAGTATCTTGTGAATGTAAATGTTTTTTTTTTGCATTTAGTCATTTCCTCGCTGAGGTGGGATGAAAAGTTACGTGTTGCACTCGAGTGCAAAGATTTTTCACCTCGTGCTCTTTTGATTGCCTCGCTAACGCTCAGGATTCTAATGTTTGAATCACTCGCTGCACTCGTGATTCAATTTTAGAATCCTTCGCTTGCTCGGTCATCAAAATTGAGCACGCGGTTAAAAAGCAACTTTGCAATCTTGTATAACAAATAACTATTAAACAATATTAACTTCTCATTTAGTCAATAAAAGAAAAAAAAATGTTTTCTTATCGGTCACCCCGTGCAAAAAGTGTAACTTGAATTAATATCAAAGAATAAAAATATTGCATAAATAAAATAAATAAATAATTATAATTGCATAAGTTGATAAAAAATGCTATGCAATAGCTTTACCGCGGCAGTCCCCGAGTGCCACATTCATTTTTTTTTAAACTAAACCTATTCTCACTAGGCCATAATCCACCACACAGACCAACACTTATAATACGAAGACATGAGACATACACCAACTGTGCGACTGGATGTCGTTCAGTCCTAGGAAATGCCAGTTTCCTCACTATGTTTTCCTTCACGGTTTTGAGAACAGCGGTGATGATGAAACTTTCACAAAGTAATATTAATATGTCTATAACCACTACGCCACACTGTATTTTTTTTTTTTTGACAAATTTATTAATTTCGACGAAATAATTATTACATTTTTATTTGTCCGTCAAATGAAAGGTAAGTAAAAATTGATGTTCGCAATATTGAAACAGCATTGCCACTACAATCAATAAGTATTGTTGATAAAATAATGCTATTTAAATTTACGGTTTGTGGTATCAGTCAATATTGTGTTGATTTCATCAAATACCCAATGAAAACCTAAATGCTTGCGTGTTCAGGATTTGTGGGCAATGAATCTGCACTGTTGATAAATTAATATCATTTATCAACAGCGCATGTTTTGAAAAAAGTTTAAAAGTAACACTTTGTAGATCACTTTTTTGCCAATTTTAATTGACTAAGGTGACTTAGAGAAGAAATACCGAAAAGAACGAGAATATTAAAGTGAATTTAAAATGTCTTGTAATTCTTATTGGTGTAAATGCATACATTTTTTTTCGGAGAGAAAATCATCAAATATCTTTTTCAGCTCTGGGTGGAGTGGAATGAGTGTTAGACGTCTACTGAGTGCATTATGCGGCCGTATTTCGTTAGAACATTCCTGGAGCCCCGGCAGAGAGATTTGATGTCTAAGATAGTCTTTTGAGGAAAGTAACACATTTAAATATTTAAGTAAACTTCTAGTCCAGGCGGTACAAGAATTTGTCAGTTATAGAGTAGCTCAATATTTAAACTTGTATGACTATTACAATGATTGAAAGTAGAAGGTACCTACGTATACAAAGAGTACACTGACATATTTTTAATTACACTTGACATATCCTTACAGATATTACAATCAGTGGTAAGTCCACCATTGAACCCGGAGAAAAAGATTAGATTGTAAATAGTAAATGTAAATAATAAATGTCTAGATTGTAGTCACCTCGCATTGTAACAGGCTTTAAAAGTAAGACTATGCGTTTGACGTTCGTTTTCAAAAGCTCCCGCGCGCGTCTGAACTGGCTGCAATTCTAAGATGATTGGCGTATTGTGGTACACTTGAAATGTTGCGATTCTGAATGAAACGAATATAAGACTGTTGTACTATCCGCATTTAGGTTATCGTTAGTTAACTTGTCATATAATCTTATACAAATTATATTCTATTTTTTACTTTATTCGATGAGCAGTGGCTATTCAGCCATCACAAAACAGGCAAGCAATATTGTGACAGAACTGTATGAAGTAAAACTATCAATCTTTATATTCCGTTATAATAGAACAACAAATTATTACGAGTATGTTGAGATATATCTGTTTCTTTGCTTATAACGTGAATTCGATAAACCTCCTCATCCTCGAAAAACGTATCTACTGTTTAAAGCTTAACTTCTAAAGTTTTAAAGTTTAAAAACAGCAGAATGGCTTTATTTTTAATGTTGTTTATGAATGATTGAACTAAAGAAAATTAAGAGCACTCACCCACTAAGTTAGTGATAATACTGTAAGTACAGAACATACTGAACTGCACCTCATCCCAGTTGAACCTGTATCGCATGAACAGGTACAGCACGTTCATTTCACCTGCAAGAAACACACAAATAAAACCAATGTCCAATGTATTGTGTCAATATAAATATTTTGTACATCAATTATTTCAATAAACAATTTTGAATTACAAATGTGCTCGACCAGAGAGAAGCGGCACAGGACGCGGAGATGGGCGCCATTTTTGGCAACATAACATCGCTAATTGTTTTTTTTCAGGCTTAATTACTCAGATTAAGCGTTTTCATGTTGATTCTTAGTGATCAGGTTTTTATTTACAAAACATATAAACATTTGATATAACTTTGCACTATTTTACTATGTATTTTTAATTTAACTTACATTTTAAAAACTAGAGCAATTGAAACTAAACTGCAAACTAAAATAAAGCATCATCGTGCAGCAGATTCTAAATTCGAATTCATTATAGAAAGAAATTTGAATAAAGAATCTGCCTATCAGTTTTTAAACTAAGCAAATGTTTAAAAAGTTTTTATAAATGAGGTTTAATGTGTTGAGGCGTTGAAGTGACAATTTGTATTAAAAGGCCGTGAGGAGGTAAGTTTATAATGGAATTTTAACATAGATTTTTTTGTTCAAATTCTTGTATTCTTATTCTGAATTTGAATATAGAAGTGATTGTTCATAGTGTGAAACCATAGATTATTGCCAGTAAAGTAAACTGCTTCGTCACGTCGCACTTAGCGTCCATTTTAGGCATCGTTCATTCATATCTTTTGCAAATCTGAACGGGTAACTCTGTCTGATGGCTAATTGAAGTATCCGTACTAATACCTATAATAATACACATTTTTCACTTTAATTTTTTTTTGATAATATTGCTTAAGCTATACAATGGTAACAATGGTATTTTAAACATTTTATCAAAGATTTAATCATTAATGGGCTAATGGACATACAGGGTAAGAGGTTTTAAGAAAAACCGGGCAACACACAGCTAGAACTTATCTAATATATAAAAATCTCGTGTCACAGTGTTTGGTATTGAACTCTTCCTTAACGGCTTGACCGATTTTCATGATTATTTTTTGGGTAAGTATATTTGATAGGTCTGAGAATAGGTCGTAGGCAATCTTTTATTAGACTAGAAACAATTTATATGACAACGTTTGCCGGGTCTGCTAGTATAGGTACGTAATAAAAAAAAACACTGCGCGTTAGGTCTAGCGTTGGAAATCTTGTAAATCTACGTTGTGACCTCAAGGTCACTTCAAAGTGAGCTATCGTTCCTCCTTGATTGGATGCTTTGACGGTCACGGTCAGCTGTTTACAGTACAATTTCGATAGCACTAACTTCTATTACAAGATAAAGCAGAAGTTTTAATTAAATGTAAGTACCTACCCTGATACCCTAAATGGCCTGATGAATAAATACCAAATGATTTGGGTCAGGCATGCCCTCAGTGTGCAATAGTGTATTTTTGTCAGCGCGAATGACAGGTATGACGTTTTACTATTATTACCTGACTATGACGAGACAAAAAGGATGAGTAAATGATAAATGATGTGTATTTTGCAAATTGGTTATTAAAAAACACTTACACATAATTTTTTTTTTTATATTTAAACTAGATGAGGACGGTGTTTCCTAACTGACTACACTGAGAAGAAACACATAATTATTAGGTATATAAGTATGTATATGTATAAGTATACTAGCAATTACTCGCGACTTTATTCCCATGGGAAGCTTTTTCCGTGTAAATCCCGTCTTAGCGTCAGCGAGCATCTACGTACTAAAAGGAAACCCCATGCAAAATTTGAGAGCCCTACTACTAGTAGTTTCTGAGATTTTGTGATTAATCAATGAGTGGTATTTCGCTTTTATATATAGACTAGCTTTCTGCCCGCGACTTCGTTCGTGTGGGTGGGTATTCCCATGTAAAATCCCGATCTCATATAGCCTATGTCACTCAGTGAAGATACAGTTTTCTAACGGTGAAAGAATTTTTGAAATCGGTCCAGTACTTTTTGTGCGAAAACGTTACAAACATACAAAAACACAAATGTGTCCTCTTTATAATATTAGTTTTGATAGATAGTTTAGATATCCTGTACCTTTGCCAACAAAACAACACATTGTAACAGCAGCAAGCGATCATAATCTGTAGGTCAAAGTTGCAAACGACCACGGCTTTGATTTGAATAGCAGTATATAATTATAATATGGAAAAATAGCTGCTGACCGCGACTTTTGCACATTTTCTGGGATAAAAAGTAGTCTATGCTATCAGTTTTTAAGCTAACATGGGTTCTAATAGTATCATTAGAAGTTAAAATGGACTATTTACCATTTGCGTATTTATTATTTCGAGTTTCCGATATTTCGGCACAGTTACAAGCGCTCGCACGCAAGTCATTGCGGCTAGACGTTTATGAGCGTACGAATGTGTCTACCCTCTTTCTCGACGTTTTTGGTGATTGACACCGCTACCATTGTCACATGTAAAACTCAAAACTCTATTCTGTTCCCAGCACACAAAACTCACCGTGAACACTCGTACACATGAAAACAATAAAGACGCATGATAAGTATCCCGTTTTAAGTTCTAATGATAGTCTATGTGCTGTTCTAGAATATAATCTATTTCTGTGCCAAATTTCATTTAGATCTGTTATGTAGTTTTTTCGTGAAAGAGTAACAAATATCCATTCATTTTTATCCACCTATCATCATTAACTTACTTCAGTAGTAGGATATACCTTAAAATATATTACTTAAGACCAGACACTCTAAAATAATCCTCACGCAAGCTCCGCCCCCAAGAACCCCCGGTTAGGACGTTGTATGCTAAACGCTAACGCAGCTATAAAGTAATAAAGTTGAATATCGGGTGCGCTCTTTCACCATGTTCGGGTTCGAAACTAAATGTCGTAATTCTCAATTCTTATTTCGTTTATAACTAAAGTAATAATTGATCAAAAGAAAAAATATCCAATATTTGGATAATAAACTATATTTTCTTACTGTCGATATTAATTTTAAACATAAAAGCCGAGTAATCTTGATTAAATTTTGAATAATCTTAACAAAAGACATGATTTTCGATTAAAAATGAATCAAGCGAAAATGTTCCAATTACGTAGTCTAATGTAAATATAAAAAGATAAAAATAAAAATAATAATAAAATATAAATAAAACAAAAAGATATAGATATAGATAGCTCACATTGCAAATTGCGTTCAAAATTGCTTCTATCGTCTCAAGGTCTTGTACAAAATGCGCCCATTCTTAAGTGAGGACCTGCGTGTACAACTAGCTGAAAGTCTGATTTTATCGAAACTGAATTATGCCGACACCGTTGTAGGACCACGACTTCTTGCATGTACCGTACGATTAATCCAAAGGGTACAAAACGCTTGCGCACGGTTTTGCTTTAATGTACCACCCAGGAGCCATATTACACCATTTTTAAATCACAACAATATTTTAAAGATGAAGTCACGCCGAAAATTGCATTTAGCTTGTCTTCTTTTTGGCGTCATCAAATATAAATCTCCTTCATACTTGTACTCAAAACTGGCGTGGATTAATAATCACCGGCAGCGCAAGGCTAGAAGTTGCGCCCAACAGCTAGCTACCCCGCATCACCGTACTGCTGCCTTTCGTGGAAGTTTTCGGTACGCAGCCTCCAAGTGCTGGAATAATATTCCCCCACCAATTAGGGACTTAAAGAATTTAAATACTTTTAAGATAAGTCTTAAGAAATTTGTCCTTCAGTCGCAAATTAATTTTAATAATATAAATATTGACAAATCATTTATTTAGTTACAATATGCTATAGGTAATTCTATTCTAATAAGATAATTAATTACTCAATTTTATTTGACAAACTTAGTATTAGGGCAGTTATTTGAAATCTCAACACCTGTTGTAAAATTTATTTGATCAATTTTATTTTATCTAGTTTTAATAAAAATTCGTATTTCATTAATAACTTTTCTTGTCACTTTTTTGTTATTATTTATTTTTTTCCTTTGGCGGGCAGTTTGATACTAGGCAACTAACGCGCTTTTTGGTGGCGAGTTTCAAATTACAATTTAAAGGTTTTTATTTTTTATTTTTAGCACGTAGCACGATATTAAACGTTACAATTTTTGTTTTATTTATGTATTTAATACACTACACATTAATTAATATTAGTTTATTTACCCTCGTCCGTGTGTCACTGCGGGGTGCCAACTGAAAACCAGCGCTGGGTGTCTTTCGCCCAGCAAATGCTGAGTTGGTAACCCTTTCGGTGTAGACATGCTCAGCGAAATTCTTAATGTAATTTTTTTTTATTTTTATGTTTGTAATTTTCTGTTGTTGTGTGTGTTTATAACCGAATAAATGGTTTTCAATTTCAATTTCAATTTCAATAAATCATGTACTAAAGTTCAATTTTTATTGTATGCGGAATTGTTACAGAATATTAATGCAAAGTTATATACAATTTAGGGAGCCTCCTCTTAACCTAAATGTTAATGAGAATATTTTCTCGAATCGGGTTATAATTACCGGGTATTGTTTATGTTTACTTTCTTTTTAATAAAAGATGCTTTTGATTAAAGAATTGCAGACTTCAAATACAGCTTTAGTTGCCATATTAAATACACAAAAATATGTCGAAATATAGCTGAAGTGCATTCAACTTTTATTTGTTTCCTAGAAGGCACAGTAACTGGAAAACATTTGAAAAATATATCATAGCAGAAATATATTTTCATGGAATGCAAATAACTGGTAGTTTTATTTCGTCAGATGAAGAAAAATCCGGTCAAGTACGAGTTAAACTCATGCACTGAGGGTTGCCTACTAACTTGTTTAAATAAAGGTGTTCGAGACTACAATAGGCCAGTGCAACAATACTGGTGTGTCCGAACTTGTCCACGGTTCGTGGAGCCCTACCGTTGCTCTCAATAATCTACAGGCTCTTCGGCCGACAAAACAATATATAGCCTCTGAGGCTTATCTATAAATAGTTAATACCACCTACCTTCTGCGCTGGGTACGCCAACTTCGACCTTCCTAGGTCACGCCCAAGTGTGGTATGTATGTAAATATGAGGTGAGTAATTGAAAGGTGTGATGCAAGTCAAGTGTTCTAGAACGTTCACAAGGCGCCAGTCTCCAGATGGCACGGTCCAGATCAGCATCACAGCACAACTTATTTCCAACAACTCCGCGTGCCATGCGGTGGCAACCAACCGGCGATAAATTCCAAAAATATCCCAGGGTTTACGTCAATTCGGGATTACAACTTCAAACAATAGTTAATCGCGACCCAATTATCGGTTGCAACCGGCGATTCCATACGATATTTTTATTACAATAAAATCAAAGTCCCAAGAGCGGACATTTTCCAACAACGGAAGCAAAATCTATCTGTCAAGTGAGAAATGTCAAGATCAAATTTCTTTATGTCAAAAAAGGTACGTTCGGAAACACGTCGGACCGAACAATAGGTATAAGTTATAGGTAGGGTTAGTTATTATAGGTATCTAATTCAATATTTTCAAAAATATAACAATTTTCAGATTTTATCTTTATACTTATGTACTGTAAAAACTTGATTGATGCCAAATTTCACCATTATTTTTAGGTTAACGGGAAGTACCCTTTACGTTTTGACTCCCTTGTGAAATCACGAAATGGGCGAAAATATACGACATAGCTTGGTTATATCTTTTCATGGCATTGATTTAAAGGTTCGATTTTTTAGGATTCCGTAGCCGAATGGCAAAAAACGGAACCCTTATAGTTTTGTCATGTCTGTCTGCCTGTCTGTCTGTCCGTCCGTCCGTATGTCACAGACATTTTATTCCGAAACTATTAGAACTATACATGTGAGACTTGGTAGGTAGATGCATTCTGTTAACCGCTTTCCGATTTTAAGAAATATAAAAAAAAATATTAAAAATTAAGGGGGGCTCCTCCATACATGGAACTGAAACTGAAAATATTTTTTTTTCATGGTACCTATGCGTGTCTGGTATTTATAAAAAGGTCTTTAAAAATGACATTGAGGTTTCTAATACCACTTTTTCATAAAGTCAATCGTTTAAAAGATATACGCTTCCAAACTGGTAAAATGTGTGTCCTCCCCCCTCTAACTTCTATAATAATGGAGGGAAAAATCTAAAAAAAATATATGCTGTAGATCTTAATGTAAACTTTTAACAAAAAATAGTTTAAATGAGATCGGGTCAACAGTTTCTCAGATATAGTATATTTTATAAAACCGCAAATATAACTTTGTAATTCATACAAATACTATGAAAAACAAAGTTATTTGGTGTAGTTACTACGGAAGCCTTCATGGGTGAGTCGGACTCGCACTTGCCCAATTTTTTACAGCTAAAAGAGTGTATACCGGAGTATCTGTAGTAAATTTCAGCTTGATAT
Source organism: Tholera decimalis (assembly GCA_943138885.2). Lineage (NCBI taxonomy): Eukaryota > Metazoa > Arthropoda > Insecta > Lepidoptera > Noctuidae > Tholera > Tholera decimalis. The sequence goes on along the minus strand of OW964552.2, from coordinate 9,534,031 downwards.
CGTTAAGCGTTCCTGAGTAAGAGGGTTTTGAGTTTTGACAGACAGACGGACAACGAAAAATAAGGTTTCTGTTTTGCCTTTTGAAGTATGGAACCCTATAAAGTTAGAGCGTATACATATGTTTTCATGGTATCCACAAAGATTCGTCTGCTAAATAAAACTAAATAAGGTAACTCTCTTTTTGATGCCGAAGTTCTTAGAAATAATTACAGAAGCGAAGCCTTTCGACTTTCATCTAGTTATTTATATACGAGAATACGTTACTGTACTGGGCTAATAGGGTTTAACATTGTACCAAATTGATTGAATTCGTCGTTTCACAAAATAATTGTATTTTGTTCGTAATTTTAAGTATTTAAGTATATTTATTCAAAAAGCAAAATTCAGAAATTACAAAGTAACTCTTAGAAATAATGTAGGTAATACAATGTTTGATGCCTGTACTAGGTTAATTAAAACCTGTATCACAGGCGACATGGGTTCTATTTACAATTGGTCAACAGAAATCATAATAATACTTAATTTTTAATAGACTTAAAATACAAATTTTATTATTCTAAACCTAATTTAATTAAACGCTGAAATTACACACTGAAATAGCTGGTTGTTGTTATGATTCTTAACATGTTGCAAATACAAACGTTTTTGAATGAAAATAAACCTACGTAGATATTTTTAACTTACTTTATTTAAGTTTTACCTACTAACAATTCTAATAATGTTTTTTCTCAGATACCAGTTTATCAGATACACGCACAAGCTTCACCACAGTTCTGCCTGCGCAAGCTTCTCGCATGAAAAAACTGTACACGGTCGGCATTATCACACGGCACAGTTAAGTACGCGCAGGCCACATTCTTGTCGTAATCGTCGGCGTGGAAACAACAATGTTTCCCAGTGAAGAACAATACTTTCTGCTACTATTTTTCAAGTGTTTGCTAGTGCAAAAAAGACAATGCAAAAGTCAGGCAGAGATTTATAGACTTATAAATTCAGTCAAGAAGTCGCGATTGTACATTCGCAAATCTGCCATTTTTGAGTGACGGACGTCCACATATACCTACCTCACCGAACGACAACAAGCCTTGACTGTGGCTTGAGCACTGAACGCCCAACCACACACACAGGCAAGTACGCGCAGGCCGGGCTTGCGCAGGACAAAATTCAAGCAAGTCGAAAAATGCGCGGGCCGCGCTGTGGTGTTGGCGCGTGATTCAGTTTTACCAACCACACGCACGGTGTTCCGTGTACAAACCGGCTTGCGCAGGCAGAACTGTGGTGAAGCTTGTGCGTGTGCCTGTGTGCCCTTTAAAGAGACTTCATTTATGTTCCAAGTTGAAGATTGATCTTGAAAGTAGCATAGGTGAAAATTTTAACATAATACGATTTCAACGTGCCTCGGAAGTATGTTAAGCCAGCACATCAAGCTACATCAATCTGTCAAATTTCTTTAATAGATTTCCAACTTCATTGTTAAAGAAATTAGGTTCAAGGTTGATTGGGAAAATTTGACAGTTTCGGGTAGCTTCATGTGCTGGCTTAATCTTTGATATTTGGTATCATGCTGCCTAGTTACTAGGTTGTGAGGGTCAAATAAGCAGTCGCTTCATATACAACGTGTAACAGAATAAACGCAATTCCTGAAAGTTCAGAATCTGCTTTTGAATCGATTTCCGTCATAATTTTTGAAGCGAAAACTTCTTTAGCGGCGTTGTGCAGTTTTTTTTTCTAATGGGTAAAAAATGTTAAACTCGCGTCAGGACACGTGATCTGATCGAAAATTCGTAAGACGGACGGAGAGTAGACAGCCGGTGCGGCGTAGGAGAAGAAGTATCCCCCTCTCTTTCTACGGCGCGGCGAAAATGTTATGCCTGCGCAAACTTTTTAATGTAATATAAATTGTCATGTTTGTGTACGATAGCGCAATAAATAAATATTGTATTCTACCTCATAAATGATAGTACTTTTATACTGATAATTAAAGCAATTCGTGCAAAATTATTCCCTAACCATTCCAAAATATCAAAAATGCAGAACGTTAATATTCAAGTTTTCACTTCTGCCGGCACTCCCGGAGTGCAACCCGTCGTTTTTTATTTAATTTAGTTTTGATGAAAAAATCTTTCATTTAACTTAAAATGGAAACACAGTATCATGACAAATTCATACAATCCTTAATTCAAGGAAATTGTGTGCGTGTAAGTGACGCTGAGTAAGGATATTGTATGACGCACATACGTTTTGCAGTTAGTAAGGCTTACTATTTTATAAAAAAATGTATAGGTTTTGGTTTCTATTTATTTAGTTACGGATGTGGTTTTAGACTTATAATTTAATATTCTAATTGGGGTGTATGAGGTATTGCGCTTAATCTGTTACACATTGTATAATACTGGTACGCTGACGCAGCTGCGTCACCAGTGGAAGTCGACTCAGTATTATTGGAAAAAAGCTAGGGAGATGATAATTAATTACATTTGACCCTGCTTTATTCACCGCGTCTCACGTAGATTATGACATATACAACGTGTAACGGAAACCCCATATCTATCCAAAAGGACTGAAGACAACATCTGGTATGGAGTCTCTATGCAAAGTTTCAGCTCAAAATAAGTGACTCACAGAATTGACCCCAAATTATTTGTTTCAAATGTTTCTTGAATACCAGTAATAACAAACGTGTCACAGCACTATGAGGTTCATCACTTTCCACGTCACTTGCCAATAAAACGATAATTCTCTTCGTTCTTCTTAATTTGAAAAATTCGGCCTCTGGTATCAATGTATTGAAATTTCTAATATGCTCCACACAGGTAGACATTGGATTAGAAAACCCTTGCCATATCGTTTTTTATCATCCAAAGAAGCCGTGCACTCGGTATGTATATACCCTTTAAATTACACGTTGTATACTGTCATAATCTGTATCGTACTCGTATCAAAATAACATAATTATGTACATAGGTACTTCAATATTAAAAAAAATGTATCGATCCTTTGCTTAATATACTTGTTAATTTCTAATGGAATTGACACATTTCTGTAGGTACCACAAAAACTTAGAATATTTATTATTTAGACTTCACGATCACGGTTTAAATCGAAAATATAAAAATTGGCCAAGTGCGAGTCAGACTCGACCATGAAGGGTTCCGAAGTAACTATAATAATATAATATAATGTGTATACTTTAAAAAAAAACCCTACAAATTTCTTGAAACTAGCTTATTTACATTTTTTACAACTACGCCCAATAACTTTGTTTTTCATAGTGTTTGTATGAATTACAAAGTTGAAAGTTTACATTAAGATCTATAGCAAATATTTTTTTGAAATTTTTCATGTCATTATTATAGAAGTTAGATGGGGGGGACACATTTTACCACTTTGAATGCGTATAACTTTTAAACGATTAACTTTATGAAAAAGTGGTTTTAGAAATCTTAATGTCATTTTTAAATACCTGTCTACAGATACCAGACACGTATAGGTTTCATGAAAAAAAATATTTTCAGTTTCAGTTCCATGTGTGGGGTAAAAAAATAAAAATAAAGGGGGGCTCCCTTTATTTCAATTTTTTTTTTCATAAAATCGGAAAGCGGTTTACAAAATACCATAGTTTCGGAATAAAATGGCTGTGACATACGGACAGACATACAAAACTGACAAAACTATAAGAAGAAGAAGTTCCGTTTTTGCCATTCGGCTACGGAACACTAAAAAGCATAGATGCTAAGGATAATATCTAAACTTACCATGCAAAGGTCCAAAAATGACGCAGACGACGACAATAAGCAAGGAAACCCTTAGCCTCCTCCGACGAGGTCCACTCCTGAAGGCGACCGTCAATGTCTCCCTGACGTGACGCGCGTCGAAGAACGAACATACCCATCCACGGCAGCCCACCGGCTGTTCCTGTAAATAGATACCAATTGTAGTATGAAGTGCTGGCTCACGCTTCATTCTGTTTGTATACATTTAGATTATAGTGGGTGGCTGGGGCATTGTGATAGAATCACGGAATAGATGAATAAGGTTGGAATGGTAATGCGGGCGTGGCGAGCGCGCCACATTTCTGACACGAAAATCATAGCGCGACCGATTAATTCATTCACCGCTTTGGATTACTCTGGAACACAGAGCTCTGCTTTAAAATGCCGTGTTTTGCAATTATAACCTGTAAAACAAAAAGTCAGACCGCAAGTATAGAGCGAGGAAATTTAGGGCAGCCGAAGGAATAGGGTGGGTTTTTAGTCAGTAGAAATCTGACACACCCTTTCGCTTGACCCAGAGCGGAAGAAGTCATTCGATGATATTCCCACACCAAAAAAAAATATAGGATAGAGCAAGGAGGTATATCCCTCCTTAAATCTCATCCTCATAAAACTAGCTACTACTATTATTCCTTCTCTGTCCATGCTGTAAGATTGTGGAACTCACTTCCGCCTAGCATTCGTGATTTAAAAACTATATCTCTATTCAAATGTCGATTAAAAGAGCATTACCTTTCCTCTTAACTGTGTTAATTATTTATGTATATATTTATATTATATGTTTATATATTCTAACATTATGTATTTATTTAAGTATATGTTATTTTTATTGCATTGTAAGTATGTGTAAGTATATTTAATATTTTAGTTTTAGTTTTAGACTTCACATATTCATATTTATTTCTCTTCTTGTTCTCACACACTATTGTCTACATTTCTTTTTCACTTCTCCTATCGCAGGTCTGCTGGAAGAAATTTCTTAAGAAATAAGCAGTACCTTTGTACTCAGATATTATAATTATGTTTATCTTAATGTATTTTACTGTGTGTACATAAATAATAAAATAAATAAATAAATAACATTAAATTACAATTTTATTTGTAAAAAACATAAAAATATTCTGATCACTATGAAATTCCGAACATTAACAACATTATTGCAACAAGTTACAAAAAGTATATACATTGCCCGATGTGTACTCGCTTAATCAACGCAATGAATAAGTCCGCTTACAATGTACTGCATGCGCCACACTTCAACCATGGACGTTTTGTCCTTTGCCCTGATTGGCCGTGATGCACGGCGCATGTTTATCAACAGTGAGTTACAATCAGTAGCAAGCTCTCGATTTAAGTGTGTGTAATTTATTTATATGCGTAATTCGCATACGTAACGGGCCTCTTGTTTGTAGTGGAGCTAAAGAGTGGGGAAACAAGCGGCGACACGCGTTCTCATACAAATCAGGAACTATTTCCTTTCTAACCTCTTTTATCTGTTCTGTGGATAGAATATAGGAATGTGTACAGAATGTAATCAGGTATTACTTTGCGGAAATTCATACCAAACTAATACTTGTCACCACGGCCTTTCATGCGGCCGCATCGCGGGTCGCATAGCACCGCACGCAAATATTAACGACATCATTCGACAAGCTCTTGTCACCGTCGGCGTTCCGGCTGTATTAGAACCAAATGGCCTGGCATGCGACGATGGCAAAAGATTGGACGGCATGTCTCTCTTCCATGGAAGATGGGTAGGCTCTTAATGTGGGACGCATCTTCCTAGCTCGTCTCGCTGTGCTGGCGTTGCCGCTACGGCTGCAAAGAACCTCAAGTGGAGGAAATATAATAACGTCGTTGGTAGGTATATTTTTGAGCCGTTTGGGGTTGAAACCCTGGGATCGTGGGGTCCGAGTGCTCACAAATTATTTAAAGACCTTTCCAGACGCCTATTCGACACTTCGCGAGACCCAAGGGCTGGCTCTTACCTTGGACAGAGGATAAGCATTGCCATATAACGTGGCAATGCAATGTTTTTAGGCACATTACCAGTGGACAGCGATGCTCACGAATATTTGGACGCTATATTTTAGATTATTTTTTGATATTATTATTATTATTTCTCTTTATTCAATTCAATTCAATTCAATTCAATATATTTATTTCAGATGATTCCATAGTTTTTTGTTAGTAACATGTGAACTTATAACCTAGTGTTAGTATTAGCCTAATAACAACTTATAACTAAATTAAATTATAAATCTAAGCTGTGTGGGACACGCCGACCCCGGGGTATGTTTACTTGACTGCATGCAGTCGTATCCATCGCCCCAAGATCGGAGAGTCCCACCTATCAGCTAGCGTTCTCAGAATGGTGTTGGGGCCATCTCTGTGGGGATTATAGGCACGGGCCAGAGCCAAGTGCATTTATATTTTAAATTTAGGTGTTTAAGAATTTTCGAGTTAAACGGCATGTATTTAAAATGACTGCTTTTTGTAGTGGGAGGTAAGTAGTTTGGCTAGTATTTAATGAATTTAGGCTATTTTGAAGGGTTTTTGGTTTGACTCTAGTACTGGACAATATGATGGCGATGGTTTTTGTATGAGTAACGTTCCATTGAGTTTTGAGTTCTGTGGATAAATCTGTATATTTTGCTATTTTCTCTGTATATGTGCTAAGAAGGTTATGGGTGTTGCATACTGCAATATCTATTATATAAACTAATTTCTTCTGTCTATCTAACATTGTTATATCTGGTCTATTATTGTGTATTGTTTTGTCAGTAATTATGGTCCTGTCCCAAAATAACTTGAAATTTTTATTTTCTAATACTGCCTGAGGTTTATGTTTATATTTATATAGTATGGTACTTTATCTGTAACTAATCTCGTTTGGGTGGCTAGAGTTTGATGTATTATTGCAGCAACTTGGTCGTGACGGTGTTTGTAATCTGTTTGGGCTATGGCTCTACAAGCACCAGTAATGTGTTGTATGGTTTCTGAGGCACCATGACAACGTCTACAGGAATCGTTGTAGTTGGGTCTGCGGATTATAATATTATTATTTTATTTATTATTATTTTTTCTTAGTTTAGGGTTTTTATTGAAGTATATATTTTCTGATTTGAACTTAAAAATAAAAATCTAACTAATACTACAGAAACATATGTATATCTATGAAGATATTTAGTCACTTAAAATAAATACATACACACAATCACACGCATATACACGAAACATTTTCATTTAGCTATATTTGCATGTATTAGTACAACTTGGAAAAAAATTGCCCCTTTGCTAGTTATGGGAGAGTGGAGTCTCCAGATTAAGGCATTATTTGCTTTAAAGGAGGCACCCATCGACCACCATTGATGTGTTGATACAACATATTGTTATATTATTTCTACATAACTATTTATTTAACTAATGCGGCAGAATTTACTCTTTTTATTACTGATGAGCCCATTTTGACCTCGATCTCGCCTGATGGTAAGCTATAGATGAGGTCTACGATGGAACGAACGAGCCCAAAAGATGCCTGTTTACTCTTACTTTCATATGTGAAAGGGGATACAGTAGCCGGCAGAGAGTTCCAAATCTTGAAACCTTAATATTTTTATGTAGTATTTATTAGTTTAATAGGAATATGTAGGTACATCTAGAACTGTGACTGAACGAAAATCTTACGAGTTTACGATAACATAATCAGTCTATAATATTCCTACAGCTAGCATACAGGCTTGCTTTGTATGAATGGGAATGGGCCGCAATTCAAATGGCAGCACGCGGGCGCAGTGTAGGTTGGTGGATATTGTATGATTTTGAGCTTTACATGCTGGTTTCTCCATGAAGTTTTCCTCTACCATTTGAGAATCGTAGTGTTGTTAAGTTATACAAAGTAATACTTTTGTTTTCGGTGGGAAATAAATCAACTCCGGCCTGGGTAAAGCGGAAGGGAGTGTCTGACTTCTATTGACTAAAAAACCCACCCTGCCCCTTCAGTTGCCCTTGTGGTTTGGGGCCGCGGTATGTTGTTAGAACATTCCCTCAACCCCAGAAAGTAATGATGCCCGAGTTCAAACCCACGACCTGTACAACTTGTACGCATTGCTGTAACTATTGTGCCACCACTTCACTTCTTCTCCGCGTGTTTTCGATACTTAAAAAGCTTCAGAGCAACATGTTGAATTAGCAATAATGAGTAACGAAAAGATATCAGGAACTCAATGCTTAGTAACTAATTCTTTTAGTACTGTGCACTGATTAGAAAACCACGTACTGTGCCATCTTTCACAGTGGAATTATCATGATATAGACAGAAGGCCTAAAAATGTAGAAAAAAAAGAAAGAAAAAGTATTTATTGCCAACAGACAAACGAAATGCTAATAATATTAAATACTTTTTTATTAACGTATTTTAGTTCCTTAGGTGCTTAAGTTTGAGTAGAAGGCCTATATTAGGGACGAAAGAAATTCAACATTAGTAAGTACCTACTAGTGGTCACCCGGTGCTCCAAATTAGACCATAATTCATTTAAAACTGAGTAAAATTGCACGTATAAATTAAAAATTGCTTTCTGCTTTCACATTAAACTAAAAATAGTGAATGGAAGAAGATTCTAAATATTAATAGTAAAGCAATCGCAAAAAAGATTTCAAGTTCTATAATAAATTAATATTCCAGATACAATTTTAATAATGAGTAATAATTAACAAATTTTGATATATTTGTCTCATTTTTTTTCTTTGTTCTATGTAATTTTAATCATTTAATTTTAATTATTTTTTAAAATTGATTTTGATTTGATTTGAATTTTTGATTTAATTTTGAATAGATTTTGATTTTTATGTAATTTATTGATTTTTATATGGGATGTTTTCCTGAATTAAATTATTCTATTCTATTCTATAATATTAGAATAGTTTACTTATGAAATAGTTTGATGCTGGATTTTTTTTTTTAATTTCAATCACAGATTAAGGTTTATTTGTACCTAAGTATTTATATTTTCTTTACTTAGCTAAACAACTCTTTTCAATTAAAATTTAAATAACTAAAAACAGTTCTACAAATATTTGATAACCTACTGTAGCTTTTTAAAGATTAGGACGACATGTGCATGTGTTATGCTACAGACACTATATCAATTAAAATTGAGTTAAACAAAACAGTTAAATAATTTGGATCGATGAGGAAAATCGTATAAAATCTAAAATGAAGAATTAAAAGTGTATTAGAATAGTATTTGATTCAAGGGCGGATCCAGGGGGGGAGGGGTCATGGGGTCATGACCCCCCCTGGGCTGGGTCCAGGACCTAGGTGGACCACTAATTAAAATTTTTAAACATTGTTACTAGATAATACTTCAGTTTCTGTCGTTGTAAACGAATATCGGCAGTGGATGGCCAAGTGGCAGTGAAGTCAAGAAATACAAATTATAACTTCTTGTGACTTGGCACGATTATGTGACCCCCCCTGGCACCAAAGCTGGATGCGCCCTTGATTGGATTTAATATTTAGCTTAGATGGAGGAGCTAACATTTAACAACACATTTTATTTATACAGGCGTAACGTTTGTGAGTCACTTTGTTTGTAGGTAGATATGTAGATATCTTCAAACTGTAACAACTTAAAACTGGATATTTAACCATGTGTATTTATTGTTTCCAGTTTTCTATATTTCGGCACTGTTGCAAGCGCCATCACGGATAAACTGATGTAATGGTGGGTGCACGTTTATGAGCAGACGAATCGATCTACCCACTTTCTCGTTCGTTTTCTATGATCTTCAAAACTACTCACTGCCCGATGCTAGTTTAAAATATAAAAATATGCAGCTATACATAGCATCAGTTACCCTTGTAAGTTAGTTTCGTCATATTCAAGGCTTATTCCTTAATAAGCCTTGAATATGACGAAACTAAAACTTCGGCCATAGAATTTTTTTTGAACTATTTGTTTAACTAAGTGAGACTATTTGAAAATGAAATATAGAACATCCATCAAACATCCACTTAATAAAAATAGAAACTTACCGACAGTAAATTTTGAACAGGGTTGTTCGGGGGTTACATTTATTTATTTATTATTATTTATTTATTACTAGCTCTTGCCCGCGACTTCGTCCGCGTGGAATAGTTACTTTGGGCTAACGTTAAATTTAACCCCGATTTTGAAGCATTCTTCACTGGCGCTCCGCTCCTATTGGCCTTAGCGTAATGATACAATATAGCTGTGCCCGCGACTCCGTCAGCGTAAGTTAATGTATTATACTATATAAAGCTAGATTACCACTGACTGACTGACTGACTCACTCACTCACTCATTGACATAATTGTTCTCCCAGATGGTGGATGGGGAGGTGGGTATATTTTGACAGATTCGTAAACAAGTAACTCTCAAACCTACGGGAAAAGTGCCAAACCTCCCCTTTTCACCCCCCTTCTCCCCCCTCCCTATCGTATCTCGGAAACTACGAGACCCGTATTTTTTGTTTTTTACGGATTCGTATAGAGGAGGCTCGGTAAAGTAAAAACCATTTTTCAAAGTCCCCCCCCCCCCGCCCCCCTTCTCCCCCCTTTAGGCGGATCTCGGAATCTAAGAGACTTGGAACATTTTTTTTTTCAGATTCATTTAGAGGGGCAATGCTTTAGTCGAAATACTTGTGCCACCCCCCCCCATCACCCCCCACTCTTTTTTTTTTTTTTTTTCACAAACTCGCGAGGTGCTTGCACCTCGCGCAACACGCAAATACTTGATTTAGAGGGGCAATGCTTTAGTTTTTTTCACAAGCACGCGAGGTGCTTGCACCTCGCGCAACACGCAAATACTAGTTGGTAATATTGTTTAGATCACGTTCACATGAGGCTTAAGTACCTAGAGAACGCTTCGACCGCGAGACGCGTCGAGCGCGGCGACCGATTCTCAAAAATAATCCTTATAGCATGATTCAGTATTCACGCGCGATGGCTTATTATTATAAGCGTATTTCATGTATAACTTTGGTGTTTCTATACCGATTTATATGATTCTTTTTACGGTTTCGTAGCCGAATGGCAAAAAACGGAATCTTTATAGTTTCGACATGTCTGTCCATCTGTCTGTCTGTCTGTCTGTCCGTACGTCCGTCTGTCACAGCAATTTTATTCAGAAACTATTAGGACTATACATGTGAAACTTGATAGGTAGATGTATTCTGTGAACCGCTTTCCGATTTAAAGAAAAATATTAAAAAATATTTAAAATAAAGGGGGGCTCCCCATACATGGAACTAAACCTGAAAATATTTTTTTTCATAAAATCGATGCATGTGTGGTATCTATAGACAGTTCTTTAAAAATGACATCGGGGTTTCTAAAACCACATTTCCATAAAGTCAATCGTTTAAAAGATATAAGCTTCCAAAGTGGTAAAACGTGTGTGTGGCGGACACAACCTCTAACTTCTATAATAATGGAGTGAAAAATCAAAAAAAATATATGTCTGTAGATCTTAATATAAACTTTCAACCAAAATTAGTTTGAACGAAATCAGTTCAGCAGTTTTTGAGATACAGCATATTTTCTAAAACCGCAAATATAACTTTGTAATTCATACAAACATTATGAAAAACAAATTTATTCGGCGCAGTTGTAAAAATTGTAAAAAAGCCAGTTTTAAGAAATTTGTAAGGTTTTTTTTTTTTCAAAACAAATTTATTTGGCGCAGTTGTAAAAAATGTAAATAAGCTAGTTTTAAGAAATGTGTAAGGTTTTTTTTTCGCCAAATAAATTTGCATATTATATTATAGTTACTACGGAACCCTTCATGGGCGAGTCTGACTCGCACTTGGCCAATTTTTTTATGGAATAGTTAATAATGTTAACTTTTTCAATTAGGGGTGACTGAGAGTGTTATAAACGTAAGAGTAGACAAATATTATAATCAGAAAGCTTCGAACTGCTAAGCTATCGGGAGTTACACGTGTTATTGTGAGTCAACCATAAAAGTTAGACATATGCTGTCGTGGGATATTTTTTATATAATTTTAAGGAGAACATTTCCGTCATGAAATGATTTGTGTAGCTTTAACCATTAAGGTTGCACACGCGACGGAAGCTTAAAAAATGGAGTAACTTCTCCCGTTTTCCCAACATTTCCCTTCACTGCTCTGCTCCTATTGATTATAGCGTGATGAAAAGTATACTATAACCCGCTCAGGAGCATGAAAAATAATTGTACCAAGTTTCGTTAAAATCCGTCGAGTAGTTTTTGTTTCTATAACGGTTATACAGACAGACAGACAGACAGACAGACAGACAGACAGACAGACAGACAAAAATTTAACTGATTGCATTTTTGGCATGAGTATCGATCCTTAATCACCCCCTGATAGTTATCTTGGAAATATATTTCATGTACAGAATTGACCTCTCTACAGATTTATTATAAGTATAGATAGATATACTTATATTTTGAAGAGTACATAAATACTTTGTTTTATCCATGAAGTTATGCGTTCAAATATTGTTAGTACTTATTTCGGAAACGCAACTAATGTGTGAAAGTTTCGAAGTTTTTACATTGGTAGATATATTTGTGTTTCCATGACGCAAAAATGGCTTAAGTGGTTTCGAAGAAATTTGTAACACATATAGAATACCTGCAATAACACATAGGCTACTTTCTAAACCGGGAATAAGTGAGAAATACCCACACGACTGAAGTCTCGGGCAACAGATAGTAATTTACTTAATGTTCTGCAAAATCTTATCAAGTTCTAAGAACAGTAGCTGGAGCCATTTTGAGAACAAATTGTTTCAGTTGAGAGAAAGAAAAATATTGATAGGTGACCATTTAGACTCAATACTACTGATTAAGATGTTTTATTGAAAAAAAAAACCGGCCAAGTGCGAGTCGGACTAGCGCACGGAGGGTTCCGTACTATAAAATCTATAAAAACGGCAAAAAATCACGTTTGCTGTATGGGAGCCCCCTTAAATATTTATTTTATTAATTTTTAAGTATTTGTTGTTATAGCGGCAACAGAAATAATCTGTGAAAATTTCAACTGTCTAGCTATCATGATTCATGAGATACAGCCTGGTGACAGATAGACAGACAGCGGAGTCTTAGCAATAGGGTCCCGTTTTTACCCTTTGGGTACGGAACCCTGAAAAGCAAAAGTAGAATAGAGAATGTACATACAACGAAAAAGTGGAATTTTCAGTCAGTATACATTTTGTAATAGCTACAACATTTAAGGCTTAGGTTTTAAGTTAGGTATCTTACCTTTTAGGTTTTAAGTCAAACGTAAATAAATATAATATTACTTCTAGGCAAGCCTGCTCCATTATCTAGTTATGTGATAACTTTTTGACAACTTTATGCACCCACAGTGAAACTGCTTTTGAAGTGATTTTGTGGGGAAGTGTTTTAGTTTTTAGTTTGTATGTGTATTACATAAATAAGTAAATCAACTACATCATCGCTTAGCATCGTTACGTTAGTGCTCAAACACGAGCTTATCTATACACTATATTATTTTATAGTAGAGGTGCGCCGAATGTAGGTTCAACCGAATACGAATATTCGGCAGAATCATTCGGTTCTGCGCGAGATTTAAAAAAAACTTAATTAGATTAAAACCACAAATAGTTATGACAGTTCTTAATTTTTATGTTGCAAATTAATATTTGTTATTTAAGGTTTTTTTGGGTTGATTTCATAAATTTTATTTAGCGTATACAAACATTTATTAAAAAAAACTTAATTTGATTATATACATATTTTAATATTTGGGTCGGTTCCTAAAGACAATTCCTAAAAGATATCCTAAAAAAATAGTTATTTATATTATATTAAAAATATTTTCTGAAAAAATTGTTACTCAAAGCACTGTTCTTAAAATTGTTAATTTCATAGAAATTTAATTTATAATTTGTAAAGTTGATTGTTTAAGTAATTTTTTATTTTTATTTTGTTAATAAATAATTGGTACAAAAAGTAAAAAGTATAAAAAGTAGTAAACATCTTTCGGAACAAACCACACTTATTTAGTAATCGAGAAGTTTAAGAATCGTTCTTAATGTTCTTAATTAGTTAACCTTGCTGTTAAATAAAATGTTTTTTTTTTTTAAATATTAACAATAATTTAAATATTCGGTAATTATTCGGCACATCAACCGAATATTTGGCCAAATACGAACAATAGTATGCCGAATATACCGAATACGAATGTTTGGCCGAACATCCGGCGCATCTCTATGTTATAGTAATAAAATTTAAGTGTAAATATTGTTTTCTCAAGTGCCCTTATTTATTTACACGATACTAAAACACAAACGTTGTTTCTTTAAATTTTGTCCTTCTGTCTGGTCTGTCTTTTTGTTCTCCCAGCAAATTTTTGGAACGGCTGAACCAATTTTAATGTGAATTTATTTCACTAGAAGACAAAGGAAGGTTTAGGGCAATATACAGGTTTTTTATCCTGATTTCTGCGAGTACAGCTAGTCAATAATAAAAAATAGCGCAGACATAAAGGTTGAAGCCGGAAGTTTCAGTTTATGCTTTGGTTATCTATACTAATATTATAAAGCTGAAGAGTTTGTTTGTTTGTTTGTTTGCTTGAACGCTCTAAACTCTGGAACTATGGTTCTGATTTGAAAAATTCTTTCAGTGTTAGATAGCCCATTTATCGAGGAAGGCTATAGGCTATATATCATCACTCTAAGACCAATAGGAGCGGAGCACTAATGAAGAATGTTTCAAAATCGGGGGATTTTTTATCCACGCGGGCGAAGTCGCGGGCGGAAGCTAGTATCTTTATAAACATACGTTAAGTGTAATCTGCAAAATAAAACTTTCAACATTTTATAATAATGTTTACCTTTTATGAAAAAGAAATTATACCAACGAACGTGCGAGTATCTACTAGCAATCCGAACAGATTTAAAAATGCTATATCAATAAGATTAATACGCAAGAACAGGAAACAATCAAATACTTCCTCGTGTTACGAGATAGTCGTGTCAGATACATAGGGGTCAATGAACTTATAGCCTTCCTCGTAGGAGACCTCACTAAAGTCTAACTGAGAACTAAGAATTGTGGACTACCTTTCATATTGTATAAGGGTTCGTTGAACTTTTTTGAACATCAAAAGATTTGAGCCTTGGTACTGCAAAATTTACATGAAATCAGTGGTTACAGGTAGAACATACGAGTTGAAACTCGTGGGTTTGAACACAGACTGACACAATACCTTGTGTATCTATGTATATCACCACTGCCTCAAAAGAGTGAAGGAAAGCATCGTGTGGAAACCGGTACGTCTTAAAACCGAAAAATCTGAAGACACGTGAAATTCATCAACACGTAGGTAGAACTCGCGTGGTGCCCAGGTCGGCGGCGCATCGTGTTTCACGCGCGCCTCAAAGAACTGTCAATACTAGTGACGGGGCCTCGGCGCCTCAAAGAACTAGTCCAACACAGAGTGCATGTATAGTGTCGGATAGTGGTTACGTAAACACAAGGCTGTTTGTCGAATGGCTAATTGGCTACATCACTTTAAGGATTTCGTCCACCCATCAAAAGAAGACCCAGTATTATTAATTATGGATAACCACTCTTCATATATCAGTTTGGAAGGAACTAACTATGGACGAGAACATCACATCGTAGCACACACACTAGGTCCGATTGAAAACCAGCGTCAGGCACTAGTTGTCTGGCATATAGCTGAACCGAGCCTTTTTGGCGCAGTCGCGAGGCACACGTAATTAGTTACTTTCTTGTAAATGCAAATATTGTTTTTTTTTTATTATATTTTTGTTTTATTTGGTTTTTTTTTTCCTTTTGAATACCTACTTGTGTTGTGTGCTTTGTGGCATGTGCCGAATAAATATTTTTTCTTTCTTTCTTTCGTATTGCTAACTCTTCCACCACATGGTAGTCATAAGTTACAACCGCTGGATGGCAATGGCCCTACCATTGCCTGCCGGGGTTTGCAGGAAAGTTCTAACGAGATACCGCGGCCCTGGAACTTTAGGGCAGCTGAAGGAATAGGGTGGGTTTTTAGTCAGTAGAAGTCTGACACACACTTCCGCTTAACCCAGAGCGGGAGAAGTCATTCGATGATTTTCCCACCCAGAAAAAAAAGTTCCTGCGTCACCATGCAGGAACTTTTTTTTCCATCCAATTCCCATTCCATCCATTTTTGAATCCACTGATTATGTCCCTATAGTGGGAAAGTAATAGGCTGATAATGCTATGTTATGTTTTTATTATTTATCTATACTAATATTATAAGGGAAAAATAAGTGCATCCACAGATTAATTTATTGGCAACGTGATCAAACTGCTCATTAACACGCTTTTATTAGGTCGACCTGTATGTAACTAACTATGTAACGAAATCTAAGGTAACTAATTTAACCATCTTCCAAGGGTCGTAGCGTAATGAAAATTGGCAGCTGTATGTAGTTTTGATGACAATACAATAATATAGTACTGTCGAATTGGTCTGATGATGGAGCCGGAAGATACGAACTGGAACTTCATGATGGAAAATCTTATCATAGCTGTTTTGGATTTCTTAGAAAAGTCTTGTAATGAACTTTGACTACGATTAGGTTTCAAGGTCTGATGATGATGCCCGAAGATAGGCACTGGCATTCCATGATGGAATACCGTATCATAGTCGTGTTTGAACTTGTGAGAAAAGCTTCGTAAAGAACTTTGACCACGATTGGGTTTCAAGGTCTGATGATGAAGCCGGAAGATAGGCACTGGCATTCCATGATGGAATACCGTATCATAGTCGTGTTTGCACTTGTGAGAAAAGCCACGTAATGAACTTTGACCCTTTGAATTACCGCGTAATCCATAGATTTTTTTTTATAGATGTCACTTTCAAATCCTCTGGGGTGATCGACCGCTTAATTGTTCACTACTCGTGGGAATAATATGGCAAAAACTACAAAAAAAACCAGCAACACAAAGAAAACGGAGACTACACAAAAAAGAAAAAGCGCGAATAATTTTTTTGTTATTACGTGCATTTATAAAAGCGTGTTTTTCTAGTGATTTTTAAACTATCAATTTATTTTATAACTAAGCAACGGGAAAATGAGATAAATAATAAACTAATTCGTCTTTTTTATAATGCCAACTAAATATTCTACATAAAGCGACAAGTAAAGATCAACAATTATCTTAACTTGTCCTTCAATATTGTTGTTGTTGTTATTGTTCCTTTAATATTGCCACCTAATTTACTAATTCAGCCACAGATTTTACATCTCATCACCATTTTACGGTTTACAGCATCAACATAAGGTCCTCATAGGTTAGGTTAGGTTTTTATAATTCTTTTTTTTTTAATTCGCTGGCTCCTCCATCGGTCGACGGAGACCTTATCTAACTAAATCTCATGCATTCCAGTTCTTGCAGTTATTCCTTTCGCAATTTTATACATCATAAAAGCATAAAATAAGCGTTAGATTATGTTAGGTTACTTTTTTCATGTCAGATATTAATATTTTAGAAGTTTACTGCTTGAATGCATGATACAAATTTAGATGCTGAAAAATAACCACCATGCTGAGTCGTATTTACAGTGGCTTACATACAAGATAACTAGTGGCTAAGATAGTGTGGTTCGGACTCTCGTTCATTGTGGCTAAATTAGTAATTTAGAAGGCAATGTACATGTTTAGAGGCCAATGATGATATTAAAAAGAAGTTGTTTAATTAGCACCCATATTATTAAATAAGTAAAATTTGTTTGTAAGTTTGTATGTAGTGGGTAATCTCCAGAAGTACCTACTGATCCAATTATTATTATTTTTCATCGATAGTAGGTAAGTCACTACTTGTGAGTGCTCTGAGCTATATCATTATTTCAAAATCCACGCGGTCGAAATCACGGGCAAAGCGTTAGTGTATTATGAATGATTTGACCTAAAACATTTTCACAGTACTATTAATAGAATTCCAAGGAATATAAATAATGGGAGAGTGCCAACGCAATGTCATAAGTACTAAGAATATCACTAGATAACTTCAAGAAGAATCTACATAAGTTTGCTTTTATTGTGTGTAGGAAGATAATCAGCTAGAGACGAGTTTATTTCTTCCTTGAACAGAAATCAGGGCTAAATATAAACTAAGACGAATACAATGTCATCGCTTATCCAACAACACCGCCCAAGGCTTATTATTCACTTTACAGGGAATTGAAAAGTTTCTCCTTTTTAATCAATTTCAAGGGTTTTATGTCTGTTTTAGTTATAGACGAAAATTACTAAACATCAACAAACATCCATAATAGTTCGTCATTAACTGAAATAGGCTCTAAAAATGTTTCAAACTAACAGTTAAATTTTATTAATCCGTTATCGTTTTCCATTAAATATGTTATTGATTAATCCGTGGACAATAGTGTGGGTTATGTGTTTACCTATATATCTCAAGAACATTAATGTAATATCATAACATGTAACTGTTTTTGTCCCTAATAAATAAATACATAAATAGAAACTATTTAATTACTAATTTAAGCAGCTGTTTTACTCTACTGCAAATTGTTTCAAAATTAGTTGATAAGCGACGAGACTTGTTCAATACTCCTCTTTATATTAAACTAGCTTCTGCGCGCGACTTCGTCCGCGTAGAATTCAAAAATATTCCACGGGAAAGATAATTTATAGCCTATAGCACTCAGGGATAATGCAGCTACATGTTTGCGAAATAATTTTCAAAATCGGTTTGGTAGTTTCAGAGATTACCCCCTACATACAAACTTACAAATTTTACCTCTTTATAATATTATATAGATTATTTTATATAAAATCTTATAACTTATTTAATAAGACGTTTTCATCATAAGTACTTATTACCATTTCATTGCTTTTAGTTCAGCTCTTCCTAACAAAGAAGCTTCTTGGCGCAGTCACTAGACAGTCCTGGACGTTCATAGCACAAAGATAAAATTCAATTTCACATAAATTCATTATAAAGTGAAGTGAATTTAATTTACCCCCGGCCGGGACGAACGAGCGAATAAGTGCAATTTCAGGTTTCAAACAAAATCCCGCAATAATCTCCACTTTATTTACGTGTTCCCTTTAGCATACGAAATGCATACAGATAGTATTTACAACGCTTTTCATGAGCAACTGTCAGGGGAGAGATTTGCGAAAAATTATTATATCCAATAAAAATAAAGATACAATCAAAACTTTGCCGGATAAAAGAACAAAAAGATACATTTGGCAAAGTCTATCAAATTTATCATACGCAGAACAAAAATCGTAAAAAAGAAAAATTGTATTTTATAAATTTCGATACGACGCAACTGCTATCATCAATCACTGGGAAAAAAACTATTAAAAATGTACTGGAAAATGTGTCAATGTATCACATGGTGGGTTCAATAGTATTAGTGACAATGTCAGAGGATCGGGGGGATATAAATCCAAATCGACACCTCTGCGAGCCTCGCGTAAAATCGCTGATTGCGTTACGATGTCCCCCTTGGTTCGAATTTGCGTAGCGAGCGTGCAGCAATTTATCACTTAGACATAGGACTAACCGGGCTGTCGAGCTACTCTGCAAATGATGTATGGCCTCAACGCTCCTTATCGAGAGACGTACCGATACTACACTAGCCCTAGACTTTGGTCTAATATTTTTTATTATTACTAATAGAAAGAGCATTGAAGGTGTACAAAATCAATTTGTAGAGTACTTACTCTTTGTCTATCCGAAGATATGATTGGATCCTTCAATCGTATGTATCCATATATCAAACTTGTCAGATATAGACAGTTCGATATTAAAAATATGCCGTAGTAACCGATTTGCTGCAGTAGAATACCACTCAGGGACATGCCTATAGGTATTCCGAGGGACATACACAAATTGGCCACCCCTACTCTGAATGTTCTCATTTCTTTTGTCGTTACGTCACCAATGTAGCTGAATACACCGACGCACACTGTTATCCACCCTCCGGTCAGTGACGGGAACAGATCGGACAGGGCCGTTATCTCCAAAGGTAACTCGTAGAAGAAATATGTGTTTAGCATGAAACTCGTGCAGCACAACACTTCACCTACTATAGGCAGCAGTATGCATGCCTTCCTTTTTCCTGTTTTATCGCTCCACGAACCAACAAACAAAACTAAAATACACGGAAATGCTGTTTGGACGATGTTTTTCCATGCCTGAACCGATGCAGTCAACTTCTGAACTTCGGATTCCTGTAGCGTATAGTTCTCTGTTTGCCGCCTATTTAACGCGGAACACACCTCATCATCGTACCCTAAGTTAACTCTACATGCTTTTTCCAAATTTAGATTTTGCACTGCAAGTCCTGAGAATACATTGGACATTATGTAACATGCTATGATTGGTTCCACAGTTATGTTCGACCGTATCTGCATGAGCTTCTCCCTAACCCCCGTCCTCTTGGGTTTGGGTTCATCTTTCGCTGGTGCCTCGACTCCGGCCGCCGGCTTCTCAGCCACCGCGCTTATCCCATTCATGATGTCCAATTTGTAACTTCACTTTAAAGTTCAATCAATCATCGTTACTGGTGTGTTTTGACTTGGGATATCGAGGTTCCCACAAGGTTGAATGTTATCGGCGCATACGGATAGCACTACGTTCATTGTTCAAATAATACACATCACTGCATAACAATCACTCGGTATTCACTGGTCCTGGTCCAGAGCAATCCACTAACGGTGCGATAGTGTCGAACCGCGGGGCAGACTGAAGGATCCTCTTGTCTTAAGAGTTGATTGGACGGATACGCGTTCGAGTGGTGTCATTAGAGGCAATTGGCCGGGCGTAGTGTCGGCTGCCAGCGGCGGAGTGGCCCGCAGCCCGCAGGACTGCCTGGATCGTCATCACAACCTTGCGGTAAGTAGGCGTTTATCCCATTGGAGCGATGTCTGTCATTATTTGAAACAGTGGGTACGCGCGCGGCCCTATTAGTGCACGGTCAAGGTACGATCTAGGCGAGGGCGACGATTTCATTTCGTTTTCAATATTTTGTTGCCATCTCTTCAAAATTCGAACTATAAAATCTAACTTTAAATTTTTGTAACTTATAAAACAAATATCTCGATGAGTATTATACATTATTTACATGCTAATATTTAATGGAATTCATAAGGTATTAATGTACATACTTCTTATATAAAGATACCTACTATACTTTATTTACCAACACAAAAGTGTGTCTTCCGCAAAATATGGCGCTCAAAAGATAATTCTTATAGTCGGGCGTCGAACCAAAGCTACTTTAGTTACAAATATCTTCCAGTAGGATGGGAGTGCGTAATAAAGGGGCAAGAAGGAAGCATTAGTCAATATGAATGGTTTCCCCTCACAAGCCCTTGCCAAAACTATTGGCTAACTACTTTTGTTTCGTCGGCTAGTGAGTTCAAATTAAAAAAGAATATGCTAGTGGGTCGAATTTAAGTGCCCTGTTTATCTACGGGGTTAAACTGAGGTCCAGATTTGGTGAATTTGTGTTTTCGTTTGAAAGGATATCTTGATTTTCTTCTAAATTTGTACTCCTTTACGGCAAAACATAGTGCTCAAATATTTATGTACCTATACCAAAGACCTTTATGTTACCTATGTTTCACAAATACATATTCTGATTCTGATTCTAGAATTAATGAGGGATTTGTTATATTTTGTAAAAATGACTGGGAGCCTTTTTGATTCAATACCTTGAGGAAATAAATAAAATATTACAGATGAGAGTATGGTTATTGAGTTAGGTTAATGTTACCTAGTGTAATATGTATTATATGGATTACCAAGATATATAATTATGTTGTGCCTAGTTTGGGAGCCTCTATTAAATTTGTTGTTAAACATTTTTTTTTTCTTTTTATTACTGACAAATAAACTTGTACATCTGTAAAAACAGAAATGTAGATTTACAAGGGATGTATTTGAACACAAAAACGAAGTTGATGCTTATTTAATATCTATATTAATGTTATAAAGCGGAAATGTTTATTTGTAGCGCTAATCTTTGAAAGTACTGGGTGGATTTGGATGATATTTGGTGTAGAAGTAGCTTGAAGCTTGAGGAAGCTTGAGCTCGACTTTTACCCGACCGCAAAACAAGGAGAGTTATGTTTTTGTGATAAAGTCTACGGGAACGAAGCCACTGCTAGTTTAATTTACAAAACAATTATCCAGCAGACTATTGCATTCCGCAGCATTCCTTTAAGGCATCTACGTAGTCTGAGCCTACAAATGTATAAGCAATGATTGGCTACGAGCTTCGCCCACAATCTATTACTTTAAACCATGATTCTGAAAGAGGAAACAATCCCCGACAAGACCTTATCTAGCTACTCATTTTAAAATAAAACAGTATATGTAAATATAGTAAAAGTTAAAAAAAAAGAACATTGGTGGAAACCTAGTAAAAACTGAAGACCAACTGGTATAGCGCTATGATAGTTTAGGGCTTACTTTTGTCACGGTAATATAAATGTTTATGACAGTTTAGGGCTTACTTTTGTCACGGTAGTATAAATTTATACTGCAGATTTATAACACGTCAATAGCCTAATGGCCAAGGTGTTTGTGATCGAGAGGTTGAGGGTTCGAACCCACCCATTACACTATTGCTGTGAACCCACTACAGACACAAGCATATTTAGCTTTTTTCTTTTCTCTTCTGGACTAATTTAGCCGATGTGTTATTGATGTATGGTAACAATAAATCTTTTATTTTTAGGCACCTATGGCTAAAAAGTAACTATAATACAAATTGAGTTAGTGTATAGAAACATAAACCTATGTTAGTAACGCTCCACATTAGAACTGAGTCACAGTGTGATTATAGAGGTGTAACGCTCAATTTACACCGCCGCGGAATGGAATAGAAGCGACTTTTTGCAATGAAATTGTACATAGCATAATGAACTTTATGTCACTTGTATAACATACAAACTAAATAAGATCCAAAAATTCTCGAGAATGCGCGAGGATTCCCCGGAAGACGCGCGACCTTTGTTTGGCTCCTATTTAGTTTGTGTGTTATAGGTACAATTGACATAAAGTTCATTATGCTATGTACAATTAAAGTCGTTTCCGTTCCATTCCGCGGCGGTGTAAATTGAGCCTAATTTTACCTTTTCTGTTGTTTGCTTTTCGGTACAAGAGTATGCTTATTCTAGTAAAATACTTGAACACATAAGTGAGCATATCAGGAAAAGAAGCCACTAATCAAATCTCCATACATTAGACAGATCAGATAAAATCCATTATCGGAACTGATTTATTGCGCACTAGCTTGTGCCAGCGGCTTCGCCCGCGTGGGATGTTTTTCCCGTGTAAATCCCGATTCCGTGGGAATTTCGCAAAATCCTTTCTTAGCGGATGCCTACGTCATAACATCTACCTGCATGCCAAATTTCAGCCCGATTCGTCCAGTGGTTTGGGCTGTGCGTTGATAGATCACTATGTCAGTCAGTCAGTCAGTCAGTCAGTCACCTTTGAGTTTTATATATTTAGATTAGACTTGTATTTGATTCATAGCCGACCTTTTGTTTTTATTTAAATTAAACCATTTTATTTCATTGTTTGAACATCAAGCTTGCATTATGGAACCGTTTATGGCAAATATTTCAAGTTTTTTTTTTTTTTTATATATGGTCGTAGATGGCTGTATGTTAGGGCGTTTCCATTGGGTGTTTATGTTTGCCTTTATTTATTGTTCCTTTTGTTTCTGAAAGTCATAGACTTATGTGATAGACTAGCCGTTGCCCGCGATCCTGATCGCGGGGATTAATTGCACATTTCCTCGGCATGAAAAATAGCCTACGTGCTATTTCAGACTGTAACGATGGTGCATTGCCGATTGACTTTTAATTGTTTTAAGTATTCTTTGCAGGAACAAGGTCACGCTGAGACTAAGTAGAGTGATCTCAATGACATAATTGCTGACCCCAAGCCATAATGAGTAAATACCCCAGTTAGCATTTACGACTACTTGAAGAAAACAACTTAATTCATTTAATATAAAGTGCTTGTTTCCTGAGCATTCGCGGAATTTTCCATGTTGTTGAAACAGTGTTTTTAGGGTTCAGTAGCTGAATGGCAAAAAATGGAACCGTTACAGTTTTGTCATGTCTGTCTGTCTATCTGCCGTATGTCACAGCCATGTGAAACTTGGTAGGTAGATGTAATCTTGACGGGCCTGTTGGTCTAGTGGTCAGTGGCCCTGACTGCTATGCGCAAGGTCGTGGGTTCGATTCCCACTCAGGACAAATGTTTGTGTGATGATCACGATCATTTGTTTTTTGCCTGGGTGTAATTTATCTATAATATGTATATAATTAGAAATATATATGTATGTTTATCAGTTGTTTATAATACTCATAGCACAAGCTCTGCTTAGCTTGGGACTAGATGGCATTGTGTGAAAGTTGTGGATTATTATTATTATTTTATTTATTCAATACATATTAATTATATTTTAAAATATAAATAAAAAAATATAAACATTTAAAAATATAAAAAATAGTAGCCCACCGGTATCGGGAACAGGGTCCAAGCTACCGGTGGTCAGGGCTCTTGAGAGAGGAACCTCCTCACAAACGCGCCGTTATTATTATTCTGTTAACCGGTTTCCGACTTTAAAAAAAAAAAAAAAATTAAGGGGGGCGCCCCATACATAAAACTGAAACTAAAAATATTTTTTTCATCAAATCAATACGTATGTGGTATTTATAGACAGGTCTTTAAAAATTACATTGAGGTTTTTAAACCCCTTTTTCTTAAAGTCAATCGTTTAAAAGATATACGCCTCCAAAGTGGTAAAATGTATCCCCCTTGTAACTTCTAATATAATAATGGAGTGAAAAATATAAAAAAAATATGCTTTAGGTCTTATTAAAAACTTTCAAAGAAAATTAGTTTAAACGAGATCGGGTTAGTAGTTTTTGAGATATAGCACATTTTCTAAAACCGCAAATATAATTTTGTATTTCATACAAAACAAATTTATTGGTGTTCATGTAAAACAAAGTTATTGGGCGTAGTTACTACGGAACCGTTCATGGGCGAGTCTGACTCGCACTTGGCCAATTTGTTTCGTGTTTCAGGTTGGTGAATTTATGCGGAAGCGTCAATTAGTTTCTATAGAGAATGGTATTCGCAAATGGAAAATGACATACATAAGATGTATGTATATTTTTTATTTTATTTTATTTTTATTTATATATTTCAGGCAACTTGGCCCATACAAATAAAATACATCCTATTACAATAAATAACTATAAATAAACTAATACATATATATATATCACTTAACCAAAACTTATACATATTATATTACACGAGTTATCGGCGTCGTGTGTCGCGCAGTGTCCGGTAAGGAACCTATAAAACCTGCCCAACTCAAGTGGAACACGACAGGACACATCTGCTGCATGCCAATGCCAAATGGACTAACTACGGGACAAAACAACAACGAACTGCCCTGAGACAGGAAATCCGGGTCGCGGCAGACCACGAAGGAGATGTCGGGATGAACTAGATCGGTTCCGTTAGAACTGGAGAGAAGACATGAGGTCTAGCGAGAAGTGGAAGAATTGGAGGAAGGCCTTTGCCCAGAAGTGGGACAGGCCAGGCTAATAAAATAATGATGTATGTACTTAATACCCATAGAGGTAATTCGTTTGACGATGCGCTTCCCTGGTGCGTCGGTCGGGTGCGGGCCAGCCCAGGGTCTTTAATTATCCCCATTCCAAATTTTGTCAAATTCGGATCAGCGGTTAAGCCAGATAGCATAACAGACAGACACACTGTGACATTTATAATATTAAATAAATAAAACTTTTAATTTATAATTTATAGATACCTAATAGCTTATTATCTAGTGTTAGGTAGTACCGATCACTCTTCGCACAAACTGCTTCATTAGTAAATTTATTCGTTAAATCTATATCAGTGTATCAATTAATTATAGGCTATTACCACATACACTTTTTGTGGTTAAACATTATGAATAATATTAAATGAAAAATAAATTGATATTAAAAATACACGTTAATTTTTGAAAACTAAGCTGATTATAACGATATCAATTTACAATACTAAAAATTATTTAAAATCGGTAGATTAATAAAATTACAAAAACAGAGGATAAAATTACATACAGATTCTTGGAACAATTAATATTAAATTACAGTACGACTCAACTTGTAAACATTAAGTTAAATAACACACAGGATTCACAACACAGTATGAATAAATTAAATGACGATTAAAGTAAAGTATAATGGACACATGCCTATAAAACTAGCCAGTCTTTCTTTATAAACAAAAATTGCACCAAATTAACAGCGTATTTTTACCCGACTGCAAAGGAAGTGTTATTTAGCTTCATTTTGGTCTCATTAAATTTAAACCTGAATAGTGGAAGCCTAATGGTCATAGGCGTAAGTAAGAATTACGAGTTGTGGCCTCAAATCCAGGCACATTACTGAGTCTCTTCTGGAGTTTCCCAATACAGGCTATACAAATGTGTAACAGAATAAACACAATTCTTTTGTAGTTAGTTCAGAATCGGCTTCTGAATCAATTTCCGTCATAAAAAATAGATGTTACATTTTGACGGAAAAATCTTTCATTTAAATTAAAATGGAAACATAGTATCATGACAAATTAATACAATCCTTAATTCAAGAACATGCGCTGGTGTGCGTGTCCGCTAATATTGTATGACGCACATACGTTTTGCGTTTAGTAAGGATAACTATTTTATAAAAAAATGTGTAGGTTTGGTTTCAATTTATTCAGTTACGGATGTTGTTTTAGACTTATAATTTAATATTCTAATTGGAGTGTCTGAGGTATTGCGCTTAATCTGTTACACCTTGTATAAGTTTAACGGGAGGCTCCAATCACTATATGTTATATTAACCATCAGGTGAGATGGTGGTCAAAAGCGAGCCTATTATCAATTAAAAATATGAACTAACAATATACTTTTTGTTATTTTCAATAGAAATAAAACAAATAAAACGCGCGCCCTTATAGCATTCCGTGATCTCTTCCAAGAAACCAATCCTTGTTTTTGCTTAGGTAATGAAAAGATTAAGCTTTTTAACCTAATGACAGAATCTTGAAACTATGTAGTGGTCAGTTTCCAGTCTAACCAAATGAAGGTGAATTTTGTTTGACATGTAAATCCTGCAATACATGTTGGCCGAGCGTTGGCAAATAGGTACAAGGCAAGAAATAATGTTCACACGTTCGACAAGTTCGTCGAACGCCATTGCAGACGACCAATGTAGAAGAGGGTCTGTAGAGCTGCCCACACGTTGGCCGAGCGCAGGCGAGCGCCTTTTAATTTGTGACCAAAAACCGACACCGATCCGAAGTGAGGCAAGTGATCACGAGCAACGGCGAGCGGAGACAAGTTGCACCAAATGAGCTCTATACACGTTGGCACTGGCCTTCACTTGGCCAACTAGGCAAGTGACACCGAGCTATAGCAAGACAAGGCAAATATACCGTCTACATGTTGGTATTGGCCTTCGCTCGACAACGCTCGGCCAACATGTATGAACTGCTGTCTATCTGACCTCCACGACCCAGTAGGGTAACACGTTGCCCCTAGGCAAGACTTGTATCAGATCTGGCATCTGACTACCCGTAACGAATAGGTATCAAACAAGTACAAATGACAGCCGAGAACATTGTTCTAGGTACGGTGGAGTCTCTATTTGTTATGACGTTCATCTATCCACGGAATGACCTCGTCAAGCGTTGCTTAACCTAATAGTGACACTGCAACTTTCAATAATTATAAGTATTCCTTTCAGGAACAAGGTAATGCTGACACTAAGTAGAGAAGTGATCTCAATGACATAATGGCTGTTCCCTAGGAAACACCATAATGAGTAAGTACCCCATTTAGCATTTACGACTACTTGAAGAAAACAAGTTAATTCATTTAATTTAAAGTGCTTTTTTCCTTAGCCATCGCGGAATTTTCCGTGTTGTTGAAACTGTTTTTTTTTATTTCAGATTGGCGAATTTGTGAGGAAGCGTCAATTAGCGTCTTCATAGCTATAACCTAGGGCAATCATGCTTCATCTTCAACCATATCATCGCTTAACATCAGGTGAGATAGTGGTCACAAGCCTATTAAAAAGAAAAAACTAAAACAGTTTCCAATATGCTCGTCACAATGCATATTGTGAAGTGAAACTGATGGTGAAGTACCAGGAGAACTCCTCAACAATTAACGGTCCAGCATTGGGAAGAGCAATATTTTGTAAAAGGTTATAAGTAGTTGAAATTTAGGCTTTTGTGACTAGGTAAATTATAAATCAACCAACTAAAAAGAGTGAAACAAAAACTTTTTACTAAAAATTTAAACCGACTTCCAAAAAACACTGCAAAGTGAAAAATAAATTAATAGTTTAAAAAACACTAGAAAAACACGCTTTTATAAATGCACGTAAAAACAAAAAAGATCGTGTTCAAAGTCCATTCGTGGCCTTTCTCACAAGTGCAAACACGACTATGATACGATATTCCATCATGGAATGCCGGTGCCTATCTTTAGGCTTCATCATCAGACCTTGAAATCTAATCGTGGTCAAAGTTCATTACAATAATTTTCTAAGAAATCCAAAACAGCTATGATACGATTTTCCATCATGAAGTTCCGGTTCATATCTTCCGGCTCCATCATCAGATCAGTTTGACAGTACCATATTATTGTATTGTCATCAGAACTACATACAGCTGCCAACTTTCATTACGCTACGACCCTTGGAAGATGGTTAAATTAGCTACCTTAGATTTCATTACATAGTTAGTTACATACAGGTCGACCTAATAAAAGTGTGTTAGTAACTTTATATTCGGAAGTCGGTGCCTTCACTTTGCAGTGTTTTTTGGAAGTCGATTTAATTTTTTGGTTAAAGTTTTTTAGATGTATATATGTACTTTCGGATTTTTATTTAAGTGTATATTCCAAATTAAAAAAAAATAATAAATAAAGAATTAATAAAATAGAAAAAATTGTAGATAAATATTTCACCATTTTTTTATTTCTTGTCTCACAGAAGTTTAGGAACATACATCGAGGAACTTGTATCATTTACTATAGGTAAATAAAGTCGAGGACTGATTGAACGACATTGATGTCGTCACTGGTTAGGTCATCTACTGAAAAATGATTACCTAAACCTTAATGGTTTGGCACTAAGTAATGTTACTAGAATATCAAACAACCGAAAACATGTTAATTGGAAAAAAGTGCCACAAAACATCTTCAAACTAAAGAAAATCTGATTCTAATTTCATAAAGACTCCCTAAACTCGAAATTCCGAGTAACCGTAATGTACATAACTGTGTACAAACATGAGCCAAGAGTAATCCACGGTGGCTCGTAAAAATTTAACACAACAACTCCCATGCGCGTAATTACACGGGAGCGATCACGCTTCTACGGATTTCTACACGTGTTGGGGACGGCGCTTGATAACTGTTTCTGTTGTGAATACAGGCAAGTTTAATTCAAGTGTCATATGGTTTGAATAGGAAGATAAGTCTTTGTTTGCCATATAAACATTGTATAAAGGTGTTATAATGTGGGTTTAAAATACACATGTTGATGGATGGAGAGGTAGTGGAAGTCCAAAGTAAAGATGTGGAAGGATTGTGTGAAGAATAATATGAAAGAAAAATTGGCCAAGTGCGAGTCAGACTCGCCCATGAAAGGTTCCGTAGTAACTACGCCAAATAACTTTTTTTCATAGTATAATTAAATTATACAAAAATTACAAAGTTATATTTGCGGTTTTAGAAAATATGCTGTATCTCAAAAACTGCTGACCCGATCTCGTTCAAACCAAGTTTGGTTGAAAGTTTACATTAAGATACATTTTTCACTTCATTATTATAGAAGTTAGAGGGGGGGGGGGGGGGGCGCACATTGTACCACTTCGGAAGCGTATATCTTTTAAACGATTAACTTTATGAGAAAGAGGTTTTAGATTTTCAATGTCATTTTTAAAGACCTGTCTATAGATACCACACAGGAATAGGATTCATGAAAAAAAAAATCTGTTTCAGTTCTATGTAGGTATCGGGAGCCTCAAAGCTTGGAATTAAAATGGCTGTGACATACGGACGGACGGACAGACAGACAGACAGACACGACGAAATTATAAGGGTTCCGTTTTTTTCCATTTGGCTACAGAACCCTAAAAAGGAGTAATTGATGCTGTGACGGCTGACAGAGGAGAATGGAGGAAGAAAACGTTTTGCGCCAACCGACCCCATGGAATGAATGGAATAAGGAGAGGTAGATGACGAGTACACCAGTTCTGAATAGATAATAATAATAAATTGAATGTAAAAATATTCAGATTAAGGTTAAAAAGTCATCAAATAACTCCTCCCGCTCTAGGTGGAGCAGAGTGTCAGATTTTTACTGACAAAATCCCACCCTGCTCCTTTAGTTGCTCTTAGTTGCTCTTGTTTCTTGTTAGAACATTTCTGTGATCCCGGCAGAATTGTTCTATCTGGTACCGTCATAAGCATACTTGTTAGCATTTTTAGGACAGTCAATACTGTTCTAAAAATGCGGGTGGGGGCTAGCTCATTCGAGCTCCAGGGCTGCACTCCAATTACGCATAAAAGCAGCTAGACGTACCTCGCTGAAGAAACGGGGCAGCCCCACAATTTCCCTAAATGCGTAATTATATTGTACACGAAGAGCGCTAATTCTTTTCTGCGTGAAGTTAGCCCACAAACCTATTATAAATTTATGTTTAGATAATTTTGTACAGGAATCGTTAATTCATTTTCGCGTTAAGTGTAGTTATTTCTAGAGCGCGGTTTCTTAATCGTGTCATTTTTTTTTCACAATGAAGTTTATGGTACCCACCTCACCTTTAATTAAATTAATGTTCAACTAAAACCATATGGCTTTACCTAGACTAGAAACACGTAGAATCGTTTAAACGCGAGCAATTTTATTGGGTCTGGTTCGTTACTGAGTAACTTTTGTGAGACTCCCTACCTCCGCAAATTGCCGAGACGTGAGTTCAATGTCTTATTAACCTAGCATATACACTGGATGTATCGACTATTAGTCAGCAGAATCGGCTTCTGGGGCTATTTCTTGGACTGTTATATTGATGTGAGGATAGGGAGCTACCTTTTGCGAGTCGAAAAAGGGGGTTAATTCTGCCAATATTGTGATTTCCCCATAACACGTTAGGTTAAAGTTTATTTCTAGATAAGCGGCCATCATCTTTAACCACATCATTGTTTGCCATCAGAGGAGAAGACGCGAGCCTAAAATCATTTTAAAAAATTTAACATAATTTGCGCTGCTAAATCTAAACTGCATGAACGTGAATCTTGAGATTTTTCAATTATCTATACATATATCCTTATAATTTATTTTATAACACACTGAAAAAAATGCAAGCCAATCAAGTGACTTTTTAGCTTGATTGACGATATCTTGTTTAGATTAATAAAAATATTAGTTAAGTTGATCATCACGACATGATTGCAGCAATACTAGTTCAAATGATTGAACGCTCAAACAAGTTTCTCGATTACTTTTAACATGACATCACTGTGGAAAGAGACAAGTTAAAAAAATTATAACTGTAACAAAGTAAGTTAGTTGTGTTAATCAAGCATTTTGTTTACTTCAATAAAGATCATTGATACTTTATTAAGTTGATTTGACTTGATAGCATCTATCATTGCAATTAATTGTATTAATCATACAACTTGATCAAATCTTGCGCTAAATAAGTTCCTTGATTGTGTTTATCAAATACATAATAATCTTGGTTAGAGCAACTATGTTTTGACTTGATTGCTGCAAATAGGTTTTGTGATAACTCCAATCAAGATCCCTCAATGAAATAAAATTGGTAGCTGTGATCATTGTGCTTGATAGGCTCAGATGCAAACAAGTTACGTGATCAATCTAAACAAAATCTTGATTGTGGTAACTGTTTTTTTTTAGTGTAACTGTTTTACTAGTGTTTCACAAGAAGCAACTGCCTAGCTAACCTCCACACGCAGTGGTCGACGCCCACGGCGTCGGACGTCGGCCGACGATCTCCGGCCACCGTAGGCGCGGGCATGCGGACAGCGAGTTAAGGGCAACTCGCTGTCCGACCATGGACCATGCCCGGGTCGACGGCGCGTTGTGTTCCACGCGCGCCTCAAAGAGCGTCAGCAATATGAGGAGGCCCCCCCTGTAGAGGGCCGAAGCCTGCCGGGGTCGTGGGACTTATCCCATTACCGTGACCCCGGAACGTAAAGGGCTATTGAAGGAACACCGTGGATTTTAGTCAGCACAAGTCTGACAGTCCCTCCGGCCCTGCCCGAGGTGGGAGGACTTATTTGATAATTTTACCACGTAAAAAAAAACCTAACCTCCACAACCCAGTAACTGGGTAACACGATACCCCTTGGCAACTTGAAGATCAAACCGTGCGGCTTTTATTACTTAGCCACTATATCCGGACTTTTAATTCGATGCAGTAGACTGACAGTTTCTGAGTTGTCAGATAATGACGACTACGAAATTGTGATGTAACTAAATTAATCGATTCAGGAATGAAATCGAATAACCATGTAAACATTTTTTTTAATGATATTGTGTGAAAATAACAAAAGTAAAATGTGATTATATAGGGGCGTGAAAAATAAAACGAATACATCATGATAATATTTTGTTTTGCAATAGTCACCTGTACCCGTACCCATTCCAACAGGGTTTAGGTGTAAGTGGTGTGGGGCAGTCTTTTTAATAGTAATCCCGCGCAATTTATAAAATATGCTACTCAACTGCTATGCTCAAGGTCGTGGGTTTGATTCCCACCCAGGACAAATGTTTGTGTGATGAGCACGATCATGTGTTCTTTGTCTGGGTGTAGTTTATCTATAACATGTATGTATTTAAAAATATATATGTATGTTTATCATTTGTCTAGTACTCATACCACAAGCTCTGCTTAGTTTGGGACTAGATGGCGTTGTGTGAAAGTTGTGGAATATTATTATTTATTTATAATACAATCTAGTTACTACTTAAAAATAAATGATAATATTCTAAATTTTATCATTTATTTATGTTTCTAACAATTAAAAATCGCTTCTTTATTATTCGATTGTTTGAATACATCACTATTAGGTTAAATAGGGTATCACTATTTTAGTAAGTTACATTAGATTATGTCAGCTTACTGCATCGAATTAAAAGTCCGGGTATAGCTCTTTATATGTAGGTATAGGGTAACTAAAAGAACCCAAATTTTGAGTAGTCAACTCAAAATTTGCGTTTTTGTTCATGTTATATCTGAATAGTTATAAATGCATTCCATAATACGACAGGGCTAATCTCTTGGATATAATAATAAATAATTCCATCTAGACCATAAATAACGATTTTGAGAAACATTCGAGAAGTATTTTATGCCCTTTCAAATTTATTTTCATTTAAAGCAAATAGTTTAGAGTTGACTTGTGAGGTCACTCGCTATGTAGTAAAATTTCACAAGTCGTTTCAGGTCTAAACTAAACGCGGACTATACATACGTTGTGAAAACGGAACTAAACTTTAGAATAGAATAACAAATGGAATAACTTTCTAACGAAAACCATGTCGCAATATTTCGCTTGCATCGTGGATGCCTTAAGTTATAAACATTTAAATTCACATACACAAACCGCCATACTCAAAGCAACTATCTGTATGTAGGCTATACAAAATATATATTTGTCCCGAGGGGGATTGAACCTGAGACACTTGACGCAACAAGTGGCCGAGTTACAGGGCTATCCGTATAGAAAATCATTCTTTTTAACACCCAATTTTCCATTTTCTTTAATTATATCGTTTTTGTCAGTAAAATAAGCCAGTAATGCAGGTCATTCTAATTTGAGAGGCAGGGCTCACATTACCTGTATACAGACTCTTACATTATTATATGTAGATAGTTAACATATGCGTGTAGGTATGTACACAACAAATTACTTAAAGAAAAAAAAAACAATTACCTCTTTTTAGAGTTCCGTAGCCGAATGGCAAAAACCGGAACCCTTATAGTTTCGTCACGTCTGTGTGTCTGTCCGTCCGTATGTCGCAGCCATTTTCTTCCGAAACTATTAGGATTACACATGTGAAACTTGGTAGGTAGATGTATTCTGTTGAACATTTCTCAGATGACAAAAAAATAAAAAGAAAATGAAAATTATGGGGGCTGGCTCTTCATACATGGAACTGAAACAGAATTTTTTTTTCATTAAACCTATGCATTTGTGGTATCTATAGAAAGGTCTTCAATAATGACATTGAGGTTTCTAAAGCCACTTTTTTATAAAGTCAATCGTTTAAAAGATATATGCTTCCAAAGTGGTAAAATGTGTGTCTCCCCCCTCTAACTTCTATAATAATAGAGGGAAAAATCTAAAAAAAATATATGTTGTAGATCTTAATGTAAACTTTCAACAATAATTAGTTTGAACGAGATCAGATCAGAACTTTTTGAGATATAGTATATTTTCTAAAACCGCAAATATAACTTTGTAATTCATACAAATACTATGAAAAACAAAGTTATTTGGTGTTGTTACTTCGGAACCCTTCATGGGCGAGTCTGACTCACCCTTGGCCAATTTTTTACATGTAAATTGAGACTAAACTATAACACAACTTAGACATCATTTCCAAAAATGTTTCCCTCAAAACCAAAACACAATACATCTTCAAAACGACACTCAAACACACCGTACTACCCAGCCAGTAGAAATATACTGCACAGTGAACACATTTCAGGATTACAAAGGATTTCTCCACAAATGAATCGTTTACCTGCCCCGACTGACCTACGTACACGCGGTAATCCTCGATGGATGCTTCAAGCAATTTGGAACTTGGAAGATGGGAGGATCTCAATTGCGTAATGCTATCATAGACACAATTCGAACAGGTTTTTGAGGGATGTATTTGAAAAGCCCTCCAATAGTGAATTAATCTGGCTGAAACAATAATAATATATTTATTTATTTGCACTATATTTTAATGTCATGGTGAACTACTCGTTGATCGAGTGGTCGCAAGCGCGACTGATGATGTCTCGGATTCTATTCTCGGATCAGGCAGAAAGTGCTATTGGATTTTTCAGTATGGAATTTCTCAGTAGTAGCCGAGGTATTCCTCGAAGCGCTACCATTTTGAAGCGCACCTAATGAAGCGCTCCTTTTTTATTCCTCGGAGCGCTCCTTTTAGTAGCGCTCCCGATACCATGTTATCGGAAAAGGAGCGCTCCGAGGAAAAAAAAAGGAGCGCTTCATTAGGTGCGCTTCAAAATGGTGGCGCTTCGAGGAATATCTCTAGTAGCCCGGTGTTTGGAAATTGTCAATGTGATACCCCTGTGCCTCGGAATGCACGTTAAGCCTCCTGGCTCTCATTAGGACATACTCGTATTTTACAGTCGTTACTGGTAGTCAGAAACCAGTAAAACTGACACTAGTCGAGCAAAGCCAAAACATTGGAGGGAATGTACAATTACACAATTGCGAAATCGACTATAAAACCTTTTGTTAGAGAAGTAGGTATATTACAAGAAGAATGAAGAAGGAAGAATTTTTGACTGAAAAATTTACTTGAATTTAATGTAAACATTTAATTATTAGTAAGACATTGTAACAACTAATATTGACATTTTGTGATTTATCTTTTATTTTTTGTTTTATGCTAATTTATATTGTTAATTGTCTATTAATTTAATAATTACTTTACTTATTATTGTTATTCAGCATACATGTATTTGTGCGCCGTTGAAGCAAAACATGACTGTGGTTTAATTTTATATAACATCTTGCATGCCAAATGTGTGTATACTCGTGTTTTGAACAAATACAAGTTATCTTATCTTATCTTATCTTAAAAGCGGTATCGTGTTACCCAGCTACAGGGTTATGGAGGTCAGATAAGCAGTCGCTAATACTGCATCCGGTTAGATTGAAAGCCGACTCCAACATAGTTGGTAAAAGACTAGGCAGATGATGAATGACGATGAAATCAAAATGCATTATTACGTCAAATAAAATTGTAAAAGTTGTTGAAACGCTTAATAATACAGTATGTTAACTAACAGAGGGCGTTCCCGTTAACCCGCAATAGTATAGCATCCATACATGCTAAAAACATATTACCGTACAAAAACATTTTTTTTTATATTAAAATATTCACTAAAATTGTTAAGTTGATACGTAAAAGAAACACTCTGTACACACGTACGCATTCATAAATAAATTGCGACGTTGCGGTCCTTCAAGTACAGAGTGTTTCTTTTATGTATAAATTTAAAATTTTCAAGATATAGGAATATCTTCCAGCCACAACGACACGTTTTAGAGGCAAATAGAAAGTCAGACAGACAAAAAAGTTTGTGGGTGTTTTAGTACCGTATAAATAACTATAAGCATCCGAGAAAATACAATTATTTAGAAACACAGACACTTAAATTGTACAGTTTAATACGTTGTAAAGATTAAGAATTAAGCCAATTACGTGTAGAAGTGTTCCTAGCAACCGGATATAAACTGTAACCACAACCAGATTCCGTTGTCATGGAACTACTTAATAGATGTACTTATGTATTATATAGGTAGGTTAATATCTTCCGAGAATTTATCATTGATAAGCTTCTCGTGACATTGATTGAGTGGTTTACTTGCTATTCAATATTTATTGTTCTTATAAAATAATAACAATAATAAACTCCTTCATTTCACTCAACTCTTCAGTATGTCTTTATCTTCTTTAATGTAAAATGTCGACCCACGCTACGAATTAATCCTGTGGGTATTGTACGTACAAAAAAAACATTAAAAAAAACCCAACTACTTAACTGAAATGCAAGAAACAAGCACATTTTTATTTTAAATAGTGACAAGCAGGCGGGAGCCTATTGAACATATTTTTTTTAAATGGGATTGTTGGGTCACGCCTTACTGTAACTGCGGTTACTGTTTGTAGGCCATTCAAATATTAATACCGTTTTTACTGGGTGGGAAAATCAAATGACTCCTCCCACTGTGCATAGAGTGGAAGGGAGTGTAAGACTTCTACTGACTAAAAACCCACTCTGCTCCTTCAGTTGAATTTGTTTGTCTCAGTTGTTTGTCTCCTCAAGTTCCGGGGCCGCGATAAAATATTATTACCGTGAGGGAATTGGACCCGCGACTCGCAGCTCGGCAACCAATCTCAGAACCACTGCGCTATCTGTATCGCCAATACAAACAAAATATCTCTATCTATAATAACCATAGAGTCTTTGAGTAAGGCATTCACGATAGTCTCCCATTAAACTTTATACAGATCCATTCTGTTGTCTAAAATCGTATTCAGTCGTTGCGCAGTTCAGATGCTACGGACCCCTGAAACGTATAACAAAACATACAAGCCATAATAATACCATTGGGATCTACACTTAATCGCTATATCGAAGACTTAAGCACCCAATCAAGGGAGTTGGGTCGAGGGACGATATGATTATCGACGAAACCTTCAGACCCTACCTACTTATACGGGGTTGCACGAAATATATGTACGTACATAGAGGTTTGTAAGCGAATTAATCATTAAAATCTGATTAGTACGAACGGCCTCTCATTCTCCGAGTTTAATGATTATTTTTTCGATGCCTTTGCTTTCACAAAAGGCCTGACTCCCAACTGTGGAAGCATTTTAAATTGAATATGTGGGTAAACTCATTTTAGAAAATCCACGTAACAGTATTTTTTTCATAGGTATTTATGTTAAATAGAAGACTATAAAGTTTTGGTCAGGACAGACAGACGACGATGATTTCTTTCAATGTAAAATATAAGTTTTTAAGCTAACATTGTCACTAGCAGCTGTTCGCTGTTTTGAAAATGTGACGTACGAAATAATGGACTACTCACTACATAGACGTACAGTCGTACATATTATGTAAAACGCGCGAACAATAAAGAATATTATTTTTTTTCCACCAGGCCCGGGTCGGCGGCGCGTTGTGTTCCACGAGCACCTCAAAGAGACGTCAGCACTAGTGACGGAATGTTCTAACGAGATACTGCGGCCCCGGAACTTAAAGGCAGCTGAAGGGACAGGGTGGGTTTTGAGTCAGTAGAAGTCTGACACTCCCTTCCGCTCCACCCAAAGCGGGAGAAGTCATTCGATGATATTCCCACCCGGAAAAAAGGCTCAAGTCCTCGCTTTGAGTTTGTAAAAGTATTTGATTTGATGCGATTGAGTACGTATAAGAATTATCATAAAGGCAACAAGATTTGCCACAGTGATAGTTTGTTAGATTTGCACTGACACATTTCGCTATAAGAAAATGTAAATGTTATTTCATAGCTCAATATGTCACGTTCATTCCGGGGTAAACTTGTTGATAGCTATGTTGTGTATAGGTCTCGCAATAAAAAATGAATAAACCATTTAAAACCCTTACTGTACAGACAATCTTACAAATATATTTAAAAAAAAATACAAAAAGTTGTTTGCAGGTAGAATAGCTTTTATCAGTTCTAAACAATATTTTAATAAAGACGTTGTTGTTTCGTATCGTCGATATCATAGATAATAAACTAGTAGCGCCCTCTACCCTAAAGTATGTAATACTGTCTTTGGAATAAAGAGTTCAGTTCTTGTCAGTGACTCAAGCGTTTAATTTATTACAGGTTATGGGCCCAGGTTATCGATAATAATATATTTAACAAAGTAGTAATATTATTGTGATGTGCTCTAAAGGTTTTTTTTTAACCGGAAATAGCTATGTGGGTAGAATACACTTTACTAGCTATCTTGTTAACTCCTCCAACTAACTAAGTGTCTGGAGTGGGTTCATGGCGTTAGTGTAATGGTTCGAATCCGCGACCTGTCGATCAAAAGTCTCAACACCTTAGTCATTAGGCTATTGATGAAATTAGTTTTCCTTGGAACGAATCATCTTATACTACTAGTTAAAAACTGTCTCGCCTATAAGACCGGATATCACCCTAATATACCGTCAAACCCCTACAAAATATAACCGGCCAAAATAATCAAAATTAATTGCACAAACTAGGGGAACGTAAACCGGAAACAATTAGCGACATGGAGGCGATATACATATTATATAGTGCCGTAACCGGGCCGTTCGCACGAGTAATGCTCTTATGTCCATCACGGCCGACTCATAAAGCATGGCTACGGACGCGCAAATTGAAGGGGCTTCCTCGTTCCTTCCTTGTGACCCTAACCAGGGTTGCCAATGTAAGCAGTTTATGTTATATCTCTGTTTGTGAGAATAGTTACATCATCTGCCTAGTCTTTTTACCACTTTTTTGGGCTCACTTTTTTTTTAATCATCAAATGTATGTCCCGGTCTGGGTATCGGGTGGAGTGTCAGACTTCTACTGACCTAAACCCACATTATTCCTTTAGTTATAATATTCCACAACTTTCACACAACGCCATCTAGTCACAAACTAAACAGAGCTTGTGCTATGAGTACTAGACAACTGATAAACATACATGTATATTTCTTAATACATACGTATTTTAGTTAAAATACACCCAGACAAAAAACAAATGATCGTGCTCATCTCACAAACTTTTGTCCTGGGTGGGAATCGAACCCACGACCTTGTGCATAGCTGTCAGGGCCACTGACCACTAGACCAACAGGCCTGTCATAGTTGCCGTTACTTTCCAGGACCGCGGTTTCTCCTTAGAATATTCCTGCAACCCTGGAAGATAATGGACCCGTCCTTACTGTAGACTTCTTTTAGAGTCGCGCATGGAACGAACCGCGACGTTGCTGTCATGAAGTATCTTTGTGGATTTAGTGATACGGCAGTTGTGTAATAATCAATATGTACTAGAACTTAACTTACATTATAATCTAGATTAGATCAGACAAAGCCGGACGCGCACCGACGCCTTTCCCAAAGCTCCTCTAGCCCGGCTGTTTTCTAGTGTTGCCAACATACTTAATTCCTATGTAACAGTTGCCTCGGGCTGTAAGGTTTGGCTACCAGTGTAACAAGGTGCAGCTCTATTTACATGTATAGGATCAGTAACTGCCTATATGACCTCCATAAGCCAGTGACTAAGTGACATGAAAACCCGTGAAAAGAAAGAAGTCAGATTTTCTGGCGTCTGACATCACTAAATGACTGCTATTAATGTATAAATGACAGCTGGGTCAAATAGCTTAAAGCAGCTTGTTGTTGAAGCTCTAAACATAGTGTATTACATACTCTTTGGAAGCTCTGGCAAAAGATTGAAGATAAAACTGTAATCATGCAAAATTAGAACAAGCAACACCCATGTGTGGCGGTCTGCACTGTAATATGAATGATTTCTAATTCTTTACTAATACTAATAATTTTCTCTCCAAATCAGGGAAGCCTCACCAAAAATTGGCAACCCATTCCCTACCGCTTACTATTGAACTGTGGACGAAGGTTGTAACAATTGCGTGATGATGGCCTATGATGGCCGCAGATTTGTCCGCTGAGGGGAAACTCGCTGCGTATTATATAATTTAGCCACACACAAGGAAATTGAATTCGTTGGTCGAGAACTGAATCCACCGATGCGGGTACTTGTTGACCTATATCTGGTGTACTTCGTGATTTAGGTACGTGGAAAGTTTTTGGATGAGACTTATTTGTTTGTTGCGTCGAAGAAGATATACGTCCTATTTCTCGAGGGAAATCGTTTGAAAGTTTGAGATTGACTCTTGGCAACAATAGGTGTGCTTACTGACATGGATTGGATGTGTGATATTTCCCAGAAGAAAAATATTATAAATATATTTTATTAGATTCTGCCTATGAAACTATACGACCTATTCTCCTACCTACCAAATATACACAAAGAATCATAAAAATCAGTGGAGCCGTTTTGGAGGAGTGCGATAGATGTAAATTGGTTTATTTTAAGGAGCGTAGACTAGAATAATTAGGCGTGGGTATTGCACGTTCAAGCGTATGTCAGGCGTGGGCTACAGCTAAAAATCAGAGTTGTGGTAATGTTAAATGTGCTAAATGTTGCAAAAAATAAGTTCAGCTGAGGCTGTTTTGACACAATACTTCTATTATTTCATTGTTTTTTTTTGGTGTAGATACACAGTGTCATATATTTTTTTAAATTGACGTAGCCACTAACATTAGGTAGAATTATAACTTAAAACGGGATAACAAGTACTTATATTTATTGTTTTGCAAGCGCCCTGATAACGGATGAACCGTAAACCCATGTTTATCTGGGATCTTGGCGCTAATGATAATGTATTCATTTTTAATATTTTTTTATTTGTGTGCCACTAAACACAATTTCCTTTCTGTCTTCACACTAAACGCTCCTACAAAGCTCCGCGAGTCCAATACAATAATGCTTTCAGGATAAGTTGGGGCTACCGCGCTTTTGCAGTGCGGCGGGGATGTTTGCGGAGGCAGCAGGCTGGGCCTTATTTTTTGCATTAACACGGTCGCGTATAGCATCCTTGATGCAGTGAGTACGCGATAGCTCCAACAGCCTGATAGCTATCTTCGCCGACAGGATGAATAGTCCAATAATGTGGCACTGGATGACGACTCACAGAGCGTCATTCACATACATTAAATAATTACTTATTTAAGTGTATTTTATAATATTTTGTCTAGTTTGTCTTATTATTATTGTATTTTATATTTATTTTGAATTTGCGTGTTTATTTTATGTTTGTGTGTAAATGTGTTTCTATATGGACTTTGGTCTGAAAATAAAGTATTTTACTATTATTATTATAAATAGGAGATTCTTTATTAAACAATAACTGATGACGTTAGCAATTTAAATAGGATGTATGAATTCACAATTATTACCAATACTGGTAGTTAGGAGTAGTCTTTCACCCTGTTATCGTAATATTATTAGAGGGACTTCCATATATTCTCCCTGCGATCGACTCGGCAAAACTATAAAGAAAGCCCTTATCGTTTTTGTTGGCTTAACTAGGAAACTTTCGATGCTGTGGATCTTTAATGTATGGTAATCTATATATTAATACGTGAAGCAAAACCTTTGTACCCCTTTTCACGAAAATTGCGCATACGAAGGAGTGTGAATTTAAAGTTTGTATGGATTAGGAATGCAGAAAGCTAAAACAACATTACTTTTTACGAAATAATTTAAATTATGGTCGATTTTTGTCCAGTATCGTATTTCGTAGCATAGATATTAATTAATATAAAAAATGCATTTTGGGTATGATATCGTGTGATGGTATCGTTGGATAAATAAAAATTGGCCAAGTGCGAGTCAAACTCGCCCATGAAGGGTTCCGTAGTAACTACGCAAAATAACTTTGTTTTTCATAGTGTTTGTATGAAATACAAAGTTACATTTGCGGTTTTAGCAAATTTGTTATATCTCAAACCTCTTGTTCAAACTAATTTTCGTTGAAAGTTTTCATTAAGATCTACATAATTGAGTGATTATTCGAAATAAAATATATGCACAGTTTATTTAGATTTTTCACTCAATTATTATAGAAGTTAGAGGGGGGACACACCCATTTTACCACTTTGGAAGTGACTATCTCTTAAACGATCGATTTAAGGAAAAAATGATTTGAATGAACCTTTATGTCATTTTTAAAGACCTATCTATAGATACCAAACACGTATAGGTTTGATAGAATACATCTACCTACCAAGTTTCACATGTGTAGTCCTAGTAATTTCGGAATAAAATGGCTGTGACATACGGACGGACGGACAGATAGACAGACAAGATGAAACTATCAGGGTTCCGTTTTTTGCAATTTGGCTACGGTACTCTAATAAACAACACATATAAACCATAACAGAAAACGAATATATGTAGAAGAATAGAAGGCAATGCCACACCCCCCCCACCCCCGTGTTATATCCTCTATATTTTATTCCAACCAAAAATAACGAAGATAATTAATATAAAAGCAACCGGAATAATTCACTGGCCCAATAAAATATCGACCACGAGCTATACATGAAA
This sequence comes from Tholera decimalis, assembly GCA_943138885.2. NCBI lineage: Eukaryota > Metazoa > Arthropoda > Insecta > Lepidoptera > Noctuidae > Tholera > Tholera decimalis. The sequence continues at coordinate 9,491,164 of OW964552.2, read as the reverse complement.
ACTAATAAATATTAAAGTAAAAAGTACTGTAGAAGCCACGTACCACAGGAGCCCATTTCAATCAGTAATATTTCTAAAGTAAGTTGAAACTAAAATGTCACGCATCAGCTATTACTGCGCCATTGGTCTAACTTAGGAAAGGATAACTTTTACTTAGAAAGAACCGGCTTTACTTAAGATTATTGCAATATTCAGATATGGCCTTATTATATTGGTAGAGGAGATATTTTGTGTATTGGCTCTAAGACAGCGTTACTAGGAATTTTGGAAACGAAATAAAAGTAACCAGACTATGATCAGACATACCTGTTTTAAATGAAGGGAATACAATTGAAATACAATGAAGATTACATTTGTACAAAATATGACAACTGACTGATTTTTCAGCGAAAATAAAGTAGCCAAAAGTAGCAGTTCTTCAACTATCTTCACATGAAAGCATATTATCAGACAATTTAGTACAATAAGTGTAAATCTGTCCACATCTTTGAAATCTGTCTAGTGGATAGGTAGGATACAATATATCATGACGTTTTATTTCGACGAGAAAAGTTTTATTTTTATAATGACCCTGGCTCTTCCATTAAAATATGATACAGAAATGGAAAAGAAAAAGAAAGTAATGTCGTCACACATAATTATTTTGAAGAATCAGTAAGTATTTCGGAATGTGTACTAACCCTCGTAAAAGCTAAATCACCCACACAAAAAGCTATTACGCAACATATCCAATTTTGCGAGATAGATTGTTAACACATTAAAAAAAAAAAACAAATAAAATCCTTATACCATATATTTTCGAAGCAAATTCACTGATCAATATGCTAATTTATAGCCAAAACTCTCCTATCAACCGATCTAAGCCCGCTGGTACAGACAAGTTTTCAATATCTAAATGGAAGCGAGTCTGCATAAAACACTTACCTAAATGGTTAACAGGTTAGCGGCATGTTTATTGAGAATACAAACATATACAGTAGGGTTGATAGTAGTTCAGGTGTGCTTGAGAACAACTGGTTTTAAAATAAATAAAATATGGTTTTGGCACTTCAAAATTAGCATATAATGGTCCAATTGCTGACCACATCATCACTTACCATCAGGTGATATGGTGGTCAAACGCGAGCCTATTATCAATAAAAAAAGACATTATGTATATAAACGTTTTTTTACTTTTAAGCGAGAGAAATTTTTATAAATAGGTAAAGTAATCACTTTTGCTCATAGTCTAAATGGTAATAAAATTATGTTTAGAGTTTTAAGAGGGATGGAATTGGCTAAGGTTGTTTTAGCCAATTCCATCTCTCTCTAGATCTTTATGTCAAGAGTGAATCGGTTACTTCTTGGCAAGCGTGCTTCTTCTGTGACCACGTCATTGCTTACCATCAAGTGAGATGGTACTCAACAATAAATACAAAACTTAGCATTTGATTCATTTCTCTTGGCTCCACAGAAGATTATTGAGGTACAGTTTTTTAGCATCAGAGATTTTATCACAAACTACAATATGTACCACCCCTGAATCAATACTGGCAATGTGCACCGAAACGAAATAAATAAAGCGGACGGACATAGCGGCTGTAGTTGCAGAACTGCGCTGCTCGTATTTACATCATCACAGCATCGCGAATTTGAAGAGTACTGTACCGAACTAAGTACGGAGCTGGAGTACTTTATGTTCTGTTATTTCGATTAATTTGGATAACTCTAGTAACTGATCTCATCGAAAGGTTTTGGAGTGTTAAACGTAGTGTTAAAGGAACGAGAGAGCCTGATTAGTTTTGGACCCATTTGGAATAGTATGCATTATTATTTCATGGAGTTTGCCAATCAAGCTTAAGCCAGTTCTACATATATGGTCGTTTGGTGCCTATAGGTCCAATTCTGTTTTGCCTCTTACTTGATTCGGAGGGAAAATTAACTTATTGTATTTTTGCTCAATCACTACTATCTTCCTATTAATATCGTTATGGGACGGTTTTTAATAATAGGGATCTAAATGAGAATCAATATAGGATAAGATTTTTACACACTAAGCATCGTTCTTTACAAAATAATCATATGCGTCATCTGTTTTATTATTTCTATGGTTCCATTAGAAAAACTTCTGACAATTATTTAACCCCCAAACGACAAACTAAATCTATTCTAATATTATAAAGCAGAAAACTTTGTTCGTTTGTTTAAATGCGCTAATCCTCGAAAGTTCAGGGTGGATTTGGATGAAATTTGGTATGGAAATAGTTTGAAGTTTGAGGGACGTTACGAGCTACTTTTTACTCGACTGGAAAAGAAATAGATTAATGTTTTACCATAATAAAGTCCAACAAATCAACATACACATATCTTTGGTTTGTCGATTTGATTCATTCACATAACGCGTCAGCTTATGAGTCATGTTTCTACAAAATTTCAATTGTATCGGCGTAGAAGTTTTGAAGAACGTTTTCTGCGAAAGGCAGATAGACAGAGAGAGACAGAAGTGGACAGATATTTGATCCTTAGAAACCTATCAATAAACCTCTAACCCCTAAATTAGCATGTATCTAGGTCACTAATAAAACCTAAGCAATATACTGGAGTGATGAAAATTTTCCAAAAGCAGTAAACAAACCCATCATTCTTTTCTCGCTGATTTTACGATCGTCCCGAAAAGACAGGCAAATGAAATGCTTTTATTTTTTCTTTTAGCCAAGAACTAACAAACTGTGGGAACACGTAATGAAGTGTGGTAGCATCCGTTTTTATTCTTCACCGTTTGTAAAACATCTGTGACTAGTGAATATGAGGTCTTTTGAACGTACACGGCGTTTTTTTTTTTATTTTTAGCTTTATCTCAAACTCTCCAACCTCTGACGTCAAATTTTTTATTTGTAACGTATTTTATGTTGGATATAAAATACACTAAAATTATTGAGATAGAAGTTGATTTTCTTAATGACATTTTGATTGGTTTTATTGCTATATGAAATGAATATTTTGACTACTATCTATCCACCAAAGCTGTTTAGATCGCTCTAAAAACTAAATTAACTACCGTACCGTAGGCAAACAAGACAACTCCACAGCGCGATACTAACAAAATAATTACAAACTCCATACCTCAAACAGCGCAAATGCCAGGTTAATTTAGCTGTAACTTTCAATAGAATATACGGTGAAGCTGTTACTCGGTTAGATCGCACAATTTGACGGGCTTATCTGAAGCAACTTGTGCATAAAGATGCCCTGTACCAGTGCGCCGCCGGGACACCGCTGTGTAAAGGCTTCCCACAGACAGGTGCGACGCTATAATGCGACAAGGACTTTATAGGTTTTTATCCGTAACTTGAGGAATGATATTTTTACAACATAGCTTGAGAATTATTTTAATAATAATAAGAAATAGCTTACGACCTTAAAACTCTTGACAGCAGAGATGACTCAAATTCGCCAGAAAAATGTGAAAGTATCTTAGAAAAGATAATAGTCTCATAGAAAAGAGACCTGTGTCCATTAGTAGGAATGTTATCAGCTGATTATTATGTTATGTGAAGTTTAGCATTTTGTGCATAAAGTACTTAACGGAATACCTAGTCTTTCAAAGTATTGTTATTTTATTTTTGACTTCACTAATATTAAAAAGAGGAAAGTTTTAATTTGTTTGGTTTGGATAATCTCTAATTGGATAAACTTCCCTTGAATGGGATGCATATTGAACAAAGGTTTTTTAAAGTAATCCTTATGGATAAATTAGAAATTAATTATGATATTTTTAACACGCTTTTATTAGGTCGATCTGTATGTAACTAACTATGTAATGGAATCTAAGGTAACTAATTTAACCATCTTCCAAGGGTCGTAGCGTAATGAAAATTGGCAACTGTATGTAGTTCTGATGACAATACAATAATATGGTACTGTCGAACTGATCTGATGATGGAGCCGGAAGATACGAACTGGAACTTCATGATGGAAAATCGTATCATAGCTGTTTTGGATTTCTTAGAAAAGTCTTGTAACTTTGACCACAATTAGGTTTCAAGGTCTGATGATGAGGCTGAAAGATAGGCACTGGCATTCCATGATGGAATATCGTATCATAGTCGTGTTTGCACTTGTGAGAAAGGCCACGTAATTGACTTTAAATACGATCAGGTTTCAAGGTTATAACAAACCTAAAGAAAATCCGTTATCGGTTTTCTTAACCTTTTTGAATTACCGCGTAATCCAAAGGTTTATTTTTTTATAGATGTCACTTTCAAATCCTCTGGGGGATCGACCGTTTAATAGTTCACTACTCGTGGGAATAATATGGCAAAAACTGCAAAAAAAGAAACAGTAACATCTGTTTTTACGTGCATTTATAAAAGTGTGTTTTTCTAGTGTTTTTTAAACTATTAATTTATTATTATCTTTCTTTTATTCCACTGCATAAATTGTGACACTCTCGTCACCTCTTCGGGGATTGCGAGCCGATTTCCGGCTACCGCAGGCTAGGGCTGGCGGACAACGAGAAGGGGTAGGTCACCGTTCGGTAAGGACCAGGCCCGGGTCGGCGGCGCTTCGTCGTGTTCCACGCGCGCCTCAAAGAGCTGTCAGCACCAATGACGGAGCCCCATAAGGCCATTACCTGCCGGGGTTGCGGTAATGTTCTAACGAGATACCGTGGCCCCGGAACTTAAGGGCAGCTGAAGGAACAGGGCGGGTTTTTAGTCAGTAGAAGTCTGATACTCCCTTCCATTTTACCCAGAGCGGGAGAGGTCATTCGATGATTTTCCTACCCAGTAAAAAAAGAAACTAATACTTGATACAATTGAACTGAACAAACGTTTTTATTGTTACCACTCCCCTTGAATGGGATGCATATTGTACAAAGGTTTTAAAAGCAATCCTTAAGGATAAATTAGAAATTATGAATAATTTATCATTTTTCATTCATTCATTCATTCATTCATTCATTTTTTTTCATTCATTTATCATTTTATTTTTTATGTTTCTTTTATTCCACTAGATAAATTTTGACCCTCTCGCAGAAGTAACCGCTCGCATAAACTATTGACAATAATAAGAACAATTTGGAAAAAAAATCTTCATCTTGATTTTAAAGCAATGTTTATTCAAAGAAAATTAACAGTGTTTGTGGGTTTTGTCGGTTATTGATACCTGTTCCACAGACAATGATTAGCAAAAGGGATTAAAGTTTTTGGATTTTTTATTTTGTACAGGGTGGCGATTAGTTTATCACATTAAATTGTCATCAACGAGTTGTCATCAGTCCGTTAAAATAATAAAATAATTAATATTACTAAAATTAAGAAAGTGCATTTTTCAAACAAAATAAATGGCGTTATTGGTAAAAAATAAATAATCCTTTATAATTTTAGTTTACTGACCTGTAAAAGCGGCAACGCCGCAGCGCCGCCGGCGCCGGTAGAGCACACGCCGAGTGATTGGTCAGCTGATTACGTTTATGCAATACATGATGTGAAATATTAAAATGGAAAAAGGTCCTACAACTATAATATTGTTTATTATTAAATTATTTTAATTGTATATGATAAAATACCTAATATAGAGTACGTGGTTTCAATTAATATAATAACCTAATCGCCACGCTGTATAATGCTTCCAGTTAGACTGGAAGCAGGAAAAGGCTCGTTACTACGACAAATTAGGGGAGAGAGATGCCTCAGTTTAATTCAGTATGACAATATAACAGGTAGAATTTACGAGTAAGTGTTATGTGGAAATTGCGACTTATGTCAAGTTCTTCTACTAATGACAGTATTGACCATTAACTGTACTATACCTAAATTAAGGATAGAAAAAATAGAAATAGGACAATACTTTGTAATCAGGTAAAGAGAAGATACTACCATTTTAATACAAGCGCAGATAAGACCTTAGCCATTAAGAAAATCCATTGGAGAATAATAGCTTTTCTACGTTCATAAACTATTACCCCTATTACCTAAGCATTGTATTAAACTTTCAAAAGAGTACATCAAATAAAAACCCCGTACACAAGCAACAATCAATTAGGGATGTGCCAACAAAACCGTCTCTCTCATCCATAACTTGTTGCTGCGGGGACGTCCCTAGAGATTTGGATGTTTCTCCAAGTCTTTGTTTCCAGTTATCTTCGCTGTAACTGAGTTATGTTATTTTATTGGATTTTGTCGATCTTGATATATATTGAGTTTGTAAAGGTGTTCGTAAAACTTTATTTGATTTTGGAAAAGTTTATTTTATTTATTTCTTATATTTGCTATGTGATTCTCAGGATATCAATAACGAAATGAATGAAGTTCAGCTTTGTAAGATTATAAAAATATCTTGGTTAATAATTTTTAATGACTTCAATAAGTAGGTATCTATATAAGTATACGGTAAAAACTATTTTAGGTACCTATGAGTCTCCAGGAAAGTGCTGTAACAGGCGATACATAAAGTGGGTTCTGGAGAGGTTTTATTAGTTGAATCGGGGCTGTTTCCATGTATTGATGGTGTTTACCGGGGTAATTTAAGTTAGGCTAGAACCCGACACTCCCAGATCTCAAATGTCCAGACGTCTCTTGAAGTTTCCAGTGATAGCAATTGGTATAAGTATTTTTCTAAAATATTTTGAAAACAAAACTAACCATGTCAGTGAATTCCAACTGAAGAGAGAAGAAAGACGTCTACAAGAATAATATAAAAGTCCTCGAACGAAAATATTGATCTAAAAATTCGCAAGAAAAACGTTGAAAATAAAACAGCTGAAAGTTTCTTGAGAATTTCTCAATCAAATTTTCCAATTTCAAAGTGTATCCGAGAACTATATTGGATTAAAAGCGGGCAGCCTAAAAAAATAATCCGGCAGGCAACAAAAGCTATCACGATTCGGGCCGTTGCGATAGAAATCAGTCACTCTCGATTCCCTCCGGGTAACATAACAAGCTTACCCTTAACCCTAGGGGTCCACTCCAGAATTATTAACGAATAATCACTTGGACTAAGCACTCTATCTTCTACTCTATTCACATGACCTAAAGTTGAATTTTCCGTTTCACTAGTGTTAAGTTTGAGCAAGTTTGCTCAGTAGTGACACACTTAGATACAACGTAATCCAGAGATGTGACGATATTGTGAATCAATCTGTTTGGACAAGTTTAACGTTTTCAGTTAATGCTTGTAATTCGTAGTTGGCAGTTTCGTAGAGAATGTTCACATTTTCTGATAATACATATTTTATGAGTTTGCTTGATATATTTGTAAGGTCTTTACATATGTTTTAGGAGGAGTGTCTATTAGCTCTTTTTGAAATTCTCTTGAATTCTTGTCGCTTCATCATTTCATTGGTATATTTGTTTTAAAAGATTTAGAACAAATATACGAAATGCTGCAGCATAATGTTTTAATATTATATTAAGTGCTACTATGCTACATGGCTTTTTGTTTTGATTAATGTTCCGTTGGTACTCGCTATTTCTGATGATTTTCCCTAAAGCGTTAATCTATTAAATATATTATTATAAAAGAATTAGATAAATGAAACTACTCGTTATCGACATAAATCTGAGAGAAGACGAAGATATTGCCTTTACCGTTTTTTTTTTTTAGGAAAAGTAGTTAAACGTCTATTTTTAAACGTAACCACAACGCATAGGCAAAATTTTTGGCTTGATGATTATTTTTGATAATTGCAGCCCCTGAAAGCCATTTTAATAAGTGTATAGACTTCCTGAAAGTGAGAAAAACACTGAGGCAATATTAAAGCCTCGAAGAAATTACTGAACAATCGTTTTTTCGTTTTTTCTGGGTAGGAAAATCATCGAATGACTTCTTCCGCTCTGGGTTAAGCGGAAGGGTGTGTCAGACTTCTACTGACTAAAAACCCACCCTATTCCTTCGGCTGCCCTAAAGTTCCGGGGCCGCGGTATCTCGATGGAATTTTCCCGCAAACCCCGACAGGCAAAGGCCCTATGAGGCCCCGTCACTGGTATTGACAGCTCTTTGAGGCGCGCGTGGAACACGACGCGCCGCTGACCCAGGCCTGGTCCTTACCGGATGGTGAGCGACCTCTGCTCGCCGTCCGCAGGTCCGTGCCTACGGTGGCCAGAAATCGGCTCGCGATCCCCGACGACCGGGAGACGCTCTAGCGGCGGCTAGGGCGCGAGGAAGAGAGTTCGGCTTTCTCCTTCGCTAGCATCACTGCTTCGCAGAAGGAGGCGACTGCATCCCATTCCCTCTCACTCCGCACCATGGTCTCCATCAGAGCAGGGCGCGAGAGGTCGGCACAGCCGACCGCCTCTACGAGGACACGACGGTGCTCCGTCCAAACAGGGCACACCTCGACTGTATGCTCTACCGTGTCCTCCAGGTGGTCCTCACAACGATTGACAAGCAACTCTTCGTCGATGGTCAAGGCTCTGGAGCTTTGCTCGACAAGTGCATCGTTGCCAATGAGTCTTTTGGCCCGTTTCTCAATTGACTCAGTGTCCAGTTGGTACTTGGCAGATCTTAAAAATCGCCCCTTGAACAGTTATTATTAAGCTACGAACTCCTCTATCCTGCATACAACACTTAAATTAATACTAAGCCAAGTGCGAGTTGAGTCATGCATAATAATGTCTGGTTCCGTTGAAGTACCTACACGAAATATGAAAGCACTAAATCTCACTCAGAGGATACGATAAATAAGATTTAGGAACAAACGTAAAGATCTACGTAATTGATAATAATTTCAACTGGATACCTATACGCATTCATGAGAAATAGACAGATAAAAGGACTACGAGATAATCCGATTATGGTTCTGTTTTTTTTTTTCAATTTGAGGCACGGTACCTCAATATAAACATGTATTTCAATGTTAAAACAAGCATTGCAATTATTTTTTATACCTCGATGTATTTAATGGAAATTGTAATCACTTTTGGCCGTTTAGTATTTTATTTCTTGTATTCTTCTACTTAACATAATATGTAACGCATTTTTATCGCTCATCAATTACTTCGAACTAGGTAATATCATTTTATTACATTTAACTTTTAATAAGTACCCTTCCTTCATTCGTAACGTTAATTACATTATACTGCGTGCTTCGTTCTCGATATATTTACCATGCAGCTTTCTCGAGTCACTCGGCAACTGTACGCAATTTTCAGAGCTAAAACTAAACAGAAGTGTTAGTGTGCGTTATCTGTGTCCTTACGCGAACTGTCATTCTTTTCGTTTGCGCGGCAACTGATACTGTGTTCTACGAATTATTGGTGTAAATTTGAGTGTTAAGAAGTTAAAATTGTGTACATTAGACCACAACTATGCCTATAAGGCGCCACGAAGAAAAAGATATACAATACTACAAAAAGAAAATAAGAAAAATTGAACAAAAACTGAAGCGTCGTTGTCGTCGTCGAGATGACTATAAAAGTGGAAGTGATACTTCAAGTTCTAATATTCCAGGTAACAAAAGGTTGTCTTGTGATTGCTATTATACCGGTACGGCTACTGGCTTGCATAGCAGTAAAAGCCACAAGGTCTTTTCATAACCTTAGTACCGGAAGGGACGGGTGGTGTACGAGATACATCGACGTTCCCACTGGACTCGGGTCGTATACGAGATATACGGACGAGATCCCTAGATGCGGGTCGTATACGAGATATACGGACGAGATCTTTAGACTTATGTGAAGTCCGTGAGGCTTCAATAAGCAGTTTTTTAGCAATCGCTAGTACAAATTTCCAGTGGTACCTATGGTTTTCGTTTTTCAGATTATAATACTGATAACACTTCGAACGAGGTCAAAATCATTGAAACATTACCACGAGATATGTCACCAGGACCTATGACAGATCTGGTCCCAGAAGAACCTGGACTTCTGATTGTAGAAAATTCCAACTCAACTCCTGTGGTGAATCCTGAGCCTACCTCAGCAATACCTACAATGATTTTGGAGGTACTTTTAGCACTGGGTGATCTCATGCCAGATAAACCTGCATATGGTCCTGCCTTTTGGCTCGTATTTGGAGCAATATTTTGAAAAACTGTCGGAAGAGACATAAAGATAGAGTTGGAACAAAACCAGCTAGGCATTGGACTGTCTATAGTCAGTAATGCAATATCATTATTGATAAATAATGATACAGTGGACAGATTGAAACTGATGTCACTACTTAGTGATGCTGGAAGGATCTTGACGGATCTACATTTTGTACAGACTAAGTCAAGAAGAAACTTAATTTTCCCTGTTGTAGACAATTTTTTTTTATAGTACTATCAAAGATGTTGATAGAGACGAGTATATATATGTAGTTAATCTTAGTGACAAGATCAAAGTTTTGAAAATATGCCAACAAAGTGGTCAGTCTATCAAGAAACCTACATTCATCTAATACAAGAATACAGCAAATCATAAGAGAAACTTGCAAGGTCCTCCTCGCTACAATCAGAGGACATCAGTTATGGACCCAAAAGGAACCAGTTTTCTGTACAGGCCTGGAAACATCACGGCCACTATTATCAGTCCACTACCAAGAAAACTAAAGCCTCACAGGAGAAACCTCCTGCTTGTACATAGAGGTAAGTCATGCTGGAAGACTGACTCATTTTTTATTTTGCTGGAACAAAATTTGCAAAGATGAATCTGTACTTAATTATATCAAAGGATATTCAGTTACCTTTGTAAAGAAACTTTAACAGAATTCAATGACACTCCCCCGTTCAGTAATACCTGCTGAAGAATATACTGATATGCATACTGCTATCAGCAATTTATTAAAATAGGGAGCTATATTCCCTTGCATGCCATGTAAAGACCAGTTTATCTCCCCTATATTTTTGATTCCAAAGCATATTGGTACAAAAGGATTCATACTAAACTTAAAGTCATTGAATAAATATGTAGAAACATCCCATTTTAAAATGGAGGACCATAGGACAGCAATAGCTTTACTTTCTCCAGGCAATCGCCCATGGCGAAAATAGATTTAAAAGAGTCATATTTATTAGTAAATATAAATCCACAGTGTAGAAAATACCTACGTTTTCAATAAGATAGATTATTATATGAATTAAGGCCCTCCCTTATGGCGTGTGTTCTGCACCTAATATTTTCACAAAGATTATGAAGGTTGTAGTGACACATCTAAAATAAAAGGGTTACAGGTCAGTTCAATACCTAGATTATCTACTTTGTATAGGATCTAGTTATCAATCATGTTTACAAAATGTTCAAGAAACAATAGCTCTCTTGAAGCGCTTGGGATTTGTTATAAATTTTAATAAAAGTATAATAATACCATCACAGTCTTGCAAATTTCTAGGTTTTGTATTTGATACAAAAAATATGTCATTACAATTGCCCATAAACAAAGTAAAAAATTAGTTCAGAAGTACTTAGACCTGGATAGCTGTCTTATAAGAGATCTGGCAAAATTAATTGGAATACTAATTGCAGCCTGCCCAGCTACCACATATGGTTGGCTTTACACAACATTTTTTGAACATCACAAGTACAAATATTTAGTTAAAAACAATGACAATTATTATGATGTGAAAATATACTTACATTCAGATATAAAATTAGATCTGCAATGGTGGAATGTTAATATTAGTACGAATAGTACTAATATTAACATTCCACCAGTATATTCAGTATGTAATAGCATTAGTAGAATACTTTTACATACTGTTTTACATGCTCATCATAAACATGATATTGAACTGTTCACTGATGCGTCCCTGTCTGGATGGGGAGCTGTTTATAAAAACAAAAGAGCACATGGCTTTTGGAGTGAATATGAGAAAACATACCATATAAACTATTTGGAATTACTGGCACTATTTATGGCATTAAAAGTTTTTGTAAAGGACAAGCAATACCTTAACATTCTATTGCATGTAGATAATAAGACTGCCATAGCTTATGTAAACAGAATGGGTGGTATTCAGTTCCCTCATGTAAGTAACTTGGCCAGGTCTATATGGCAGTGGTGTGAAAAGAGACATATTTGGCTAGTTGCCTCCTACATTAAGTTTAGTGAAAATAAAGAGGCTGATGAAGAGTCGCATAAAATCAATCCAGATAGAGAATGGGAGTTAAACACTGGCATTTCAACAAATTGTATCTGTGCTGGGTGAACCTGAAATAGATTTATTTGCATCCCGCACTAATTCTAAATGTATTTCTTATGTTTCCTGGAAACCAGATCCAGAAGCAAGGAACATTGATTCTTTTACCTTGTGTTGGACGGAATATCTCCTTTATGCCTTTCCTCCATTCAGTTTAATATAAAAATGTTTACAAAAAATAAAAAATGAGAAGGCAACAGGTATTATGATCATGCCCCACTGGCCATCACAACCTTGGTATCCCTTAATGCAGACTATTTTTGTCTCAAAGCTTATATATTACAAACCTCAAAAATATCTTTTATATTCTCCTTTTAGAGACCATCACCCTCTTCACCATCAACTTACCTTGATTGCAGGAATGTTATCAGGCAAGCTTGGCTGAAAGGAGCTATTCCCCCAACATCAATAATAGATGTCATGTTTGTATCCCTTTCACATAATACATTAAAACAATATAATGTTACATATACTGTTTGGTGGACCTTCTGTCAGGAACATGGTATAAACACATTCACTCCATCTATACCATTTGTTATGTATTTCCTAACAAAATTATTTGACTCTGGAGCTGCCTATGGGACCCTAAACCCTCATAAGTCAGCTCTATCTTTGATAATAGGCTCTAAAATTGGGGAGGATGATCGTATTAAGAGGCTCTTCAAAGGATTCTATAAGTCGAAACCGCCATTAGCAAAATACCAAAGTACATGGGACCCAAATAATGTTCTAAGCGTATTATGCAACTGGACCCCCAAAATGACATTAAGTTTTGAATGTATATCAAAGAAACTGGTGGTTTTGCTTGCACTAAGCACAGCTCAACAGGCATTAACCTTAGCTTTAATAAAAATATCCAATATAACACAGAGTGAAAGTTGTGTCAATATTGCCATTACTGATAAAACTAAAACTTCGGCTGCGGGAAGAACCCAGCCTAATCTTTTCCTACCCTTTTTTGAAAAAAAAAAAAACTGAGATTTGTCCAGCCAAAACACTGTGTGATTACATGAGATTTACTAGAGAGATAGGAGGTCATAATGATTACATGTTTTTATCACTTAAAAAAAAAAAAAAAAAAGTTCAAGACGAATTGAGAACCTCCTCCTTTTTTTTTGGAGTCTGTTAAAAAACCCCATAAACTGGTTTCGGCTTCTACTATTGGTAGATGGATTAAGAATACGCTCTCAGACTGCGGTATTGATACGTATGTCTTCTCAGGCCATAGTACACGACACGCCTCTATATCCAAGGCTAGGTCAAAAGGAATTTCATTATATGTAATTAGACAGACTGCCAGTTGGACAAATAACTCATTAACATTTGCGAAATTTTATAACCGGCCAATTCTGAATTCAGGAGAATTTGCCCATGCTGTGCTTAATGCATAATAATAATATATATATATTTTAGCTTACACCATTGTCTCTATGGACATTGTGATCTTAAGCATGCCATTATTAATTTGTAAAAAAAAAAAAAAAAAAAAAGCAGATGATTATATACCAGATAAGGCTGATTAATTGATTAATAACACGATGACTGATTGTTAATTAAATTTAAGATGTTTATGAATAAAACAATTTTGATTTGAAAACTTAAATATATTTATTTTAAAGGACAAGGAGTCAGGGTCATCTCAATTCTCAACTTTACCATATCTCTAAACATCTGCATGGTAAATATATCGAGAACGAAGCACGCAGTATAATAGATGATCAAACGAACTTACCTGTGTGAAGTTCGATCATTATTATACGAAGTGCTTCGTTCGAAGATATATGTTCCCTACCCACCTCACCCCAGGTAAAATTGAGATAACCTTGCAAGAATCTAAAAAGAATGACAGTTCGCGTAAGGACACAGATAACGCACACTAACACTTCTGTTTAGTTTTAGCTCTGAAAATTGCGTACAGTTGCCGAGTGACTCGAGAAAGCTGCATGGTAAATATATCTTCGAACGAAGCACTTCGTATAATAATGATCGAACTTCACACAGGTAAGTTCGTTTGATCATCTATTATAAGCTCGTGCTACACTTGGACAACACAAATCTATACTAATATTAGAAATGCGAAAGTTTTGATGTTTGGATGTATGCATGGATGTTCAATCACGCCAAAAATACAGAACAGATCGGAATGAAATGACGGAAGGCAGTTTGTTGACATCCTGGATTAACACATTGATTACTTTTTATCCCGGAATTCCCATGGGATCGGAATTTACGCGGGAAAAACCTCCCACGCGATCGATATCGCGGGCAGAAGCTAATGTGTTATAAATTAGGTAATGTTAAGTATTTATTTCTGTACAAGTGATTAGTAATCTTTAGAAATATATGAGTATTAAGCGTAACCATAAATAAAATTCCAAAAGTCGTATAAGCTAAATTATCTTATGTTGTTCAGTATCAAGCTGCCAGTAATAATCTATAACGTGTAACAGTTTTCCTGAAAGTAGTTGGTTCAGAATCGGCTTCTGAATCGATTTACGTCATAAAAATAGGTGTTAAATGACGGAAAAATCTTTCATTTAACTTAAAATGGAAACACAGTATCATGACAAATTAATACAATCTTTAATTCAAGGAAATGCGCTCGTGTGCGTGTCGGCCGCTAATATTGCATGAGTGTATGCGTCTGCGTAAGGATATTGTATGACGCACATACGTTTTGCGTTTAGTGAGGATAACTATTTTATAAAAAATGTCTATGCTTGGTTTCAATTTATTTAGTTACGGATGTTGTTTTAGACTTAAAATTTAATATTCTAATTGGGGTGTCTAAGGTATTGCGCTTAATCTGATACACCTTGTATTTGATTTGTAAGTATAACAAGTTTACATCCCCAGGCTATTAAGTAAAGCGTTGCCGCCGTTTAAGTTTTACAACTTGCGTGGGAAAATCGTCAGCTGATGAACCGACAACTTTGTTTTCGGGTAACTATAGCTAGAGGTACGGTTTTTAGGAATAGTAGGTGAAATGTTGGTAGGTTTGTTATGTTTGTGTTGTGATTAGATATCATAGAACATTGGAATAATATTTTACTAATAATTTGAATGGGATAGTTTGTGAGGATAGGTGGATGGATGTTTGTCACTCTTTCACGCAAAAACTACTGAACGGATTTGAATGATAGCTAAGTAGATATTTGACATTCTGGAATAACACAAAGACTACTTTTGGAAACGTGGGAAAACCTTCCATCGCGGGAGGTTAGTCGCAAGCAGAAGTTAGTTAAACATAAAACAAAAACCGGCTAAGTGCGAGTCGGACTCGCCCACGAACGGTAAGTACCATTATCTATAAAAACGGCAAAAAATCATGGCATCATGTTGTATAGGAGCCCCCCTTAAATATTTGTTTTATTTTAATTTAATTATTTATTATTAAAGTAAAATACAACTGAGTATTTCGTGAATATTTCAAGTGCCTGTTGTCGTTATTGATATCGAGCAAAAAAGGGCATAAAAATCGCGTTTGTTGTATGAGAAGCCCCCTTAAATATTTGTTTTGTTTTTAGTATTTGTTGTTATATAGCGGCAACAGAAATACATAATTTGTGAAAATTTCAACTGTCTACAACAGCTAAATAAAGATACAGTAATATAAGGTTTCATTTTTCAACAGTGGATGTAGCTTAGAAATAACCACATAGTGTCGACGTATTACGTTTACTAGGTAGGGAATAACCTATATGAAAAGGGTTTAAATAGATAATCAGAACCCCAAACAAAGCCTGAAAGTTTCTAACAACGTCCAATTATAGTTTCAGGATCAATACTCATCCAAATAACTAAATGTACCCTAAACTTATTACATTCATCCCAGTTTTGTTGAATTTCCATAATCGTTCCTCGTTTTCTATAAACCGATAGATAACTCAGCATGGCGTCCCAATATGAGTTTCGGTACCATCGACCCAAAACCAATTGTACTAGATGTTGTCGTTTAACTTTTTCAATTTCACAGCGAAATTGGCCAGTCCACCTCCGACCCTCACTTATTAAAAACGAAACGGCGATAATGGAATGTTTCCACTTCAAATTAAAAACTTTATTACCTTGTAAATCATTGGCGGCTACAGGTCGCGTGTGGACAAGATTTAGCGGCGAACAGTCCAACGCAACGCCCTAAATTATCAACTCTAACACCGAACTTGAGGAAAAGTTCAAAACAAAAGTGATTCAAGCTGTTTCGCAAGATAAAAATTCTTAAAATTTCCGCTTATTTTATTGGGTCACCGAAAATTGCACGCACTGTTTTGAGCATGAACATTTTCGTTAGTCGAAGTTTGTAACTGCTGATAAACAAGGGTATCTCTATCAGGGTCCTAATCGTGCAGTTTTTATTCCCCACAGAAGACATCAATTAGTTGCAGATGCCACTAGCTTTAGATTTTAGGAGGTGTAGAGGGTAATCCTCGCAAGTTATATAGGCGCCGGCGAGGGACCAACCGCGGATGTAGAATAAAACTGGAATCTGAATTTATTTTATCTGTACAGAAAATTCCGTTGGGAGATCTGATTCGGAAGCGACATTCATAGGAAATAGACGAGGCACGGCGGCTCGGCTGTAAAACTCCGTACTTTACAGGACCCCGCCGAATACGAGCAGATAGCTGAAAGGAATTTGTGACTGAAGTTATTAAGTTACAGCGGCCTTTGACCCTGTCCGAGTACCGTTCAAATGATCTTCGATCACTTCAATTTGAAATTGAATGCTGCGATGGAATAAGCGAGCATTTCTTGAGTAGAAAAATTACTGTAACTGCTTTTGAACTCAACTATATGGGCTGGGCTTAACAATCAAGTAAAACACTTAGTAGTTTTACACATTTTCAAGGAATACAGTTCATAGGTTAAAATTGTCCGACGAAGAGTAAGCCTGGTGGTAAAGGTTTTACCTACAACAGATACCAGTCTCTATGTAATGTTCCATGTGACTCTGTACTGTGTTTGTCCATGAGAAAATAAATAACTTATAGTTATTATAAGTCCTTCTTGAATTAAATTTCTTCCATTGATCTCACTTGAAGTCAATGGAAAACACTCGTGTGTGGATCGATGAAGTAAAAATCAATATATTACAATTATATCTGTCAGTACCTACTCAATCATAGAGGCTGAGTTGTTGAGTGGAGTTTACTAGCGAAGATCTTGAATTCTAAGAGAATCATTAATTTATCTTATTTTTAAATTATTTGTTTCTACCATAACCTGTCATCCAGTTTTAGCTGGTTCAATCAGCAAAATCTTGTCGCGAAATCTTTTATAACGTGAGCTTGAAGTGGGCAGTCGTTCCACTGCAAAGTGCGAGTTATTATTATTCATACTTGATCTAGTTAACGTAAACGTTCACTTATGTCAATTGTTAAAAAAGAGTTAACGTTTTTATCTCAGAAAGTGCTTATTCAAGTTCCTTGCAATTTGGAATATGCCTTAACGAGGACGTATAGAACTCCTTCTAAGGTCACCGATATATCGATTAAGGCATGTAATTCATAGTCTGAAGTTTCACAGACAATGTTCATATTTCCTGATTTTATTGAGTTTGGATTGACAATCAATTACATCTAATTTTACATGGTGAGAGAGAGAACAGCACTACAGCTTAGTTCACCTACTATAGAATATACTATAGAAAATTCAAGTGGCATTGAAACAAAATCTGATTCAATTCCATTCACATTTCTATCTGAGCGCGTAGTCTCTTCTATTAAATCTACGAACCCAAAGTGGCAGGTTAAAGGCGACTTATTAAAACGGTCGCTTTAAAATATGTCACGTTAGGGCGCCGGCCGCGTATAAATAGTGTCTGGTGGCCGCCGGCGGGTGAGGCCGAGGTGTTACTGTGGATATACGTACCGTCTTCGTTTACTTACTGTGGATAAGACGGATAACTTATTTTGATCGTGCCTAGGACGTAATGCGGCCCCCGATTTTACACCGGTACTCTATAATCGTGTGTGTCGGGGGTTGCGTTGATGAGTAGGTATTTGACTAACAAAAAAAAAATTACTTTCAGGTTACAAAGATCCATAAATAAATGGCTTAACACATCAACAGCCCCACAGGGTGGTTTTAACCCAAGTCTCATAGACCACGCCTATGGGCGAAGGACATCCATGAGGATTTCCATCAAGAGAAAAGCTATGGTACCCGTGTGAGGCTTTAAAATGCCAAAAAACGTGAAATTCTCACCTTGTCCTCTTCACCTGTAAATTTCACCTTTTTGTCAAATAAATAACTATTTTTTTCTCCTTCATCAATGTCATTTCGTCGTAACATACGGGTGAGCTGCTTCTCCGGTTTATGCCATATGTATTGAAGCGTGCAGCGGCGTCTTCGTGTCCTGTTGGATAATGTCTATGTTAAATTAAGATAAAATTCATGAATATTTAATTATATCAGGAAAAAAAATCAGTTGCACACGCCGGAGATCTCATAAGATTACGTTATTGTATTAAAAGCTGTCGCCTGCGACTTAATTCATGTGGCAATTTAATACAATTTTTCAGGTTAAAAGTAGCCTATGTGTTGTAAACAATATATTAACCAAATTTCATCTAAATCCTTTTAGCCGTTTTTGCGTTATTGAAACGTTCAACTTTGACAATTATAATATTAGTAGAATTTTTGTTCCATCCCACTAAAATGACTCACTAAGCAATTCTCAATGTCAGAAAAAACTCTCTTAGGAATACTAGTACCTAAAGTTGCTACTTGCATGAAAAACGTGGCAAAAGTATTCTAGACTCAATTTAGGCACACCAAGACATTGTTTGTGGCGTCTTAATGATAGCAAGAACTTTAATTACAGACTCTCTCTCTAATTACTATAATATTAGACGCGTAGGCATTGTTAAAATGGAACATAGTAACGCCGAATATATACTGTAGTTGGTATTTTATTTAGATTTATAATTTACTAACTTCTGCCAGCGACTTCTTTCGCGTAGGAAGATTTTCCCGTATAAATCGCAATCCCGTTGGAATTTCGGGATAAAGAAGCCTATTCCAGGATATCAACTATCTACTTACCAAATTTCATCCCAATCCGTTCTGTAGTTTTTGCGTGAAAGAGCAACAAATATACATACATCCTCACAAACTTTCGCATTTATAATATTAAATAATCAGGACATAAACACCTTCACCGTTACAGGTCAAGAAGTGATCACAGCCGTTTGTTCCTTCCGAAGCGGCTCTGCTGGCGGCCTCGATGGGCTGAGTCCGCAGCACCTGAAGGACCTACTCAGCTCAGGCGCCGGAGAGTCTGGTGAGTTGCTTTTGAAGGAGCTAACGGCTCTGATTAACCTTATGCTCTCAGGCCAGGTGAACGAAGCCGTCACCGATATCTTGTACGGGGCCAATCTATGTGCCCTACGCAAGAGGGATGGCGGCATCCGCCCCATTGCCGTGGGAACTACCTACCGTCGTATGGCAGCCAAGATTTGCTCCAAATTTTATGGTGAGGATATTTCGACCAAATTTCAGCCCCTGCAACTGGGTTACGGCTCCAAAGGGGGTTGTGAGGCTGCCGTACACGCCTTGACGACCTATTTAAATTCAGGTAAAGGAGAGGTCATCTTGAAGGTTGACATCAAAAATGCTTTTAATTCAGTCAATAGGGACGCTTTGTTGGCAGAAACTAAAAAAGAAGTACCACAAATATTTAGTTTTCTTTGGCAATATTACAGACATCCAACCAAATTGCTTTATAAGGAAAACCTTTTGGAATCAGCTGTTGGTTGCCAACAAGGTGATCCCCTCGGGCCAGCGATCTTTAGTTTAGCCATTCATCCAATCATTCGACAGCTAAATTCCAAATTCAATGTTTGGTATCTCGATGATGGAACCCTGGGAGGCGATGTAGACACAGTATTAGATGATCTACAGTTTTTAATAAATCAACTCCATTCCATAGGATTGGACCTCAACCTTTCGAAGTGTGAACTATTCATATCCGACAGTACTGACAGACAACTGACACTTTCAAAATTCAACGCAATAGCCCCAGATATCCAAATTGTGGAAAAAAGTTCTCTTCGTCTTCTTGGGTCTCCAATTTATGAGAATTCCTTTCCCGATTTTGTCAAGGAAAAAATACAAAATTTTAATGACATCTCGGACAGATTATACCAAATTAATATGCATTCGGCCATCACCTTAATTCGTTACTGTTGTTTTGGACCTAAATTAATGTACTTTCTTCGTTCTTCACATCTATGGCATCATCCTCACCTTTTGGAAAAAATGGACCAAATTATTCGCCAAACTCTGACAGGAATTTTAAATGTGGCTTTGGATGACCGAGCTTGGGCACAAGCTACTCTTCCCGTTTGTATGGGTGGTCTCGGCATCCGCAAAATTACTAGTATCAGTCTACCGGCTTTTATGTCCTCGGTACACGGCACTGAGAAATTAATCAGGAATATCCTAGCTCAGTCACTGGTTGATTTCAATGTGCCGTTCTTCACCGAGGCTATAGATACCTGGAAACTCGCTTGCCCGAACCTAAATCCACCCGACAATCCATCATCTCAGAGGCGGTGGGATGAGCCGCTCTGTAGAGCAGTTCAGAGTGACCTTATTGCCACATCTGCTTCGGCTGCAGAGCGTGCGCGCCTGCTGGCTGTGGGTGAATGGGAGTCGGGTCTCTGGCTTCACGCACTACCATCATCGAACATAGGCACCTTGTTCGATGATACTACATTCCGCCTCGCTGCTTCCCTTCGATTAGGTGCTCCATGTTGTTCTGCTCATCGCTGCCATTGCGGCGAAGTTGTCAACAGCCTCGGTCACCACGGCCTTTCATGCGGCCACAGTGCGGGTCGCATAGCACGGCACGCGAATATTAACGACATTATCCGACGAGCTCTTGTCACTGTCGGCGTTCCAGCTGTATTAGAACCCAATGGCCTGGCACGCGACGATGGCAAAAGACCGGATGGCATGTCTTTATTTCCTTGGAAGATGGCCTTTAGTGTGGGACGCAACTTGTGTCGATACTCTTGCGCCATCCCATCTTCCTAGCTCGTCTTGCTGTGCTGGCGCTGCCGCTGCGCCTGCTGAAAACCTCAAGCGGCGGAAATATAATAACCTTGTTGGTAGTTATATTTTCGAGCCGTTTGGGGTTGAAACCTTGGGGTCGTGGGGTCCGAGTGCTCACAGATTATTTAAAGATCTATCCAAACGCCTAGTTGACACTTCGCGTGACCCAAGGGCTGGCTTTTACCTTGGACAGAGGTTAAGCATTGCCATACAACGTGGCAATGCCGCCAGTCTTTTGGGCACATTACCAGTGGACAGCGATGCGCACGAATTTCTGGATGCCATATTTTAGTTTATTTTTAGATGTATATATGTAGTTTAGGGTTTTTTATTTAAGTCTATAAAGTGTAAAAAATTTATGTTAAAAATTAATATTAAATAAATAATAAAATAAAATTCATTTAATTCAGGTCTGTGACCCATATCAAATAGGTAAGTTATACATGCGCCATTGGTCGGCTTACACCATTACTCCTACAGAAATACAGTCATGCAAAAATAATCAAATTAAATTTAGAATTATACAAAAATGACAATAAAATACAATGAGAAATGTCAAAAAATTAATAAAAACAATGTCAGATTATAAAAGTCACAAAAAAATTTCAATGTCAATTTTTTTAAAGAGTACAAGCAATGCGCGTAGAATTCATATTAAGTACTAGAAATTTTGTTAACCCTAGAGAGATTAACAAGATTGTGATTGATGATTGACTGTGGTGATTGGTTAATAAGCTAAATATGCTTGTGGCTGGAGTGGGTTCATGGCAATTGCAATGGTGTAAAGGCTGGTTTGAACCCGCGATCTCTCGATCGCGCAAAAGACACAAAAGACACATTTCGCATATACAAAATCACGCAATGTGTAATAGTGTACACATACAGAAATACATGCAAAAAATAAAAAATATTCAAATTAAATTTAGAATTATACAAAAATGACAATAAAATAAAATGAGAAATGTCAAATAATAAATAAAACAATGTCAGATTATAAATGTCACAAAAAAATCTCAAAAATCACGCATGTCGGGACAAAAAAATAACTTAATTTAAATATCAGCATAAATATTTTTATAAATAACTAGTACTCACGCGGGGCTTCGCTCCCGTGGATTCTATCACGGTAAAAACGTAACTCTCCTTTTTTGCAGTCGCGTAAAATGTAGCCTATAACCTTCCTCAAGCTTCAAGCTACTTCCATACCAAATTGCATCCAAATCCACCCAGTACTTTCGAAGATTAGCGCGTTCAAGCAAACAAACAAACAAACAAACTTTTCCGCTTTATAATATTAGTATAGATTCAAACACGAAATGGTACTCGGCGCGTTATTATTGCAAACTATACCAATAACCATCCCGTAAACAATAACTATAACGAGTTAACGGTCAAGATGTGTAGAAGCACTCTCTTGTGTCATCAGCATCTGTTAGCATTAATGTATATAAGCATTTAATAATTAATAATTCCGCCTATTACTTCTCACTGCTGGAACATAGGCCTACTCACTATGAAAGTTTATTTTTATTCGTGATGAGCCCCTATATAGACCTCCCTTGTACTCAATCTCGCCTGATGGTAAGCGATAGATGAGGTCTATGATGGAACGAGTGAGCCCAGAAGATGCCTATTCACTCTTGCTTTAAAGGCTGAAAGGTCATAAGTGGCAGGGAACATAGAAGCCGGCAGAGAGTTCCACAGCTTGGCTGTACGCACAATAAATGTGGAAGAAAAGCGGTGGTGCGACACTGGGACGTAATTGATCACGCGGGCCCAGTGCTGATTGTTGACATTTTTCTCAAGATGTTTACCTTCACCGATTTGAGAACAGTGATGATGATATAAATTATACAAAGTATTGTGTCTGACTGGGTTCGAACGACCTCGAACTCACAAGTTGAGCATTTACCTACTCATTTTCTAGGGGTAACATATCGAATGCGTAGCCTGCGGTGTCTAGCGTACTGGCGTCGTGCCACAACGCAGGCTTTGCGAAGTGAGGATAGCTCTTGCGAACATCAGTACACCTGGCGCCGTGTACGTACTGGCCGGACCCGAGGCATTGCCACGTCACATATTTCGGACATGGCCTCCTGGAACCATTCCACCCATTGTTGATGTCGGCGGGCCTGTCCGGTGATGCCACCCAGGCCTGCACGATCGAAGCTTCCAGGAGAAGCTCCCGGTCCAGCTGCCTCAGCGCCCAGCGCGGGCGATCGGTAGCATATTGAGAATATTCACGCAAAATCCGACCACAGTACAATTGGAACAAGTGTAAGCTATAACATTTACAACTAGCTGGGCACACAACTACTATCGTGATTACCGGAGTTTCAAAAAGTTAGTAAGCTTATACATCTATAACCTCTTCTATATTCCAGTAAAAGTTTCATAAAAATCAGTAATTTCAGGGATTAGCACGAACAAAAAGAAAGACAAATACCTTTCTGGACATTGCGATTTCGTTTCGTCTAAATTACTGTGATCAGACGAGCAAAAAGTCATTTTGCAATCAAAGACAAACGCTTTAATTTTATTTATATCTAGTAAGTCATTTAGACATATAGTGTAACTGTGTGATTTGCTCTTTTAAATTCCTACGTTCTTGTTCAGGCTTTTTCCAGATTTAACCTAGAAGTTGACAAAGACATCCCATAAAAACTTACACACTACATAGTAATGACATCGAACATAAATACGAATCCTATTAACTAATTGCAGATCCGGAACCATATAATTACAGTAGAGGCTTACCAAGCCTCCATTATGGATCCTGTTTACGGGTAAGGGCGTGGAAAATTGACTTACATGCTTGGTCTGCGAGCTATCGCTTTAAGGCTCATTAACGCAAATGAAGGTACTCAGATCTACAACAATCTATTGTAAGTTTGCGGTTCGTATATTTACGGTTCGTTAAGGGCTTTTAAAAGGTCAATTATAATATTATTAATATTTATTTATTTACACACGTATTGTGCCTATAACATTTTACATTTGTACAGCATAGTAGAAATTAAAAATTAACATTCACTAACGCACAGTATTTAAAAAATAATAAAAATAAAGTGAGCAACTGCGCCTGAGCTATGCCGAGCTTGTATCAGGACGCAGTTTACAATGCAAATGTACAATCAGTTACATCATTATAAAGTGTTTTAGTGTAGTGTGACTTGTATACAGAAAGTATGGTATAGTGTATAGTAAATTGTGATGTAGTGTTGTTTTATGTAATGTAGTAGTGTTTTGTGTAATTTGTATTGTGTGTTTTTGTTTAGTGTGCTTGTGGATATAAAATACCGTGATCGTGGGAGTATTTCAATAAGATACCGCGGACCTGAAACAAGGCAGGAACAGGGTGGGTTTTTAGTCAGTAAGATTCTGACACTCCCTTCTAACATTCCCGGGAATGTTTATTTAATGATTTTCCGTCAGAAAAAAGGGAAAAATACTGACTCTTTTTTCGTATATAGAGAACTAGCAAAATGTGGGTAGAATTCACATTACTAGTAATCTTAACCCCTCCAAATAAGATTAATATACTTGTGTCTGGAGTGAGTTAACGGCAATAGTGGGCGAGGCTTGAACCCCAGACCTCTCGCAAGGTCGACACCTTAGCCATTAGTCTATTGACGCTTCCACACATACGTAAATATAGTATTATTTGGTGGTAAAAATTGTTAATAAATATATTTTTTTTTAACTTAAATTACAAACAAAGCCTTGTAAAATAGCTATTATTAAAAAGTTGAATTTGACAGCTGAATCAACTGCTAGAAACGTTGTTGAATTAAAAACAACTTTATCAAAAAAAAAAATCATTTAAAGAAACGACAGAGTAAGTAAAAATAAACTCACTCTCTTTCAAAAACATCACACTTAGAATAAATACTTCAGACATACGAAGTACTCACAAAACATAAATTGCTCAGGCATATTACATTTCCATTAAAATATTTGCTTTATTATACTAAGTGCGCGGGAACATGTTTGCCAAACAATGTTTGACAACCTGCACACACGAAAACATGTTTATTTAAGATGTTCAACATGTTATGTTTGATTTTTGAGGTTACTTTGAAGTTTGGTTCTGAATGTGGAGGTAAGAGTCACGTAAAATATGGAACGTGGCGAAGAAGTGCTGCTTATTTGCCTGTTTTTTTTTAACTTTAGTAACCAGTCAATGTGTTTTTTTATCGATAATAGGTACGCGTTTCACCACCATCTCACCTGATGGTAAGTGACGATGTGGTCGAAGATGGATCACGCTTACCTAAAAGTAACCTATTCACTCTTTACTTACAGAGTGAATTTTTAAACATCGCCCCTCATTTCTTTCAAGGGGCATCATATGCTAGAACCCTTTAGCTGGGATTGTGAGTGCATATTTACAAAAACATAGACCCGGAATAACTATTTGTAGGTGATAAATTGAAATTGAAAAACCATTTATTCGATGATAAACACACACAACAACAAACAATAGAAAATTAGAAACATAAAAAAATAACACTAAGAATTTCGCTGAGCATGTCTACACCGAAAGGGTTACCAACTCAGCATTTGCTGGGCGAAAGACACCCAGCGCTGGTTTTACATATGTTTGGATATTCCGGTAAAGGTAATTGCTGGCTCAACCACTGTATCTATCGTGTTATCAATATAATGTGTATAATTATAACTCTGCTGCCATAAGTAAGATGAAGAAGATGTAGGTGAGATGGTGGTTAAACGCGAGACTATCTACTATTAAAAAAAATGTTAACTTCCTGGTATCCTCTACCAGCACTACTATCCAACCTATTTCGATCATCATCAACTGCTTAACTTTTACGCAACTATGTTGTCAGTCTAACTGGACGCAGATTAGTGTTTTTATACAGCATGTTAACTAACAGAGGGCTTTCCCGTTAACCCGCAATAGTATAGTAGTAGTATATATATCCATACATGCTAAAAGAATATTACCATTCGAAAACAAAATGTTTTTTTTTATATGAAAATATTCACTAAAAATGTTAAATTGATACGTAAAAGAAACACTCTGTACACGCGTACTTGAAGGACGGCAACGTCGCAATTTATTTATGAATGCGTACACGTGTACAGTGTTTCTTTTACGTATCAATTTAACATTTTTAGTGAATATTTTAATATTAAAATAAAAAAAAATAACATTTGGTTCTCCAATGGTAATATTTTTTTTAAGTGTATGGATGCTATACTATTGCGGGTTAACGGGAACGCCCTCTGTTAGTTAACATACTGTATAAATCGATTGCAAATCTGACCTCAGATCAGATTGTATGGCTTCTGACTACCCGCGACTACTGTTAAAGATGTCCATATGACAGCCGGGACCTACAGCTTAACATGCTTTTTGAGGGGGGTAACACAGGAGTATCACACCACCAACTTCCAAACTCTGGGCTACTACTGAGAAACTCCTTACAGAAAAACCCAATAGCAATTTTTGCCTAATCTGAGAATCGAATCCGAGACCTCGTGCTCAACAGTCGACTTGCGACCACTCGACCAACAAGGCAGTTTATTGCCGGAGTGGCGGGAATCAATACATGTTGGCCGAGCTTAGACCAATGCGAGACCAATTGACACAAGGCAAGCGTTACTGTCTAGACCTTCGGCAGATTTGAAGGAAGCCAATGCAAATGGCCAATATAGACGAGTTTTGAGGAAACGCCCACATGTTGGGTGCTGTCAGTTTTTATTGGCCGAGCGCGCGCGAGCGCCTTTGATTTGTGCAGAAAAACCGACACCGCTCCGAAGTGAGGCAAGTGATCGCGAGCAACTGCAAGTTGTGACAAGCTACGTTAAATGAGGTCTATACACGTTATACGTATAACTAGGCAAGTGACACCGAGCGATAGCAAGACAAGGCAAATATACCGTCTGCATGTTGGTATTGGCCTTCACTCGACAACGCTCGGCCAACATGTATTGCAGGCTTAACGAGATACTGCGGCCCGGTACTTAAGCGCAGTTGAAAGAACAGGGTAGGTTTTAGTCAGTAGTAGTCTGATACTCTACTCTACCCAGAACAAGAGGAGTTATCAGATGAGTTTCCCACCGAAAAAAAAAATGCTATAATTTGTTAATTTCTGTCTTATCCACATTGTTCTACCGTAGTGCGAGGTGACACGAGTGCTACCAATAGCCGCGTCGCGACCGTCCAGAATTTACACCAAGCTTCCACCATTACATAAAATTCGATCCCGACCCGAAATATGAATGATATTATATAAGTTAGTCACGGACTAACGAGAGGTATCGATAGGAGGGTAGGGGTCTAATATGGTGGAGATGCTAAACTAAGGCTGAATATTGAATTAGTTTAGTTCGACATTTATTTCAGCAGCTATCTGGGGTTAAAAATATCACTTTATTTCTGTCCAAATATTTTACTTTTATCAGTTTATTTTTTTTGTCTTTTATTAGTATACAAGAAAATAGCCACTTAGGGATTTACAATATTTTTGCCCTTTCTGTGGAAATAGGCTGACGGTCCTTAATTACAGATTACTCTGTAATCTAACTAAGATGATTAAACTGATACTTTAGTTAGGCTAATTCTTAATTAAGAATTTAACAAGACTGTATCCTAATGAAATAAATTATTACTTATTATTTTTACTTTTTTAATTTCCACCTGATGGTAACCGATAATGTGGTCGCAGATGAAACACGCTTACCTAGAAGTAACCTAATTACTCTTGACTTAAAGACCCCTAGGTTATAGCCATGAGGAAAGACAGACTCCGGCAGGGAATTCCACTCTTTGCAAAGTAACAAAATTATTATATTGTACCTGTAAAGTTGCTATAGGAAAATAAACGGCATGTATATCAAGAAAAAAAAATGCAACATATTTATTTTCAAGCATCTACTCATTAACTAAGCAAAGAAGAGTGATGACATATCTGTCACACTACAATATAATATGTAATGTAATATGTAAAATGTAATATGTAAAAACACTATCGAGAAGTAAAAAATATTATTTATTTAGCGCACAAAATTAAACACAAATAAATAATATGAATGAGTACTTGCAGATGGAGTTGTATACTAGCAGTCAGGCAGGTACAGTCAGAGACAAAAACTTTAATGTTGTTTGTAGTACAGTCGCGGGCAGTTATGTGCACCGGGCTGAAAAACGAGCCGAGTCACTATCGTTCGTGCAGCGCAGAAGTGGACTAGGGTTGGCCTTGGCATATTAGGGAAATATTAACGCTAAAAGGTTGTATTTGGCCAAAGTAAAGTACCTCCATTGTTAAAAGCAATCAGTGAGAAATTAAACATAAATAAATATAAGTTTTCTTTTCATGTTTTAATTAATATTTCCCCAAATTAATTTAACCTTATGAAAATTAAAGGAAATAGTTTTAATGGGTAGTGAATACTATGTATATAAAAAGTTATGTAACCTATAAATGAGTATGAAGTAACATTCTTTACCTATTGATACATTAATTTAAAAATAATACATTTTCAAAAATCTTCATAAGCCTAAAAAATCAAAAGCACTCTAGGTAACCCTAAATATCAACCTTTAAGTGCACAACAGCGGGTCCTATCTCCACAGCAATGCACTGGACTCCACCAATGGGTAAAGAATATGCAGCAGCTCACAAAACACAGGAAAACAACCCATATTTGGTATTCCATAGAGTCTATATTTCAATTATGTCCATTAGCAAGGTAAGCAATGTTACCGGGGAGAGGCAGTTTCCGTGGCACGTAAGCAAAAGTGAATCTTGAAAGCGAGACGAATGAACGACAAAGGGCTTAATTTCCGTGCGCAATAAACAGCTATAGATTTGCGGCCCCTAAATGAGCGGTGAAGAATGTATCGTAGATGATAGTGAAATTTAAAACTGACGAATTTATGATAGATACTAACTTTTGCGCGCGGCTTCACCCGCGTTAATTTACACTTTGTCAATAATTCTTGTTGTCAAAAAAGTCTACCGCACCTTTTTGGGTGGTAAAAAAACGCATACAATATTTAAAAAACCATCACCAGGGTCCATCCATCCCCAAAAAGAGACAGACAGTTAATATTATGACATGGACAAAAAAGTACATTCCATGTACACTTAAATAGTAAATAATATTGTATATTAAAAATAGAAAAATGATTTAATACGTAGGTTTTAACCTCTCTGGACTGGTCAGTTTTTATTTCAAAATAATTAGTAATCAAGATGAATTCAAAGTACCATTTGTCAACGTCCGCCATAATGGACCATAGAGTAAGATAAATATAATAATGGGTGTTCCACATCAAGCACACTACTTGCGTATATCACATAGACGTTTGATATGGACGACAAAACGCTATTATTAAAACATTTTATTTATACGAAACTGTTTTCGTTGGTATTTTTGGCATTTAATAAAATTATCTTTTCATAATGTTGATGCGTAAGATAGTTTTGTTTATATTTCACACAAAAAAAAATCGGAAAACGGAACGCGTTACTTGTTTGACAATGTGTCATTGTCTATGTCAAATGTCAATGTTATGTTATTGCAGATTCTACATTGCGTCCTGTTTGTTTTTGCGATTATTTTCTAATATTTTTTACCCCTGCTTATTTCAACGTACTGATACCTTCTACCACCCGATTACCTTGCTATTAATACTGGACTCTGATTTACATCGCGTTGTGGTTTTGTTTTGTGGATCAATATGAGGTGCATCAACTGCGGAATAGCCATGCAAAGGTTGCAGAGGCATCTCATATCCCCGCTTTCTGCACACAATCAAACAAGACTTTCGCGTTCCCAAACCTAGGTAAGAAGTTGAACTAGAAAAAACTTAACCTGATTTATTTTTATATAGTTCTGGTATGCGAAATCTTACAGTGCATCTTATTTTCAGTTGCCTCTTGATACATTTATTTGTCATCCATGCTTATTATTATTAAACACCGAAGCTGGTGAACAAGAGAGACTACTGGGGCATAACAAACGGCTTGTGCTGCGGTTGTGGCAAATCAGTGAGGAAAATAAGACACCATAATGTCAGTATGGAGTGTCCGTTGCTGGCTGTTCTATTATCACAAAATACTAATTATGTGGTAAGCATTTTGTTTTTCATAATGATAAATACCTAGCTGTATTAATCTATAAAAAATGAGCTTTCATACTATGTATGTATGATTGTTATATCTGTGTTTTATGTATTTTAACATAATATACTTGCCTAAAGTAGGCATGTGTAACATAGTACTGCTCATCTTACTATAACATAGTACTTGAAAACATAAAGCGATATTTAAAAAGATACCCTTGTTACTAAAAATTATATAAACATAAGAATTATCTAATGATTGAATTAATTTATTATTGTGTTTATTTTAACTGTGGTTTATTTTCAGCCTTCAAGAAACAACTGTGTTTGCCATGTGTGTTGGATGCGAGCAAATATGTAGACAGGCAGTGCATGACTCATCACGAGACATGCAAGAATTGGCTTTGGATAATGATGCAGCAGCCCCTAATGTTAGCCAAGTTGTTAGCCCACCAGAGCCACCACCGTTGCCGCCTGTTCAAAGAGGGCCATGGGAAAGTAATACCATATCATTACCTAATTACAAGTGAGCTTCGATCACATCTGTTTACAGTATATTTCAACAATGCATGTACATTTGGTCCCGCAATTTCTTAAAAGACTGCTTTTGCAAGAACATAGTTTCTATGTTCCTCGCAGCTGTAGAGTGTGTGAAACACATTTGTACAGCGATCAATGGCATTTATTACCTCAAATGAATGAGACACATTCTACATTTAGTGCTATCCATATAGAAGACATAATTAATATTATGAAGTCAAAAGCTAATATTTTGAACTTTGAAAATGTCTCAGAAATTCTCTCACGGAACATTAATCACAATTGTAAAATAATAATAAATAAATCTATGATTGTATTTTTTTTAAGATTTCTGGTTATGTTTAATGCAGTTATTTATGTAATTACTGAACCCCTATATTTACACTTAATCCAGGTTAGTGTATTGGTGAAATAAAAATGCTCTCTTCTATCCAAGCTGGTTGATTGACCTCCCTAGGTCTCTTTATTAACACTATCGCTGCATTGCTCTAATGTATATTATCTTCGTAAGCATTTAAGATATAATAATTATAATATGTCAAAATATTTTTATTTATTTTCTCGAATAAGTAAATAAATAATAATTTTTACTCCTTTGTTTTATTCTATGTTTCCCTCGTTGGTCTAATGGTCGCAAGCGCTACTGCTGAGCATGACGTCCTGAGTTCGATTCCCAGGTCGAGCAAAGTGATATTGGGTTTATTCATCAGGAATTTCTCAGTAGCAGCCCGGAGTCTAGATTTGTACCTGGTTGATAGAAACAGACTCGCCCCCTATTAAATGGTACTCAAAATAACTGATGAAATCTGGGTGTACTATAGGTACACACACCTCTGCCCAACCCTTCGGGGAATACAGGCGCGATGTTATGTTAATGTTTGTTATTATTGTCACATTTTTTGAGACTATTACCCAGTTTAATAAATGTTAGTCAATATTCAGTTTAAAATCCTTCATATTTTATGTGGCCATTACTTTGTTTATTGGTTTAATACTAAAACTATATCAGTTATACTTAATAATTCACAACTGTTCACTATTTTAAAGCACCTTTAAGTTTTAATAACGAAATTATAATCTAAACACCTTATTGCTAGCGATCTGATTAAAAGGTTTACTGTAACTGTTTTTGTCTAGTCTGGTATAATGACAAGATTTCTGAGTTTTTTATTTATAGCAATTTAATGAGTCAATATTCACGAATATAAAACATCAAAAATCATTGGTGTACACTAAATTCGATAACTATGCCGACGTCCATAGTAAAATTGGCCATGTCCTATCTTTATAAAACCAAAAACGTAGTTTACAATACATTTTTGTAAACTACGTTTCTGGTTGAATAGCAAATCGGTCGGGATTATTGGAATGCGAGGAATAAATACGTTTTCACCGTTTGCTGCAGTTCCTGACATAATTATTGCTTGAACAAAATTGCGTCCAAGGTGTGTAATTAATCTTCTCCTATTTTCAAAATGGCAGCCGCATATTGCCCCGATTTTAAAATAGAGATGATTCGTATATTAACTTGATTGGTAAAAATTTAAAAGACACGGTTGGCGTAACGGTTTTACTGCTGTATGACATGGGTTCGACCCCAGCTCTAAACAAAGATTAGTATGGCCTACATGTAGTTGGGTAGTTTAAAAAAAAATGTTCCGAGTGGTTCTTGAATACGCAATTTGAATGAATTGGAAGGGGGAAACAAAGTTCCAACACCCCTTTTACATCCTTAAGGGATGATTTCTGGAATAAAAACAATTCTGTGCTTTCCCATGGTCCTAAACTATTCCCATACCAATTTTAAAAATCAAATTTTATTTATTTGAATTATCTTTTGCCAGCGGCTGCGTCCGCGTGCAATTCAAAACCTCTCCCACGGGAACCTTATATCGGGAACTAAACTATCCTATGTCCCTCCCAGAGTCCTAAACTATTCCCATGCCAAATTTTATCTAAATCGGTTCAGTGGCTTAGGCGTGAAAAGTTAAGAGGCAGAGAGGCCGAAAGAGTTACTTTTGCATTTATAATATTATATTAGTATAGTATGTTATTGATTCCCTATACGAAATTCCACAACCCTTTATACTTCCTTTGGGGATGATTTCTGCGATAAAAACAATCCTATGTCTTCCCCAGAGTCCTAAACTATACACATAAGTACAAATTTTATAAATCAAATTTAATTAATTTCATTTAGCTTTTGCCAGTGACTGCGTCCGCGTGCAATTCGAATATATAATCCATATAATATATCCCACGGGTACCTTATATCGGGATGAAAATATATGTCCTATGTGCTTCCCAGGGTCCTAAACTATTCCCATGCCAAATTTCATCTAAATCGGTTTAGGGGTTTAGGCGTGAAAAGGTAACAGACAGACAGACAAACAAACAGAGTTACTTTCGCATTTATTATGAAACCGGAAGTATGGATTTGCAGGTTATTTTAAAAATGTTTGTCATGCTAGCTATCTTCAACCCATTCTATATAGCTTACTAGCTTCTGTCCGCGACTTCGTTCGCGTTTTTCCTGCGTAAATCCCGAACCCGTGGGAATTTCGGGATAAAAAGTAGCCTATGTTCGACTCCTTGGTCTAATCATTACTAATATTATAAATGCAAAAGTAAGTCGGTCTGTCTGTCTGTTATCATTTCCCACAGGATCGGGATTTACGTGGCACAAAACCTCCCACGCCAACAAAGTCGCGGGCAAAAGCTAGTAGATTCAGATAACTTTATTTGCTCAAACATGAGTGTACATACATCTTATAAACAAATATCATAATAATATAATAATCTCTATGTTAAATTTCATCTAAATCGTTTCAGATGTTTTAGCGTGAAAACGGAACATACATACATACGCACTTTCGCATACATAATATTAGTAGGGATTACACCACAACATTTTTTTTTAGAAGATTTTTACTGTTAGTTCTTTTTACTGTGATACGGCGATGTTCATCCAGCTGGAGTTTATGACTAGATGTAAACATAACATAGCAAAAGGTTGTAAGCATCTCAGTTGATCGCGATCTGTAGTTTCTGCCAAGCTCTTGTGGAAAAAGATGGCGGGCTTATGTAGATACTAGTTTTTGCATGCGACTTCGTTCGCGTGGAAGGGTTTCCTGCGTAAATTCCGATCCCATGAGAATTCGGGGACAAAAACTATCCTATGTCCTTCCCTGGGTCCGAAACTACTCCTATACCAAAATTTCATCTAAATCGGTTCAGTGGGTTAGGCGTGATAAGGTAACAGACAGACAGACAGAGTTACTTTCGCATTTATAATATTAGTATGGAAGTATGGATATGGATATAAATATATATACAACGTGTAACGGAAACCCCATATCTATCCAAAAGGACTGAAGACAACATCTGGTATGGAGTCTCTATGCAAAGCTTCAGCTTAAAATAAGTGACTCACAGAATTGACCCCAAATTGTTGATTTCGTATGTTTCTTGAATACCAATAATAACAAACGTGTCACATCACTATGAGGGTCATCACTTTCCACGTCACTTGCCAATAAAACGATAATTCTCTTCGTTCTTCTAAATTTGAAAAATTCGGTCACTGGTATCAATGTATTGAAATTTCTAATAAGTTCCACACATGTACACATAGGATTAGAAAACCCTTGCCATATCGTTTATTATCATCCAAAGAAGCCGCGCACGTGGTATGTATATACCCTTTAAATTACACGTTGTATATATAAAAGTATGGATATGGATATTGGATAGTATGGATGTATATATGATGATGCTGTCGTCCACATCGTGTCTGACGATAGCGACTCTGGCTATCTCCTGGCGTGTGCTTGGATGGCTGGTGAATCAAAAGTTGGTCTTGATCACTCGTCACAAATAGCTCAATAGAGTTGGCCCCCGTTCAATGTGTAGTTGTAGGAAGGTTTAGGTTTGTTCTTGCAGATCTGACACTTAATATCCAGCTCTGATAGGCAAGCCTTTCAAAATTGTAGACAACCTGAAGTACGAAAAAATCCGTCTTTTTGTTTGAGGAACCACGCTAGTTACATAGGACCTGCCGAGACATCTCCGAACCCCGGAAAGCACGTTAAACTGTTGCTCCCGACTTTCTTTAATGATAATAGAGTAATGATTAACTTTTGCGTTAAAAGTGTTGATTTATAGTCTAGTTGGAATAAATGAACATATACAACGTGTAATTTAAAGGGTATATACATACCGAGTGCACGGTTTCTTTGGATGATAACAACGATATGGCAAGGGTTTTCTAATCCTATGTCTACATGTGTGGAGCATATTAGAAATTTCAATACATTGATACCAGAGGCCGAATTTTTCAAATTAAGAAGAACGAAGAGAATTATCGTTTTATTGGCAAGTGACGTGGAAAGTGATGACCCTCATAGTGCTGTGACTGTGTTTGTTATTACTGATATTCAAGAAACATATGAAACCAATAATTTGTGGTTAATTCTGTGAGTCACTTATTTTGAGCTGAAACTTTGCATAGAGACTCCATACCAGATGTTGTCTTCAGTCCTTTTGGATAGATATGGGGTTTCCGTTACACGTTGTATACCTATGGCAATTTCATGAGAACTATAATGTCGGGTTTTGAATGCATTGAAAGACATACAACAACTCTCATATCCTTGTACGTGAGGGTTTGAGAGGATATTGTAAAGATCTGTTCCATCAAAAGTAAGCATTTTTAACCATAGGTAAACAAGAGTGAGTAGTTATTTTCCAACATTGATAATTTCTAGTGTAAATCGAATTCAATAAACTCTTTCAAGGTTTTAATTAAAAATTAAAAGTAGATGCATGTTTCGGCATTTGGAGCTCTCCATTTGGGTCTTATGCATTAGATAACTTTTCTTAATCTTAGAGTTTTGATTTTGACTTTCATTATGATACCCGCTGAATTAAAAGCCTCCGCTAAAGTGATACCGGCTGTTAATTGAAGCAGACTGAGGTGCGAATTATGTTCAGTTTTTACTCCCTTTGCAGCAGTTCCAGCATAATTACTCATAGAAAAACCACTATCAAGCCCAACGACCACTGTATCACACTAACTCGTTGCAATTCTATCGCTATTATTTAAATTTTAAAGCGGATCTCACGTTTTTATGAAAATAATATAGTTTCAGAGTTTACTGTCAAAAATATCTCGGGACTTTATACTCTATTCACAGCTCGTTTTAGTTAAATGTGGGGAAAGAAATAGCTTTATAATACTAAAAGAAGATCTTTTACGATTTGAATGCTTATAGCGGGTTTATCTTGATGTTTGTGAGGAGTTTTTATGTATGAAGGATCAAAATCGTGTGCCATTGAAGTTACCTATTCCATTAAGGTAAAATAATATTTTTTCGCAAAAAAGGAATACAAAGACATATTAACCGGTTTATTTTTTACTTTATCCGGGAAATTAGAATACTGTCCAATGTTATCAACAAATGATTTGCAGATTACTCACATAAATTCGTTAATTTATAATATTTTTCTTAATTGACTTAGACCTGATTGAAATGATTCAATTTTAATATCTAAATGAAACTATATAACATAACTAATCTATTTGTATATAACACTTATAGTTTCTGCTCGTGGCATGGCTTGCGTGATTTTTTTTCAGTGGCGAATGTGACTCAGAACGTAGCAAAAGAAATATCTTATGCAATCTCTCACAGGCATACAAATAGAAGTATACTATTAGTGCTTTTATTTTAATTACTTAATTGAATTCTTTGATTTTTAAATAACAATATTTTGATTATGGTTTATATTTCAAATTTCGATTTTAATTATGATTGTGGTTAAAGACTTAATTGTGTCTGAACTAATTAAGTATGTACTGATCTAATTGTAAGTAGGCAATCATACAACTCATATGTAATGCGTGATGTGCTATAAGAAATTGATACCCTTGTCCGTATCTCTGTTATCTCATATATTTGTATCAGTGTATTCAATTGTTTGTGAGCTAAATAAATAAAATACAAATAAAATAAAATAAATTAGCCTAGAGCTATAACGTACCCACCGCTGTGACAATAGCCTCCTCTTTATGAGAGAGAATAGGCTGTAAACCACCACGTGGGCTTTTGTGGGTTGGTGGATGCCGCATGTCTTCGAATCTTTCAAACCTAGGCCATGGCATCATCAGGTCATGTCAGATTTCATCACGCTGTTTTTCTTCAGTTTTGCGAGCTGTGGTGATGATGAAACGTTCGAACCCATGACTCACACAAATCGTGTTTGTAACTGGGCCACCACTGCTCTCTAAGTCTTTATAACATACCAGCTTTGCCCCTGACCTCGTTCGAGTGGGAGGTTTTCCCTGACCCCGTGGGAATTTCAGGATAAAAAGTAGCCTATGTGTTATTCCAGGATGTCAACTATCTACTTACCAAATGTCATTGAGATGCGTTCAGCAGTTTTTGCGTGAAAGAGCAATAAACATACATACATCCTCACAAACTTTCGCATTTATAATATTAGTAGGAAGTAGGATTAAAACAATACTTCACTTAAGGTACTCTTTTCTAGACTTGTTCCAATTTCTATTGCTTTAATAGCGTCCCTTCGAAGCGGTAAGCAAGACAAGGCCACAGTGTACCATGTCTGTGCAGGCATAATGTTGATTAAGTGCACCGGCTTAATTGGCAGTGTCCACAAGCAGGCCAGCCAATCAACTGCCGTCTAGACGAGACAGATTGTTAACTTAGCTTCATTGACGCATGGCAAACTGGCAATAATCATGCTGTTAGTTTGAAACAAAGGTAGTCTGTGGTCTATATACATATGTAGTTGTGTCGAGATAGTAGACAGATAAGCATTGTTAGATTAATTAAACCGTGATTATTCAAAAGTAAACCAGCTAGCAATGAGTTTGAGAAGAAACTTGACCACCTATGTAATTAGCTAAGACATTTCTTCTTGCCACGTTTCATGTTTTTTTAAACGCAGACTATATAAAATGTTTTGGTTCCCTTATGAAATCGCAAAAAAAGCAACTAAAATGGTCATAAGTTTTGTCAAATTTAATTTCTTCATACAAGAGCATAGTTTGTGAATAAGTTAATTTATCAAAGGCCTTTTTTAGGGTAGGAACATTATCAAACGAGTTCAGAGTTCCTCCAGAGTCTGGGTGGAGCGGAAGGGGTGTCAGTGTTCTACTGACTAAAACCCAACACTGTTCCTTTAGTTCCCAGAACAACTGATAGGGTCGCGGTATCTCGGTAGAATATTCCCACAACTCCGGAGTTATCAAACAACTTAACCACGTAACTCGCGTAAAGTATGGCAGGATCCTCATTTCCTGAAGAGCTCTTTGCAAAATAATCGCATCTACACGGGTCTCTGCAAGGTTAAGCAATAATTGCCAAGGCCGGTCCGTGGATAAATAAATAAAAATTGTTTATTTCATAAAATGGTATTTGTACATGATGTTAGCAAAATTTATGTTGTTTGTATTACAAATCGACAATTTTTTGGGTGACCATCTGTTCTCCTAGCTAAGTTGCTGGGCAACCTGTATTAAACACCAACCGGGGAGGCAAACGGTCTCTGTTTGCCTCCCCGGTTGGTGTTTTACAAAATTAAATTAAATTATTTACTAAGATCATTTTATACATTATTATTATTATTAAGTAACTAGTACTCACGCGGGGCTTCGCTCCCGTGGATTCTATCACGGTAAAAACATAACTCTCCTTTTTTGCAGTCGCGTGAAAAGCCTGTAACCTTCCTCAAGCTTCAAGCTACTTCCATACCAAATTTCATCCAAATCCACCCAGTACTTTCGAAGATTAGCGCGTTCAAGCAAACAAACAAACAAATAAACTTTTCCGCTTTATAATATTAGTATAGATAGATTGTGAGCAAAGATGAAGTTTATAAAAGAATTAATATATTTCTTTTTTATGTATTGTAAGTGAGTCGTGTGAGTGTGAAAGTGAGGAGGGATGTGTGAGTCGGATTTGTGTGCGCGTGTATGTTAGTGTGTATATATGCGTGTGTATGTGTGTGGGTGTGTTGGTGTCATCGAATAATTCGTTTTGCAGTGGATTAGGAATAGAGAACTTTTCAAGACAGTGTTAGTAAGATTTGGATTGGATGGTTGACTTTTCCTCCGTTTATCGGAAAGCCGTCCCGGTCCCGTTCTAGGCGGTCATTTTAGACAGTCGTTCCGGATTGGCAGGAAGCAGAAAACCTAACATCAGTCTTGCCAAGGGATAACGTGTTACCCAGCTACTGGGTTGGAGAGGTCAGAACTCATCTGGTTAGACTGGAAGTTGACCCCAACATATTTGGGAAAAGGCTAAGAGGATGATGTAGATTCATTTCCTCTACTGTAAGTGTCTTTTACCAAGTGAGCATCTTTCCAAAGGGCTCTTCTGTGACCTACGTTAGTTAACACGTTCGCTGACAGTGAGCACTTACCCTGACACCACATTACGACAGTAGAATTTTACATACTAAATGACAAATCAACGTAGTACTCGTGCACAAGCAAGCAATATGAAACTATCCACAAAATACTCGTGTTACGGCAGTAAGAAATATGAAATTGCTCATAATATGACAGTGGATATTGCTCTTCATAATACTTATATGAAAGATTATCTTGAGACGACGTACTCTTAAAAATAAGTGGCCCGTCCTTCGACGTACTGTCATAACGCACTATCTGGGGGCACGGCAGTGCCCCCGCCAAGTCGAGCGCAAAGCAAACACTGCCGTACCATCCTTTTCTGGAACCATTTCGGCGTATTTCCAGGCCCCTATTTGGGGACCTCTGGATAGATTTAGAACGCTGAAATTATCGTTGTCTGGTAAGCTACCAGCGCACACTTAAACCACAAAATTTCATGTTTTTAGCTTGTTTATTTCGTAAGTTATGCAAAAGCAAAGTTGTACTATTTCGACATACATATATATAGACTCACTGATCATCAAAATAGAACTAGTACGTCCCATAAACCTAGAAAGCTGAAATTTGGCAAAGAGGTAGTGTTTAGTGCCTATATGAAGGGAAATCTATCAAAACTAAGATCATGGAAGATCTGGAGTATCTTACGACCCCAAGGAGAAACCGTAACAGACCAGCCAAACTATTGAAATTATCGACATGCTATGTTCACAAAGTTTATTGAGCGTAGTTAGCCCTTTCTTTTGAAATAAAAAAAAATTGAAGGTCTGAAGTATCTGATGAAGAACCCTAAGAGCTCAGCTGAACTATGGGAGATATGGAAATGCGCCTTGACAAAAATTATTCAGTGTGACGAGCCCTTTCTACTGATGTGTATAAAAAATTAAAGGTCTGAAGTATCTGATGAAGAACCCTAAGAGCTCAGCTGAACTATGGGAGATATGGAAATGCGCCATGACAAAAGTTATTCAGAATGACGAGTCTCTTCTACTGATGTGTATAAAAAATTGAAGGTTGAAGTATCTGATGAAGAACCCTTAGAGCTCAACTGAACTATGGGAGATATGGAAATGCGCCTTGACAAAAGTTATTCAAAATGACGAGCCTCTTCTTATAAATGAATTTGAAACTGGAGTCTGAATAATTAAGAA
Organism: Tholera decimalis; assembly: GCA_943138885.2. NCBI lineage: Eukaryota > Metazoa > Arthropoda > Insecta > Lepidoptera > Noctuidae > Tholera > Tholera decimalis. The sequence goes on along the minus strand of OW964552.2, from coordinate 9,450,782 downwards.
ACTAATCAAGTAAAAAATAGCTTTATGCAAAAAGAAGTGAAATCCCACCAAAAACATCCTGTAAAAAATTAGCCAAGTCTCGCCTAAGCTGCTTGTTTATCTATAAAAAGTAATGAAATCTTTAAGCAAAGCGAAGCCATGTCTAAGGATCTTTACTGCGATTTATTTATGAATATAGTTAGATTTTATGTGACTTGGCCGTTGACTTCGATGTATTAACTAGTAAAAGTGCATAGAGTATTTAAATGCAGCCTCGGCGCTAGTGTGTGGAACACGGGTAAGTTTAAGTAAGTTAAAGTCTAACAGACTCCTTCGCACGTTCCAGGCTGGAGGACTTCCATGAAAATTTCCACCCGACAAAAAAGGGTCTTGAAAATTCTTCTTCGTGCTTTCCCAGCCCCCGGTGCAAATGTATGTGAAAAACAAGGTAGTTTTAATCAGTACAAATATAACAGATACATGATACCAGCTTTCACTTATGACCTTTCAGCCTTTCAAGCAAGAGTGAACAGGATCTTCTGGGCTCGCTCGTTCCATCGTAGACCTCATCTATCGCTTACCATCAGGCGTGATTAGAGTCAAGATTGGGCTCATCCGGAATAAAATAAAAGTTACGATACGTGACTGTTTCCACCCCAAAACCAAAACACAACTGGACTTCAAAAGCCGCAATCTAAGAGAAATACTATAAACTTTTCATCTCCTCAAACGACTACATATTGTATCTACAAACGGTCTCAGTACTGAAACGTCTCCTAGCCCACTTGTACCGAAAGTAATTAGAGCCACAGCATCCAGTGTTTAATCTTTTAAGGCGGCATGCACTTATGTCGCAAATTAAAACTAACGGCTTCTTGTGCGCGATATTTTTCTATTCACTTGCTCTTGTTATTATGCAGGAGTGTTGGTTTTTAAAATAACTGTTTCAAGTGGGTTTGCGGGAATATTCTAACGAGATACCATAGGCCTGGAACAAAGGCAAGGTGGGTTTTATACCGCGGCCAGCTGGAAAGTAAGGGCAAGTTGGTCAGTAGAAAGTTTGACAATCTCTTCCATTCCACCCACAACAGAATAGTAATTTACACGATAGTCAAGGAAAATAAATTAATCTGTCTTTCTGTTTGCCAGGCTAATTTAAAGAGTGGTTGAACCGATTTGAATAAATAAAAAATAAAATTCATTGATTTGATCATGAATAATGCTTGCAAGCATTATTATGAAGGGAATTTGTGACTTCTCTTTATCCTGGAATTCCCACACGAAAAACATCCCACGTGAACGAAGGCGCAGGCAAAGCTAGTTCTTCATAAAGCTGGTCTTTAAGTCGTTTATTAACCTATAAATTTTATTAACTTGTCAAAGATTTTATAGAAATAGATAACAAAATGTCACGTAAACTAGACTGACTAATACCCCTAATAGAATCATACTCAATAAATCAACGATAAAGCCTATATACAAACTAATAATCCAAAAGTAGCTTTCAATTGGATACTAATTGAAGTACCTCTAAGCAATTTGAGTGCCTTTACTGCGGTCACGTGATATCGAAGCGTAGTTCTGACGTCAATGCGCTGTCACATAGAGCGTTGGAAACGACTAGAGGCGGCATTTCTTACTATATTTGTGACCGCAGTGTTTCGCTAAGCTTTGGTTATCAAAACAGTAATCTGTCATCATGTTCCATCTGTCTTAATAATCCTTAAGGGTGTAAAATTGAACCTTCCACCTGGAAAAGGCAAGCTACCAACCACCTTAAATGGTGGTCGGCAGTTCAACGCAACGATTTGCAGTTTGAAGATCAGAGACGGCGAGAATTGGACGCTCAGAATGGAGTTTGAATCATGGTTTGAGGGAAGACTGCGAAGACTCAAGTCATTGTTGTTGGCACTGGCAGCTCAAGGTTACGTTCCAAAATTGACTGGACGACCCAAATCCTTTTTAATGGAGCTGCTATACCTTACTGTGACTCAGTAAACGACCTTGGTATATTGATAAGGATTTGTCTTGGGGTCCCCAGTTGCAGGAAGTGAGCTGCAAACTGTTTGCTTCTGCGGGGTCTTTACGCAGATTGTGCAATTTCCTGCTGACTGCCACTAAAACTGCACTTGCCCAATCCCTTTTTGTCCCTATTCTCGACTATCCTGATACAAGTTATCCAGATCTAACTGAAGTGCAGCTAGATAAGTTTGAGCGGTTCCAAAATTTTAAAAATCTCAAAGGAAGTTTTAAGTTCCTTCATGACACACATGTTAGAGATTTGAGATCATCAGAGAATTTGAGACTTTTGATGCCTACACAATTTTATATTATTATTTAAGTGTGATTCAATTATTGTTTTTTTTTTTTATTGATAATGGGCTCGCGTTTGACCACCATCTCACCTTATGGTAAGTGATGATGTGGTCGAAGATGGAACACGCTTGCCTAGAAGTAACTTATTCCCTCTTGACTTAAAGACTCCCAGGTTATAGTGATCAGGAAACACAGAATAAAATTTATTAATAAATTATTGGTGTAAATTAAAGTGTATTCTATCTATCTTAAAAATAAACCACCACGCCGTTTAACATTTCCTACTACTATGTAAACGGAGTTCTCACATTTAGCAATTGTGCTCGCACGTTTACTGCTATAGTTGGATATGTCAGTCATGTAAGTACATATAAAAATTCATAGGAATGCAGTCATTGTGTCTTAATCGTCAATGAACCAACCACCAACAATCAATCAATGCTTAATCAGCATGAAGAGTTCTAATAAAGCCGTTTTTCCAAATAGTGAAAAAAAGAGGAAAATATCTCATGCAGGTTAGTGGGTGTCGTCGAATTTTTTAGAACATGTCGGTTTCCTGAAGATATATTCCTTTACCGCTTTGAAAGCGAAATGAAATAAATTAAACAAAGTAATGCGTCTGGCTGGGTTCAAAATCAATACCCTGTAACCACTGGGACACAACTGATTTGTTCAGGAAAATAAAACCGCCAATATTTAGCCATAATCGCTTGATTATGGCTAAATATTGGAGCGGCCTTAATAGCGAGAGATTGTTTATTGTTGTTTGCTATGGTTTTTTGCTCTTATAGGACAAACTTGGGCCACTAATGTCCGCTACAAAATCCTTTGTAGAGACATTTAAGAGTCTCTATACTCTGTGGTATGTAACGCGATGTCATGTGCAATCAATTTCCAGCAGAGGGCGCTGCGTGGTGGCGTGTTTACCAAGCCGTATACTTTGCTATCGACACGCGGTTGATAAGTACAGATGTACGTTGGTGTGTCGTGTCGGGATAATTAACTGTTGTTGGTTGCTTCAACCGTGTTTCGAATTGTTGATTTGTTTAATCAGGCTGTGTATGTACGGTGTATTTTATGGTTGTAAATCTGGGTTCCCTACACAATTCTATATTTTTACTTATATTATTTATTACTAGCGACCCGCCCCGGCTTCGCACGGGTGCAATCGCGAGAATCGTTAACGTACGGCAGTTTTTTCGACGCCTTACTCCACAATTTTCACTACCACGAAAAATCCTATCTATTTTCCGGGATAAAATATAGCCTATACAGATTCGGAAGAATCCCTCTAAGTAATGGTAAAAGAAATTTTGAAATCGGTCCAGTAGTTTTTGAGCCTATTCAATACAAACATACAAAAATACAAAGGTTTCCTCTTTATAATATTATACGTATACAGTATAGATATACTTTATTACGCACACATCACACATAGGTGTGCCTATGTGTGTGTGTGTGGCATTTTATAGGCACACACTTCAATCAACAGTTGATCAGAGGGCACATATAACAGATTTTGGCTCCATAACATTGAGACTAATGAAAAAGATAGATAATAATATCTTTGTATTTTTTGTTTCTCACATTCTTTTTCCTTCATTCCTCTAAACGGTGTGCATCTATTATCATTAGTCCCAACACCATCCTGCGAGTACTGGTGGACCAGAGGGACTCCCCGATGCTGGCTCGCTGGATACGGCTGCACGTACTCGTATAGTGATTTGTCACCATCATCGGAGATTATAAAGCTGAAAGTTTGTTTGTTTATTTGAACGCTCTAATCTTCGAAAGTACTGGGTAGATTTGAATAAAATTTGATACGTAAGTAGCTTGAAGCTTAGAAAAGTTTATAAGCTTTTTATCCGACTTTAAAAAAGGAGCGTTATGTTTTAAAGTGATAAAGTCCACTAGAGCGAAGCCCCGCGGAACCGCTAGTTCTAAATAAATATATTTTCTTTTTTTTTGGAAAAGCGAATAATGTGTCGTTAGTTTTGTTTTATAGCCGTTATAAGTAATAAATAAAACAACCACATTTGCAGAAAAAGATATTAATTATTAACTTAAATTAAGATCTCAATTAAAGCTCTTAATGAAATAAATATTCTTTACAATTAAGTTTGGTTTAAAGCATAACTAATGAATAAAAAAACCGAAAGCAACTATTACAAAAATTATTACTTTACTATAATAATTTTAAATCATTTTGAAATAATAATTTTAACTTTATAAATAAATAAGTGCACTTCAATTAAAACCATAGGTATTCTCAGCAAAAAATCTTGGAAAATATACTCAATAGTCTTTATTTTTTAAATGTCCCTAACATTTAAAAAATAACAACTTGAGTATATTTTGTTAGAAAACCACTTTTTAATCACACACAAGCCTGAGAGGTTTATGTGGTACCTACTAGATCAAAATAGACATGTAAACTTTCTTTTGATAAATAATTTAAAATAAATTATATATACCTACATTATTATGTGTGTTTCGTTTTTTTTTCTTTTAATTTCTAACAAACGGAAAATCATTGAAGCTTAAAGAAAAATCAAGTTACTTATAAGCTAGCGTTTATCGCTTTTTTCTTATCTTGTCCTTCTCCTGTGTCTTCACTGGTTCGGGTGGGGGTGTGACCAATGGCGTTGGAGGCGGCTTCTTATCCGGGTAAATCCGATGTATGTAATCAGCCAGCACTATAAGAAAAACATGTCTAAGAACCACCGCCGAAAAACACGCTTTCTAACAAACAAAGAAAACTTCATCCAAATCGGAGAACCCGTTTTGTAGCTACGGTGTCACTAACAGATACACGTCATAGCGTTCAAACCTAAAACACTTCTCTTTTTGCGTTGAGTTAAAACACGTGAATATTATGTGTGTGTGTGTGTGTGTGTGTGTGTGTGTATGTGTGTGTGTGTGTGTGTGTGTGTGTGTGTGTGAGTTTGTGTGTTTGTGTGTGTGGTCCCCGAATGGTTTAGCGGACGTATCCATTACACCCACAAATCCCCATTCTTGTTACCATCAACTGGCTTGGCTTACAAACTGACACTTTGTTCGACCCGCAAATCGAACCTAGGACCAGCTCAGGCAGTCTATATATAGGGTCCCATCTAAACTGTGTGTCAGAAGACTACGAGAATATTGGCTGTGACAGACGGATATACAGACAGCCAATAGGTTTTTATAAAGGTTCCGATATACTTACGGCTGTTCAGTGCTTTAGAATATACATGTAAATTACAAGCACTTCGCTCGCGACTTCATTCGTGTGAATTTCGATATAATTTATAACCTACTCACACTCTACGCACTCACAAATAATGCACCTTACTACCATTGAAATAATTTTTAGAATTGGATTATGTATTCCAGAGATCAATCAATATATCCCATCATAAAAAAATAGAACAAATTTACCTCTATAAAAAAGGAACTAGCATTGTGGGTAGAGAATTCGCAATGTTGTTAACCCCTCTAACTATGCTAAATATGCTTGTGTCTGGACTGGGTTGGCAGCAATAGGTGGGGTTCGTCACCGCCACCTCTCGATTACAAATATACTTTATGAGATACAGTATGAACTTACTTTCCAAGTTGAGTGGTCTAATCTTAGCGTCTGTTTTGGGGCCAGGGAAGCACCTTGAGAGCCCAGCTATAAATTCGTCGTCAACATGAAATCCAGCACTCTTCATAAAAAACTGAAAATCAGCAATCTCTAGGACTTCCTGCGTTTTACTTTTACCAAGAATGAAGGCTCTGAAAGAATTGAAGCAAGATTTATTTACGGAATGGACGATTGTTTTTAACCGACTTCTGAAAAAGGAGAAGGTTCTCAATTCGGATGTTTGTTTGTTTTTTTTTATGTTTGTTCGGGCATAGCTCCGTCGCTTGCCAACCGATTTGAAAAATTCTTTTTTTGTTGGCAAGGGTATACTTTCCAAATGGTTCCATTAAAATTTTATCGAAATCAAACAAGCCGTTTCTGAAAAATAACAAAAGTCTAAAAAGATATTTACATTGATGATCTTTTCGTTTACTCTGCATTGTGTTTTTTGTTCGCGCGTTTTTAGTTTTTTTGTAGTTGACATTTTGGCTTTTATAACTAGATTAATTACAAATTGACCCACTAAAAGGCGCGGAAATAAAAACTTTTTTGCAAAAAAATAAAACCGACTTCCATATCAAAACACTACAAAGCCAAAAATAATTTTAATTTCGGAAGGCGGTGTGAAAAAAAAGAAAATACAAAACCAATAAATAACACCGACTACCGAAATTAAAATTATTTTTGGCTTTGTAGTGTTTTGCTATGGAAGTCGGTTTAAAAGTTTTTTATGAAGATACTATCTATAAAGTGCAATACATATAATGCACCGAGGGTATCTTATTTCTTGTGTAGTTACTTTGCAGAGATCCAAACAGACTTATAGACAATATTTAGTAAATCGGAATAAATTCCAAATATCTTTCTGTTTTAGAACAACTGGTTTTTTGCGGACCAAATACCATTTGTTCATGTTTTTCAGTTGCTATTTAAGTGATGTAATACAAAGCAAAACATTTCGCAACGAAGCAGTCGGGCGAGTCAAAATCATTATCCTTTCCCTTCAAGACCGGCTCCCAGCCTTAACGGATGCAGCTGGGCTAGTACCCAGCTATTGTACAGACGCCAGCACATCAACCTACAACAATCTGTCAGATTTCTTTAATAGATTTTCAACTTTATAGTTAAGGAAATTAGGTTCAAAATTGATTTGGAAAATTTGACAGTTTCGGCTTCATCTGCTGGCGTCTGTACATAGAGCGACTCCATAACCGAGTAACACGATACCCATGTAACAATACTAACAACTGGTGTCAGATTTTCTGGCTATCCGTAATGACTGTCAAAGTTGAAGTACAATTTTTTTTTAAATTGATAATAGGCTCGCGTTTGACCACCCTCTCACCTGATGGTAAGTGATGATGTGGTCGAAGATGGAGCACGCTTGCCTAGAAGTAACCATTTTACTCTTGACTTAAAAACTCCCAGGTTATAGCGATCAGGAAACACAGACTCCGGCAGGGAATTCCACTCCTTAGCCGTACGCACAATGAAAGTACACAGTATACATATATGGTAAGTATATGATAGCTGAGACTTACAGTGTAACGTGCTTTCCGAGATCCGAAGAAATTTCAAATTGTTAAATTGGTAACGCATCCACCGACTGACCTCATCAAATCAAATCAAAAAATCAAAATCATTTATTTGCTCAAATAAGGTACAGAAAGTTCTTACAGGGTTAATAAAGAATCTCTTATTTTGCCTCTAATGTCGGCGTGCAAAAATGTTTACAAGATGATAACACAAGCTTACAAATCGTTGCTTGACCTTGAAGATCAACTCGTGTGGTTGTAATTATTTAGCTTATAGCTTAAATGATATACGAATACACTTACAAAACGTCAGAGCCTTCAACTGGTTTCTTTTTCCTGGTCAGCCGAACGAGCTGTTTCAAATAAATGATCTTCAAGTCTTTCGACGGCAGCGTGTAGTCTCGCAGAACATAACCATGTGTTATTAAAGTATTTTTTCTGAATTCCAGATTCCTTATTTCTTTCAGTTCCTGGAATTAGAACAAAAGTTACATCTTTCGGAGTTCGGCGGAGCAAGCCTCGACTTGATTGAATCTTCTTATTGCGTGTTGATTGCACTTTTATAGATAAACTAGCGAACCACTCGGGCTTTGCATAGGTGCTACTAATAATATGCATGTATTATACAAATAAACCCCCCTCTTGAATCACTCTATCTATTGCTGAAAACTGCCTTAAAATCTGTTGCGTAGTTTAAAAGATCTAAGCGTACAGACAGCGGGAGCGACTTTGTTAAGATAATAAATTATATTTTTTTAAGTTCGTTAAAAATAACTCTTTAATCAGTAAATTTTTTGGTTTGAAGTTTTCATGAACAATTCGCAAATAAACACTCAAACAAAGACAGCTGTTAGTCTCTTTTACAGTCCATACAACTCTTACTGGTCAAATTATATAAATACCATGTGGGATAATGTCTGAAGTGGGCTTTTGAGAAAAGCACCACTCAGATTTGAGTGGACCTGTCCAGACAGTGCAAGTTTTATTATTTTTAGTTGTATTATTTTGTTGCCTTTAATTCTAAAGCGTTTAGGTATTAATTTTTATCTTTCAGTCTGCTCTTTGTGTGTGGTAGCTTTATTTAAGTAACACATGTGTAACTAATAGGTTTGGCATTATATGTATATATAACTAGCTGTGCTTATGACTTCGTTAACGTGGGAGGTTTTCCCAGCATAAAGCTCGATCCCGTGCGAATCCCGGATTAAAAGTGACCTACATACATGTTGCGTTATAACCTTCATTGTGTTCCAGTGAAAAGTGTGAAAGAAGAAAAAAGTGAAAGACCCATTCAAATCAGTTCAGCCGTTCCAGAGATTAGTCCGGACTAACAGAAATAAATGTTTTTGTGTTTTAGTATTGTATAAATAAATATAAGCACTAGAGAAAACACATATTTTAAAACCACAGACAGTCATTTCAAAGTTATTTATATGTAGAGATAGATATATAGAAGTCAAGCTATTATTCAAGAATCGCTTGCGTAAAAGTGACATCGCTAGTTTGCGAGAATATCGACATAACTCGAAATGCTGTCCAATTTAACTAGATACTTGTGTGTAATAATCATAAATTTAAGTATAACATCGTGAACTGAGACACAATGCCAATTTTGCACCGACGTTCATCAGAAAGAAACAGTGTTATTATTCATTTGAGACAAAACACTATATTTTATTTACATAAAACATAGAATATACGATGTTATTGTAAATATGGAATCCAACATGATTTGCTTAAAACTTAAGCATGCAAAGCTCCTCTGTGAGAGAGACTAGGCCTGGCCAGGCCCAGTCTCTGATGAACGTCGGTGCAAAATTGGCATTGTGTCTCATTTCATGATGTTATATTTATATAACCGATGTGAATATAAATTACATGATGGTTTTCATTTCTTTTTATACTGCTTGAAACATATTTTAGTATTCCATGGACAATTGAAATAAATAAATTCAAAATAAAAAGTTGGGTCACGATTAACGAATGCGTGGTGCCGTAAAAAATGTCTATTGGCCAGATAGTGTTGCTTATTTACGGGATTTTTTCCCAATTTCAGGAAATACGGACGGTTGTCAGGATTAAATCAGAAATTGATAAAATTCAGACTATTTCGGGTATTTTCAACATATAGATAGAAATAAAAATAATAATAAAATATTGAATGGGTTACGTTATTAATTTAACCCTAGTAAATAATATACAGGGTTATTTGTAAAACACCGAAAACCTCTCAGGACTATGTTACTAATATCATAATCAACAACTTTTGTTCTATGACTTTTAAAAATTCGTCATATTTTAGTTCACCAGATTTTCATACAAAAATAAAAATAATTAAATTGAACGCCCTAAATTTTACGAAGTCTATTCGAAGCAAAAGAAAGTGATAGTATAAATCGTTTTCTTTTGCTTCGCATATACCTCGTAACATTTAGGGCGTTTTATTTAAATATTTTTATTTTTGTATGAAAATCTGGTGAACTAAAATATGACGAATTTTTAAAAGTCATAGAACAAAAGTTGTTGATTATGATGTTAGTATGTTATAGTCCTGAGAGGTTTTCGGTATTTTACAATTAACCCTGTATAATCGTCAACTAATTGAGGACGGGAAATCTCCCATGCTTCTTCAGTCTGACACTTTGTCTCATTCACTTAGTGAAGCTCATATTCGTTTGTTCAATTGACTGATTATTTCTGAAATTGATTTGATCACATATAGGTACATACTTAGAATAACAACGCATAGAAGGATAGTACGAGTGCAAAAAGTGAGGCAACTAAAACTTAGCCATTTTTGGCTAACTTTGCTCGACGAGCCTTCAGTATTCAAGGTCACATTCTGCCGAACAGAGCTCCCGAGTAAATAATTTAAAACGACCGTTTGTAGCGTAAAGGGATGTCATAGTCCTTCAGGAAAACAAAAAACGTGTAATTAAATTACATTTCACAAGTAAATACTTACATTTTATACATTATATTTAAGTAAATCGACCATCAAACAAAAATTCTAATAACCTAACTTATCACAATTCAATGTTGCTATACGTGAGGAAAAAAATACCCATATTGATTTCTTTTGTGCTTATTTTTGTTTAAAAAAATATAGGGTAAAACTTTCCTTTATGGCCCGTCGATTTTTGGGTCTGGGTGGGAGGGGAGGGGTGGGGAGGGAGTAGTGCTACTCCCCTGTACCATCCCCCCCGCGCAAACCCATGGTTATAGTGATATCCATGGTTAAAGTTTTTAGGTTAGAATAAAAAAAAAGAAAAAATTTAGTATTGTTTGGCAGGAGGAAGGCAGCGGGAGTGGAGTGACGGGGCAGGGGGTGCTCCTCTCCTCCCCGGCATTACTCCAACAAAAAGGTTTTCAAAAAACTCAAAAGTTGGCTAAAAGGTGTAGTCGGAGCCCCGCTTCGCGGGGCTCAATGGTTTAAAAAAAAATCTGAGAAGTCCGAGTCGGGTTGCCCCAAGTCCCGAGCTCGCTTTGCTCGCTATTGCATCCTAACTTCTCCTAGTAACGGTTGAAACTACCATGAATATTATTTATCATATATTGCGTACTATTTCCCAATTTGTATGGAAACTTTACATATTATATCTCACTTTCACATTATTATCACACTTCACTTTCCGTTCCACAGTGTAAACAAAAATTCGTAATATTTTTGTGTAAAAACGTCAACGCAATTACATAATACAGCACAGCTATAATGCCCACTAATAACACACCAAATTTAATACGTGAATATGTGAAAATAAAATTATTTTTACGTAAAAATATGACATAAAATTGAACAAAATACACTTCTTCTGTCAATGGAACGTGAAATGTCAACTTTGACGTCTACCATGTGTAATGAATATATTGATACCACCTAGCGATAGTTGTAGCGAATAACCGTTACCTCTCTTGACGTTTTATACTGTAACTGATATCAAACGGTTGATATATCGGATACTCGTTACTTCTCATGTTATTTTATGTTATCTGTGGTACTTATACTGATTATTATAGTTTAACTGTCATTCCGGTGGGCAATCATTCTTGAACGAGCTCCCGTGCTGTATAGACTAAGGTTAGTGCTGAATACTATTTTTGTTTTGTGAAGTGATTGTGAACTTGAAGTGAGAATATGTATTAAATAATTATAGTTGGCTAACTTGCGTTTGATTCCTGTGACTCCCTTCTGAGGTGACCTTTTACATCTCAGAAGTGGGATCGTTCGAAACAAACAATCTTGAAATACCACCCCACATGCTCGACCGTGTATAAATTAGTGATCCTAACAAAATATGCATCAAAATTAATAGAAAACTGATTGATAAATCAAATTAATAAGAAAAATCGTTAAAAGGAGCAGGCATTCGCATGATGCAAATGGATTTGCGCGTTTGTTGAAATTACACTTCATGTACCCAACTGTTCCTAGATTTCAAATTGTAGTGAAATATACATCACAATACTTAGAATACTAATTGGCAATCTGAATTATTGAGTTACATTGCTAAAAATGGCGGCCATGAGCGTGATGCAAATGGATTTCTATTATGTATTGTCAGTCAATCCTTCATTTTAATGAAAATATATATCAATTCGTTGAGAATATCGTGTTTTATACGGAATTGGTACTACAAATCGGCATATTGTACATTCATTAACAAGATGCAAGTGGATTTAAAAAGAGCTTCAATATTTTTTTGTATATTTTGCTTCAAACATTCGGTTTTCTGTTCATAAAATAATAACGTGACATTTTACAACTTATTCATTCGCAAGTGGCCTAAATTAAAAAAATCCTGACTACCCTAATAATATCAGATTCGTAGAGAAAATACGAGATACCCTCAATTTTCATATCCTTTTGTATACGATAGGTACCGTAAACACTTCGTTTCGAGTTTCAGGAAATGAGTGACTCAGGAGCGAAGAGCAACAGGAGACAACCCCGTAGCAGTGTGGCATCCCGTAGTCGTAGTCGAACTCCACGGCAAGAGAGTGTGAGGCGAAGCCGTTGTCGCAGCCGATGTGAGGAGGACCAAAGACGTCTTCGAAGATCCCGGAGTCGCACTGCGTCACGAGGCCTTCGTCCAAGCCGCCGCCGAAGTCGGAGCAATAGCAGTATACGCACGTTACGAGAACAGGAGCTCATGCTGTCACGAGAGAAAGAACGGTTACAAGCTCTTGAAAGGGAGGTACGTAGAAAGCTTGATAAAGTGCTCGATCGCGAACGGGACCATACTCCTAAGGCTGGCTCATCTTATCATAAGGAAGACTGTGTCCATGATAGTCGGCAACATAGTCACACTTTATCAACACCGCCTAAACGTCGTACACCCAGTGTTATTGATGATTCTAAGAATCCTAAACAACCTAAATTAACATAAGAACTTTTTGAAGATTTTCTGAATATACTTAAGTCCAAGGCAGGGGATTGTGAGTCGTTTGCAACTATGAACAATGTTATTCCGGAATTCGATCCATTATCAAAAGAACAGACAATAAATGTTTGGCTTGATAAGGTAGATGAGTGTACAGAGATCTATAATTGGACTGATAGGCAAACGGTACACTATGCCCTGCCTAAACTTTCCGGAATTGCGAAAACCTGGTACCAGGGCCTACCGTCTATTAAGTACAATTGGTCTGAGTGGAAAGTAATATTAAGAGAATCATTTCCTGCAACTGAGAACTATGCAGAGCTTTTGTCAGAAATGCTTGATAGACGGGTACGCCCTAGTGAATCATTTGAGCTATATTACTTTTCGAAAATAAACCTATTGAATAAATGTAAAATCTTTGGAAAGCAAGCAGTGGACTGCCTACTTCATGGAATAGATGATAGGGGAGTTCGTGTCGGTGCTCAAGCAGCTAAATTTGATAAACCTGAGGACGTACTAGAATTTTTTAAAACGATTAAGCATTATCAAATTCAGAATGATACCAATAAAGATTATAATAGGGGTAAACGTTCAAATATTAGTACATTAACAAATGGTAGCTCTACAGGAAACTCTGACACAAACTCGATTAAATACAATAATAACATAGGACCGATTACATGCTTTAATTGTAAAGGTGTTGGACACCCTAGTTTTAGATGCCCCAAACCTTTAGTGAAGTGTAGCAACTGTAATTACTTGGGGCACGAATCTTCTCATTGTCCAAGGTCTAGGGAACAAAGAAACCCCCCTAAAAATAAAAATATTCTTGAAGGCTCTCTCTAGCGGAAAGTAATAATTATAAGTATAGACTTGCTATGTTAACGGACCGAAGAAAGCAAACAAGACTCAAAGTTGCATCTAACCACGATTTGTGACATGACATTACGGTAGACGTGGGCAATATGATGCCAATTTCTGTTAAGTCGGATATTGCACGGGACTTAAGCATTTATGTCGGTAGTTCTGTTAGGGGTCAACTTGGTCAGGAATATTACCTTCTGCCGGGAGAATACCAAATATGCAATTTGCTTGTTCAGAACGTTGTTTTCGGTGCAATTTATTTTAAAGAAGTGCTCTAATTACTCGTGCTCAGTTTGTAGGAATCTACATATATAAAAGCAAAATACCACTCACTCATTAATCACGAAATCTCAGAAACTACAAGTAGTAGGGCTCCCAAATTTTTCATAGGGGTTCCTTTTAGTACGTAGATGCTCTTTAAGACGGGAATTTGCGAAATTCCCACGGAATCGGGATTTACACAGGAACAACTTCCCACGCGAACGAAGTCGCGATCAACTGCTAGTAGATAATAAAAGCCATTAACGAGCCTATTGAAGAAGGATGTTCCGTGGCGATGGGGACAAGCTGAGGTTGCGTCATTTGAACCTTTTAAGAGATTGCTCACAGATAAACCAGTTTGCCCTCTTTGACCATACTGCGGAGACGCAGTTACATACAGATGCGAGTAAATTCGGGGGTTGCCGGTATCTTACTTCAAAGAAATGATTCAAGGGCTTTCCAGCCCTTCCGCTAGTGGCATTTTTCAGCCACCAGACGACAGCTGATGAGATGAAAATACATTCATTTAAACTGGAGACACTCGCAGTCATCAGTTTATTCAATAAATGTTGCATTTTTATTTTATCGGAATCAAGTTTTCACAGAAAAACCTGGTACCAAGAATTTCGCGATGGTGGATCCAAATCTTAGAGTTCAATTGTCACATTGAGTACCTTCTTGGGGAGAGGATGTACCACGTCGATACTCTCAGCAGAGGACCTGTATCTGCACCCAATCCCAAAAGTTGACATCCCGTTTCACACGTTTCTTGCCGACCACCTCAATCCGTTTCCCCGTAGTAAGTGAGGCTGTTTGTATACCGTAATTGTCGATGCATTTACCAAATATGGTAGCTTAACAGCAGTTCGAAGCACAAAAACAAGAAAACATAAAAGCCTCTATGACTCTCTTTAGTTACTTTGGATCCCCTCTTCGACTCATAACGGACAGTGGGACGAACTTTGTGAGCAAATAGTTTAGAATGCAATCTATTGGTGTGAAGTACGTCCTGAACTCCGCGGCGACCCCAAGAGCAAATGGGCAGGTCAAACCTTTCTCCCTGATATTCAACTAGGACTAAACAATTCCGTCCACAGCGTGACTAGGAAAACGAAGACCGAGATAGTGTTCAGTAGGACAGTCCCAAATACAGCTCAGGGTTTACTAAATGATATTTTTGGATAATACTAAAAAAATAAAAAAAAAACGAAAGACATTATAAGAATTAGGTTTGAGGCAAGCGATAGAATTAATGTAAATCAGAACAGGAATAAGGATCGATTTGGCAAGGATAGGAAAAAGGCAACAGAGTAGAAGGAGGGAGATCTTATTAGGATATTGAGGGCGATAGTATCAGGACCGGGCCAGTCAAAGAAATTTGAAGCGAATTGTCAGGGTCCATACAGAATAAAACAAAAAATGTTACCAAATGATCGGTTCCCTGTAGACGACGCTCCTTAAACTAGAATAGGCGCGAGTTATGAAACGGTGGTAGCTATCGATATAATATCTCATTGATTAAGTTTTTGTACCCCTGCTTGCATTTCCAGTGATGATAACACCGATTATAATGACAATGATAATAACGACGAATGAGTAGAGTAACTTATTTAATTTATTGTAAAACTGTGAGTTATTGAATGTGTCGAATTGATTTAGAATTTACATTGCCAATCTTGTGATGATGAAATGATTACAGAAGGAAGTAAATAAGTTGATAAGTTTAATCTCTTTGATATGATTTTAGTGATGTTTTTAATTCATGTAAGATAAGCGATTAGTGATTAAAAAAAGTGAGGGGTGCCTCAACTCAAGCATGATATGTGTAGGAACTCACTACTCATGAGTGATTTGAGGCATCGTAGTCGTGACGTGTGACGGTGAAGGAAGTAACCTTTACACATCGCGACTATAGTATAGTTGAGTGAGGATGTTTCAAGGCGGGCATGACTGGCGTACGAACTCGCCGCCCAGGAGTGTCTTGAGACATTGAGGTCGATGAGATTGTGACGGTGAAGGAAGTAGCCTCACATCTTACGGCCATAGATTAGAGATTTAGGGAGGGTGTTTCAAGGCGGGCATGACTGGCGTACGAACTCGCCGCCCAGGAGTGTCTTGAGACATTGAGGTCGATGAGATTGTGACGGTGAAGGAAGTAGCCTCACATCTCACGGCCATAGATTAGTGATTTAGGGAGAATGTTTCAAGGCGGGCATGACTGGCGTACGAACTCGCCGCCCAGGAGTGTCTTGAGACATTGAGGTCGATGAGATTGTGGCGGTGAAGGAAGTAGCCTCACATCTCACGGCCATAGATTAGAGATTTAGGGAGGGTGTTTCAAGGCGGGCATGACTGGCGTACGAACTCGCCGCCCAGGAGTGTCTTGAGACATTGAGGTCGATGAGATTGTGATGGTGAAGGAAGTAGCCTCACATCTCACGGCCATAGATTAGAGATTTAGGGAGGGTGTTTCAAGGCGGGCATGACTGGCGTATGAACTCGCCGCCCAGGAGTGTCTTGAGACATTGCGGTCGATGAGATTGTGACGGTGAAGGAAGTAACCTCGCATCTTACGGCCATAGAGATTCATTGAGGGTGTTTTGAGTCGGGCATGATTAGCGTATGAACTCGTTACCCTTGAATGGTTCAAAACACTGCGGCTTATAACGAATGATGTTACAGATATAGTTATAGATCGTAATAGCTATAGTTAAGTAGAAATATTGGAATGATGTAATATCGCATATTTTTTTATGGAAATGTTGATTTTAGACAGATAGATATTGTATATTTCTAATAAATGATTACATTGTATAGCGCAATACGAACGAAGGGACTCGTTCTTGAAGGATGGCCGAATGTAATGAATATATTGATACCACCTAGCGATAGTTGTAGCGAATAACCGTTACCTCTCTTGACGTTTTATACTGTAACTGATATATTGATATCAAACGGTTGATATATCGGATACTCGTTACTTCTCATGTTATTTTATGTTATCTGTGGTACTTATACTGATTATTATAGTTTAACTGTCATTCCGGTGGGCAATCATTCTTGAACGAGCTCCCGTGCTGTATAGACTAAGGTTAGTGCTGAATACTATTTTTGTTTTGTGAAGTGATTGTGAACTTGAAGTGAGAATATGTATTAAATAATTATAGTTGGCTAACTTGCGTTTGATTCCTGTGACTCCCTTCTGAGGTGACCTTTTACACATGACAATAAACAACCTAAAAATTTGGAAATGGCGTGCTATTAAACGAAACTTTAAAAACTTATATCTCGTAAACAGTGAATTTGCGCAACTTAACAATTCGTAAAAAGCTTTGTATTTATGAGTACTATTTACAGTAAAACTATGAACTTCCAACTCAACGGGCCATAAAGGAAAGTTTAGCCAAATATAGTTTTGGCGGCAATTATGTATGCGTCAAACTAAACTATATTTATTTACAGCTACTACCTACAGTGTTTTATAACTAAAAGTTACTGTTAGTTCGAAGAGTGGCATCATAAAGATGACAATTTTATTGATTAAGATTTTTTTCATTTAAGTAATGTTCTCAATAATATTTTTCTATTTCATAAATACAACACATACTTTTAATTGATATCAAACGAGATTTTTCAAGCAATTAATACATTTCTATAATATCATTATAACACATTACACATCAAACATTCTAAACGCAATAAACGATATCTCATTTCGTTTACCTTCCGTAAATATATGTCATATAATTCATATTACATGAAAAAACATCATCTTATTTAGTTTCATAACATAAAATACTTGATTTGAACCAGCAACATAATAGTGCGTTTTCCCATTTTTGTGGTAATGGTACTGGTAATGGTATCACTGAAAGCTATATTTGTGTGCGTTTGAAGAACGTAGACACATTCGGCTCACGCACACAAAGAAAATAAAGTGGACACACGAAATCGCTCGTGTTTTGTTCTAGACGCCTCTTCTATGCGTTGTTATTCTAAGGGTACATAATAATATGAATTCAATAAATCAAATAGGCACTGTATCCTATTATGGACAATAAATAAATTAATATCTAAAAAAATATTTATTTAACACTTTATTCATTTAAATACCTGAATTGACTAGCTGGAGAAGAAAATGTATTCCATAATTTTTTATCTGAAATCGGGAATTTCTGGCGTGGCATTCGGGTATTATAGCTTTTTGTAATTGGCAACACTGGTGTGCTTATATTTCATTTCGTTTCAATTTTTATTGCAAAGTTCTTTTCTTTGCGATTTTCTATGCGTTTTTGGTTTTATTCTAACAATTTTTGCTTGATAACGGACTCGATCAGATTGCATACTTGGTAGACTCGGCTGTGTATAAAGAATTCTGTGAATCTTACTACCTGTCTATTTTCGGACTTGATTTCGATGAATTGATTATTTTTGTATCTTCAAGTGTCCGTTAGTAAAAATTGATTTACTATGATTCCATAAAATATTTAGAGTCTATCTAAGTCACTTTCGATTCAAACTATTCTTAGGCGTGATATGTATGGAGCCGGAACAATGTCCTTTATGATTATTTCACACAAGTATCTAGTTAAATTGGACAGTATTTAGAGTTATGTCAACATTCTCGCAAACTAGGGACATATTACCGGCAGTAAAATTATACAACGTGTAATTTAAAGGGTATATACATACCAAGTGCACGGCTTCTTTGGATGATAACAAACGATATGGCAAGGGTTTTGTAATCCTATGTCTGCATGTGTGGATCTTATTAGAAACTTCAATACATTGATACCAGAGACCGATATTTTCAAATTAAGAAGAACGAAGAGAATTATCATTTTATAGGCAAGTGACGTGGAAAGTGATGACCTTTATAGTGCTGTGACACGTTTGTTATTACTGGTATTCAAGAAACATATTAAACCAATAATTGGGGTCAATTCTGTGAGTCACTTATTTTGAGCTGAAACTTTGCATAGAGACTCCATACCAGATGTTGTCTTCAGTCCTTTTGGATGGATATGGGGTTTCCGTTACACGTTGTATAGATAGATTTCATCATCATCTACTTAGCCTTTTCCCAACGGGGGTCGGCTTCAAGTCCAACCAAATGCAACTGAGTATTGGTCTTTTACATGGAGTGACTGCCTATCTGACCTCCGTAACCCAGTAACTGGGTAACACGATACCCCTTGGCTAGACCAGTGTCAAATTTACTGGCTCCTGACTGCCCGTAACGTCTGTCAAAAACGTCCAAATTACAGTCAGAACCAACGGCTTAACGTGTTTTCCAAAGCAAGAGGTTGTTACACTACTACTACTGAGAATATTCTTACAGAAAATTAATAATATATTCCACGACTTTCACACAACGCCATCTAGTCCCAAACTAAGCAGAGCTTGTGCTATGAGTACTAGACAACTGATAAACATACATTTATATTTCTAAAACATACATATTATAGACTAGTACTCACGCGGGGCTTCGCTCCCATGGATTCTATCACGGTAAAAACATAAGTTTCCTTTTTTGCAGTCGCGTAAAAAGTAGCCTATAACCTTCCTCAAGCTTCAAGCTACTTCCATACCAAATTGCATCCAAATCCACCCAATACTTTTGAAGATTAGCGCGTTCAAGCAAACAAACAAACAAACAAATTTTTCCGCTTTATAATACAAATACTAGAACTCACGCGGGGCTTCGCTCCCGTGGATTCTATCACGGTAAAAACATAACTCTCCTTTTTTGCAGTCACGTAAAAAGTAGCCTATAACCTTCCTCAAGCTTCAAGCAAGCAAACAAACAAACAAACAAACTTTTCCGCTTTATAATATTAGTATAGATTATAGATAAATTACACCCAGACAAATAACAAATGATCGTGCTCATCACACAAACATTTGTCCTGGGTGGGAATCGAACCCACGACCTTGCGCATAGCAGTCAGGGCCACTGACCACTAGACCAACAGGCCTGCCTAAATTTTTATATTGCAATAGTACTTTTTGCCCGACCCGGAAATCAAACCCCAGTCCTCATTCATGCAGTCGCACTTGCAACCCCTCACCCAAAGAGGCAGTTTCAGATTCAAGATATGTATTATACAACGAAGATGCCAGTAAATAGTACTTACGTCAGAAAATTCCTTGTTGACTATGATAAAGTCCATTCGAAGTTCTCTAAGCTTGACTTTCTCATCTTTCATGCTAAGAAGTATTACCAAAGCATCAGGAGGATCAAATGGATTACAGGACAGGTCCAAGATGCTTAGACTTTTCGCTATGAAGAGATTTTTGGCTATGATTTTAGCAGCCCGCGTGCTTAATCTAGGAAAAAAAAAAAAGTAGTATACGTACATACATAGGAGAGCAGAATTTTAGGTTAAGTACCCAATAATGTATTACAAATATCTTTTTAAAAATAAACGATTATATTACGTTACTAGTACTCTCGCGGGGCTTCGCTCCCGTGGATTCTTTCACGGTAAAAACATAACTCTCCTTTTTTGCAGTCGGGTAAAAAGTAGCTTATAACCTTCCTCAAGCTTCAAGCTACATCCATACCAAATTTCATCCAAATCCACCCAGTACTTTCGAAGATTAGCGCGTTCAAGCAAACAAACAAACAAACTAACAAACTTTTCCGCTTTATAATATTAGTATAGATTATAGCACTTGAGGTTTAGTGGTTACAATTACGACTTTCGAGTTGTAGATCGTAGGTTTGAACCTAGGTTTGAAAATAATAATTTTCACCATCACCACTGCTTTCAAAACGGTGAAGGAAAATATAATGTTATAGAACCGAAAAATCGAAAAACTTGCGACGTCCATGTCCATTCCTTGTCATAAAGAAGAGAAATGTGTCCGAGCAACGTAAGTAGTGTGAAGAAACGTTACAGGCTGATTGTTATATTTTATTATTATAATTATAATTAAGACAAAGCAAATTTTATCTTCAATGTTACCAGCCAACACAGTTTGTGCTGAATTATACACAATGTTAATTTGTATAGAACTAAGTATATATACTTAGTTCTATACAAATTAACATTGTGTAATGTGTATAATCCTCTGAGTAACTTTATATCTATCGATCAGGTCTAGATTTTGAGTAATCCGTTTTCAAATTCTTAGAATTTTATCATTTTGTTTATTGTGAACTATTTTATTAATCAAAACAATTTTCCATAAATGTCTTGTAAAGTATAAGTCCTATTCTATTTAACGCACTATGAAACAACTCTCTACGATTTCCCATCACTGAAATATAGATGTTTTAAATTTGATAGCTTTTTCTATATAATACAGGTTTAGGATAGAATAGTTTTAAATAGAATTTATTATTGTCTAAGCTGCAAAAAACAATAAATACAAACATTATATTGCGCACCTATACGTGTGTAATCAATCCTCGTGCCTAAACAGACGGTTATGATAACAACTCGCCTCGTTTACGTTGAGTAGTACGTTTCGAAAACACCGGAGGCTCAGCTAACATCCTAATTATCACTTCGCACAAACAAACCATTCCAGAAACGTCTTCAATTAAGGCCAAAATACCCAAAGTGACAATAATTTACGACCATCATTTGACTCATCATTCTTTTAATGTCCTTATTTACCTCTCAGGGGTCTCAGGTAATCAAGTGTCTTGCTCGAAATAGACATAATTGTGTGTCATTTGCAGTTAATAGGGAAGCGGACCTCGTGAGTCTTTGTAATTTCCTTTGTAACTTTATATCATGGATCATTGTATCCACAAGCCACGGAAAGTATGTAATGATAAAAATATGAAACTGTCAGTTTTTATTGAGACTGAGACGTGAAACTACAATATTTCTATTCAATTGTTGAGATAAAGTACAGTGACCGTACTACTAAGCAACAATGTATATATTGTGCTGAGAGAAAAGGATGGTGATAACCGTCCTGTACCGCCCTGTCTCACTTTTAGGCCTTGGTCACGAAGTCAGCGGAAGCGAGGCAGCGACACGCGACGGCGCCGTAAAGTCGCGGGGAGCGGCGACGCGGCAACGCTGTACCCGGTCTCGAAGTCAACGGGCAAAACGCTCGGCACTAGAGCGGTGTAATCGCAGAATACTACAGCTCAACATTACGTGAATGCAGACGCGTGGGTACCGCTAGCTTGGTTAGAACCGCTCGTACGCCATTAGCCGCCTGCTGCCCGCACCGCTGCCTTCAAGGCCGGTTTCATATAAATGTATGCATTGAAATGCACCGCTATCCGCGCTGCCACCGCTCCCGCTGACTTCGTGTCCGCGTTACATCGGATTTATGATGGTTTTAAGACCGGTGGCGCAATAATCACCATATCTGCTGTTATTCTCATATTTATTATTTATTTATTTATTTAAACTTTATGTACAATAGTGGTACATGGGCGGACTTAATGCAACAGGGCATTCTCTACCAGTCAACCTTTGGGTTAAAAAGACCACAATGTGGTAGGTGTACAAGTAAAAAAACATGTCATTATCGAAAAAAATGTGTGCATATATATATATAATAATAATAATAATAAAATACATATATATGCTAAAATAATAGACTAATAAATACGGTACTTTATAATAATCTTTCTAACTAAGAGAACTCACAATAATTATAATTATTGCGAAAACCAAACTAAGAATGACAGGCCTTTAAGTAGTGATTTCTCATTTTACGCTTAAAAGAGAATTTAGACTCGGCCTTCTTGATGTCAAGGGGTAGCATGTTCCAGAGTTTAATGGTAGAAATAGCATAGGAATTAGCCATAAACCCGGTTCGGTGAGAAGGAATGTGTAGAAGTAAGTTTTTGGATGCGCGAAGGTTAAGGCAATGAGAACTGCCTAGCACTTTAAAAATTTTGTTTTAAGTAATCAGGAGCACAAGGCATATTTAGCATATAATTTTAGCTCAGTTATTGATAGAGAGGAAGAGTCTCGACCACAACTGCAGATACTCACAGCCACCATTACTGGTCATCAAGACACTCCACGGTTACTCTTTTAAAAACTTAATGGTTTTGTTTTCCATAATTCGCATATTCGTCTTTTTATAGGTATGACAGGACAGTATAGACCAATTAATATAGTGAGGGTAAGTGTGAGCAACACATTAATATTTACAATGTAATTCCAAATTACTCTGTTTGTAGACTCTTAGTTTCGTGTTCTCGACAAAATTAGATTTCACTTATAACGGTTGGAAACTAAAGAAGTAATATTGCTTTAGTTTCCAGTTCCAATCACCTTCCTGACCCGTATTCCAGTTACTTGGGGTCGGCGCACACATTTGCTTCTTCCATTCCCCTGTCAGACACCATAGCATCATTTACCTACTCGTTTTTCGTTCATAATCAAAAACTGACATATTCAAGGTAAGAAAAAAAAAAAATTAGGTACCTTTTAAGATTTCAACTTCATTACCTGTTATTGCTAAGATCAAGCACCTTCAAGGTTACTATGCGTAATAAAGCCCCTATTTCCACTCCAATACAAAGGCTAGTAAAAGACAGGTTTAACTCCACGAGGACTTTACTTTGACGTAGAGCACGGATCAACTGGATTGCTCCTGAAAGCGAATGCATGGACTTGTTAAAGATATGAGAAGAAGACGAACAGGATATTGTGGCGTTACAACTGGAGTTTGATTTCTTTGCCGCAAGGTGGATGGATGTATGTCGTGATTGTTTGAGAGAACCTGTCAGATGATGAAAGAAAGTGTAAAACATTTTAGGTCTGAGTTTGAAAGTTTTTTCTTGTTATTCTATTTTTATATATTTTATTTCTGTCTTTCTCATAGTAAGTTAAACAACATGCGTTGTTCACGCATATGCCTTATAATTAATATCTGTATACCTTGGAATTTTCTGTAACTTTATGCATTTTTATGACACAAATGAATAAATGATTGGGCTTCCTGAAATTCTTGGTCGAGTCATGACCGCGAGCTACGGTCTACCGTAGAAGTCTTCTTTTGCAGGTGTGCCTCCGTAGGCTTTAGCAAACATTTAATGTGTTAATTTGCATCAGTTTAACTTTCCCGCCAGATTACAGTTACATCCCACGTAATGAATCCATAAAGTCCCATAAAAACAGATAAAGCCTCAAATTTTTACGCTTCACGCCCCAAATTTCGTTTTATCCAATTTTGACAAGCGCAAAAAAGAGTGTTTTGATTGACATCACAGTTTTTCATCGGCGGATATGTAGATTATATGAGCACAAAATACGCGGCAAATACATGTTGAAAATAAAAGTGTTCAGTTGAACTGGCGCGATGGCGTTCTGTTTAATATTTATGAGATCCCCTTGCGGATGAGATAGCCAGCTGAAAGTTTCAGCCCCTGGACGTCTCTAAACGGCCATGTGCACGTTCGCCTCAACAATTTTATTGCCAACTTTCATCACATTTAACATCACGAAATAAAGAAGGGTTTTTTTTTTTGTTTAAAAACTAGCCGTGCCCGTGACTTCGTTTGCGTAGAGGTTTTTATATATTTATTAAAACTTTATGCAACACAAAGGATACAAAGGCGAACTTGCATGCCTCAGGCATTCTCTACCAGTCAATCATGGGTGGTGAAGAGATAACATGGCAGGTACAAAAAATAATAAGTAGATATTATATATTTTATGTTTTTCTCACTAAGGTAAAACTGTGGTAATTAAGGAATCAAATTATGTTACCTTATGAAGTCCTATTAAAATCGGTTCTGCTGTATCAATGATTAGCCCGGACATAGAAAGATAGCTGAACAAACAGACTGACAGACAATTTTAAAAAGTTTGTTTTTAGTATCGTAAAGTAAATGCAAAAGCACTTAAACTAATTTTAAATTCATAGAAAATACTTCCTTTTTATTTTAATGTACATAACTATTTTATAAAAGCATGTCATTACGAAAGGATAACATCATCTTAATACAAACTTGTGGTCTAACAGTGTTCGAAATTTGACCATCGTTTATTTTACTTATTATAAAAATACTAGCTTGCTCGTTACTGTTTAAATCTGATGCTTCTAAGTTTGCGCAATTTTTGTACCTACAAATTAATGCATCACGTAATAATATCTTTATCTTTACATAGTATAAAACAAAGTCGCTTCCGCAGTCTGTACGGTTAGATCTTTTCAACTACGCAACGGATTTTAATGCAGTTTTAAGCAATAGATAGAGTGATTCAAGGGAACGGTTTATATGCATAATACATCCATATTATTAGTAAGTAAATTACACCAGCGCGAAGCCGGGGCGGGTCGCTAGTATAAAAATAAACATTATTTCATATAATGTCAAAATATTATCATTATTTTAAACTAAAGAAAAGACATGCCTTTAAGCCAAACTTATTGGGATAGGATGTGGTGACGGTGAGAATCAGATAAAACAAAGCAATGAGTTAGGAAATACCGGCCACATCCAATTTAAATTTAAGAAAAAAATTACGCGTTAATGTGTTATTTACAGCCAAATTGTCCAATAAATATCATTTAATCATTAATTTAATCACGGTCACTTGATTTCTACAAAACCATCCTTTTTCTAGTACATTAATAATCATACTCTTAGTCAGTTGATAATTATATTTATTTAGTCATTGAAATTGAGCAAAGAATATCTTCATCATTATATCTGAGGATTTTAGAGATCACTTACCTTCAGTCTTATAAAATTTGTTCCAGGAAAGGTCCAAATGCGTTGTATGGTCATTAACCTCTAGCACTTCAGCCAACAAAGGTAGACTGTCACTTGTCAAATCATTGCATCTTAAATTTAATCTAAAAACATGAAAACAAAGACAGATATTATAAGAGTACCTATTAGACTGGATTGATGGAATGTGCTAACGAGATACCGCGGCTCCGAAACGCAAGAGCAACTAAAGGTAGATATTTAGCACAGAACAGATAAAAGAGGTTAGAAAGGAAATAGTTCCTGATTTGTATGAGAACGCGTGTCGCCGCTTGTCTCTCCACTCTTTAGCTCTACTACAAGCAAGACGCCCGTTACGTATGCGAATTACGCACACAAATAAATTACACACACTTAAATCGAGAGCTTGCTACTTATTATAACTCACTGTTGATAAACATGCGCCGTGCATCACGGCCAATCAGGGCAAAGGATAAAACGTCAATGGTTGAAGTGTGGCGCATGTAGAACATTGTAAGTGGACTTGGTCATTGCGTTTATTAAGCGAATACACAACGGGCAATGTATACTTTTTGTAACTTGTTGCAATAATGTTGTTAATGTTCGGAATTTCATAGTGATCAGAATATTTTTAAGTTTTTTATAAATAAAATTGTAACTAAATGTTATTTTCGACTTATCGATTGAAAGATATACCTCCTCGCTCTATACTTGCGGTATGATTTTTTTTTACAAGTTATGATTGCACAACACGGTATTTTAAAGCAGAGCTCTGTGTTCCGAAGTAATCCGAAGCGCACTAAACGCGGTGAATGAATTAATCGGTCGCGCTATGATTGTCGTATCATAAATGTGGCGCGCTCGCCACGCCCACATTACCATTCCAACCTTATTCATCTATTCCGTGATATTTAGCCAATAGCAGTATGACATTTCCCTACAATCCACCTTGACATAACTTTCCCCGAAAAAAAAAAGCTATTAACAGGCTGCACTTAAGTGTAGGCTTGAAAATAACATCATATAGAAAAGAACTTGCCAGTACTCGGTTTTTAGTATTCGATGTTCTTTCGTTTTGATATGATCATCACCTATAGCATAATTCAAATTCAATAAAAAATGGATGTTGCATTAAGTAAGACGCGTTTACCAAAACAAACTAGCCCCACTTGTGACAAATAGGTTGTGGTTGCCATATAATGTTGCCTTATTGATGAAATAGAATACTACCTTGTTATATTTTTATTTGATAAAGTTTTTGTGTGACATAGCCCTTAGGAACTGTCTATTTTTTGGGGATAAACGATAGCTGTGACAATCTACAATAATTATTGTTTAAACAATTCTAAATTCCAAGATATGCCAGACATATGTACATATATAAATTATTTGCTGGGGAACCAAATGTACAGCCCTGATAGATATATTTCAAACCGTAAAAGGAAATGAATATTGTGCTGCTACTGGGACTAAAATGAAAATTCATATTTTCAGGGTTCCGTAACCGAATGGCAAAAAACGAAACCCTTATAGTTTCGTCATGTCTGTCTGTCTGTCCGTCCGTCCGTATGTCACAGCCATTTTATTCCGAATCTATTAACTATACATGTGAAACTTGGTAGGTAGATGTATTCAGTAAACCGCTTTCCGATTTTAAGAAAAAAAAGAAAAAATATTTAAAATTAAAGGGGGCTTCCGGCTTCCCCTTCCCCATACATGGAATTGAACTGAAAATATTTTTTTTCATGAAACCTATGCATGTATGGTATCTATAGACAGGCCTTTAAAAATGACATTGAGGTTTCTAAAACTACTTTTTCATAAAGTCAATCGTTTAAGAGATATACGCTACCAAAGTGGTAAATTGTGTCCCCCCTCTAACTTCTATAATAATGGAGTGAAAATTAAAAAAGATATATGCTGTAGATCTTAATTTAAACTTTTAACCAAAATTGGTTTGAATGAGTATATTTTCTAAAACTGCAAATATAACTTTGTAATTCATACAAACACTATAAAAAACAAAGTTATTTGGCGTGTTACTACGGAACCCTTCATGGGTGAGTTTGACTCACACTTGGTCAATTTTTTTAGTTTCAAGAATGGTTATATTCTCAAAAGATTATTGGACTGTTCATTTGTATGTGATTTTACATTTAAACAATAATTAGTCGTTGTCTAAGCATAAAGTAAAACGTAAGTAAATCATAAATTACATTGCAACATTACATGGACATAAAAGAATTCACAAAACACATTAGAAGGGTAGTTGATTCTAAGATTTCATTTTCGGATGTCGAGGTACCTACCCTCATATTATGTACTATTAAAAAAAAATTAACAAAAAATAGAACCGACTTCCATATCAAAATACTACAAAGCCAAAAATAACTTTAATTTCGGTATTATTGGTTTCGGATTTTCTTTTTTTTCACAGCGCCTTCCGAAATTAAAGTTATTTTTGGCTTTTTAGTGTTTTGATATGGAAGTCGGTTCTATTTTTTGTTAATAATTTTTTTCACACTTTTTAGTGGGTCTGTTTGTAATTTATCTAGTTACAAAAGCCATAATGTCAACAACTTATCACTTTTTACAAAATATTGCTTTTCCCGATGCATAGCCGTTAATAGGGAAGATGCAAATATAATATTTATGAAAATTTTATGATTGAAATGTTAAAAAAATATAAAAGAAGGGCCACTGCACCATTTTTATTTTATATAATGTTGATTTTTAACAATAATTACGAATTAAAAATGACTTGAAACGAAACGTATTTGAAAACACCAATCAGCGCTTAGTGACGTCACTCCTGTTATAACAACTTATTTGAGGTTATGATTGTAAAAGTGAATATTATTTTACGGGAATATTAATTGGGTTTTTTAAAATAAAAATGGAGGTTGGGTTTATCAAAGCAGACTCCAGGAATTTACCAAGAGTTAGTCGAAAGTGCAGAGTTTTCAAGTGTAGAAATGAAAGGGACTAAATTACTACGGTACGTATAAATCATAGTTGTTTAACTTTGTATTTTATTAAGCGGCTTCTACATATATCAGTTATTTCGATCGTTCATTTATAAGGGTATATAGGTCAGTGGGTCGTCTTAGGATAGACACCTGTACACCTTTATCATGGATATTTTAATATTTTGAGAACCATGTGTTTCTGTGATTAATGAACACTCTGAAGATGGATCTGAAACATGAAAGACATAATAATATAGTTATTCATTAGAAAGCATTATCCTTATATTATTATAAATTTGAAAGTTTGAATGTTTATTTGTCTCTAGTATAAGAATAATCTGAAAGAATAAATCAAATTTATACCCGGTGTATTATCAATGCTTTCAAGAATTTCACGTTTTTTCCTTTTCATTATTACTGATCTAGGTTTCAGTGGCATCATTCTGTTTTGGCATTCAAGAATATGAGGTACCACACCTTTTTTCAGGAAAAGTCTTCCTCCACACATTTTAAACTTTATCCAATTTTCGTCGTCGTTCTCCAACTGCAAAATTAAAATGACGTTATAGACAAGTTTTGTAAGTATTAGGTAGGTAACTAACGTATTTTTGCGTACAAGCAGATTAACTACAAAATATAACAAGTATATTCGCCGACTTACGTTAAAGTGATCTTCACAGCATCGAATAATGGTCTTTGGAGAATAATTGTCATTTCTCTTTGCAGCTTGAACCACTTTTTTCTCAGTTTTGGGTAAGAAGAGGTCCAGTCACAAAAAAATTATTTGGAAACTTTGTTGAAGTAGTTAAACGAAATTTAGAGTCAACACGGCTTTTATCGGAATTTTAGTGGTATTGTTATGATCACCTGATGATTGATGGATAGTCCATTTTAAATTTTCCCAAAAAAAATCGCGAAAGTTGAAAAAATATGTATAAGTATGAGCCAGCGACGAACAAGTACGACTAGTGACAGACAGGAATGACGTCATCGGAACTATAGGTCCGTTTTCGCGCGAAAATGTAAACTGTCAATTTAAAACCGCATTTTATCCGATAAATTACAAAGATTTAATTTTTTTTATATATTTGTGGTCTATTCTACATGGAATTCTTTAAAATGAAAACAAAAATAAAAATATTGCATCTTCCCTATTTTTGAGGAGTTTTCCTGGTACTTCACCATCAGCTCTACATCACCATATGTATTGTGACGAGCATAAAATGTTTAACATCCGTACTCAAGTAATCGAATCGCAATCCACGAAATACTTATTATTGAGTAGTTTCAGTGGCCATCTGTGGTCTTCATCTGATGATGAAGACCACAGATGGCCAAAGTACTATTTGGAAAAGTTGAACTGATGTTCAACTTCCCCAAATAGTACTTTTCGAAAGCAACTTCTCAAGGTACTATAAGAAATACCCAAAACGCTATGTACCTATAATATTTGAAGAGTTCCCTTGATTGCTCCATGATCCCATCATCAGATCCTGATTTCGTAACAATGGGACCAACTAGAAAGTATACCCTTTCAAACGCAAAAAGAATTTGCCAAATCGGTCCAGCCGTCTCCGAGTAATGAGGTAACATACATAAAAAAAAAAGTTCAAGACGAATTGAGAAACTCCTTTTTTGAAGTCGGTTAAAAATCATGAGTATTTTTAAACTTATATTTGCTTTTTGTTCCCAGTTTAAAAAGGTGCAAATTAGAACAGCTTAAGGTAGGGATGAAATGAGCATAAAATAAATAGAACAAGCGAAGATATTTTTGCTCATGGGTTTACATAGTACGCACCTTCGAATTACAGCCCCGAGCATAATTTGCTCAACAAGGCATTTGAATCCCTCGTCTTTTATTTTGTTTTCTGATAAATCCAAAATATCCAATTCACGGTTACTGAGACGATGTAGAACTCTGCGTAAAAACTTAGCTCCAATTCTGCAATAAATATTAACTTTCAATTGAACCTGTCCTGTTTATTCCGACCGGGACATATGAATAGGCAAATGCGTGATATAGGGTTCCGTTATGTTTTTAACTATACGGAACTTAATTAGTGTAGGTACGGTTCGAATTGGTCATCTCCTTTGGTGAAGAACCGGCAAAAGACTCGATAGTTACTATTCGGATTTACAAAATTACTACTATATTTATAAATGCTATTTTTGGAACGACGAGATGTTCGTTTGGTGGTTATTCCCACGAAAATCCTGATCCTGTGATTTTTTATTAGGAATGAGTCCACTCTTGACCCCGATCACACCTGATAGTAAGTATTAGATGACATGAGAATGTGTTTTTTTTATTTTCCAACGAAAATCCTATTATTTAGTACAGCCATTCCCGAATGGCTGTAATCTCGGGGGATTAGCCTGGACAAACAGAAGGACAGACAGATATAAATAAAAAAAAAAGTGTTTTAGTTTCGTGTATATAACGAGAAGCACATTACAAAACACTGTTAGTTTTAATTAACCGACTTCTAAAAAAGGAGGAGGTTCTCAATTCGGATGTTTGTTTGTTTTTTTTTTATGTTTGTTCGGGCATAGCTCCGTCGCTTGCAAACCGATTTGAAAAAATATTTTTTTTTTGTTGGAAAGGGTATACTTTCCAAATGGTCTCCTGAAAATTTTATCGAAATCGGACAAGCCGTTTCTGAAAAATAGACAAAAGTCTGAAAACAATATTTACATTGACGACCTTTTCGTTTACTCTGCTGGTGAAGGTGATAAGTAATTGACATTTTGGCTTTTGTAACTAGATTAATTACAAACTGACCCACTAAAAAGCGCGAAAATAAAAACTTTTTTGCAAAAAATAAAACCGACTTCCATATCAAAACACTACAAAGCCAAAAATAATTTTAATTTCGGAAGGCGGTGTGAAAAAAAAAGAAAATACAAAGCCAATAACACCGACTACCGAAATTAAAATTATTTTTGGCTTTGTAGTGTTTTGATATGGAAGTCGGTTTTTAATTTTTGCAAAAAAGTTTTTATATCACAGTCAGACACTTGAATTTCAATTAAACGTATAGATTGGTGTGGTTGATTCGGTGCTCTGAAATCAAAAGCTATTTACTTGCATCCACTCAGCACCACTTTTTTCAGAGCGTTTGCGTCTCCCAACATTCGTCCAAGATGATAACACGCGTCGGCATGATCCAAGAAATTGCTCGTCAGGTCCAGACGTTTTACGTACTGGTTACGCGCCAATGCCTCACACATTGCTCTCATACCTACTGGGTTCACGCCGTAGTACTGAAAATAATTAAACAGAAAATAAGAGTCACCTTTTAAATCATTGGCAATTAATTAAGTCTTTATGTCAAGAGTGGATAGGTTACTTTTAGGTAAGCGTGCTCCATCTTCAACCACATCATCACTTACCTTAGGTAAGATGGTTGTCAAACGCGGGCCTATTATCAATAAAAAAATAATCTAATTATGTTTAACAGAAGGGCTCGTTGCTTGACAAAAGGCTAAGCAGTGAAGTTCAACAGCTTCGGGTTATACATTTACATTTGTTTGTTTAAACGTGCTCAGCTTTGAAAGTACTGGGTGGATTTGGATGAAATTTGATATGGAAGTACAGCTTGAAAAAGTTTATAGGTATTTTGCCCGATTCCAAAAGAAGGGTTATAATTTTATTGTGATAAAGTCCACGGCAGTTAAACCCGACGCGACTGTAAGTTCAGTTACAAAAGTTGTTCTGTCTGTATTTATATTTTTATGGAGTGGATTTCCCTTCGTTTTTAAGTCAAGAGTGAATAGGTTACTTTTAGGAAAGCGTGCTCCATATTCGACCACATCATCACTTACCATCAGATGAGATGGCGAGCCTATTATCAAAAAAAAAACTGGTCCGTTTGTTTCATTGTTTTCAACAATGACTTGAAATGCGCAAATGCTGAACTTTGTAATATGCCTGAATGTTTAAGCTTTTTTTTTTCTTTAACGTGGTAAAATTATCAAATAAGTCCTCCCACTCTGGGCAGGGTGGGAGGGACTGTCAGACTTTTACTGACTAAAATCCACGGTGTTCCTTCAATAGCCCTTTACGTACCGGGACCACGGTAACGGGATGAGTCCCACGACCCCGGCAGGCTTCGGCCCTCTGCAGAGGGGGCCTCGTCATGTTGCTGACGCTCGTTGAGGCGCGCGTGGAACACAACGCGCCGTCGACCCGGGCATGGTCCATGGTCGGACAGCGAGTTGCTCTTTACTCGCTGTCCGCATGCCCGCGCCTTAGGTGGCCGGAGATCGTCGGCCGACGTCCGATGCCGTGGGCGTCTACCACTGCGGCTGGGCTGGAGGGAGGACGCCATCCTCTCCCTCACGCAGCCCGCCTCCTCCTTCGGAAGCATGACTGCTTCGCATAAGGAGGCGACCGCTTCCAACTCCCTCTCGCCCCGCAGCATGGCCTCGACCAAGGCCGGGCGCGAGAGGTCTCCGCCTATTGTCGCCGTGAGGACACGTCGGCGCTCTGCCCAAGCTGGGCAGTCCTGCACCGTGTGCTCGACTGTGTCCTCAGGGCGACCCTCGCAGTGGTGACACCCAGGCGTCTCTTCCTTACCCATCAGACACAGGTACCTCCCGAAACTTCCGTGTCCGGTGAGGACCTGCGTCATGCGGTAGGTCAGGACGCCGTGACGCCGATCTAGCCACTCCTCAAAGAGGGGTCTTACCGCCGCAATTGCGGCGTGCCCGGAATGTTTAAGCTAGGTTCAAAATAATAACAAATCTACGCAGTTTTTGTTTTATTTAATACTAGTACTCACGCGGGGCTTCGCTCCCGTGGATTCTATCACGGTAAAAACATAACTCTCCTTTTTTGCAGTCGGGTAAAAAGTAGCCTATAACCTTCCTCAAGCTTCAAGCTACTTCCATACCAAATTTCATCAAAATCCACCCAGTACTTTCGAAGATTAGCGCGTTCAAGCAAACAAACAAACAAACAAACAAACAAACAAACAAACTTTTCCGCTTTATAATATTATTAGTATAGATTACTTAAAAATCATGCAAGTACATTATATAACTATGTATGTAATGCTGACACTCAACGATATACATAAAGTAATACTTGGTTTAAATTCATAGTTTGAGAAGTATGATTGGATTTATTCATTAGATAGTGTTTCAAAGCGGGTGGAATGACAACTTTTTTCCTTGAAAATTATGTTTTAATGACGTCATTAAGTAGTAAGCTACAAACGTATTTCTGACTGTACGAGAAAAAGTTTGGATTGACAGAAAAAACAACAAAACATGTTAAAATTAATAGAACAATACTTACTTTTAAATTAATTTCTTCTGTTAACAATCCTCTGTGAAAAATCCTTACTGGAATTATATTCATTTCTTTACATATTTCTAGGTATAGGTCTTGACCATCATCTGCGTATTTCTTTTCCGGTTCTGAAATTGATAATTATTTTTTTCATTGATACTAAGGTGCATTATTTGTGGGTGCTGATAGGCAATACCTCAAACTATCTTAGTATATCTCATCTAAATGGGTTCAGTGGTTTAAGCGTAAAAAATTAAAAGTCAAACAAACAGATACAGTTACGTTTGCGGTTATCTAATACATCCTTACTAATATTATAAATGCGAAAGTAACTCTGTCTGTCTGTGTGTTACGCAATCACGCCTAAACTACTGAACCGATTTTAATGAAGTTCGGTACGGACATAGGCTAGAGCTTGAGAAAGGACATAGGCTGCTTTTTAATGCGAAAAAAGGTCTGTAAGGGGTTGAAATAGGGAATGAAAGTTTGTATGGAAATTGCGTCATATTTTAGACTTTTGATTAGATATTAATAAATACGACATTCAAATTATGTATCAGTTTTATTTTCAAAATAATTAGTCTAAAAAATTAAAAGTGCTGCCGAAAGTCATTATTCCGCGCGGACGAAGTCGCGGGCACAGCTAGTTATATACAAAAATCTCGTGTCACAGTGTAAGTTCTTCCGAAACGGTTGGACCCATTTTTATGTGTTTTTTTTTTGAATATTTCGTAATATTGGTTTTTTCGGTAGAAAAATCATCTAATGACTCCTCCCGCTGTGAGTGGAGTGAGTAGTGTCAGACTTCTACTGATTATAAACCTACCCTGTTCCTTAGGTTCCGGGGCTGCAGTATCTCATTAGACCATTACTGCAACCCCGAATATTTATTAGGTCTGAGAATAGGTCATAAGGGTATTTTTAGGGTTCCGTAGTCAACAAGGAACCCTTATAGTTTCGCCATGTCCGTCTGTCTGTCCGTCTGTCCGCGGTTTAGCTCAAAAACTATTGGTACTAGAAAGTTGTACTTTGGCATGAGTATACACGTTAATGACGCTGAAAAAGTGGTAAAATAACATTTTGAAAAAAACAATTATTTAGGGTACCTCCTATACATGTAAAGTGGAATGATAATTTTTTTTTCGTTCTTCCCATAGTGTGGGATATCGTTGGATAGGTCTTTCAAAAATATTAGGGGTTTGGTAAGACGATTTTTTGATTAAGTAAACCGTTCGTGACTTATCAAGCTTTATAGTACCAATTTTCGTTAGAGTCAAGTGTCCCCCCCACTATCAACTAAACGGTTATAGGTAGAAATTCACATGTCACGGCAGTAGTACCTATATATAACGAAATTTAAAGGAAAACTATCACACATAAGTGGCCTTTACAAGTTTACGAGTAATAGTCGACCAATTGTATTTGACTCGAAAATTTCGAACAACTCTATAGAAATGTCGATAGATGGCGCTAAGCGCCAGTTGTATCGTGCTAGCTTCTTGTGACGATTGAGTAGTGTAGAATAAAATAAAAAAGTAAAGTAAAGTAAAATTCAAAACACCGGCTATGACAAGTTTTATACAAATCTCTAAAAAAAAATTGAAACTTTCCGTGCAAAATTGTCGGATCAGGTGAGGATTTGTATAGGAAGTCAAATTAGTTAGGTAGTCATGTTTGGCTTTTAGTTAGAGCATGATACGAAACGATCAGTCAGCGAATACGACACGCACTTTGCTGTTATAAAAACTACGGAACCCTACACTGCGCGTGGCCCGACACGCACTTGACCGGTTTATTTTTTTCACTAGAAATAATTGATATGGCAAAGCAACATTTGCCAGGTCAGCTAGTAATGCATATAATTATGTTAGCTGATATGAAGTATGGCTACAGATGAAGTATGGCGAGAATGTTCTAACGAGAAAACGCGACCCCAGATCGCAAAGGCAACTGAAGTAACAAGGATGATTTGGAGACACTCCAACCAGAACAGGAGGAGTTTCGGACGGAGTGAAACTTCTGAATAGATTTCCTTCATAAAAAATAGGTCTTAAATTTTTAAGGAAAAATCTTTCAATTAACTTAAAATGGAAACACAGTATCATGACACATTAATACCCTTAATTTAAGGAAATTGTGTGCGTGTCGCGTTGGCCGCTAACATTGCATGAGTGTATGCGTCTGCGTAAGGATATTGTGTGACGCACATACGTTTTGCGTTTAGTATGGATAACTATTTTATAAAAAGTGCCTAGATTTAGTTTCAATTAAATTAGTTACGGATGTTGTTTTAGACCCATAATTTAATATTCTAATTGGGGTGTCTGAGGTATTGCGCTTAATCTGTTACACGTTGTATATTATAGTAAATATAACTTATATTTAACACACCTGGATAAAACAAAGCTGCTTCAATGCCCGGGTCTGGGATACCAGGATAGTCGTAATACGGATGTCTTAACACTGAGCTATCAGACACAGCTATACATTTGGCACAAATCTCTCCACTGCCAGGGCCATAAAGACCTTCTTTGAACAATTTCATCTTGGGACTGTCTTCGGGAGGTGGAATGTAACCCTCTAATGTATCTTCTGATTCTGATGACGATAAATAAATAGGAGGTATGAAGACTTCCATAATAGCCTCGTTTTCTTCTCCAACCGATTCTTTGCTCGCCATTATTTAAGTTTATTTGACGCTTAAACAAGATGCTAATCTTAGAATAAATTTTATTATATCTTGCGTGCTATTTTATTTTCGCATGCAGTACTCGTGTCAGTTTTGACGTGCTAATAAAATTTTCTTAATAACTGTCAAGGCTTTGCACGTTCTACAAGTAATACACAATAAGGTTGACGGGCCGATCGATAAGAATTTATTGGCAGACTGCGTTTTTTATGACTGAAGGTAACAGTGTAAATCTCAGGAAAATTCTTATAATTTTAAGCGTAAATATAAAGATGAAGCCAACATATAAAGATGGGTCAACAGCCTAATGACTGAGGCACCGGACTTGTGATGCGAGGCTTTCGGGTTAGAACTCAACCCATTACACTATTAACGTGAACTCACTTTAGACACAAGCATATTCAGCTTAGTTTGAGGGGTTAGCAAAATTGCTATTAATTTGAATTCTACCAAAATTAAGAAGAAGAACAAATTTTATTTTCATTGTTACAATGACTTTCTTAATTCTATAATTATTATTTAGTTTGTAACCGTGTGACGAATTCTTATGTTGGTCGGTGGTCCCCAAACTAGGTCATACCTGTATCTTGGGAACCTGAATTCCGGTACATAGTCATAAAAAATGTACCGCAATTCATGACTATGTACCGCAATTGCTAGTTCGCTTTATGAAAAGAAAAAAATAGATAGATATACTCTTTATTTTTCACTATAACAGAATTAAATGAGGACTTATAAACTAAATAGTGTTACAATGGGTGGTCTTATCGCTTAAAGCGATCTTTTACAGACTACCTTTGGATGGATTTGATACAGCAGGAGAAAATAAATACTCGGGTAGTCCATGGTGTACTATTCACTTATACAACGTGTAACGGAAACGCCATATCTATCCAAAAGGGCTGAAGACAACATCCGATATGGAGTCTCTATGTACAGTTTCAGCACAAAATACCTGACTCAAAGAATTGATACCAAATTATTGGTTTCATATATTTCTTGAATACCAATCATAACAAACGTGTCACAGCACTACGAGGGTCAATAACTTTCCACGTCACTTGCCAATAACACGATAATTCTTTTCGTTCTACTTAATTTGAAAAATTCGGTCTCTGGTATCAGTGTATTGGAATTTGTAATAAGTTCTACACACGTAGGCTTACGATTACATAACCCTTGCCATATCGTTTGTTATCATCAAAAGAAGCTATGCACTTGGT
The DNA here is from genome assembly GCA_943138885.2 of Tholera decimalis. Taxonomy (NCBI): domain Eukaryota; kingdom Metazoa; phylum Arthropoda; class Insecta; order Lepidoptera; family Noctuidae; genus Tholera; species Tholera decimalis. The sequence continues at coordinate 9,412,994 of OW964552.2, read as the reverse complement.
ATGTATATACCCTTTAAATTACACGTTATATACAATACATAAGTAATAACCTACATACACAATACACATATACTAATGGATTATTAAATTTTTGAAAAATAATGTTTGTTTTTGATAAATTCAGGTAGATAAATTCGTTTATCTTGCGTAAATTCTATCATATTAGCTCCTTATATTTAAACAGTAAACCGAAACAGTTACGTAATCTTGATTATTTGCCAATACAATAATATATATTACCTACAACTGCTAATCTCGAAGTAGCCTGAGAACGACCGTTATGAAGCAACACACATGACTCAGTATCAACCTGCGCTCATGCGTCGTAACCACCTTTTGTTTTTTTAAGGATGGGAAATCATTCAATGACTGCCTCCCGATCTGGGCGTAGTGAGAGAGTGTGTCAGACTTTTACTGACTAAAACCCATCCGTGTTCCATCATATGCCCTTCGTGTTCCGAGGCCGCGGTAACTCTTTCGAACAATTCCGCAACCCAGGCAGGCAACGGCCCCTTGTGGCCCCGACAATTTTGCTGACACTCTATGAGGTGCGCTTGGAATATGACGCACCGTCTACACGGGGCTGGTTACAGTCAGACGGCAAGCTACCCATTACTCGCAGCCCGCAAGCCTACGCCTACGGTGGCTGGGAGTCACCCTGCGACTGCCGACCACCGCAGCGTCTTCTGCGGCGGCTGGGGCGCAAGGGCTGTGAGGGCCTTGAGACCCGCCTCTCCCTCGCGCATCCCGTCACCTCTGCAAGCTCTGCCCAAGTGGGGCAACCGTGCATCGTTCTTCAGGGCGATCCTCACAGTGCTAACACCCGGGCGTTTCCTCCCGCCGAATCCGACACAAGTAGCTCCCGAAACAACCGTGTCCGGTAAGCACCTGCATGAAGCGGAAGGTGAGGACGCCATGACGGCTCCTTAGAGAGGAACAGGAACAGGACCTCTATGGAATTTGAATGTTTGCTATCACAATATGGCTTAAGTTTAGAAATTAGAAAACCTACCAGATTAAAAAGTAAAACCTGTATAGATAATTTTTTACACAATTTTCGAAAGCAATGTAAATCTCAAATTATCGAATTTTCATTGTCTGATCACACGTCACAATTAATAGAATGCCCTATAAAAAAACAAGGCGAAATTAAATTCTGGCGCATAAAACAACGCGATTACAATATGGAAAATATCAATAAATTTAAGACATGTATTAAGAGCTTATCATTCTCGGATATGTATTCAACTGATAACCCAAATGTAGCCTACAATACATTTATGGACACGTTTAAACTCTTCTAAAATCTATGTTTTCCATTTAAAATTACCACAATAAAATCAACAAATAAAACAAAATGGGTGTCGCGGGGCATAAAATTATGTAGTAAGATTAAAAGAAAACTGTTATGGCAATATAGACTAAAGCCAAATAATGTAAACAAAGGCAACTATAAAAACTATGCGCGAAAATATAAAAATATAATTAGGCTAACACAGCGTTCTCAAAATATTAATAGCATAAAAACCTGTAAAAATGTAATCAAAACTACATGGAAAATTATTAATCAGTCAAAACAAAACCCCTCCTCTAGTACGATCTCCAAGCTCAAGATAGGTGACAATAATATAATAACATGTCCGCAAGAGATAGCTAATGCTTTCGGTGATTATTTTGTTGATAAAATTGTTCCTATTGCAAATCGTGGCACTAAAGTTACTAAACACATAGACAGGAGGAGGATCTTGCACCCTGTATCCCCTCAGATGTTGAAGCGATTATATCATCACTGAAAAACACAAACAGTGTAGGATATGATGAAATATCAACCAAAGTGGTGAAATTCACAAGTCAATATATATCAACTCACTTAAGCCACATCATAAATTTATGTATCTCCACAGGTATCTATCCTGATGGACTAAAGACATCTGTAGTGAAACCGCTCTTCAAAAAAGAAAATAGAGAACTTATGGAGTTTTACAGACCCGTCACACTTATACCAGTATTTTCGAAAGTTTTCGAAAAATTCATTCATAAACAACTTTACAGCTATTTGGAGGTACACAATATTCTAGTTAAAGAGCAAAAAGGGTTTAGACAAAAGAAGAGCATAAATAGAGCGGTCTACGATTTTCTACAAGTTGTAATGACAAAATTAGACACTAGGACACCTATCTGCGCTATCTTTTGTGATATGACTCAAGCATTCGACTATGTGGATCATAGAATCTTACTTGCAAAACTAGATCATTATGGTATACGGGGAAATGTTCTAAGTCTTATAGAATCGTATTTGACAGATCGCAAACAATTCGTAGAGATAAAACGCATAAATGAAGCTAATAAAAGAGAAGAAACATATACTTCTCACATGCGATCAGTAAAATATTGTGTGGGACAGGGTACGGTCCTGGGGCCCCCATTATTTATTTTATATATAAATGACTTACCAAAAGTAACCACTCATCCTATGACTTTGTTTGCGGATGACAGTACCGTTGCTATAAAATGTAAAAATAAAAATGAATACGAAGCTGACATAAATAATACATTATTAAATATTATAAACTGGCTAGATAATAATAATTTGAAGATAAATATAAATAAAACGAAACTAATGCAATTTACCCAAAGAATGCCAAAATTTAAAGATTTGAGAATTGACCATAATGATACTGAAATTAGCGAGGATACAAAAACAAAATTTTTAGGACTAACTATTGACGACAATATGAATTGGAAAGCACATACAGAGGAACTATGTAAAAAATCAGTAGTACAGCGTATGCGCTATTTAAACTTGCACCAGTACTTAATATTGATGCCTTACTCACAGCATATCATGGAGCAACTGCTTCATACCTCAGATATGGTATAATATTTTGGGGCAATTCGACAAATAAAGAACTAGTATTCAAAGCCCAGAAAAGGTGTATACGAGCGATGTTTAATCTTAAAATTGAAGATAGCTGTGAACCATATTTTAGAAAATATAAAATCATGACGTTATCTTGTCTGTACATTTTTGAAATCGCGACTTTTATAAAAGCAAATCCTGAACTTTTTGAGACTCTAACAGATACAGTCACTCGTAGCAGGAGGAAAAACACACAAAATATATTGCGATTACATAAAGCAAATACGGCGCTACTACGTAAGAGTATATACGGCATGGCACCAAAAATTTATAATAGGTTACCAGATGAATTAAGAAGCTTAGATGGTAATTCTTTAAAAAAACGTTTACATGATTTTCTAGTCAGTAAAACCTATTATAAAATTAGTGATTTTCTTGAAGGTAAATAATGTGACTAGAAAATACAAATTCAATAAAACTGACATTCTTTTATTTTATTATTTTACACATTATTGATATTTTGACATTTTTTTTTCTTTGTATTGTAATGGCCATGATGAAATGGATTTAATTTAACATTTTTTAATAGCTTACACAATGATTTATATCGTGACATTTTAATTTTTCGTATTGACATGGCCCTGATCAAATGAATTTAATTTTGAAATTTTTTAATAGTTTACACAATGACTTATCGTGATATTTTTATTTTCTGTATTGACAATTCAACAAAACGGACATTCTTTTATTTTATTATTTTACACATTATTGATATTTTGACATTTTTTTGTATTGTAATGGCCCTGATAAAATGAATTTAATAATTTTACTTATATTCTAAAATGCTTAATTGTTTTGTTTGTATTATAAAATTGTTGCTATTCTTTGTTAATTAAATTATCATAGGAGCTAACTACTCTAATAATTTTATGTTGATGCATGTACCTATTTAAATTTTAAATAAAACATATTATCATGTAAAATTTGCATGCCAGTAAGGTAGATCAAGGAGAACGAAATCCAATGTAATGTTAACACCACTGTGTATACCCTTGACCAGCAAATAAATGATTTATGATTATGATTATGATTAGCCACTCCTCAAAGAGGGGACTTACCGCCGCTATTGTGGCGTGCCCAGTCGTAACCACCTTGTGCAGAGAGTTTTTCAAATCAGTGACCTTGTGGCCTCATCCGCTTCTACTAAGATAGCCTTCAGCCGTCGATTCTTTGTTTTCCTTGGCCCTTACCTCTATAACAGTATCCATAAGAAATTAGATGTTCACAAATACTACTTACACGTAAATAATACAATAGTTACACATATGTTGCATGTTTTGTAATAGTCAACCTAATCCCACAAACACAATTTACACACACACACCATATCACACCACACCATACTATTGTTTGTAACTGCACTTATCTCTTTTTAATTTCCTTTTATATTTTAATTTGCTTGCTTACCTTGTATTTTAGAATTGGTATCATACAATGATTTTGTGTAAAACAGTTTTTGAGAGGTGAAATTCTGGTGACCATACATACAGGTTTTGATTTCCTACCACAGGCACCAGTGTTTTTCAGCCAATGTTATTTGTGTTCTTATGTATGCCAATAAATAAATAAAAAAAGAACTTGGCAGTGTACATACACTGCCAAGTTTTTTTTTACAAGTGACAATATTTGACTGCACATTTCTACGAATTTAATCAAGCTTTCAGATAATGTTATCTGAAACATTGTGCAGTCAAATATTGTCACTAGTACCTACATATAAGAATGTAAATGAACCTTGAAAAAATATTATAATATTGGTGACATCACATCTAAATTTTTCATTAGGTAGGTATACGTTATAATCTATTTAATTTAAGTTACATGTGTTGAGTTTGCTTCCTCTACTGTGTCACATAAATTTTTAGAGGTCTTAGCCGCTCGATTGCTTGCGCGAAAAAAAATGGGTGCCTTACTTTGCCAGTGCTTTGGACCACTTAGCGCGCGTTCTGCCCGCTGTTACTAAAACTTAATTTATGAATTGCTCGAGTGGAGTACTTCAAATGTTTTTACTATTATGAGTAGTCCATGAGATAAGAAATAATGTGTGATCGCTTTATTTTAAAAATATAATTACAATAATATTTTACAAGTGTTTAAATTAAAAGTACCACCCATTTTAGCGACATATTGTAAAACATAGGGGTTTAAAAAAAAATAAGAGCAATAAGTATATAGTTATTTATTTTATTCTTAAACTAGGTTTATTACTATACGTATTTTACAGTATTTAAAAACAATTTACATGTAAGAAAGTAGTAAAAATATTATGTAAAACTAGGTGCAGAATTCGCGGATGCGTAAAAGATCGTAACTTTTTTCAGGTATAATTTAGGCCACTTTACATTAAAACTAAAGTACATAGAACAAAAATATTACCACCCCTATAAAGATCATTTTCTTCACTCTTAGATGAATATATTAATTTAAATGGGTTATTCTTAAATTTTTGTCAAATTTATAAATTAAAATAAGCGGCACATATTTTTGCCAATTCGCATTGCCTACCTAAATCTTTAAATCTGTAAATATAGACCGCCAAGTATTCATATTTACTCATACAATAAATAGGCCAAATCCTGACGTTTCGAAAGCGTCATAAATCTCAAAAATAAAGTATTATTTACATTAATAAATTTTTTTTTTTTTTTTTTTATTTAGAATAGGTTCGCGTTTGACCACCATCTCACCTGATGGTAAGTGATGATGTGGTCGAAGATGGAGCACGCTTACCTAAAAGTAACCTATTCACTCTTGACTTAAAGACTCCTAGGTTATAGCTATCGGGAAACACAGACTCCGGCAGGGAATTCCACTCCTTAGCCGTACGCACAATGAAGGTATTCCCAAAACGTTTGGTGCGTATGGGTGGGATGTCCACCATGTAACGATGGCGCTTCGCCGTTTGTCTCGTAGTCCGATGATGGAACGGGCTTGTTGGAATTAAATTGTGTAATTCCATCGCACACTCCCCGAAATGTAACCGATAGAAAACCGATAGACTTGCAACTCGTCGTCGATGTTCAAGGCTCTGGAGCTTTGATTCGACCAGTGCATCGTTGCCAATGAGTCTTTTGGCCCGCTTCTCGATAGACTCAAGCGCGTCCAGTTGGTATTTAGCAGATCCATCCCAAAGATGAGAGCAGTACTCCATACACGACCGAACCTGGGCTTGATAGAGATTGAGCAACTGTTCGGGTGTGAAGTACCGTCTCACCTTTGCTAGGATTCCCAACTTTTTTGATGCTAGTTGAGCCTTAGCCTCGATAAACGGGCCAAAATTGAGGGTAGAAGTTAATGTTACCCCCAGAAGCTCGATATGGTCAGTTATCGGCACAGTTACACCTCGGAAAGTAGGAGCCGGTTCAAATTGGCTCCTTTTTGCGGAGAAGAGACACGCCTGGGTCTTAGCTGCATTAAACTTGACCAGGTTGGCATCGCCCCATTCGGAGACAGCCTTCAAGGTCAAGTTCAAGCGCCCGACCATGTCCTCACGGAGAGACTGGATCTGTGACCCACCAGCTCGCGCGCTGGACACATATCTCTCAGAAACTGTGCTGTCGTCTGCATACCCAAAGGTACCGGGCATTAGCAGATCGTTAATGTGCAGCAAGAATAAAGTTGCTGAGAGAACAGACCCCTGAGGGACCCCGGCATTAATTGCCAATTGGCCAGACGAGCAGCCATCAATGACCACTCGAATGGACCGATCCCTCAGGAAGTCTTCAATCCAAACGCAAAGTTGGGTGGGTAACCCGAAAGAAGGAAGCTTAGCAATAAGGCTATCGTGCCAGACCCTGTCAAAAGCCTTGGAGATGTCAAGGGAAACAGCAAGTGCTTCCCCTTGCCTCTCAATGGCCTCACTCCAGATATGAATGGCATACGCTAGAAGATCCCCAGTTGACCGGTTTTTGCGAAAGCCGTATTGCCGGTCACTGAGGATGTCGTTGGCTTCTAGGTATGCCAGGAGCTTACTATTAAGTACACGCTCCATACTCTTACAGAGTATGGACGTGACTGAAATAGGCCTGTAGTTGGCAGGGTCAGCACGACTGCCCTTTTTGGGTACAGGCTGTACGTTAGCCAGCTTCCATGCTTTCGGCACCTTTCCAGTCTCTAGCGAAAGGCGAAACAGGCGTGTCAAGATTGGAGACAATTCAGGCGCACAAGTTCTAAGAACAATTGCTGGTATCCCGTCGGGGCCACTAGCTTTGTTCACGTCTAGATTACGCAGCACTCTACGGACGTCCTTCTGATGGATGCGAATGTCCGACATACACGTCTCGCATCCAATAGGAGCATCAGGAGGGTGAGCGCCACTACTATCCAGACGTGAAGACTCCGCGAAGAGAGCGGCAAACAAGTTTGCTTTTTCCTCAGCGGAGTGAGCCAGAGACCCGTCAGGTTTGAGCAGTGGTGGTAGTGAGGGGCGACAGAAGTTCGATTCAACCGACTTTGCCAGGGACCAAAACGCTTTGCTTCCAGCAGGGTATGAAGCGAGTTTGTTCCCAATTCGGCTAACGTGGTCAAACCGAGACCTCCGCAAAACCTTCTTGCTGGACTTGGCAGCCCTGTTGAAGGCTCTCTTCTTCTGATCCACGTCATTTGCTTTGCAGTTTCGAGCATCGACCCATGCTAGGTACGCCGCGTGTTTAAGAGCTTCAGCGCGATCACATTCGGCGCCAAACCAAGGTCGAGCTTTGCCGGACATTGTTAGGTCAGAGAACGGAATGTAGTACTCCATCCCCTGTCGCAAAACATCTGTCACGGCGTCTGCGCACGACGATGGATCATTTGAAGAAAAGCAAGTATGCTGCCAAGGATAACATGCAAAGAAAGATCGCATGCCATCCCAATCCGCTGACTTGTATCGCCAAACCCGCCGAGTGCCTTTAAGGCTGAGATCGGGCGGAGAGTAGACGGATACAGACTTCACCAGACAGTGGTCGGAACTACCTAACGGTGAGGATATCGTTACCGAATAGCGGTCTGGATCTGTAGTCAGCAGAAGGTCCAAGCAATTGGCTGTGTGCGACTCAACATCCGGCACCCTCGTTGCTCCCTGGACCAGCTGAGTGAGATTTAATGCAAGTGCAAGATTGTGCATTTCTCGCCCAGCATGGTCCGTGCACTGGTATGGGAATAGCCACTCCTGGTGATGGGCATTAAAGTCCCCCAGCAACACGAGCTGAGCTGAAGGGTACCGCTGTTGGGCCGCATCTGCCGCCTCACTGATGTACTGTGTGAGCCTGGTTGTCTCCTGATCTCCGCTGTGCGAGCGGTAGACACAGGCATAAATAATTTTGTCTATGCCCGTGTCCACCAGAGCCCAAAGCGTAGAGAACCTGGAGTCCTCAAGATTCCGGAGACGCCGATAGCAGATGTCGTCGAAATTAAATAAAAACGGCTACATACGTAACCTGACTGGGACTTCTGACCTGACGGGTTAGTTTTCGCAATCTGTTACAATTTGAAGAACAATTTACACAAATTAATACCTTAAATTGAATAAACATAGTCAAATATCATTAATAATATTGTATGTTTAAGAAAAACATCGTATTTACGATAATATAGCAGTACAAAATTAAGGTCAGGACTACGACACTGCGAGTGTTTTTAAATGACGATTTTTTAAATGATGTCTTACAATGTACTTAAAATATTACTTGAATATAAAAACACACACGTTAGAGAATAATTTAGTGTATAAACATCAGCAGAAGTCAGTAAAATAATAAACTTACGACATATTTTATCACCTCCTTGAAAACACTATAGGGACACTTCACTCACATAAATACAACTGACCATATTTCGTTATTTTTCTACCGTGATGTTGGTAATATGGGAACACGTCTATGAGAAATATTTCTGTCTTTGGTTTAAATACATACTACTACGACTCTATGCGTTTGGTATAGTAACTAAATTAAAATAACAAACTTCGTCGCCTTGCAACCACGGTTGCACGAAGCAAAATTGACAACTTTTTCTTTGCAACCGTGGTTGCGAGAAGCGATCAAGCGGCTAGACAGTAAAAATGTTCTATTTCATATGAAGTATAAATTAATGTAGATATTAACAAATAAACGGATGTCGTGAAAATAATGGTGGCGCCATTATCTTGCATGTTGTAACCATAGATACTATATAAATAGTACGATGAAAACGGTATTGATACTTACTTTTTTTGCCACTTCATGCCATTGGCGGATATTATAACAAAAAGGAAAGCTCTGGAACGCTTGTTCAGCCACTGCCTAGAACAATAAAATAAAACAAATAAACATTTGCAATCACTTATTTCAATTGAAAATACCTTTTTTTTTTTTGGGTTGGGAAAATCATCAAATGACTTCTTCCGCTCTGGGTCAAGCGGAAGGGTGTGTCAGATTTCTACTGACTAAAAACCCACCCTGTTCCTTCGGCTGCCCTAAATTATTTCATTCCATTTTCTCGTACACCTACCAAAGTGTGTTTTTTTTAACCCAAAGGTTGACTGGTAGAGAATGCCTTGCTGCATTAAGTCCGCCCATGTAACACTATTGTACATAAAGTTTAAATAAATAAATAAATAAATAAATGGCCCTATGAGGCCCCGTCACTGGTGTTGACAGCTCTTTGAGGCGCGCGTGGAACACGACGCGCCGCCGACTCGGGCCTGGTCCTTACCGGACGGTGAGCGACCCTTGCTCACCGTCCGCAGGCCCGCGCCTACGGTGGCCGGAAATCGGCTCGTGATCCCCGACGCCCGGGGCGTCTCCCGCGGCGGCTGGGGCGCGAGGAAGAGAGTTGCCTCTCCCTCGCGCGTTCGGCCTCCTCCTTCGCTAGCATGACTGCTTCGCAGAAGGAGGCGACCTCATCCCATTCCCTCTCGCTCCGCACCATAGTCTGAACCAGAGCAGGGCGCGAGAGGTCGCCGCCGCCGACCGCCTCTACGAGGACACGGCGGTGCTCCGCCCAAGCAGGGCACACCTCCACCGTATGCTCCACCGTGTCCTCCAGGTGGTCCTCACATTGACGACACCCGGGCGTGTCCTCCCGCTGAATCCGAAACAGGTACCTCCCGAAACAGCCATGTCCGGTCAGCACCTGCGTCAGGCGGAAGGTGAGGACGCCGTGGCCTCTCTCCAGCCACTCCTCAAAGAGGGGACTTATCGCCGCGATTGCGGCGTGCCCAGCCTTCGGTTGCGACAGCCGCACTTTCCATGCTGCCGTGAGATCGCGCCGGAGTTCTATCCGCTGAGCCGCGACTTGCCGCGGTAGCGGAGTTTCACCCCGGCTTAGCAACTCTGCGCGCCAATTATGCACGCGCGCGAGGGCTACCGCCTCCAGATCCCACGGCAGCAATCCGGCAAGGAGGTTCGCCGCCTCCCCAGAGATCGTGCGGTATCCCCGGATCATCCGGATAGCCATGACCCTCTGAGACGCGACCAGCCGGCCAGCTGGTCGCCGCTGCAAATTCAGCGCCCACACAGGGGCCCCATAGAGAGCCATGGACCGCACGATCTCCGCATAGAGCCTCCGGCAGGAGGCGTTTGGCCCCCCTAGATTGGGTAGGAGCCGCTTGAGTGCAGCCCCCGCCCGGTCCAGTCTTGGAGCCAAACGTCGGAAATGCTCGACGAAGTTCCACCGGCTGTCGAGGACGAGTCCCAGGTACTTCATCGTCGTCTCGACGCCGATGCAAACCCCTCCCACCGTTATCTGGGAACCCGAAGGTGGAGCGTTCCGACGGCCATGGAAACACATGGCCTCGGACTTGTGCAGGGCCACCTCGAGTCCCAGTTGCCGGATCCTCTCTACGACTGTCGCAACCCCTCGCGTCGCCCGTTCGGCCGCCGCCTCGTGCGACCCCCCATGTGCCAGGACCAGCGTGTCGTCAGCGTAGTAAACTACACTGACGCCTGTAGGGAGGTCGGCGCGCAACACCCAGTCGTAACCGATGTCCCACAGGGGTGGCCCCAGAACCGATCCCTGTGGGACACCGCACGACATCTCTCGCCGATTCCACTCTCCCTGGTGACCAGGGTAGATGACGGCTCTGTCCGTCAGGTAGGCCTCGACCACACGACAGAGGTAGGTCGGCATCCGGTGATACCGGAGTGCCTCCCGTATGCAACTCCAGGGCAGGGTGTTGAAGGCATTGGCGATGTCGAGAGACACCGCCAAGACGACCCCACCCCGGTACACCGCAGCCTCTGTCGAGAGAGCCCTCACACGCATGATGGCATCCACCGTAGAGCGCCCCTTGCGAAAACCGAATTGGCTATCCGCAAGATCCGGCCCCACCCTAATTGAAAATACCTAGTATAGTAATTTTTGTTCGGTGTTTTATTCAATGTAAATAAAAAGTTTCAAAATTATACAAACGCGCTGCATTTCGAATATGTTTTGTAAACATAACCTCAAATCGTGAATGTATAATTTGAATAATTGTATGAAAGGTTTATACTTGATATTGTATCTTAAAATACAGACCTTACACCTGATTATATATTGTAAAAAATATAATATTTCCTGTCATGTCAGCGGTTCTTTTATAGACATCGTTGACATCGGACAAAATTTGTCTGGCTTCGAGTTCCGCCAAATATCTCACGTACCTATAGTAAAAAATTATCGCTCTTGAAGCTGCGGTTAACACAGATCGTTTATTATGAACACAATGGGTCACCATTATCACCACAATAACTCAAATAAATAAAAATAAACACAAGATACAGTCACAAATGATAAAAAATGACAGAATATGTACCTAACTTGACGGAGCACGACCCAAAACGTACGTAGTAATTATCTCAATGCCCACAACAGTACATATTACCTCAATGCCCACAAGTGGTAAGCCGTGTCTATCACTTTTCTGTTAAAAAACATACCTAAGCAATATCACAACCAAAATAAACTACATTACGTATCATTCAATAATTAGAGTCTCGCCTCCTTGATGCAGAACAGTCGAACGACTAATGTAACGTGCTATTCGAGAGGAAACTTATCTTTGCAAACAGGACATGATTTCAAACAGGCGTCGTCGGTGGCAAGAGTGGAGGGCAAAAAGCATCATATGGCGTGCAATATCGAGGCAAGTAAACATTTACCAAAGCCAGTTGGTGTACAAATGGCGGGATGAGTTTTCACAAGCCTAGGTTTGCGTTGGCCGCAAATGTGTGCGTGTGTTTGTCGCGGGATAGATAGAAAAAGCGCTTTTTCGCAAAAGTTGTATGTTTTAGTAAAATAAAGGGTTGGAAACCACGATGGAGTAGTTTCACTAAGGAAACTAAGATTAGAGGTTCAGATAAATCACATTTTCGTCGTGTCAAAATGTACCTACCAGTTATATTTTTACGAGGAGAAATCTTCAAATGACTTCTCCCGCTTTGAGTGCCGTGGAAGGGTTTCAATCACTCCTACTGACAAAAAACCAACCCTGTTTTTCAGTTGACCTTGCGTTTCGTGGTAGCAGTATCTTGTTAGAACAATCCCACAACCCTATCGGTTGAATGAAATCTATTGAAATATCACGTGACCAAACCGTAATATTCTAACTCATTAAATTAGTATTTGTGTGTGTATATACAATGGCTCTTTTTATGGTTTTAGTCTAAACTGATTTAAGATTACTTAATAGTAATATTCAATAACAATGATCTCGCAAATCTCAAATGATAATAGCTTTCAGTATTTCGGAGATAGACCCTCTGAATCGAATTACGTATTACACGTGCTCAAATACAGGCCAAAATAGTCAACTCTTAAAATTATTGGAAACATGAATGGCGATTAGGTGACATGTGATTATATTCAGGTTCATGTATATATTACTACGTGAAGCAAAAACTAAAAAGGCATACATGCTTTTAACGAAAATTGTGCAGATGGTGGTTATGAAGTGTGAAATTTGGTACGTTAATGTTTATAGGAGTAAAAACAACTTAGCTGTTCTTGCTACTTTGTTCACATGAGAGTCTATATCGACTATCGAAAAACCACGTACTAGGGTTCATGAATTCTCGAGCTTATCAATTTCTCGGGTCTCGAGCATTCTCGAGGCTAATTTCTCGGGTCTTCTTGGGTTGTCGAAAAATTTACATTTACGTACGTTTTTGCATATTTTTCGGTTCCAATAATGTGATTAATCAATAAATTCTGTAGTTTTCCTCTCAAATAACAGTATCAAAATAATTATAAAACTTTTATTGACAGTTTTCAACAAAATTAGCTTATCTTTTTCTTAAAGAAAACAAAAAAAATATTCTGTCTGACTTATAATAACAATCACAGCACCATTTTTGGCTGGTTAAATAGAAAAAAAAAGAAAACAACTTAAGACTTATCAACAAAATCAGCTTCTATTAAACAAAACAAAAAAAAAAATTTACAAATTTAAAAAACATACCCCATACGCAATTTTTTATCGCATTTAGAATCGATATTTAAAATTTGTTACATAGCGATACCCCGCCGCGACTATTATTTTTTTTTACTTTTTAAGGGATGTTTCATAAGCAACTGCTAAGTATTTTTTGCGTAGGGGGTTTTTTAAATTTTAAATTTGATTTTTATTTTATGCTTTTTAAACTTTTCACCTACCATAGTTTTTGTCAGTTATTTGTTCATTTGATACGCCACTTGGGTACATTTGACAATATTCAATTATTCATCCCCAATTTCACCCCCCACAACTTTTAAACGGCTCAAGCGATTTTCATCAAACATGTCTAAGAACACTCGCACATAAGTCACCTTTAATACAAAAAACCTAATTGAAATCGCTTCATCCGTTCGGGAGCTATGATGCCATAGACAGACAGACAGATACATACACAGATAAAGACGTCAAACTTATAACACCCCTCTTTTTGCGTCGGGGGTACTTATAATTTAATTACAATCACAGCACCATTTATGGCATGTTAATTAGAAAAAAAAATGAAATGAAAACTTTGCAAGATCAATGAAACATCTCAAGCTGAACATACAGGTACCTACAGGTACGTAATAATTACGTCAGCTTACTCTATCTGATAAAATATGCCTTTAGAAAAACTAAAGCATTTAGAGCTTTATCAGAGAGCCGGTTTCTTATTTTCAACCGACGACAAAAAGAGGAGGTTATCGATTCGACGCGTATATATATATATTTTTTTTATATATGATCACCGATTACTCGAAGACGGCTGAACCGATTTAGAAAATTCTATTTTTCTTTGAAAGGGTATACTTCGAAATTGGTCCCATTGTCACCAAGTCAGGATCTGATGATGGGATCCTGGAGAAATCGAGGGAAATCTTCAAATATTATAGGCACACCTATGGCGTTTTGGGTATTTCTTATAGTAACTCGTGCAGTTGCTCTAAAAAAATACCATTTGGGGAAGTGGAACTGATGATGAAGACCACAGATGGCCGCCGAAACTAGTCAATAATAAGTATTTCGTGGATTGCGATTCGATTACTTGAATATGGATGTTAAGCACTTTATGTTCGTCACAATTTATATGGTGATGTAGAGCTGATGGTGAAGTACCAGGAGAACTCCTCAACATTTAACGGCCCAGCATTGGGAAAAGCAATATTTTGTAAAAGGTTATAAGTAGTTGACATTTAGGCTCTTTTAACTAGGTAACTTAAAAATCGACTAACTGAAAAGAGTGAAATAAAAACTTTTTACCAAAAAATTAAACCGACTCCCAAAAACACTGCAATGTGAAAAATAACTTTAATTTCGGAAGTCGGTGCCAAAAACGAAAATACAAAACTAAAGACACCGACTACCGAAATTAAAGTTATTGTTCACTTTGCAGTATTTTTGGGAGTCGGTTTAATTTTTTGGTAAAAAGTTTTTATATTAATTACATTTCTTGAAATAGATTTTTTATTTTTTTATTTAAAAGTTTACTAGCAATGTGGGTAGAATTCGCATTACTAGCAATGTTGTTAACCGCTCCAACTAAGCTAAATATGCTTGTGTCTGGACTGGGTTCACGGCAATAGTGTAATGGGTGGGGTTAGAACCCGCGACCTCTCGATCACAAGTCCGATACCTTAGCCATTAATTTGACAAATAAACAGCAAACGCAAATAGTTTTGTTTTATAATTTTATAGACTCAAATATGATTTCTCGAGTTCTCGACTTTTTTGGAGCTTAATTTCCCGGGAACAAAGCCCGTCGATTTCCCGGGAATTCTCGGCTCGAGGATTCCCGGGAATGAACCCTACCACGTACGTAATATTACCACGTGATTTTTAGAGTTCCGTAGCCGAATGGCAAAAAACTGAACCCTTATATGTAGTTTCGTAATGTCTGTCTGTCTGCCCGTATGTCACAGCTATTTTATACAAAAGCTATTAAGATTTCAAATGTGAAACTTGGTAGGTAGATGTACTCTGTAAACCGCTTTCCGATTTTTAGACAAAAATAAAAAAAGTAAGTATATAGAATTAAGGGGGCTCCTCATACATGGAACTGAAACTAATAATATTTTTTTTTTCATCAAACCTATACGTGTATCTAGAGACAGGTCTTTAAAAATGTTATTAAGGTTTTAAGAGCCACATTTTCTTAAAGTCAATCGTTCAAAAGATATACGCTTCCAAAGTGGTAAAATGTGTGTCCCCCTCTCTAACTCTTATAATAATGGAGTGAAAAAACCAAGACACATATATGGTGTAGATCTCAATAAAAACTTTCATATAAATTGGTTTGAACGAGATCGGGTCAGCACTTTCTGAGATATAGGACATTTTCTAAAACCGCAAACATAACTTTGTATTTCATACAAACATTATGAAAAACCAAGTTATTTGGCTTAGTTACTACGGGACCCTTCATGGGTGAGACTGACTCGCACACGGACAATTTTTTCTCGCATAAATCGCGTGAGAGTCCTAGGATAAAAGTAGCGTATATGTTGAGGTTTAACTATTCCAGAGATTAGTTCGGACACACAGACAGACATACTAAAATTTAAACAAATTTTCTCAGTTTTAGAAAATTTGTTTAAATTTATTAACACGAGTTAATAACCATAAGCGCTTGAGACAATAGGGTAAGTTTGAAATACGGATAGACACTGCAACTTTTTTACTTCACTTCGTATGACCGCGTTCAATAGATCTTTTACAAAAAATACCACATTTTTCACAATCATTCCGTGACGTACTGAAGAGGAGAAATAAAAACTGTCAACCCTTTTAGAAGAGTGTATGAGCATCGAAACTAAAACTGCAATAAAACAGCAACGTATAGCATTTAAGCAATAATTTTATAGCCAACATATTTACGTACTCACAATGAATTGATTGTAAAAATCATATTGTTATAAATTGTGACGGTTGATCGACGATTGATATAAAAGAGTTTTATGTTTGTGTAAACAATAGTAGCAATGTTATAGAAGTATTGAAAACTTTTGATTGGATTACGATTACATATGTAGCTACAGGAACGATAGAGGGACTCGTCAATAGGTTTAGATGGAGTTTTGTGCTATATGACAAACTTTCTGTTCCTAATATTACTTTTGATTTCTTAATATGAGCCATAGCTGTATACAACGTGTAACGGAAACCCCATATCTATCCAAAAGGACTGAAGACAACATCTGGTATGGAGTCTCTATGCAAAGTTACAGCTCAAAATAACTGACTCACAGAATTGACCCCAAATTATTGGTTTCATATGTTTCTTGAATACCAGTAATAACAAACGTGTCACAGCACTATGAGGGTCATCACTTTCCACGTCACTTGCCAATAAAATGACAATTCTCTTCGTTCTTCTTAATTTGAAAAATTCGGAAAAATATGCTCCACACATGTAGACATAGGATTACAAAACCCTTGCCATATCGTTTGTTATCATCAAAAGAAGCCGTGCACTCAGTATGTATATACCCTTTAATTACACGTTGTATATAACGCATTATAGCACCTATTCTGTACACTGTTTGATTCACTATTTATCTAATTCAGAATTTATCGCAACGTTGACATACAAATTCATTCCTTACTTACTTTTGCCCGCGATTTCGTTCGTCAGTGAATTTGATAAATCTATCCTACGAGAATCGTACATTTACCGAGATTAAAAACCAAAGTGTCATTACCTATATCTGTGCCAAATTTCATCGAGTTCCATGCATCGACCTAGGATTTTATATCATCAAGCCAAATACATCTATTTAACAAAAAAAAACCGACCTCCAAAAAACACTACAATGTGAAAAATAACTTCAATTTCGGAAGTCGGTGGCAAAAAACTAAAATACAGATCCAAAGACACCATCTTCTGAAATTAAAGTTATTTTCACATTGTACCTAGTGGTTTTTTTTTTTGTTAAAAAGTTTTTTTTTATAAAACTTATTTAAATATGAAACTAGCGCGATACAACTGACGCTTAGCGCCATCTATCGACATTTCTATGGAGTTGCTCGAAACTTTCGAGTCAAATACAATTGGTCGACTATTACTCGTAAACTTGTAAAGCCCACTTATGTGTGATAGTTTTCCTTTAAACTTCGTTATATATAGGTACTATTGCCGTGTCATTTGAATTTCTAACTACAACCGTTTAGTTGATAGAGGGGGGACACTTGACTCTAACGAAAATTGGTACTTTAAAGCTTGATAAGTCACGAACGGTTTGCTTAATCAAAAAACGGTCTTTCCTAACCTGTAATATTTTTGAAAGACCTATCCAACGATATCCTACACTATGGGAAGGACGAAAAAAAAAATATCATCCCACTTTACATGTAGGGGAGGTACCCTAAATAATTGTTTTTTTCAAAATTTTATTTTACCACTATTTTGGCATCATTAACTTGTATACTCATGCCAAATTACAACTTTCTAGTATCAATGGTTTTTGAGCTAAACCGCGGACAGACGGACAGACAGATGGACATGGCGAAACTATAAGGGTTCTTTGTTGACTACGGAACCCTAAAAATGCATTTATTTTTTAATAAAATGCAGGCTTTTGTCTCCAATGATACTCCTTAAAATGTAATTTTGTTCAGAACGTTTTAGTTGTTGTTGGCCGTCTTTTCTTGTTAAAAATCACCAGTAAGTAATCTAAAATCAATAATTAAAGTACCACGTAAACGAGCCACTCAACTCAATAATAACAACAACACATTTTAATAAACAAAACCACATCAGGTCAGAAAATCAAGTCGTACCGTGTAGCATTCTGCGTAATAAACTACCATCATTTCACAGAGAACGCGTCTAAATCCACTTTGGCGCATTTCTAAACACCTCATATATCTTTGAGGGGAATAAATCACGCAGCGTGAAACAATAGAGCATCAGGCACCGTTGATGGTGGGGAAAAAAATCATAAAAACACCATTACAAAGCCGTTAACGGATCCCTGACTGCCTCAATACTGAATCTGACGGCAAGAGATGACAGTCCCAATACTAAACGTCTTTATCGCAACGAAGATGGAAAAATAATATTCCATTACTTATCTGGTTTAGTATTTGCCGATAACCTATCAAGAAATGGAGATTTTATTGTGGATGTGGGTATCTATTGGCTTCTAGGAAGTTTTGAGGCAATGGAAGATAAATATTGACTGTAAGAGAGGCTTCAGCCAATAGTTTTAACTGATAGTGTTTCGTGGAAATGAGAGCGAGCTCAAAGGGCTAATTCCCCAAAAGGAATAATTTGATTAGATGGTCCTAATAAAATATTATATCGGCTTGGGAAAATACCATCATAAAAATCATATTTAGAAATTATCACAATGCAGCCTTATGGGATGCTGTTGCCTCTTAATGGAATGCAGCCGCATCCTTCTGCGAAGAAGTAGTGCTAGCGAAGGATAAGGCTTAAGTGCTGAACGCGTGAGGTAGTAGCAACTCTCTTCCCTATGGTCTATCCACCCCGGGTATCAAGAAAGGCGAGCTGATCACCGGCCATCATAGCCTGGGGCTTATGAACGTCGAGCATGGATAGGTCACCGACTGGTAAGGACCAGGCTTGGGTCGACGGCGCGTTGTATTCCTCAAAGAGCAGTAATAAGTATTGATGGGCCCTGTCCCATGTCCTAACGATATACCGCGGCCCCGGACCGCAAGGGAAACTGCAGGAACAATGTGGGTATTTAGTCAGTAGAAGTCTGATGCTCCCTTCCACTCCACTTAGAGTGGGAGGGCCATTTGATGGTATTCCCACAGAAAAAAAAAAATAGTCGCTTATAATTATGATTTTTATACACTGAAGTTTGTACGGACGTAGGATTTTTTTCTTCAAGACAAAAATGTTCGGCTTTTTTCTACTGAAATTTAGAGTTGAAAGATCACGGCTCCTACAAAAATGATATACGTAGAATGACCTACATACATAATTACTGCCCCTAGCGGCAGCATTTTTAACACGCTTTTATTAGGTCAAGCTGTAACAAACTATGTAATAAAATCTAAGAATCTGAATTACACGCACTTCTAATTGTTGTATCATCATGAAACTTGGCGATTATATGTAGATTCGATGACAATACAATATTATGGTACCATCGAGCTGGTCTGATGATGGAATTGGAAGAAGTCTGATGGAACCTTGGACATTTTTGTTGCGTACTAGTAAACATATCGAATTTGGGCCTGAGGATGGGACTGGAAGATGGCTGATGGAACCTTGGACTACCTACTAGAAAACATATCGAGTTTGTGCTCATTGATCTTAAAAGCGTGTATTTAGTTAAAACTATTTATTTATTTAATATGTCACTCTGTAAGAATCAAAAGCAACTAAGGGTCTTGTTCTTTCACCAACTATAATGAAGGTCCCATACTTTCCTTTCATAGTTCTAATATTAATTTGTACGTTTGGTAGTGAAACAGACCCTTAAAGGCATATACCGCATAGTGGTGTTTATTGTTAAAATTCTGGCTTCGATCAGAATGAAATTTGTATCGGTACATAATAATTATTACACTTTTCAATCTTCTTCTGTTCAAAATTCTTTGAAATTTAAGAATTAAAAATTAGTATATTTCTGTAAATCTTGTAATAGGTACTGTAAATGTGAAAGACATAAAGGGCTCTGTTTTGTACCACGAGTCAAGGTGACTTGTGCTATATACCACTTAGATACAATAAAGAAAAAGTATAAACTATTTTCTTTTAATGCATTTTAATTCTAATTTTTGGTCGTATGGTTTAAATTACTGTCTTTATGTGTGTACATAGGTTTTGTGGTTTTACATAGTTTTTTAAAGATTTTTTTATGTTGTAGCAAGCCTTGTACGCAATTTTGACCCTTGTTACAATCACGTAACCTGCCACAGTAGCTTGGAATTGTATTGAATACGTAAGTAATTACTGATTATTGTTACGGGCTAACATCCGTCCCTTGGCCAATTAGTTGAATAGACGTAATCAGGTATGCCACCTTAGCTTACATCAAGTACAATGCTGCCAGGTACTTATATGAATTTGCTTAACATAATTGATCTAAATCTATTTATATTATAATTGTTGTAGCCTACATGTATGGATGTTTATTAGTCACTAGCTGACCTGAGGAATTTCGCACTGGCATATTTTTAGGGTTCCGTAGCCGAATGGCAAAAAACGGATCCCTTATAGTTTCGTCATGTTTGTCTGTCTGTCTGTCTGTCTATCCGTCCATCCGTCCGCATGTCACAGCCATTTTATTCCATAACTTTGAACATGTGAAACTTAGTAGGTCGATGTATTCTGTGAACCGTTTTCCGATTTTAAGAAAAAAAATTAAAAAATATTTAAAATAAAGGGGGCTCCCCATACATGAAATAAACTGAAAATATTTTTTTTATGAAACCTATGCGTGTGTGGTATTCATAGTCAGGCCTTTAAAAATTACATTGAGGTTTCTAAAACCACTTTTTAATAAAGTTAATTGTTTAAAAGGTATACGCTTCCAAAGGGGTAAAATGTGTCCTGTCCCCCCCCCCCCCCCGTCTAACTTCTATAATAATGGAGGGAAAAATCTAAAAAATATGTAAGCTGTAGATCTTAATGTAAACTTTCAACCAAAATTATTTTGAACCAGATTGGGTTGGCAATTTTTGAGATACAGCATATTTTCTAAAACCGCAAATATAACTTTGAAATTCATACAAACACTATAAAAAACAAATTTGTTAACATTTGAAAAAATCGTATAAAAAAAACCATTTAACATATTTTAGAAATCGTTTATTTACGAGAAAGCTAATTAGTTGTAATTTTTTTTTTTAAATATTTCGTCTAAATGACCACCGTTTCGGTTTTTGCACTCATCTAAGCGAGTCCTAAAGTTTTCGAATACTCTTCTGCAAAGAGACCGCGAGATCGCCGACATCTCTTCGATGATTTTTTCTTTAAGTTGACGCAGTGTATTCGGTTTATCAATGTAGACACGACTCTTTAAATAACCCCATAAAAAGAAGTCTGCTGGTGATAGATCTGGACTTCTGGGTGGCCATGGGATGTCACCCCGTCTGGATATCAGCTTTTGCGGAAACATGTCTTTGACCACCGGCAAGGACTCGTTCGATGTGTGACACGTGGCTCCATCTTGTTGAAACCATGTGTTACGATTATAGCCAGCAAATTCCAGTAGCATCGGTGCTAAGAACTCCCGTAACATTTTCACATACTTGGCAGAATTTACAGTAACTGAACGGCCTCGAGAATCTTCAAAAAAGTAAGGTCCGATGATTCCTTTTGCTGAAATTGCAGCCCATACAGTTACCTTAGGAGAGTGAAGTGGCCTTTCATGGTTAGCTTTAGGATTTTCGCTGCTCCAATACCTGCAATTCTGTTTGTTTACATGTCCATTTAGGTGGAAATGGGCTTCGTCAGAGAATAAGATGTTGTGAAAATTACTGAATCGAGTTAACATTGTTTCGGCATATGACTTACGCAAATTTAAATCATTAGGGTTTAGTTCTTGCACTAGCTGGATCTTATATGGATGTAATTTCAAATCTAATTTCAAAATACGGCGTAATGATGTGCGGGATAATCCTAATTCAGCCGAACGTTTGCGTGTTGATAAATCTGGATCACGTCGAACAGAAGTGGAAACTTGCTGCACGTTCTCTTCGCTCCAAGAAGTCCGCGGGCCGCCGGTTTGTTTCACATTTAGTGTAGATCCCGTCTCTTTGAACTTCTTCACCCATTTCTTTATTAAAGGAGCACTTGGACACTGACTTAAGTCGTGTAAACCATATTCAACGCGAAATAAGCGTCTCACAGTAATGAGCGAAAAGTTGTTTAAATAAAACTGTTGCACGCAGTAAGCGCGTTGCGGCCCCGTGAAGCGATCCATTGCGACTAAATTTCCAAGAAGCGAGCTAGTGCCCCCGCCCGCGCCCGCGCCCCGCGCGGCAATAGTTTGCGCGGTAAGTTACATTTAAATGTTAACTAATTCATGGCCCACCCTGTACATATTATATTATATTATATCTATACTTCCAATATATACATACAAATTACATTTTTATATATTCTCTAAAAAAAAAAACATTTTAAAATATAATAAATAGTAGCCCACCGGTATCGGGAACAGGGTCCAAGCTACCGGCTCAGGGCTTCATAGAGAGGAACCTCCTGACGATACGCGCCATATCGTAGAGTACCGCTTTCTGAAGCAAGCCCTTGATCCAACCGCCTAACGAGAGCCTCCTGAGGTGTTGGTTGAGGCTCTTGGCTATTAAGCCATAGGCTGAGATGACTATCGGTACAATGATTGCCGAGTTCACATCCCACATGTTGACAATCTCGTGTGCCAAGTCAAGATACTTGATTTGCTTATCTCAGCTTTCACGAGGTTCTCGTCATGCGGGATGGTTATGTCGACAATCATGGCACGCCTCACGATTCGGTCCACCACCACTATATCAGGCTTATTGGCTACAATAGTCCTGTCAGTGATGATGGACCGATCCCAGTATAATGTGATATGGAGAACTGAGTCGGGCACATACCTATACTACGGCACTTCCGATTCCACAAGAGAATATTTCAGAGCAAATTGCTGATGAATTATCTTGGCTGCAAGGTTGTGCCAGTGCAAGTACTCTCCATTAGCAAGACGAGAACAACCAGAGATAATGTGGCGGATTGATTCACCCGGACGGTGACATGCCCGATATATGTCAACCGTGCCATCCTTCACAATAAATTTCCGGTAGTTATTCGTCATGATAACTTCACCCATAATTGCACAAACAAAACCTTCGGTTTCCCCAAAGAGGTCACCGAAGCGCAACCAAGCTACGGAAGCTACTTGGTCTACGTCGAACCCATGTAGGGTCCGCAAAAAAACATCAAACGTCGTCTTGTATTATATTATATACTACGGAACCCTTCATGGGCGAGTCTGACTCGCACTTGGCCAATTTTTTTTCATATTACCTTTTAAACCTTCCCTGTGTTGGAGGGAATGTAATACAAAAAGTATGAATGAAATCGGTCCAGTCGTTCTCGAGATTTAGTGTGACTAACAAACAGCGATTAATTTTTATATTATTATTTTTTTAACTATATATAAGCTTTAATAAAAATTTGGGACAGAAAAAGATTGTAGTCTGGTAAAGTACATACTACGGACCTATTTATACTATCCGAATACGGCTCGGTGACTTGTCCAAAGAATTCAATTTCAAAATCAGAGGTTATTTATGTTTGTATTAAATTTAATCGACAATGTCTTTGACGGCGACTGTACTTAAAGATAACGATGTGTTTTTTGATAATCATTTAGATTAATTTATGTGATAAAATAGTGTCAACACTATAATAGTGCTCACACATCATCAGCAAACCTTTTTAATCCGTCAAGTGGTGTCAAGAAGGTATAATTATGTGATACAAACAATTAACAAAAAATAAACAAAATATTTTTGAAGCTATCATCGCAAAATTGTCGTAAACAAAGTGAAATTTAACAGTAGAATACATTACTCTTAGGGGAAAATTAGATACTAGTGCGTAGGGTATATTTTTTTTTTTTTTTTTTTTAATGATAACTAGCATTGTGGGTAGAATTCACATTACTAGCAATCTTGTTAACCCCTCCAACTAAGCTAAATATGCTTGTATCTGGAGTGGGTTCACGGCAATAGTGTAATGGGTGGGATTCGAACTCGGAACCTCTCGATCACAAGTCCGACACCTTATCCATTAGGCTATTGACGCTATGTATAACAGTACCTATAAAATTTATCAAAAACATCAATAAAATTAAACCTAACCATTTTTACGTAAACCTTAACACCGCGACGATCGATCTTAAAGAACATCACCCAAAGTGAAAATTATCTCCTGAAAGAAAAAAAGAATTGTTTGTTCCGTTATTTACGATGCGTAGACTGTGTAGGCACATATAAGGTAGTATACAGAAGGTCGGTTCCACACAATTAGCGAAATTGCAAACGCACTTTGTTTGTTTGTTTGCGTAAACCGTAAACGCGTTAATCTTCGAAAGAACTGGGTGTATTTGGTATGAAAGTAGCTTCAAGCTTGAGAAAGGTTATATGCCACTTTTTACCCCACTACAAAAGAAGGAGGATTTTATTTTTATCGTGATCTTGTTGTGTCATCCTCCGTGCGACTGTTAGTAATGAATATGTAAAGTATGGTGTCCACAAAACACCGGAATGACAACACTGCTTAAAACAGCAAGGTCGAAAATGTTCGTTGCTTGTCACTCAACAGTCATAGAAATGTTGGCATCATTACTATTTATTTTTGCTGCCTCAAAGCCTTATTCTCTCATCTCATTTCTCATTTCTTTCCCTCCAGGTGGAATTCCTCATACATATCCTCCACCCTTGGCAGGGCAAAAGGATCTGTCAGACTAAAACTGAATAAAACCACTCGGCGTCTATGAGCGGTGTTTGATTCATCTAAAACTGTACTGGGTGTCGCACACAAACACAAAGACATTTTATCTCACGATTTCTAGCTGGCTAGCTTTGTTTTCAAATCTTAGAAAGACCTACCCTTCTAATATTTTGTTATAGTTTTCTTCTCCATCTTATGGTTAAATTATTTCTATTGCATGCTGCATCGCAATAATTTCTTCGTCGTCTAATACGACGAAGAAATTATTGTTAAAACTTTAAATTACATACAGACACAGACCAGACCAATTTTTCGTGTTACATTTTTAAGTTTGTTTTCTTTTATGTTTTATATGTTAATGTACTTTTGTGTGTTGTCTTCTGTTATATAATAAAAGTTTTATCTATCTGTCTATACAATTAACTTTACAATGTTTTTCGATATTATAATCTGTATGAGTTTTTAAATCCAAAATAATGTTTGTGAATGAAATCTATATGTAATTGTTACAAATAAAATTTATTATAATGTTGTAATTATTACAAATATTGCGTATTCGAGTTGGGTAATCTGTTGAGCCCAAAAATATTGTATAATAAACCTAATATACACAGTTATGCAATAAGTACATCTTATTCTTTGAGAAATAGAGATTCTTTATACCTAAAAAGAGTGCAGGTGAAAAAATACGCGCCAAAACCAAGCCTCTCTCAAGTGTCGCCACATCGCCCAATCCAACTTGCAGAGAACCATCCCACACACGGCCGCTACTATTCTGGCGATCATCCGGACAAAGATATTTATAAAATACTAGCAGTTGCTCGCGACGTCGTTCGCGTGGGAAATTTTTTCCGTGTAAATTCCGATCCCGGGTAAATTTCGCAAAGTCCCGTCTTAGCGAGCACCTACGTTCTAAAAGGAACCCCCATGCAAAAAAAAACGTTGCAAGTTGTTTGTAAACGTGACAAAACAAATCACAACATTAATCTATACATATACATATAAATAAAATTGAAATGTATGTCGGTGATTTTAAAATAGCTATGTTTCCTCAAGTGGTTATAGTTACACGCTACTAAAACACTTTTATCAAATTTTTGTCTGTCTGTCTTGCTGATTGTCTAGATTTATCTCTGAAACGACGAAACTGATTTTAATTGGACACACTTTTGATCCCACAGCCAGAATTCCCACAGGATCGTGTTTTACGTGCGAAAACCAATGGGAAAAACTAAGATAATATCCACGCCCGCGGCAATAGTTTGAAACAAGTTGAAATAGTTTTTTTTTAAGTTGTTACAAAATAAAAACCACATCATTAAAGTTGAATTTAGAATGCACAAAATTGCTTCTCCGTATTAAAACTCCGAGTGTCAAGGTAATAACTTCAAGTCAACTGTCAACCCACCTATAGCAAAAAATTTAAGACTCACTTAAAGCTAAGTTTACCAAACTACCGTAGAGACTCTGTATCTGTTTTGTGGTATAGCTGATGTTCCCTGATGTGTTGTTGGTCGTTACCAAGAGTTTTTACCCTCCGCGGCCCGAGAACTTTGCCCTTAACTCTCGTATTTCCTTCACTTACACGCCGCTGTCGTTATAAATCCTGATATATACGACTACAAGTAATTATTACTTATGGCCTGCCTTATGCGTTAATTGAAAGGTACGGCTTTCAAATATAGGTAGATGGGAGACAGTTTTGTGTGAAATAGGAATTAAGGCGATATTTATTTTAAGTTGTTTACCATTGATATACTAAAAACATATCAATGTTGTTTACTGTATTTTTTTGTTTTTATGTTGGGGAGCTTGTGGCTAATAAGACAGCCGCAGCGTTCGATATTTGAATTTGTTTACATTTTTTTACTTTTACGGGAAGTTAGCGTAAAGCATAAAAATACCTCCTCGTGGTAAACAGTCATGGCAGTTGGGAGCGTCGCTCGCTAGTTAACCACGCAACTAGGACAGTATATGTAGCTAAATTTAATGTACCTAGAGTTAATAATTTAAAAATTATATGTATCTCCTTTTTGTGTAAGTAATTAATTCTCTCTTAACTTTTATGTAAAGTTAGAAATAACACTAAATAAAATAATAATAATAATAATCTGTGGCCCGGCTGTCAGCAAGCACGTCAACAATTTTTTCATCCTGATTTTATCAATAATTTTGATATAAAATAGTTATTTAAAATGTTCGATAAATCGAAAATAGTTAAAAAAAAGAAACTACAATCCATGAATCCTACCTACACTACATCTACTATCCATAAAAATAGACCAATGTAAATGAATACTTCGTGAACTTCGTGAATTGAAATCTATGTTGACCAGAAGCCGGACACGATTGCTCCAAACTACACGCCCAAGATCTTCGGATTCGTCGCTCAGCTCCGTCTCGCAGCCGCCAGGACCTGCTCCAACCGTGAGTGAAGAGACTCCGGCCGCTACAGTTGCGTCGAGCTCGAGCGACGAATACTTCTCGCCGCCGACGACACTACCACCTGCGCGTCGACGGGGAAGAAGCCGACCTCCGGCCTGCTTGGAACCTCGAGGCCCACCGACCTCTGATAGGGTTCCCGCTGCCGGTGGAAGTGTGCAGCGCATGCGATGGACTCAATCCATTAATGAGAACGTCATGCGCTCATACTATGGGGCTATAGAAGGGGGAACTAACCTGACTGCGTACCGTGGTCGGATGCTCTCTCTGTTTCAGGTACTTGAGCCAATTGTCAACGTTTCGGCCCAGTGACTATCGGATCAAGTGCGTGTAATCCAACGTAACCGTATGTTGGATGAAGCCGTACTTGATCGCCTCCGTTCGGACATGAGTAGCTATGTCACTTCACATCCGACGCCGATTGTGGTGGCACCACCACAACCCAACATTCAAGTTGAGGAGAGTAGTGACAGAGTTACAAACGTAAGTACCCAGTATAATGAGCAATTGAGGAGTGCTTTGGAGTGTGCTATTCGGGAATATCGCAACATGCCGCCTGAAATAAGACCACGCTTAACTCGTTTGCCCATGCATAATAGGAATAGGGCACTGGTGGCTGCTCTGGATTCGCAGTTGTCAGACTATTTTGATAACTGCGAAGACCTCGACGATACCCACTTTCTCTTATACTGCGCAGCTGTCGCGGGATGTCGTGTAGCTAATGTTAAAATTTCTAATGACATAGCTACACGACCTAAGCCCGCTGTGCCAGCTTGGCCGTGTAGGATCGAGCGCCGTATTGGTGAGGCCAGGGCACTCATAGGAAAACTTGTTTGCTTTAGGGAGGGCAACACTCGCCCGAGAGTGATACGCTTTGTGAGACGGGCGTTTTTGGGAACTAATATTCACCCACAAAAATATATGTCCTGTGTCACAGAGCGCATCGACTTCCTAAAGCAGAAGATATATGCATGGGCAAACCGTATCCGAAGGTATAGACGGCGAGTGGAGCGATTCGTCCAGAATCGCACATTCCGAAGTAACGAAAGGGTGGTATATAGTGCTTGGGAGCAACCGGACCAAGGTGCGACTGATATGTGCCTGCCCGATGACGCCTTCTGTACGTTCTGGCGCAACATCTGGTCGGTACCTGTCAGTCACACCGAAGGTGATTGGACCCGGGAGGTCGAACAAGCGTGCGATCCAATACAAGAAATGGGGGCAATCATCATCAGCCCAATCGAGATATAGCCCATGCAGTCCGTCCGTTGCATAATTGGAAGTCTCCAGGGCCGGATGGACTGCATAACTTCTGGATCAAGTGGCTAACAAGATCGCACGCTCGCTTGGCGTCTCAGTACCAATCTGCCCTAGAATCTGGCTCACTACCCGAGTTCTTTACCACTGGAGTTACCCACCTGCTCCACAAATCTGGTAGCACCGCAGAACCCAAAAATTATAGACCAATCACGTGTCTGCCAACGGTCTATAAGGTTCTGACATCCATTTTGAGGGTTAAAATTAACAAACACGTTGACGACAATCACATAATGTCTACCTCTCAAAATTGATGTAAGAATGGGTCCCGCGGTACTAAGGAGCTACTCATCATTGATATGGCCATTAGCCAACAGGTTCGACGTTCCAAAAAAGATCTGTCGACATGTTGGATAGACTACAAGAAGGCCTATGACTCAGTGCCTCATACATGGCTCATGAGGGTGCTAGAATTGTATAAACTCCCATACCTAAAACTAGAGATAAAACATCTGTAGAGGAACACAGACCCATCGCTATCCTGCCTACCATAGCTAAGGTCTTTGAACGCATACTGCGTAAAGGAGAATGCCAAGGCTTCCTTCAACACTCGGCCAGAACCGACAAAGATGAACTATATATCATAAAAAAGGAAAATAATTATAGAATTTCACTATATAATTTGTTTTCTATAAGAAGTACACCAAAAAAAGTTATAGTTCTTTGAAATTGACCACCTAATACTTCTAATTTTAACGATAACATGAAATAAACTATTAAATGATTGAATAATGAATACTGAATTCAGTTTCAACAGCCACGGTAGTCGTTAGTAATATAGAAATCGGGGTCCGGTAACACAGCAATAAACAACACAAAACTTAAAAAACACGCAAGACACTTCGTCGCTCGTCATAAAACGCGGGAGAAGTAAAACTTTTGACAATTGTCAGTGACAACTACAAGATTAAATGTTACCAGCACTATATAACTATTCTAAACTGTATCAATAATTGAATTGAATTATTTTAAATTATTATAAAATAGTAAAAAATATAACTAAACATTATTTATTAATATAAGAATTAAGAGGACTTTTGTAAGTAATCAATTCACTTACGTAGGTTCATAATGATATTAATGTAATCGATTTGCAAGTGCAATTTCGTATCGATATTATTTTATTTTTGTATTGGCAACATTTCTAATTGAAATTGTAGATAGAAAACGTGTTAATAAATTGAATAACTATTTAAAATTACTTTTAAACGGTGTACTTCTACAGATTTTATTTATACTCTATAATTCTTACTATTTTATATAATGAATTATCATTAATTTAGAAAGTCTGTCGGACGCTACATGATTTGTGAGCCGAAACTTGGCATTCTCTTTTATACACAAACGCATAGATATGTCTTTATCTGATGCACAACACGGTTTTTGACCCGGTCGCTCCGTAAATTCAAACTTGCTTATTCATGTTGATTATATATCTAGTGGCATGGACATAGGTAGGCAAGTTGATGCGCTCTATTTCGATTTCCGTAAAGCTTTCGATAAAGTTGACAATGATGTGCTATTGACGAAGCTGGGAGCCATCGGTTTCTCGTCCGCTTGGCTTAACTTCTTTTCTGACTACCTGCGGGATCGCAAACAGTTTGTCGACATGGCTGCTTCGAATCCAAGCCTTACTACACTCGCTCAGGTGTGAGTCAAGGATCTGTTTTGGGGCCACCTCTCTTCCTAATCATGATCAATGATCTTATTTCCAATGTCAAGTTTGCGAAATGCTTGCTCTATGCTGATGACTTAAAACTTGTTGCGCAAATCAAAACGGTTGATGATTGTAAACTCCTGCAAAAGGACATTGACGCCATCTATGAGTGGAGCATCCAGAACAGGCTGTTTTTTAATACGAGTAAGTGCTATGTCATGACGTACGGTCGGAAGTTGCAACCAATCCATTACAACTATTGTTTGGGTGGAGAAGAAGGACCTGGGAGTGACCTTTGACCGATACCTGACTTTTAGTGATCACGTCTCTGCCCTTGCGAAAGAATCTTTTAGGCGCCTAGGTTTTGTACTAAGAAATGCTCGGGATTTCCGCAATCCCAATGTTATTAGGCTATTATAAACCACTTTGGTAAGGAGTAAACTTGAAAGCAGTGCCTGTGTCTGGCATCGTTTCACTGCAATTCAAACATTAATGATAGAAAAGGTTCAGAAAACCTTCCTGAGGTTCCTATTCAAAAGGTTATACCACTTCTTCCCTTACATGTACCCTACCAACTACCTTTTAGGAATGCTAGGCTTTAATTCTTTGGAGGTGAGGAGAGCTTTGATCAGCTCACAGTAGCCTGCAAGACCCTGAGCGGACGTATCAATTGTCCCGAGCTCCATGGCCTTTTCTGCCGACTATTCGTGCCTGACAAGTACATCGGACACCGTCAGAACCGCTTGCACAATTTGTTTGCTCCACCGACTTCCAAAACTGTCGCCAGAGCTGAATCCCCAGTATGTCCCACTCTAAGGATGCTCAATGCCCTCCTGACTACCAACCCTGAATGTGATGTGTTTGCTGACGAATGGAGTAAAATTATGTGTGCATGTCTGGTCTTCTGTGAGAGGAAGTATGCAAGAGTGTCTACTGTTCCATGTTAATTTTAATTTTATTTTATCTTATATAATTTCAATTTTCAATCACAATTATTACTATTCTTATCTTAAATGTATTTCTATTTCTATGTTAATTAATGTAATTGGTGTTGTACCGTTTTAATTAACTATAAATAAATAAATAAAAATAAATAAAATTAATGCAACTTTACGCACCTTTCTGATATCATGTATGGGACAATGGAGGACAGTTCTTCGCTATCCAGGATGTCGATATATCCCAAGGTACAGCGAACCGGTAAGGATCGAGCGAGGTATATTTCAGGGCGATAGGAGGTGTATTCCCGTTGTCCCCGTAGTCCATGTCCCCGTTAAAGGGGACAAAGGGCATTTAATAAAATAATTAAAATTACTTCCCGTTGTCCCCGTTATGTACATATGGGCAACGGGGACAACGGACAGTTAAGATTTCACGTATCGTTGTTCCCTTTAAATTTTTATTTATTTACTAAATAACTTATTTATTTTAATTTAGTTTTAAATGAAAGGTTGGAATGAAACACAAAGTATTTAAATGTTATACTTACAAAAACATACCACATGAATATACCTATTTAACTATAACGTCACAGAATTAACATAGTATAAAAACAATTTAGATAATAAAAACAAAAATAGGATTGAACTGAAAGCTTAAACATAATGAAAAAAAACCAATTAAAATAAAATTAACTACAAACAGAACTTTAATGTTATACTTATTAATAATATCACATTTATTTAGATTACAGAATTAGTAATAATCAGCATTTATATATTATCATTTATTTTATTGTTATTTTTAATACATTCGTAAATTATAAATACCTGTGTCGCAATCACATGTGTAGCTATTGTTTAGATATTATGTGTTTTTTTAATTTTATATGTAGTCCTTAGTTCCATTTCATTTGTATAGGTACAATATTCTCTCTATTAAGGCACTCTCACTTCTAATTTTAACTCAACGGGGACAACAGGCATAATTTTAAAAGCATATATTACAAGAAATTAACGGGGACAGCGTACGGGGACAACGGGAAGTAATTTTAATTATTTTATTAAATTCCCTTTGTCCCCTTTAACGGGGACACGGACTACGGGGACAACGGGAATACACCGATAGTTTGAGTCCACTTTGGTTTTGCTTAGCCTTGAATCCTCTAAGCACACTGCTGGAGAATTCAAGACTAGGCTATTTTATAGGTTGAAAAGAGGTGGTCAGGTTATTTCTCACCCCTTTACATGGATGATTTAAAACTTCTTGGCGCCACTAGTCTACAACTGACAGAACTACTGAAGGTAACTGAAACTTTCAGTAGTGCCATCAGGATGGAGTTTGGTGTCGACAAATGTGCGATTATGTATGTAAAGCGAGGGGAGATTGTGGAATCCGTGGGATCTCAACTCTCGAATTCCATAAACATGAGGTTCCTTTCTCCAACCGAAACTTACAAGTATTTGGGTATGTCGGAGGCGTTAGGTATCAATGTAACTGACATGAAGCAATCGTTGACAGAGCGCTTCTTTGGCCGCCTAAAAAAGGTACTCAATAGCCTTCTTTCGGGCGGGAACAAGGTGTGTGCTTTCAATGGTTGGGTCATGCCAGTATTGATATACTCTTTCGGCGTACTTAAATGGACACAAACGGAACTTGACGCCCTGGATAGGAGAGTCCGTACACTACTGACTGCATATCGAATGCATCACCCACGTTCATCGGTAATGAGACTGTATATCCCACGGAAATGTGGAGGTCGAGGCTTTTTGAATGCTAAAACTCTCCACAACCGTGAGGTATGCAGTCTCAGGGAATATTTTCTTGCTTCTGAAGTGGGTATGCATCGAGATTTAGTAGCGGTGGACAAGGGACTCAGCCCGCTCTCCTTGGCTAATGAGAACTGACGCAAACCTGCAGTGCTAGACACTAACGATCGAAGGAGGATATGGCAGAGTAAGGAGCTACACGGACGTTTTTTCCGGGCCCTTCATGGACCCGATGTACACCAGTGCTAACTGGTGTACATCGGGTCCATGAAGGGCATGAAGAGCATGAAGCGTAAGTTCACCAAAGTAAAGTTCAGTAAAGTTCAGTAAAGTTCAGTAAAGTTCAGTAAAGTTCAGTAAAGTTCACCAAAGCGTAACCAAGCTACGGACTAGCGTCCGTAGCTTGGTTACGCTTTGGTGAACTCTTTGGGGAAACCGAAGGTTTTGTTTGTGCAATTATGGACGAAGTTATCATGACGAACAACTACCGGAAATTTATTGTGAAGGATGGCACGGTTGACAAGTGTCGGGCATGTCACCGTCCGGGTGAATCAATCCGTCGCATTGTCTCTGGTTGTTCTCGTCTTGCTAATGGAGAATACTTGCATAGGCACAACCTTGCAGCCAAGATTATTCATCAGCAACTTGCTCTGAAATATTCTCTTGTGGAATCGGAAGTGCCGTACTATAGGTATGTGCCCGACCCAGTTCTCGATAATGGCCAAATCACATTATACTGGGATCGGTCCATCATCACTGACAGTACTATTGTAGCCAATAAGCTTGATATAGTGGTGGTGGACCGTAACGAGAGGCGTGCCATGATTGTCGACATAACCATCCCGCATGACGAGAACCTCGTGAAAGCCAAGAAAGATAAGCAAATCAAATATCTTGACTTGGCGCATGAGATTGTCGACATGTGGGATGTGAACTCGGCAGTCGTTGTACCGATAGTCGTCTCAGCCAATGGCTTAATAGCCAAGAGCCTCGACCAACACCTTAGGAGGCTCTCGTTAGGCGGCTGGATCAAGGGCTTGCTTCAGAAAGCGGTACTCCTGGACACGGCGCGAATCATTAGGAGGTTCCTCTCTCTAGACCCCTGACCACCGGTAGCTTGGACTCTGTTCCCGATACCGGTGGGCTACTATTTTTTTATATTTTTAAATGTTTTTTGTGTTTTATAGAAATATTTAAAAATGTAATTTGTATGTATATAATTAGAAATAAAGAGATAATAATAAAATAATAAAAAAAATGTTTTTTAATTCCTAAGGTAAATAATAAATAACAATACATAACATGGAAGTAGAAGAGAGGAGTGTATTGACATGGTATGTATATTAGTGGTTTACTATGTAATGTCATGTGTAAATTATATTTTAAATATCTGTAGACTGTACCCAATAAACAAACCGCGTAAACGGTTTGCAGGACATTGGTTTATTTTTAAGATTCTTATTTAACCTATATTTATAATAATAATTAATAATGCTTGGGACATCTGTAAAATTATTTTTGCTCAATTGATTGATTTTTTTACATTCAAAATATCATTAGGAATTAGGATATGTATGGAACTCAATCATTCAATCGCGGCCAAACAGATTTGGTCTAGAATTTGACACAGCACTAGAATGTGGAGATTAGCATTTAGCTAATTGGGAGTTGGGACACTAGACCCTTAATACACATTACGGTTGCAGTGGAAATTGGGAATGTTTTATTCAATATACAATAAAATTAGTTACCAGTGGAGTTTTGTGGTCCCCAGTTACTGGGTATTGTAGCGTAAATAAAATTAAGTGCTCAGTAAAACACAAACCGCTACTTAAAACGTTTAATTTTGATTAAAAGGAAAAAGATAGAAAACAAGTACTTAATTAAAAAATATAAAAAAGTTAAATATTAGTTATTATTGGGAACCTTTCAGTGATGGCGTGGGTTAACTTAGCGGAAAGAAAAAGAATGTTATCGAAAGTATTATGCAAATATTTTTAACTTACCTAACAAAAAAAATCGATTGCAATCGGTTATAGCTAGGCGAATACGCATTATTAGTAATTTTAATTACAAAAACACTAAGAGCATCCAACGCGTCTTGATAGGCCTTAGGTTAGAAAGAGTTTTTGACGTGAGAATTTTTAGATTAGAAATATACAAATTAGGTGCACTATTTAAAATAGAACTCCTGCTGCGAAAACTCGGTAATTCCTGGACGGCTGAACACGACTGTGGGAAGTAACGTAGAAATCACGGAGCCACTGCGCTGCGGAGTCCGCATCTACCTCGTACTCTCTTCAGGCCTTTGAGATGGACGTCTCAGGCACAGGATGTGCTCGGATATCGGGCGAGAGCGCCCCGACCTCCGTCGTCGATAACCGACGTCGCTTGCCCGTAGGGTGGAGCCAAAAATTGGCTTGTAACGGGATCTAAACAAAAAAGAAACTTCAGACCACCGATGCAAGCTGAATCTTTGATTAATTATGAAACTAGTGCGAAATGGATCGAAAAGAAAAAAGACGACAATACATACCAAATTAACCAGAAAATCACACACAGACTATACTTTTGCTAGGACACTTTATATTTTTTATTGGGTTTACACCAACAGAAAAAAAACTTTCACTTCATAATTTCGATATTAATCACAAAAAATAAGGTCGACCATCACTTATCGGGTCCCAAAAATGTAATGACGCCGTCAAAAGGCAAACAACCGACGATTTTTTCACGATTCCTGGTTCAAATGTGAATAACAGCTATGAAGAAAAAATTTTTTATTGAAAAGTTTGGATTAGGATTGGAGGAGGTTTTAACCGTAGCGGTTTTACGCTACAGTACCCCATTCCCAGTAAAAAAATTGAGAGTAGCAACCCTAAAGGTGAGTGGCAACCCTAAAGGAAAGGTGAGTGACAACCCTAAAAGAAAGGTGGTTGACAACCCTAAAAGAAAGGTGAGAGATCAACCCAAGTGAATGTATCAACCCAGTGAGAGGGTGACAACGCTATAACAGATTGACATCACAACAACAGATTGAAAACACAACAACAGATTGAAAACACAATAACAGACTGACAACACAAAAGGGATAGCATCAACCAAGAGTGAAAACCATAATATACAAATTAAATAAACTAGCCTAACTAACTTTAAACTAAATACATCAAATCAACAACATCGAAGTGCAGCTGATACTGAATAAAATTGAAAGCCGGCCTCCAGTTTAGACGTTAACAGTGCGAGCTTCAGATGCGTCTCCTAAACCTACATTAGAATAGAAAAACAAACGATAGATCTAGAGTAATATTCTTAAATATGTATAGGAACAAAGAACAATAATCAACACGAAACAAATAAGAGTTGAGATTAAGAAATAACTTAAAAATACGACGAAAACTCAAAGGAAGTCAAACAAAAACTCGAAGTCGAACACAAAAGCTCGAAGTCAGATAAAAACTCGAAGTGAGACACGACTCAAAGTCCAACACGACTCAAAGTCAAACACAACTCAAAGTCAAACACGACTCAAAGTCGAACACGACTCAAAGTCAAACACGACTCAAAGTCAAACACGACTCAAAGTCAAACACGACTCAAAGTCAAACACGACTCAAAGTCAAACACGACTCAAAGTCAAACACGACTCAAAGTCAAACACGACTCAAGACTGAATTTAAGAGCTTAAGTTATAGAGGGATAAGTTAGAATGTTAAGTTAAAGAGAGAGGGTTAAGTTGAAGAGGGTGGACCTTAAATCGAAATCAAAAATACGACGCCTAATGAGAGGAAATGGTTATGAATAAATATTAACTCCAGGGAGGAATGAGGGTCGAAATAATAAAAGAGGTGTCGTTAATTGAAAACTAATGGCCTAACATAAGTAATGCTGATTAAGTTAAGAATATGGAACAAATTAATTCATTTAAGTATGTCTTTTATATGATATTGTCCAATATGATGAGAATCACAGTCTTGTAGGACATATGTAGTCATGGAGATGACTCTGATCACACGACATTTAATGAAACGAGGAGCAAGCTTTCCTGTAAAGTATTCAGCAGCTGACGATTTTGAAAAATTACGCCTCCATACAATATCGCCGGCATTAAGTGTAATAGCCGTCCGGTTCGTATTGTAATTTCGTGAATTACGGAGAAAAGCAGAAGAAAGATTGTCCGCTACTTTTGCGTAAATCTCGGCGAGCGAAGTCAGATTACTCGCGTGTTGTTCCCGACTTTCAGCTAAATTAGTGCTTAGAGTCTGGTTATTCGCACGCGATGAATCCATACAGACTTCTCTACCGAATATGAGAAAGTTTGGCGTAAATCCTGTGGCTAAATTAATACATGAATTGAGGTAAAGTTTGACCTTGGGTAACAATTTAGCCCAATTTCTTTGGTTCTCGCCAACCAATATGCTCAAACAAGTAACGACACTTTGGTTATAACGTTCTACCGTGTTTGCTTGTGGAGTGTAATAAGGGGTATATGTAGGGGATTCAATGCGAAACGATCTAAGAAAGTTTAAAAACTGATTACTACGAAAAACGGTAGCATTATCACAGAGAATAGACCGTGGAACTCCGAAGTTAAAAATTATTTCAGATTCCAAAGCTTTTATAACTGAATTGGCGTCAATCCTTTTAAGGGGCACTAACCAAACATATTTAGAAAAAACATCGACCATAGATAAAATGTATTTGAACCCATAATAAGCGATTGGAAGCGGTCCAATAACGTCGATAGAAATCATTTGTAAAGGTAAAGAAACTTCCTTTGGATAACACATATGACCACGTGGTTGGGAATTCGCGATCTTATAAGCTTTACAAACCTCACATTGCCTTAAAGTCTCAGAAACATCTCGAAACATATTTGGCCAGTAAAAGTTATCCTTGAGCTTAAAATAAGTCTTTGAAACTCCAGGATGTATAGAGAGAGGATTATTATGAGCTTCCCATATAGCGGATTTAACTTTTTCAACGGGTAAAACTACGCGCCAAGGATCAGAGCACAATGGGTTAGTGATTGGCATGCGTCTTAACAGAACACCGTTCCGAATGGCGTAAGCTGGAAACGTTTGAGGGGAGTCACGAGCCCCTAAATACACCTTTTTATACCATCTATCATTGGTATGGTCAGGTCCTTGATCGAATGTAACCGGACTCGCGTACATTCTAGATAAAGCGTCTGGAACGACGTGTTGCGACCCTTTGCGATGAATGATATCAAACGTGTATTGGGAAATCACAGTAGCCCATCGCGCCAAACGCCCTGAGGGATTACATAGTGTGAGGAGCCATTTCAAGGCCATATGATCGGTTATAACAGAAAACTTCATTCCATCTAAATAACAGCGAAAATGCTTAATGGAATCAAGAACGGATAAAAGTTCACGTTCAGTTGTACTATAATTGCGTTCTGCTTTTGAGAATAAGCGTGAATAATAAGCGATAGGATGTTCAACACCATCGAACTTTTGAGAAAGAACTGAACCAAGACCAACAGCTGACGCATCACATTGCAAAATGAAGGGCTTCGAGAAATCTGGACATGCCATAACGGGAGTATTGATGAGCGCATCCTTTAATTTTAGGAATGCTTGATCGGCGGCATCATCCCAACTTATAGGGTCACGACCCTTCTTTTTTCCTATAAGGGCAGTG
The DNA here is from genome assembly GCA_943138885.2 of Tholera decimalis. Taxonomy (NCBI): domain Eukaryota; kingdom Metazoa; phylum Arthropoda; class Insecta; order Lepidoptera; family Noctuidae; genus Tholera; species Tholera decimalis. The sequence continues at coordinate 9,374,447 of OW964552.2, read as the reverse complement.
AGTGGAGCTATAATAGAAGAAAAACCATCAACAAAACGCCTATAATATGAGCATAACCCAATAAAACCACGTAGTGACTTAGCTGTAGTAGGAACGGGATAATCCCTAATAGCATCGAGCTTGCTGGGATCAGTTTGTAAACCCTTTTCGTTAATGATATAACCCAAATATTTCAATTCGCTTTTACAGAACTCGCATTTTTTTAGGTTAATAGTTAAACCGGCCTCCTTGAGACGGTCTAGTACTTTTCTAAGGAGCGAGAGGTGACTATCAAAGTCTTTTGATATTATGATTAGATCATCGACGTAACCGAAAACGCAATTATCACTGGTCGAAGTGAATTCAAAATTGACGATCATATCAGTAAGGCGCTGCATCTCGGAAGCTGCATTCGTGAGACCAAATGGCATTCTGACGAACTCAAATAAACCTCGTTGTGGAACTATGAAAGCGGTTCTTTCACAACTCTCATCATCAGCGAGGGGAATCTGCCAAAATGCACTCCTAAAATCAAGAGAACTTATATACCTTGCACCTCGAAGGTTGTCAAGAATATCGTGAATACGGGGGAGCGGATAAAAATCTCTAGTAGTAACGCTATTCAATTTCCTACTATCAACGCAAAAACGTACAGAACCGTCCTTTTTGGTAACCATCACAACAGGACTGGCCCATGGAGAACGTGAGGGACGAATGACACCCATCTCCAGCATCTTATCGATTTCCTCATTGAGCAACTTTAACTTAACAGGTGAAAGAGGGTAAAAACGTTGTCTAATTGGTGGTCCAGTAGTGTTTATTTTGTGTGATAGCCAAGTAGTCTTACCAAGGCCAACTTTATCGGATGAAATGACATCGAATTCCTCAATGACCCGTTGTAACTTTAGCTCTTGGTCTGGTAATAAAACGTTACGAGGGTAAATGTATCGAACCTCGCTAATGCAATTAATCTGAGGAAGGGATTGAGAGTCAGAGGGAAGGGTATGTGAGTCAGGAGGTAGGGAATTAGAGTCGGGAGGAAGGTACATATTACCTTTGATATTTTTGTTAAAAGCTTGACTAAAAACTGAAGTCAAACCGAACTTATTCCAAAATTCGATACCTAAAATAACTGAAGAAGACATAGAACGTGCTACTAAAAATTCGTGGACAAAAGTCGTACCATTAAACTTAACTGGGAGAAAGATAGTTCCTAAAATATCAATAGGAGAGTTATTAGCGGAAATAACACGTGGGCACTGAACGTTTGATTTTAAAGAAATACCCAGTTGTTGGGTTAAACAATCACTAATAAGGGACATTTGTGCACCAGAGTCAAGTAGGGCTTTAACGACCCGGTTACACAATATGATCTCGATGAAAGGACGGTTATCAGACGAATCGGACGCTATCACCGGTGACACTGTACGGAGTAATGCGTGTCGCCGGTGGGCTAAACATTTTTTGGATTGCATTTTGGGCAATCACGAGTTATAAAACCAGGTGTGCGGCATTTAAAACATAGCATACCAGGGAAATCAGGGCAAGTACGATAGGGGTGTCCCGTTTTATTGCATTTTGGACAGATTTGTGATTGATTTGTTGCGCTTGAAACTAATTTTGTAGATTTGGGCAAAAAACTTTCAAAATGCGATGCAGTGTCAATGAGCGCATCTAAGTCAGTAAATTTATGTATCGATAAGCATGGAAAATATCTAGGATGCATGTTGTGAGTGATAATTTCTAATAGTTCAGATTTATCGACTGGTTTACGTAATGTATCATTCAATTGAGAAATCTGATGCACAAAATGTAAAACAGGTTGATCTGATTTCTGTTTTGTATTTCTAACTTGTTGACCGGTTTTAAACTCGAAATCAATTTCTCCGAATGTATTGAAGAAATTTTCTTTTAATTCGGGGTAAGTCATATCAGGTCGACGGATTGACCTATAATAATTCAAGGCGCGACCGGATAACACTTCGTGGAAGCGTTTAAGCAGATATCTGTCAGTTATGTCATCTGAATCCTTCTCTTCTTCGATACTGGTAAAAAAATTTCGAACACTGGTATCTCCAGTATAATTTATGTTCCATTTTCTTAGCGAAAATCGTTTTAGAAGGTAACCGGGACAGTCCTCGGATTTCATAGGAGAAGGTAAGTTAGAACGACTAGTACCCGGAGTGGGCCTAGGTGGAATGGGAGGAGGTCTAGAAATAATAATACTTTCGTGTAAAGGAGTCTCACCGATAGAACCTTCTTCGGACATTTTTAAACACAAAATAGAAATAGATTAAATGAAAGAGAGCGGGACTTAGCAGGAAATCGTTAGATATCGTGCCGTAATATCGATACGGGAAGAAGACAACAAAATGAACGTCAAAGGAATCCGCTGGGCTAAGAATCCAACAAAAACAGATACTAGCAAATAGCAGAAAAGCAAACAGACGGGCTAAAAAATAAAAAAGGTAGACACTAGCACACGACCATTCAAAAAGCTTACCTTTGGTCACGATGCCTAACCATCCACACATCAAACACACTCTACGGGAAACTAACTACCGCTACCTACTGGGATAAAATAAAACTCGGGATAGATACGTATATTTTGGGAGAAAATAAAAGAATTGGAAATTGGGTATAGTTACAAAGTTAATCTTTAAAATTGAATTTCACAAACATCACACAATTTAGCAAAGAACATAAATTCAGTTAGCAATTCTGTAGTCCAGTCGTATGAATCGGGAAAACATTCAAGACAGGTAATCCTTTTAACTTCCATACGGGTATCTGACCAATTCTAAAACCTGAAACTCACAACAAGAAAGGTGAAAATTAAAGATTGCTCTCAAGAGCAACCACACACGAGATAACAAAAAAAAAAGGTATTTTAGTAATAATTAATATGCAAACTTACTTTAATTCGGGCGCCATATTGTAGCGTAAATAAAATTAAGTGCTCAGTAAAACACAAACCGCTACTTAAAACGTTTAATTTTGATTAAAAGGAAAAAGATAGAAAACAAGTACTTAATTAAAAAATATAAAAAAGTTAAATATTAGTTATTATTGGGAACCTTTCAGTGATGGCGTGGGTTAACTTAGCGGAAAGAAAAAGAATGTTATCGAAAGTATTATGCAAATATTTTTAACTTACCTAACAAAAAAAATCGATTGCAATCGGTTATAGCTAGGCGAATACGCATTATTAGTAATTTTAATTACAAAAACACTAAGAGCATCCAACGCGTCTTGATAGGCCTTAGGTTAGAAAGAGTTTTTGACGTGAGAATTTTTAGATTAGAAATATACAAATTAGGTGCACTATTTAAAATAGAACTCCTGCTGCGAAAACTCGGTAATTCCTGGACGGCTGAACACGACTGTGGGAAGTAACGTAGAAATCACGGAGCCACTGCGCTGCGGAGTCCGCATCTACCTCGTACTCTCTTCAGGCCTTTGAGATGGACGTCTCAGGCACAGGATGTGCTCGGATATCGGGCGAGAGCGCCCCGACCTCCGTCGTCGATAACCGACGTCGCTTGCCCGTAGGGTGGAGCCAAAAATTGGCTTGTAACGGGATCTAAACAAAAAAGAAACTTCAGACCACCGATGCAAGCTGAATCTTTGATTAATTATGAAACTAGTGCGAAATGGATCGAAAAGAAAAAAGACGACAATACATACCAAATTAACCAGAAAATCACACACAGACTATACTTTTGCTAGGACACTTTATATTTTTTATTGGGTTTACACCAACAGAAAAAAAACTTTCACTTCATAATTTCGATATTAATCACAAAAAATAAGGTCGACCATCACTTATCGGGTCCCAAAAATGTAATGACGCCGTCAAAAGGCAAACAACCGACGATTTTTTCACGATTCCTGGTTCAAATGTGAATAACAGCTATGAAGAAAAAATTTTTTATTGAAAAGTTTGGATTAGGATTGGAGGAGGTTTTAACCGTAGCGGTTTTACGCTACAGTATGTAGATATACTTTAAGTCTACTTATTTTAAACTATTTTACGCAAATCAAATCTAACTATAGCACTTTTTCTTATCATGAGAAATTATTAATATCGGTCATGTATGGAGTACTGCTCTCATCTTTGGGATGGATCTGCCAAGTACCAACTGGACGCGCTTGAGTCTATTGAGAAACGGGCCAAACGACTCATTGGCAACGATACACTGGTCAAATCAAAGCTCCAGAGCCTTGAACATCGACGACGAGTTGCTAGTCTATCGGTTTTCTATCGGTTACATTTTGGGGAGTGTGCGATGGAATTAAACAATCTAATTCCTTCAAGCCCGTTCCATCATCGGACTACAAGACAAACGGCAATGCGCCATCGTTACATGGTGGACATCCCACCTATACGTACTAAACGTTTTGGGAATACCTTCATTGTGCGTACAGCTAAGGAGTGGAATTTCCTGGCGGAGTCTGGGTTTCCCGATGGTTATAACCTAGGGGTCTTTAAGTCAAGAGTGAATAGGTTACTTTAGGTAAGCGTGCTCCATCTTCGACCACATTATCACTAACCATCAGGTGAGATGGTGGTCAAACGCGAGCCTATTATCAGTAAAAAAAAAGAAGCTAAAGAATTTTATGACGTTCAGGTTGGTAGTTGAATTTTGGCTATTTTGACCAATGTTGCTACATTGGTTGCAACTTGGATTACATTAACTTTTGTCACTAATTCCAGTTAGCAGGTAACATAACTAGTTCGTCAAATCAACGAAACAAAAATACATTTACAAGTAAATATTGATACACATCAATAAATCAATGATTGACAGTCATCAAATAAGTTTTCGTAAATTTATCGTAACTGATTTTTCCATTTATTAATTCATACAGTTTGTGCCAAATACACGACACGATTTTATGCAATTTATGTAATTTATTTCAACAGTCGCGTCAGAACAATGTTTGCTTTTGTGCCTTCAATATTTATTTTTAAAATTTCCATCCAGTGTAAACGGTGAGTAAATCGTTAAAATCAACGCGGTGGTCAATTATAAAATTACCTTGTGTTTCATTGGCGTTTGCAGTGCGAATTAATGCTGGCCAGTTTTGGATTAATAGAGTTAATTCTGTTAAACAAAAAGTTTTTCATCTATCTATAATTCTATACTAATATTAAAACATTTTAACAAAAAATTAAACCAACTTCAAAAAAACACTGCAAAGTGAAAAATTACTTTAATTTCGGTAGTCGGTTTCTTTGGTTTTGAATTTTCATTTTTGCACCGACATCTGAAATTATAGTTATTTTCAATACACTTCCTCGAAAACTGGCTCTAATCGCACTACGATTAGGTTCAACATGCAATGTATTTCACACTCGTGGATTTTTTTCATTTTTCACATACGAGGGTTTTTTTCATTCCAGATTTTGCCACAGATAACATTAAACAACTTTTCAATTCCCTATATTCGGCGGTGATTTTTTTTTCACAGCAAAGAGACGCATGTTTTTAAGGCCTTATATTTAATGAAAATTAAAATTGTGTTTATGAACAGAATATCAGAAAGCACCATTATTATTTATAAAACAATATTGCTTTTATCAACAAATTAACATTAATATGTGTTCTAAATAAAAATAAAAATATATTTTAATATCAGGCTGTTTTGCGGTTTCATACCTTTGCTTCTCCTTTAACCCGCGAAGGGAAAAGTAAATTAAATCTTATTAATTTGTGTTTTTTGCGTGAGTATGTCGAATTTAAGTTTTGATGAGAATAATTTAGATCCTACGCCACCAGATATTGTGATTGAGGCTCAAAATGCTTGCGATAGCCTGTTGCCTTCTAAATCGAAGCTAAAATATGTGGCAACTTTGCATAATTTTTTTCAATGGAAAGCAAATAAAAATGCGTCGTCATTTTCGGAGCAAGTATTTCTCTTCGAAAGTGTATTGAAAATCGTCGTTTGATACACTTGTTACTGCAGTACTCGGCTCCATAACCCCCTCGCCTTGCGGCTCGGGCGTAACTCCGCCTCGTACGCAATAACAAACTTTCTCCACTTGTATCAAAAATTTTCACTTTGCTGTGTTTTTTGGAAGTGATTAAATTTTTTGTTAAAAAGTTTTATTTCTCTCGTTTTAGTTGGTCAGTTTGTAATTTACCTAGTTACAAAAGCCTAAATGTCAACTACTTATAACCTTTTACAAAATATTGCTTTTCCCGATGCCGGGCCATTAATTGTTGAGGAGTTCTCCTGGTACTTCACCATCAGCTTCTCTTCACCACATGCGTTGTGACGGACGAGCGTATTGTGCTTAATAACCATATTTAAGTAATCGAAGCGGAACCCATGAAATACTTATTATTGAGTAGTTCCAGTGGCCATCTGTGGTCTTCATCATCAGTTTCACTTCACCAAATAGTGCTTTTGTATGTATGTAAATGTAACTGCACAAGTTACTATAAAAATACTCAAATCACTATCGAAGTGCCTATAATATTTGAAGAGTTCCCTTGATTTCTCCAGGATCCCACCATCAGATCCTGACTTGGTGACAATAGGACTACCTTTGAAGTAAGTATACCCTTTGAAACAAATTAAGAATTATCCAAATCGGTTCAGCCGTCTTCGAGTAAACGGTGATCATACATAAAAAATATACGCGTTGACTTGAGAACCTCCTCCGTTTTTTTTTTCGTCGGTTAAAAAAGAAAAAAATTGCTTGTAAGTATGTATGTAGGGGGTAATCTCCGAAACTAAATATCCAATTCTAAAAATGTTTTCTTTGATAGTAAGGTGCACTATTTGTGAGTGCTATATTATTTGTGATATAATTTATAGTTATAAATTATATTGAAAACCAGGCGGACGAATTTGTGGGCGAAGTGCTAGTTAAACATGATCACGTTTTAGTTAGCTGCGTTCCATTTCTATTCGAATTTCAAAACCCAGTGATGCCATAAAATATGTCCACCCATCTTTTGTGGAAAAATAAATTGCTAAACCTAACCGAGTTTTCTAGAAGAAACACGTTAAAACTTTACTTTTTTCACTAAACTTCAAAAGAAAATAAGCTGAGATAAAATGATAACAATCTAAACAAATTAGGACGAAACGTTCAAACGCCTAAATCAATTTAAACTTTTTTGTCTTTTCAGACTATGTTTTGTCGTCCTAACTTTTTAATGATTTAACTGAGGGGCGCCGAATAAAAAGAACAGTACGCAAGAAATATGTTAGGTATTATTTGTCTATTTTTCATGTCTTAACCAATACTACCCAATTCTGAAGCAGCAGGTGCAGGTTTCCTTCATTGGCAGGGTCAAAGGATCGTGATCGAGGATCAATTATTTATTTGTTAAAACTTTATATGACATACAATGTACAATGGCAGACTTAATGCCTATGGCATTCCCGACCAGTCAATCATGGGCGGTGAAGAGATAACATGGCAGGTGCATAAAAATAAACTAGGAAGATCAATAACATAATGGAACTTGTCTACCAGACGTACCGCAGGATACCATCCACACTTGGTCGATATACCGTCTTGTCGTACTAAGCGCTTTTCTTCAACATTAATTGTACGCACAGCCAAGGTATGTGGAACTCTCTGCCGGCTTCTATGTTCCCTGCCACATATGACCCGTCAGCCTTTAAAGCAAGAGTGAATAGGCATTTTCAGGCCTCGCTCATTCGATCGTAGACCTCATCTTACACTTACCATCAGGTGTGATCGAAGTCAAAAGCGGGCTCTATAAATATAATATAAAATATATAATATAATATAATAAAAAAAAATAGGTCGTGGGTTCGAACCTCACCCATTACACTATTACCGTGAACCCAATGATCGAAAAATGTGCGGCATTTACCAACCCGCAATGGGCCTGCGTGGTGGATTACGACGTACCATACATAACGCATTAACGTATCCATTACGCGTTTACGTTGTCGACAAAACGATTTTTCGAACATACATGAAGCAATGGATTTCTTTTCGATTGTGAGAGGATAATATGTCATTTTATGTCAGGATGAGGAAATGCCAAACAGATACTTTAACGTAGGAACTAAATTAGCTGTCTTTACTCGAAACTAAAAGTTGTGAATAATTACCCGCAATATCATAAACGTGAAAGTATGCCAAGTTCTCCCAAAGTTTTTGAAGAGCGTTTACTCTAACGGAGTTTTGTGTAAACTTTTGTTTCTTATTCTTGAAAATGAACGGGTTTTAATGCAACTTCGTACGCATGCGTAAGCTAGGTCTAAAAATAAGTTAAGAACTTTTTCGAAGAAGGTCTTTTCATTGAAATCGGTTCATTCATTTCCATAAACAAGGGTTTGAGAGTTTGTATAATTTATATTGAAGTGTAAACACTCTTAAATCATATCATTTTTAGCACCAGCTTCTACCCGCGGCTTGACTCTAGTAAAAAGAATTTTTCAGTGAAATTAAAGTACAACTGTATGAGCTTAAACGAATTATTTAAACCCGTTCAGTAGTTTTTGAGATTATCTAATCACAAATAAACATATAATCAAAACTTTCCTCTTTAAAATTTTAGTGTAAATGTTCATAACGTTTTTTAATTGCTAGAATAGAATAGAAACAAAATATAGTGCGACTTAGAAAATATTTGCCTATTAACTATTTATTTTTCCGTATTCTAGATCTACCAAACTTCAAATTCGTATAAAAAGCAAACACAAAATACAAACCACGCTTGCAAAGTTTTGGGAGATGTTTAAGTTATAAAACTTCATTAACTTGAAAAACTTCGAATGGTGTAAAAGTGGTATACGAGGTGGATATTGATAACAGCCTTCTGCTTTCCGAACTTGGCTGTCACACTGCCGTGTGTTTTTTATGTTTTGTCTTGTTAGAAGTTTTATTTTTCTTTAATCGAATTAATGTTTTACGGGCGTACATAGGTCCCGAAAACTTAAACGTCAACAGCAGTTTACAACAATTTAACCCTTTAATTCGCAGCGTCGTACCCGAACGACATAGTAATGAAAAAAATATTGCTGGTTTCCTGCTGCTATATTTTTAGTTTTATTTACATTAATTATAACCAAAAACAAAACGCTACCTAATAAAAATATATCTGTCAAGTTGCGCAAAAGTATTCAGTGTCATTTTGGCCAGATGGCGGCGAGAACACCGGTCATGCACGGACACAAGGTTTACCTTGTGTCCGTGCATGACCGGTGTTTGATTTTTAGCATTTTAATCTAGTTTATGGGAATTATACATCGAAAATGTCTTTGCAAATAACGCTTTTATTGATTTGATTAAAAACCTGCTCATTTCATCCACAAACATTCAATTTATGAGCTTTTGAAATGGTATGTTATTGTTGACCAACACTGCGCAGTTCTCAGAAAAGTACCTAACATTCCGTATGTCGTTCAGGAACGACACTGCACTTTTATCTGTGAAGTACTGCTTGAATTTAAATTCGTTTTTACACTTTTACTAACTATGATATCATGAAATTTTTGGGCTGCTTGCAATTACTAAACGCTATGGGTGAATGCATTTAGGGTTCCGTAGTGGAATAATATTTTTTTTTTAAAGGTTTTAGCTTTTATTTGGTTATTTCTTTTACGAATAACAATTTTCTTCTGCTTTGTTTGTGGTTTTTGTTTGTGCATGTTTTTTGTTTTTGCTTGCTTCAGATTAAGCCAAAATGGCACCGAACCCATACCATTATGGCACTTGTGCCACCCGAAAACGCATATTCGGATGATAGCAGTTGTAGTGCTACTGAAGACGAAGTAATCATCCAAAATGACCAACATGAAGATATAGATGATGATATTTCATTTCATACTGCAGTTCCGAACCAAAATCATATCCCTCTTCTCTAAATGACTTAGATATTGATATTGAAGACTCAGCAAAGTTCAACCCCGAATTATCGGACGAAGAGACGATTCCATTTTCACCCGTCATCCATGAAATGTTCCCTACTGGTCGACCGCAAGAACAACTTCCATTCACGCTGAATTCAGTATTCTCTATATTATCACCTTTGGCAAGATCGCCAGCAGCAACAACCCGGTCCAAGAGAAAGGCACTTATAGAACCCAGGCTTCAAACTAAAAGGGTGAAGAAGTTTGTTAGAAAACCCATGAAATTCAAATTCAAAAAAAGCAAATTTCAACACACAGGAATAGTAGATTACCCGCAATATAACCCTCCTTTTGATGCAGCTCTGAAAACTCCGATTGATTATTTCCAGCCAATCAAGAGATGGTATATGGCGTTATTTGCTCAAGCACTTGATATATGCGTCAATAACGCCTGGCTAATCTATAGAAGAGACAGTCCAACCACTCAGAAAACACTTACTCTGAAACAATTTAGGGTGCAGTTGGTAAGTGAACTGTTCCGAAAAAATAGAATACGTCAGACAGATATAAGTGCAACAGAAAATGAAGCTACAGTAAAAATTAAGACTCCTGTGGCTCCACGACCACCAGATTCTGTTCGATACGACAACGTAGGCCACTTACCAAAATTTGTGGCTCAAGGCAGGTGCAAGTTTTGCAAGAAAGGGTATACTAGTATTTGTTAAGTGTAACCTTAGGTTATGCATGCTAGAAAAGAGAAACTGCTATTACCATTATCACGTCAACGTCTAGAACTAGACGTAAGACGTTATACGATGGTAATAGCAGTTTTGCCCTCATTTTGTCCTCTTTTTGCTCAATGCCGATGAAAATTAGATAATAATTTAAAAAAAAAAACTGATTTTGTATAATTTTTCTAATAAACATTTATTTTTTTTACAATTTATTTCAATTTTAGTAGTTAGTCTAATTTTCTATTCAAAGCGCAATGTTGGTAGTCTACAACATATATATTAGTTTTTACTTTCTACAGTGTTTCGCAATGTCGTACATGAACCACATATGTTTTCTCGAAAAGTATATAATATAGATTTTTTTTTACATTTTTCCAGTTCCATTTTGACCACAAATAAACCCCTAAAAAGAAAAAAAATAAGAATTTGAGAAAAAAATCTCTTGCGAACTAAAGGGTTAACATTGAATGGTTTTAAGAAAACAAGAATTTAAATTAAACAACTTTAAAGACTGAGCTGTGAGAGTGTATAACAAGGTTCTCAAACGTGCTTTAAGAATAAATCTTTGTTTGTTCAACATTATAATCATTTCAATTATAGGAGGGACCAGGTTTTGTAACTAAATAACAAAATGTCCTTTTTAGTCATAAAATATTACATCACATTGTAGGTACTCAAAAATAAATGAAATATCTCATTTACTTGAAAGTATAAATATTCAGGGCAACGATAATGTCGTGGTCATTTCCGTTTTTGAAATTAGAAATGGCAGTCAATGTCCGTTATTGCAAATTTATTTGGCGTATTCCATAATTAATAATACCTACCTATTAATACATACCTACTAATATTAGAATTACAAAAGAAACGCTGTTTGTGACACTTGCACATCTAAAATACTTTACCGATTTTAATAAAATTTGGTAAAAAGGAAGATTAGACCTTGAAGGAAGTCTTAGCATACTTTTTTATTCGCTGAATAAAGCTTTTCCATGATTTTTAAATAAAATTTATTTGAAATTAGAATTCTGAGCCAAAAAATTAATATTTCGATTTGAAATGGTCAGTACGCAAAAAGGCAACTTCATAAGTAAAGATCTATTATCATATATGTATGCCAAATGACGTTCACTGCTGGAAATAGGCCTCCCCATACCAATGCGGATAGCACCGAACACCCACATCAACCGAATGATTGATTGTCTACTACTTTTTTTTTTTTTTTTTTTAACGTGGTAAAATTATCAAATAAGTCCTCCCACTCCGGGCAGGGTGGGAGGGACTGTCAGACTTTTACTGACTAAAATCCACGGTGTTCCTTCAATAGCCCTTTACGTACCGGGGCCACGGTAACGGGATGAGTCCCACGACCCCGGCAGGCTTCGGCCCTCTGCAGAGGGGGCCTCGTCATGTTGCTGACGCTCTTTGAGGCGCGCGTGGAACACGACGCGCCGTCGACCCGGGCATGGTCCATGGTCGGACAGCGAGTTGCCCTTTACTCGCTGTCCGCATGCCCGCGCCTACGGTGGCCGGAGATCGTCGGCCGACGTCCGACGCCGTGGGCGTCTACCACTGCGGCTGGGCTGGAGGGAGGACGCCATCCTCTCCCTCGCGCGGCCCGCCTCCTCCTTCGGAAGCATGACTGCTTCGCAGAAGGAGGCGACCGCTTCCCACTCCCTCTCGCCCCGCAGCATGGCCTCGACCAAGGCCGGGCGCGAGAGGTCTCCGCCTATTGTCGCCGTGAGGACACGTCGGTGCTCTGCCCAAGCTGGGCAGTCCTGCACCGTGTGCTCGACTGTGTCCTCAGGGCGACCCTCGCAGTGGTGACACCCAGGCGTTTCCTCCTTTCCCATCAGACACAGGTACCTCCCGAAACTTCCGTGTCCGGTGAGGACCTGCGTCGACGCCGATCTAGCCACTCCTCAAAGAGGGGTCTTACCGCCGCAATTGCGGATTGTCTACTACTTAGTTTTGCTTTTTGCTCTTTGAAGGTGTAAAAACTACTCTTTAGTAAGACTACAAATGAACCAGAATATCATGTAAAGAGTTTATTCTGCTAATACTTTTTACGACGACGCGAAGTCATCCTTCGTGTAAAACAATTTGAACAGATAAATTATGATACTTTTTCTACACTAGCTATTCCATTTTGTAACGCAAGTTCTTCAATATAAATTCTTTTGTATGAATAGAATATTTGAGAGACAAGTAAAAGACACAACAAAATAGTCATAACTTGTAATATATTGTAGAATAAACAAAAGTCATTCGGAAATCTTATTTAATAAACATAATTCAGCTATATACATTGCTAAACCAAACAATGTACATAAAAAAATAGACTTAGGCGTCGTAGTACTCCTCCACATCGCTGTCGTTCAGAAACGTGCCCAGAAGACTGGCAGCATTGCCACGTTTTATGGCAATGCTTATTCTGAAATTGAAATTTTAACTATTTAAACTACAAACTAAAATAAAGCATCCAAAAATTCCCTCACTACAATATTTTATCCAAGTATCTTTTCCTTTTTTCGCTTATTTTATTTGTTAGCCATTTGTTTGACAAAATTTCGGAAGGCTTTTATTCTTTATTTTTCTCAGAAAAACATTAATCTAACAATTTGTCTCAACTACAATTACTTCAGCGCCTCTCGATATTTCTATCGAAAACACGATAGATAAATTCGGGACAACCATTCAAGAGTTAGAAACTGTGCTTAGTAGATACGATATAACGGTATATAGGATTCGGAAAACAAAATGTTTAACATCAACAAAGTAAGATTAACAGCTAAACGTAAACAATGGAAAAAGTGAGTGGAACTTGGTTTGAAGCCGTCAGGATTGAATATTTTGTTTTAAAGTAGGTAGGCGAATGCAAAATCAAAACAATGACCTTAAATTAGTTTTTATTCTTATAAGATAACCAAAAATTTTAAAATACTACTAGATTGTTGAAAATACTAAACCTAATCTGTCGCTTACCATCATCCGTAATAATAAAAAAACCGTCGTTAAATTATGCTCCGTGGTTTACGAAAAATGATGAAGTCCACAATTACCTAAAAATTGCAACAGTGGCCTCGGAAATAGAGCGCTTCAAGATCCAGTACACCGAACATCTGACACAACATCCCAATCCATTCTCATCCGGATTTATTAACGAAATCGTGGTTAAGAGACCATAAAGAAATAACGTGCTCTGAATGAGGCGCTGGTTTCCTAATCCTACACAATCCAAAAATCACAAAACAAATGTGATTATAGTCTGGCGACTGATTACAGATACAAGAAAAGGAAAAAAAGAAAATACTAAGGTCGGCCTTTTCAGGGTCATGGGCTCCAAAGTGGAGAACCCAATCACGCACTACGTGGCCCAAGAGAAGACGGTGGTATAGTGGTCACGTTCTTTCGTACGCAGTGATGCTCTGGGGAGACATATATTTACAGCTTCCACAGGGAGGTGCCCTTACAGGCTTGTATGGTGAGCAGACCCGGGCCGGGAACGGCGCGTCGTATTCTACGCGCGCCTCGTGGAGGTAATCGGTTGCGGTGGCCTCTCGCATCCGGCACTGGTTCAGGCCATGGTGCGGGGTGACGGGGAATAGGATGCAGCCTCCTCCACCTGCGAAGTAGTCATGCTAGCGTAGGAGGAGGCTGAATGCGTGAGAGAGAGACAACTCTCTTCTTCACACCCCAGCCGCAGCGGGAGAGAAGCAACGAGAAAGGGAAACTGAAGGAACAGGGTGGGTTTTTAATCAATAGAAGTCATTTAATGATTATCCCACCGAAAAAAAATGGGTAGTTTGAGTGAAGTAAAAATGTCACACTCTTCTCTTATCCCCAAAGATAGAGCACCTTTGGAAGGTTAACCTTCGATAGCAAAAAAGGTATCAAATTAGATCAAACAATTCATTCTAATATTGATTCTAAATCAACCCTAATTGTGCCCTTTAAAGATCCAAAAAGCCTCCATGTTCAAACAAACCCAAATTAACACTGAAAGGACTCGGTGCTAAACAATTTGATCGAATTTAAAATTAGAATACAATCGATAGGTACCTATTAGTCTTGTGTGAATCTAGACTTACTAAACCCACTAGGTGAAACTTTCATTTGTTTTCGTGCTATTTGCAAAAAGGGCAATTTCTCTAAAAGCGGCAATTATTTTTATTTTAAAGGTTCCTATTTTGCTGGATACGTGAAACTGGATTTTTACGCCCGACATAAGTGTAACGTTTATTTTATTTATGTTTGAACATTACATTATTTAGGCGAAGCGATTGTATGTGTTTGAGTAATATTATTGCCGCTTAAATATTCATGAATATTTTTAAAATGTGACAGAACCAGTAGTGGTATTCTGTATTATTAAGGAATCATATTTATGTTTTTTTTAGATAAATTTGAACAAAGTGTTACACCTACCAATATGCGTTTATAATTTGTATCAAAAGTGGAAAATGTACAAAAAATCCCTTCTTAATAAGTATGGGGAACGGTCGAGTGCCAGAAAAGGATGCACCTGTAATCAAGTGACGTGATCGTCGTAAGATACGTGTGTGCAAAAGAGATAGCGAAACGTTCCAACTACGATGTCAATTTTCGTTATTCTAAGATTAAAAATGCGTTAATACGCATTTTATTATTATAAGTTATTCTAAAATTTGTATTAGTAATCTAATACAAATTTTAGAATAACTTTTTTGTTAAAATAACGGCTTTGATTGTGGTATACTATGAAATGAAATGTGGTATATATGAAATAATAACCCATGATTTTGACCTTCTAGTAAGTACTTTATTGTATCACGTGTACTCCTGTAGCATTGTATATTGGATTCACAATTTGAGATAAAGTTAAATATTTGCAGGAACCAACTATAAGTTTATTAGGGATAAAGTTGAAATTGCATTACCTCGCACACTTTTTTTAATGTGGTTAATCTAATTCAAATCTAGAACTCGATACTTGAAAGGTGATGAAAATAGTTATCACGCAAAAAAATGGATAAGTAAAAGCCGAAATCCTATGCTCTTAACAGTATCAATAACGGGAGACAATATTAAAATCCAAAATTTAATACTATCTCCTTGTTTGCGTCTCTTACTTATTTGCTTTTGGGTAAGTCAATAACACCACATACCTTCATCATCAATATTGAATACAAGCACACAGCGCCGACCTGTGAATCAGCTCAGGGTACGGCCTCATGCTGAGCGAACCTTATTACCACATGAACAACCTGCTTCACACGAGGCCGGGAAAGTACAGCCATCTCCTTCACTTACCTCAGACAGGATCAGTAGCTAATTTAGGGAGGTAATATTTTCTAAATATCTTTGTCCGGAGGATCAACAAACTAGTGTTGGAACTAGCAGCCATGTGTGGAAAGGTCCTCTGTAAGTTGGATTGACAAAGCCCTTTCTTTAAGAATAAAATAGTTGGATCAGTCGATGTGGCGTCACTTGGCTTGCTTTGGTGCCGATGATTTTTTTCACCTGCACCCCTTTTAAATGAATCAAACACCGCCTTCACCCCGCTTGACCAAACGGGGCTCGTAGATGCAGGTTTTCTAGGCTGCTTTGAAGAGTATTTAAGTACTTCCGCAGCACATGACCTAAGTATGTGAGTCGTCTGACAGACTCACATACTTAGGTCGTTGCCCTTCTCCCGTTACAGGACAAAGAATATCTATACGAATATCCATCCCCGAGAAAAAAGGTACAATATGCTTTTGCCTAATTATAGATATTTTTTTACAAATGTGGTTCGAAATACTTATTTTTACTAATATAATTTAAATACTACTTTCGTTCTTTCGTGCAAAAATAGAACAAAAAATATGAAGAAGTTTTGGAAGCAGGATCTAAACTACCGTTGGTCAAAGGTAGACACAAACCTAATAAAATTCTCCTTGGAGTCTACTACAGCTCTTCTCTACGAATAAATTTCTTTTCTTCTTTTGAGCGCATATTAGAAACTTTAATTCCATCTTACAGTCATAGCATCATAATGGGTGACTTTAATACGTGCCTCCTTAAAAAAGACGCCCGTTCTAATTCTCTTCTCCATACTGTTGAGTCAACTAATCTCTCTATTCTCAATCTTGATGCCACTCACCATTTTCCTAACTCAGTTCCTTCACTACTTGACCTTGTTTTAGTCTCATCACTTGTTCATATCGCTAAGCACGGCCAATGTTCGGCAGACGCTTTCTCCTATCATGACCTAATTTACACATCGTATAAAATTCGTCCTCCCAAGCATAGGTCCAAAACTCTTCTCCTTCGCAATTTTAGTGGGATGAACATTGACCAGCTTCGAGAGGATGCCAACAACATTGACTGGGCGCCTTTGGTTGAATCTTCATCGGTTGACCAGCAGGTTGAATTTCTTACTTCTTCCCTTATTCAGTTTTACGACAGGCATGCGCCTGTTCGAGCTGTCAGAGTAAAGCATATGTAACTCTGTCTTGGACGAAGCAACTGCAGGAAGTCAGTTGTAAACTGTTTGCTTCTGCAGGCTCCCTGAGACGGCTTCGTAATTTTCTTCCCATCACCACTAAAATTGCAATTGCACAGTCTCTTCTTCTTCCTATCTTGGACTATGCTGATGCCAGCTATCTTGATTTGACCCAAGACCAATTTGACAAGCTAGAGCGACTTCAAAATCTCTGTATTAGGTTTATATTTGGCTTGCGCAAATATGACCATGTTTCTGAATTTCGTACTAAGCTCAAATGGCTTCCTATTAGGTTTCGCCGGAATGTTCATTTACTTTCTCTGCTTTATAATGTCTTATTTAATCCTTTAACTCCTTTTTATCTTAAAGATCGCTTTCGGTTTCTCTGTGACACACATTCAAGGTCCTTGAGATCATCGGAAAATTTAGAGTTAAGTATCCGTATGCATTCCACTTCTTTCTTCGATAAATCTTTCACTATCCAAGCAGCCCGTTTATGGAATGCATTGCCCATAGATGTGAGGCGTGCTCAAACATTACCTACTTTCAAAAAAATGGTGAAAGAGCACTACCTCTCACTATAATTTAATTTTTCCCCTCCTTTCTTTATTATGATTTTGATATGTATTAGTATATATTATATTCATATATATGGTATGTATTTTATATTATGTTTGATTAGTATGATGTTGTACACTGACAGCCCTAAATCTGTCTCCTTTCATTTCTGTCCATCCAAAGGTTGTCTGTAAGAGATTGCCCTGTGCGATAAGACCGCCCATTGTACACTAGTTTTATTATTTGTATCTTTAAATGTATTGTAAGGTGTACAATAAAGTACAGGGTGGGCCATGAATTAGTTAACATTTGAAAAAATCGTATAAAAAAAACCATTTAACATATTTTAGAAATCGTTTATTTACGAGAAAGCTAATTAGTTGTAATTTATTTTTTTTAAATTATTTCGTCTAAATGACCACCGTTTCGGTTTTTGCACTCATCTAAGCGAGTCCTAAAGTTTTCGAATACTCTTCTGCAAAGAGACCGCGAGATCGCCGACATCTCTTCGATGATTTTTTCTTTAAGTTGACGCAGTGTATTCGGTTTATCAATGTAGACACGACTCTTTAAATAACCCCATAAAAAGAAGTCTGCTGGTGATAGATCTGGACTTCTGGGTGGCCATGGGATGTCACCCCGTCTGGATATCAGCTTTTCCAGAAACATGTCTTTGACCACCGGCAAGGACTCGTTCGATGTGTGACACATGGCTCCATCTTGTTGAAACCATGTGTTACAATTATAGCCAGCAAATTCCAGTAGCATCGGTGCTAAGAACTCCCGTAACATTTTCACATACTCGGCAGAATTAACAGTAACTGAACGGCCTCGAGAATCTTCAAAAAAGTAAGGTCCGATGATTCCTTTTGCTGAAATTGCAGCCCATACAGTTACCTTAGGAGAGTGAAGTGGCCTCTCATGTTTAGCTTTAGGAGTTTCGCTGCTCCAATACCTGCAATCCTGTTTGTTTACATGTCCATTTAGGTGGAAATGGGCTTCGTCAGAGAATAAGATGTTGTGAAAATTACTGAATCGAGTTAACATTGTTTCGGCATATGACTTACGCAAATTTAAATCATTAGGGTTTAGTTCTTGCACTAGCTGGATCTTATATGGATGTAATTTCAAATCTAATTTCAATATACGGCGTAATGATGTGCGGGATAATCCTAATTCAGCCGAACGTTTGCGTGTCGATAAATCTGGATCACGTCGAACAGAAGCGGAAACTTGCTGCACGTTCTCTTCGCTCCGAGAAGTCCGCGGGCCGCCGGTTTGTTTCACATTTAGTGTAGATCCCGTCTCTTCGAACTTCTTCACCCATTTCTTTATTAAAGGAGCACTTGGACACAGACTTAAGTCGTGTAAACCATATTCAACGCGAAATAAGCGTCTCACAGTAATGAGCGAAAAGTTGTTTAAATAAAACTGTTTCACGCAGTAAGCGCGTTGCGGCCCCGTGAAGCGATCCATTGCGACTAAATTTCCAAGAAGCGAGCTAGTGCCCCCGCCCACGCCCGCGCCCCGCGCGGCAATAGTTTGCGCGGTAAGTTACATTTAAATCTTAACTAATACATGGCCCACCCTGTATATAATAAATAAATAATTTAGAATTTGTGTAAATGTATCACTTTCTGAATCACGCCCTCGATCCAGCTGCCTAAGAAGAATTTCCTTATGAGTTGGAGCTAAAACTGGCGTGTAAGATTTTCTGACTATTCGAATCAAAAGTCAAAGATATTTTATTGACTACCGGGTCTATTAACTTTATGTAGTATATCACGGTTTTGGATTACCTCTTAGATTATCTCTTAAATCTTCCCACACGGCTGTTATTACTGAACCACGAGCTCCTCAATAACGTAACACGAATAACAGCATAAATCCCAAACAAACAGGTTCATAACTCTAAAATATTATCGAATAACTTCTTAAACTTCTCCCGCAGAGTTCTTTCAGGATATTGAAAATCTATAGAATTTTCTTTGCATAGATTAGGAGTACGCTCTCAAGGTAAGTTCCAAGTGAAACGAGATGCTTTTAAAGTTATGTAAGAGTTTCTGTAATGAGTTTCAATGTGAATGGTTGAAAGTAAACTTTGTTAGTTTTGGAGTCAATATGGATCTATAGTGGTGTGGTAATCGAGGGCCATTATGAAGACTTGTGACAGTGACGTATGAATGGGTGCTTGAAATTAATGTGGTATCGTTTTGGGTTTATTATTTATGTCACTATACTTTCTAATTGTTGTTTCACGTGGATTCAGACGTCGACTAATAATCTTGATATGGAACTTAGTTATATACATACACCCAGAATCAGTACAGCGTTCTACGCGTCCAATACAACAACACTTTTAGGGTGCTCTTGGTATTTCACTTCTGTAGCGCATCAGGAATGTTCACTGAGGCGATGATCCAAAGATTATTGAAATAAATCAATAAAAATTATATACTACACAATTACTTTCTTTTTCTTCTCAGTCAGTACACTCTTGTTAGAGCAGTCGCGATCGTTATGTAGTATTTCGGGCTGTTATGATCATCTTCATGATGTTTCGCCATGGTTTTCTCTTAGGGGTCATTTTAGAAAACTCATGCTCTGAATCGCCCATAGCATACTAGATTTGGTCGGTCCATTACATCGCGGCCTGGCCTTTGACTTTGCCTGACAATTACTTTACGTACGTACAAATTATTTGTTTACTCGTTTCGTCTTTACTAAGGAGCACCCCTAGGTAGATATAATTATATAATGATGACACTTAAATGATAATTTCATAAAATATTATAACATAACCAGTCTATAAATTTCCCACTGTTGGGACATAGATTCCTGTATAATAAAGAATGGTAATGTAAAAAGAAATCGTGAGCACAGCTAATCTATAGGTACTGGTGAGGCGTGTAAATAGCCTCTACCTTATTTTGCGTTGTTTTTAAGAACAACAAATACCCATGGCGGTACAAAAAATGAAAATCTCTATTGATGGAATCCCTGATACACCAACATTAATTCAACTATTTGCAGTAAAAAGCCCAAGTACCTTGTCTATTCCTGAGACCGTAACTTAGCCCCAGGAGAATAAGTCAACGACTAGCTGCTAATTTGGTGCACCGACCGGTGAGAAGAATCTTGAATAATCCATCAGTAGAACGGTTGAAACTCCGAAAATCAACACTGCACTATAAGTTCACAATGTCTCAGAGATACAGGTCCATTTATTTTATGAGAATCCTCAGGTTTACATCAGAAAAAGTATTTTCAAAAAGCGATAATGCAAACAACAGTCTAATGTGTTGCGTGCGGTGCGGAAACAGTACTATTGTTCAACCTTTTGACAAAGGATAGGCTAAGTATATAGTAAATTCTACAGAAAAATCCAGAAATATCCTACTTTATTTTATATGCTATTTTAATTAATGTGGAAAGAAGCAATTGACGCTTCACCAGGTACTATAATATTATAACGCGGAAAAGTTTGTTTGTTTGTTTAAAAAGCGCTAATACGTACGTACTCGGTGGATTTGGATGAAAATTGGTATGGAAATAGCATGAAGCTTGACGAAGGTTTAGGTAGGCTGTATTTATCCGACTGCAAAAAAGCAGTGTTATGTTTAACTTGATAAAGTCCAAGGGGGAAAGCCCCACACGACTACTAGTTTTAAATAAACAGCGCTGTACAACTGTTTTCTTCTAAGACCGCAGCCAGTACCCAATTTCTTCTCGAACCAATACGGCCAATCCTTCGTAAGTCCACTAAAGCAGGTCCGTTTACTGGGAACGTGTAAATCACACGCGAGTTCGAGTAAATAAAGGCACCTCGTACCCTGAACACGGATCCTGTCAAACGTAATAAGCTTCTTTGAGTGGCGTTAGTCACGTAACAAATGAAGGAATATACACGAAAATATACGAATATTTCCATCCCGCTTTTGCGTACTTTCAGGGTTTGTATGCGCGGTAACAAGGAAGCGTTTCATGCCGTTTTTCGTGTTCTATTTTGACGTGTATTTTTTCAACATACTTTGAACAAAATAGCAAAGTAATATAAAATGTCATTACTTTCAAATTTTACATTATGACAATAATGACGAGTTACAAAATTTTTCACATTATTATACAAATTAATGCGTCAATCACGCAGGAAAATCATTCTGCATTAGAACAACGCCTCGCAGCTGCACAAGCTGAACTGGTAGTACTAAAGTGGCATCTAATGCGTTGACATCAACGGGAGACTGGAGTGGGGAGACACGTTGTATGCCTTGACTCGAGCCACTATAAACACGTTTACAAGTCGTGATGTGAGTTTCCTGAACTAGACTATGTTTGGATAGCAGCTTAAGGACAAGATGCTCGTTTTTACATAAGAACTTACCAAACTTATCCTAAAACTGGAGCTTTTCTGTCACATAGCCAGAAAAAAGGCCACAATATTAAACGACTCATATTTACTGGCAAGGTTGATGGCAAACGACCTAGGGGCCGTAGCCTAACAAGGTGGGTTGATTCGGTTAGTTCCACTCTGCACGTCCAACTACCTATACGTCGCTCTACACGATGTCAAGAACAGGCATAGATGGCGGAACACTATCAGGGAGAAGCTATTTCCACGGGGCTTCATGACCTTCAGATTTGAGGAACTTGACGTGAGGAGGAGGAAGATACGAAAAAATCCATGTTTCTATTTTTTATAAATATTAATTGTCGATAGACGTTTTGACGACGATTGCGTTTAACCCACTATTTCATTTGATGGTAAGCCATGATGTGGTCGAAGTTCGAGCACGCTTGCCTAGAAGTAACCACTTAACATAAGTAATTCATATTAACTTAAAGATGGTCATAGCTACTCGTATCAAGGAAAGACAGATTTCTGTTGGAAATTCCACTCCTTGGCTATATGCACAATGAAAGTATTCCCTAAACGTTTTGTGCGTATAGGTGGCATGTCCACCATTGTTTTTCTGTTCGAGCGAAGTTGAAAAGATAAATAAAATAAATAAGGACACTTATTTATTTTATTTATCTTTTCCATACAACCCATTGGCTTACCGTGTTGGTCCATACGTGGTCAATTCACTAGGTACGTAAGACTGGTCTACTCACATATTTGTTATTTTCTTTATTTGCATGGCACTTTGCGGGTTTATGACAAATATAAAAGATAAAAATTATATTCTTGTTATCTAATGATGTCATCAGTTTGCGTACTTTATACGGTCTATCAAAATGTGCTTACGTATTTTTATGTTATTTTGTCAAATGTCGTCCTTAAAATATTAGGTTGTGCTACATGATAGTATCTGTGCGTGGCTTTAATCAAAAGCTCATCTGAAATTCAGAGAAACAGTTACAGAAAGTCTTATTTTTATATCATGGAATCATTCATTGTTTTGCGAAAATGTATGACTGAAATGTTATTTAAACTCTTAAATAATTAAATTAATTTTTCTCTTTGTTGTTTTAGCAGAATGAATATGTCAAAGTTATATATCAACAGATTCAATCCATAGAATTTGTTGTTATTTCACCCCATCACAACGGGATCAAATCTGTAACTTTGTGGTAATATAAACCTAACACGTCACTAGTTTAGTCATAAAAGTTAACGACCAACAAAGTAAAATGACTTCATACAAATTAACATTTATTATTATCTACCACCCGCCAAAACCAGTATATATTGAACCTTTCCACGATACGTTACCAGTTTACATTATGATCATGTTATACTGGATAGTTGAATTGTGTATTTCGGTTACGGGGTGCGGTCTCTTAATTTTAAGTGTGTACATGCCCTACAATCTCTTGTAAAGGATTCCTTAACGAAATTTAAATTGTATTAACGTGTTTTTCCATGTGGTTATTTTATTTGACTTTTCTTCAACATTCATTGTGCGCACTGCCAAGGTGTGGAACTCTCTGCCGACTTCTGTGTTCCCTGCCACATATGACCCTTCACCCGTCAGCCTTTAAAGCAAGAGTGAATAGTGATTTTCTGGGCTCGCTCGTTCGATCGTAGACCTCATCTTACACTTACCATCAGGTGTGTTCGAGGTCAAGACCGGGCTCATTCGTAATTTAAAAAAAAAATATTAAGCCAGCGTTAAAGCACTTATTCATTACCTATCTCACTATTTGTGTCTGTTACTATATGTAGATCATCTGTTTAGCCTTTTTCCAACTATTTTGGGGTCAGCTACCAGTCTAACTGAATTCAGATGAGTAGTAGTGTTTCACATGGAATGACTGACTATCTGACGTCCACAACCCAGTAGCTGGGTAGCACATTTTCTGACTTTTGACTAGTCGTAACGGCAGTCAAAGATGTCCATATAACAGCCGGGCCAATGGCTTATGAAATGAAATGAAATATTTATACTGTAAATCCATACTATATAATATATATCCATACTAATATTATAAATGCGAAAGTAACTCTGTCTGTCTTTCTGTCTGTCTGTCACCTTTTCACGCCTTAATCGCTGAACCGATTGAGCTGAAATTTGGTATAGGAATAGTCAGGACCCTGGGAAGGACATAGGATAGTTTTTATCCTGGAATTCCCACGGGATCGGGAATTACGCGGCAAAAACCTCCCACGCGAACGAAGTCGCGGGCAAAAGCTAGTAATATTATAAACGTGAAAGTAACTCTGTCTGTCTGTGTGTTACGCAATTACGTCTAAACTACTGAACCGATTTTTATGAAATTTGGTACGGACATAGTCTAGAGCCTGCGAAAGGACGACATAGGCTGCTTTTTAATGCGAAAAATGGGCTGTAAGGAGTTGAAATAGGGGATGAAAGTGCACATATCATCATCAGCCTAAAAAATTAAAAATGCTGCTGAAAGTCACTATTCCGCGCGAACGAAGTCGCAGGCACAGCTAGTTGGTTATAAATAACACTTTTACACGTAATTTTTTTGTGTTTTAAGTTAAGCTAGATGAGGCTGGTGTTTCCTAACTAACTACTCTGAGAAGAAACACCGAGACAAACTCAGAGGTCAACGTCTCTTTTAAAGTCCATACAATCCATATTTATCAAACCATATGAGAAGCATGAAGGTTCATGTCTGTTGTTTCTTTTGAGGAAAGGAGTACACAGATTTGAGCGGACCTGTACAGACAGTGCAAGCATTTGTCAGTTATCGTGTAGCTCTTTTTGCAGCTTTTCGAGCATGGGAGTATCACACCGATTACTTCCTTATTCGGTCTACTAATGAGAAATTTAATACAGAAAAATTCAATAGCACTTTTTGCACGACCCGGTATTCGAATCCGAGACTTCAAGTCAAGCTTGCAACCACTTGATCAACGAGGCTGTACCCGTGTGAATGTCGTCGTTAGTAAACAACGTATACCTATTAATTGAAGATCTATTTAGCGAAATAGCACTCACTCCACCAGTGTATATATACAACGTGTAACGGAAAGGGTATATACATACCAAGAGCACGGCTTCTTTGGGTGATATCAAACGATATTGGAAGGATTTTTTAATCCTATCTCCTTTCTCGCGTCGACAAAAGAACACCGCCTTTACGCTAGGCTACTACTACTAGGCGCACAGAATTACGGAAGAGATTTATCGTGATATTTGCAAGTAACTTGGAAAGTTATTGACCTACGTAGTGCGGTGACACGATTGTTATGATTTCAATTTAAGAAACTTACGGAACCGGAAATTTGGTATCAATTTTTTAAGTATTTTATTTTGAGTTGAAACCCTTCCAATATCGTTTGATATCATCCAAAGAAGCCGTGCCCTTGGTATGTATATACCCTTTCCGTTACACGTTGTAGAGATATTGTTTTATTGAGGTGGAAGTCTCTCTCAACTCACACACTCAATGATTTCCTTCATCGATGGAGTCTATCAGACTATAACTGACTAAAACCAACCCGTGTTCCATTACAAACTTACACCAGAAGCTGTGGGAGCACTTAACTACTCTACGATTCGACTAGAGCCGAACTTGAACTCCACTTGATTAGGGTACCTCTCCTCAGTCCTCGCACTCTTGACTATAGAACCGTGGTACGCGCCCGGAATTTTCTAGCAAACTACCCTAAGAAGAAACACCAAAACACAATCGGAGATCAAAGTATATATCAAAGTCCATACATTTCTATTACTTGTAGCAATCCTAGAAACTTAATAGGTAGGTAATATGCTCCCATTGAGATGGTGGGACCAACTGAAGCAGAGCTGCAGAAGCTTCCATGGGTTTGAGAAAGTGGTCTAATAGGCTACTTACCAAAAATATGGAGAAACTTAACAAACCGCTGTGTGAAGAATGGATCTTCAGACATTAATTTTTTATACTTAATTAAAACGATAAAACACCAATTACATTAATTAACATACAGAGTCATTTTATAATAACATGTAGGATCGACCAGTTCGACCACAGAGTAAAAGAGAATATACCTTCACATTCACGAAGTCATTCTGGTGAACCACGCGAAGACGGGTCTCCTATTCATGGACTAACTACAAAGCACGTGTAACCCTTTGAAACTTCCACTTTTCCATGAACCGCTCTCAAATTCATGCGAAAATTATTACTTTATAAATTTTCATATAACATCACAAATTACTTTCAGGAAATAAGATATTTTTTCTTGCTTATAAATGTATATTCACATTCGACCCACTAGAGTTCCTTTTCCGATACTCTAAGGAAGTAATGAGGGCTCTATTGAAAGGAAAACATCCTAATATCAAGGCTCATGTGCCGTTGACCTTTCCACACGATGAAGTCATATTAAACAAGAACTTCGTGTGGTATCTATACGTATATAGATTCAATTAGATTGTCTGTCTGTGATTTTAAAGATATTTTCTCAAGTGTTTATTTACACGATACTCAAATCAGCGATTGTAATGATTATAAAATACGCAATTGAATGGATGCAAAAAGTAATGTGTTTTAGCGTTGGTTTCTTGGATATCATTAGGACTTGTAATGTTTAGTAGAGATAATAAGTGATGATGAGGGTGAAGATGAAGAGCACGCTTACCTAAAAGTAACCTATTCACTTTTCATTTAAAGATCCCCAGGTAAAAGTCAGTCCTGTCGTCAGGAACCACAGATTCCGACTGAGAATTCTACGTCCTTAACTAAGCTTATGCTTCTGAAAACGGTAGACTTATTAATTTATTTGTGGCTAGATTTATAATTCTTGCAGACTGTGGGGCATCCGCGGTGTCGTCAGCAGGCAAGAATTATAAAACAAAAGAAACCGCTGATTGCTTCTATCATGATGTTCGCGAGGTCACCATGGTGGACATCATCGCTTAACATCAGGTGAGATGGTGATTAAACGCAAGTCTATCAAGATTTAAAAAAAAAGTTTTATTATGGCCTATCTGTCAAGCTCATATAAAATCAATGAATATTCATCGCTCAATAAAATATATTTGAAGCTTTGTAAGCTTTATTTATTTAAAAATCTCATTATTTAGTATAAGTAACACCCATTGGTTGGTAACAAATCAGACCATCACTAAAAACCCTACGTTCACATTTTACTGCTGAAAATGTAATCCATGAAAATATTTCTAGATAATAATTTTAGTTTAAGATGAGCTATTAATTGTGGTTCACCATTAAACCGTATTCAATTACTCAAGTTTGAAATTCAAGACGAAACCGAAAGCGTTTATCGAAACTGAGTCGGCTACTGATATTCTAAATCTGATTATGGTTCGGTTTTCCATACTGATTAGTTCTGAGGTCTATTTGTTATAGCTATGTAATATTGAGGTTTGTGTGTTTTCCTACTTACTGAATACATTATGGATTTGTAATTTAATTTCTTACCATTTGTCTTACTATTTGTCATATTGAAATATTAACATGCCATGAAACACAGACTCTCCATCTAGATTAGGCACCAGTCTCCCAGAGTACTTTACAAATTTGTTTTAACATTAAAACTGTCATGAATTATAAAACACTATATTGTGGTGAGAAAAATAAGTTAAGTTCTGTTATGCTGCTAAATAAATGTAGATACCACTTTCCTTTCTTTTCTTAGTTTTGCAGTTTTCTGATAACGTCTAGGATTAAAATGTTTCAAATTTATTTTATTAACGTTTGCCTACGCATCCACCTATAAAACGCCAGAAGCTAGAGCACGGTTTGAACTGGTGGTTTTATATCGACAAAAAAATTTAGTTGGCAAGTAACTCCATGGTTACTCTTTTCAAAACTTGGATGATTTTTATAGTAAGATTGTGAATATGTTATGAGAGGACAGTGTAATCAGTTTGTGTGTCCTTCTCATTGCGTCGTGTACCACAGTACTGGGAGCTATAGTCCCTTCTATGAGAAATTAATTTGTAATATGTTTATTTTCCATCGGCTTCTAAGGTGTTATAATTTGATACGTACATTGTTCAATAAAATATTCACTGACTAGCTTTTGCCCGCGGCTTCGCCCGCGTTAATTTACACTTTGTCAATAATTCTTGTTACCAATTGGATAATTACACCTTTTTAGGTGGTTAAAAAATGCACATAATATAAAAAAATAAAAAAATAATAAAAACAATATCACCAGGGTCCATCCATCCCCAAAAACAAACAGAGAGTTTTTAAAATGTATCTTTTTAAAACCAAAAACGTAGTTTACAATACATTTTTGTAAACTAAGTTTTTGGTTTTTCTAAATGTACACCTGCGACTTTCAGTGTCTGTCCTTGAGCTTTGTTTAAAGTCATTGGTCATTGCTTTTAGGGGAAATTGAAGTCTTTTGAACTGGGATTGCAAATTGGTCAGGATTATGGGAATGTGAGGAATAAATAAGTTTTCACCGCTTTCTGTTCCTGTCATAATTATTGCTTGCATAATTATTGCTTGCACAACACTGCGTCCAAGGTGTGTAATTTGTAGTCGTGTGCAACGGGATGATTTATTTGAGCTGTGAATTCTGTATATTCCAAGATACAGATAATTAATAAATCACGTTTATTCGGATTTAAAAACAAATATGAGGGATAGAGAATGGCTGCGTGAAAGAGCAATTCTGGCACCGGCTAACGAAATTGTAGGGCAGATCAACGAAAAGATTGTCTCATGTGCAAGTGACGTCGTACCCTGTAGAGTTTCTCAACTCTCTGGAATTGTCAGGGGTATCATCACATAAGTTGAGGCTAAAACTTGGTGTCCCAGTCCTGTTGATGCTTAATCTGGATACACCAAGGCTCTGTAATGGCACGCGACTACATATTACACACCTAATAAAAATAAATCATCCCGTTGATATCTGTTGCCACACATTCTATTCCTATTTTCAAAAGGGTAGCCGCATATTGCCCCGATGTTATATCACGGTGCAGCTGTACTCGCATGTTTGTAGATAAACAAAACTTTTTACATGCACCCACAGAGTGGATGCTTTCAGACACGCATTAATTTCGTCTGCTGGTGTACCCCTCGTGATCACGGGCAAAGTCTTTCGAAAATCACCAGCTAATAGTACGACCATTCCTCCCATTATACTTTGGTTGCTCTTTATATCCTTTAAAGTCTGATCTAGTGTTTCGACTGCTCGTTTGTGGGACATTGTACATTCATCCCAAACCAACAGCTTACATCTTTGCAACATTCGACCACGCTCGCTGTTTTTAGAAATGTTACAAACTGGCATTTCCTCATGAGCTAAATTCAATGGCAGTTTAAGTACTGAATGTGCCGTTCGTCCACCATTGAGCAGCGTAGCAGCTATTCCGGAAGAGGCTACAGCAACAGCAACACCCTTATCTTTTCGGATTTGGGCTAAAAGCAAATTTAATAAAAATGTTTTGCCCGTGCCTCTGGTGCATCCAAAAAAAAAATAAGCCACCCTCACCTCTTTCTATTTTCTGCACAACACTATCAAAAACCAACTTTTGTTTTGGGTTCAATCGTGGAACAGACACAGTTATTTATTGCTGTAAGAAACCGGCATCATAGTCCAGTTCTCTTATTAAATTACTGCTTACTTCTCCGGTTCTTTGTGGCCTGCTTATTCCAAAATCAGATAAATCTTTTCCGGTAATCCTTATTACTTGATCTTCAGCCTTTATTAGGCCCTCATTGTAAATAGAATCATTGAATGTGATATTTGGATTATGTTCTTGTAATCTGTGTAATATATTGTCAGTCATGTCATTTTTATATTTATCCCATAGTTGTTGAGGATTTGAAAGTCCACATGTTACTATTAATGCGAAAAGCTGTCTCATATTGGCTGCTGATCTACATTGTGCACCCTCTTCCAGTGTCACATCCCAATGATTATCGTTCTCCAGTAATCCTCTTGCCTCACATGCTTCTCGAAAAGTTGAAAATTCCTGATCATTATATTTTTTAAGATCACTGAATGAGGTTGGTCCACGCATGTGGTGTTAAAGCATTCTTAAACAAAAACATTCCATGTTAGTAACGTGGACTGTGTAAACTCGTCCTAAAGTATCTCCGGATTTGATACCAGGCTAATTCTGGACTGGAAATCCTTGAAGTCGGCATTTCCAAGATTTTATGGTTGCATCCCATCTGTAATAACTCGGTACTTCAGCATACAGAAGAGTTTTTGCAAACTCATCTCTTGCACAAAGATCAAAGAAATCAGTAAGCGTGGTTTTTGGTTGAGTGGATAGGCGCTCATGATAATTGTTGGTATTAAAATAAACTCGTTCAACATTCTCTATGTGCACACTGAGACGTGTCACGGTAGGATGCCTTTCGTGCAACGGGAACCCTAAAAGTCGCCACACAGCTTCGTTGCTGCTGACATAACGACCAGATTGGTAGGTTTGTACTTCATCTACGGGAATTGCAGACTCAGTGTTTCTAAAATTGAAAATAGCTTGATCACTGCCTTTGTTAATATATTTGCAGATATATTTGATAGCATGTACTGAACTGCAAGCCTCAACATTTATATGGGCGTTAAATATTTTTGACAGGATAGGGGAATAAGGGACCACCCAACTATTATCAACAGAAATGTAAGCTCCATTTCGAAGTTTCATAGATGCTGTTCGACCTCCATCCGCTGGTGCTCTTCGTCGATACAACGGGTATCCGTTTTCGTTGTGAACAGTATCTTTGAGTAACTGGCGTGGATATTTGTTGTACATTTTCCATCTTTCATGCAAGAAGACTGGGGATCAGCAGGTCCGCATGGCCCGTGAATCATGTTTTTAATAACAGTATTATAAAGTGTCTTATCACTGCTTGGGTCCGGTATTTCAGCGCTAATAATTTTATCAATTTGATCTGGTCTTAATTTGTTTTTTTAACCACAATAATATGTGAGCATATGGTAGACCACGCTTTTGCCACTCAATCGAATACATAAAACAATGTATATATATTTTGCCTTTGTTGATAAAATCCATAAACTTTTTAACTTTTAACTTGAAAACTCTTGCAACTATATGCATATATTCTGATATAGGTGATCTTTGTCCCGGCATTAATTCATTTGTTATTTCATGCCATGCTGGATTACAGGTGAATGTAATAAATAAATCTGGACAACCATATGTACGCACATAAGCAAACGCGTCCTGAATATACTCATGTAAATATCGTGGACTATTTACGAATGAGGAGGGTAAAATGACCATTCTACCAATATCATTTGGATTTACGTTAGCGTCATTTGCTACAGCATCTTCAAGATGGATATAATTTTCTGCTGTTAATTTTGTTTCATTTAAAGTAGGCGTTCGCTTTCAACGTTGACGTACATTTCAACATAAAACTGATTAGCCAGTTGTCTGCACCGTTGAATAATGTTGAAATCATTTTCTCGGATCATAATATGGAAGGCATAAAAATCCAAACACGATGTTTTTTTGTTAGGCAAGGGGAGGTCAGTTATAGGATTGACTTGTGGAATTTGAAAGTGATAGCCCTCTTGTCTCTTGCTAAATATGAGTGAATATTGGAATGCATCATAAAATTTGTGAGTATCAGGGACCCTGGTCAATGTGTTATCTCGGGCGTGCAAAACTATATCCTGGGAAGCATAATGTTCACCACTAATGATAGCTGTGACTTCGTTTATTAAAGGTGCATTATAACGTCTTTTATGCTCCCCATTTGGTGTACGGTCAGGGTGGATGACTAATTTATAATTTTCTCCTGGCGTTCTTTCTAACGCTGTTTTGAAATTATGTATGAGGCGGTTATGTGCATGTAAAATTCTCTGAATTTTGATAACAATATCCCTTTCAATGCCTTGAATGTATTGACACCTACGGTCGACCTCGTTGTTTTCATCCCCCATGAAATAAATCTGTAAAAATTTTGATTGTTTATTATTGCAAGCAAAGAGCGATAAATTTGACCTTGGATTGTAAAACTTGGTAAAAACCTAGGCATAATAACCTCTCTATCTACACCAAATGACGTCATTTGGACGCAGGAATTATATTTTCTTATTTTGTTAAAAAATCGTTGAGATTCGCTGCTCTCATACAGTAATAAAGATTTAAGTGATTTCTCTAGTTCACCAAGCGTTGGAACTATAACTTTACCACCAGAACAACACATACTCAGAATTTCTTCCGTCCACTTGAGTGCTTTAGAGTATCTACATGTTTTATCCATTCTATCTAAGACAACTAATCGATGGTTTACATAGTCTATCAATGGATCATAATCAAAAGTGGCATTGTAAAACGCCTGCAATGTACTCATTGTAAGCGCATTCCTCCGTTCTGACTGCCGTTCAGCATTTAAAATATGAAGTCTGAGATTCTTCAGGGGTCTGCTCTAAGGTTCCTGCAGCTCTTTGAGCTGCGTGCCGTTCAGCATCTAAAGCCTGGCGGAGTTGAGTTTCTTCTGAGTTCTCGGCAGCCCTTTGAGCTGCGTGCCGTTGAGCATCTAAAGCCTGGCGGAGTTGAGTTTCTTCTGAGCTCTCGGCAGCCCTTTGAGCTACGTGACGCTCGGCATCCAAAGCCTGGCGGGTCTGAGTGTCTTCTAAACTCTCGGCAGCCCTTTGAGCTGCGTGACGCTTGGCATCTAAAGCCTGGCGGGTCTAAGTGTCTTCTAAACTCTCGACAGCCCTTTGAGCTGCGTGACGCTCGGCATCCAAAGCCTGACGGGTCTGGGTGTCTTCTAAACTCTCGGCAGCCCTTTGAGCTGCGTGACGCTTGGCATTCAAAGCCTGGCGGGTATGAGTGTCTTCTAAACTCTCGGCAGCCCTTTGAGCTGCGTGAAGCTCGGCATCCAAAGCCTGTCGGGTCTGATTGTCTTCTAAACTCTCGGCAGCCCTTTGAGCTGCGTGACGCTTGGCATCCAAAGCCTGACGTGCCTGAGAACGCTCCAAATTTTCAGCAGCTCTTATAGATGCGTGACGCTCAGCATCTAAAACTTGGTGGGCTTGAGTCTGTTCTAAGGTCTCAGCAGCCCTTTGAGATGCATGACGCTAGGTATCTAAACCTTGCCGAGTCTGAGTCTGCTCCTCAGATTCTTGCATCCTAGCTACTTTATCAGCTCGAGCACTGCTAGAGTTAAGCGATTTTGATTTACGCTTCCGAGGCATATCGGTAGCACAAATAGTAGATATCTACCTAATAACCTAATAAGTAGGTTAACCAATACTTTTTTGCTAAGATCAAACTGTACCTAACCTAACGTCTTTCAGATTTTTTCTTAGACTACCTACTGACTCAATAACTACTTAACAATAATCAGACTGAAAATTAAACTACTTTATCCACCTACTTTCTAGGTAAAAATTTAAAAGAAAACAAGCAAAATAATACTACACCTAGAATACCTACTAAAAAATAACTTAAATCTATATAAACTACAACTGAATTACCTAAAATTAAAAGTAACCAACCTTGGTTAGATAAATAACGTTTGAAATTAACCAAATTTCATCTAAATTGGTTCAGTAGTCTAAGAGTATTATGTGTATGGGGAGGGCGGGGACATTATTGATTGATTACCTATACGAAATTCCAACACGCTTTTTACATCCTTTAGGGATGATTTCCGGGATAAAAACTATCCTATGTCTTTTCCTTCGTCTTAAACTATTCCCATGTTAAATTTGATCTAAATCGGTTCTGCGGTTTAGGCGTGAAAAGGTAACAGACAGACAGAGTTACTTTCGCATTTATAATATTAGTATGGAAGTATGGATATGGATTGTAATTACCAAAAAATAATTAAATTTTCTTGTCTTTATCTGGAGGAAAAAGATGGCAAACATTTGTTTTTGAAAGACTAATAAAAAATTCTTTAAAACTTCAAAATTAATTAAAACTCCTACAAAAAACTGTCGAAAAAATACATTTAATTTCGTTTTACCTTAATACCTTAATTTAATTATATTGATATTTTTTCCTCAAGCATCCCAGTATTGAGGCAAACAAAACAATAAATAAAATATATTCTATTTTGTTATATTCTATTTTGATGAGGCTAATTTTCGATGGAGTTATTTTTGTATTAATATTCGTACTTACACCGAACGTTAGTACGTTCGTCCTACAGATTACATACTTATCTCTGCAAATTTAACAGCGACTCGTAACCAGTTGGTATCGTGTGCTAAAACCAAATAACAACATAAAAAAAATTATAATGAAGAAATTAATAAGAATATTTTATATAATAATGCTTAGGATACTATTTTAATACCTTCTGTGGACAGCCAGACCCATCACAACGGTCAAAAATCCCCCCAGACACAATCAAAGTTCCGCTTTTCATTTGCGCATCATCTCTGTATAGAAGCTTCCCAGGATTCCATGCTTTTACAGGGTGACTACAACCCTGCTTTCTTTAAGGGAGGAAAACAAAGACCTTTTAATATATTAAAAAAAGTTGAATATCCACAACCGTTTCTCAAATCAAATCATATCAAAATGTTTATTTGCAAGAAATACATAGTTTATAAGGAAAGATCTTATATCCTAAAAGTCACTGTATTCTGCCTGCAAGCAAGCGTGCAAATTATTTATATTTATGTCATTCAATTATTATTACTACATGCAATTAAATTATTGTTATCATATACAATTTTCATAAATTCGATTAATATCATTATTACATACAATTTTATCGTCAACATTGTTTTACTAATTCAATTATTCACTTTTATTTCCAAATTCCATAAATTTCCTAATACTTATAAAAACAGTTTTTTGTAGTCACTCTGTCAATCACTAGGCACTCAAATTTGGTGAGCTAGAATTATTTAAAGACACAGAACAAAATGTATTCAGAGTAATACAAAAAATATCTAATACCTAAAACACTAACAAAAATATAAATCCAAACAAAAAAACACTAGCCCAAAAAATCTAACCCAAGACGGCATAATCTACGGTATAACACCTGTAATTCTACAGTAATAACTATAATTCTGGTTGTTATGCTTGTAATTCCACAAGGCAATATTTGTGAGCAAACATCTGTAGACGACTCGTGTAAGATTTTATATCCTGCTATCTCTGAAAACGTTTACTTTTAATTGACGTGAAGATTATGTTCTGTTTTGGTTTGGTAGTAACTGTCTCGCTGGTCTAGTGGTCACAGGAGTGACTGCTGAGCAAGAGGTACGATTCCCAGGTCCGGCCAAAAGAGCTGTGGGGTTTTTCTTATAGAAATTTCTCAGTAGTACTTTTTTTTCTGGGTGGGAAAATCATCTAGTGACTACTCCCGCTGTAGGTGGAGCGGAAGGAAGTGTGAGACATCTACTGACTAAAAACCCACCTTGCGTTCCAGAGCCGCGGTATCTCTCTAGAACATTCTTGCAACCCCGTAAGACAAAATCGGACCCCGTCAATACTGCTGACTGTTGAAGCGCGCGTGGAACACGGTG
This sequence comes from Tholera decimalis, assembly GCA_943138885.2. Classification (NCBI taxonomy): domain Eukaryota; kingdom Metazoa; phylum Arthropoda; class Insecta; order Lepidoptera; family Noctuidae; genus Tholera; species Tholera decimalis. Next base: position 9,339,004 of record OW964552.2, on the reverse strand, counting down.
CGCCACAGACCTGGGGGCCTAGACAAAATCCAAGCGTTTTCCGTGCAAGCGTTTTCCGCTCACGCCGGTAGTGTGTAAAACAATGTAACAGACTCTGTTACATTGTTCTGAGATCTCAACGACCGTTTAATAAATAGCAATAGGATAATCGCTAATTGCAAGACTCTTGCGAGACTCTCGTTTGGGCAACACTACTCACGCGTTCACGATTTGACGTTAGCGTGTTGAAATTGGTTGTGTAACCACATGGAACGCTGAGCGTCCATTCCGCAGCGTTACCCGAAACACTCTATGGAAGTGTCTACCATTTTGATGAACATTTTTGTCGTTTGCGTGTCACGCTCAATTCGACGTTCCTTTCCGCATGAGGAATAATGACTTTGTCTACCAATTAAGCAGCAATCACGTGACATCTGGTTAACAAATGTCAACTCCATACAATTATTTTTTCCGTTGGCGTTAACGCTTACAGAAAATGGATTTTGTCTAGGCCCCCAGCTCTCGGGCTACGAAAGTAAAGGAACAGAGATTGAACCTGTTCCTGTGCACATACTTGTGAACTATCTCCGGCGCAGATAATGGCTAATCTCTGTTGAGATTAGCCATCTGCGCCGATCCGCCGTGACCGAAATCGGTCAGGAGAACTGTATAACATTCTTCTGTATTAATTGGCAGGATATTTTATTTGATAAAACTAGTTGTCATCAATGGCAAGGAAGATTTTTCTAGCGAGAATTCTGATCACGTGGGCATTCCGGTATAAAAAGTAGCTTTATAAAAAGTAGCTTTATACGAAAGTCCCGTTAAAATTAGTTCAGCCGTTCCAGAGATTAGCACGGACAAACAGAAAGACAGACAAACAAAAATTCTAAAATGTTTGATTGCGTTTTAGTATCTTGTGAATACTTAATGCAGCCTACCCAAGTTGGAGCTCCATAAGGTTCTAAGTTGAGCTACGCGATACATGATAAATGCTGGCACTTTTTAGTCATGTCAACTCAAACGTGTGTTTCTTTCCTCAAAAAAAGCACAGCAAACAAAATGTTTGTTTGAATGTTTCTCAAATGATTTGACTAGTACGGATTGTCTGGACTTCAAAAGAAAGGTTGACCTCTGAGTTTGTTTCGGTGATTCTTCTTACGATAGTCAGCTACAAAAAACCGGTCTCATCTAGTTTAAAATTAAAACCAAAGAAAAACCGGTAAACTTGTTACTTATTACCAACTATTCAATTGCATTTGTATTCATACGCAGTATTCTAGAATACTGCAGCTGCATCTGGAATCCACATTACTTGGTTTATATGCAGCAGATTGAATCTATACAATCTAAATTTGTAAAGTATATTAACTACCGCACTGGCTATAAACAAAACGATTAATTTATTTCATGTAAACATCATAACATTCTTCCTTTGCAGGACAGACGTACGATTTTGGACATGCTGTTTCTTTATAATATTTGTAGTGGAAATATAGACTAGTTTTGAGATTGAGCACGCCATCACGACGTACTAGGCACACTCAGCTTTTCGATGTACCACATGCCAGTACAAACTCCGCTCAGAATTTAGTTATTAGTAGAATACTAAGAACTTTTAACAAAAATTTCTCCCATCTGGCTATATTTAACTCCAAAAAAGGTATGTTTAGGAAGCTACTTTTATCCTCTGTACATGTCGATTTACCTAATCAGATCCATACAGAAGTAAAATAGTATAAAATTAAGTATGGTACACTACAGGCATTCACCATACACCACATACCTACACTCACACACACACAGACACATTCATTTAATACTCCCCATGCACACTTCTTAATACTGTATAATAATATTAATCTAAAAAAAATATTTCCTACATGTTTGGCACTAGTGAATAAATTGTAAATCCGTAATTGGCTGTAAGATTAGATATAAGTTACTATAAAACATTGTTTTAAGAGCTGTGGATTTTGTTATAAATAAATCTATACTAATATTATAAAGCGGAAAAGTTCGTTTATTTGTTTGCTTGAACGCGCAAATCTTTGAAAGTCCTGGGTGGATTTGGATGAAATTTGGTATGGAAGTAGCTTGAAGCTTGAGGAAGGTTATAGGCTACTTTTTACGCGACTGCAAAAAAGGAGAGTTATGTTTTTACCGTGATAGAATCTACGGGAGCGAAGCCCCGCGTGAGTACTAGTAAATAAATAAACTAGCTTTTGCCCGCGACTTCGCCCACGCGGATGTTGGAAAATATCCCATGGGAACGTTCATGTGGAGAATATAGAGCTGTCCGTATAAGAAAGCTTTTTCATCCTATATGTTGCCCCCTGTAGGATTATTATCTATGACATGCCAAATATTACTATGACTTGCGTAATCCGTTTAGTGATTAAGGCGTGAAAAGGTAACAGACAGACAAGAGTTATTTTTTAATTTATAATTTTAGTATGAATTGATACAGATTTGCTAAATAAATAACGTTTCATCATTTGCCACTCGAATTCTAGAATAGGGATGATTATATATTTGTGTTGCCAAGGGAAATTAATTAGTACATTTACTAGCGCAGTTGTTACTAATGGTTTGACTGTGTTCTAATTCACGATACTGTTGTAAAACTAATGAGTAGCACATTTGTGTAGAGATTCAAATAAATGATACATCGGCTTTGGAATAAATTAGTCAGAAATTAGGCTGTTTTTGGTATAATGACTAATTATACCCTCCACAATATTAGGCAGTTTACAAACATGACTGAACATGAAAAGAGTTTATAGAGGGTATGGAAGAAAGAGGCATATTCAGGGTGATGTTGTGTCTGATTTGCAATAAATATATATAAGTATAAGAATTACTTTTAAAGAAATGCTCGACCAAAAAAATAAGTGTTAACAACAAATTCATTCAAGCAAACTGGTGCATTTGGCAGATTTAATTTAAGTTTAGTAAGTGTTATTTTTAATTATTTTAAGTTGCCCAGTTGTTTGTAAGTCTGTTGTTTTGTTTATTTTTAATGTTATCAGATACAAAATTATACCTGAATATGAATATGCACTTTTATTTTTAAAGAGAACTAAACATATTGGTGGAGTACACTCGTGTGGTCTTTAAGTCACGAGTGATAATGGTTACTTCTAGCTAAGCGTGCTCCATCTTCGACCTATTATCAATAAAAAATGGGTGTGTTTCGAACTCTCGACCTCTCAAATACAAATCCAAGTTTGGGAAAAACTATAATTTCGTATCGAATATACCTACCGTTGCTCTTCACTAGCCTACGTATTTTTCCTCGAGGTGAATATTCTCATGGATGTCCTCGGCCTACGGATAAGTGGAGGGTTCTGTAAGTTCTGTACTGACTAAAACCACCCCGGTGTTTCCTCATTCACTTGCATCCGGAGCTGTAGGAGCGAGTGGGACTTCCACTGCCTGGTCCGAACTGGCATGGGCCTACCGGCAACAAAACTTGTCCCATAAGTTGGGAACGCGTCACAACATCCAATTCGTCTAAAAGAGGCGCGCGAGGAATACTGAGCCGCCATCTCGAGTCTTGATTGCTGGGGGTGATGAAATCCGTCGCCCTTGGAGCATACCATCATTTGGAGGATACCTACTTCAAGATAGTTAGGAAAAGGGTAGGTAGATGACAATGCTTAAGCTACGTAAAACCGTGACGAGTCGTTTTGTGCCACGGAATTTGTCAATCAAACATCTTTGTTCAATCCTACGTCATTATAGTTACGTTAGAAATCGCCATAATACAACACATCACAATCTGAATCGGGCTTTAGTTAATAGTCAGCCAATATATTCAGATAAATATATATTCCAACTTTTTCTGCCCATGTAACTGAAAGTTCTGCATAAGGAAAGTTCAATAAAATAAGCAAAATATTATTTATATAATTTATTTAACAGACTTCATCAAATGAAAATTACAACATCATTGAGCAAATCAACGGTAGAACATGAAACTTCATCGTATAAAATTTATATTAACGAAATAATCACTATTTCTAATAGCTATATTATAAATAAAACTTCCATATAAACGAATATTTAAGAGACACGTTTCACTAACAATCCTTTATTTTATCAATGTTTTACTTTCAATAGATTTCTTACACGAATTTAATATTGTCTACATCATTTAAATACATACAGTTATCTTTATTTTAGATGATTTGATGTATTTGCTTAGGTAGTATATATATTTTATATATTAAAAGAAGTGATTGGTTTGATAAATCTAATGTTAAATCGATCTACATCAATCGCTTCTTTAAACCATAAATCTCAATTTCATTATGATCGCCAAAACATCAACTTACATGTGCCGCGTAATATAATCATAAGCCGCCATTGAATACGTCATCGTTGCATTGTTATGTGTGGTATATTTTATTGCGGTGTCGCGCCGACAGAGGGCGTTTCTCGGTTTTACAGTGAAAATGAAAGAAAAACACATGTCAAAACAAAATCATTTCAGATGCCAGAAAAAATCAACTTATATGTAAAAGATTAGGAAACCAAATGGATTCATATATCAAAATGCACGCTGAAAGAACAGTTAATCAAATCGGTTGACTTAACCTGTAAAGATTAACAGTGTTAGCCTAATTATGTAACATTTAAAAAAATATGCATAAATTACACACATACGTTTTAGCGCAATGTTTGTTTTTTATTCATGCGACGCCTCATAATTGTGTCGTCCTCAAAAGTTTTAAGAAATTACATTCGATTTTCGAAATATCAGTGGCGAGGTGTGTAGTCAGCCTAAGACCGCTCACATTTTCCGAAGTACCAGTCCGAAATGTTATTTCATTTTAAGCGTAAAAAAGATTTTATCAGCGTTCAGAAGTTTTTTTTTTGGCATTTTTATGCTAATGTTAAACTTGGCAAGTTTACAAGTTACTCTTTGGGCATATTTTGCGTGTTTCAAGATTTATTATAAGACATAATGCTTACTTGTATTCGCGTTAACTTTGAATTAAGAAGTTGATATTTGGAACACTTTTGCGTTTCATATTCAAGAGGAATCCAGACATCGGAACGTATTTTCGTTATGAATAAAATGAAAGTGCTGTTTTGTACAATTTGTCTCCAGTTTTAATTAGAAAAGTGCGTTGTCAAATTTTTTTATCAAATATTCTCTCCTTCTTGACGAAAAAAAAGTATGTTTCCTCAAGTGAATGTGATTTCTATCAAATGTGCAATTGGACAAATTAATGCGTTTTATTTAAAGCGAGTTATTCTCAATTTTCATAAATTAAAAATTAAAAAAATTAGAACTTTTGAACTGCCTTTTCAAAAGACAAAGTTCACACACTGGAAGATCATTAGAGCAACATTTTAGTTGCACAGTTTTACACATTCATTTTTTATTCATTTATCCACACGACGTTTAATATAATTTCAAAATGAGCTTAGTTTTAATTATTATATTCCTTTTTTAACCGACTTCAAAAAAGGAGGTTCTGTTTTGTATAAATATTAGAATTGCATGTAGATTTTGCGAGTTGCCGACAGGGTTTTCTAGTCAATAGATAATGTAAGGGTACTAAATCTATCACAAATATCACTACGAAGACCTTATGTTAGATTCTTTAAAACGATTTAAAAATAAGCTAATAAACTGATTAGCTAGTATAAATAAATCGTGTCTTAAAAAACTAAGGAGGTATTCCATGAAGCGCACCCAAACGAAGCACACCCAGACGAAGCACACCTAAAGTATTCCACTTAGCACACCCGTAGGTGCGCTTCAAATAAAAATTTAAAATAATTAATTTCCTATTCCAGGAAGCACACCTACGAATATCACTCGCATAGTGCGGAGACTAAGAAATAAAAATGTCGATAGAAGAATATATTTATTATTTAAAAGACTAACTTAAACATCTAACATCTTGAAGTTTCATTATAATAATGTGATACAATACTTGTCATTTTCATAATGTTCATATATAAATCCCATAAATAAGACGTATACATGATGCACTAATATAGTAAACGCGTGCGCCCGCCACTGAAATCCCGAGCCAACCCGTATTTAGCCGAGCGTTTCCGGAACTTGTTTACATGCTTAGTTCTCATTACACTGTCGCGACGTCACGGGCTGAGTGTATGCAATTGTGCGCCGGTCTTGTTATTGTTATTTTTTTCTGTTTTTCGTGCAATTTATTCAAACAAAATAATGGAGCCGATGGCAGGTCCAAGTAGTAGAAATTTTAACCCATCTATTAATTACGGACTTGGCCAGAAGGGGACACAAGTGTTAGTGTATAATAACAAACAATATAATAAACACAAGATTTATAAGAACGGTAATGCCTTGTGGCGGTGTATTAAAAAAGTATGTAATGGCTTACTCACATTAAGTAGCATAGAAGAAGTTGTTAAAATAAAGGAACATAAATGTGCCTCAAACGTTTTGGAGACCCAAATTAAGGAAGCAATGAATGAACTCGAGCAGCAAGTAGTTTCCACCATGGAGCCCATTCCTACAATCAAAAACTTAATGATACATTGGACCGAGTATTGAATTTAGTCAGCACTTATATGCCACAATTTAAAAATGTTAAGTCCGAAACATCGCAGATCAACATTTTTATTTCTTAGTCTCCGCACTATGCGAGTGATATTCGTAGGTGTGCTTCGTGGAATAGGAAATTAATTATTTTAAATTTATATTTGAAGCGCACCTACGGGTGTGCTAAGTGGAATACTTTAAGTGTGCTTCGTCTGGGTGTGCTTCGTTTGGATGCGCTTCGTAGAATACCTCAAACTAAGCATGTAATTGATTCGTTTTAGCATAGAAGAAGTTGTTAAAATAAAGGAACATAAATGTGCCTCAAACGTTTTGGAGACCCAAATTAAGGAAGCAATGAATGAACTCGAGCAGCAAGTAGTTTCCACCATGGAGCCCATTCCTACAATCAAAAACTTAATGATACATTGGACCGAGTATTGAATTTAGTCAGCACTGATATGCCACAATTTAAAAACGTTAAGTCCGAAACATCGCAGATCAACATTTTTATTTCTTAGTCTCCGCACTATGCGAGTGATATTCGTAGGTGTGCTTCGTGGAATAGGAAATTAATTATTTTAAATTTATATTTGAAGCGCACCTACGGGTGTGCTAAGTGGAATACTTTAAGTGTGCTTCGTCTGGGTGTGCTTCGTTTGGATGCGCTTCGTGGAATACCTCAAACTAAGCATGTAATTGATTCGTTTAAATGTCTACGTTTAAAAGAATCTGAAAAGGTCTTATTTTCTTAGAAAACATTTTTACAATATGTCATTAGTAGCTTCATGAGTTTTAAGATTTCCAATTATTTTATATTTTACATACAATTTTTACCTTAGCCTTGGCGATTCACAATTAATTATATTTATTTATTTAACATATCAGTAACTTTTTCTAAGCTCAATGAAGAGTAACAGGATAGCTACACTTATTTTTGTACAAAATAATAAAAATTACGCAACCTTTTTTGGGCTTAGGTAGTCCATCAAAGTTGCGCGGTGTGACCACGTTCTTAAGAGTGGCACATTATTATGACCACTTCCAATTATAAATTATACTTTAAATTTTATTTTGGCTAATATTTATCTACTAGATACTACGGATCACACAATTTATTACAAGGACATCCATGAATTTATTTTTACTTATAATATTCTTACTTAACTATATACATTTCTTAATTACGTTTTTTTTTTCACAAATGCTACACAAATTAATACACACATGATTTAAAACAATAACTTTAAATTATATAGACGTAACCCATTCGTTGTATGCGATGTTAATTAAAAATTGTTGAGGTACAGTTTTGTAATACAGCTTTAAGGAAAAATACTTTTAAGAATTTTAAATAAATTCAATGCATAAAACCTTATCTCTGAGAAACTGTTATTTATGACATTATTTCATATTTATATCTATCAGAATGTCCGTAGTATTTATCCATATTCCAATTCGGCTTAAGGTAATTGCATAGTTTGAATATTATTATACTATTATTATGCATACACCCATTAATTGTTAGACCGACTAATTCCCAGGATTTGCTTCAATAATAAGATTCAGCCACAGCGTGGCTTATGATAGTAAAGCCCTCTTCACATTTGACCTTTAATCTATGTTGCTGAGTTGAGATATATTGATGACAACATTACATGTTCCTTATCCCAAAGAGATAAGCCTTCTATTTATGTTATAAGGAGATTAATTAATTCTCCATAATATATTATATTTTCACAAAGGTTTCACAAAGGTAGGTAACATTAAGTAAGTAGTTGAATTACAGTTTTCTGTCACAACGTTCACCAGGTGACAACACTGAGGTATCAGATACAAGCACCTGTCAAACGCTTAAAGTTTTAGACATCTGTCAAATTGACGTCAATGTCATGTAGACGTTTTTGCTTTATTTAAAGTTATTAACAAATCCTAAGTAATAAGTAAGTCTTTCATTAAATTATAGAAACAATACACCATATGTGAAGTTTTCATTCCCGTATACGTGTAATGGTTTCCTACATTATACGTAGTTTAACTTAAAAATAGTTTTTTATTTAAAAAAAAAACCCTCTTATTTACATATAAATCGGAGCAGCCCAGTCGTCCGAAGCCAGACATCATCGCAGGATATTCCTACAAAAAAGAGGTCAATTTTAATAACCAGAAAACTTTTTACGCAAAAACCCAATATTTGTATGATTTCATATATGGTAGGTATAATAAAAATTATTTTAACATGATTGTAGCTGTACTTGAAATTATTTTTTTTTTCAAGATTTTTAAATATTTCGCTATAAAATCATTGCATCATAACGGCAACAGTAGCTCAACATAATTATTTTGTTTCGTATGTGTCTAGTCTTCCTACTGCTTACAAAACGGTAAAGAAAACCGGCTTGAGAATTAAAATAAAGACGTCAACCAATTCGCCCTTTTCTCGCATATTTTATTACGGGCAATCACTCTCTCTGTGAAAAGAGATGTCGTCTTCAAATATAAAAAGGTAACATTTTAAGCTGAATATTTTCATTATGCTGTAATTTTACTCACCTTAATATAATGTCCCACATGGCAAAAGTACTGCTGAGGAGTAAAAGCAGCAACGATGACGTCACTGGGCCTGTGAAAGAAATAAAAATATATGAGCATTACTATACGACAAAATGAACTACATATGTACGTATGGAGCATCGCGTAATCGTTCGTGTATAGTAATAATTAGTTTTAGTTAATTTATATGTATACATTTATCTATAAAATATATGTATTAATTTATAGTTAGGTACTTATTGATTTTACGTATGTATATTTTTCTATGGGTTTTGGAGGCCCGAAATAAACAAAATAAATAATCTTATAAAGTTTACGTTTGGATTTGAAGGTACGGAACATTAAAAACCTTCCTGGTATAATGATTGCTTAAAAGTCTGTGAGTTCTGTGACCATGTTAATGTCACATATGGCCACGTGTAAAGTATTTATGATTTTAGAATATATAAGGAAAATAATAATTGCTAACTAGGCTGACAAAATAATGCATAATGGAGAGAGGTCTTTGGCTCCCCCGTGGCTGATGAGAAGGGCGCACGTGGCACAAAATGCCCCGCCACCGCGGGTTGGGGTCGGTTTCTACCTTTTTTTTGTCTTGATAATAGGCTCGCGTTTGACCACTATCTCACCTGATGGTAAGTGACGATGTGGTCGAAGATGAAGCACGCTTGCCTAGAAGTAACCTATTCACTCTTGACTTAAAGACTCCCAGGTTATAGCGATCAGGAAACACAGACTCCGGCAGGGAATTCCAGTCCTTAGCCGTACGCACAATGAAAGTACTCCCAAAACGTTTTGTGCGTATAGGTGGGATGTCCACCATGTAACGATGGCGCTTCGCCGTTTGTCTTGTAGTCCGATGTTGGAACGGGCTATGAACCGAATAAATCTGAGTATGAGTGTCTTATATGTAGCACCTGCCTATTTGACCTCCAAAACCCAGTTACTGTGTAAACGCTTCCCCTGGGCACTAGTTTCAGATATTCTGAATTCATTACCCGCAATGAATGTCAATTATAGCCGGGGCCTAAGGTTCGGAGAAATGTCGTTATTTTATGATGGTCACACATCCATTTGAAAACCAAACTATGCGACTATTATTATTCAGGCACGAAGTTGTCAGATCCTAGTTATGAGCTTAACTTAATACCTCATTCAACAGGGATATGCACGCCATTAGTCATTATGCTGTTATTCATTCATTAGTAACCAAATTACACGTTTGTCACTATTAAACGAAGTCAGACATCTTGCTAAGTTCCTTATCTAATTCGGCATTGACGATGTTGTATCCTTAATAAAGACATGGCAAGGCCAGTCTGCTAATTAACTTGAACAACTTGCTCTTAATAAGTTACTAATACCTTATTCATTTTCTTTAGCAAAAACCTTCTTATATAGCATTATTTGTATAAAGAAAACAATACATGATGTACTGAGAAATATACCGAATTCGGCTCGCAACAGCGATATAGGGAAAATATCAGATATTATTAGCACAAATATATGGTTGCTACATTGTAAGTCGAGAAAATATTGTGTAATTTTGTAATAACTTGGAAAGGGTAAGTCGTAGAGAAGATCAAAATTATCCGGGTAAAGTATTAAGTAGTATTTTGAGGGCTGAAATTGAACACGTTTATTGAATTTTATCTGAGATTCTATAAACGTGTTCGATTTTAGTTTTTCATGTAAGGCGGATATGTTTCAGAAATGTCATGTTCTTATCTAGATTTCTATTGTATTATATAAAACTAAATAACCACTCACTGACTGACTCATTGACATAATTGTTCTCCCAGATGGTGGATGGGGAGGTGGGTATATTTTGACAGATTCGTAAACAAGTAACTCTCAAACCTACGGGAAAAGTGCCAAACCTCCCCTTTTCACCCCCCTTCTCCCCCCTCCCTATCGTATCTCGGAAACTACGAGACCCGTATTTTTTGTTTTTTACGGATTCGTATAGAGGAGGCTCGGTAAAGTAAAAACCATTTTTCAAAGTCGCCCCCCTTGCCCCCCTTCTCACCCCCTTTAAGCGGATCTCGGAAATTAAGAGACTTGGAATTTTTTTTTTCAGATTCATTTAGAGGGGCAATGCTTTAGTCGAAATAATTGTGCAACCCATCACACCCCAACACATTTTTTTTTTTTTTCTTTTCACAAGCACGCGAGGTGCTTGCACCTCGCACAACACGCAAATACTAGTCATAATTATTATAATGCGAAACTGCGTGTGTTTGTTGGTTTGTCTTTCTTTGAATTCCAAACGGAGTAATGGATCGATGTGATATTTTGGCGGATGATTAGTGTGGAGATAGTCGAAGGACTGAACATAGTTTACTTTTCGCTGAAAATAAACGTTTCACGTAAACGAAGCCGCTGGCAAAACCTACTAAAATTCATGTCTCAGGATAAAGATCTCTACATATCTACATATAAGGTTTCCAAAATATATATTTGTTGGAATATATTTAGGTAATAGGTTGGTACCGTTGAGATCCTCTTTTATTAGAACCTCTTTGGATATTTGAGAACTTTATGGCACATTATGAATAAAAAAGGCATTACCAGACTCAAGTTTTATAAGATTGGCACGTAAAAAGTAGGATGGCTGTCAAGCCATAGGTGGTTTAAATATTTATTATCCAAAAAGTAAATTGAATACTTTTAGAAATAAATCCTAAAGAAATTGCCTATAATCCGAGGGGAAGCGTTAACTTATTAGAATACAACTGCGTATATTCTAACAGCACAGGAGAAAAAACTTTTTTGCAAAAAAATAAAACCGACTTCCATATCAAAACACTACAAAGCCAAAAATAATTTTAATTTCGGTAGTCGGTGTTATTGGTTTTGTATTTTCTTTTTTTTTCACACCGCCTTCCGAAATTAAAATTATTTTTGGCTTTGTAGTGTTTTGATATGGAAGTCGGTTTTATTTTTTTGCAAAAAAGTTTTTATTTTCGCGCTTTTTAGTGGGTCAATTTGTAATTAATCTAGTTATAAAAGCCAAAATGTCAACTACAAAAAACTAAAAACGCGCGAACAAAAAACACAATACAGAGTAACCGAAAAGATCATCAATGTAAATATTTTTTTAGACTTTTGTTGATTTTTCAGAAACGGCTTGTTCGATGTCAATAAAATTTTCATGGGACCATTTGGAAAGTATACCCTTTCCAACAAAAAAAGAATTTTTCAAATCGGTTGGTGTGCGACGGAGCTATGCCCGAACAAACAAAATAAAAAAAAAAAAAAAAAAAAACAAACAAACATCCGAATTGAGAACCTCCTCCTTTTTCAGAAGTCGGTTAAAAATAGGTGGGATTTTAGTCAGGAGAAGTCTGAAATTCCCACCAACTCAGAGTGCGAGAAATACTTTGATGATTTCCACCCGGAAAAAAGCGCATTTTACAGTGCAATAGAATACCGTTTTTAAATAAATGATATCACTATAAAATCTATTACAAAACAAATGACAAAATCTGCATATTCCTTTTATAGTTGAACTAAACCCTCTAATGCTAATGTCACCAAAAAATATAATGTCAGAAAAATATTCCCCCAAAATACAATACGGGACGTTAAAATTGGACGAATGCAAAAACTGCTAGAGGCAGTTGGGACACTCGGACAGTGGACAGCGTAATATTACTTTTTCCCAAACCACATGTTACCGAAAAGGATCTTTATTTAATAAACTAGATCAAATGAACAATAGATTTGGGGCTAGAAGAAGCGTATTAGAAGCAGGCTGACCCCTCCCAGTGGAACATTTTGACCGGTTAGGGGTGACAAAATTTCATTTCCTTATTGTTTTTGGGATTTCTGGAACTTAAAAAAGTATGTTGTAAGTTTTTGTGTAAAGAATATTATTAAATATGTTCTTAGCAATAATAATATTATGTCACAAAAAAAGGAAATATTTTTTACCCAAAGTTGGTAGGTATTGACAGTTGCTTTAAACCCTTGCCAATTATGCGATATTATTTGTAGGTAAGCTCTAACGCTTATTTTTTGTAAACTTGATAGAGTATAATAGAATAGAAACACATTTATTCGAGTACAGACACACACCGACTACAATAGAATGTTACAACATCACGATAACAATAATTGCGCTGGGCATATCCGACTGAAAGTGTTAAAATATCACCGTTTTGGTCCCCTTCAAGTGAGCTGCCAATCTATGACTTTAAGCCAAGTGAACACCTTTTTGAGTTTTTCAGTAAAAAATAATATAAACTAGTGACTAGTCCAAATGCAATAGTTTTATTAATTTTGAAAGATTTGTGCTTAAATAATAACAGCGGCATCTTGAAGGTTAAGCAGCGTTTGCCTAGGTCAGTCCATAGATGGGTCCACCCTCTTAACGTACCAAGATTCCTTCATACCAAACTCAAAGTGTTTGCCTATATAATAAATATATATAATAATATAAATATAATAATGAAATTGAAAATGTATGGACCAAATATGTCTGAAATAAAAAGATTTTATTTTTTCTTTTATTTATTTATTATTTGGTAATTTATACTCATCAGTCATTTGTACGGAGCCGTGTATGAGAATATTTAAAAGCCAACGCAGCCCCCGTCACAAGTGTGCCACGGTTAACGGTTTTACTTAGTTAGATCTGACAGACCCATTTTGCCCGCTCCGAGGCATAGAAGAATTTCGATAATTTATCATCATCATTAATTGCCAACGATGTTGAAGTCGGCTACCAGTATATTCGGATGCAGCTGAGTATTACAACTGAACATGGATTGACTGCCTATCTGACCTCCAAAACCCAGTAGGTGGGAAACCCCTTGGCCAGACTAGAGTCAGATTTTCAGGCTTCTGATTTCCCATGACGACTGTCAAAAATGTACAAATGAGTTAACGTGCTTTCCAAGGCATGTGGGCTATCATACCGCCCACTAAGCAGATAAAAGAGGTTAGAAAGGAAATAGTTCCTGATTTGTATGAGAACGCATGTCGCCGCTTGTCTCCCACTCCCACAGCTCTACTACAAGCAAGAGGCACGTTACGTATGCGAATTACGCACACAAATAAATTACACACACTTAAATCGAGAGCTTGTTACTGATTGTAACTCACTTTGCGCCGTGCATCACGGCCAATTAGGGCAAAGACAAAACGTCAATGGTTGAAGTCTGGCGCATGTAGTACATTGTAAGCAGACTTGGTCATTGAGTTGATTAAGCGAGTACACAGTGGGCAATGTATACTTTTTGTAACTTTTTGCAATAATGTTCGTTAATGTTCGGAATTTCATAATGATCAGAATATTTTTATGTTTTTTTACAAATACAATTGTAATTAAATGTTATTTTCGACTTACCGATGGAAAGATATACCTCCTCGCTCTATACTTGCGGTCTGACTTTTTGTTTTACAGGTTATAATTGCACAACACGGCATTTTAAAGCAGAGCTCTGCGTTCCGAAGTAATCCGAAGCGCACTAAACGCGGTGAATGAATTAATCGGTCGCGCTATGATTGTCGTATCATAAATGTGACGCGTTCGCCACGCCTACATTACCATTTCAACCTTATTCATCTATTCCGTGATACCGCCAGCTTTCAAACTCCGGGTTGATGAGAAATTTCTTATAGAAAAACCCAATCGCACTTTTGGCTCGACCTCTTGCTCAGAAGTCCGCTTGCGGCCACAGAAACCAAATGAAAGTTATATTGAAAAGTAAAAGGTTGAAAAGTATATTTTTATTTTAGTATTTTCCTTTCGGGACAACCCTGAACTGACCTCTCTCGACGTCACAATATCTTTATCGATCAGGGTTCCGGGTTTTTATCAACATCCAAAACAGAATGCCGTATAATAAATGGTTGGTCATTGTTCTCTATTGACACAGGCCAGTTCGCGGTGTTTTGGATAAGCAGTATCTAATGGCATTGTGAATGGTGGTACTATTTACAAAAGATTTAAGAGATAGTTTTGTTCTGACTGATTTTTATGTTTGACATTTGGGTTGAGAGCAGAGTTGGTAGCAGTGGTTACAGGCATGACTTGCGAGTTGTGGGTCTTGGATTCTTATCCAGTCAGACTCGTGGCTTCGAACCCCTTAGAGGGGTTAACAAGATGCTAGTAATGTGGATTCTACCCACATTGCTAGTTCTCTTTTCAAAAAGAAAAAAAAAACATTTACTTAAAGTAGCAGTCTTACTTGTAAGTAACAAAAAAAGTAAGAAAATGAGACAGTATTTACTAAAAAAATATAATTATTATTATTTTACTTCAATTTTTTTATTTTTTATTTACTTAAAAATATAATTATTTATTGAGACCGAATTATTCTAAGATATGCAACGTCCACCAAGTTTCACTGGCCTTATAGTGAGAAGCTTGTGTTCCCTACCGCATTGGGCATGTTATGTTTGGTTTGAAGATTTTGTTTTCTTCTTAGAAAATTGTTCTTAGAAAACGTTGGTGTGTAACCATCCATCAAAACGCCATTTAGAAGCGAATTTATCCTGGCATCTGTTAAACCATTTTTTAATTACGTTTGTAGTACTTAAGTAAAAAGTAAGTTGTTACTTTACTCGCATTGATCAAATGTTGTTCCCAAGGGCTAGATGTATGAAAAGACCTTAATAATAACTTCGGTGTTCAATAAAGTATTCTATCATTATATCTATTTTTTATCTAGATTTCATTATATCTAGATTTCAGTGCAAATAACACACATAAGTAGGTAAATCATTAAATATCTTCTCCTGCTCTGGGTGGAACGAAAGCGAGTGCTGTTCAGTTGCTCTTGTGTTCCGGGGCTGCAGTATCTTGTTAGAACATTCCCACAACCCCGGCAGGACGACTGCTCTTTGGGGCATGCGAACAATACACGTCGTCAACTCAGCATAGTTTCTATTCTGAGGATCA
This sequence comes from Tholera decimalis, assembly GCA_943138885.2. Taxonomy (NCBI): domain Eukaryota; kingdom Metazoa; phylum Arthropoda; class Insecta; order Lepidoptera; family Noctuidae; genus Tholera; species Tholera decimalis. The sequence continues at coordinate 9,323,021 of OW964552.2, read as the reverse complement.
GACAGGTCCTATGATTGTCATACGTAGTACACAATATATGGTAAGGTCAAACAATCCTTTTCCAAAAAAAAGTTATTTAATAATCTAAGAAACCCGACTGCTCAACTGAAATGCAATAAGATATATTTTTATAAATGGGATGCGTCCCGCCTGCTTCTCACTTTTTAAAATAATATTGTACCTGTTTCTTGCATTTCAGTTGAGCAGTCATATTTTTTAGATTTTTAAATAACTTTTTTTCAGCTTTTTAGTTTAAATATTAATTAATTTTTTTTTAGTTTCCGCGGTTGTATGACATTGGCACCCCACCGGATTCAGAAAGTGAAAGAGCGAAGTCCATATTTTTAAACTTTCTCATTGTATTACTTTTATTAGTATTACGGTAATGATAATCATGATATACCCTTTTGAAATCCTTGTGTTGAGTCCTTTAATTTGATACCCATATTGTAGTGTTCGAAGAAAAACACTTTTTTTTCACTTATACCCTGTTTTTTAATCTCAGAGACAGAATTGACATATGCAAATGTCAACTTTAGAAATAATGTTGCCCGCTCTTTTGAGCAGTGTTGTACCTACGATACCGGTTTGTTGAATCGTAACTTTTTACCCGACTGCGCGACGCAAAAGAGGGTAACTAATGTGTTTCACAGTCTGTGTATGTATGTAAGTATCTATGTTTGGCTAAACGCGTGGGCCGATTTGAATAATTCTCACGTTCATCAATTCGTCTTAACCATGCGAATGTCACTAGAGAAATGACAGCTAATTATCAAAAATCGGCAAACTATATCAAGTGGGCTAGCGTTGAATAGGTCTTTTTTATAAAAAGAACTAGCAATGTGGGTATAATTCATACTACTAGCAGTCTGGTTGACCCCTCTCACTAAGCTACAAAAACATACATTATAAATATGTGATTTAATTGTATAAAACTAAATAGAAATGAAATATCATATAGAAAGACTGAAAAATCGTAATACTAAAGAAATGATAAAGTTGGAATTATTCCTTTTTCCTTGACTTATAATATTGTTATTTGATAACTTTGTAAATTGTAGGCCAGCTACAGTTGGTGTACCTTCACTTGGTGAAGGTGGTGATGATTTTATTGGCTTATCCCTGGCCGGGCCTGTGTTGATGCTGCCGCTTATATTGTGTTGAGTAGTAACAATACATTGGGCGTTTCTTCATTGGCGGGACCGGCCGGACACCAATATTAACTGCAAGACACGACCTTAGCTGGGATGTATTTAACTTATAATTTATTTACAAAAGGTCTATAATGTATTGAGCAGAGTAAGGATACTAGAAGGCTCTATTTGTGCAGTTGATCCGAATAAACTTCTAAATACGCTTCACGCTTCAAGATCACAATTCTTAGCAAGAATAATCTGTGAAACCTTTAAAATATTTAAAAAAAAAAACTAAGCGAAAGGAAAGAAACAAGCACAATACATTTTTATTTTAAAAAGTGACAAGCAGGCGGGACCCATCCCATTTTTATATATTTATGTATGTTCGATTGGGTCGCGCCTGCTTGCAATAAATCGGTATTTATTGTGTAACTCGGTGGTTATTGTAAGTGTCATCTGGGCCATATAGTTGACGACATTATCGATAGCTTTACCATAGAAGTGGTGACGATTTTGATGATACAGAATATTCCTAAGAAATGGAGTATTATTTGAATATGATTAACGAATACCTGTAATTAATTATGATTTTAATAACATAATTAATTACATGTTTATAGATATCTTACATTATTAATTTGGTATTTTTAAGTTTTAAAGTAACACCTACACATTATTTAAGGATAAAGTATTATAAAAAACCGATACTTGATTTTAATAACGATAAGTTTCGATAGTGGCACATGACTATTTAAGATTTGCAAAAAACTGGCAACCGTCGTAATGTCAATTTTGTCTCTGAGATTAAAAAACAGGGTATAGTTCAATGGCGTCGCACAGCCGCCATGTTTTATTTTTTAACGTCACCTATCTAAGCCCAAGTGGGGCTGCTAAGACAAATCTAACGATACCTCAATTATGTACATCTGATCAGTAGTTCTGGAGATATGAGGTAATAAAGAATATTACATACATACAAGATACGCGCGAAAAAGATAACCCGTCCTTTGCAGTCGGGTAAAAACAGCTATATATTAGTAATTTCCACGAAATTTCAGTAATTCGAATCCTGCTACCCAATCCGAACCAACGGGCTGTCAAAGTTTGAATATAGAATCCTATCGCAGTGTAGCCAACATCAAAACACCTGTGTATCACTTTTCATATCTTAAATATGAACAATAGAGGATGAATAGTGTTTTACTATTTCTGAAGCTTTTGAATTTCAGTGGTAGAATTCATTATTTAATTTAGACAATAATCGCAAAGAATGTTTGAACATTTTTGGTATATTGGAATTAGTCATGACTGAGTAATCCATAGAACATCGCACTTATTCCATACTAACTTTTGCGCGGGATCGTAATGTTTTCTAGGATAAATGTAGCCTTAGCTGTTTCGAGACTAAAATGTGTTTTTGAGCCAAACGTTCTTACAGATCTATTCAGCCATTTGGGTGTGATTGAGTTAGAAACATTCATTCATACATATAGTTTACATATGAAATAGGTATTAGTATAGATTCGTTTATGATTAGGTAAAGCTGTAGACCCCAAAGTACACCCACATTTTGCCAAGTAATAAAACTTTAGTTCCTATTACCTATATAATTAAAGATGAATAGAATAAATAGAAGTAAGGGGTTATAATTAACATAAAGACGTCTATAAGACAGTTGTTATTTATTAAGTTTCTCAGAAAGACTAAGCCTAAAAATTAAAAAGAAAACTAAACAACCCACGGCTAGACGGCAGCCAATAACCAATGACGTCAACATCGATATCGCACACAAACAACAAACCACAACAAATAACAAAACGGTTTATGATAAAAGCAAATACGATTCCTTTGCTATAAATATGGTTTTATCTCATCTTATTTCTTGAGTATAGTGTAAACATGGACCGATCAGGCAGAGGACAATGTAAGGCTGGCATCACAACATCAGCGTTGAGCGAGTTGAAAGCGATGCTAATGATTCCTTTGCTCTGGTCGAAATTGATAGACAACTTCAGCGTAAGGGAGGCGAGCCTGCACAAACGTTGCTTACACTAACATGACTGCCACTTACGTCTACAAGCGTCCGTTTCATTTCATACCAAACTTAATTAGCTACTCTAGATGCCTTGCCGATTACTTCGGGTCATTAAACGACATCCACTGCCCAGGAAGATATCCTGTCAAGTCCATATGAGATAGAAAAGGTTGTCTGGGAGATTGCTGAAATCGTTATAAGCCATAACCAAACATAGCCATAGAATAAGCAATATTGTTAAATAATTATGTGTGTTGAAATTTTGGTATACAATAAAGTATATTCTATCTATCTATCTATAGAAGTCATATTTTGGAAACGGTCGTCGAATAATAAGTATTAAGCATTTTATTGTGTTTGTGTCTTTTCTCAGCCCGAAAAACAGATGTAAATCTTTAAGTTTCTGGGCATATAGTAAATGAGTGAGACTAAACGTGTGATGCGTCGGAGAGTTCTAGATAGTGATGCAACGAATACTACTTTTACGAATACGAATACGAATATCAATCCTACTATTCGGCGAATATGAATACGAATATCTCGCCATGGTAATAACAGACTTATTTTTGATGAATGTTTACTCTTCTAAAAATTAAAATTTACAACAGGCAAATTTTTATTTAAAAAATAAAAAAAATATAGATTTTCTGGTTTTAGGCGATTTCTTTTTTCAGTCTGGGTATTCCCAGCCATTGAAAAAAGTCTTTCCGAGGCGACTGTACATGGCTTCAGTGAAAAATATTTTTGGGCGAGTTTTTTCAGACTTGGAAATTTTTCAAATCTGCAGTAAATAGAGCTGCGTACAAAAATATTAGTTTTTAAATATTCGTATTCGTATTCGCCGAATACGAATATTCGGTAAATGTCTACTATTCGGCGAATACGAATATTCGTATTCGTTGCATCACTAGTTCTAGAAGATTCTATTTAAGAGAGTATCAAAAGTTTTTGTTCAGATTTTAATTATTTTTCTCGTTTTTTTGTACCAGATCACTAATGGGCAAATCATGTACGCTAGCAGTATACAATATTTTTAGAGATTACTTACCTAGGTGAAAATTGCGACATATTATCGCTTTCAGTTGGAACACAGCCTTAAGTATAAACTCAAATATTTCCCCGGGAAAAGTTCTTGTAAGTTCTTTTCTGCTTAGTAAAGCTCTTGTGATTAATTAAGCGCTTTTTTTCGTTAAACAGCGAGAATTTGCTTCGACTAATTGCTTTACGATCGATTGCTTTCTAAAAGTGTTCAGTTTCTTTGAGTTGACTTTTTAGAAACTGGTTTGTTTGGGTTTCACATATCGGATTTTAGTATATCCTTTTTTGTTGGTGGGGTTAAGTATTTACATGCAATAGTATTAAATAAATCAATAAAATAAAATTCATTTATTTCAGGTACACAAACCCAATATTTCCCACAGGAGGAACAGAAATAGACATGGGATATTACATTAAATATTTATATTATTTATTATATACTTCATTGTACACCTTACAATATAATTAAGGATACAAATAATAAAATTAGTGTACAATGGGCGGTCTAATCGCACAGGGCAATCTCTTACAGACAACCTTTGGATGGACAGAAATTAAAGGAGATAGATTAAGGGCTGTCAGTGTACAACATCATACATAATACTAATCAAACATAATAATATAAAATACATACCATTATATACAAATTTAATATATTAATATATACTAATACATATCAAAATCATAATAGAGAAAGGAGGGCAAAAAAATTGGATTGAATATAATTAATTTGAATATAATAAAATAATCAATTATAATTTTTATATATTAAAACAAAAACCTTTCTTAATTAATATAAAAAAACGAACACATACAATGTGACTAAATAAAAACAGCCAAACGGGCCCATTTTGAAAGTTAAGCAACGCTTGGCATTGTGTTTCCGTGGTTGGATGAACTTTGTAATATGTTAAGAAGGTTGAAAATTTTCCATGCTTCAGAAAACACATTAGACCGTTGCATAAAATTTCGGCAATCTATCAATCTAGAAGTATTATCAATATGGATTTTCTAGGACAACAGTACATTTTAAGTATTAAGTCGCGAGTAATTTTACTAATCAGATGTCGAAACATAAATTAATTATTAATAAACAACTGACAGGTAAAATTTATTTTTACTAGCAATTATTTGCGACTTATTTCGCGTAGAACTTTCACAAATTTTACCAGGATAAAATGTTTTCTGTTTTATTTCAGTTTGTAAACTATGCGCGTGCAAAGTTTCGTCCAAATCCACTTTCATGTAATTGAAATACAGAATATAAACAACAAAACTGTCGCATTTTATAATATTAGTGGGATTATTTGTTGTTATTGGGGCAAACATAATTATCTCTGTATGAAAATTATTACTTTATACAGACAGACAAATAGACGGACAGCGGAAGCCTAGTAATAGCTTTTGTTGATTAGCCTTCGAGTACTTAACAAACACTGTTTTTTTCGGGGGGAAAATTATCAAATAACTCCTCCTGTTGTGGGTGGAGGGGGAAGGAGTGTCAGATTTTTACTGACGAAAAACCCACGCTGTTCCTTCATTTGCTCTTGCGCTACGAGGTTGCGGTGTGATGCAGTAGATGAAAGAACGGAAGCTTATTGAAAGGGATATCCTTCAAATAGGAACTGAAAAAATAAAAATAATTCGTACTCTTTACATCTTTTATACTATATTAACTGATAACAGGACACTTAGGAGGGCGCAGTGGTGGCAGGTGGAGTAAAGCTGTGACTGAGTGGCGTCAAAGGAATGGAAAGAGGCAGGTAACAAGATGTCCAGACTTTACAGTTGCCATCGCGGGTTTATCCTGGATGAGAGTGGCACAGGAACAGGAAGCTTGGAACAAGCAAAGGGTGTCCTATACCCACAAATCAAATCTACATACAAATCTATATAAATGCCTTTTTAAATTAATATTATTTTTATATCAAAACAGAAACAAGATTAAACAAAAACTAAAACATCAAAAGACAAAAAAATATTTCACATTTTTCTTCACAAAAGTACACATAATATCAATAATGAAAATTGTTCATTTTCTCTCTCAAATATTTTTACTCCTCTGTGAAACATTTGAAAACAGATGAATAAATCGACGGGTGCAAAGTAAAAAAAGTCAACTGCAATTTTGAGATTTTTGGTTTTTTGTAAAAACTAACTTAAAAATGATAAAGTTGGAATTATTCCTTTTTCCTTGACTTATAATATTGTTATTTGATAACTTTGTAAATTGTAGGCCAGCTAAAGTTGGTGTACCTTCACTTGGTGAAGGTGGTGATGATTTTATTGGCTTGTCCCTGGCCGGGCCTGTGTTGATGCTGCCGCTTATATTGTGTTGAGTAGTAACAATACATTGGGCGTTTCTTCATTGGCGGGACCGGCCGGACACCAATATTAACTGCAAGACACGACCTTAGCTGGGATGTATTTAACTTATAATTTATTTACAAAAGGTCTATAATGTATTGAGCAGAGTAAGGATACTAGAAGGCTCTATTTGTGCAGTTGATCCGAATAAACTTCTAAATACGCTTCACGCTTCAAGATCACAATTCTTAGCAAGAATAATCTGTGAAACCTTTAAAATATTTAAAAAAAAAAACTAAGCGAAAGGAAAGAAACAAGCACAATACATTTTTATTTTAAAAAGTGACAAGCAGGCGGGACCCATCCCATTTTTATATATTTATGTATGTTCGATTGGGTCGCGCCTGCTTGCAATAAATCGGTATTTATTGTGTAACTCGGTGGTTATTGTAAGTGTCATCTGGGCCATATAGTTGACGACATTATCGATAGCTTTACCATAGAAGTGGTGACGATTTTGATGATACAGAATATTCCTAAGAAATGGAGTATTATTTGAATATGATTAACGAATACCTGTAATTAATTATGATTTTAATAACATAATTAATTACATGTTTATAGATATCTTACATTATTAATTTGGTATTTTTAAGTTTTAAAGTAGCACCTACACATTATTTAAGGATAAAGTATTATAAAAAACCGATACTTGATTTTAATAACGATAAGTTTCGATAGTGGCACATGACTATTTAAGATTTGCAAAAAACTGGCAACCGTCGTAATGTCAATTTTGTCTCTGAGATTAAAAAACAGGGTATAGTTCAATGGCGTCGCACAGCCGCCATGTTTTATTTTTTAACGTCACCTATCTAAGCCCAAGTGGGGCTGCTAAGACAAATCTAACGATACCTCAATTATGTACATCTGATCAGTAGTTCTGGAGATATGAGGTAATAAAGAATATTACATACATACAAGATACGCGCGAAAAAGATAACCCGTCCTTTGCAGTCGGGTAAAAACAGCTATATATTAGTAATTTCCACGAAATTTCAGTAATTCGAATCCTGCTACCCAATCCGAACCAACGGGCTGTCAAAGTTTGAATATAGAATCCTATCGCAGTGTAGCCAACATCAAAACACCTGTGTATCACTTTTCATATCTTAAATATGAACAATAGAGGATGAATAGTGTTTTACTATTTCTGAAGCTTTTGAATTTCAGTGGTAGAATTCATTATTTAATTTAGACAATAATCGCAAAGAATGTCTGAATATTTTTGGTATATTGGAATTAGTCATGACTGAGTAATCCATAGAACATCGCACTTATTCCATACTAACTTTTGCGCGGGATCGTAATGTTTTCTAGGATAAATGTAGCCTTAGCTGTTTCGAGACTAAAATGTGTTTTTGAGCCAAACGTTCTTACAGATCTATTCAGCCATTTGGGTGTGATTGAGTTAGAAACATTCATTCATACATATAGTTTACATATGAAATAGGTATTAGTATAGATTCGTTTATGATTAGGTAAAGCTGTAGACCCCAAAGTACACCCACATTTTGCCAAGTAATAAAACTTTAGTTCCTATTACCTATATAATTAAAGATGAATAGAATAAATAGAAGTAAGGGGTTATAATTAACATAAAGACGTCTATAAGACAGTTGTTATTTATTAAGTTTCTCAGAAAGACTAAGCCTAAAAATTAAAAAGAAAACTAAACAACCCACGGCTAGACGGCAGCCAATAACCAATGACGTCAACATCGATATCGCACACAAACAACAAACCACAACAAATAACAAAACGGTTTATGATAAAAGCAAATACGATTCCTTTGCTATAAATATGGTTTTATCTCATCTTATTTCTTGAGTATAGTGTAAACATGGACCGATCAGGCAGAGGACAATGTAAGGCTGGCATCACAACATCAGCGTTGAGCGAGTTGAAAGCGATGCTAATGATTCCTTTGCTCTGGTCGAAATTGATAGACAACTTCAGCGTAAGGGAGGCGAGCCTGCACAAACGTTGCTTACACTAACATGACTGCCACTTACGTCTACAAGCGTCCGTTTCATTTCATACCAAACTTAATTAGCTACTCTAGATGCCTTGCCGATTACTTCGGGTCATTAAACGACATCCACTGCCCAGGAAGATATCCTGTCAAGTCCATATGAGATAGAAAAGGTTGTCTGGGAGATTGCTGAAATCGTTATAAGCCATAACCAAACATAGCCATAGAATAAGCAATATTGTTAAATAATTATGTGTGTTGAAATTTTGGTATACAATAAAGTATATTCTATCTATCTATCTATAGAAGTCATATTTTGGAAACGGTCGTCGAATAATAAGTATTAAGCATTTTATTGTGTTTGTGTCTTTTCTCAGCCCGAAAAACAGATGTAAATCTTTAAGTTTCTGGGCATATAGTAAATGAGTGAGACTAAACGTGTGATGCGTCGGAGAGTTCTAGATAGTGATGCAACGAATACTACTTTTACGAATACGAATACGAATATCAATCCTACTATTCGGCGAATATGAATACGAATATCTCGCCATGGTAATAACAGACTTATTTTTGATGAATGTTTACTCTTCTAAAAATTAAAATTTACAACAGGCAAATTTTTATTTAAAAAATAAAAAAAATATAGATTTTCTGGTTTTAGGCGATTTCTTTTTTCAGTCTGGGTATTCCCAGCCATTGAAAAAAGTCTTTCCGAGGCGACTGTACATGGCTTCAGTGAAAAATATTTTTGGGCGAGTTTTTTCAGACTTGGAAATTTTTCAAATCTGCAGTAAATAGAGCTGCGTACAAAAATATTAGTTTTTAAATATTCGTATTCGCCGAATACGAATATTCGGTAAATGTCTACTATTCGGCGAATACGAATATTCGTATTCGTTGCATCACTAGTTCTAGAAGATTCTATTTAAGAGAGTATCAAAAGTTTTTGTTCAGATTTTAATTATTTTTCTCGTTTTTTTGTACCAGATCACTAATGGGCAAATCATGTACGCTAGCAGTATACAATATTTTTAGAGATTACTTACCTAGGTGAAAATTGCGACATATTATCGCTTTCAGTTGGAACACAGCCTTAAGTATAAACTCAAATATTTCCCCGGGAAAAGTTCTTGTAAGTTCTTTTCTGCTTAGTAAAGCTCTTGTGATTAATTAAGCGCTTTTTTTCGTTAAACAGCGAGAATTTGCTTCGACTAATTGCTTTACGATCGATTGCTTTCTAAAAGTGTTCAGTTTCTTTGAGTTGACTTTTTAGAAACTGGTTTGTTTGGGTTTCACATATCGGATTTTAGTATATCCTTTTTTGTTGGTGGGGTTAAGTATTTACATGCAATAGTATTAAATAAATCAATAAAATAAAATTCATTTATTTCAGGTACACAAACCCAATATTTCCCACAGGAGGAACAGAAATAGACATGGGATATTACATTAAATATTTATATTATTTATTATATACTTCATTGTACACCTTACAATATAATTAAGGATACAAATAATAAAATTAGTGTACAATGGGCGGTCTAATCGCACAGGGCAATCTCTTACAGACAACCTTTGGATGGACAGAAATTAAAGGAGATAGATTAAGGGCTGTCAGTGTACAACATCATACATAATACTAATCAAACATAATAATATAAAATACATACCATTATATACAAATTTAATATATTAATATATACTAATACATATCAAAATCATAATAGAGAAAGGAGGGCAAAAAAATTGGATTGAATATAATTAATTTGAATATAATAAAATAATCAATTATAATTTTTATATATTAAAACAAAAACCTTTCTTAATTAATATAAAAAAACGAACACATACAATGTGACTAAATAAAAACAGCCAAACGGGCCCATTTTGAAAGTTAAGCAACGCTTGGCATTGTGTTTCCGTGGTTGGATGAACTTTGTAATATGTTAAGAAGGTTGAAAATTTTCCATGCTTCAGAAAACACATTAGACCGTTGCATAAAATTTCGGCAATCTATCAATCTAGAAGTATTATCAATATGGATTTTCTAGGACAACAGTACATTTTAAGTATTAAGTCGCGAGTAATTTTACTAATCAGATGTCGAAACATAAATTAATTATTAATAAACAACTGACAGGTAAAATTTATTTTTACTAGCAATTATTTGCGACTTATTTCGCGTAGAACTTTCACAAATTTTACCAGGATAAAATGTTTTCTGTTTTATTTCAGTTTGTAAACTATGCGCGTGCAAAGTTTCGTCCAAATCCACTTTCATGTAATTGAAATACAGAATATAAACAACAAAACTGTCGCATTTTATAATATTAGTGGGATTATTTGTTGTTATTGGGGCAAACATAATTATCTCTGTATGAAAATTATTACTTTATACAGACAGACAAATAGACGGACAGCGGAAGCCTAGTAATAGCTTTTGTTGATTAGCCTTCGAGTACTTAACAAACACTGTTTTTTTCGGGGGGAAAATTATCAAATAACTCCTCCTGTTGTGGGTGGAGGGGGAAGGAGTGTCAGATTTTTACTGACGAAAAACCCACGCTGTTCCTTCATTTGCTCTTGCGCTACGAGGTTGCGGTGTGATGCAGTAGATGAAAGAACGGAAGCTTATTGAAAGGGATATCCTTCAAATAGGAACTGAAAAAATAAAAATAATTCGTACTCTTTACATCTTTTATACTATATTAACTGATAACAGGACACTTAGGAGGGCGCAGTGGTGGCAGGTGGAGTAAAGCTGTGACTGAGTGGCGTCAAAGGAATGGAAAGAGGCAGGTAACAAGATGTCCAGACTTTACAGTTGCCATCGCGGGTTTATCCTGGATGAGAGTGGCACAGGAACAGGAAGCTTGGAACAAGCAAAGGGTGTCCTATACCCACAAATCAAATCTACATACAAATCTATATAAATGCCTTTTTAAATTAATATTATTTTTATATCAAAACTGAAACAAGATTAAACAAAAACTAAAACATCAAAAGACAAAAAAATATTTCACATTTTTCTTCACAAAAGTACACATAATATCAATAATGAAAATTGTTCATTTTCTCTCTCAAATATTTTTACTCCTCTGTGAAACATTTGAAAACAGATGAATAAATCGACGGGTGCAAAGTAAAAAAAGTCAACTGCAATTTTGAGATTTTTGGTTTTTTGTAAAAACTAACTTAAAAATGATAAAGTTGGAATTATTCCTTTTTCCTTGACTTATAATATTGTTATTTGATAACTTTGTAAATTGTAGGCCAGCTAAAGTTGGTGTACCTTCACTTGGTGAAGGTGGTGATGATTTTATTGGCTTGTCCCTGGCCGGGCCTGTGTTGATGCTGCCGCTTATATTGTGTTGAGTAGTAACAATACATTGGGCGTTTCTTCATTGGCGGGACCGGCCGGACACCAATATTAACTGCAAGACACGACCTTAGCTGGGATGTATTTAACTTATAATTTATTTACAAAAGGTCTATAATGTATTGAGCAGAGTAAGGATACTAGAAGGCTCTATTTGTGCAGTTGATCCGAATAAACTTCTAAATACGCTTCACGCTTCAAGATCACAATTCTTAGCAAGAATAATCTGTGAAACCTTTAAAATATTTAAAAAAAAAAACTAAGCGAAAGGAAAGAAACAAGCACAATACATTTTTATTTTAAAAAGTGACAAGCAGGCGGGACCCATCCCATTTTTATATATTTATGTATGTTCGATTGGGTCGCGCCTGCTTGCAATAAATCGGTATTTATTGTGTAACTCGGTGGTTATTGTAAGTGTCATCTGGGCCATATAGTTGACGACATTATCGATAGCTTTACCATAGAAGTGGTGACGATTTTGATGATACAGAATATTCCTAAGAAATGGAGTATTATTTGAATATGATTAACGAATACCTGTAATTAATTATGATTTTAATAACATAATTAATTACATGTTTATAGATATCTTACATTATTAATTTGGTATTTTTAAGTTTTAAAGTAGCACCTACACATTATTTAAGGATAAAGTATTATAAAAAACCGATACTTGATTTTAATAACGATAAGTTTCGATAGTGGCACATGACTATTTAAGATTTGCAAAAAACTGGCAACCGTCGTAATGTCAATTTTGTCTCTGAGATTAAAAAACAGGGTATAGTTCAATGGCGTCGCACAGCCGCCATGTTTTATTTTTTAACGTCACCTATCTAAGCCCAAGTGGGGCTGCTAAGACAAATCTAACGATACCTCAATTATGTACATCTGATCAGTAGTTCTGGAGATATGAGGTAATAAAGAATATTACATACATACAAGATACGCGCGAAAAAGATAACCCGTCCTTTGCAGTCGGGTAAAAACAGCTATATATTAGTAATTTCCACGAAATTTCAGTAATTCGAATCCTGCTACCCAATCCGAACCAACGGGCTGTCAAAGTTTGAATATAGAATCCTATCGCAGTGTAGCCAACATCAAAACACCTGTGTATCACTTTTCATATCTTAAATATGAACAATAGAGGATGAATAGTGTTTTACTATTTCTGAAGCTTTTGAATTTCAGTGGTAGAATTCATTATTTAATTTAGACAATAATCGCAAAGAATGTCTGAATATTTTTGGTATATTGGAATTAGTCATGACTGAGTAATCCATAGAACATCGCACTTATTCCATACTAACTTTTGCGCGGGATCGTAATGTTTTCTAGGATAAATGTAGCCTTAGCTGTTTCGAGACTAAAATGTGTTTTTGAGCCAAACGTTCTTACAGATCTATTCAGCCATTTGGGTGTGATTGAGTTAGAAACATTCATTCATACATATAGTTTACATATGAAATAGGTATTAGTATAGATTCGTTTATGATTAGGTAAAGCTGTAGACCCCAAAGTACACCCACATTTTGCCAAGTAATAAAACTTTAGTTCCTATTACCTATATAATTAAAGATGAATAGAATAAATAGAAGTAAGGGGTTATAATTAACATAAAGACGTCTATAAGACAGTTGTTATTTATTAAGTTTCTCAGAAAGACTAAGCCTAAAAATTAAAAAGAAAACTAAACAACCCACGGCTAGACGGCAGCCAATAACCAATGACGTCAACATCGATATCGCACACAAACAACAAACCACAACAAATAACAAAACGGTTTATGATAAAAGCAAATACGATTCCTTTGCTATAAATATGGTTTTATCTCATCTTATTTCTTGAGTATAGTGTAAACATGGACCGATCAGGCAGAGGACAATGTAAGGCTGGCATCACAACATCAGCGTTGAGCGAGTTGAAAGCGATGCTAATGATTCCTTTGCTCTGGTCGAAATTGATAGACAACTTCAGCGTAAGGGAGGCGAGCCTGCACAAACGTTGCTTACACTAACATGACTGCCACTTACGTCTACAAGCGTCCGTTTCATTTCATACCAAACTTAATTAGCTACTCTAGATGCCTTGCCGATTACTTCGGGTCATTAAACGACATCCACTGCCCAGGAAGATATCCTGTCAAGTCCATATGAGATAGAAAAGGTTGTCTGGGAGATTGCTGAAATCGTTATAAGCCATAACCAAACATAGCCATAGAATAAGCAATATTGTTAAATAATTATGTGTGTTGAAATTTTGGTATACAATAAAGTATATTCTATCTATCTATCTATAGAAGTCATATTTTGGAAACGGTCGTCGAATAATAAGTATTAAGCATTTTATTGTGTTTGTGTCTTTTCTCAGCCCGAAAAACAGATGTAAATCTTTAAGTTTCTGGGCATATAGTAAATGAGTGAGACTAAACGTGTGATGCGTCGGAGAGTTCTAGATAGTGATGCAACGAATACTACTTTTACGAATACGAATACGAATATCAATCCTACTATTCGGCGAATATGAATACGAATATCTCGCCATGGTAATAACAGACTTATTTTTGATGAATGTTTACTCTTCTAAAAATTAAAATTTACAACAGGCAAATTTTTATTTAAAAAATAAAAAAAATATAGATTTTCTGGTTTTAGGCGATTTCTTTTTTCAGTCTGGGTATTCCCAGCCATTGAAAAAAGTCTTTCCGAGGCGACTGTACATGGCTTCAGTGAAAAATATTTTTGGGCGAGTTTTTTCAGACTTGGAAATTTTTCAAATCTGCAGTAAATAGAGCTGCGTACAAAAATATTAGTTTTTAAATATTCGTATTCGTATTCGCCGAATACGAATATTCGGTAAATGTCTACTATTCGGCGAATACGAATATTCGTATTCGTTGCATCACTAGTTCTAGAAGATTCTATTTAAGAGAGTATCAAAAGTTTTTGTTCAGATTTTAATTATTTTTCTCGTTTTTTTGTACCAGATCACTAATGGGCAAATCATGTACGCTAGCAGTATACAATATTTTTAGAGATTACTTACCTAGGTGAAAATTGCGACATATTATCGCTTTCAGTTGGAACACAGCCTTAAGTATAAACTCAAATATTTCCCCGGGAAAAGTTCTTGTAAGTTCTTTTCTGCTTAGTAAAGCTCTTGTGATTAATTAAGCGCTTTTTTTCGTTAAACAGCGAGAATTTGCTTCGACTAATTGCTTTACGATCGATTGCTTTCTAAAAGTGTTCAGTTTCTTTGAGTTGACTTTTTAGAAACTGGTTTGTTTGGGTTTCACATATCGGATTTTAGTATATCCTTTTTTGTTGGTGGGGTTAAGTATTTACATGCAATAGTATTAAATAAATCAATAAAATAAAATTCATTTATTTCAGGTACACAAACCCAATATTTCCCACAGGAGGAACAGAAATAGACATGGGATATTACATTAAATATTTATATTATTTATTATATACTTCATTGTACACCTTACAATATAATTAAGGATACAAATAATAAAATTAGTGTACAATGGGCGGTCTAATCGCACAGGGCAATCTCTTACAGACAACCTTTGGATGGACAGAAATTAAAGGAGATAGATTAAGGGCTGTCAGTGTACAACATCATACATAATACTAATCAAACATAATAATATAAAATACATACCATTATATACAAATTTAATATATTAATATATACTAATACATATCAAAATCATAATAGAGAAAGGAGGGCAAAAAAATTGGATTGAATATAATTAATTTGAATATAATAAAATAATCAATTATAATTTTTATATATTAAAACAAAAACCTTTCTTAATTAATATAAAAAAACGAACACATACAATGTGACTAAATAAAAACAGCCAAACGGGCCCATTTTGAAAGTTAAGCAACGCTTGGCATTGTGTTTCCGTGGTTGGATGAACTTTGTAATATGTTAAGAAGGTTGAAAATTTTCCATGCTTCAGAAAACACATTAGACCGTTGCATAAAATTTCGGCAATCTATCAATCTAGAAGTATTATCAATATGGATTTTCTAGGACAACAGTACATTTTAAGTATTAAGTCGCGAGTAATTTTACTAATCAGATGTCGAAACATAAATTAATTATTAATAAACCACTGACAGGTAAAATTTATTTTTACTAGCAATTATTTGCGACTTATTTCGCGTAGAACTTTCACAAATTTTACCAGGATAAAATGTTTTCTGTTTTATTTCAGTTTGTAAACTATGCGCGTGCAAAGTTTCGTCCAAATCCACTTTCATGTAATTGAAATACAGAATATAAACAACAAAACTGTCGCATTTTATAATATTAGTGGGATTATTTGTTGTTATTGGGGCAAACATAATTATCTCTGTATGAAAATTATTACTTTATACAGACAGACAAATAGACGGACAGCGGAAGCCTAGTAATAGCTTTTGTTGATTAGCCTTCGAGTACTTAACAAACACTGTTTTTTTCGGGGGGAAAATTATCAAATAACTCCTCCTGTTGTGGGTGGAGGGGGAAGGAGTGTCAGATTTTTACTGACGAAAAACCCACGCTGTTCCTTCATTTGCTCTTGCGCTACGAGGTTGCGGTGTGATGCAGTAGATGAAAGAACGGAAGCTTATTGAAAGGGATATCCTTCAAATAGGAACTGAAAAAATAAAAATAATTCGTACTCTTTACATCTTTTATACTATATTAACTGATAACAGGACACTTAGGAGGGCGCAGTGGTGGCAGGTGGAGTAAAGCTGTGACTGAGTGGCGTCAAAGGAATGGAAAGAGGCAGGTAACAAGATGTCCAGACTTTACAGTTGCCATCGCGGGTTTATCCTGGATGAGAGTGGCACAGGAACAGGAAGCTTGGAACAAGCAAAGGGTGTCTTATACCCACAAATCAAATCTACATACAAATCTATATAAATGCCTTTTTAAATTAATATTATTTTTATATCAAAACAGAAACAAGATTAAACAAAAACTAAAACATCAAAAGACAAAAAAATATTTCACATTTTTCTTCACAAAAGTACACATAATATCAATAATGAAAATTGTTCATTTTCTCTCTCAAATATTTTACTCCTCTGTGAAACATTTGAAAACAGATGAATAAATCGACGGGTGCAAAGTAAAAAAAGTCAACTGCAATTTTGAGATTTTTGGTTTTTTGTAAAAACTAACTTAAAATATCATGTTCTACAACATATCAAAAACAAAAATACAAATATCGCCTTATTTTTGGTACTTTTGTCACGTAAAAGAAGACAACTACGCCTATTTTGTGAAATTGCACGACGTAGATGCGGATAACTACCCCTGGCCGTTTATACGCGGGACGTGCGGGAGGCCAGTGGTCAGTCATATTTCGTCATCAGTCAGATGACATGTACTTCGCCGGCCGACACGAATATTTCTTTGTTTTGGTTTGTTAAGTGATAAGTGTGTGTAAAAGTGTTATCATATTAGTAAACAGTTTAGGTTCAACACAATAGACATGGAAAGACGTAAATTATTGGTGAATTTGGGCAAAACGAGACGACAATGCGCTATTATGAACCGAGAAGATCTATTACAACTTATCGATAACAACCGTGAAACTAGTTCTGGTACGTATTTTTTATAATAAAAGTTTAATGTTATTGTTATTTTGAAGTTAAATCATATTTAGTTGTTGTAATTATGAAAATAGGTTATTATTGACATTTTTTGTTACGAAACGATGCATAAACGGCTGTCTACCATATAGCTTTTTCTACGTTGCGATTGTGATGTAGATGTCTCAATTTACTTTTGTAAATTAATATTGTTTGTTATGTTTTTGAGTCCCTACTTATGTTAATTCTTATTGTTAGCTGTATTAATTGACTTACAATTAAATTATATTTTATTACTGTTATTTTTTACTATTGTTTCATGTTCAGAAAGTCTGAAACGACCTTTTAAAGAAGATGAAAGCTTACAGAACATAAGCGATGGATTTTTCGAGAAAAATGCTGTATTGGCCGATGAAGTTATTGAACATCTTATAGAAGACCTTGATGTGTCAGCGATGAAGACAAATGAGTATCAGCTAACTTCGCAAGATAAGTCCCCATGTTCTGTGTACTCTAGGTCGGTCACACCAGTTCACTCTCAATCTGAAATACAAATGAATTCTGAAAATTTTGATGTTGATAATAGAGATTCTCCGAGTAAAGTATCGGATACACCAACGCCCTCAGAATACAATTCATTTACTTCAAGTCCGCCGCGTCCATTATCAGAATTAGATCAAAATATCTGTTTAATAAACTCAGGCAGGCCATCGAGTATGTCAATTTCAAACTGTCAATCTTCTATAAGCAACACCAGTGATGCTGCTTCGGCAGTGGAGGCATCAAGTGAATGTTCTACGCCTTCCTCGTTAAACGGTAGAAAAAGACGTCAGTTCCATATTGATAGATCAAAGAAAAGGCGATTGAGAAATAAAGACAAGTGGATTGATACGAGACGTAAATTACTATTAAATTCAGGTAAACAACATCGGTCCAGAAATGGAAAATTGCAACCTGCAAAACATCTTAAGTGTTATTTGCAAGTTTAACTGTAGCGCAAAAATATCTCACGAAGATAGAAAACTTATCTTTGATCGTTTTTGGGATCTGTGTGATCACGAAAAGCAATGGGTTTTTATAGGTAAATATACAAGACGTTGTATGAAATGAAGAATTACTACAGAGAATGATTCTAAACGCCAACACAGTGTAAACTATACACTTCCAATAAATTTAAAAGAAACCAGCCCTGGAACTGTAAAAGTATGCAAAACAATGTTTAAGAATACGCTGTCGGTAAGTAATCAGTTTATACAGAGTGCTCTTGATAAATATGATAAAAGTACTGGTAACTGTGAAAAAGACTTCAGAGGTCGTCACAACAATAAAAACAAGGTTTGTACAGCCGCCATAATAAAAGGTGTATGTGATCACGTAAACTCGTTTCAACCAGTGGAGTCACATTACACAAGAAAAGACACAAACAAAGTTTACTTGGCTGATTTAAATTTCTCCACGATGTTTAAGTTGTACCAGACTTGGGCAGAGGAAAATAATATTGTAAAGAGAGTACAGACAGCGCGCCAGTACCGAGACATAGTTAACAAGGAAATGAACATAGCCTTTTATATTCCTAAAAAAGACCAGTGCGACGTCTGTATAGAATTTAAAAATTGCCTTCCTTCACAAACCAGAGCACAAGATCAGTACAATAAACATATACAAGATAAAAATATAGCGAGATCTTTGAAGAAACAAGACAAAAATCAAGCTACTTCTAATCCTGAAACTGTAACTTTGGCTACCTTTGATTTTCAAAAATTTTGTCGACACCACACGGAGAAACCAGTTCATTTTATTATAAGCGTAAACTTTCTATCTATAATTTTAGTGTTTTTGATATGGGACTTAAAAAAGGAATATGGTATATGTGGCTTGTAACTATAGCTAAGCGGGGTTCGAATGAAGTGGCTAGTTGCCTTTATAATTTTATACAACAGTCAACTGATAGAGGCATCAAAGATATTCGCCTGTGGTCCGATAACTGTGGCGGTCAGAACAGGAACCGTATTGTATTTCTGATGTATGTATACTGCTCTCAAAAGTATAGCATTGATATTCATCACAGATTTTGGAGAAGGGTCACACCCAGCAGGAAGGCGATAGTGTCCACGCATTAATTGAGAAGTCATCGAAGAGAAAATTAATTTTTTGTCCTGAAGAATGGTATACACTCGTTCGGTGGTGTAAAACCTCCGGCGACGCTTATGAGGTTAAAGAAATAACACAAGACCAAATTTTGGATTTCAAAATGTGTTTAAATGATTTTAAATTGACAAAAAATACCGACTGGTTGCGCCAACATTCAAAATATGATTGACATCCGCTATTTCCTATATCCATCTCCTTCCCGCACATACCTCGCGAGTGAGTAAGAAGATTCGCCCGCCATTTGTCGAAAAAACTGACTTCCGAATCGCTCCGCAAGAAGTTGACAATGGCGTCGACGCGCTCCGCTTAAAAATATTAATAACTTTGGAATCACAGCATTTTCGCATGTAATAAGACTTATAATCCATAGTTTGTGCTTGTGTTTAACGTGTGAGGACAATAACTTGAAGCCCAACTGCCCTGAACCTGGAAAAGTGAACCGGTGCACCGGCGACGACGCGAGCACGTGGCTCCCGCAAAAGGTTTGTGCTTTCCTTCCCTACTTATTTCGGGTTGTATTCCATTGTCCCACACCCCCTGCAACTCGAATTACCTAACGCCAAGCGTTTGTCAATCGTTTAGCTCCGCACCGCAAATACAGTCCACTAAATTAGCCTTTCGCGCCAACATTTTCTTTGGTCCCTCTCACCGGATAGTTAGGTACTTATTTGTATTAGGTACATATTTGTTGTAGTTATCGCATTGGTATTTATTCCATAAGGAATAAACGCACCGCACCGCAGTCTTGTACCTAACCCAATTCGTTGTTTGTTCATCTATTACCTACGTACGTGCGTAATACCTACATACCTACGTAGCCATAGATCGCTCGTATTAGTTATTCATTCGGAAGTCTAAAATTATTTGTATATCAGAAACAGAGACACAACCTAGTGGGTAAATTAAGATTGTTTAAAAACTACCTACAGTTCTTTTATTTCACCCGCAGTTCGTTATAACTACCTACCCACTTTAGGTATTTAATATTGTCCGCGTCGCTGTTCTCCATCGCTTATTTGCTAAAATAACTTTATTTGCTTGTTTACCGCATTGATTGTTTGTAATAAATAATTATTATTCATGATGTCTCATAAGGACGTCAAAGTTCAATTGAAACTTTTATATGCTAAAAGAGACATGATATTTTCTCGCGTGCAATCTATTTGTGATAATGCACTTAAAACACTTGATCTAGTTATTAGAGATTCGTTCTTATGTTCTATAGAAAACTTGGATAGTTTGCGCACGGAATTTGAATCCGTAATTCATAATATTAACGTTTTAGAGTTAGAATTAAATCCAGAATACGCTGTGAGTTATCAGGCTTTGGCGTCATTTGATGATTTATTCTGTCGCATCAAACGCGTCGCGAGGAGCTTGGAGAAGCCGTCTGTCCATCAGAGCCAGGCAAATCACACTCGCGATCGACCCAAATTACCGCCCATTCAGATACCTGAATTTAATGGTGATATTCGCAATTGGAATCTATTTATAGATAGTTTTGAAAACACTATAAATGGGAACGTCTCTTTGACAGATCATGAAAAGTAACACTATCTGGTTGAAAAGTTAACTGGTAAAGCTAAAACTGTTTGTGCCGGCATTACTTTTAGTGCCGAAAATTATTCATTAATTTTAAAAACTTTAAAGTCGAAATATGAAGACAAAAGATTAGTTGCTACCGCATATTTAGATCAGCTATTCGAGTTGAAAAATATTACAGTTTGTAATGAACATAATTTAGAGAAGTTTTTAGATATTTTTGCATCATCTGTTCGCGCAGTAAAGAACCTGAAGGTCGATGACCTCTGCGACTTTTTGTTTTTGTATTTGGGTTTAAAGAAATTAGATAGTGAAACTGTTCGTTTATTTGAAATAGACCATCGCAGTAGTAAACTGCCAAAATTCAATGATTTAGAATGTTTTGTTCGCGATCATATTAAAATATTACAACGCACTTCGTCAACCCATGAAGTTACGAAGAAGTCCGACCGTCGAACAGATGCGGCTTCGAAGTCACAAAAGTCGACACATACGTATGTGAATACAGCACCTGCTCCTGTACAATCGAGTTGTTCTTTGTGTAATAGTCAACATTCGCAATTGTACAAGTGTTCTGGTTTCTTAAAATTTACGCCCTATGAACGTTATAAGTTTTTTCGCGAAAAGAATTTGTGCTTTAACTGCCTTAGTGACAAGCATCGGGTTACGTCTTGTAATAGTAGTCAAAGTTGTCGTAAGTGTTCTTCGAAGCACCACACTTTACTTCACATGGAGAAAAGTTGTAATAATGCCGCATCCAATGTGAGCACAGTTAGTTTACCAAGCGGTGACACGTCGTCGCAGTCAGTCGGTGCGAACTCTGCGTCCGCTTCGCAGCCGCAGCCGCAATCAACGCGCGACGTTGCCCGCTCGCAGGCCGCCGTGACTGACGTCACGTTGTGTTCGATGTCCGCCGCAAGCAATACGTGCACTACCGTGGTGCTCGCGACCGCTCACGTTGTTGTTGATGATGCTTTTGGTAAACCGTGTCTTGTTCGAGCGTTGTTGGATTGCGCTTCGCAGAGTAATTTTTTGACTCAAAATTGTTGTCAACGCCTTGGTTTTAGTATTAATAACCGACCAGCCCGCTCAGTAGTTAAGGGGTTCGGTGGTTTAAAATCAACCATTCATGGTTCGATTAAAATTAAATTTGCATCGCGTTTTAATTCTAATATTTGTTTTGATATGGATTCGCTTGTCGTAGATAAAATTACGGAACAATTGCCTACTGTCCCGGTTGACACGTCTTTATTGACCAAATTTAAAGACCTACCGTTGGCAGATGAATCTTATGGTGTCCCTGGAGACGTCGATATGTTGATCGGCGCATCGATTCTCCCGCACCTTCAGTTATCTCGTAAGATTCAAGGTCATTCGTCGTTTCCCGCACCGCACGCCCTAGAAACAGTTCTAGGTTTTGTTATTGTTGGTTCCGCACCCGCACATTTAGATAATTACTCGACTGTGTCACATTGCTGCACTGTTGAGCCGCCGCTGGAGTCTACCATCCGCAGGTTCTGGGAAATTGAAGAGGTCAATGTCCCGCCTATCCTAAGCCCTGATGATAAGGTGGCTGAGGAGATTTATTGTGGCACGACTACCCGTGATAATGATGGTCGTTATATTGTCGCGCTTCCATTCAAGGGAGATATTTTTTCGCTCGGTGACTCCTACGCTTCCGCGGAAAAACGCTTTTCTTGTTTAGAACGTAAGATGCAAGCATCTCCGAAGTTGAAGCAAGTCTATGATGAGGTGGTTACCGAATACCTAGATAAAGGGTACATCTCACCTGCATCCACCGCCGAGACTGACGAGACTCTTGATCATCCATCTTACATCATCCCACACCACGGAGTTGTTAGAGAAGACAAGCTTACTACTAAGCTCCGCGTGGTTTTGGACGGCAGTGCTAAGACTAGCACTTCCGTATCGCTCAATGATATTTTGTATTGTGGTCAAAACCTTCAAGGTAACTTATTTGACATTATTGTGAATTTCCGCTTGTTTGCTGTCGCGCTTTCCGCCGACATAAGGCAAATGTTTCTTTCTATTGGTATTCGCGAATGCGACCGCAAATTTCAACGTTTTTTGTATAGATTTTCGCCTCAAGAACCTTTGAGAGTTTACGAGTTTAACCGTGTTTGTTTTGGGCTTAAGTCGAGTCCTTTCCATGCGCTTCGCACTATCAAGCAATTAGCCACTGATGAGGGTGAAAGATTCCCGAAAGCGAAAGACACTATTGAGACTGGGCTATACATGGATGACTTTGTTTATAGTGTAGCCAGCGAGGCGGATGCCGTTGAGACCGCCGCTCAAGTAATAAGTCTTATGAAGGCCGGTCAGTTTGATCTTGTGAAGTGGACTAGTAATTCGCAGACCGCTCTAGATTCGATTCCACTATCGCATCAATTATCTTCGGTGAAGGAATTTGATGGTGATGATACGCACAAGGTTCTAGGTTTAAGTTGGTCACCCGCGTCTGACATGTTCAGTCTTAAAGTTAGTTCGACTCCGCAAATTTGTACTAAGCGCATTATCCTGTCGTGTGTAGCACGTATATGGGATGTTATGGGATTTGTAGCTCCCGTCGTTTTATATGCCAAGTTGCTTATAAAAGAACTTTGGCTTTCCAATAGTGATTGGGACGACCCCGCGCCCGAAAATATTGTTAAATTGTGGGCTCGCTTCCGGAAAGAACTTCCATTGCTCAATCAAATAAAAATACCTCGCCATGTTGGTATATTGTCGAACAGTATAGTTACTGTTGTAGGCTTCGCCGACGCCAGTGCAAAGGCTTACGGGGGGGTAGTTTATTTTCACGTTTTGGATGCTGACAGGGTTTCGGTTAGTCTTATAAGCGCTAAATCCAAGGTCTCCCCTCGCAAGGTCGTTTCTCTGGCGCGCCTGGAGCTGTGCGCTATACTTTTGTTAGTGCAATTAATCAGCTCGATTGTCAATGCTTGTAGGCACCGCATTATTATTGGTAGAATTATGGCTTTTTCTGACTCTACTGTAGCTTTGTGTTGGGCACATTCTTCGCCCCATCGCTGGGACACATTCGTCGCCAATAGGGTGGCCAAAATCCAGTCCGAATTACGACCACAAAATCTCTTTCACGTTGCTGGCACAGATAATCCCGCCGATTGTCTCTCCCGTGGGTTGCTCCCTTCGCAAATTTTAGATCATCCGCTGTGGTTCTGCGCTCCGTCTTGGATTCATAGCGTGCTCGAGGAATGGCCGGTTAAGCCCTTTAATCCAGCTGCCGTTTCAGAACCACCCGAGGAGAAGAAGCATTCGCTTGTAGTTTCGGTTCCACGTGAAGAGTCGATTATTTTATCGTTATCTAATCGCGTCTCGTCTTGGTCGAGACTTTTGCGTTGTGTGGTGTATGTATGTCGGTTTCTAAAGCTGTTACCCACGCGCGGTGTTATAACCGCCGCTGATCTGGATAAAGCTGAGTCAGTCGTGCTACGTGAATTGCAGAGATTTTGTTTCGCATCCGAAATTAGTAGTTTGGAGTCCAACAAACCTTGTAGCCGCGCCTTTCAACATTTGAAACCTTTTTTGCAGAATGGTCTTATTCGAGTAGGTGGTCGTTTGAGAAATTCCGATTTAGGATTTGAGCAAAAGCATCCAGTAGTTTTACCCCGCAAGGATCATATTTTAGATTTGATTGTAGATTATCATCATAGGTTGAATTGTCACGCAGGTCCAGACTTGTTGATGTCTATCCTTAGACAGAAGTATTGGATACTTTCCGCTCGCAATTTGATTCGTGCTAGAGTACACAAATGTGTGCCCTGTTTTAGGCTTCGCCCGCGTTTTATCGCGCCTGAAATGGCCGATCATCGCTCTTGTCGTGTTGTTCAATCCGCTAAACCTTTCGTTCACACCGGTACAGACTTCGCCGGCCCGTTTAGGGTAACTGTTGCCCGTGGTCGCGGAATACGCTCCACAAAAGCTTACGTTTGTCTATTTATTTGCATGACAACTCGTGCGGTTCACATAGAATTGACCGGTGATTTAAGTACGCAAAGTTTTATGTCCGCGTTTAAGCGCTTTTTGTCGCGCCGTGGTCCCGTCAAACGTTTATATTCTGACAACGGTACCAATTATGTTGGAGCTCGCCGTAATATTTCGGAGTTGCACGCGTTCTTACGGTCAAAGTATTATCAGAGTGAATTCGCTCACGTTTTGGCCGAAAATCGTATTGAATGGCATTTTAATACGCCCGCTGCTAGTCACTTTGGTGGTAATTGGGAGGCGAATATTAAGAGCCTCAAGTCGCATCTGTTCCGCGTTGTAGGCGTACAGATTCTCTCTTATGAGGAGCTGAGTACTGTACTCGCTCAGATAGAGGCAGTAATGAATACTCGTCCACTGTGCCGAACTCTATCTAGTGACCCCTCAGAATCTTTAGCTTTAACTCCGGCTCACTTCTTAACCACGACTCCTCTTAAGTATTTGCCCGCTATGGATGTTGATGAAGACAGACTACATCTCCTAAAGCGTCATGCTCTTTTGGATAGATTAGTTCAATCATTTTGGAAGCGTTGGAGAGCAGATTATTTGCACACGCTTCAGTCGCGTCAAAAATGGAATACTCCATCGAATCCAGTCGCCGTTGGTACTGTAGTGGTTTTAATGGCCGAGAGTGCGCCTCCTCTACACTGGCCTCTAGGTGTAGTGGAGGAAGTTTTCCCTGATCCAAAGGGAGTAACGCGTATAGTAAAGGTTAAAACCGCGACCGGTTCGTATTTACGTCCGGTTATTCGCCTCTGTCCTCTGCCCAATCAGCAGCAGGCTTCAAATTAGTTTAGTAGTTATGGTAACGCTTTATATTATAGTTTAGGAATAAGGTTAGAAGTTAGATGTTACTCCAGAGTTTAGTTCTTTGATTAGTTTCGCTTATAGTTTTTGAAGGTAACCCTTCAAACCGGGGGGGATGGTTGCGCCAACATTCAAAATATGATTGACATCCGCTATTTCCTATATCCATCTCCTTCCCGCACATACCTCGCGAGTGAGTAAGAAGATTCGCCCGCCATTTGTCGAAAAAACTGACTTCCGAATCGCTCCGCAAGAAGTTGACAATGGCGTCGACGCGCTCCGCTTAAAAATATTAATAACTTTGGAATCACAGCATTTTCGCATGTAATAAGACTTATAATCCATAGTTTGTGCTTGTGTTTAACGTGTGAGGACAATAACTTGAAGCCCAACTGCCCTGAACCTGGAAAAGTGAACCGGTGCACCGGCGACGACGCGAGCACGTGGCTCCCGCAAAAGGTTTGTGCTTTCCTTCCCTACTTATTTCGGGTTGTATTCCATTGTCCCACACCCCCTGCAACTCGAATTACCTAACGCCAAGCGTTTGTCAATCGTTTAGCTCCGCACCGCAAATACAGTCCACTAAATTAGCCTTTCGCGCCAACACCGACAATGAGAATGTTAAGTGGAATCAATTCGAGAAATAGTCGTTAAGCAGAGAATCCTTACACAATATTTTATAAATATGATCTAAATGATGAAGAACCCAAGCGAATTGACATGGTGCGAAAAGTAACTACTCGTTCCCACCGTGGCTTTAATGATCCCAAAAAATGTTATAACGAACCCATTATGATTACAAGTGCCAAGTACAAAGACTTAATAAGTCTCTGCCAGCAAAATCTGATACCTTCTAGATATCATAACTTTTATAAAAATTTGAAACACAGTTCCTGTACTGACGGTAATGAGACTGAATAATTTTTAAATTGGTGTTAAAACAATTTAAAAAAAATTTCTTTCGTAATTTTTTAAGTATTGATTCTGAGTTTCATTATTGTTTAGACTTTAATTTTCTACTTACTTTTATCAAAAGTGCCTAAATCTACCTATTTTTATTTAAAAAATGTATGAATAGAACGTACTTTAAAGGATTTATTTCTATTTTTATTAATGTGTTAACTAGGTCTAACTTGATTATTGTGACTGATGTTATTTTTTTAATAAAGTATAATAACTTTAGAACTTTCTAGAATTAATTTTAATTGTTTTTTTTTCAAACGAAGTTTATATAATTTTACTGTTGAATTCTCAACCAAAGATCTTGCAATTACCTACCTCATAAATTATCAGTAAGATTTTTATTGATTTTATTTTTGTTTCCAAAAATGTATGAGAAGTTACGTTTTTTACGATAATAAATGAATAATTCCTAAGTAAATATTTAATTTAACCTCCTTCTAAATCGTGTACCTTGCACCGAATCGACGACGTAGAAAAAGACATCTGCGCAGTTATGGTCTGAACTTGGTGTATTTAAGATGTAAAACGGTCATTAACTAATTTTAATAATAGGAAGTGTTACACTTTTCATATTTACTGAAATATACTAATCATACTTTACTAAATCTAAATGTTTGAATTCCCACGTAGAAACGACCAAGTGGTAGTTAACACAGTTGTCATATTTTTAAGCGCAATGTACATGCAGACAACTACAATATCTCGTAAATTAAACATAATTAGAAGAAATGAAATATACATGTGGATATATTATCAAATAATGAAACAATGATGAAAATTTCAAATAATTTGGTTTAAAAATGAAAAAATGGGAGCATGTTCTCCTATTATGCGCTCTCCTGAAAAGTAGCTGTTTTGTAGATGACTCTTTTTACTTTGCACCCGTCGAAATTATCTTCGTTACTTTAGTTTTAAGGTGAGATATATTATACGTTACTCCCCGCATTTTATTTTGAAAGGGAAACTTTCAAAGTCTTTGTCTTCCAACATCAATCAGTTTTTATTTATACTCAAAGACTTTGGTTAGGAGCCTGCTTGTGACAGGGCTAGGCTTTTTGTTCATTTAACTTTATGAGATTCTAAATGAATTTTTAATTATGCTGAAGTTTATCAAAAATAGATTATATAATCTAGAATTATTCAACTTAGGTTTCTAGTTTGAGATAAGCCTATAATAATTATAGATTTTAATAATAGGTGTAGTACACGGCAATACCTACTTACGATTATTTTTCCCCGTTATAAATTACAGTTTACATGTACAGGTGTTTATAGGTTTATGGTTATGGGTTAGGTATATAAAGATGTTTCTAAAGTGTCTGTGTCTAAACAATGGGAATGTTACAGACTAAATCTTAAATCTAAATCAGAATAAATCTTTTATGTTATCATCGCCCAAGCGCTCTTATCTATGTAATGATAAAAGGGCGATTAGAAGAGCTAATCAGTCTCAATTATTTTTAAAGGGAACTGGCAATGTGGGTAGCAATCTTGTTAGCCCCTCCAACTAAGCTAAATATGCTTGTGTTTGGAGTGGGTTCACGGGAATAGTGTAATTGGAATAGGTTGAGTTCGAACCCACGATCACTCGATCATAAGTTAGATACCTTAGCCATTAAGGTATATACGCTTCATACACTCATTAAATAGCCTTTGGAATTTCTCTTCGTATAAATTCTTTATCAAAACTACAACAAAACGATCCATGTCCAAGGGTCTACAATTTATTACCAAAGTTATACCTTATAACTTAATCCTGAAGAAATCCTACTAAATATTAATTAGCCGCGCAGTTTCCTACAGAACTCGTGGACGTGTTTAATCTGACAACTGACACTGTAATTTCTTTGAAACACAATTAAAAAGTTAATTAAGGATAACATGGATAGAGGACTGGAGGGGTCTTTGTTGCTTTTATTGTAAAATCAACCCATTAGCTTCTGCACAATCTACATTTAGCACAAAATTGTATATTAGACAATGTTGAAAATCTATATTTGGCAGACTAATTCCCTGCATTTTCATTCAGTTGTTGTAAAACGGCGACATTAACTAGTAATGTCGTCTTTTGCCATTATATTTAATATCAGATACGTACCATAGACTGAAGTCGGTAGGTATGTAAAACGTATATAGGTACTGTTGTTTATATGATATCTAAATCTACAACTTATTAGGAGAGCAATTAACTGCAGAGCGAGATCGTGAGAGAATCCATCCTGCAAGTATAAGGCATCGCGAACGCAATCACCAAAGTGCACACTGAAAACCGACCTGTACTATGAATTAAGACAGGTGAGAGAAAGGGTCGTAGGCCCACAGAGTAGGGTCTCTGACCGTCCACCGCGTGCGTGACCCTAGGCAGGAAGCTGGCACAGTGGTCCCATGCAACCGTACACTGCGAAGTTTGGGCGAGACACTTTTACAGGCATTTCACATCTGTAGAGCAGTCATCTAACGTTGGAAACCACTCTGAAGGATGACGGATAGCTTTCATGTGCTGATGGTGACCATCGAGGTGATTTTTAGGGTTCCGTAGTCAACAAGGAACCCTTATAGTTTCGTCATGTCCGTCTGTCTGTCTGTCTGTCCGCGGTTTAGCTCAAAAACTATTGGTACTAGAAAGTTGTAATTTAGCATGAGTATACACGTTAATGACGCCGAAAAAGTGTTAAAAAAATTTGAAAAAAAAAAAACAATGTTTTAGGGTACCTCCCCTACATGTAAAGTGGGACGATAATTTTTTTTTCCTTCCCATTGTGTGGGATACCGTTGGATAGGGCTTTCAAAAATATTAGGGGTTTGGGAAGACCATTTTTTGATTAAGTAAACCGTTCGTGACTTATCAAGCTTTAAAGTACCAATTTTCGTTAGAGTCAAGTGTCTCCCCTCTACCAACTAAACGGTTGTAGTTAGAAATTCAAATGTCACGGCAATAGTACCTATATATAACAAAGTTTAAAGGAAAACTATCACACATAAGTGGGCTTTAAAAGTTTATGAGTAAGACGTCGACCAATTGTATTTGACTCGAAAATTTCGAAAAACTCCATAGAAATATCGATAGATGGCGCTAAGCATCAGTTGTATCGCGCTAGTTTCATTCCAGAACGTAAAGGCAACTGAAGCAACAAGGTAGGTTTGTAGTTAGTAGAAGTCTGACACACCAGTCTGGTACATCCAGAGAGCGAGAAGTCATTTTATGATTGTGCCCCGAAAACTAAAGCCCTATTCAAGATTCTAATTACTGGTTGGATAGAAATTGAGTCATGTTATTCAACATGTAAAGATGACAGCTGTTAGTACTGAAGAACTACTCCAGTTCCTTTTACCTCTTTAGTATACAGAAAACACCTTCACCACTTAACCCTTTTCATTCCACACTCAGGTCCAGAATCCCGACCACTCAACTAAAGCTTGACACACACATAAATAATGCAACGCAATAACAAGTCGCCGAGCTAACTGCGGTGTCCCGGTGTTCGCCAGTTATTACTTCCCACCTAACACCCCCCGCTTTCCCCCATAGCGACATTCTTATGTGACAACGATTTATCCACCATGTATTGTGCTCAGTTAATTTATAGACCCGTTTAAAATACGACCGGAATTACGGGCGTATAAAATTTTTGTGCTAAAGTATTTTTGGGTTATGAATTTTGAAGTGATTTTTACGTGTGGTTAGAGAGAAATATAGTAGATTATTAACCAAGGGGATAAAGCAGTGTCTTCTGTCGCGGGTGACGATTTAAATCGCGAGCGTAACGAAGGACTCGAGGTTTACTCCCGAGCGTAGCGAGGGTGTTAAAAACTTAAGACGAGTCCTGAGTGTAGCGAGGGATTTAAGTTCACCCAAGACTAAGACAGCTTTATCACCGAGGAAAATACTCTACTTTTCGTACCATTTGCGAAAAAATTAACACAATAGTAATATGAGATAAGCATTTATTAAAAATAATGACAATTAAAAGTACAAGTTAACATTCGAAACATTGGTCCAATTATTGATAGAGAGAGTTACATTTTTGTTTGGTACATTTATTGTTGATGAGTTGATTTGAGTATTTCTCTGTTCTTGCATCTGAGGAACTTGCAAATTCCTAGACTAATATTTTTTGTCGGAAAAGCAAAGGCATCAAGCTCATACGGCCTCGTCGGTTTTCGTAATTTTATTTAATAATCATAACTGCATAATAAATGCGTATTCCTTTTTCAAAAAGATGTAGGTATAATCAATATTAATATCAATATAATACAGTCTTGTGTGCTGCGCCACTGGCCGCGGCCGCGTAAAAATCCGTACTCGGTGACTCATGTGCGAAAGCAAAAAAAAAAAAAAAATGTCTTCAAATATTGTGAAGTGTGTGAACTGTAATGTCGTGATTAACGAACTTTTGGCTTTCCTAAGCAATGTTATGGACTTCATGGATGAGGAAAGTATACATCAGTTGTGTACCACCTCTTTCTCCGATGAAGAAATTGTGAAAGCAAAGACGTTATTGGTAGATTCAATGCCTAATGCAAAAAAGTTGCCCACTCGTCGAAAGCAGGGAAAGAAGAAAATGTCAAGAGATATTGATGACATTATTTCGGTGTTGAAAAGTGCTGATCCAGAGATTTTCCCAGTATTCGTAGCAAAGGATTTACACAAACTCCCGCCGGTCACTTTTGACCACGTTGACGTGACCCGGCTTTTGAGAGATATCTTGTGCCTTAAAAATCAACTATGTGCTTTGGAAGAGAGATCAGTGTCTGCAGATAAGTTTAATAAACTTAAATTGGAGGTTGAACATATGAAACACGCATCGCTCATAGATGATTTTACGTCAAATGCAAATATAAATAAAAAGCGTGGTGCTCGCCTGCGAAACAGTTTTGAGTTTGATAGTGGACCTATAGGACTAAGTTATGTACCGCAGTATGTACCTATACAATCAGCTGTTAAACATTCGTCACCAGAAGCGCAGCAGAACATAAGCAATGAATTCTCTATTTCGTTCACCCACATGCAAAATAAAATCACGGACGCGAACGGGTATGTTGATGCGCCTTCGAGCAATTTGGTTTCGCCGGGTGTGAAAGAGATCGACTGCCAGGCGAGCAGTAGATGCAGCGACGGTGCGAGAGTAAGCGGGACAGAGCAGCGGAGGGAACGCGTCGAGACCCCTTCTAGCGCCTCGGTGTCGCCGTCATGCGAGGTATTGCGGCAGCCTACCTGCGCTGACGCATCGACCCAGCCTGCAACAGGTGGTTCTCAGTCGTCGCCGTCGTGCCAAATAGAAACAATGAAGGTAAATTCGTCGGCTAAACTACTTAACGCTCGCGATGATTATGTATTGTCACCGCGTAGGAGTGAGATGTGTAAACAAGTGGTAAGGGATAATAAAGACTCGGAATGGCAAGTAGTGAGGAACAAAGCATCAAAGCGATATTATAAGCTTATTGGGCAGAGAGGCTGTGCTTCTACTGCGCCCGACGGTAAATTTAGAGCGGCTGATGTAAAAGTTCCGCTATTCATTTCTAACGTTAGCAAAGAAACGAGTGAAAATGATATCATTAGTTATATTAAAGATAAAATAAATGATACTGTAACTTTAAAAAAGATAAATATGAAACAGGCGAAAAAGTACAACGCTTATAAAGTGTTTGTTTCTAAATGTAATTTAGAGTTATTTTTAAATGATAATTTTTGGCCTAACGGAATAACGTTTCGGCGTTTTGTGCATTTTATGTATAAAACGGAAAGGAATCATGACGCAAGTTAATATATTGTGTAATGGATGTAAACTGTCAACAATGTTTTAATTTAATTAGTTTTAATTGTAAGTCGGTCAAGCGGTCTATTGACTGTGTTCGTGAAATCTGTGAAATGTCTGATCTAGTAGCACTTCAGGAAACGTGGTTGCTCCCCCATGATATACCTTTATTAGGAACTATTTCTAACAATTTTGAATACACAGGTAAGTCCGCGGTAGACACATCTGTTGGTTTGCTGAAGGGGAGACCTTATGGGGGGGTAGCCATACTCTGGAGAAAGGGTTTGTTTGAAAAAGTTACTGTATTGCATTGTTCTAGCAACCGGCTGACAGGTATTCGGGCTGTGGTTGATAATCGCTCAATTATTGTATTTTCTGTTTACATGCCGACTGACTCACCGGACAACTTACCAATTGTGACAGAGGTTCTTGGTGAAATAAGTGCAATTGTAGCTAGTGAGGATGTTGAAAATTTATTTATATTGGGTGATTTTAATGCTCACCCTAGGGAGCTATTTTATAATGAGTTGATTAATTTTTGCTCGGATCAGTGTTGGATTTGTGCTGACATAGAGAAATTAGGCTCACAGACTACCACGTATACCTTTATTAGTGAAGCTCATGGCTGCAGACGATGGCTGGACCATTGTGTAGTGTCATTGTCAGCCTGGCAAACCGTTGTTGACGTGCGAGTTGTAGAGGATGTTTTTATGTCTGATCACTTACCTTTACTTATCAAATGTGATATCAGTGTTTTAAGGCCTAAGTTGGTGACTAGTGACTGGTGCCGTAGCTCGGTTATTTGGGGTGAGAGAGATATGACTCAAATAAATAACTACCACAAATTATGCCATAACCGATTGCGTAATATAGATTTTCCATCTGAGTTCTCGGAATGCAGTCGCGGGTCATGCAGTGTAGAGAGTCACAAAAGTATATTGAATAAATTGTATGAAAACATTGTGCGTATACTGAGTGATGCGGCTGTTGGGTCTAGTGGGAAGCTGGGAAATAGAAGAAAAAATCGCAGACACTTGTGTGGCTGGAATAAACATGTTTGTGAAGCTCATCGTGTGGCCAGGCTTAAGTTCAAATTGTGGGTATCATGCAAACGTCCTTCGGCTGGCATCATCTATGACGAGATGATTGAGTCCCGTAGAATTTTCAAAAGTCGTTTGAAGTGGTGCCAAAAAAATCAGGATCAACTTAGGATGGACACTCTAGCTAAACACAGATCGGCAAAGGATTTCGGTAATTTCTGGAAGGCTACGGGTAAGCATGATATTAAGCCTGGCCTTCCTGTGAGCGTGGGTGGAAATAGCGAACCGGTGCATATTGCTAATTTATTCAAGGAGCATTTCAAGGTCAGCTCCCCGCTGGGCCCGTCAGTGTCGTCTATTAGTCCTGAGGCTGGATGTGTCGCAGGTGAGTCGTCTGTAAATTTTACAGCTGCTCAAGTAAGGTTTGTTTTAAAGAAAATGTCGGGGGGTAAGTCTCCTGGTCACGACGGGCTTAGTGTCGAGCACTTGCGGCATGCTGGAACTCACCTGCCGAGGGTCTTGGCCATGTTTTTCACGATGTGCATGAATCACTCTTATTTACCTCATGATTTAATGAAAACCATCGTAGTGCCTATTGTGAAGAACAGGACTGGGGATATTTCGGATTTGGAGAACTACCGCCCTATATCACTAGCTACTGTGATTGCTAAGGTGCTGGACGGTGTGCTTGATACCTACTTGGATAAATATATACATCTACATGACGCTCAATTCGGGTTTCGGCCCAGGCTATCCACTGAAAGCGCAATAGTGAGTCTCAAGCATACCGTCCAATACTACACGGATCGTAGGACACCGGTATATGCCTGTTTTCTTGACCTCTCCAGGGCTTTTGACCTCGTATCGTATGATGTGCTCTGGAGAAAGTTGAAGGAAAGGGGTGTACCTGTGGTCATGCTTAATATATTGAAATATTGGTATGGACACCAAACGAATTTTGTGAGGTGGGCTAATACACTCTCTGAGGCGTATAGGTTGGAGAGCGGGGTGAGACAGGGGGGACTGACATCTCCCAAGCTCTTCAACTTATATGTAAATGACCTCATCGTCGAGCTCAGCAGCAGGCGTGTCGGGTGCTCAATAGACGGCGTCAGTATCAATAACATAAGCTACGCGGACGATATGGTGCTGCTGAGCCCGACGGCGAGGGGTCTCGGAGAGTTGTTAAAAGTGTGTGAGGTCTATGCCAATGTCCATGGCCTATTGTATAATGTTAAGAAGAGTGAGTACATGGTCTTCAAGGCCAACGGTAAGTGTCCTGATCTTCTTCAAAATATTACCCTAAATGGCTTGTGCATAAATCGTGTTGTAAAATTTAAATACCTAGGACATTTCCTTACCGACGGCCTTGAAGACGATGTAGACATTGAAAGGGAACGCAGGGCTCTAGCGGTCAGAGGTAACATGCTGGCCCGCAGATTCTACCGATGCTCTGATGATGTTAAGGTCACCCTTTTCAAAGCTTATTGCCAGAGCTTTTACACGGGGAATCTGTGGGTTAGTCACACCAAAAGGTCGCTGGATTCCCTGCGTATCCAATATAATAATATTTTCAGGATGGTGTTGGGGCTGCCGCGTTTCTGTAGTGCATCTGGGATGTTCGCACTATTTCACACTGATGGTTTTCATGCCATTATTCGCAAGAAAACGGCATCCCTGATATGCAGATTGCGTGGCAGCCCCAACATGATCCTGAATACCGTAGCTGATAGGGTATCATCCCCATTATGGAAATCCCTTATTATGAGGGTTATATAATAATTTGTTAATTGAATAATTGTAATAATGTATCGTATCTGTAATTTGTGTTGTAATCTTTGTGCATGATGATAATTTAATTTAATTTTAAGAACGATTATGACATGATAGTTTTGACATTTTTCTAATTTGTAATTTTAAACAATGTATATGGATCTTTGGACATCTGAATTAAATGATTTTTATTTTTATTTTATTTATAATGCTTTATATACAAACTCAATGGTGTAAACACAGATGTAGTTCAGTATAAATTTCGGTAAGTATTCCAAATTTAAATCACATTCTCCCCCTAGAGGATGAATGATATTCAGTACAATTTTCTTTCCCTGTTTTTAACAGATTAAAAATGACTATTGTTATGTTCGCTTTTTGTGGCATAGATTGTCACTTTTTTGAGCAAGTGGTACGAAAATGTTCTTTATATGGTATATTTGACAGTTGTTACGGGTAGACAGAAGCCAGTCAATCTGACAGAGGTCTAACCAAGGGCTATCGTGTTACCCAGCTACTGGGTGGCGGAGGTTAGATAGGCAGCCGCTTTATATTAAAATACTAGTACTCAAGTACATTCAGTTAAGACTGATTAGTTTGTTGATATAGTTATGAAAGGGCTAAGAAAGGGCCTTATGATGATGACTTTAGTATGGTAATATATTGTGCATGTTTAGAATATGACTGCAGCATAAGTTCACATAATGGCCACTTTTTTTTTCTTTTCTTATTGATAATAGGTTCGCGTTTGACCACCATCTTACCTGATGGTAAGTGATGATGTGGTCGAAGATGGAGCACGCTTACCTAAAAGTAACCTATTCACTCTTGACTTAAAGACTCCCAGGTTATAGCTATCGGGAAACACAGACTCCGGCAGAGAATTCCACTCCTTAGCCGTACGCATAATGGAAGTATTTCCAAAACGTAATACTTAATTACATCTTATCTTCTTTCTTACTAATACTTTGGCGATAAGACCGCCCATAGTACACTTATTTACTTATTTATTAAAACTTTATGAAACACAAAATGTACAAAGGCGGACTTAATGCCATAGTTATTCTCTACCAGTCAACCATGGGTGAAGAGATAACATCGTCGGCCTAATTCGTTAACCTGCTAAGTCCTTTTTTGGGCAAAATTTACTTTTTACTCCAGTCAAAAAGTTCAGTCTATTACTAACCGTAACGTGTAAAAAATAACGGCGATACTAGGCTTAAAAGTTGACAAATGCTATACCCGAAAAACTGCTTTCTGACCACCGGCCAATCCCCACAACGCAAACCTGCTAAATCCTGTTGGGGCCTCAGTTTTTCATTGACAACTTTCCCAAACTCACGCGCCGTTTGCGTCGCGTCAAGTTTTTTCGTGTTTTATTCAAATATTTAAGGATGTAAACAACTAATTAATAACTATTTTTTTTTTAATTTAATATAAAAAATAAAGATGGTTTCTATTTCATATGGAATGAAGTAGAAGGTCGACTTAATGCTGAAGAATTTGCCTCCATTTGGGTAGACTTTTTAGAAAACAAAATAATACGTCCTGAAGTTAATGCTGATGATGGGAATAAAACAATCATAATTTACAGTGACGGTTGCACTTACCTAAATAGAAATTGTATTTTATCTAACGCTCTTTTGAATATTGTCATGAGGTACAAGAATATAGCTATAGAACAAAAATTATTAGAGGTGGGTCACACCCAAATGGAGGCCGATTTAATGCATTCCACTATAGAACGTCACCTAAAGAATAAAGTCATAAATGTGCCAGCTGAATACATATCTATTGCTAAACATGCTCGTAAATGCCCGGTACCCTACTGTGTAACATATCTGGTCCACACTTACTTCAAAAAATTCGACAAAATTCAATTTTATAAAAGTATTCGTCCAGGAAGAACCAAAGGGGATCTTAAGGTGACTGACATTCGTGCACTACGTTACGAAAGGACCGAATCAATTCTTTATAAAACTTGCTTTAAGGATGAAGGGCAAAGTTTACCACAAAGGCGATCTTTGCAATGTAATCCTTGCGAGATTACTGAACTATCTCAATTGCACCAGAACCGACGTAAAATATCTGCACGAAAATTTGAAGACTTGCAGCAAATAAAAAAGACCCTTCCCTCTGACTATCATAAATATTATGACGACTTGCCTCATCTATACTAATATTATAAAGCGGAAAAGTTTGTTTGTTTGTTTGTTTGCTTGAACGCGCTAATCTTCGAAAGTACTGGGTGGATTTGGATGAAATTTGGTATGGAAGTAGCTTGAAGCTTGAGGAAGGTTATAGGCTACTTTTTACGCGACTGCAAAAAAGGAGAGTTATGTTTTTACCGTGATAGAATCCACGGGAGCGAAGCCCCGCGTGAGTACTAGTGAGTAGTATAAAAATAGCCAATTAGTACCTAGAAGTTAAGTATAGAGATTACGATTACAACTTAATATTTTAAGAAAGTTTCACATTGATTTATAAATATTGTTATTCGTAAAAATGTTTCTGTTTTACTTTATTGTTAATGCATTATAATTATTGACTGTACACATATAGATGTAAGACAATATTAAATGGCTGTTATTAATAATAATAAAATACTAAGGAGTACGACTACGTATCGTACTCCTTTGTATTTTATTATTATTAAATATGATTATTAAAATACCACAAAACCAATACACAACAATGTTTATTAAAACTATTAGGTACAGATTGTTTATGAAGAGTCTGTCTTAGATATTTTAACCCTGTTTCCTATTAAAGAACACTGATTGTTTAATTATTGTTTAAATAAATAAATAATAAAAATTTTGATTACTGATTGAATTCGTTTCACTGCACAATTAATTAATCTATACACAAGTCAAAAACTGCTAAGTCCTCAAGCAAATTGAAACGTCACCTCGAAAAGCTGCTAAATAATTGTTTTCCTGAATTTTATAAAATGTGTATAAGTTATGCTACTAATAATATCTTTAAAATGTCAAGAAAAAATATAGAAACCAACGGGATTTTCATAATTTTGATTGCTAATTGAATAACGATATTATTCAGTTTTTTCTCCATCCTGTAAACTATGAAAAAATGGACTTAGCAGGTTAACAATTGCGGCGGTAAGTTTGCGGCGGTAAGACCCCTCTTTGCGGCGGTAAGACCCCTCTTTGAGGAGTGGCTAGATCGGCGTCACGGCGTCCTGACCTACCGCATGACGCAGGTCCTCACCGGACACGGAAGTTTCGGGAGGTACCTGTGTCTGATGGGAAAGGAGGAAACGCCTGGGTGTCACCACTGCGAGGGTCGCCCTGAGGACACCGTAGAGCACACGGTGCAAGACTGCCCCGCCTGGGCAGAGCACCGACGTGTCCTCACGGCGACGATAGGCGGAGACCTCTCGCGCCCGGCATTGGTCGAGGCCATGCTGCGGGGCGAGAGGGAGTGGGAAGCGGTCGCCTCCTTCTGCGAAGCAGTCATGCTTCCGAAGGAGGAGGCGGGCCGCGTGAGGGAGAGGATGGCGTCCTCCCTCCAGCCCAGCCGCAGTGGTAGACGCCCACGGCGTCGGACGTCGGCCGACGATCTCCGGCCACCGTAGGCGCGGGCATGCGGACAGCGAGTAAAGGGCAACTCGCTGTCCGACCATGGACCATACCCGGGTCGACGGCGCGTCGTGTTCCACGCGCGCCTCAAAGAGCGTCAGCAATATGACGAGGCCCCCCCATAGAGGGCCGAAGCCTGCCGGGGTCGTGGGACTCATCCCGTTACCGTGACCCCGGTACGTAAAGGGTTATTGAAGGAACACCGTGGATTTTAGTCAGTAAAAGTCTGACAGTCCCTCCCACCCTGCCCGGAGTGGGAGGACTTATTTGATAATTTTACCACGATAAAAAAAAAAAAAAGCAGGTTAACAAATTAGGCCGATGACATGGCAGGTGCATAAAAAATAAACTAAGTAGAGTATCCATAAGTATATTATAAGGTGTACCTATACAGTAAAGCATAGGTATAATGAATAAATTATATATATTAATTATATTATAATTTATTTATTATTTTTGTTTGTTACTCTTTCACGCAAAAGCTACTGAACGGATCTGAAAGAAATTTAGTAAGTAAATATTTAATATCCTGGAATAACACATATGCAAGTTTTTATCCCTGAATTCCCACGCAATTGGTATTTACGCGGAAAAACCATCCCACGCAAACGAAGTCGCGGTCAGACGCTAGTACTAAATATTCATACGTGGGACAGCCTTATTGAGCAATATAAAATTACAAAAATTAGCTTGGACATGAAA
This sequence comes from Tholera decimalis, assembly GCA_943138885.2. Taxonomy (NCBI): domain Eukaryota; kingdom Metazoa; phylum Arthropoda; class Insecta; order Lepidoptera; family Noctuidae; genus Tholera; species Tholera decimalis. The sequence goes on along the minus strand of OW964552.2, from coordinate 9,283,120 downwards.
TGTGGCTGTCGTTGGAAAATAATAGAATATTATCATTTATTACTTTTTATTGATGACTTACAAATTTCTATAAAATATTCAATATAAATTATATGATATTATATCACAATAGATACCTACATACAATGCCATTAAGGGCTTATACTACCTCAAATGGCTTAGCATGATCCTCCGTTATGTCAAAAATACTGCATCAATAATTTTGAAATAAATATATGCTAAAGTTGAGGATTAATGTTAGGTACTATGTTTGACGAAAACACGATTCCAAAAAATTTTCTTGAAAGAAAAAATTCCAAAGTTTGAATACCAGATGTTTATTGTTCGGTTTGGAGGTATCCAAACCGAACAATAAACTTCTGGTATTCAAAAATAACTTCAAATTAGATATTGACACTGCATATTAATTGAATTAACTATAAAGCAGGTCTTATGTTATTTACTTTTTTAAAATTACCATTATTTTCAACCGACGATAAAAAGAGGAGGTTATCAATTCGACGCGTATATATATTTTTTTTGTTAATGTATGATCATCGATTACTCGAAGACGGCTGAACTGATTTGGAAAATTCTTTTTTTTGATTGAAAGGTCCCATTTTCATAAACGTCAGGATCTGATGATGAGATCCTGGAGAAATCGAGGGAACTCTTCAAATATTATAGGCACACCTATGACGTTTTTGGTATTTATTATAGTAACTTGTGCAGTTGCTCTCAAAAAGTACCATTTGAGGAAGTGGAACTGATGATGAAGACCACAGATGGCCGCCGAAACTACTCAATAATAAGTATTGAGTAGATTGCGATTCGATTACTTGAATATGGATGTTAAGCACTTTATGCTCGTCACAATGCATATGGTGATGTAGAGCTGATGGTGAAGTACCAGGAGAATTCCTCAGCAATTAACGGCCCAGCATTGGGAAAAGCAATATTTTGTAAAAGGTTATAAATAGTTGACATTTAGGCTCTTGTAACTAGGTAAATTAAAAATAGACCAACTAAAAAGAGTGAAATAAAAACTTTTTGCCAAAAAATTAAACCGACTCCCAAAAAACACTGCAAAGTGAAAAATAACTTTCATTTCGGAAGTCGGTGCCAAAAACGAAAATACAAAACTAAAGACACCGACTACCGAAATTAAAGTTATTTTTCACTTTGCAGTGTTTTTTGGGAGTCGGTTTATTTTTTTGGTAAAAAGTTTTTATCATCGTAAAAAGAAATAAACTAAATTATCGGTGTCTTGGAGTCTATTCCCTGCCACCCTGTCTCGCTTGCTCGCGTGACCGCGGCCCTTTAGTGTGCGAGCGAGATAAAGAGTGAGAAGCGCTGAGGTAGTATATATAGGCCCTTAAAGAGATAAAATCATGATAAACAACTCTACTTTATAGAAAGTGGTCGGCTATTTCATTTCATAGTTGACCATTTCATAAAGTCCCAATAAATCTAACCGGGTTGCACTCCGTTACTTCATGCATCTTATTCTGCCTGGAAAGTTAAGGACAACCTAATAGAAATGTGAATCATGTCATTAAATCCGAGCAACATTATTAAAATAGCCTATTCTACAATTTAGCTATGACATATATTCAGAACCGATGGCTTAATTTTATGTAGGATTAAAAGAAATTATTTTCAATCTATAAATCCTAACTGATTTGGAAACAACTAATTTATCTTTCAAAAAGCAGCGACTGGATGAGATTCCCCTAATTATTTTAGCTCCGAACAGCTTTTGTTAGTCATTCCGAATTAAAATGTTTCAGACCAGATTTAAGTATTAACAAAATATAATTTCGAACAGTTTCACAGCCTTAATTTTGCGTGGCTTGAAGTAGATTCTATTAAAGTTGCTAAATGTAATTTTGGCTTGATTTTATTTTGAACTTTGATAATAGCCTTAGAGATCCTTAAGTCCACTGGATTTAAGGGTTAATAGTTTAAGCAGATAAGCGTTGATAATGAGGCACCTAAAAACAAAAGATGAACCCAGGTTTCGGGTTGGTACTATGAATTCAAAGTAAAAAACAAATCACACTTTTTCGACTAGGCAAAATCTCATTGATAAATTATATTTGTTTTTCAAATTCATTGTCATTATTTTAAATGAATTTAATCTAAATGAGGCCGATATTACCTAACTGGTTTCTCTGAGAAGAAAACACCGAAACAAACTCAGAGGTCGAAGTCGCTTTTGAAGCCCATACAATACGTACTGATCAAATAATATGAGAACTATGTATGCTTATGTTTCGTTATATGTTATGTTTTTGAAATAAGAATCCGCGTCTGCACGATTATAAATCCGACACCATACCATTATGCTATTAAATCGCACAAAATACGGATTGCCTTTATTTCAGTAGTGTGTACACAGGCTTATGAGACAGACACTGGCGGTATTCCACTAGTATTGTTTTCTCTACCTCTAAGTAAAAATAACATAAACAGCCAAAGGAGATGTTTCATTTTTATATGGGGCTCCGGCCATAACATGTACATTTCAGCAACGCTGGGAAACTTACCCCTGATAAAGTAACATTTTTTTTCGTAATATCAAATGGTTTTTATGTACAAAATAAAAATTAAAAATGTTTGACGTTTGTCCTAAGAGTTATGACAGCCATGACAGGTTGTAGAAATGACGTTTACTTAACCTTGTTTTGTTTTTGTTCATCAGAACTAACCCACAGAACACTATTACCCTAGCGGGGACCTGACTGACTGATAGAGTTTGAACTTTCAAGACAACAAGCGGTTATTTTGAATTCGTTCAGAAACACATTTCAAAAATGGAAACTAAAGATTTTTGTAACGATGAAATCGTCACACTTAATTATGTTTACGAAAAAATATGCACAAGAGAATAATAGTAATTTATTTTTAACACTACAAGAATACACTCCTTTTTTAATTATCTTCTACGTAACATTGATTTGATGAGACATGATTTCAGAACGAATGAAGTATGCAAGCAAACGAGACGCCATGTTGAATAAAATATGGCAATAATTGAAAAACTATTATTTTTTGTACACCACAAATCAGGCTCAAATACACCAGAGAATATTTTTCCCCAATTTGTAGTATTTTTTCCTCTTTTTCCATAAATGTACATCTGATGGCCGAAAATGAAACATCTCCTTTCGTTCCCGCTGCCCTTTTTTTCATTGATTTCACGTTTCGCGTTTGACCACCATCTCACCTGATGGTAAGTGATCATGTGGTCGTAGATGGAGCACGCTTACTTAGAAGTAACCTATTCACTCTTGACTTAAAGAGCCCTAGGTTATAGCAATCGGGAAACACAGACTCCGGCAGGGAATTCCACTCCTTAGCCGTACGTACAATATGGGTGGGATGTCCACCATGTGACGATGGCGCATCGCCATTTGTCTTGTAGTCCGATGATGGAACGGGCTCGGCGGAATTAGATTGTGTAATTCCATCGCACACTCTCCGAAATGTAACCGATAGAAAACCGATAGACTAGCAACTCTTCGTCGATGGTCAAGGCTCTGGAGCTTTTATTCGACCAGTGCATCGTTGCTAATGAGTCTTTTGGCCCGTTTCTCGATTGACTCAATTGCGTCCAGTTGGTACTTGGCAGATCCGTCCCAAAGATGAGAGCAGTACTCCATACACGACCGAATCTGAGCTTGATACAGATTGGGCAGCTGTTCCAGTGTGAAGTACCGTCTCACCTTTGCTAGGATTCCCAACTTTGTCCTCCTCTATTTGAGATGGAATGGACTGTTATAGTCCAACATACGGGCCAAGTAGTGGATGTTGCATGGCTTCGGATTTTCGTTCCAAAGACGTGCTGGTTTCCTCACGATGTTTTCCCTCTCCTCACTGTTTTAAGAGCAGTGATAATGATGAAAATTACACAAAGTTGGGTTCGAAGCCACGACCTATGTATATTTACAAAACGGGCCACTACTAACCTGTGTAAAGAATTTACCGAAACCGGTTTTCATAAATTGGATTAAAAGGATCAGGCACAACATTATCCGTTATACATTCCACTATTCACGACCCTTAGACATAATTATGGGGTGAGATGAAAGGCTCGTACATAATTATGCGATCCTCCCATACCCTCCCAGTTCCTCCCCCATTTATCTACACGCAGTTTTATGGTAATTACACTTTTATCGTTATGTTTTAATTCAATTTAACGTGGATTTTGTATTGGGTTGTTCAGGATGGATTTAAAATTTAGTATTTAGAGATGACGCCGGTAATGAATATTATAGATTTTTTAATAGGTTTATCTTATTAACGGCATTATAAAAAGAAGAAAAACGGATAATCCATTTCTTTTACACAAGCAAACATTAATAAAAAATAAACCATCCCAATAATAAAAATTACTGCAAAATTAGTTGAAACAATAGATCTGAAAAGCTATACTTAAAAGACGTGCTTTATATAGCAATGTGTTAAATTTTTAATGTACTTTTTGTGGCATGGATGAATATCGACAACTATCTACTGCCTACTTGCTGAATTCCCGCAGTGCCGTTTCAAGAAATCTTTGTATCACTGCCAACCTTGATAATATTAAAATGGACATTCATCCATTAATAACATCAGCGCGCGCTTCTTAAACACCATGATTGAACAGTACGATGGCAACATTTATTTGAGAGTGAGTAGCCACGCTTGTCAGTTATACATTCTTCTAAAAAAATTTTTTTACAAAAAAATAGAACCGACTTCCATATCAAAACACTACAAAGCCAAAAATAACTTTAATTTCGGTAGTCGGTGTTATTGGTTTTGGATTTTCTTTTCTTTTTCACACCGCCTAGTTATTTTTGGCTTTGTAGTGTTTTGATATGGAAGTAGGTTCAATTTTTTGTAAAAAAAAAATGTTTCACGCTTTTTAGTGGGTCGGTTTGTAATTTATCTAGTTACAAAAGCCATAATGTCAACAACTTATCACCTTTTACAAAATATTGCTTTTCCCAATGCATAGCCGTTAATTTTTGAGGAGTTCTCCTGGTACTTGACCATCAGTTCTACATCACCATACTCGTATGTATTGTGACAAGCATAAAGTGTTTAACATCCGTACTCAAGAAATCGAATCGCAATCCACGAAATACTTACTATTGAGTAGTTTCAGTGGCCATCTGTGGTCTTCATCATCAGTTCAACTTCCCCAAATGGTACTTTTCGAAAGCAACTGCTCAAGGAACTATAAGAAATACCCAAAACGCTATAGGTGTGCCCATAATATTTGAAGAGTTCCCTTGATTTCTCCAGGATTTCATCATCAGATCCTGATTTCGTAACAATGGGACCAACTAGACCCTTTCAATGGCAAAAAGAATTTTCCAAATCGGTCCAGCCGTCTCCGAGTTATGAGGTAACATAAATAAAAAAAAAAGATCAAGACGAATTGTAAACCTCCTTTTTTTGAAGTCGGTTAAAAAGCAAATCTTACACCCAGTATTGCACTGCAATGGTTCTTAATTTTATTTAAAGTAACGGTTTAGTAAAACGAAAATGAAGGCGGATTTCCTCCATAATCCTTCAAAAAAGCTCTCAAGTAATAAGCAGGAAGACTAACGCAAGTTATTATTATTTTAAGGATAATAAAGGGCCAGGTGATCAATTCGTTAAAACCAAGGCGACGGCGACGCTCCGCTGAAAGTATAATAAATATCTTTAATTACCTTACGCTTTTAGCTAATAAGTCCGGTGAAATCTTAATGTTCAGTTTACATCTTAAGCCTTCTTAAAAAGTCATGTTTTTTAAGAGCTTTTATAGGGTTATGTATTTTAAGGGCTGAAATGGTTATGTTTGAGGTTATATTATTGATGGGGTGTTGTTTTACATTTTATCATAATAGGATGGGTATGTCGTAATTCAGAGTGATACACAAGTGCGTGAGACATATTTCAGGGTGAAGTATTAATATGAAAAAAAAAAATCATTTTAGCATAAATAAAACCGACTTCCATAACAAAACAAAACGATGTATTCCTCGAAGCGCTACCATTTTGAAGCGCACCTAATGAAGCGCTCCTTTTTAGGGTTCCGTAGTCGAATGGCAAAAAACGGAACCCTTATAGTTTCGATGTGTCTGTCCATTTGTCTGTCTGTCCGTCCGTCCGTATGTCACAGCCATTTTATTCCGAAACTATTAAGACTATACATGTAAAACTTGGTAGATAGATGTATTCTGTAAACCGCTTTCCGGTTTTAGGAGAAAATTTAAAAAACATTTAAAATAAAGGGGGCTCCCCATACATGGAACCTATACGTGTGTGGTATCTATAGACAGGTCTTTAAAAATGACATTGAGGTTTCTAAAATGACTTTTTCATAAAGTTAATCGTTTAAAAGATATACGCTACCAAAGTGGTAAAATGTGTGTGTCCCGCCTCTAACTTCTATAATAATGAAGTGAAAAATCTAAAAAAACCATATGTTGATCATATGTAGATCTTAATGTAAACTTTCAACCAAAATTGGTTTGAACGAGATCAAGTCGGCAGTTTTTGAGATACAGTCTATTTTTCTAAAACCGCAAATATAACTTTGTAATTCATACAAATACTATGAAAAACAAAGTTATTTGGCGTAGTTGTAAAAATTGTAAATAAGCTAGTTTTAAGAAATTTGTAAGGTTTTTTGTTTTTTTTTTTTCAATTAAATATATTAAGTATATTATATTTATTATAGTTACCACGGAACCCTTCTTCACACTTAATAATGAAATTGTTACAAAAAAACTACCGTCGGCAAAATAACACACCGCGTCTTTCGTTCATTTTTCGATCTTAACCAGATAATGACAATTTTCAAGATTAACACATAAAACAAAAACGCATGAATTAACAATGTTTAGCTCTAACTTAATACACTGGACAGCAAATAAACCGAGCCACCCGCTACCTAGGCACTCTAATTCGATTTTCTCAAAAACTAAAAAACCTACAATTATCAAAGTTGTACCTACAGAAAGTGCGTTTCATGGTGATTAAAACGAAAGGTTATTTTTTAATTAATATTGATTAAACCCAATGAGTTTCATTGAGTTTAATCAATATTTCAGTGGATTTTACAAAGAAGAGTCGTTTACCAGTCGCGACAATCGTTAGTAATGATAAAGTGAAAAAAAAATTAAAGCCAAAAACAAAGATAAAATCAAAAAAAAAGTTTTTGATCAATATTCCGTATTCCCTCCCCTTGCTCGGATAACTGCCAGCATCCTTGTATTCATCGACCTTACGAGCCTGATGATAAAATCTTGAGGAATTATATTCCACTCCTCTTCAATTGCGATTCGCAGCTCTGGAAGCCTTGTTGGAGCAGGTACCCGGGCTCGAACCCGACGTTTCAGCTCATCACTCTCTCACCCATTTTGCCTCATACTTTGGAAACCACAAACCCAGCTCAAAGTAACATTTTAGTGTATTCAGATAGATTAGGCACAGGTTTTGGCTCACTATTAAATAATTATTGTGATCATACCGTAGTAAGTCATTGTTACCATAACCTGCATTTCACTGAGCTCATTCATAAAATCAAACAATCAAAATTGAATGAGCAGACCACAGTCATTCTTTTATTTGGAAACAGCCTTAATGTGACAAAACAGGACATTGTTAATGGTATTGGCACCCTCCTTAAATTAAAATTAGGCAAATTAATTTTATGTGCATTGCCTTATTCTAATAATTTGACATGTATAGAAAATGAATATATTTATAGCCTTAATAATTTGATGCATATGTTAGTATGCCGTCATAGTGACCATTTATTGTATTTTGATACTAACAATTTTGTTAGAGATATTGTTTTGATTCGGGAATATATGTATCTTCCCAAAAAAAGTCGACATTTATTGGCTACTTTGTTAGCGTACAATATACACTCATTTATTGATAATTTTACTGATCCTAGGTTAAGTGAATATTCAGTATTATCTAGGGTATCTAATAATACTGAAATTAATTATTGCATTGACAGTTTACATAACTCAACCAATTGCTTGGTTGCAAATAATTTTACTACTGAGAATTTAAATTAGAAATTTTGACAACAGAGGGAATCTCTAGCAGTAATGAACTTTTAAACTGCAAAGAGGACACAAATATAGTTTTAAAATCAAGAAATACTATTAACCTGGTACATCAAAATATTCAAGGATTTTTAAACAAAGACTTAGAAGTAGAGTTTTTTCTTAATTTTAACAATATTGATATTCTTTGCCTAACTGAACATTGGCTTCAAAGCCATCAATTTATTTTCAATTATAATAATTACCAGGTTGGTAGTTCTTTCAGCAGAGTGAATGCTATACATGGTGGCTCTTTAATTTTAATAAGTAATAATCTTAAATTCAGGAACCGAATGGATATTGTGAGCCTCTCTGTTGAACGATCTATTGAAATAGCGTGTATTGAATTGGAGCAGTTTATTATATTAAGTGTGTACAGACCACCTTCAGGATTGTACGATTGCTTTGAAAAAGTAATGGATGAAGTTTTGCATAAAATCTGTAACTCGAGTAAATATGTCATTGTTTGTGGTGATTTTAATATTAATTTATTAGAAAATTCTGGTTTGAGCACTAACATTATTAGTTTATTCCAATCATACAATCTTGTAAACCTATTTATGGAGCCCACTAGAATAACTCCTACTAGTGCCACTTGTTTAGATAATATTTTTACGGATGTTGTAACGACTCACAAAAAAATCATTAATTTAATAGACTCTGATCATTGTGGGCAATTAATTACTTTACCAAAAAAAGTCAATAAAATGTTAAAAAAGAATATCACTGTAAATCCAAAAACTAAATATCGCCTGGAAGCATTCAAAACTAAACTCTTAAATAAAATGCCCTGTTTGTTAACTAATGAGGACCCTAATAAACATTATAATGATTTTTCAAAATATATTGCCAACAATTCGATAACACATTTATTCCCAAAATTGCTTCAGTAAATACTAACACTTCTTTCAGTGACTGGGCCACCACTGGTATTTATAAAAGTAGAAATCGGCTTTATGAACTCTATGAGGAGCGGTCTTACACTAACTCGGCAGAATTTCATTTATATGTTAAGAACTATTCTAAATTATTTAAAAAGGTCTGTTATATTGCCAAGTCTCGCTACTTGAGTTCTAAAATTAAAAATAGTAGTAATGTAATTAAAACGACTTGGGATATTATAAAAAGCGAAACGGGAAGGTCTTGCAACCGAAATAGTGATTACACCCTCACTATTGATGATAATATAATAACATTAGATTCACAAGTCGCCACAGAATTTGAAAATTTTTTCACTGACATTCCTGTATCGACAACCAAGTCGCTAAAATCATCTACCATTGCTGCAGAAACACTACTTAAAAAAAATGTTCCAGTTTGTAGTTCAGAGTTTAAATTCCAATATGTTACTTCTAATGACATCATTAAAACTTTTAATTCTTTGAATGTTAAAAAGACTGCAGACCTGTGGGGTAATTTTGTTGATGTTACTAAGTCCATTATACACATTATTGCTCCTACATTAGCTGTTATATTTAATAATTGTATTGATTGCGGTGAGTTTCCTGATTTAATGAAATATAGTAAAATAATCCCACTATTTAAATCGGGTAGTACATCTGACCCTACTAATTATAGACCTATTTCTGTACTGCCCACTTTCAGTAAAATTTTTGAGAAAATTATTTTAATGCAGATGCAAAGATATTTTAATAAACACAAATTGCTACATAATAAACAATTTGGTTTTACAAAGGGTCGTTCAACAACTGATGCCGGTGTTGAACTTTTAGGACACATTTATAATGCATGGGAAGATAAGTGCGATGCGTTGGGCATTTTTTGTGATTTGACCAAGGCATTTGACTGTGTTCCCCATGAGACATTAATCAGGAAACTGCACTACTACGGATTCCGGGACACCTCTCTGAATCTTTTGTCCTCTTACTTGAGTGAAAGGATTCAGAGAGTCGATGTGAACGGCAAAAGATCGCCGGGATCTGTGGTCAAAATGGGGGTCCCCCAAGGCTCAATTTTAGGTCCCTTTTTGTTTCTTATTTATATAAATGATTTGCCGTACCTGATCAAAAATCATGACATAGTGCTATTTGCTGACGATACTTCTCTTTTATTTAAAATCAAACGTCAACAGCAGGTTACTGAAGAAGTTAACAGAGCCCTTGCAACTGTAGTTAGCTGGTTCAATGTTAATAATCTTCTTCTTAATGAGAAAAAAGCCAAATTCCTAAAATTTACGTTACCTCATGTTAGACAAGTGAATACTAGTGTATCAATAAAGGGCGAAATATTGAAACCCGAAGATACCACAGTATTCTTGGGCATAACTTTGGATGCGAAGCTTCAGTGGGGCCCCCATATAGATAAATTGTCAAAAAAGCTAAGTTCTGCAGCATATGCCGTTAGAAAAATACGTGGATTAACTGATATCGAAACAGCACGTTTAGTCTACTTTAGTTACTTTCACAGTGTGATGTCATACGGCATTTTACTTTGGGGAAATGCCGCCGACATTCACACAATATTTGTATTACAAAAAAGGGCCATTCGTGCAATTTATAAATTAAGTCCTAAGCACTCCTTAAGAGACAAATTTAAGGAGATTAATATTATGACTGTGCCATCTCAGTATATTTATGACAACCTCTTGTATGCACACAAAAATATTAATCTGTTTAAAAAATACAGTGATATTCATAGTGTAAATACAAGGAACAAAGACACATATGTCATTCCTAAAACAAGGTTAAAAAAAATAGGTGGTTCGTTTAGATGCCAATGTATACGTTTTTATAATAAAATTCCTAGCCATATTCAAAAACTAAGTATTAATAAATTCAAATTATTGATAAAACGTAAGCTATGTCAGAAAGCTTTTTACAGTGTTAAAGATTATATTGAGGACAAGAAGGCTTGGGAATGAGATGCTCCAGTGATATACGTGTGCCTTTTTTTATTTCTTTCTTTTTAAAATTATGATTGATGATTTATTTTTGATTAATTAAAATTTTGCTTTCTCAAGTATTGTATATACCTATTAATTTTTGTTTTTGTTTGTTGTTTTTTTTTTATATTGTTGTTTTTTTTTTATATATATATAATTATTTCATTATTGTAAATGTGAGGACGATGTAGGTTATTCTTTCTTCATTGTTTTTGCTTTCACTATAATTTATTTAATGATGTCAAGCAGTTTGAGTACTTGTGTGGCCTACCCAAAGGTCCTTACTTTGGTATTGTTCGTCAAATTGTTGAGCTCCTTAAGTTCTAAGTTGAGCTACACGATAACTGACAAATGCTTGCACTGTCTGGACAGGTCCGCTCAAATTTGCGTGGTTATTTCCTCAAAAGAATACCACAGACATGAACCTACATGCTTCTCATATACAAATACAAATTGTCTGGACTTTAAAAGAGACTTTGACCTCTGAGTTTGTTTCGGTGTTTCTTCTCAGAGTAGTCAGTTAGGAAATACCGGCCTCATCTAGCTAAACTAAACACGCAAAAAAACATGACGTGTAAAAGTGTTATTTATAACCAATTTACAGAATAAATATTTCATTTCATTTCATTTCATCCCATAAGTGTTCTATCGGATTCAAGTCCAGGCTTCGAGCTGGCCAGTCCATCGTACGAATGCTGACGTCGCGTAGATACTGGGTCACCACATGAGCAACATGAGGCCGTGCATTATCATGCATCAATTGCATATCCTGTCCGATATGTCCTGCGTAAGGTACCACATGGTCTGCGAGGATTTCAGTAATGTAGCGATGAGAAGTCAGTCCACGTGTACTGCCCGTCGGTTCGATGAAAACTAACGCTGTATGTGCTGTTAACGAGATGCCGCCCCAGACCATTACAGATCCTCCTCCATAAGCAACAGTTTCCTCGATGCAACACTGAGAATAACGTTCTCCAGGGCGACGATATACTCTCTGACGTCGATCTCATCCATGTAGACTCACCCTGGTCTCATCAGTAAAGAGTACATTACTCCACTGCTCTAATGTCCAATCCCTATGCTCTCAAGCAAGTTCAAGTCGTGCTCGACGGTGTGCTAATGTTAATGCTGGGCCTGTTGCAGCTCTTTTTGGGATCAGGTTCTGTTCAGCAAGTCTCCTTCTGACGGTATCTGAACTTATGACCACTTGGCGTTCGTCACGCAGACTTTGTTGGACTTGAACTGCGTTGAGGTGGCAATTTCGCAGAACAGGAAGGTGGATATAACGATCATCTGCTGCTGATGTAGCCCTAGGTCTGCCCGTACCTGGACGGCGATCGAATGCTCCAGTCTCTAGGTATCGTCTGTAAACTTGTTGCACCGAAGATCTGCTGATTCGAAGCCTTCGAGCGACTTCACGTTGCGCAATGCCTGCTTGAAGTAATGCTACAGCTTGAGCTGCTTCCTGAGGTGTATCCATTATTAATCGAAAAAAGTAGCAAAAGCACACGCGTCTGAGCAAACGATGGACAAAAACTAAAGAAATGATAAGAAATATCCGACTACCCTCATTGTAGAGAAAAAGAACGCTATAAATTACTTGGGTATTTACAGCTCATTTTTTTTTAAACGGTGGGAATATCATCGAATGACTTCTCCCGCTCTGGGTTAAGCGGAAGAGTGTGTCAGACTTCTACTGACTAAAAACCCACCCAGTTCCTTCAGCTGCCCTTTAGTTCCGGGGCCGTGGCATCTTGTTAGAACATTACCGCGACCCCGGCCAGAGGGTATTTATAGCTGGAATTATCTTTTTATCCCTTTTCTACGCGGAAAAAGAATTCAAATGCTGTCTGTCACCTGTCACACCGCTGCGGAACAATTATTTAAATGAAAGCGTTCCATTTTTGAACAAAAGATTATTTTTAAACTGGCCTTATCTGCACAAGCCTTTATCATACAGATAGCAACTCCTTTCTGAATAATGGAGTTTCAGGTTACAGTTTTATTATAATTTATTACAAAACTTATTTGCTTTTAACGCTGCGGGTGTTTTCCACTAATTATTCAGATATTTCGGCGTCTGGAATGTGATATACGATATTGGCACGTAAATCAATGCTATTAGGGTAAGACAGCTTTCAGAATTTCTTGATCATTTTTGGTCTATGATTTATTGTGATGAAAACAGTTGGTGAATTATTCGTATCTAAGTTTAAAATTTAATTTAACTATTTTATAAATTCACAGACACTTTATTTTAGTTTGTTAATATATATTTGTAAATAAAGTAAAATTTCGTGGAATACTATTTAATTAGACTAGAGTCACCAAGAGAAGATACAACGAAATTAATTCAATTTTCGGTATATCAGGATTACGCGATCTTAGTTTAAGTGATCTTTGTCCGAAGGAAACAATACACAGAAACAATTGCACATCTAAAAAATATTGTTTGCTATTGTCTCTCAAGTGTATATCAGATACAGATTATCTCGCACTTTTGAAACACATCGCTCGTTTGCGAGAATATCGACATAACTCGAGATGCTGTCTAATTTAACTAGATCTTGTGTGAAATAATCATAAATTTAAGTATAACATCGTGAACTGAGACACAATGCCAATTTTGCGCCGACAAAGCCTAGGCTTCCTATTAGAAGCCTAGGCTCTAAGATTACAGGCTAAAAGAATACAGGCTAAGAGAAATATGATTAGTGCGGTAACCTTACCGCGGTATTCTGACTCGCTCAGTGGATGTACTCACTTGTAAACGGTCTGGATATACAAGGTGTAACAGATTAAGCGCAATACCTCAGACACCCCAATTAGAATATTAAATTATACGTCTTAAACAACATCCGTTACTAAAACAATCGAATCAAACCAAGACATTTTTTAATAAAATAGTTATCCTTACTAAACGCAAAATGTATGTGCGTCATACAATATCCTTATGCATACATTTATGTTATGTTAGCGGCCGACACGCACACGAGTGCATTTCCTTGAATTAAGGATTGTATTAATTTCTCATGATACTGTGTTTCCATTTTAAGTTAAATGAAACATATTTCGGTCAAAATTTAACACCTATTTTTTATGACGGAAATCGATTCAGAAGGCGATTCTGACCGACTTTCAGGAATTGCGTTTATTCTGTTACACTTTGAATATAGCAAGACTACCTATAAGAAGACTAAAACTATAATAGTTTAATATGACATGCATAAAACAATATGTTTAGTGTGAAACCCTTACCGCGCAAGTATAAATCGTTTAATCGCTTAGTCCAATTGGTCGCTTTTTACAAACACTCATTAAAATACTATGTGCATGAAAGTGAAAAGTTACTAAAAACTAACCGGCTGGTTTATCACGAGATCAAGCAAATACTGCTCGTTTATGCAAGTGCATGACTTGTAATTACACCGGCATTGAGGGCACGCTCGCTTTAAACTAAGATTAACTGTCGTTTAATGGCGACACGTGTTTGACAGTCTTTGGTAGAAGCGACATAATTAGTATGCGTTACGTGGTTTATGTTAGAGAGAACAACGAATGTGAACTTTGAAAGCAATAAATATTACTTAGATGGATGCGTACGTTAAATGTTTAGTGACTTCACAGGTCTTTTTCTTTGCTATGGGGCCTTAGCTTTAAAAAAATCGCCTGGACTGTTGTTTTGGGAAAAAGTCCATAGTATTTTGCCCAACCCAACCGTCCAATAGAGGTGTGGAATTTTTGTGGGAACTAAAACCACCCGAGTGATCATCATCAGCGTTCCGGAATCTAGTCTATGCCATGCCTGTTAGGGCACATTTCTGAGACTGTAAGTAATTAATAATAATAAGAATATAATTTATTCAAAAAAACTCTTTTACAAAGCAAAGCTTTGTTACATTACATTTTAAGTATTAAGTTTCAATTAAGTACATATACAATGGACATAGAGGTCACATTTCTGGTAGGTATACATTTATCTGGGGTTAGCAGTAATTTAGCAAATACAACAACCGGTAGAGTAATAAGGATAGACCTTACACATACAGAAACAATGCCGTGAAAGGCTTCAGGGCAGAGCTCTTTGCCGATTCTGTTCCATAGGAAGCTATCAATATCAGTAACCAAACACATCTTAATCCCTCAGAGCACCTACGTATTACGCACACCAATGGCACATAGACCATTTTAAAAACATACATTGGATCAATGTTCATGGCTGAACACTGTCTTTTGAGATTCAGGCCACCACCTAGTTCAGGAGACAGGGTCAACAAACTGTGCAACCTCCACAACCACCACGATCAATGCCAATGTATTCTCATTTTACTTAAGACTTAGTTTAAGTTTAAGTTTTACTTGCATATATTTTGTATAAAAGTCATATAAAAAAATTCGTACCGTGCCCTTAATCCTGGTCAAGCAATTGACGTAAGTATGTACATACTGATATTAAGCCCCATTATTATGCTGAAAAGAGACTGGAAATGGAGGTGACATCTAATATACAAGAACAGTTATTCAGTGCAATTTAGATCGACATTTGTTTCGCTGCATTTGAATCGAGACACATAAATATGACAATTTCTGGTATGCTCGGCCAATGTTTAGTATGCGCAGCGTTTGTGACGGAAACTTAGTTACCAACGTCACGAGTATTGTCAGATTTTATTCCGCGTGATATCAAATGGAGGAGCGTTATTTTAAGGATTCACAACTTGTATGTGTCTTTTGTAATGATTTTTGAAGGGTACCTTTATGAAAGATATACTTTTTCAGTAATTGATTAATTAGTGGCTTTCTTTTCATTAGTGGATTAGTGATTTTCATGTTATCAAAAATACACACCATTTTCCGGGCTAAAAAATGAAAATCTTGTGAAAAATTTTCTTTTTCTGGTTGGGAAAATCATCAAATGACTTCTCCCGTTCTGGGTAGGGCGGAAGGGAGTGTCAGACTTCTACTGACTAAACCCACCCTGATCCTTCAGCTACCCTTAAGTTTCAGGGCCGCGGTATTTCGTTAGAACATTCCCGCGACCCCGGCAATGCCTTAATGTTACCTAAATTGTACTATATGATCTATGCGGATTCAGTAGAAGAATATAGCTACTAAATATTAATGATATGTATTTTGCAAATTAGTCATAAATAACATTTTTACATGTCTTTTTACGTATCCTAGTTGACTACACTCAGAAGAAAATCTGAGGTCAACATCTCCGACCCTAATCCGTACAATCATTACTGATGAAATCATATAAGAAATGCAGGTACTTGGTTACGAGACTACCTTGCACATTAATCATTAGACGGTATTCTCTCAGGTTATGTGATACACAGGAATCTCCGCTCATTACTTGTATACCGTGCGCGGAACATTGACTTGAATGCGGGATAGCTTGACTTGATAAAATAATAGTTTTGTGAACAGAGATAAATTAAACTGGAAACTGAAACTTACTATGATAGAAGTTTAAACACCCGATTCCTCCATCTCCCTTTCACTACCGATCTACCAGACATACTGCAGGATACCATCACTTAGTTAATATACCGTTTAGTACGACAACTAACCGATTCTCCTCTACATTTATTGTGCGCACGGCCAAGGTTAGGATCTTTTTGCCGGCTTCTGTGTTTCCTTCCACTTATGACCCGTCTTCCTCAAAGCAAATAAACAGGCACCTTCTGGGCTCGCTCGTCCCATCGTAGACCTCATCTATCGCTTATCATCAGGCGTGATCGAGGTCAATCAGCTTATCAGTAATAAAAATAAACCTTTTGGGTTCGCATTTTCGATCTCGTCGTGTGTTGTACGGATACTGTGTGGATAAAAAGACACAAAGGTACTCAGATATAATATGTTGAAGCTTTTTAACAGCGAAAAAGAAAACGGCTAATTACAGGATTTTCTTGAATTAAAATAACGAAAGTAACTTCCTTAATACTCGACCGCTATGCTAACTAAAAAGATAGTGAAAGGCAGAAGCGTAAGTATCAAAATTCATTACCAACTTTCCGCATGCAAAATTATCATAAAGAACGACTAAATTAATCAATAATCAATCATTATCCAAAAAAAAAAAACTGAAAAGGCGTGGAAAAAATTGATAGCTTTAATTTTAACAAAAGAATAAACTATTTCAAAGTCAAGATTCGGGCAAGTCAATGAGAAAAGTAATAACTCAAATGTTTTCTTCAAAAAGTAATGAAAATTCTATTTTTCAATTAATTACTTTATGGAAAAGAACAATTAAATAAAAATTAAAGTAATGGAACGAAGTGGGATTCCATAAAACAATTAATGGTAAAGGAATAAATTGAAAAGATAAAGAAATGTAGATGGATTCTTAAGTTTGTAGGTGACTAACTGATGTTAGTTTTGTGTATAAATGTTTATATATGCTAAACATTGATACCGGATTCACGCTTAGTAAAGTCACAAAGTTATATTTTTTAATTAAAACGTGTATCTATTTAGTATATGGTATTAGTAGTGTATGTATGTTTCTTAAATTGACATTTTTATGTTTCAGCTCTATATTTTTTCGATGTTTTAATATAATTTATTTTATAGTGTCCTGTTTGGAAGTTTTGGATCCTAACTAAAACGAAATTTATTTATTTATATTTGCACCATTTCATATAAGTACCTTTAAATGGTCAAATAAATTTTGTGTTCATTCTTATTTGCCTAAAAAAGATCCCGTAATGCGATATGGCCACCAGTTCGATAGATAAGATAAGATCATTTTATTTTTCCAAACATGAGTATACATAGAAAAGAAAAGCATGCAAGTTGTTATGAAATAGATGAGCCATTTGGCCATACCTAAATAAATCGTTATTTAACACGAATTTCAAAATGTCTTCCAAAACACTGAATTAATATTTGACAAGATAATTAATACAAACATGCAACTAGGGTTCCGTAGTAAAACTATAAGGTTTTCTATTAGTCATCTCTTTTGTCGTGAAAGGAATCATTTAATATTTATGTTTTGATAGACCCCCAATCTTCCCCTCCCCCTACGGATTATTTATATTAGGTATGTAAAAAATTTTCACAGTACTTTTTCACAAGAACTTAAAAAAATCTATTATTGTCAACCAGCCCTAACAAGATTACGAGAATAGTCAACCAACTTCAATTTATACAAGATAATGTGATAATTTCATAGAAAATTACACGTAAAACTAAGTGCTTTTGTAAATTTGTAATGGTTTACCAGACATACTACTTTGGAACCCTGTTATTTTTTTAGTTACTTTTGTTAAAATGTATCTAACTATCCATCATTGAAAATGCCTACAGTCACAAAATGCGAACAAGAATATTTCTCCTGGCTAGACATAATATAAGTTAGTCTTTGTATCCTTTATCTCGAATTCGGCGACAATATTAAGACATACAGCCCTGACAGGGTAGGCTGGTCGCCTGATGAATAAAAGACTAGCTTCTAACGGCTGAATTATAAAGGGTATTATAAGGCTAAAATTGAGGGTAGGTAAGGGTAAACAGGCGCGGTCTTTGAGCCCGGCGATCGTTAGGTAGGAAACTATTACGCTTTAGATATAAACAGCACTTCGTAAAGGTTGAAAAGATAATTTTAATGTAAATTGTTGTTTTCGTCTGAGAACAAAATTGTGATCATTTTGGCGGTATGTTTATGGCATATTTTTTTAGCATTTACTGCTGACTATTATCTATTTTTTTACGTCAATTGATTGATTATATTATTTTGACAAATTGTAAGTTAGATAAAAATTTAATTGTAATGTTATTTTACTTTGAAATAGAATTACGACTGATTTTATTTTGTGTGATTTTAGATCATTTTGGTTTTGTATTACACAAAACTGCTACTTATGGATTTTAATCCGATATGAATATTTAATAGTAGAGAACAATAATTTAATTTAATTTATTTATTCCATTCGGACAACATAAATCCATGATGTTAGTAAATATACACGCTTAAAACTAATATTAGTATGAAAAATCAATAACAATTACAAATAATAATAATAATATAAAGAGTACATCTTGCATCAGGGATGAATTAAAAATGATAATGAATTAAAAAAAAAACTTGGCCAGCCGAAGTACAATCGTTAAGAAAATATGAAGAAGACGATTGACATTGTTTATACGATTTCAAAAGTGGTACCTTTTTTATGTCATTATTTGCTTATACTTTTGTCAAAACACAATATGTTATATGAAGCGCCTGCATAGCCGGCTCGAACAGCTAGCTTGTTCTTTTAGGGTAGCACGATACCATACACTACACCAGCGGCTTATTGCCCATCTAGAAGTAAGTGTCAAGAACATCTATCAACTTTAACTAAAATCGGATTGTCATATAAGATTATGTGAATCCTTAAATTACAATTCACGCTCCCAAAAGTAATACTTCGATACAATCACAGCGATACATCAGCAGAAGTTATTCACAAGTCACTCTTTAACTTGCATAAGAAAAAATCTACTTAACGGCCAAAGAGGGGGATCCAGTAAACGAAGAAAAAAGTTTAGGGGCAAAGACAAAAAGTCTTGTTCCTAATGGGAGCAAGTTTGGGAAACACTTTGGCTAAACATCCACTAATGGAAATGGAAGAAAGCCAGCGAAGTAACACGCAATCGGTTGTTTTTTATAATTCATCCCAGACTGTTGCCAAATTGAGGTTTTTTTGGGGTTGAAATGGTAATATTTGTCAGCGATTTCGATTCAGAATGGAATTAGGCGTTACTTTATGGAAATCGGAAGATAATCTGTAAATATATTTATTGCTTTCTTGGAAGGTTAAAAGTCTTTAATGCGGATCACAACTTTTATTTTGGCCATACAACGTCAAAGCCGCCAGTCTTTTGATGCGTTACCATGGTAAATTAATATATTTTTATGATAATATTTAGCGTTGTTTCCGCTAAAAAACTAGCCGAGGCTAAGTGCATACGCAGAAGGTCACATTATACAACCCAAACCTCGATCCGATACTTCTTTCCCTTCTCCACGCAGTATTCTTAGGAGACCTTGACTTGTGGACTAGTAAGGCCGCATGTTGCAAATCAGGTGGCAGGGCTACATACTGCATTTAAGTTCGAAGATTAAGTTTTTGCCTGTATATTTTATGACTCACATAATTATATGTATTTTAATGATTTCAATTGTCAGGTTGTGAATATAGAAATAGGCATCATTATCCCTTACATAAACATCTTTTAATATGTCATTGAATTTTTGTAAAGGATTTTGCTTCAATGCTTAAGGTTTGAAAATGCCGTTCTTCCGTCTATATTTCCAAAAAACAAAATCAAATCAAGATAATATAAAGTATCTAAACTTGCAGCTGTTAATCAGAAACGGTTAAAACACAGCAAAACAAAACCAATTCAAGACCTTTTCACCTAATAAAGTCGTAAAAAGTTCAAGTAGAAAAATTTTAACACTTTACATGTTCGCGACTGAATCACTTGGGGGCCGTTAGAAACACCTGTACCACAGCACTTGAGTTATTGCCCAAGTTTTCTTTTTTTTTTTCACTTACATTATTAAAAGTTTCAAAAACTTGGCCAGCGATAATCTACGAAGTTTCCGGATCTACTTGACACCTTGAGGGTTCGAGGATGCCTTTTGTGTTCTTGGAAAATGGAAGGTGATGTGTTGTGAAGAGATGTGTAGTTTTTACGTGTGAGTTCCGTAATGTCAAAGCAAGAAATGTGTTTTCAAGAATATATTTTTGATTAAGTACGAAACTTATCTTCTGCGTATTCCCTATATAATTATGTCGGGGTCAGTGTTTTACATGAAACGACTGCCTTTCTGTCTTCTACAATCACAACTCAGTGGTTGTAAAAAGAGAGGGGTATTTTATTACCCAGCTACTGAGCTGGACAACACCCCTTTGCATCACTGGTGTTAGATTTTTAGCTTCAGACTACGCATAACGACAGTCAAATATGTACAAATGACGGACGGAACCCACCACTAAGCAAGCTTTCCCAAGCAAGTAGGAATCACATCACACATTACCCATCCTCGGAGGTCCGAGGCCTCGGCTTGCGTTGGTTCATCTTGAATATCAACCCGTATAGTATTATTATTTAGACAAGAAACTAAATCATTTAAATATTATCACACAGCTAGTAGCAAACTCGAATGCATTGCCAATCATTGAAATACAAAGACAAAAAAAAATGAAAATGATCAAACAACGACTTTTTCCAAAGAACACATTGCACACTAGGGAAAAATACGAACACACAATAAGCGAACATTCACATACAAAGCGCTCCAAACCTTTGCACCATCGCTCGCTCCACAAAACAAGGAAACGTTAGCGACACACAACTCACAAAACCAATTTACTACAATTTTTAATTTACAAAGCAAGTTCCCCCACACTCGAGTTACGAACCCACCTTGTTTACGATCACAGTTTAACCGATTGTTCTCATTTATTCCCGATAAGTTCTCGCTTTTGTTTGTTTTATAAACAAACGGGTACAATAGCCTTGGTAGAAAATTTACAACAGTTTCAATGAAAAATGTAACTTCGTGCCAAGTTGCAGGGTCCAATTTCAAATGATTGGTTGACGTGTTATTATTTATGTTGATATTGAAATTTTGTGCCTGTAATTACGAAGGTTGGAAGGTTTACCTAACAGATTTGTATAATTGTATAAGTTCGATTTAGATGTAGGTTTTGTTTAACTTTTCTGTTGGTTCTATAGATATTAAAATATGTAGGCGTTATAATCATAATTCAAAATATTGATTTTCAATCATGGATTAGGAGCAGACAAGTGCTGTTCAGTTGGCGGTAGCGTGGATTCCATTTTAAAATTGACAATATATTTAATATCGGAAACTCGAATACGATGATCAAGCATTATAATAGTGTAAGTAAACACATATGTACATACTATAGTTCATAGTCCGGTAGCTCTGTTCGGAGCTCGGTAACCACAGACGCCAGACGTATCAATTCCACCCTCAATCTATTGGAAGATTAATATAGGTGCAAGGCATCGTATTGGAACCACACCACTGATACACAGCCTTAATTACTCTCATTTAGATGGAAATCTATTTGTAAATCAAGACTGTAGTGTGGCTCGGGTTTATCATGAATGGTTTCTAATATAATAATAATGCAGCTTATTACGTTCTGACCACTGGGAAACCAGTCTTCTCAGTTTGAGGGGGTATCAACCGTAATACAAAACGCAGCTCCAGTGCGGATTGGTGGAAACCTGAGAACCCCTCAGAGTCTTTGAATTTTTATACATGTTTTATACGGTTCTCTCACGATGTTTTCTGTTAATAATTTGACGGCAGTTCACTACAGCTTTCAAATCAGCCAAGGAATATAAATTAAACAAAGTAATGTGCTTGACTGGGTTCGAATGCACCTTTAACTCGCAAGTTGTTTTCTTCTAAATATTAACTAAGAAAAACCTACTACAAGAGTGTGTGAGGGTAAGTATACATGAATATATGTAAAGCCGTTCATTCAAAAACAAGGTAATAAGGATGATCCTACTAACTGTACGTTTTATTTTCTGTGTTTTACATGTTTTATGAAAATTTTATTTTGTGTCTGTCTTTGCATTTTTGGACTCTTTTTTTATTGAAAATAGGTTCGCGTTTGACCATTATGACACTTGATGGTAAGTGATGATGTGGTCGAAGATGGAGCACGCTTACCTAAAAGTAATCTATTCGGACTCTATTATTAGACAGTTTAAACAATGTGTAACAGAATAACTACCAACTCGGAACATACATACAGCTGCTTGAGATTCTTACATCAAATAATGCAAACAGAACATTAAATGTTTTCTAAAAGAACAGCTTTAAAATTTCCAACAAAAAACAAACTTTATCAACATTAATTAAACTTTGAAACATCTCTGAGTCAAACAGAAATCCTGAAAAGTCAGCATACTAGTGTAAGTACCTACTGAGAACGTTTACTTTTATACACAAATACTGAGCAAAACTTGTACTAATACAATAATTATTTTGTCTGTTACGAAGTTAATGTCAGCAACGGCGCTTCAACTTTTATACTAATTAGCAATTAAGTTATCAACATTCGTCCAACTAATTTCAGTGGAACTGACTAGATTAAAGTAAGTTGGGTATTGCTGAAGTAGGTATACTAACAGAACGGCTTTTACTACATACAGTATGTTAACTAACAGAGGGCGTTCCCGTTAACCCGCAATAGTATAGCATCCATACATGCTAAAAAAATGTTACCATTCGAAAATAAAATGTTTTTATTTTTTTCATAATATTAAAATATTCACTAAAAATGTTAAATTGACATGTAAAGGAAACACTCTGTAAACTCCAGAGTTACTCTCTTCAAATCAAAATATCATTCTTACATTGTATCTATAATACAGGTTAATTAGGTATGAGAGGACAGTATAGAACAATTAATACAGTACAATATAATTGCAAATAAAAAATCAAATAAACAAATCTAAGAGTCTACAGTGTTCTCCCATTCACGAAAAAGCTTTATATTATATTAAAATTAAAATAAACTTGAGAAACGACAACATTAGACTTCAATAAGGTGTAATTAAAATACAAGTATCAACTGACGACAAAAAAAGGAGGAGGTTATCAATTCGAAACGTATTTTTTTTTTTTTTTAATGTATGGTCACCGATTACTCGAAGACAGCTGAACCGATTTGGAAAATTCTTTTTTTGTTTGATAGGGTATACTTCGAAATTGGTACCATTTGTCACCAAGTCAGGATCCGATGATGGGATCCTGGAGTAATCGAGGGAACTCTTCAAATATTATAGGCACACCTATGGCGTTTTCGGTATTTCTTATAGTAACTTGTGTAGTTGCTCTCAAAAAGTACCATTTGGGGAAGTGGAACTGATGATGAAGACCACAGATGGCCGCCGAAACTACTCAACAATAAGTATTTCGTGGATTGCTATTCGATTACTTGAATATGGATGTTAAGCACTTTATGCTCGGCACAATGCATATGGTGATGTATAGCTGATGGTGAAGTACCAGGAGAACTCCTCAAAAATTAACGGCCCAGCATTGGGAAAAGCAATATTTTGTAAAATGGTATAAGTAGTTGACATTTAGGCTCTTGTAACTAGGTAAATTAAAAATCAACCAACTAAAAAGAGTGATATAAAAACTTTTTACCAAAAAATTAAATCGACTCCCCAAAAACACTGCAAAGTGAAAAATAACTTTAATTTCGGAAGTCGGTGCCAAAAACGAAAATACAAAACTAAAGACACCGACTACCGAAATTAAAGTTATTTTTCACTTTGCAGTGTTTTTTGTGAGTCGGTTTAATTTTTTGGTAAAAAGTTTTTTGCGTAGGTTTGTTTATATAAACAAACGCCAGTTCATAGTGTTTTGATTGAAATGAATACTAAATATCGCAATTAATGACTGTATTTAATTAACCGATTGACAAATTATGGCAGCATAGCGAGCATAGATTTTCATAATATGATTTTGAGTGTAATGATTTGTACTAGTATATGTATGGTATACAGAAAGAAGAACAAATAAATACACATACCTACTTGTTTATGTAAATATATTGCCTAGATTAATTGGTAAATGTTGTGATACTGCTTGTGTGATTAATTAAGAACTATATTATTAATTGACTGCCTGTAATTGGTAGAGTGGTTTCCAGCAATTAACGAATATGAGCGCGCGAGCACATCCAAAATCAAATTGCTAATATGCTTTTTTGACTTAGTAGTTGGAAACGCTACTCAACTGATCGGTTCTGGAATTGATTCCTGATTTGGGCAAAGTGTTATTGATCCTATAATTTCTCAACAGGTTAAATTAAATGTTGATAATAATTTAATGAAAAGTATCAGTTTTTATTTTGTAATTAGGCTAAAATAATTCTTTAACATATCAATATTTTGGTTAGTAAGATGCAGTAGGTGTTTCCTTGCTGACTACCCTAAGCAGAAATTCAGCAATTAACTCAGAAGTTAACTAGTCTGGTTATACGTCAATACAATTGCGGTCAAATCATGAGATATATATACATATATATGTATGTAGGCTAACGTATATTATTTAGCTTTTAGTAAAATCTGTATGGCGTTTCGCCACAGCTTTCAGTGGACAGCTATTCAGACAATACAAGTATTCATCAGGTATCATGTAGCTCAATGATAAAAATTTCAGAACTCAACGATTTCACGAATTTTATTAAAAGAAATAATAACAAAGAAAGGACATTTGGGTAGGCGGTATAATTATAGTACTCAAACTGCCAGAACTTTATGAGATATGGGTACATTTCGTTGGTCGTTATATTAGACCCCTAACCCTAGAAGTCTAATCTATTTCAGAGGTACGCAAAGCCTTATCATATATTACGGAGGTGTACGTATATAAATAAAATTTGGACATAATTAGCTATATTTTGCCTACAGCCTGTATCCAAATTTGGTAAAAAAATATATTTGGTAGAATTATTATAATAAAACACAGAATTATCAAAGTAAAAGTAATCACAGTTTTTCAAGTAATCAAACCTTTTTTTATCTTACTTGCTTGCACGTGTGTTCCTTTTGGCATCTGTGTCATTCTCATTATCTATGCAATCAAAATTCGTTTAATTTAAAAAAAAATAAGCGTACAATACATTTTCTTGAGCCTAGTTTCAGACACGACAAAACTGGGTTTAATTTCAATCTTAGTACTTACGACAAATATTAATACCAGTAGACTCGACCTTTATAAAATTGCAGTAAAATATTACAGGCGAATGTCGTTACAGAGTGCATTATGGGTACACCACTGACTTGCCTTCTGAAGAATAGAATCTTGATCTAACAATGACTGTGCCATACCCTACAAACAAAACAAACAAACTCGGGATGGTTTAAATAACTTCAAATCCATGCTTCATTTTAAATATTATAGTACCAGGTTAGCATAAAACTGAACATATTAATGATAAAACATTTCAAACGTACTACGGTTCGCTGTACCTTCAAGCGAGCATCACTAATGAAGTGACTCGCAAATTGAATCGGATGTAATATGCAAAATGTTCGTGAAACTAAAATTGTTTAACAGTCGCTAAAACGAGAAATGTTTAGTATTTGCTGTAGTTTTTTAGTTGAGTATAAAAAACGTAGTGGTTACCTACTACATATTAAAATTATTATCTATACATGATTAAATGACAGGCCCGTTGGTAAAGTGGTCAGTGGCCCTGACTGCTATGCGCAAGGTCGTGGGTTCGATTCCCACCTAGGACAAATGTTTGTGTGATGAGCACGGTCATTTGTTCTTTGTCTGGGTGTAATTTATCTATAATATGTATGTATTTAGAAATATATATGTATGTTTATCAGTTGTCTAGTACCCATACCACAAGCTCTGCTTAGTTTGGGACTAGATGGCGTTGTGTGAAAAGTTGTGAAATATATAAAAAAAAAAAAAAAAAACAGATTATGATAAGCGATTTTCTCTTTATTATTTTATCGGGGAGAAAATCATCAAATGACTCCTTCCGCTCTGGCTGAGCAGAAGGGAGGATCAGACGTTTACTGACTAAAACACCGACCTGTTTCTTCAATAGCCCTTGAATTCCGAGGCCACGGTATCTCGTTACAACATTTCTGTAACCAGTCTTTTTTATTCCGAATGAGCCCGCTTTTGACCTCGATTATACCTGATGGTAAGTGTAAGATGAGGTCTACGATCGAACGAACGAGCCCAGAAAATGCCTATTCACTCTTGCTTTAAAGGCTGACGGGTCATATGTGGCAGGGAACACAGAAGCCGGCAGAGAGTTCCACACCTTGGCTGTGCGCACAATAAATGTAGACGAGAAGCGCTTCGTACGACAAGACGGTATATCGACCAAGTGTGGATGGTATCTTGCGGAACGTCTGGTGGACCGGTAGTAAAAGGGGGATGAAGGGATTAGGTCGTGGAGCTCCTGCGCTCACTCTCCGAAGTACAATTTCAAAAGCTGTCCAGGTGTGAAGTATCGCCTCACTTTCTGTAGGATGCCCAGCTTTTTGGCTGCAGTCTGAGCTTTAGACTCAATGGTTGAGCCGAAGTTGAGATCAGACGCCAACTCCATGCCCAAGAGCTCCAGGCGGTCGGTAATAGGTACAGATGTACCTCTGAAGGTAGGGGACCATTCAAACTGGCTCCTTTTAGCGGAGAAAAGACAAGCCTGTCTCAGAGAAAAGCACTTGCAAAAACAAATATTACGACCATTATGATTGTCCGCAATATTACCTACCCTTATTCAAAGTTTTTAATCCTGGAAACCGTGACTTCGCTTATTAATTTTAATTTTAATTATCGACCTCAGCTTAACTTCATTATAAAATGAATGTACATTTCTTTTAACAAACACTCCTGAGCCCTTGTTTGTTGCTGAGAGTTCGGGATCGTGTAAAAAAGTGTTCTAAAATGTATTAAAAATAACGTAATTATAATGAAAGCGGCTGTCTGAGAAATAGGGTGATAAGCTTGATAGATAAGTTGCTGATTAATTCAGAGATTCTCATTAACTAAAGTGACTACAAGATTATTTCTCATTAAATAAGTTTTGCGTTTGACAGTATCTTGCCTGCCTTTTGATAAAACATTCGTATTACCTAATGGCAATTAGAAGCAATTCATTTTTAAATGTCGTTTGATTAAACCTTTTTATAATTATTATAATTATAGATCAAATAGCTCAAAACCAAAGCAGACCGTAACAAACCCAGATTTCGTATTACTATTTCAGATAGAAAACTTAACATTTCTCAATTAACATATTGAACAAATAGAAACACACTTTCTGTTTTGACTAGCCTCAAGCCTTTTCAAATACGTACCTAACTGCATTTTGGCCTCGGGCGCTGTGAGTTCCGAACGAAACTTATATTTAATTACAACCATGGAGTCTTACTTCGTGCTTCTATATAGCTATAGAAATAGTATCGTTTTTTTTTTTTCATTACTGATGAGCTCGCTCTTGACGTCAACCGCACCTAATGGTCAGCGCTAGCTGAGATTTACGATAGAACGATCAAGCCCAGAAGATTCATGTTCACTCTTGCTTTAAAGGCTGACGGGTCATATTTGACAGAGAATACAGTTGCCGGTAGAGTTAATTTTTTTTTTATATATTTTAAACTCAGTAGTTTCGGAGACAATATATCAAATAGGGGAGCTTATTTCTGATTGAAACAAATAGCTATAGCCCTATTATTATATAAACCCTATTGAACCCAATAAATCATAAACAGAAACGAATAACTAAACAACAAATAATATCGGCATAAGTCGGAGCAAAAACCGTTAAAATTTCCAATCCCTTTCATCTAAATCCGAAGTTAATATTCCGAGAGCAACGGAACTTCGAACCGTACGTAATACCCTGCCTTAAACCGAATCATATCAAGCCATCAACTAAAAATCGTAAAGCGAGAAAAAAGCATCCTACCCTCGTTTCAGATACGTTATTGCGATACAGCAACGCCATTACGCTGGGAATGTTCTCGAATGTTCTATATTATGGAGCAGAAACAAAAAATAAGCTCAAATTCCCATCCGGGGGAACCCTTGAAGCGTCTAATTCAACAGATTCCGATGCAGTGACAAATGTTAGGTTTTTCTCGGCCTTCGAGCCAGGGTAGACTAGATGTGGGGCCAAGAGTTTAGCGGAACAGATTTATTGACGCTTATACGGCTGTACTGTAAAGGAACTGTAAAGCGTGGTAAGGTAGCAGTAGAAATATCCTATCTTCTTGTTTTTATGTCTATCTATAAATATAAAAATCAATATCAGCTGTTCGTTAGTCTTGCTAAAACTCGAGTACGGTTGGAATGATTTATTTATTTATCTTATGCTGCACAAGCACACACAAGCTTCGGCCAAGACTTTCTACAGAAAGTGCAGTTCTGTGTCTTAAACAGACTGTCAGGTACTACACAAAAAGAAACACACCTGTTTTTGCATGCTTCCTCGATCTTTCTAGGGCTTTCGACCTGGTTTCCTACGACATATTATGGAAAAAGCTTGAAACAATAAACTTACCTAAAGAGTTTATAAGAATCTTTAAGCATTGGTATAGAAGCCAGGTCAACAGTGTGCGGTGGGCAGGTGTTTTATCGGACCCATATCAATTAGAGTGCGGAGTGAGACAAGGGGGGTTAACTTTACCGTCCCTCTTTAATTTGTATATGAATGCACTGATTGAGGCGCTTAGCAGACGTCATGTCGGTTGTCATATTGATGGTGTCTGTGTCAATAATTTAAGTTACGCGGACGATATGGTGCTGCTCAGCGCGTCAGTCGGTGGTATTCGGACGTTATGCGGCAACACATGGCTTATTGTATAATGACAAGAAAAGTCAGTACATTGTTTTTGAGGCGGGTACCAGGTATAATCAAGATGTGCCTTCTATACGGCTTAACAGTGTTCCTCTGAAGCGAGTGACTCAATTTAAATACCTCGGTCACTTAATCACCACTGACCTCAAAGACAATGCGGATATAGAGAGGGAACGGAGGGCCCTATCCGTGCGTGCGAATATAATAACCCGCAGGATTGCGCGTTGTACTACAGAAGTAAAGGTGGCGCTCTTTAGAGCATTCTGTACCACCTTCTACACGTGCAGCTTGTGGGAGAGGTATTCGCAGGCATCGTATGGGGCCCTCCGTGTCCAATTCAATAACGCCTTCAGTAAACTGTTGGGGTTGCCATGGCGTTGCAGTGCGTCCGGGATGTTTGTAGCGGCGCGTGTTGATTGTTTTCATACAATAATGCGCAAACGTGCAGCATAGTTTGTGGCTCGTGTCATGGCTAGTCCCAACAGGGTTCTGAAGATGGTCGCGGATAGAATGGACTGTCCATATATGGTCCACTGCTGTCAATTACATGTGTCTTCGTATCGTGTTGTGTACTAACCCTAGTTTTTTAAGGCAATTGTTTACTAACCATAATCACATATATGAGCTATGTGGCTCGAAATAAAGTTATTTGAATTTGAATTAATGCTTTTGTATTATATTCCTTTTCACACAGGATAAGGGATAAGGTGTCGGACTTGTGATCGAGAGGTCACGGGTTCTAACCCATTAACTATCAATATTGCCGTGAACCCACTCCAGACACAAGCATATTTGGCTTAGTTGGAAGGGTTAATAGGATTGCTAGTAATGTGAAAAATTAGGAAACGAAAAATGAAGTACCAAGTTTGTTGGGTCTCCTGGTTATATGCATAACTCATTAAATAAAATGATTATTCAATTAGTTTGCTTCTTAAACTATACTACTTTCTTGTTAAGTTACCTTGTTATTCGGGGTTTAAGTTTGTATTCCATAGTCATACATATTTCATTTCCATGATTTTTTTTTGTTAACTGGCGCCGCTGGGACGAGCTTTGTCGACTTTTTTTTGGTCATCGATGCATGGTTAAATGTACGACTCACAATCGTGAATGTAGAATAATGTAGAATAAAATAATTAATAAATAAAGTATTTGTTTCTTTACCTGGATAATCTGCCGCAAATCTATGGTGGTTTTGAAATAGCAAAATATGGGAGAATAGTCCTATGTTACCTCGATAGCAATTCTATCAAGCATTTTTGACGTTTAGACAATCTCCTTCGCCCGTTACCGCTTACGGAATCACACCCGCTTTGACACTTTGCTTAGTTAATTTTATTACAACTTTATCTATTTTCATTTATTATCTATCATATTGTTCTTACACGACCAACATTTTGCAGATATGTGACATCCACCAACCAGCACCTGGCCCGCGTGGTTGTGTATTGTTCAAAGAGAACCTGTGTCCCAGCAATGGGAACTTAATAGGCTTAGTTATTATTGTTACGCCAGTCGCTTAGCTAAGTACGTTGAGAAACTTCGACCGACATCTAGAAACTTCGACCGACATCTAGAATGTTCGAGACACTAACGCCACCTGGCGGCGAGTAGCAGTACTAAGTATATCGAGTAGCTTCTGGAACATTCTTGGCAGTATAGGCAGTAGTCGATTGTACAAGAATGTTCTAGAACACAGATCGGGGTATAAATAGATCGCAAAGGAACGAAGAAATCAGTCTTATTAGAAGATACAAGGCGATATAATCGAAGCTATACAAGTGAATTTAAGTGTTAAGTGACAAGTATTGTAGTGCGGATATCTGTGTTAATTTTTATTTTGTGTTTATTTAATTAAAGTGTTAATTTTGGTTTAATTGGTGTTAATTATTTCTATCTCGAACCCCAGCTCGTAACATTATTTTGCTTTCCAATAATACTTGCTGGAAAGCAAAATATATAACTAAGTCTTTAATAGGTTTTAAACTCTAGAATACGGCTTCAAAACTAGACTTAGACTTTTCTTAATCCGCTTCTCTTATGGCCTCTAGTAAGGCGTCACAAAAAACCGGTCCTAAGCGGAAATTCAAATTGAATGACAATAAGATTGACGGGCCGCAGCTTGATAGCGGACCCGTTTCATTTCGCTAAGGTTTTATGTACAGCTTGAGGAGACATATTACTTTTTGGATGTCAAACGATACGTTGGATCAGGACGTGTTGATGTATAGCTGGGTTTAGTATCCCGTGGATGTATTGGTAAGATCGATGGGATAAACCAAGGAGATGTTCTATCAATGTCCTGGGATTTTGGACCTGGTTTACGTATAGGTTTCGGCATATCTTGATCGTACATCTATGTTCTAATGATATTTAATTTGTGAGGCATTTCGATATCTATTTCATCTTCTTCATGAGCATATTTTCGCCATTGGGAATACGCTTTCTTAGCATTTGGAGAGGCCTGGTCCATCCACTGGTATAGGACTCTCTCTCGTATCGATAAGATAATAAATAAAACAAAGCAAGTATTGAAACTACGTGGTTCCGAAAAGTAAGGGCAACTGAAGAAAAGGTGGATTTTTAGCTAGTTAAAGTCTGACACTCCCTTTCAATCCACTTAAAGCGGGAGGAGACATTATATGATTATTCACTTGAAAAACAAGTATAGAATCTTATTCGGTAGCAACATAATTGGTTTCCAGTCTTATCCCATACTACTAGCAGTATTTTACATAGAGTATCCATCTATCTGATCTCCATACCTAATCCTTTGTAGACCACCTCGAAGGCTCCAGGAAAAGTACCGTTCTAGCAAGGATTGCGGTTCGAAATGCTAAAATATAAATGATTGATCAAGCGACGTTAGGACAGCGCTTGACAATCCTTTACATGCTGGCAAAATAGACTTCACCACACTACCAGAGACAAAACGTCACTTGGCTAGAGATGCTTCCCCCAGCTGTAATGAGGTAATGATACAACGCGAGCGTACCATTGAAGCTTAACACATAAGAAACAAACGGTATAACCAGCCTATAACGTAAGGGGAACAGAACATAATCCACCACGAGGGCATAGTGCGGGATAATCTTGAGAATTTTCATCCCTGGGATATACCGGTTTCCTTCAGCGTTTTGAAAGCAGTGGCGATGATGACGTATTACAATAGACGCGTCATATTCCCACAAAACACCTCTCAAAAACGGCACGAAACACACACATAGAGAATTACTATCTAATACGTGTAAAGAAAGGGACAGAAAATAAATGCCATCTTTAGGTACACCTGATGTTAGAGAGAGATGAATATACATCTTTTGTTAACAACCTCCCATAACGTCACGTGACTGACTTCATTCATACGCTAGCCGCCATTAGCCGTGTAGAAAAATAAAAATAAAAAATTTATTTCTGTTGATATTTACCTATGAAATGACACATTTTGCCTCTCACGGAAGCAGTATAATTAGTGCAACGTCTGAAAACACACAAAGGCATGCTTTTTTCCTAATTTTCTTTTAAAACACATTTCTTCTAAAGATGTGTAGTGTAGCGATCGCGACACAGGTGCGTGCGTAACTAAACAGACACGAGGCACTTACCTTGATTTCAACTTGCCATTTTAGAGCGCGGACAACGTATCTATAGTTTATTATATATCTTTGGTGGCGATGATGACAATTACAGTGCTTGCCTTGGTTACGTATGACGTTTTTTTGCGTGTGGGAAAATCATCGAATGACTTCTCCCGCTCTGGGTGGAGCGGAAAGGAGTGCCAGACGTCTACTGACTAAAAACCCACCCTGTTCCTTCAACTACCCCTAATTTCCGGGGCCACGGTATCTCGTTAGAACATTCCCGGGGTTGTGGATGTTTACGTATGACCTACAAATCGTGAGCCACCAATGCACATAAAAAAATGCATTTCGGTATCTGGTACCATACAAAAATCTTACTATCCCCTATTCAAATAAGATACTCGTAGAATTACTAAATGTTTCAACACTATTATCTTGTTTAAACTGTCCAGCATTATTCGGAGCATGAAGCGAAACTTTCAAACTATTTAAAGTAACAACTAGGTCTTAAAATGTTTACCTTGTATTTAAACAAAAATGTTTAACATTCTACTGCACTGGGCCTTGTCCACACTTGCATTTAACGGTTGTATAAAATAAATGTAGACGTTGGGAAAAAGGCAGCCAAGCTAACATGGAATTGGGTGGGTCACGTCAGCAGCGTCCACAATGATCGCTGAACGAACCTACTTACGTAATTCATAAAAAATTTTTTTTTTGAAAAGAATAGAACCGACTTCCATATAAAAACACTACAAAAGCAAAAATAACTTTAATTTCGGAAGGCGGTGTCAAAAACGAAAATATATACAAAACTAAAGACACCGCCTTCCAAAATTAAAGTTATTTTTGCCTTTGTAGTGTTTTTATATGGAAGTCGGTTCTATTTTTTGCAAAAAATTTTTTTTCACGCTTTTTAGTGGGTCGGTTTGTAATTTATCTAGTTACAAAAGCCAAAATGTCAACTACTTATCACCTTTTACTAAATATTGCTTTTTCCGGTGCAGAGCCGTTAATTTTTGAGGAGTTCTCCTGGTACATCACCATCAGCTCTACTTCACCATATGCATTGTGACGAGCATAAAGTGCTTAACATCCATATTCAAGTAATCGAATCGCAATCCACGAAATACTTATTATTGAGTAGGTTCGGCGACCATCTGTGGTCTTCATCATTAGTTCCACTTCCTCAAATGGTGCTTTTCGAGAGCAACTGCACAAGGAATGTGGTCGAGGTGGTTAAGTTTCTAGGAGTTCTTAAAATTAAATCTACTTCCAAAAAACACTGCAAAGTGAAAAATAAAGTTCTTTAATTTCGGTAGGTAGGCGGTGTCCGACTTCTGAAATTAGTTAGAAAGTAGACAAAATATTGCTTTTCCCAATGCTGGGCCGTTAATTGTTGAGGAGTTCTCCTGGTACTTCACCATGAGCTTCACTTCATCATATGCATTGTGACGAGCATAAAGTGCTTAACATCCATATTCAAGTAATCTAATCGCAATCAACGAAATACTTATTATTGAGTAGTTTCGGTGGCCATCTGGGGTCTTCATCATCAGTTCCACACTCAAATGGTGCTTTTCGAGTGCAACTGCACAAGTTACTATAAGAAATACCCAAAACGCTATATGCGCAGGCGCGGCATATATAGGCATATGTGTGCCTATAATATTTGAAGAGTTCCCTCGATTTCTCCATGATCCCATCATCAGATCCAAACGTGACGACAACGGGACCAACTAGAAAGTATACCCTTTCAAACAAAAAAAGAATTTTCCAAATCGGTCCAGCCATTTCCGAGTTATGAGGTAACATACATAAAAAAAAAAATAAAAAAAAAAGTTCAAGACGAATTGTAAACCTCCTTTTTTTTTAAGTCGGTTAATAATTCCTTTCACAAACCAAGAGGAAATAGAAATCCACTGTTTCATAAAAAATCATCTGTTCAATAACGTAAATTAAAATATTCATGGCAGCACTGTCAAAATGAATGCTTATGTCAATCGATTCCATATATTTTGGTTGCAATTAAGACGTTGGAAGTTTGGTTCGTTTACCTAATTGAGTTCAAAACCACGACCACAAATTCTTGAGTCGGGCTTGTAATTACTGGATCAGTAGATATGTTGCTAAATAGTGTGTTTTCTACTTCTCCCACCCATAAGAAATAAAATTGCATTTATTGGCACATATAAAAAGAAAACACATTATGTACAACATTAAAAATAAAAAATAACAACATCGTTGTGCCAAAAGGGCCTCAGCTCAGCATAATGTCATGAGTGCAAAATGTTTTGAGAATAATTGTACGTGCAGCTAAGAAGTAGAATTCTGTTAAAACCAGGGAGTCCTTAATTTAAGAGTGAGTAAGTTACTTCAAGGCAAGCATGCTTCATCTTCGACCACATCATCGCTTATACATACATCAGGCGAGATGGTAGTCAAGCGCAAACCTATCATTAAAAAAAAAACTAAAACAATAGAAAGTGGTGACGAGCGAGCGGGCAATTTGGAGGACTGTCTTTAGGTAAAAAAATTATCCCAAAAAAGTGCGCAGTCAGCCTAATTTGAATAAATTACATTATTTTAATTTTCGGTGGGACAGCACAAGTTTTAAAACACAGATTCTTTTTTGTTAAATGTCGCAATTTGCTTTGCAAAGCGATCGATAACTTCAACGATAATTTTAACCGTTGCAAATTGCTGGCTTATGTCATCAAACGTAGGGTTCGATTCTAGAGCTTGAAAGTATTTATGTATTATTGTGTTTTCCAATATATACCCTACAACAGTTACAACCTGGCTTTGTAGCCTGTACTGTCTTAGTTTCTGATACCAAAAGGATTACTACGCTGTATGTGTTATTAATGTGTAAGGTATTATTTAAAGGGTCTCTAAATTGAATGGGTTTTTTGAGGTTTGACCGCGAACTAAGAAATTTTTATTTTATGTTCTTTAACTTGTTGTACCATTACCATTACCATTACCAGTACCATTGTACCATTTAACCTCATAATGAAAGGTTAAATGGTACAATACGATTAAATGGCATTAGACTTACTGACTTAACACTAACTTACTAAGTTAAGTGTGTGTAAAAGAGATATTTAGCTATTTTTGGTGTATAGTCAAGTGTTTTCTGCTCGGCTCCGCGTATTTTCAATAACACTCCAAGGCCTAAAAGAGAAATTACTGAAATAAAATCATTTAAAAAGAATCTCCACGAACTGTTAGTGAACAAATGTTATTACTCTGTTTTCACAGAGTAATAACATTTGTTCGCTTCTTTGCCGACAAATCACTGTCACAATGCCATCTGCCTATGCGTTTTGTATTATGAAATTTGTTTGTTTATTGAAATTTGTTTTTCCAAGAAATATTTAATGGACTAGAATTTGTAATGTATTATTTTAATATGATTGTTGACATGCATGTATAATTACTTTATATACCTACACTTTACTGTACGCCCTAAGAGTAGGACATAGCTGTTCTCAAAACATTAAATTAACACCAGCTGTATTATGTACACCTATGATCCACACAATAAAGAGATTGAATTGGATTGAATTGAATATTCTCAATATAAGAATATGATCAGATTATGCTATTCTCCTATTTATTGGTATAGTTACGAATTGATCAATTATACACTTAATAGATTAAATAAAATTATAAATATAAAAAAAAATATATAGTCCAACGTTTTTTTGCGATTAAATGTAGCCTGTGGGTGAGGCTACATTTTTCCAATATTTCTACACCAAACATCACATCGATCCGTTGCTCCGTTATGTCGTGAACAACGGGCACACAAACAAACACACTTCGCATTTATAATATTACGAAACTGTGGGCTGGAGCTAGTCGATTATAATACTTTAGTGATATTTTCACATATGTAATGTGTATAATGTAGTTGGATTATTTTAAATGATAAAAATAATTATGCAAAAATTTAGTTTTAGAATTTTATTTGGCTTTTGAAATTTAGTTGCTTAATGAATGCCGTTGCAAAAACTAAAAAGCAGTCGGAATGTAAGATGTGTCGCAATTCAGTCGTAATGTGTGAACTAGTCCTTACGAGTACTGCGGAGAGACAACTTGTTTATATAGCTAAGCAAATTGGCCTTTGTGGTACTAAGTAGTTTAATAAGTGCTGAAATGCTGTACGCTGGTTACGTAGGTACCTATGATGTCTAGACGCTTAAAGTGGGCTAGCATGAAAAAAGGTTTTGTATGTATTACATTTTTATATGAATAGAGTAAATGGATCGACTTTTCAATACTCGGATAACTTTTATCCCGTGAAAAGGGCCTTTTTTGACAGCTTTTGCCTTGAATATAAGTTTAGTCTAAAAAGCTTGTGAGCAAAATAATGATAGCTACATAATTATAAGGGTCGATGTTCAGAGTTAAGAATATAATATAAGAATCAAGAATAACACCTGATTAAAACGAAAAACTTAATTAAGAAAAAAATAACTTAAATAAACATTTTACTTTTTGGGAACAACCTGTATCGTCTAATATTCCACCACCACTTTTGTTATAAAGACGGCCGGCCAGAATAGTCACCCATGTGTGCTCGTTAGTTGTAAGTAAATAAGTGTTACTTTTAGCTTATACCCCGAATGTAATTTAATTTTTTAAACATGTATTTCTTAAGATTGTTAAATTATGTAGTCGATGTTTTTGGTGCACGGTAAAACTCTAACGAGTTTATGTTGGTACCAACTTAAATATAAATAATATGTGTAAAGTATGGAACAAATAAATAAAATAAATAAATAAATAATAAAATAAAATAAGCAGCGCTAGCTTTGGTGCAGGACTGCCCAGCACCGACGTGTCCTCACGGCGACAATAGGCGGAGACCTCTCGCGCCCGGCCTTGGTCGAGGCCATGCTGCGGGGCGAGAGGGAGTGGGAAGCGGTCGGCTACTTCTACAAAGCAGTCATGCTTTCGAAGGAGGAGGCGGGCCGCGTGAGGGAGAGGATGGCGTCCTCCCTCCAGCCCAGCCGCAGTGGTAGACGCCCACGGCGTCGGACGTCGGCCGATGATCTCCGGCCACCGTAGGCGCGGGCATGCGGACAGCGAGTAAAGGGCAACTCGCTGTCCGACCATGGACCATGCCCGGGTCGACGGCGCGTCGTGTTCCACGCGCGCCTCAAAGAGCGTCAGCAACATGACGAGGCCCCCTCTGCAGAGGGCCGAAGCCCGCCGGGGTCGTGGGACTCATCCCGTTACCGTGGCCCCGGTATGTAAAGGGTTATTGAAGGAACACCGTGGATTTTAGTCAGTAAAAGTCTGACAGTAGGGAGTGGGAGGACTTATTTGATAATTTTACCACGTTAAAAAAAAAAGCTTTGGTCGGTCCATCGAGATTCCTCCCTGCCTTGTGAAGATTGATAAGCAGTTAGCCTCATCTGTCATCTGTAGATCTTTGTCAGTTGTTACTGGTAGTTCAGAAAACATTAAATCTCACGCCTGTCTTGGCAAGTGGTATTGCAGTTACTCCATTTAAAATACTGGATTCACCTGAACCCAGTTGGACTGGAACCAGACCGCAGTATAGTTGGTAAAAATTTAGCGGATGATAACTTTATTATTAATGAAACGTTTGGCCTAAATATAAATAAATTGATATGCTATATATATGTATTTACTTGAAAATAACTTCTCAATGACGGATAGAAATGGTTTGTGCTTGGATATTTGATTTTAATGTTTTACAGCATCTTCACTGTGAGTCAGCCGATGGTCCATATTGTAAACAAACACTACAAAATGCTGTTAGCAAAACGCGTTGTTTTTGATTTCGATACAGTTGGTGCAGTTGTTGAACAATGAGATGATACGCTGCGTCTCACGGGTTCTATTCTCGCACCGGAGAAAATAGTTGTATGGCTTACAGATAGTTCTTCCGGCTTAGGGTGTTTATCCAAGTGAAATTAAATGTTTGTAAACGCACCCACGATACAAGAGAAAATCTTTGTGTGGAGAAACGTAATATCCGTGGTTTCATATCAAATTTTACATAAGTTGTGCTTTTAGTGGAGAACAGTATTTGTTTTACATTTCACGCAGTCGAGCGTCGAAAATACATTTGATTAAGATGTTGAGCCGTATTCGTAAAACCAAATCCTACATTGCAAGATACGGTTTTAGTTACAATTACCGTGAACATTACTAAAGATTCTTGAGACAGCTCAAGAATGCATATTCATTCTGTGTATCAGTGATATTAAAATGGCTGTACCGTGTTTCATACGACGGTATTTAAAATCTTTTAGTTCTTTCTCCAGAAAAGGTATTGGCAGCACAGCTCGTACGGATACGTGTACTGAAGTCAAGAGTGGTCGCTTATGTTAAGCGATCACTCTTGACGGTCAAACGCAAGCCAATCAACATTAAAAAAAATAACAGTCAGACATCACAAATAAGAGCAATAAGTACAAACGAAGCCTTAATGTGAGTTGAAAAACAGAACATAACTGTATTTGAATGAAAACCGTTTAATTTATGCCTCGCCGAGGCATCGGGGATAAAACTGAAATGCTTTGGAAAATGTCCAAGATTCAAACGTCTATTGCTCTAGTGATGGGAAAGTGGTGGTCGGTACAGATACAAGAACTACTGATACAAGAGTTTTATTGGTAGTTTCTGCCCGTGGACTTAACCGTCACATGTTGCGTTAATTTTACTTATATTAGAAATGCAAAAGTTTGTGAGGATGGCGATTCTGTTGCAGCTGCAAAAAACCTCAAGTAACCTCACTGGTAAGTAAATAGCTTAATGGTTAAGGAGTCGGATTTGTGATCGAAAGGTCGCGGTGTTGAATCACAAAATGATATCTGGGGGCACGGCAGTGCCCCCGCCAAGTCGAGCAAAAAAGCGGCACGGCCGTACTATTCTTTTCTCGAAGCAACTCAGGCCATTTTCGACCCCCTATAACTTCGTTGTGGATTTAGTTTAGTTGGAAGGGTGGAAGGGATACCAACATACGACAATATTATCTCTATTATTTATTTAAACTACTGTTTACATCACAAACAGTTCAAATTTTCAAACCGAGAACAACAATACACGCATAAATAATATAGGTAGTTGTAGGCTACTATAGCGTAGGTATTTTCGCTTTTGTATGAGAGTGATGTATTTGTTATGAAGTAACTATTTAGTAATCTGTGGTAAAAGTCTGACCCTCCCGCTCCAACCAAATGATTTCCCCCTCCCCCCAGAAAAAAAAGGTTGGTTCTAATGGTTAGCGTCTGACAGACTTCTTAGTCCGGCTCAAGAATAAAATGGAATACAGTTAACAATTCGTGCTTACGTTCCAGTACCGACATCCACCATTACTAGAACCACCCCTATTCTCTAGACATCACTAAGCTACAAATGCAGGGATACAGCACTATATCCTACTTTTGTAAACACTTCGCCAGCTAATTTACTTAGTTTATACCTAACCTGTTATCAGAAACAGAACTTCAAGAATTCTATTGGAGAGACTGTAAAGGTATGTTTGTTTTTATATAAGTACATAATGCATTAAGCAGGATAATAAGAACTTTCAAAGTTATATTATTATATTTTAATAATAACGATGTAATATAACGTACAAATTAAAATATTTTATAATGTGACCTGAAACATAAAAGGTACACGAGAATTAAATATTAAAAAAAAAAAAAACAAGATCGTAAAAAGCTTTAAGTGCTTTTCAAGGCATAGTAAAAGCTTGAATCATAGTAAACCCATTAATCTAGGCCGTCGTTTGAATATCTTTATCATACTTTACGAAAATAAGCCAGTCTTTAATATTTATTTTGTAAACTAGCAGTTGGCTGGGCTTCACTCCCGTGGATCTTATCACGATTAAACCATAACCCTCCTTTTTTGAGGTCGGGTAAAAAGTCTATAACCTCTTCAAGCTTGAAGCTACTTACATTTATCCAAATCCACCCAGTACTTTCGAAGATCGCAAACATTTCCACT
Source organism: Tholera decimalis (assembly GCA_943138885.2). Classification (NCBI taxonomy): domain Eukaryota; kingdom Metazoa; phylum Arthropoda; class Insecta; order Lepidoptera; family Noctuidae; genus Tholera; species Tholera decimalis. Next base: position 9,242,157 of record OW964552.2, on the reverse strand, counting down.
TTATGGATATTAGTATAGATGGGTTGAAAATTATACTTTTACACGTCTTGAAGTTTCATGTCGTTTTGAAGGAAAGCGACACCACCGTACATGAGAATAACCAACTCAGATGATGCAAATAACTGACTCACTTGAAATACCGATCACAAAAATAATTCTTTGATAAAAGTCCCCATAAAATTTAAATTTTGTTTGAATTGAGTAACTTATTGCCTCGTTGCTTGAGGGGTGGCAAGCGCGACTGCTGTTCACGAAGTCTCGGGTTCAATTCTCAGGTCGTGCAAAAAGTGTTTTTGGGTTTTTCTGTAAGGAATTTCTCAATAGTACCCCGGAGTCGGGAAGATGGCGGTGTGATATACCCATCTATCTCACAACACACAAACTAAACGATAGAAATCCTGTATCGCGCAAGCAAAGTTTACCGTTCAACTAGCCTACATACAAATCACCCGATCACAAACATCGGGCAGTTGCCCACCAGACAAAAACACCTGTCTGGTCGGAGGATCCTCCCTTTTCAACGGGATTGCGGGACATTACACCCTGTTCCGCATATCCAGGGCCGGATTAACCATTAGGCGTAGTAGGCAACTGCCTAGGGGCCTCGCATCAACTAAGGGCCCAGGCCCAGTGCACGCTCCAAGAAAACATGTTTCTTCGAACGAGAATTTGATGTGCGTGTGAACTTAGGGACCTCACTGTTATCTCACAAAATACAAATCGTTAGATTTAGTAGTAGAATTAAAACGATTTTAGAACAAATTTGAGAATAAGTAAACAAATATATTAAAAACCACGCCCTTAATGAACGTTTCCTCAGTTCACACACGATTTCGTCAGTCAAAGAAAAGGGGCCCCGAGAATGCCATTGCCTTAGGGCCGCTGACAGGGTTAATCTGGCTCTGCGCATACCCCCAAAGAAATCGTTGACCGTCATTACGGTTATTCAGAGGCTATAAAAACAGACACTGGCCAAGGGGTATCGTGTTACCCAGTTACTGGGCTGTGGAGGTCAACAGCAATTCGTTTAGACTGGAAGTCTAACTTTTTGCTTTGCTTGCCCCAACATAGGGTAAGCAGATGATGATAAGTGCAGTTTTGCTTTTTTTCATATTTGTATTGTCAGTCTCTTTGGGACTGCCTCGGTCACAGGCAACCACCGCGAAAATGTTCTGGGTCATAAGAAAATGCATATACTCATAGTTAACCTTAGACAGTACACAGTTACTATGGGATATCCGACAAGTATGCAGAAATAGTGACACTTTCTGTCTCAAAAAAAAAAATCAAACATATCCTGAACTTGCGTTTAAGACTAGTAAACTCTAGATATAAAAATAACTTGAAATATCAAATCTATGTGTTATAATCATAAAATCAGATTAAGCGATAACTGTTATTATGTTGTTAGACAGTAAACACACATAAAAATCCTAATAGTTTAATTTTGTTTAGTTTTGTTTAGTTTTGTGTTAGTTGTTAAGTAGTGTTGAATATTGCTTATGAGTTTTATAAGGAGCTAGCTAGTGTTCAAGAATTTCGCTGAAATTAGCTTTATTGAAGACTAGAAAAAGTAGGCTCTATGTTGCCCTATAGGATTATTATTTTGGGATAAAAAGTTCCTTTCATGTTAAGTAGTGGAGGTTATAACCTTCACTACCATCCAGTGAAAGTTTCATTAAAACGGTTCAGCTGATCCTAGACTAACAGGAAGACAGACAGACCAACAGGCATGGATTAAAAAAAAAATGTGTTTAGTATTGTTTGAATAACAAAAAGCACACAGCCGGACACTTAAATTTCATTTATATGAATAGATTAGATAGGATTGAAAATAATAGGTTCTATAATTTTCTTCAAAAATCAAAAGATATTACGCGTAGTCGATTTTTGGGTAATGTTTTATTAATCTTGCCAATGACATGCAAAGAAGTAGATCAGGTATGTGCCAGCAAATATCACAGAGATAGGGTATTGAAGTAGTTTTTAAGAGATAGCGAAGCCTCTTTCTTTCCTATAGAGAATAAAAAATGCCACTACTTTTGTAGTGGATTTTTTTATTCTCTCAGGTTCAAGCTATTTTTGAAGTTTTTCCCAAGTGCAAAAAGAGATATTTCAAGCTTTCTAAATATAGCCAAAAACTTAAACATTTTTAGAGAATTAATCGTTCTTACAAAAATAAATTAATATAAATAAATTAATGCGCCTAACTTTCTCTAATTATCAAGTTTCCTGAAACAGGAATTACTATCAAGGATAAAAAGCCCTAAAGTTTTGCGTAAGTAACTTGAATTGGTTTAAAATGTAGGCGGAAGCGATCGCTCTAGTATTGAATTAAAGAAATAAGGTTTAATGTCTATGGGAATATGTTTTTTTATTAATTCCTGCCTTTTTATTCTTTACTACATTTGTTCGCGACTTCGTTCGCGTAATTCTGGGTGGTTTTTCGGAACTCTTCAATTTAAAACAGCAAATCTATAAATTAATAGGTTTCATCACCTCGGAAGTGCCCCAAAATGCGGCGTTCTTTACCTATCAAAACTATTCATTGGCTTAGCACCAACTTCAGCCATGTGATTAGATACCTAGCCCTTATTTTTAACGGAATTAAACATCCAATAAAACAATATTTAAGGTTATTTCTCTCTTTGCACTACAAGTCTTTTTTGTAAGTTTTGAATTCGTTTATATTTTTGTAATTTTTTTTTTTTGAGTTTTATCAATCGTGGTAATTAATGGTCACTTCATTTGGTGCCTGCTTCTAGGTATAAAAATATGAAAAGGGACGTTTGATCTGCGGCAGAACTGGATTTTAAACATTTATTTAAATTTCAATGTTTCTACTTAGTATGGTGAATTCTTACGAGTGACATTCCACCTTCTCTTAATCTACAGAGTATATCTCAGATATATGACAAACAGTTTATGTGCAGAATTTTACCTTATTCTTGATTTAGAGTTGACTTCAGAGTAAGCGAATCCTCAATAGTTAAAAGGGCAGGGATGTTTTTTGGGTGTTTATATTATAGTTTAGTGAATTGTTTATTACATTAAAAATAAGTAATCAGCCGTTAACTAAAAAAAAGTTACGCCTGTGTCTGTTCATGGTTTGATTATAAGGATAGTTAAGTTTAATATAGAATATTTAAATACAGCTTATACTGGTCTATCTCAAAGTATTCATAACAGTTTTTTCACAGTTCTTGCTACTTCATTAATGCAGATACTCAAAATAGGTTCCTTGTAAAAATATTCAGTTTCCTTTTAAAATGTAATTTTGTGATGTACTTTACAGTATTACTTAGTCTGGACTTAATTGAAAAGCTGTTTAAATATTTATCAGTTAGCTGAAAGTACTGTTTATTCGAATAAGGTCCACGATTGATCGATTTAATTTTCACGTCTCGAGTCTCTAAGCCAAATAATTTACTCAGGACGCCAGTTCTTTGGCGGATTAAGTAAAAAAAAAATCGCCATCCATTTGTATCCAATTTAAAATCAAATTAGAAGTAAATACACTTTCTATTTTATCCAATCACGTGCGATCCCGAGCATCGCTTAAGTTCGCGAGGCGCGGTAAAGGAAAATTCCCCATTTCCCCAGCCGGGTGGGAGATTTACCCCAAATCGAATTCCGTTCTCCATCCGGAATGGCCTTAATTTAACGGACGAATTTGTCTAATTCCAATTCTTATGCTGTGACAAATGTACTGATTTTTATTCAGGCTCCGTCTTTTTTCTTCAAGTTTAGAAAAGCGACAACATTATTTTTTTTCCGCTACGGGTTTAAACCTTTAATTCCCGCTAAAGATAAAACGTATTTCAGAATACACTGAATATAAATTAATTACAGATTATAAAGGTCTAATGCTATTAAAGTTGGATGAGGTAAAAAGTTTCGCCTTCAAACTGACAGCTTACGAAAATTTGTTTTTAATCTATTCTCTAAAAAGTTTATGCTACAAAGATAGCTTCATTGCTTATTTTGGCGCTCAAATTGTATTCAAACATTGTTGTGTTGGAGAATAAAAGAATTTGTGGATTTAAATAAGGAAAATCTCAAGCTCGTGCGAAATAATCCAAATATTTTTGTCAATAATTTTTATCGTTTGTTGGTGTTTTCAACGTTTTGTTAAGACATCTTCTAATACAATACACATATTTTCATTCAATGAATCCTTTGACCTCGAGCGTACCCGATGTTTAGTATATAACGACCAAACGTAACAATATAACAGTCAAATATTGCCGACGTATATTTAGCGACTCACGATAAAATATTATTGGGCTCCTATGATAATATTTTGAGGGAAGCATGGCGCACTATGGGAATATTAATGTAATAGAAAAATAAAGGAACATCGTCTTATAGATTAGACAAGTCAATTGGTAAGTCAGTGAATTTCATTTGGTTTGGGATCGAAAGATTGTGTTAGATTCATTAGTTTGGGTATTGATTTCGATTTAAAGTTTTGAGTAAACTATGCACTCATTAAACATTTATCAAACTAATTTGAAATCTCTATAACAAAAATAAAAAAGTTTATCTTTTCAGTTCTTCAATGTAAAGATTACTTTGAATTACTGTGAAACTGCCTGACATTCCTAAAAATGGGACGAGTTTGTAAACCTTCGTACAGCTTTTAAAAATAATGAGCATCATTAGATACAACTAAATTAGTTTAAGTCTATTTATTTGAATTTTTCTTTCTTTTGTACAACATTTTTATGCATGAGGTGTTGAGGATTGTTGCACTGATGTCCATATATTTTTGCATGATATCTAGCTCACAAGCAATGTTTACAATTGTTGGTAAATCAATAAAATAAACAAATACCTAATCAAGTTCTTTTTGTAAGCCACGTCTGACTTACTTACGAATAAAATCGTAGCTACTTACTATCTCCTGAACTCCTGATATAAATCTACGTCGGTTAATAAGATCACTTTATCCATTTCATGCGACGATATTATTTTGACGGAAGTCAGCGAAATTATGTGAGTAATATTTTGTTAGAGGCCGAGAATGTTGAAGGTTAGTAGAAACAATAATCATAAAATAAGTTATGTTATATCCTTTATCTTATAAATGTTTTATGTCTAGGGAGTATTCGAAGCAGTGGTAGACGCCCACGGCGTCGGACGTCGGCCGACGATCTCCGGCCACCATAGGCGCGGGCATGCGGCCAGCGAGTAAAGGGCAACTCGCTGTCCGACCATGGACCATGCCCGGGTCGACGGCGCGTCGTGTTCCACGCGCGCCTCAAAGAGCGTCAGCAACATAAAAAAAAAGGGAGTATTCGAACAACATTGTGTTTTGTTAATTTATGGTCGTTTATTTGGTGAACCGTACTTCTCGATTATATTAGTGTATAATTTGGTCTTTAACAAATATGATCTTTTTTTTTATTACGGATGAGCCCGCTCTTGACCGATCTCACCTGATGGTAAACGATAGATGAGGTCTACGATGTGTCAAGCGAGCCCAGAAGATGCCTGTTTACTCTTGTTTTAAAGGCTGAAAGGTCATAAGTGGCAGGGAACACAGAAGCCGGCAGAGAATTCCACAACTTGGCTGTGCGCACAAAATGTGGAGGAGAAGCACTTGGTACGACAAGACGGTATATCAACCAAGTGTGGATGGTACCCAGCCGTGCGTCTGGTAGACCGGTCTCACCCTAATGACCGTGATTTCAAATAATCAAACTAAAGATTTCTTTTGTTTCTTTGCTATTTATATCATAGCGACATCTCTAAAATATTTAAATAAATGAGAAGCTAATAGCTAAATCTTATCAGCCGATTAACCCAATCTTCAACATTAGGCTGCGCTTGCCGAGGTTGTAGCCCGTTAATGGGTAACCATCCCATCATATCAATATTCATCCATGTATTACGGCTGTCATTTGTATACATTTGTCAGATGTTGCTGGTAGTCGGAATTCTGATAATCTAATACCAGTCTTGCCTAGAAGAGATACAAGTTAACAACAAGACAAAGGCAATCGTGTTATGCAATTGCTTGGTTGTGGATGCTAGATGGGCAGTCGCAGTCTGAATAGACTGCTCTAATAGGCTGAATAGCCTATTAGACTGGCCAATTTAAAGATAGGGAAGGGCTAAACAGATGATAGGAGAAAAATACGGTTTTTCTTTTTTTATATAAGCCTTTTCAAACCTCTATTTATGACGGAACCGAAAACAGGAGTACTGCTTTCGGTTCCGTCATAAATAGAGGTACATATAAGTATTTATTATATTAAATGGCATATACAATGTTCGTGTATTTTGACTTTTTAAATAGTCCGAGGCTTTTTCTTTGGGAAACCAAGCTTGCAGTAATGATGGATATTGGTAGGGCTATTACCTGCCGAGGTTACGGGAATAATCTAACGAGATACTGCTGGCCTTTGTTTTCTGGGTGGAAAAATCATCGAATTACTCGTCTTGCTGTGGGTGGAGCGGAAAGGAGTCTCAGAATCCTACTGACTAAAAAATCAAATGAAGGAATATGATGAGTTTTTAGCCAGTTTGAGACTGTTCCGCTCCACCCAGAGTGGAATGAGTCTGATGATTTCTCCCCCAAAAAACTCAAGCCTTTCTACATGTCTTATCCTGTTGTATTTGTATTTGTTCATAAACAGAGAATTGTCCTTTAAGTCCCACTATTTTCATGTTACCCCTCAATTTAATATACAGTAGCAGTAAATACGTCAAGTTGCAAAGCCTATATTAGAGCAGTAACCAGCTAGAGTGCGAGCGTGACAAGCAACACGGTCTTACGAGGCTATGACTGTCACTTGTCAGTTTGTCACGTCATGAGATTGCGTGACAAATTGCGCGTTCTTGTTGACATTTGCACTTTTATTGGTGGGGGAAACGTTTTGTTGATGCGGAAACGATTTTGCTATTTAATCTCCGTAGTTATGTGGAAAACAAGAGTAACTAGGCATCCATCGTAAATCTCTCGTTCTCGATCATCGTAGATCTCCATCGTAGATATCATCGTAGATCTAGCAAAAAGAAAGTGTAACTACGAAGAAACTTTGCTTTTCTTATCCATAATTTACATTTGCGAATGGACTGAATTACTTTATGATTTTAAAATCCTTTGTAACTATAAATGTTTACATTCAAATTTCCCTAATATTTTAATTGAAATAAATGAAGTGACTTTGTCCGTATTTTCAAATTCAAACCAAGTCAAAGTTTCAAAAAGTATGCGCCCATCACGTTTTCATAGTTTTTTTTTTTGACGGAACTCTCACACACATAATACACTGTGTAATTGTGAAATTATAATCATTATAATTGTGTATTATACACAATTATAATGATTATACGCACAGATAAACAAATGACAAATGATCAAACCACAGTATAAAGATCGTAGATCAAACTACAGCCATGGAACAAATAATGTGGGCTATAGGATACAAATATTTGTAGGCTGATGCCGATTATTCAGACTTTCAGCTGAGTTGGCGCTAAATATTATACAGTGGTTAATTTAGTGATCAAAATATTGCCGGTTTACTAAATGCCTCTCTAATTATAAACTCAGATGTTTACGTTATCGGTTATGTATTTCTACAACTAGTATTTTTTTTGAAAATGTATCATTATTTTTCTGATTGAGTTGAATATGTTAAAATATCATTATTCATTCCGTGTTACAGTCATCAATGAGGATCAAAATTATCCCATCTAAAATAATGCGACTTTGTTAACGTTGATAGTCTTACAACATTTTTTAAATTTAGTTTGTAACATGGTTACGAAGAGCGTCGTGGTAATGGTGGTCTTTTCGTCGTCGTGGTAATCGTTCGTTCATGTTCAATCGTTCGGTCGTAGTTCAGATTGTCATTCGCTATGAACCGTATTATTTATTTATCACCACTAGATGGTGTGATGATAAGTCTTCTTAATTTATCTATTGATCAGAATTAAATTATGCAGCGTCATACGTTGAAACAGGAATTATGTTCCAATCTCATTATAATAAATTGCTTTAATAGATTAATTAAAGTCATTACTTTACACGTTACATTTTCTAGTACTTAATTTCCTAAAATATTACTGTGATTGCCAACGCTGATCATAAGTTACTTTACAAATGTACCCCCAAGAGTAAAGAGAAAAGTATAACAGAGTATTAATGAATACCTACATCTCTCATTTTCATTCGTGAATCATATATTCTCACCCCAACTGATTCAGCAAAACTCAACATTGCGGCTTGACTTACAAAATGATTACTTTCTAAAAATACATCGTTTTCACCGTAGCAAGAAAATATTCATTAGAAATTCTGTATGTGTCAGAGTTTTGTAGCAGTTATAAGATATATTGACCTCATTTGAAAATATAAATAAATCACTAGAGTGGACAAATTAGAAGCGACTCAAAAATAAAAAGCATGTATGGAAAATGAAGTAGGTACAAAATATATAAATAAAAATTAACACAATTATCCACACTACAAAACTTGTCAAACTTGTCACTTAACACTTAAATCGCACTGAAATTCACTTGTAACTCTACAAGTGAATTTCAGTGCGATTTAAGTGTACTTCAATTACATCGCCTCGTATCTTGTAATAAGACAGCCGTCTGCGTTCCTCTGCGATCTATTTATACCCCGGTCTATGAGTTCTAGAAAATTGTTGTAAAATCGACTCACTGCCTATACTGCCAAGAATGTTCCAGAAGCTACTTGAGATACTCAGTACTGCTACTCGCCGCCAGATGGCGTTAGTGTCTCGAACGTTCTAGGTGTCGGTTGAAGTTTATCGACGTACTTGGCTAAACGACTGGCGTAACAATATGTTGCCCTTTACTTTAGCTAGGCTGTCGATGTTTATTTGGCTTCTTCTACCCGTAAAGATTGTCAAAGGTGTACGAATGACAACCGATACCAACGACTTACCATGTTTTCCGAAGGCATGGAGAAAATGTGTTTATGTAAAGATGGTCACCCACCCACGAATCGATCTCGCCATGCTTTGCTTAACGTTGATGACTGACCCGTTTTACTCAGCTACAAGCTACACCTTTCTAAAACTCACATCCAACCGAAATCTGCATGAGAATCAAGATACTCGGAAGCGTACACCAAAAAGCTCTGGTTATTCAATATCGGAGGCAGGCAATTGCAATGTCATGCAATTACGAACGTGTTCGCAATGTGCCCGTCATTGTGCGCAGTTCCCTCTACTCAACAGCTTTGGCAAGGTCGCTGGTGATTTCAGAGTTTATGCCTGTATTCATTTATTTTCTATATATGAATCTTGTTGGTCTTGAGCGTTCATCTTCTTGTTCTATTTTATTTTTAATTTTACTTTTGTGGAAATGTTGAAGTTTTTAGGCTATCCAACATAAATGATATTTACTTTACAAATAATAAAATAATTACTTTTATATCACCATAAAAACACAGAAGCTTATACTTTCTTTCCGAGGTGGAAATCCTCTTGGATGTCCTCCGCCCTGGGGCGGGCGAAGGGGTCTGTCAGACTCTTACTGACTAAACCCACCCCGTGTTCTCTCGTACATATTCGCCGGGGGCTGCGAGAACACATAAGTATTCTTCAACGCGACTAGTGCTGGAACGCCTCTGCGGGCCCCAACTTTTTAAGCGAGGGAGTGAGGTGTTTGGCTCTCCCTGTGACGTCAGAAAAGGGCGCGCGTGGAACAAATCTACGACGATCAACCATGTTGTTATTGTTGAACGAAGAGCTTATAGCATAAACTTAAAGGCTAGTATTGCATGGTAGGGCGTGAAGCCGAACTAGGACACGTTCTATATTTCGGCGTACAAGGTTGGCCTTCCCATTTCATAGGGCAAAACAAAAAACAGTTTAAACTAAATTTTAATGAGAATGTTGTTTCCTAGCTGACTAACCTTAAGAAGAAACTCCGAAATAAACTCTGACAGTCAGTATAATCACCACTGGTCAAATAACCAAGGAGATTTGTGTCTGACTCGATCTTTTGACGAAAAAAATCAAACAGAGTTGAATCTGCGCAGCCAGTGCAAAATTTTGTCCGCAATCATATATAGATAGCACAAAAATAAACAAACAGACAAATATTGCAATATCCAAAATTTACCTTACCAAATCGTTATTAGCATCCAAATGATACACGGTATTAATATATTGCAAAACTGAAAACCATTAAATCTAATTGCCAGTTGCATAGCCCCCAGCAATCGGATATCAATCACGCATTTTTCATGCAAAAAGTAAATACGGATCTATGAATGTTACAACAATGGACGTGCAATACCGGCTTGAACTGGATTTTACCGGCGCGTTATGGAAATGGCCTATCGATATTCTGAAATCGAAATTTCAAGTCTCTGCTTGATTGCTTATATCGGAACTGATAATAATTGGTGCGATTTAATGTTCATAGAAAATTCAATACCTATGCCTTAGAACAATGACGCATAGAACGATAGTACGAGTGCAAAAAATGAGGCAACTAAAACTTAGCCATTTTGGCTAACTTTGCTCGACGAGCCGTCAGTACTCAAGGTCACATTCTGCCGAACAGAGCTCGCGAGTAAATAATTTAAAACGACCGTTTGTAGCGTAAAGGGATGTCATAGTCTTTCAGGAAAACAAAAACGTGTAATCAAATTACATTTCACATTTGACCTATGCTTTGAAATGATTTTGAAATTGATTCGCTTTGAGAAATCCTGAAAGCTATTTTGCAACCAATTTATCTATAATCTGGGGGTTTTTAGTCACATCAGGGATCACGAGTCGATCTCCGGCCACCGGAGGCACGGGTTTGCGGACGGCGAGCAGGGGTAGCTTACCGTCCAGCAATGACCAGACCTGGGTCGGCGGTGGCCTCAATAATCTTCAGCACTAGTGACGGGATCCCATAGGGCCATTGTCTTCCGGGATTGCGGGACTGTTCTTACGAAACACCACGGGCCCCGGAACTTAAAGGCATTTGAAGGAACAGGGTTGGTTTTTAGTCAGTAGAAGTGTGACAGTCCCTTCCGTTACACGAAAAAAGGGGGTCTTTAGGTCAAGAGATAATAAGTTACTTCTAGGTAAGATTCATCTTCGACTACATCATCACTTATCATTAGAGGACATTGTGGCCAAAAGCACGCTAACCAACGATAAAAAAACAGCGAAATCATAACATAGTATAAAGCAAAGTCCCTTCCCTGTGTCTGTCCCTATGTATGCTTAAATCTTTAAAACTACGCAACGGATTTTGATGCAGTTTCTTTGAATAGAAAGAGTGATTCAATAGGAAGGTTTTTAAGTATATAACATGCATAGAACACTGATAATTTTTGAGGTTTCTAATGTGATGTCGCAAATAAACACATTTTTTTGCGCTTGCTTTGCAAACGCTGGCTTAACCCTACGAGATAGATCAAAATAATGTACTACAGTATACCTTAAAAAGGTCAACAAAAAGTCCTCGATGGCATCTGTCTATCTCTTATAGATAACCCACAACAACCATTTTTTATCCTTTAGTTTTTACGAGAAATACGAGCACATTTTACGAAGCGATTTTAAGCAATACAGCATTAATCCTTATCCAATTAAGTACCATAAATACATTGTGCATTTAATATAAATCAATATTGCCCTTTACAGAATATAACTTAAATAAATAGTTTCGAAGATATTACAGATTTAAAATGCAAGGACATAGCGGTTGCGGCGCGGTGCCGGCGAAGGCACGGCGCGCGTGCCTATGTTGCTTAGATTTGAGCGTTGAATGTTTTTCCCATGGTAAATTATGTGTCGCACTTTCAAAAGTAATTACTAAAGAGAACATGTATGTCGAATGACAAAAAGGCTGTCAACAATGTATATAAAGACATTCTATAGCATATTTAATATAAACATTGCACCCGTGCGAATCCGGGGCGGGTCGCTAGTTTTAATATAAAATGAAAAGTATACACATTCGAGCTTAGCAAAATACACTCAAAATATATAATTCCAAAATAAAAGCACTAACAGTTCTCAGTGTAATGTAGTAACAACTGCAGTAGGCCTCAATTCACACTGGTTTTGCGGGCTTGTTCGGCAAATTTGCAGTGTGCGCTCATTTCGATGAACGACATCGGTATATCGATGCAAATGACCCGTACAGCCTGTTCATTATCATCCACATCGGAAATTAATTCTCGGCGGGATTTGTTGAATGTTAGTTAAACTGTTTTACATCGAGCGTTTGATTGTGTATGTTGTGCTGACGTTTTGTCGAAACACTCTCTGATAGTTGTTTTTGTAGAGGATTATTGGGTTTCTATAGAAAAACTGTTGTTTCCAAAAAATTTAGCAGTACTTTATAAACAAGGAACTATTTAATTCCTGGCGTGGATGATGGGAATGATGAGATTCCACGGCCTCGGAACGCAAGGGAAACTGAAGGAACAAGGTGGGTTTTTGTCCGTAAAAGTTTGGCACTTTTCACTTTCATTACTTTTTACTTTTCACTTTTTTTTCACTTTCCACTCAACCCAGAGCCGGAAAAGTAATTTAATGATTTCCCGCCTGGAAAAGATGGATTTCTCTTGATGGTAAGTGATGGATGATGTCAACGATGAAACAAGCGAGCTCATAAAAAGTTTGTTCACTCTTTTTCAATATACACACATCAAAAGTGTCTAGGGATCAACATATATTTTTGCAATAACTTTTCTCCTGATTGATATTAATTAAAATTTTCTTTAAGGATTCATCAAATAAAGTGTTTTCGTTTGTCACAGTAACGATAAACCAAGTCACCTTTGCATTAATAAAGAAATTTGCCATTTTCCTAATAAAGGGATTTTTGACATTTGAACCACTAACATTAAAGTTCGAAAAAAAGACTGAAATAACAGTTTTCTTTAAAATTTTATTGGGTAACTTAAACAATTAATAATCCGTGTTTCTACCGCGAACACTAACAACACAAGAACATCGGTTTGGCATACTCAAAATGAGTTCATCCAAATCACGCTGTGGAATGGCCGCCCATGTTCGTTGCAACAACAAAAAAAGGTCTTCTTGCGACTGGATACCCTCCATATTCGGCAGAGTTCTTCTCTGTAGCATATCCCATGCATGCTCAATCGGGTTCAAGTCTGGCGACTGAGCAGGCCAGAGCAGGACATTGATGTTAGCTGCGGCGAGAGTCTGTCTTACAACTCTTGCGGTGTGCGGTCGTGCATTATCATGCATTAACTGAAATAAGGGACCGATTTGCACTTGTAGAGGAACGATGACGTCAGATACAATCGTCTCAGCATAAATTTGAGCGTTGAGGTTGCCTCTGATCCAAATCAACTCAGTTCTTCCGCCGATCCAAATACCCGCCCATACCATGATGGTTCCACCACTATAAGGATGGACTTCCTGGCAGGATTTTAATCGCTGTTGGCGTCCAGGGGTTCTCCAGTGTCGTATACGTCTTGTATCCGGTCTCATACCAAAACGAGACTCATCAAAAAAGCACACGAAACGCCATTGTTCTTCTGCCCAATTTCTGTGTTCAAGAGCCCATTGATATCGAATCCTACGATTTGCATTGCTATAGGTGGTACCCGTAGCGGTCTTCGGGAATGAAGGTTCACTTCATGCAAGCGGTTTCTGGTCGCTAATTAAGTTCCCTGAAGAGTGATGAAGCCTCACGGCTAAATCATGGCGGTTATTGTTGGAGCTCTTCGAGTTAAGATTTGAATGTATCGGTCTTGTCTCCGTGTGGTGCAGCGATACCGTCCTCCATGGCGCTCAGCCACGGTACCAGTGCTTCGGTAACGTGTCCAAAGTCGACTGATAACACTCTGACTTGTATTCAGAGCTAAAGCCACAGTACGTTGCCGGGAACCAGCTTCTATCATTCCCACGGCTCTGAGCATTTCTTCCCTGCTTAAATGACATCGCCGCTCCATAATAACGTTGGTTTCAATCAGTAGTAGGGAAACAGTAGCACTAATAATGTCTTCAATGCGTTGTATGTTTTTATAGGGAAAATATTGACAGCTGATTTTCATCTTTTACTCGAATTTGATTAACAGTTCCTGTTTCAAATTATGAAATGCACCAAAAAGGATCCATATAAATTTATAAAATCATAAAGGACATGTTAGGAAATGGGCTTAAAATAATTTTGTTCTTGAACAACTATCATGTGCGGTTTTTCTGGTAGGGAAAATTATCCAGGATGGCCTTACAAAAACAAAAAAAAAAAATAAAAGCACCATTATTTAATAAATAAATATTTTAAACCTAGATATTTTTTATCGTAATAAATTATTTTGGCACATTAAAACAAAGAAAAAGCTGTTTAATATTATTTTAAAGCATATTATACGCCTTTGTGTTATACAAAAACATTATTAAATGGTTTTATACTAAAACCACCGTATAATCTCCATGATTTGGATGTATGACATTGATTCCTTTGCCGCCTTTGAAAACATTACCTGTGTCAATGGTTGCAACACTTGACACATTGACAGTTGTTTGTTTACCTACAAGACTAGATTCTGGCCATGGGGTAGGCAGAAATGCTATGTATGTCAAAATCGCCATTGTAAGTTGATGGATGGAGTGTAGTCCATCAACCTGCACCAGGCCAGCGTGTTGGACTACGGCCTCGCCCTTCTCATTCTGAGAAGAGACCCATGCCCAGCAATGGGACAGTACCTAATGGGCTGAATTCATTTTATTTACTGTTAGCGACTGTGTTAACGCAGAAGCGCTATTATTAACAACTAGCTCTTAGCCTGCGTTGATTTCGTACTTTTCCCTTAGAATAAATGATTTATGATAAGGATAATAAATCATATAAGATATAAAGATCTTTTTTTCCTACAATTTGGGACATTATGACCAAGAAGTCGGTAAACTACAGAATGACTACTGAAGGTTATGCGTCTCTTCCACGGTGGGTCAGTAAACCAGTCAGACTAGATTGGATCTGTTACCCTTTTGTAAATAGTCACTCCAGCAGGTCGGAATAGGTGAACATGTGTATTAGGTAGAGAAATAAAAGAATAATGTGTTCACTTATATTTATTCTACTTCTTCATTTTCTACATCTTCCCTAACAATTACATCATCAAGAAACTGTGCAGGCGGTAATATGTTGTTTTGATGCCGAGCCCACCCAAGATCGTCATCACATGAGCACAGCTTCCGACAGTTCGCTTCCCTACTATACAGCTGCAGTAATATTCAGGAATTCTCTCCTCCCAATTATTTGACTCTATTAATTTTATTAAAACATAAGTATAATATACTTTATTGCTTTGATGTCTTGATCTGATCCTGCCTCTAAGCAATACTGTCTCATGTGATGACATTATGCCTGGGACATTTGTGATTTCTAAGCTTTCACTTATTTCAACCAAAAATGTCCCATTTGCACGAATATGCTCCCCGTAATATGATCTAGCTTGCTTTATTTGGTAAATTCCAAGACTGAACAAAATCAAGTCTGACATTTCCATTACAGGGAACATATTTATTTGTGGTAATTGGGCATTGTCTATTCTTATGAAACTGGCTCGGCGTCTATTTAATTGATGCTCAAGCACATAATCACCTAAATAGTTCGGCAAGTTTACTCTTTGCATTGCTCTGTCTAAGATTGCTTGAGCATCAGAACGGTCGGTTATAAGCGGATGGAAATTGTTCAATATTGCTGCGCAAATTCTAAAATCACTCATCAAGTTTCTTGATGCTACATTAAAATATTTATTCCTGAACATTTTGAAATCACGTTTAAACCGACCATTCACTACTTCAATTACCCATCTGCACAAGGTTACAAGCCGAGATTTGTTTGCTTTTATTGTGGACAATTGTGTTTCACCTACATCTAGAGTCTCTGGCTTGTGTACTGAGAATCCTAATGAGGTAAGTAGTCCTATAGCATCCCGAAACCCTCTATCTAGCAAAAACACATCATTTTCTCTAAAATAATTTCTGAGAGCACCACTGGGTGCAAAAAGCTGGTTCATTATCTGGGCATCAGATGTTGTAGCAGCATACGGACCATAAACATCTAAAATAAACCCATCTGTGGTTGCCATTATAAAAGGTTTCAATAGATTGGCGTATTTATGTAAGCTGTAGGTTTTTTTTTGGAATAGGTAGTTAGACGACTTTTGCAAATATATATATGTGCCATCAAAGATTACTATAGGATTACTTTCCTGTGTGCCAAAAAGACCCTGTGGAATCAAAAGATTTCTACTGGACAAGCTGGCCCTTGGAATATTATTAATGCCCAAATGTAATGGAACATATGAATCCAATAAGCAGCCACGGGCCTTCTTTACATACTGGCAGACTGTATAAGTTGATAAACGAAACAAAGACGCAATGCGTCGAAAAGGTTCCCCAGTCCTTATTTTTATTATATACATACCAAGTGCTGTTTTAGGTTTTTTACATATATTGGACAATTGAGGTATACAAGTTAATATTGCCAGAAAGTTCAAAACAGTCAAGCCTGTCCAGTATCGACAAGTACACACATCAAAAGTGTCTAGGGATAAACATATATTTTTGCAATAACTTTTCTCCTGATTGATATTAATTAAAATTTTCTTTAAGGATTCATCAAATAAAGTGTTTTCGTTTGTCACAGTAACGATAAACCAAGTCACCTTAGCATTAATAAAGAAATTTGCCATTTTCCTAATAAAGGGATTTTTGACATTTGAACCACAACATTAAAGTTCGAAAAAAAGACTGAAATAACAGTTTTCTTTAAAATTTTATTGGGTAACTTAAACAATTAATAATCCGTGTTTCTACCGCGAACACTAACAACACAAGAACATCGGTTTGGCATACTCAAAATGAGTTCATCCAAATCACGCTGTGGAATGGCCGCCCATGTTCGTTGCAACAACAAAAAAAGGTCTTCTTGCGACTGGATACCCTCCATATTCGGCAGAGCTCTTCTCTGTAGCATATCCCATGCATGCTCAATCGGGTTCAAGTCTGGCGACTGAGCAGGCCAGAGCAGGACATTGATGTTAGCTGCGGCGAGAGTCTGTCTTACAACTCTTGCGGTGTGCGGTCGTGCAATATCATGCATTAACTGAAATAAGGGACCGATTTGCACTTGTAGAGGAACGATGACGTCAGATACAATCGTCTCAGCATAAATTTGAGCGTTGAGGTTGCCTCTTATCCAAATAAACTCAGTTCTTCCGCCGATCCAAATACCCGCCCATACCATGATGGTTCCACCACTATAAGGATGGACTTCCTGGCAGGATTTTAATCGCTGTTGGCGTCCAGGGGTTCTCCAGTGTCGAATACGTCTTGTATCCGGTCTCATACCAAAACGAGACTCATCAGAAAAGCACACGAAACGCCATTGTTCTTCTGCCCAATTTCTGTGTTCAAGAGCCCATTGATATCGAATCCTACGATTGTGCATTACTATAGGTGGTACCCGTAGCGGTCTTCGGGAATGAAGGTTCACTTCATGCAAGCGGTTTCTGACTGTTTGGTCGCTAATTAAGTTCCCTGAAGAGTGATGAAGCCTCACGGCTAACATCATGGCGGTTATTGTTGGAGCTCTTCGAGTTAAGATTTGAATGTATCGGTCTTGTCTCCGTGTCGTGCAGCGATACCGTCCTCCATGGCGCTCAGCCACGGTACCAGTGCTTCGGTAACGTGTCCAAAGTCGACTGATAACACTCTGACTTGTATTCAGAGCTAAAGCCACAGTACGTTGCCGGGAACCAGCTTCTATCATTCCCACGGCTCTGAGCATTTCTTCCCTGCTTAAATGATGTCGCCGCTCCATAATAACGTTGGTTTTAATCAGTAGTAGGGAAACAGTAGCACTAATAATGTCTTCAATGCGTTGTATGTTTTTATAGGGAAAATATTGACAGCTGATTTTCATCTTTTACTCGAATTTGATTAACAGTTCCTGTTTCAAATTATGAAATGCACCAAAAAGGATCCATATAAATTTATAAAATCATAAATTTATTACAAAGCCACATCTCAATCTCAAGAAATCCGCATAAAAATGCTTGATCCCTAGACACTTTTGATGTGTGTAATATTACTCATGTGTTCAACATTTTCAAAGTCTATGGTGTTATTTACATCCCTCCTTAATAAGTCAAGCATTTTAGTAATATGCCCTGGGTTGAATTCAGTTACAAATTCAAATTCAGCAAGAAAGTCCCAATTGTATACGCTTAAATGTTCTTCACACACCCGAGCATTTTGAGTGATGTACAGTTTTTGATGTTTTAGAATATTTTTCTTTAAATACAATGGCACACGTTTCCTTTCGCGATTCACACAATCCGGAACAAAACAATGAGTAGTGGTATCTGGAGTGCGACTATAACCATCTAATGTAATGCTCATAACTGGTTCTCGGAGAACATTTTCAATGTCTGTACTGGCAGAACTGGGAGGCTCCGCAACAGAGCTGGATCCACTGATGATTGGATTTGGTTCTTGCAGAATATCCTCATTTTCGGTGCTGGCAGTACTCATTACGGATAATCCAGATCCACTTTCTGCAGGTGGTGGTGGTTGCCGATGAGCTCTTAACCAACAAGCATTACATACCCGGGCGTTAGACGGCATCTGCAATTGAAGTTACAATTAGTTTTAGTAATTCTAATGTGGGGAATATTTATACAAACAGAAAAAGTGAGTACAAGTACAGAAGCTGGTCAAGTTAAGCTTGAATTGCTGAAATAAGTTGATATTATTATGGTATACATTTTTTTTAAACTAATTAAAGTCAATAAAGTAGGAATAATGTATACAACAAGCAGGTACACTTACTTCAAGCGGGCTGATTATATTTGCAAAATAAATCCATTCAGCATCACCATAATTTAATTGACGAGAGCGCCTCCCAGTTCTTCTGGAAATGGATATGCCACAACATACACATACTGCATCATGGCCAAATTGACGTCCACCTATATTGCCTTCATTCCTGTTATTTGATTCATGAATTAATAGGCTAACACATTCTTGACAAAGGTGGTCTTCATCAATTACCTAAAACAAGAAAAACGTCGTATTTTAATTTATACCAGAATATGCTCTTTTTTAAGTTAATGATGTTTATAATTACTATGATATGATACTGCCAAAAACCAAGAAGACAATTGCTTGCACAAATGTGTAAAAATCAATAGTAAATACACTATAATTGGCAAATAAAAATCAGTATTATTAAACTGATGAGTAGATAACATGGAGTCTAGTTTTAAAATTATGTGTATGCAGATTTTTAGCTACATACCTGTCTGGCAATCCATTCTTCTAATACAGAGATAATTTCAAGATCCATATGGGTTGCATTGTACTGATATTGTTGTGTAATTGGAATAGCAATCCAGCAATTAATGCAGCGAGGCATGATGGTGAGGATTACCTGAAAGATAAAAACATTACTTAGTGTGGTTTCAGTTGGTCTACGGTAGGTAATCAAATTCATTGTTTTAAAAGGCAGATCTGAACACAACAGACCTTATGAAGTACTTGTTTATAGTTCATGTCTGCGACTTGATCGTTTGTTAGAATTCGTACAAAATAGATACTAACCTTACACAGCAGCGATAAATGGATGTTAATCGTGTGCAAAATCCAAGTCCGAGGGAAAAATCAGGGTCGTCAGTATCGCCGGTCGTCGAGTTTTCAAATCGTGTGCAGTATCAAAGAATCCAAATTATAAGCCAGGTCAAATAAAGATAAACTTATAAGAAGAAACTTAACAAGACAAAAATAACAAAAACACTCGCAAACAAATTCAAATCACTTGTGTCCGTTGAATATTGAATTGAATTTGACACTTGATTTGACGCTCACGATGACAACAATGACATCTAACAGAACAATGTTGCCAAAATAAATAATTAATGTGGGTTGCAATTTAACTTTTTAATTATAATTATTTAAAAATACAATAACTACGAAAGGGTGCTTTTAAAAAAAATAAAAAATATATACGAAGTATCCTTAATTTATGTACTTTCACAAAAACATAATCTCTTCCCTGTTCACAGCAGTTTCGAATAAAATCCCAGCCTCCATAGAAAAACCTAACATGTCCTTTATTACAAAGCCACATCTCAATCTCAAGAAATCCGCATAAAAATGCTTGATCCCTAGACACTTTTGATGTGTGTATTATATATTGATCGAAGTGAATGTTTATTTTTTTTTTATGTCAAGTAGTTTAGGAAAGTGAGTAATAACAGAGAAAAAACTATAACATGAACATTTCAGTAAAAATTCTGCAAAAAACCATGAAGTTAACTTTAATTTTGTTTCATTATACACAATCATTATTTTCCATTTAATAAACTGACAAAACCAAACATCATTAGTCTCATGTAGAAGTCAATAGCACCACATACTTCTCCAAACATGCATAATCACTATTCCTAAAATTATACAACGTGTAATTTAAAGGGTATATACATACCAAGTGCACGGCTTCTTTGGATGATAATAAACGATATGGCCAGAGTTTTCTAATCCTATGTCTACATGTGTGGAACTTTTTAGAAATTTCAATACATTGATACCAGAGACCGAATTTTTCAAATTAAGAAGAACGAAGAGAATTATCGTTTTATTGGCAAGTGACGTGGAAAGTGATGACCCTCATAGTGATGTGACACGTTTGTTATTAGTGGTATTCAAGCAACATACGAAATCAACAATTTGAGGTCAATTCTGTGAGTCACTTATTTTGAGCTAAAACTTTGCATAGAGACTCCATACCAGATGTTGTCTTCAGTCCTTTTGGATAGATATGGGGTTTCCATTACACGTTATATAAGTAACATCAAAACCAACACTACTACGTATGCGTCACCCAACAGAATCCCGAACTGCCGATCTAGTTCCAAATCCCATTAAATTTCAATATAATATTAGTAGAGTTCCAAAGTCAAACACTGGTGGGAATCGTGGGAATACATCGCGGAATAGAAACGAACCCGGCAGACTAGAATATGGTAATGTAAGAGCTCACATCGCGATGTATGCTTGCCTGTTTGTATTTGTAAGAGGTATTGGTAAAAGTGAGACTGGTATTTCAAAGGATCGGTTTAGAATTTGGTAATACATATTTTGTTTTGTGAAAAGTAGTTAGTGTAGTTCTTTAGTCGTTCATCGAAATGTTGGTACGCTCATTCTTTAAATATTAATTTAGTAAGATATTTTTTTTTCTTTCATAAATATTGTCTTAGAATAATATCCAAAGTTGTACTTTTATTTTTACATCCGCTTAAAATATCAAACGTTGCAAAGTCGTAGTAGTTACAAATAGATTAATAAAATGAAAGATAATATTCAGAACATTGCCATATATGCCATATTTGTTTAAACAACCGCCTACCCACATTTAAAAATATGTATCTATGATTTTTGTTTCAAAATAGTTTGAACATTCATATCAATTATTTCAGAAACATATTATCTTATTAAGATAATTATTTACATATATTTTTATGGCGAAATAAAGCTCTTAAACAATAACAACAGCCACCATTAACATAACAACGAATGACATAGTGATTTCACAACCATAATGACAATTAATTTTAAACGTATCATTGTTTCCGATATTGCTCAGTCATTCTATCGTTGCTAAATTGTTGTATTATATGCGTATCAGTTTAAAATCAAAATCAAAATCAAAATTGTTTTTATTTTACATAGGCCTAAATGGGCACTCATAAAACGTCAGAAGTTAGTGCACGGTTCGAAATTGGTCGTTTCCTATGGAGAAGAACCGGCAAGAAACTCCACGGTTACTCTTTTTAAAAAAATCTTGATTTTCACAATCTTTGCATAACAGATACAAT
This sequence comes from Tholera decimalis, assembly GCA_943138885.2. Lineage (NCBI taxonomy): Eukaryota > Metazoa > Arthropoda > Insecta > Lepidoptera > Noctuidae > Tholera > Tholera decimalis. Next base: position 9,220,289 of record OW964552.2, on the reverse strand, counting down.
TTTTATTTATTTTTTTGGTATGAGAGGACAGTATTGTTTATTATTAGTTTGTACTGTAAGCGGCTGCCTGTGTAAATTGACTTCTCGGTATAGACGTACTACCATTTACATTAGTAATGACTAATCTATTATCGGTAAATAGTTGATTAGTGATTGCGGATTAATTTAGGTACAGAAGGTTCTTTCTATATGTTTGTGCACTCACCATTTGTTTGAACTGAATCTGTTATCACAACTAATGTAATTTATTCCGTTTTAAAAATTACTAGAGTTTCGTGGCTAAATAAGAACAAACGCATCGGTCAGAGTGCACGGAAATCACCGACATACAGAAACAAACCCTCGGGTCATTGAATTCCCTTACAGACATCCTGAATAGACCGAGAGACCTGATCTGCTTCTGGAGGGAGGTTGGCTGTATGGAGTGATGGCCGACACGGCTCACGCACAATGGTCTCGTGCAGAGACTAAGTACGGAAACCAGACTACAGAAGAAGAAGAAGACGCATCGGTCAATTCAAAATTAAGTAAAGCTTGTTGATATCCGCCCGTGGATGAGTGACCATACGCTACCGATAGTACCTACATAGCTACTGAGTTGTGCAAAATGTAAAATAGGCTTCTGATATAGCTGGGAAAAGGCTATATAGATAATACTGAGTGCCAGTCCCAAGTACAAAATAAAACTTCACCTAAACACAATTCATTCACTTTTAACTCCATAAAGTCAGAAAGTCGACAGTTCTATGAATTTCAAAAAACATTTCAATGTATCAAAGCCTTTGTAAACGAACCTATCAAAGATAAAAAGGGAACAAGCTGGTGTCTAGCTGCTGCAAAAGTTACGGAGCTCCCTTAGTGCTTCTAAAATATGCAAAACGGTTCTTATAGACATTATCATTGAACCTATTATGCAAGCAAAACCCTCTTAGCACCGTAAATAAAAGTAATGCGCGTTTTATTAATTATTCAGAGTGCATCAGGCAAGCACTTCGCAAGTGGTTGAAAAAGTTAATTTTCATGTCTTTACTGAGCTTGTGTGGATTTAGTTTTTAGTTTATTTATAGAGCTTTCTAAATTAAATGTCTCTCGGGATGTTTGAGCTACTGCACTGGATTATGTTTTTCTTAGAATTCGTTCCGGGAATTAATGGTGGTAATTACTGCTGTATTAATTGGACATATTTCATAAGTTTGAAATAAATAATGTAACGTACATTACTTAATACAGTACAGCACTTAATATTTTCATTTAGGAGTACTTTTCTAGAATTTTCTTATTTTCTAAAGAAACATGAAAAGAGAGAAAATTGTTCGTTTGCATAATTCAATTATTTGATTTTCTCAAAGCAAAAGTATAAATGAAAAAAATAATTATATCCTGTAAACTTGCACAGTTCCTGCGTGTATAGATTTCCTTAAGAGTAAAACGATGGAAGACATTGTCTATCTTAGGCCAAAATACTTTTTACGATTAACAGGTCAGATTAAATCAATTCTAATACCTACTATGAATGTTAAATATTAGATGTGTGCATGTTTGTTTTTTTTATTGCTTGGTAAATCGCGTATTTTGTATGTATCGGGCCCAGTAAGTAGCCACGCTGGTCGTGTTTTCAGTGGCGTTTATGAGGTCTTTTAACATGCCAAACTGATTGAAAGGATCCAGATGATATTTGGCACAGAAATAGTGTGCAGCCTTAAATAGCCACTTCAAAATCTTTGTATCAGGTTTATATTTCGCTTGCACAAGTATGACCACGTTTCTGATTTCCGTGCTCAGCTCAAATGGCTTCCTATTAGGTTTCGCCGGAATCTTCACTTACTTTCTCTACTTTATAATGTGCTCTTTTATCCTTTTACTCCTTTTTATTTTAAGCAACTCTTTTAGTTCCTCTGTGATACACATTCTAGATCCTTGAGATCATCGGAAAATTTAGAGTTAAGTATTCGTATGCATTTCACTTCTTTCTTTGACAAATTTTTCACTATTCAAGCAGCTCGTTTGTGGAATGCATTACCCATAGAAGTGAGGCGTGCTCAAACGCTACCAGCGTTCAAAAGAATGGTGAAGGAGCATTACCTCTCCCTATAACTTTTCCTCTTCTTTCTCAATTATAGATACATGTAATGTTTATTAGTAGGTATATGATTTTTGTATTGTATGTATGTATTTTATATTATTAAGTTCAATTCATATTATTTTAAATGTTGTTTGTACACTGACAGCCCTTAATCTGTCTACTTTAATTTTTGTCCATCCAAAGGTTGTCTGTAAGAGATCGCCCTGTGCGATAAGACCACCCATTGTACACTAGTTTAAATTTTTGTGTCAATAGAAATATTGTGAGGTGTACAATAAATTATACAATAAAAAAAATTATTATAAAGGTAACTTTTTATCCCGTGAACGTAGGCCAAATCTCTACGAGATAGAAATCGTTGGCGCAAGGTATTCTACTAAATCTTGAAACAATCATCAGTTTCAACTTCAAATATCCTAAAATTTGATCTATATTGTTCATCTATTACGTTAACAATGCAAAATGCCTGAATTTCAAAACTTTTCTCAAAATGAGTTTTTGCAGACTTCAGTAAAATGGAAAACGCCAACGCGGTCCACAACGGTCGTTAAATAACGACTCTTGAGGCGAAAAGCATATTAAATCTATTTATGAATTCATCAATCAAAATTATTTATTTCGTGCTCTTTGAAACGCAGAATATCAACATAAGCTTCTTACCTACTATATGAGTGGGATGCAAGCTAATTTACTTTCGGTTTTCAGATTTAATGAAGATATTTCCTAATTTCTATACTAATTTATGAAATTAAGTTTTAAAAATTAACGATAAATCTTTATTTTTCCAAAAGGCCCTGTGGTTACGAGCATGAGTTGCAAGCTGAAAGTCATAGGTTTGAACTTGTCTCACAAAATGGTGAAATAAAACGTCGTGATGAAACCGACATATCCTAAGACCGAAAGAGTCAAATCGAGAAGCCCGCACTGGAACGAACCGCGTGTTGGAAAGAGAGACCTGTGTCTCAGCAGTGGAAAAGTTACAGGCTAATAATGCAATTTTTTGATTATGTTTAGTTCATGATGTGGTGGAGGAATTTTACTATATAGAATCGTTAAAGACGAGCACTAATTCAATGTTCCTACCAATTTTCATGATTAAATAATAAGAACCAAATATAAAGGGTGTTTTTTTAGAGGTTTGTTTTTCAAATTGGCAGCACTGTTTCTATTGATTGTCAATTTGACAATTGGTAATTTTTGTCGGTATATTTGTGGTCAGCACGTTTTGCCATTTCACAATGGATAGACTCAGCACAACGCTTGCAAATTGTGCTAATTTATTTTAAAAACCATGGTTCAGTTTGCCGAACTTACCGTGCCCTACGTCCATTTTACGGTCGACATAATCGTACATCCGAGCAAGTTATTCGTAAAACAATGGATCGTTTTCGTAATACGCACACTCTAGTTGATAATAAGCATCCACAAAGACGCCGTACAGTGCGCACAGAAGAAGTTATTGCTGCTGTGGAGTGTAGTGTTGAAGAGGACCCGAATGAGTCGATTCGCCATCGTGCACATCCATTAGAGCTGTGCCCATCCACTTTGTAGAAGATTTTGAGGAAAGATCTTGGACTGTGAGCTTACAAGATCCAACTTGTGCAAAAGCAGAAACTGCGTGACCATTATGCACGCCGTACGTTCGGTGAATGGGCCGAAAACAATGTTCAGCTTGACCCACTTTTTCAATGAAAAATTTTGTTTAGCGATGAGGCTCATTTTTTTAAGGATGGGAATTCATCCAGTGTCTGCCTTCCGATCGGGGAAAAGCGGGAGGGGGTTTCAGATTTTTACTGTCCCATCCGTCTTCCATCACATGCCCTTCGTGTTCCGAGGCCGCGGTAACTCTTTCGAACAACTCCGCAATCTCGGCAGATTGAGACGTCCTTACATCCATTAAAACTGTTTAGTGCGCTTTATGGGCAGGTGGAATCATTGGCCCACATTATTTTAAAGATGATACCGGCTAGAATGTTACCGTCAATGGAGAGCCCTATAAAGCCATGATTGCCGACTTTTTTCCCCAGTTGAATGGTATTGATGTGGCAGAGCTGTGGTTTTAACAAGATGGTGCAACATACCACACAGCACGCGACACAATCAATTCATTGCGGGAAACATTCGAAGAGCGCATAATTTCGCGTAATAGACCTGTGAGCTGGCCTATCACGATCGTGTGATCTCACACATATGGATTACTTTCTTTGGGGATGTGTGAAGTCACATGTCTACCCAGATAAACCACAGACATTGGACCACTTGGAAGTCAACATTTGCCGCGTTTAATAAATAAAATATACGGCCCCAGTTGCTCGAAAAAGTGGTTAAAAATTCAAGTTTACGCTTCATTCGACCCCGCCGTGGCGCTTATATGCCCGAAATCATTTTTAAGCACTAATGGCAGGAGAATATCGTTTAAATAAAACCAATACCATGATAATGAAATTTATTTTTAGGTGTTTTATTTCATTTTGAATATGTATAGGTGTTTTTTTAGAGTATAGGTACCTCTTAAAAAAACACCCTTTATTATACTTGTATATTGTAAAAATATTCTATTGCACGTCAGAAGGCATTAGAATTAATGTACTTCTTTTTAAGTAACCGTTTTATTTATAAATTTACAGTTTTAAAATCTATAATCAATACTTAAACTATATTGCAAGTCTTTTTTTACACTACTGTTTTTACTGTAAACGATATCAGTAAGAATATTTACGATGAATTTAAACTTGTCGCTTTGTATAAAATTATGCTCGATTAAAATCTTAAATTGTATATTTGGTCATTGGAAATGTTAACACATAAATTTTTAACAGTGAAACCCACCCACCATTTTTCGATTCGTTTGTTGAGCCTATTAAATTTATATGATTGTTTTGCCTGATAGCCTGATACCCATAAATAAAGAGTTAGGCTCAACAGTAACGGACCATCAAAACATGACAACAACAAAAATACTCAAATATTTTACCAGTTAAGCAGTTAACAACCCGTTTTTACGGCTTGAAAAATAAAATCTCTCATTGAACAACGCAACTTGACAATCAAAATGTCAGATGGAGTGTGAAAAAAAATCCACAAACAAAAATTGAATAATTTTTATATCTTTCTATGCAAACACTGGCATTATTGCCGGTTTATATGAATAAAATGGCGTAAACGTCGGGCTGTTAGGTTATTGCTTCCGTTTAAGCGCGTCGGTGCTGGTAGAACAAAAATGTATAAAAATGTCTGCGTGTATTGTTAATATGGCTCATATATTCTTGTAACTATTGTCTGGGTTATATATGGGCGGTGCGAGGCAATTGTTTTTTTGTTAATTTTTAGGAGTAGCATTCGCGGGCTTACAAAGCTACAACTACTTTTTTTTCGTTTTCAATGGCAGCCATGAATTTTATTTGAATTTGGAATTGTTCAATTTAGAAATGAGTTTTTTGTTGAATTATGACTCCGTTTTAATTGGTTTTTTTTATGGCTGAATGCTGGTCAGTAGCGTAGTTAATCTTTTTTGGTATTCCGTATTGGATTCATGGGAGTATTTATGTTTTTGTAGAACCATGTTATGGTTAATTAAGTCATTACGGTCGTACCAAATACCATATAGGAATGCTAATTAATGTTAATAAATAGATTTTAAAATTCATAATTTCACAAGTTTAAACCCCCAAAAGAACCAGTTATTCTGTAATCGGTCAAAAAGCAATATAAAAGTTAAAAGTCAACGGCCCTCGGGCACCAAGAAGTGAGTACTAGACGGTTAAAAGAAATATCTTTATTAAAAAGCTTTGTTTTGTAATTAGGGGGGCGTCCTGCACCGGCGAATCATTAGCGTAATAGCGTTAATGGGTAGCCTTTACTAGAGATGGGCTGAGTCGAAAAAATATCGATAGTTTTAAATTCATTTAACACTTGAGGCCCAGTAGTTCCAGGACTAACTTGCAAGTTGCAGGTCGTGGGTATCGTGGGTAAAAACCCAGTCAGGTACAAAACGGCATGTCCTAGAAAGTAAAACGAAGACAAGACATCATCCACATCGCACTGGATCCGCTTTGTGGATTACGGTCTATTTCCTCTTGTAGAGAGGAGGCCTTTATCCCAGCAATTATTTTAAATAAACCAGACTATTACGTTTCGACTACGTAATAGGCTGGTTTATTCAAAATAATTAAAATCTTCGTTGATTAAAATGACTAGAAAAACAAACGTAGGATATGCATATGCTCGTCCATCTGTCGAAATCCGTTCTAAGTCAGGCTGTTAAACTTATACGTACTCAATGGGTAAACTATACAACATATTGAAGATCTCTCTAACAAACTGTATCTTTGATTTAAAATAATACATGAAATAACGCCCAGACGCAAATATTGTGAAAAATTAAACTTAAAGATGTCATGTACATTTAAGCTGATTTAGGATTCAGTTTTATAATATCAACCTACGCTAAGGTATGACATACGTGACGTAAAAATATACACTTAAATAATAATCATCAAAATAGCACAAGCCTATGAATCAAAACATTCTTAATATTTCGCAGAATTTAATATATTGAATCGCAATTTAACTTAATTAAATTTTATGAATGTGGTGTGGAAAAGTATAAAATAAAGGTTGTGCAATATCGATATCGATAATATGTACCAGAGCCCGGTAATCCGACGTGTCTCACTTAACAGTGCCAAGGGTGTTCGCGAATTTTCGCAGAAAAAGAAACGCGATAATTTCTCGTAATGAATATTTAATTATTGTTTTTGTTTTTTAACGCTTTATCGTAAATTAAACGTAATTATTTCATTACTTAACACGTTTTTCTACTCCGTTTGAGATTAGTTTACTTTGTTTCTTTATGTTTTTGTTTTAATGGGAACTTAGTGTAATGCTGGAATGCTATTAGCCGGAAAATAAGTTAGAGTTAGGCTTTCTCATAATTTTTTACTTAATAAATATATACATATTCTTTGTATATGTAGGTAATATAGATTCATCCCGCATTAAATATCTTGTCAGTCGTGTTAGTATGAGTGCCTTGCTAAAATTATATTTTAGAAGATTTATGTGTTTAAATCTAAGAACCTTTTGTAATCTAAGTTAAAATATATTTAATTTTACCTTTATTCAAGTTGAAAAGTATGACTATTGCGATACATCTATAACAATAGTCATGCTTCTTTACATAAAACATTCATTGTAAAAATAAGTGCTGCAAAAGTCAATGACCCGAAAAAAATCGTACCATCATTATCCATGCAATCCCAACAGAACAATAACAATTTATTTTCTACAAAAACTATAAAAATAACCTTTAGAACGAAAAGCAAAACCACTATAACTAGAAAGGCAATAACCAATAATTTCTCGAATGCACCGATTACTGTCTACCCTCGATGTTGCCTAGCTCGATAATGACTGAAAGTCTGGCTTAATGTATTCCGTCTAGACACGGGAATCTATGCACTGTATACAAGATGAGGTTTTGTACGAAGATCACCGGAGTAAATGCGGTGAACTTGAATTTGAATGCGATTTTTTCATCTGTATTGTTCTTTTTATATGGTTTTTAGGAGCTTGTAGCTAAGTAACAGCCGCACGGGTGGATTTTCAAAGTTTAACAAGGTCCAGTAAGATATTGTTTTGTTTATTGATCCACTAGCTTCTGCCCGCGCCTTCGTTCGCATGGGAGGGTTCTCCCGCATAAATTTCGACCCCGTGGGAATTCTGGGATAAAAATTAGCCTGTGTGTGATTCCAGGATGTCAACTATATACTTACGAAATTTCATTCAAATCCGTGAAGAGTAATAAACATCCATACATCCTCACAAATTTTCGCATCACTACATAGTATAAAATAAAGTCGCTTCCCTGTCTGTCTATCCCTTCCCTGTCTGTCTGTCCCTATGTATGGTTAGATCTTAGAAACTCCGCAACGGATTTTTATGCAGGTTTTTTTAATAGATAGAGTGATTCCTGAGGAAAGTTTTAGTGTATAATAAGTTAAGGTTTTGTGTAGATTGAATTAAACACGACGATATTACGTCAACATGTCGGAAAGAATTAAGCCTATCGGGAGCTTTAATCGAAAACGCTGCCAAAACCTTTTGAGTTATAAAAATACAATGTATCGCGGGATTGTTTCTCTTTTATAGATCTACAAAAAATTCCGCGGTGGCATATGTCTATCTCCCAAGAATAACCCACATTAACATTTTTTTTCTTTTACAAATTACATAAAAATGATGGATTATTTACGAATATTTTTTTAACAGTACAGTATTATTCCTTATCCAATTAAATACGGCAGATATGTTGAGGATTTTATGTAGATCAAAATTGCTTTTTACACTATATCAATAAAATGAATATCTTATGAGTTATCGCCGATATATGAGTGTGGCAAATTACCGGACGAGAAATTGATTAAGCAAAATCGTATACAAGCAAATATACACTTTATTACCCGAGCGAAGCCGGGCCGGGTCGCTAGTTTATAATATTAGGAAGATTTAGCATTAAATATAAGATTAATGCTAATTTTACTTCTAATCCCCAAACTAGACAAAGTATCCCTGAATTTTACGAGTCTTTATTCCTTACAATAAAAAAAAATTACTTATACTAATTTCAAAGGAGGTTAAGCAACGTTTGCCGCGATATACTATAACAAGATTTCTCTGTGACTCGGAAAGCTCGTTAGGCCGTTAGTCTCAGCTGTCAATTATACACATGTGACACTCGTAACCCAGAAAATCTGATAACAGTCTTGCTAAGTGGTATCGCCTTACATAGTCAATAGGTTATGAAGTTTGGATAGGCAGTTGTTCCAAGTATACCTACTAATATTATAAATCGGAAAAGTCGGTTTGTTTGAATGCGCTAATCTTCGAAAGTTCAGGTTGGATTTGGATGAAATTTGGTATGGAAGTAGATTGAAGCTTGAAAAAGGTTCGGCTTTTTACCCGACTGCAAAAGATGGAGAATTATGTTTTTATACCGGAAAAAAAAGCCGGTACCGGTAAAGAGGGGTTAACAAGATTGCTAGTACTGAATTCTACCCACATTGCTGGTTTTTGTTATAAAAGAGAAGAAAAAAAAAATGCTAACTAATAATGACGGCCGGCCTGGAGAAACCGGTCGTTGTTGGCGGAGTAGAAGGTAAGAGAACCCGAGGTCGCTCGCAAACCTAATGGTCTGACCAAGTTAAAGATGCTTCAGCCTCAAAGAAATTTCATCTGGTGGTAAGGGCGACGATGGCCAGAGACCGATGGTTAAATTTCATCGGAGCGAAGCCTTGCAACTGCTACTTGGACATATTGGTTTTGAAATGCACAGAAAAGCGAGGCAGTTGAACGTTGAGAATAGAGGATCTGCATATCACAAGTCAGGGAAAGAGAAGCCACTCTCACAGTGAGTTGGCGATTGAACAAAACAGCGGGTCGGGATAGGAAAAGAGTAAGTCAGAGAAGTGGTGATAATGAAAATGACTCAAAATTATTGCCTGCCAATTTAGTATACAACGTGTAACAGAATAAACGCAATTCCTGAAAGTAGTTGGTTCAGAATCGGCTTCTGAATAGATTTCCGTCATAAAAAATTGGTCTTAAATTTTGACGGACAAATCTTTCATTTAACTTAAAATGGTAACACACTATCATGACAAATTAATACAATCCTTAATTCAAGGAAATGCGCTCGTGTGCGTGTCGGCCGTTAATATTGACATGAGTGTATGCGTCTGCAAGGATATTGTATGACGCACATACGTTTTGCGTTTAGTAAGGATAACTATTTTATAAAAAAAGGTTTGGTTTCAATTTATTTAGTTACGGATGTTGTTTTAGACTTATAATTTAATATTCTAATTGGGGTGTCTGAGGTATTGAGCTTAATCTGTTACACCTTGTATATAAATAAATAAAAACATACACTTTTGGATTTATATGACCTTCAACTTATAGTAAGCTGATTTTTTTTGCATTATCTCGTTACCGAAGTGATTTCTTTTCACAAACGTCAGCCTGTATAGGTTGAACGGTTGAATACAGTGGAATGAAATTAAAAGTTTATTTATAATCCTAACTTCCAAGTCATTATTGTAAATGCAAAGGGATATTGTATGACGCACATACGTTTTGCGTTTAGTAAGGATAACTATTTTATAAAAAATGTCTAGATTTGGTTTCAGTTTATTTAGTTACGGATGTTGTTTTAGACTTATAATTTAATATTCTAATTGGGGTGTCTGAGGTATTGAGCTTAATCTATTACACCTTGTATATAAATAAATAAAAACATACACTTTTGGATTTATATGACCTTCAACTTATGGTAAGCTGAATTATTTGGCAATATCTCGTTACTGAAGTGATTTCTTTTCACAAACGTCAGCCTGTATAGGTTGAACGGTTACATTCGATACATAAATACGAGGTTCCGATATTCATTTATTTGCGTTTTATAAACGACGTCTAGACTAGACCGGGTAAGTTGTTTATTCAAAGAAATAATCGGCTTCGTACATTTTTATTGATCGCGAAAATTATTGTTGTTGGTATTCAGTAGAAGGATGACCAGGGGGAAAGGCATAAGTTAAACAATGTATATTTGCGTGAGTGAAAGAAACCGGTTTGGATAACTGAATACAGTGCAATTAAATTAAAAGTTTATTTATAATCCTAACTTCCAAGTCATTATTGTAAATGCAAAGGTACGTACCTACTGTGTGACTTACTACTTACAAAAATGTTAAATGTTTCAGGTCGAAAACGTTTAACAATATAATTGTTAGCTGACTCATCGAACTTCGTACCGCCTTTCTTTCTTTTCTGTTTGTATTGTATTTTTTTATTTATACTTGTCCTGATAATAAAAACCACAACAAAACAAAAATGCTATTTATAGAATAGAATAGAATCATTTAATTCAGGAAAACATCCCATATAAAAATCAATAAATTACATAAAAATCAATCATTATAGAATCATCACAAAATTAAAATATTATTAAAATTACATAAAACAAAGAGAAAAAGAAGTAATAATAAGAAATATATATCCAAATTCGTTAATTTACTCATTGTTAAAAATTGTATCTAGAATATTAATTGCCATATGCGAAGAAGTAATTTACCTCATATATGGCTCTTAATATTACATTATCAGAATCATGTATTCGGCTCATAAAGGAGGCTTGTGCTTTTCTTATAACTGCATAGAAGTCATCAACCCTATTTCCCTATTTAGTGTAGTCGTTTCGAAGTAATGCGCATATATACATTTCAGCGATTCATTTTTATGTATATGAAAAAATTGTCATAATTTTTAATTAAAATTTGTTTTATGGAAACTGGCTTTAACAAAAATGTTTTTTTTTCTGTTTATTGAAATTTTTTTTATCACACTACTAAATTACGTTTCACCTCCTGCGTTTGACGGATAATCATTGTGTGTTATTGGAAAAATGGCGATGTCTTAAACAAAAGCGACTTATTAAAATGTAAAGTTTAATACCAATTCACGTCAATCTTTTTATCACTCTAAACTAGATGTGTCCAAAGTTTCCTAACTGACTAAATAACGGATCAGCAAATAAATATTTAAATCACATACAGTATATTGTAATTCCCGGGTTAGCGGCGCACGCGGGGAGCTGTCAGCACTTGTAACAGGGCCTCATAGGGTCATTGCCTACCGGGGTTGCGGAAATATTCTAACGAGATGCCGCGGCCCCGGAACTTAAATGCAGCAACAGAAGGAACAGGGTGGGTTTTTAGTCAGTAGAAGTCTGACACTCCCTTCCGCTTAACCCAGAGCGGAAGAATTGTCATTCGGTGATTTTCGCACACGGAAAAAAATAGTGTATTTCTCTAATTTATGACTATACAAATGTATATTATGTGGCAAAAGATGATTATAAAAAAATAAATACAACTACTCAAAAAATCGAGATGTTACACTTTTTTCATATTTTCCTTCTATCCTTTCACGAAAATGTGTTTCATTGTGACGACACACTTAATTAGTACTGTTTTTTTTTAATATCGAGTCTAGCCCAATTATCCTACAACGTCCCCAATCCTGTGTCATAAACCTCTCTATGACTGGATTCGATTATACATTAAAACTTTTTACCAAAATCGAGCTTTTACCAAAAGAGTCGGTTTAATTTTTTTGTAAAAAGTTTTTATTACACTCTTTTTAGTTGGTCGATTTTTAATTTACCTAGTTAAAAGAGCCTAAATGTCAACTACTTATAAACTTTTACAAAATATTGATTTTTCCAATGCCGGGCGGTTAATTGTTGAGGAGTTCTCCTGGTATTTCACCATCAGCTCTACATCACCATATGCATTGTGACGAACAAGTAATCGAATCGCAATCCACGAAATACTTATTATTGAGTAGGTTCGGCGGCCATTTGTGGTCTTCATCATCAGTTCCACTTCCCCAAATGGTATTTTTTGAGAGCAACTGCACAAGTTACTATAAGAAATACCCAAAACGCCATAGGTGTGCCTATAATATTTGAAGAGTTCCCTCGATTTCTCCAGGATCCCATCATCAGATCCTGACCTGGTGACAATGGGACCAATTTCGAAGTATACCCTTTCAAACAAAAAAGAATTTTCCAAATCGGTTCAGCCGTCTTCGAGTACTCGGTGATCATACATAAAAAAAATATATATATACGCGTCGAATTGATATCCTCCTGTTTTTGTCGTCGGTTGAAAAAGTGTTAAGTAATAATAATAATAAAAATAATCTGAGGCCCGGCTGTCAACCGACTTGTCAAAAATTTTCTTCTTGATTCTTTTAAAATAAATATTTAATAAAATAATAGTTAATACATCATGTTCAACCCAAACAAGTCCTTTAAAAAAAAAAAACAAAGAAGCATACAGAAATGAAGAACTTAACGTATCTTGTTAAGAAAAACCCAAAACGAACTGACACGAATACGAAACCAAGACGAAGAAAAAATGTTGACTAGACGCCGGGCTCGATTACTACAATTCACACGCCCAACGCCTGCGGAATCGTCGCTCAGCTCCGCCTCGCAGCCGCCGGGACCTGCTCCAGCCGTGAGTGAAGAGACTCCGGCCGCTGCAGCTGCGTCGAGCTCGAGCGACGAATACTTCTCGCCGCCGACGACACCACCACCTGCGCGTCGGCGAGGAAGAGGCCGCCCTCCGGTCGGCTTAGGACTTCGAGGCCCTCCGGCCTCCGATGGGGTCCCCGCTGCCGGTGGAAGTGTGCAGCGCATGCGATGGACACATTCCATCAATGAAAATGTCATGCGCTCATACTTTGGGGCTACAGAGGGGGGAACTAACCTGACTGCGTACCGTGGTCGGATGCTCTCTCTGTTTCAGGTACTTGAACCAGCTGTCAACGTTTCGGCCCAACGATTATCGGATCAGGTGCGGGTAATCCAGCGAAACCGTATGTTGGATGACGCCGTACTTGATAGACTACGCCTTGAATCACGGTGCAGCCGTGTCTCATCTGCTTCACCAGTGGCCGCGGTGCAACTACTACCCAATGTCTCACCGCGACCCGACCACGTCGGTGAAGATGATGATGACGAGGCTATAACCGTGAGTACCCAGTGCAGTGAACGATTGAGGAGTGCTTTGGAATGTGCATTACGGGAGTATCGCTCCACACAGCCTGAGCTTAAACCTCGTCTGCCTCGTTTGCCCATGCATAAGAAAAATAGGGCGCTAGTGTGTGCTCTAGATTCACTGCTGTCAAATTATTTTGACAATAGTGAAGACCTCACCGATACTCATTCGATCCTGTACTGTGGAGCTGTAGCGGCTTGTCGGGTAGCTCATGTCAAGTTCCCGAAGACTGACAGAGTTATACGACCAGCTGTACCAGCTTGGCAGTGCAGGATCGAGCGTCGTATTGCTGAGGCTAGAGCACTCATTGGTAAACTTATCTGCTTCAGGCAGGGCAACACTCGTCCTCGAGCGATGCGCTTTGTGAGGCGGGTGTTCGCGGGGACTGATGTTAGTCCTCGAGATTATCTGACCCGAGTCACAGAGCGTATCGACTTCCTGAAGCAGAAAGTCTATGCGTGGGCAAATAGGATTCGCAGATATAAGCGGCGGGTGGAGCGATACACTCAGAATCGCACATTTCAAAGTAATGAACGGTGGGTTTATAGGGCTTGGGAGCGACCAGACCATGGTGAGATTGATACTCGCCTACCGGATGATGACGCCATGTGTTCGTTCTGGCGCAGCATCTGGTCGGTGCCTGTCAGTCACACTGAGGGCGACTGGATGAGGGAGATCAAGCGCACGTGCGATCTTATACCAGAAATGGGGGCAATCACGATCAGCCCCCAAGATGTAACCCATGCAGTCCGTCCGTTATCCAACTGGAAGTCACCAGGGCCGATCACGTGCTTACCGACGGTCTATAAAGTTCTTACATCTATTCTGAGAGCCAAAATTAATAATCACATTGATACAAATTCAATCATGTCTGCTTCTCAGAATGGATGTAGGAATGGGTCCCGCGGTACTAAGGAGCTTCTCCTCATCGATATTGCCATAAACCAACAGGTTCGTCGTTCCCGAAGGAATCTGTCGACATGCTGGATAGATTATAAGAAGGCCTATGACTCGGTTCTACATACATGGCTCATGAAAGTGTTGGAGTTGTACAAAATAAATCCAATACTCCGCACTTTCCTTGAGTCATGTATGGGGCAATGGAAGACGGTCCTCTGCTACCCAGGATGTCAACAAATCCAGGAAAACAGCGAACCGATTAGGATTGAGCGTGGTATTTTTCAGGGCGACAGTCTGAGCCCACTGTGGTTTTGTCTGGCTCTCAACCCTCTCAGTACATTGCTGGAGGGTTCGGGGCAAGGCTACCAGTTGAGAAGAGGTGGTCAGGTCATATCACACTTGCTTTACATGGATGATTTGAAACTTTTTGCCCCCAGCAAATTGCAACTCATGGAGCTACTGAAGGTAACGGAAACCTTCAGTAGCGCCATCAGGATGGAATTTGGGGTGAACAAATGTGCGGTAATGCATGTAAAGCGAGGGGAGATTATGGAATCCGTGGGAACTCAACTCTCGGATTCCATACACCTAAGATCCCTCGGCTCAACTGAATCCTACAAGTATTTGGGCATGTCAGAGGCACTAGGCATCAATGTTGCTTATGTTAAACAGTCATTGAAGGAACGCTTCTTTGGCCGCCTGAATAAAGTACTGAATAGTCTTTTATCAGGCGGAAACAAGGTGTGTGCCTTCAATGGTTGGGTCATGCCAGTATTGATGTACTCTTTTGGCATACTCAAATGGACTCAGACCGAACTTGACGCCTTGGACAGGCGGGTCCGCACAACGCTTACTGCAAATCGAATGCATCACCCACGTTCATCGGTGATGAGGCTGTATATCCCGCGGAAGTACGGGGGTCGTGGCTTTTTAAATGCAAAGACCCTGCACAACCGCGAGGTATGCAGCCTTAGGGAATATTTCCTAGAAGCCGACGTGGGTATGCATCGAGATGTGGTAGCGGTGGACAAAGGCCTGACACCGCTCTCCTTAGGTACCGAGAATTGGCGCAAACCTGTAGTATTAGATACTAATGACCGCAGAGAAGTATGGCAGAGCAAGGAGCTTCACGGACGCTATTACCAGGCCCTTCATGGGTCTGACGTAGATACATTAGCGTCCGTAGCCTGGCTACGTTTTGGTGACCTCTTCGGGGAAACCGAAGGTTTTGTTTGTGCGATTATGGATGAAGTTATGATGACGAATAACTATCGGAAATATATCGTGAAGGATGGTACGGTAGACACATGTCGGGCATGTCACAAACCGGGAGAATCCATTCGTCACATTATCTCCGGTTGTTCTCGTCTGGCTAACGGAGACTATTTGCATAGACACAACCTTGTAGCCAGGATTGTTCACCAGCAACTTGCTCTTAAATACAATCTTGTGGAATCAGAAGTACCGTACTATAGGTATGTGCCCGACCCAGTTCTCGAAAATGGCAATATTACATTGTACTGGGATCGGTCTATCATCACTGACAGGACTATTGTTGCCAATAAGCCTGACATAGTGGTGATGGACCGATTAGAGCGTCGCACAATGATTGTTGATATAGTGGTCCCTCATGACGAAAACCTCGTGAAAGCAGAGAAAGATAAGCAATTTAAGTATCTTGATCTGGCTCGCGAGGTTGTCGACATGTGGGATGTGGATACAGCAATCATTGTGCCGATAGTCGTCTCGGCCAATGGCATAATAGCCAAGAGCCTCGACAAACATCTTAAGAGACTCTCGTTGGACGGCTGGATCAAGGGCTTGATCCAGAAAGCAGTACTTCTGGACACGGCGCGCATTGTTAGGAGGTTCCTCTCTCAAGAGCCCTGACCACCGGTAGCTTGGACCCTGTTCCCGATACCGGTGGGCTACTGTTTTTTATATTTTTAAATGTTTTTTGTTTTTATAAGAATATTTAAAAATGTAAATAATATGTTTTTAAAGTGTAATAAATGAAATAATAATAATATTCCACAACTTTTCACACAACGCCATCTAGTCCCAAACTAAGCAGAGCTTGTGATATGGATACTAGACAACTGATAAACATACATATATATTTCTAAATACATACATATTATAGATAAATTACACCCAGATAAAGAACAAATGACCGCGCTCATCACACAAACATTTTTCCTAGGCGGGAATCGAACCCACGACCTTGCGCATAGCAGTCAGGACCACTGACCACTATACCAACGGGGTCCATTAGTCGCGGCCATTACCACTAAGCTACAAAAGGAATAAATCACTTTAATAGTTGTTAATTAGTAAAACCTTGCTTAGGTCGCATCAACAACAAAGGCCTGCAAAAAAGCTTGTGTTCACAGTTCTTTAATTTATTCATTGTCAGTCCTGTTCCACCTCCTGCAATAGGGAAGTGGGAACATTCTAACAATATACCACAGCCCTGGATCGCAAAGGCAACTGAAGGAGCAAGATGGGTGTTTAGTTAGTAGAAGACTGACATTCCCTTCTGCTTTACCCAGGTAACCTTCACCACCGAAATAAAAAGCCCCGTTCCACCCACTGATGAGTAAAGGACTTCTCCCTTTTATGCTATATTTCACTGAGCTTCACGAGTTTAAGGCTTTACCCGCAATCTTCTGAATATCGTCTATCCATCTGGCCGCTGATCTACCGACACGTATCCTACCGCCTCTCAGAAACCATTTCGTAAGAATTCTACTCCATCTTCCATCACCATGTCTTGCCAAGCGTCCTACCCTCCTTCATTTCAGGGTCGCTAATTGTACTGCATCATTTCTTCTTCTTCTACGCTGTATATAGTCTTTGCAGATTGGTCGTGGTTGTCGAAATTAGTAGTCTGTTTCACAATCCGATGCCACTCTTCGCGAACTCTCGCTCTCCGTGTAGTCTCGATTTATATTTGGTTTGCGCAAATATGATCACGTATCTGAATTTCGTACGAAACTCAAGTGGCTTCCTATACGTCTTCGCTGGAACTTACACATATTGTCTCTGCTTTACAGTATTCTGTTCAATCCTAAGACCTCCTTTTATCTTAAAGAACGTTTTAAGTTCCTCCATGACACACATGCCAAATTTCTGAGGTCATCGGAAAACTTGAAGCTAGAGGTACCGAGACACTCCACCAATTTCTTTGGTAAGTCGTTCGCAGCTCAAGCAGTACGACTGTGGAATACTCTTCCTGTGTCAGTAAGACAAGCACAAACCCTTCCTTCTTACAAAAACATGGTAAAAGATCTCTATCTCTCTCTTTAATATGTTACTATTTTTATATATCTTAGCTTTGTTCTTTTTATGTTTATATATGTATATGTGTATTGAGTATGTGGGTTAGTACTTATTTATTGTATATAAATGAATAGTACACCATGGACTGCGGGTAGTCCGTATTTATTTTCTCCTACTGTGTCAAATCCATCCAAAGGTTGTCTGTAAAAGATCGCTTTTAGCGATAAGACCGCCCATTGTAACACCCTTTGTAGTTTTTTAAGTTCTTATTTAATTCTGTTATGGTGTACAATAAAGAGTATATCTATCTATCTATCTCGTGCAGTGGTCCGTCGAAGCTCATTTATATTTGGTCAGCCCACCTCATTAGTGACCTGCTGCGTTGTCTGGTGCCTTCTACTTTGCCCTGCACTACCAGATCCTCTATGGTTGCATCATTTTATGATGCTTATTTTTTTTGTATTTTATTTAAATCCTAGCGGTAAGTAAACAAAGTTGGTAGTTGTTACGGTCGGCCGTCAACATTGACAACTCGCGCCCCGACCAAACCTAATTGAATTGTTGAGCTGTTCGCAATAGTTCAGAAACTACAAACTTCATTATGGCTCGGTTTCATTATCAATTTACTCCGTAGTTGCTTCAGTGTTTTAATAAAAACGAAAAAACGATTTTTAATACGATTTGTAGGGGAAAGTTGAACGGCGTATTGCCAAGGTTTATTTTTATGTACGCATTTATTGTGAATTATCAATTTTAGTTCAACGCCAGAACTAATTCACGCCACACATTGTGTTTGCTTCAGTTTCACGTTTGATATTATTATGAGTAAACATAAAAATATTTTAATATTTATTATAAAAAGTCTAAATAGGTCATTTTATTTTGTGAATATTTTAATAATGGAATAAACATTGTTAATATGGGTGATTCACTAAAACGCGTCAAATTGCAAATTTAATATGACACGTGAGTGCTTTCCATTAGTTCATTAACAAAAACCTTTTGCGTGACATTTTTAGGGTTCCGTAGCTGAATGGCAAAAAACGGAACCCTTATAGTTTCGACATGTCTGTCCGTCTGTCTGTCTGTCCGTCCGTCCGTATGTCACAGCCATTTTATTCCGAAACTAGTAGGACTATACACGTAAAACTTGGTAGGTATACGTATTCTGTGAACCGCTTTCCGATTTTAAGAGAAAATTAAAAAAATATTTAAATAAAAGGGGCTCCCCATACATGGAACTGAAACTGAAAATATTTTTTTTCATGAAACCTATACGTGTGTGGTATCTATAGACAGGTCTTTAAAAATGATATTTTATTATTATGGTTTCTAAAATGACTTTTTCATAAAGTTAATCGTTTAAAAGATATACGCTTCCAAGTGGTAAAATGTGTTCCCCCCCCCCCCCCCCCCTCTAACTTCTATAATAATGAAGTGAAAAATCTAAAAATACCATATGTTGTAGATCTTAATGTAAACTTTCAACCAAAATTGGTTTGAACGAGATTGAGTCACCAGTTTTTGAGATATAGTAATTTTCTAAAACCGCAAATATAACTTTGTTATTCATACAAATACTATGAAAAACAAAGTTATTTGGCGTAGTTGTAAAAATTGTAAATAAGCTAGTTTTAAGAAATTTGTAAAGTTTTTTGTATTTTTTTTTTAAATAAATATATTAATTATATTATATTTATTATAGTTACTACGGAACCCTTCATGGGCGAGTCCGACTCGCACTTGGCCAATTTTTTTTAAATTTATAACCATTTGATAAACAAATATAATTTTTAAAAGTAAATTGCAACAAAAATATTGGAATACACAGAGAATCATGACAAAAGTCCGATTAAACAGCTGGCAGACTCGTAAGTTTACATATGAGAGGCCACTCACATAACAAAATACACCGTATCCAAATCTATACCGCTAAAACCCTGACTATCGGTATCGTTAACGGACTCTTCTCATTGAGGATGCCGTTCTCTTGCGTATGACGGCGAAAAAATCATGGATGTATGCTTCCCTAATGTTTACCACACAATAAACAGTCCGTTTATCGTATATTGGGCAGGTGTACACTTGCATTTGAATAGAAGGTAATTTTTGTCCTGTGTACTAATACATACTAACTTATCTATAATGTTTTTGTTACTACTAACAAGCTACTATGTAATGAGTCTATAGGCCATTGGGTCTGAAATAAAAATAATAATAAAACATACTAATGTTCATGGCAGTGCGTGATCGTGAGGCAACGTGATAGATTAAACCAAAACGTGATACAATGAACCCAATTCTTTAAATTTTCTATTTTACTGTTTACTTGCTTAAATACGAAGTCACCTTTGACTTTGACATTCACACACAGTAATTTGCCAATGTCTGTCTCGGGGTATGACATGTCTTGTTCTCATATCACGTAGGTTTTGACAGATGGCATTAATATAACGATGTTTTGTCTAGCTTCAGTTACATGGAAAATCGTGGTTTATATTTATTTATTTAAAATACGCACACAAGAGAAACGAGGTCGCATTTGTTACCAGTCGACTTATATGTGATGCAGGGAAAAATCTTCTTAATCTAGCTTGTTTATTATGTAGTATTGCCAAACGAAATTATCTCTAGATATTTTGAATTAAGAATCCAGGGATAATAAATTATTTGTGTAGATCTGACGCCCAGGGATAACTGGATATCTGGTCGAAAGGTATCTGGTGGAAATTAGTATTGAGAATGTCCTAATAATATATAGATAGCTTTTTAATAAATAAGGTTGAATGTATATACGAATGATAATTCATAGGTAATCTTATCTTGTAAACAAAAAATACTGTCTCCAAATATTTAGAAAATTTCAGTATGTGAAGCTTTTTCTTTTGAAAACCATATCTGTGATAGGATCAAAGTTGTATTTCAATATGTCTCCAATATCAGTGATTTCCCCAATACGCTTGTACCCAATGCGATATTCAGAGTGGATCAAAGATTCACAAATGGCGGCAAAACACAAACGTATCATTGCTAAGCTGTATACGCTGTGGCGGTTTAGAATAGGTATAGATAAGGTTCGCAGATAAAGAATCTATACAATCCTCTAGTGTATACGTATTGTATAGCACCACCATACATTTATACATTGCGGGCAGTTTGCTTTCAAAATATATTCATTGGAAAACGTTTAGTGATATTCTGCAAAGTTCAATTGAAATCTCACTAAAATGACCACACACGATTAGAAAACAGGGACATTTGCTTCACTAATATTGTATGTTTGTGGTAGCAGTACTAGTACTGCTACCACAAAGCTATCCTCGTAAGTCGTGTCTGTTATCCCTGGGCTAGCCCACTTACGAGTTATAGAGCCTGAGTTTGAACCCTGACAGGCATATTATTACTTTGTATATCATCATCACCACTGTCTTCAAATCAGTGAAACAAAACATCTCATGGAAACCAGTATGTGCTAAGACATGTGAAACCTACCTGCCCGCACGAAGTCAGCGTATTGGATGACAACCCATACTAGAATACAGGCCTACCTATATTACGTATTTTTGCAAAAATTAATAATATTTCGAACCGTGCCCTAATTTCTGACGTATTGTATGTGCCCATGTTTGTGAAATAAAATATTTTGAGTTCCATTTGTCAGGCTTTTTGATTGACTACGATCGGTGGCCATACGAGAACGTTTTAGAAACTTTGGAAGCTCTTTGACATTAATTGCTCCGACCATCATAACGTAGATGGAAGATCTTCTTGCCCACGTCATCTAAACAGAACACACAAGACGTTCCCAAATAGTGCATTAACTATAGATAGCAGTAATATATTTATAAGGGTAAAATATTCAAACTTACGCCACTGCGTATCACAAGCTACGCCCTACACATTTCCTATGCAGTAAAAGTATGGTACCTAGCTCAACTTTTTCCATCTAAGGTTGAAGCTGCCTTTACAAAAGTGACCAACTCCTCTACCTAATTATTTTCATAAAAACTGACCGTAAACTCTGCTCAAAATCCACGTGTCAAAGGTTTGCGAATAACGAATGATAAAGGGAAACAGCAAACTATTTAAAATATTTTAAATGTAGGAGACATTTAAAACATTCCAGCAAAAATATCCTGTCTTATCCGAGCGATCTAACTTCGAAGTCTAACTTCGTATTTCGTAGAAAAGTTTTCACAATAGTCTTATTTATTTTATTTATTGTTTACAAAGTACAAAGTATTTCTTATAATGTCCAACAATGTCGCACAAAACTGAACAGACAGTTTGACTGTGGGAAAATTAAGTAAGAAAATTCTATATGAAACAAATTATTTTAATAAATAACACATTCAATGTTTTTAAGATGAATTAAAAACACGTTCTGTAAATACTATATTTGCTCAGGAATTTCATAACAATAAACATTTGCGATTTTAAAGTTAAAACTAACAAATGCAAATAATAAGTGGTTCTACTGAGTGATAAATGCATTACTACATCGAGACCATGCTCTTTTTCTAAGTAATGTAGTTTTGACTAATGTCATAATGATTTTTCTGAGAGTACCCACAAACTTTATTTGTTAATTCGAACATAATAACTTTCCTACAAGCAAAACATTGGCCCTATTCAACCCATTCAGCGGTGTAGACTGCTCATTGAGGTGGGCCCGGAACATGGTGCGCCATAGACTCGGGATGATAAACATAGCTTAGTTTTTCTTATATTATTTTCGTAAACTGTCAAATATTATTTTGGAAAAATTGAAAAAAAAAAAACTTCATAAGTAAATCAGACATTAGCATATTTAGCTTAGTTGAAGGGTTAACAAGATTGCAAGTAATGTGAATGCTACGCACATTAATAGTGCTCTTTAAAAAAATATCTTTAAGCAGAAATTGTTTCAACACAGCAATATTTCAGGTGGCATCACCCGTTATTAGAGGAAAGTGACCAAATGTGAAATAGTATCCCTAATATGGAATATCCACAATTCTCGCAAACGGAACCGCACACACGCAACAGTGTTTAACTCTTTCTTTCTGTCTTTATCCGCGCGGACAAAGTTGTAACACGCTAGTCGAGCGAGCCCTCTCGTCGTAGTCATATTGTTTTGTTTTGTCGCTGCCACATAACTTTCTAAGGTATGTATGTATGTATGTCGGGCAGGTATCCGCAACTCCACGACCATGCGCGTATGTAAAAAATATGCATTTTTCGAACAATAAGTGCACACAGTATTGTTTTTTAACTTTCAGAGATAGTTTATATTATGTACTTTTGTAGGTTTTTGATAGTATTGTTTTCTTAAATACACAAATATTAATGCCAGTTTGATGTTGTTGGAAAATCCAAATATGGGTGGATCATAGTATGGACTATCCCATAAGTGGTTCTCTTTATTATCAGCTGACTTGATGATTTTGTAATTAGGTATAAATTGAAAGTAATGTGTTTATCTTATTAGACGTGGCGTCAACTCAAAAACGAAGCGAAAAACAAGAATCTAAAACAGAATGAGAAGAAATCAAAAGGGAAAAAGGCAAAGAAAAATATAGAATCTAAGTCATATTCAGATAATGAGGAGATGGTGTTGTTTGATACAGACAGTGAGCCCCGATGCCTTGATAGGAAATATAGCTTCAGACTCTGAAGATTCCGAGTGTATTTTCTGTGGCATGCTGTTTTGGAGAGATACTCATGGGGAAACGTGGATCAAGTGTCTCATGTATGGGCCGTCGACACATAATGATTGCGCTGGACCAGAATCTAACACCTGGATTTGTGATTTTTGTAAATAATTTGTATTCCTTTTATATTTCACCAAAGTTTTCATAGTCTAATTTAAGTCAAGGTTAATTTTTGATGGTGTTTATAGTATTCCATATTTGGGGTACCTATTCCACATTTAGGTACCTTTATCATTTTTAAGATTTTTTAACAAATTGTTACTTAAAAGTAATCAATGTAACCAAAACGTATCACAAAATAAAGCACAAATATATGATTGTTAACAATTACTACAAAAAGTTTTTTATTACGTTTTGGTTACATTGATTACTTTTAAGTAACAATTTGTTGAAAAATCTTAAAAACGTTTCTGCAAATTATGCGTGAAAAACAAAACGGTATTCCATATTTGGTCACTTATTTCTACTTTAACCACGAAAGATTAGCACTTCTATAATCCTGTGCTCTGTCCTGCTGCCCCAGTTTGCACCACTGTCTTCGAAACTAAACCTATATCCCAAGTCCCATATATGCAAATAGCCGATATAATTCAAGGTGACGGCGGATCCAAACTATTTACTCGTACACAAACAAGAGACTACAACGCAGCCAACGCTAAACATTACCTTTGCTTAGTGGACCGGAACACTCGCAGTCGACAAACAGCCTCCACGCTAGAAGCCAACTCTGACAAATATTTGAGTTGCCTACATATAGCAGGATTTGCCGATTTTGCGTTCTATGAACTGTTAATACCCGGTTATTGACAAACATCAATATCGATGTGTTGAATGAATCCGAATGTGAGTTTGTCTAACTTTGACGGCATTTTTTTGAGATTTTTATTGAATATTTAAAATTATAGTTTTTGTATTAAATCGGTCGGAGGTTTTTCCGTGTAGATCCCGATCCCGTGGGAAATTCCAAAAATCCTATCTTATTGCTCCCCTACAAACTCCAAGGAATATTCATGCCAAATTTCAGCTTCTTGTGTCCAGTAGTTTCGGCTGTGCGTTGTCTGTCAGTAACGGAAGCATTTTATATAATACTAGCTTTTGCCCGCGACTTCGTTCGCGTGGGAGGTTTTTCCCGCGTAATTCCCAATCCCGTAGGAATTCCGAGATAAAAACTATCCTATGTCCTTCCCAGGGTCCAAAACTATTCCCATGCCAAATTTCAGCTCAATCGGTTCAGCATTTCAGGTTTAGGCGTGAAAAGGTAACAGACAGACAGACAGACAGACAGACAGAGTTACTTTCGCATTTATAATATTATAGTTTATAGTACAATAGTATATATACTATATACTATTGTACTATATATAGTATATAGTATGGAGTATGGATATTGATGTATCGTGTATTTACAATTTACATATCTGTTATTATCATATGATAATGGATTTTTATACCGCCTTTACTGTCATAATCATAAACCATTTATTTGCTGGTCAAAGGTATACACAGGTGTTAGCATTACATTGAATTTCGTTCTCCTTGATAGATGAAGGAGAACGAAATTCAATGTAATGTATTTTAAATAAAAAATATTATTATGTAAAATTTGCATGCCAGTAAGGTCTACCTTACTGGCATGCAAATTTTACTATTAAGTTATAGTATAATTATTTTTAAAATTCGAAAACAAATTTGTGCCTAGTAGCTTTAAATAGGTACATGCATCACCATAAAATTATAATGGTTAACATTCAGTAAAAATTAAAATAAATAGTTCGTATGATAAAAATCAATCAACAAAGAATAGCAGTACCTACAATTTTATAATACAAACTAAACAATCAAGTATTTTAGAATTTAAGTAAAATTATTAAATTCATTTTATCAGGGCCATGTCAATACAGAAAATAAAAATGTCACTACAAGTCATCGTGTAAACTATTAAAAGATGTCATATTAAATTCATTTGATCAGGGCCATGTCAATACAAAAATTAAAATGTCAGTATCATTGTGTAAGCTATTAAAAAAAAATGTCCGCCGTTGTACTTTTTTATGTTGCATAAAGTTTTAACAAATAAATATAATAACAACGGCTTTATAGAAGGTAACAGCTGCATTAAACAATGAGGTCGATCCATAGATGAAAAAATACCCACCGTATAACTGATGAAACTGAAATGATGTTATGACTGAGAAAGAATCTTATTTGTTTTAGGAAAGACTTAGGTAGTGTACCCTTTTTTTTTTCTCTGGGTGGGAAAATCATTCAATGACTTTTCCCGCTCTGCGTGGAGCGGAAGGGAGTGTCAGAATTCTACTGACTAAAAACCCACCCTGTTCCTTCAGGTGCCCTTAAGTTCCGAGGCCGCGGTATGTCGTTAGAACATTCCCACAACCCTGGCAGGCAAATGAATCCTTTCTATGGTGATTTCTAAAGAAACGTGTCCTAATACTCCTAATCAATTTGATAAGACAGATAATAGACCTAATATTGTTACAGGTAAAGATGTGGTAGCTGTAGTGTTTATAAAATAGAAAAGCCTATTACAATAATCAAATATATAGTATCTGGTAATTTTTTTACGTTCCATTTTGCGAGTACATACTCACTTTAGCACCATAACAGACCCTCTAGTAACAGTAGTTCAGTTGCTAGTCCGGTTGACCGAACTACTCGTAACATTAGAAAAACTATAAAACAAAATAAGCGGACCGATGAATATTTATAGGCATCCAGAAAAGAAATGTTAATACCTGGACTTCATTGCTTTTATAATAAAAAATAAATTGATAAATTATACCATTGTATTGAAATGAAATGAAATATTTGTTTTGTAAATTGGTTATAAATAACACTTTTACATGTCATGTTTTTTGCGTAATAAGTTTAGTTTAGCTAGATGAGGCCGGTGTTTCCTAACTGACTACTCTGAGAAGAAACACCGAAACAAACTCAGAGGTCAACGTCTCTTTTAAAGTCCATACAATTTGTGTTGGTCGAATCATATGAAAAGCATGTAGGTTTATGTCTGTGGTGCTCCTTGAGGAAATAACCATACAGATTTGAGTGGACCTGTCCAGACAGTGTAAGCATTTTTCAGTTATCTTGTAGCTCAACTTAGAACTTAAGGAGCTAAACGATCTTACGAACAATACCAAAGTAAGGACATTTGGGTAGGCCACACAAGTACTCAAACTGCTTGACATCATTAAATAAATTATAGTGAAAGTAACACAAAGAAGAAACAATAACCTAGATAGTCCTCACATTTACAATAATATAAAAAAAAACAAAATTAATTGGATAATACAATACTTAAGGAAGCAAATATTTAAATCAGTAAAATAAAAAATCATCAATCAAAATTTATTGGCAGAGCTTGCCATAAATTGCTGCTTCTTGATTCTTCCAACTAAAACTTCTTGAAAGCAATAGACGAAGAACAACATGGATGTTTAATTAATTAATTTTACTTTAGATACCGCAACGTTCTAACACACTCCGGGCAAACTATCTAAACAGAATAAACGGGTGTTTTTAACTATTTCAAGCGTTTTCAAATAAGTCTGTGCAGCGATAATGGTGGAGCTATTTGCAATCTTGGCCACAGCAACACACATACTCCCCAAGAATAGTTTCTAACAGGAAAATAATTATGTTTACAATGTATTTTTTGCATTTTTCATATATTTGCCAAGATGCAACGTTCTGGAAAACTTCTCGTAGCAAATTGCAGTGCAAGTCGGCTGCTGCAAATATTTGAATTCAAACGTTGTGTTTACATCGAGAAATAAAAATTCTTAGTGATTCGCTACTCAGCCGAGAGATCCCAAGTCTAAATCTCAAAGAAATGTTCTCATGAAAAATATTGGCGCGGATTGTTGGTGTTGAATCTGGCCAATTTTCTAGTATATATCCAGTTGCCGGCTCAGGTACTGCATAATGTTGTTTATTGAACCGTGACGAGCCGTGAAAGCTTTCGATCCACTCGTGATTAATGTCGAAAAACGTTTTAAA
This sequence comes from Tholera decimalis, assembly GCA_943138885.2. Classification (NCBI taxonomy): domain Eukaryota; kingdom Metazoa; phylum Arthropoda; class Insecta; order Lepidoptera; family Noctuidae; genus Tholera; species Tholera decimalis. Next base: position 9,192,690 of record OW964552.2, on the reverse strand, counting down.
TGCTTCGATAAAAGCGATGATTTATACGTCTGGGAGTGTTTTTCACGTACAATAATAATAGTATTTATCGCATTTATTTCCATTTTATTGCTTTTCTGATATTGAGTTTAGATTAACTTTTACGACGTGTTCTACCTGTAAAAACTACGGATCGAGGCTCTTACTTATGACTATACGCAGTTTTTTTATAGTAGTTTTTTTTGTGTATTCCAGAAATTAACATAATATCAATTTATGTAAAAAGAGGTCAGTGGATTTATGTAAAAAGTCAAAAAATATATAAATTTCGAGCTGCAATTAATATCAACACGCTGTATGCAGTAACTCATATTTTATGTTTTTAATTTATCTTATTGAACTTATTTTCTTCTTTTTATAAGTAATATATAATTTATTTTTTTATTATAATTTGCAGAGAAAAAAAAAACAGGTGACATGTAGGTATTCCCTGACACGCTCAAAGACACCAGCAACAATTCGAATTCCATTCACCTTTCAAGAATCCACTTCCTTGAAACATCGAGTCGAATCAATTTGGCCAAAAGTTGAAGTCCATTCTGTAAATTAAACACTTCAAAGTAATCTTTACCTCCCGCCGCGTCCCTAGTCCCAAGGACGGAGGCGATCTGCGGCCGCTCTTCATTGATGACCAGCTCAGCTTGCTCGCTGTACACCGAGTGGACAGTGGAGATGCAGGTCAACCTTAGCTGGCCGCGCTCGAAGCTGTCTGGCCGCACCATGAAGGACAACTGACTTATTGAAGCCACCTGAAAAAAACCAAAGGACGCTCTCAGGGAATACTCGTAGTAGATACATTCTTGTGTGTTATTTGAAAATATTTGTTTGAAATAAAAAAAAAAAATAGAAAACGTTTATTTTTCCCACAAAAATGTTGCCCCACATTAGATAGGCGACGAGTTGCAAGTCTATCGGTTAAATTTCTGGAAGTGTGCGATGAAATTGCACAATTTAATTGTCTTTACATGGTGAACATCCCACTCATACGCAGAAAACGTTTTGGGAATACGTTCATTGTGCGTACAGCTAAGGAGTGGAATTCCCTGCCTGAGTCTGTGTTTCCTGATAGCTATAACCTGGGAGGTTATAAGTCAAGAGTGAATAGATTACTTCTAGGTAAGCATGATTCATCTTCGACCACATCATCACTTATAATCAGATGAGATGATGGTCAAACGCGAGCCTATTATTAATAAAAAAAGATCACTTGTGCGTTTGAAAACATATAACTTCATATACAACGTGTAACGGAAACCCCATATCTATCCAAAAGGACTGAAGACAACATCTGGTATGGAGTCTCTATGCACAGTTTCAGCTCAAAATAAGTGACTCACAAAATTGAACCTACATTGTTGGTTTCGTATGTTTGTACTATGCGGGTCATCACTTTCCACGTCACTTGCCAATAAAACGATAATTCTCTTCGTTCTTCTTAATTTGAAAAATTCGGATTCTGGTATCAATGTATTGCAATTTCTAATAAGTTCCACATATGTAGACATAGGATTACAAAACCCTTGCTATATCGTTTGTTATAATCCAAAGAAGCCGTGAACTTGGTATTTAAATATTTATTTATTTCTTTTAAATTACACGTTGTATAGTAACGATATGCCCATATATCCGGCCCACCATACCAATTAATTACCATAGTAATTATTACGTACGGAAAACGAACCCATGACACGCACCAGCCATTTGCTCAACTACTGCGCCAACTGTGGCGTCAATTTTGCTATACTGAAGCTTGATCTTCTGGCTATAGTACTCTTTACCCTTTTCTTTTTTTTTAGCTTGGTAAAATTATCAAATAAGTCCTCCTACCCCGGGCAGGGTGGGAGGGACTGTCAGACTTTTACTGACTAAAATCCACGGTGTTCCTTCAATAACCCTTTACGTACCGGGGTCACGGTAATGGGATAAGTCCCACGACCCCGGCAGGCTTCGGCCCTCTACAGGGGGCCACGTCATATTGCTGACGCTCTTTGAGGCGCACGTGGAACACAACGCGCCGTCGACCCGGGCATGGTCCATGGTCGGACAACGAGTTGCCCTTTACTCGCTGTCCGCATGCCCGCGCCTACGGTGGCCGGAGATCGTCGGCCGACGTCCGACGCCGTGGGCGTCTACCACTGCGGCTGGGCTGGAGGGAGGACGCCATCTTCTCCCTCACGCGGCCCGCCTCCTCCTTCGGAAGCATGACTGCTTCGCAGAAGGAGGCGACCGCTTCCCACTCCCTCTCGCCCCGCAGCATGGCCTCGACCAATGCCGGGCGCAAGAGGTCTCCGCCTATTGCCGCCGTGAGGACACGTCGGTGCTCTGCCTAGGCGGGGCAGTCTTGCACCGTATGCTCTACTGTGTCCTCAGGGCGACCCTCGCAGTGGTGACACCCAGGCGTTTGTTCCTTTCCCATCAGACACAGGTACCTCCCGAAACTTCCGTGTCCGGTGAGGACCTGCGTCATGTGGTAGGTCAGGACGCCGTGACGCCGATCTAGCCACTCCTCAAAGAGGGGTCTTACCGCCGCAACTGCGGCGTGCCCGATAGTACTCTTTATCTTAGAATAATTGTTAAAATTAATCAGTCTGTTAGAAAGTTGCTATCTGAAACACCAAAATCTCGCAATACGGAAACAAAGCTACACTACACTACTAAACCAAATTCTCTAGTCCAAACTTCCTGGATAGACCGAGTGAATCAATCTGCTTCTAGAGCATCACTCCATGTAAAACACTAGTATTCAGGTACATCCGGTTAGCCAGTCAGCCAACCCCTACAAATTTTGTGAACAGGTTAAGCAAAAGATGACTTAAGTCTCTTCTCAGAGTAGTCAGTTAGAAAACACTGGCCTTATCTAGTTTACATTCACGAAAAAGAAAATAGACGTGAAATAGGGTATTTGCACGTAGTAGTAAAAAAGGACGATGTTTTGCATATAGTTAGTTTAGATGCCAGGAAATTTAAACAACATTTTCATTACTAAAAATAATTCCACGTTTTTATATTTTCATAAAATAAAAATTATAATTTTTAATCTGTGTGTCACGTGACCGCAAACGCCAATTACGAAGTATGACGTCATTTTTCTCAAAGGTGTCAAACGTGTCGACTTGTCATACAACGAGATATTAATTTTGTGTTGAAAAAAACGTTCGTAGGTGCTCTTTTTGTGTTATTTTCACAAAAAGGCACTACACAATATTGGTAATATAATTTTAAACTCATAATGAAAGAAAGACGACAGAAATCCTAACCTCAAAACACTTTGTTGTTTGAGAAATATGACGTCATGCGACTTCGTGACAGCGATGGGTCTTTTGGCGGGAAAATATTTAATTAGAATTTTATTTTGAAGTTTCACCCTTGTTACCCAGTTATTTTTTACGAAAAACATTTTTTGTAGCTTAAATTTGATCAATAAATAAATCTAAACTATTTTTGAAAAATATGCAAATACCCTATTGTTATTTATAACCTACTAGCTTTTGCCCGCAAATTCATTCGCGTGGGAGGTTTTGCCACATGTATCCCGATCCCGTGGGAATTCTGAGATAAAAAACTGTCCTATGTCCGTTTCCTGGTTCTAAGCTACCTCCCTAACAAGTTTCAGCTAAATCGGTTCAGCCGTTCTTGAATTATAAATAGTGTAACTAACACGACTTTCTTTTATATATATAGACTAGCTGTGCCCGCGACTTCGTCCGCGCGGAATAGTGACTTTCGGCAACATTTTTAATTTTTTAGCAAATTATTTCGAAAATAAATCTCATACATTATTTGAATGTCGTATTTATTTATATCTAATCAAACGTCTTAAAAATAAGTTTCAAGCTTCTAACTTTAAAAATGACGTAATTTCCATACAAACTTTCATCCCCTATTTCAACCCCTTACATCCCTTTTTTCGCATTAAAAAGTAGCCTATGTCCTTTCTCAGGCTCTAGACTATGTCCGTACCAAATTTCATTCAAATCGGTTCAGTAGTTTAGTCGTGATTGCGTAACACACAGACAGACAGAGTTACTTTCGCATTTATAATATCAGTAAGGATTTGCAAAATAAACATCATTATTTCAGTTTTTTATATGTACCTATGTCTATATTGCCTACCTAATGTTATTTTAAATGTTATAAAATATTTATTTATTTATAACAATCTTACCTACACTATCATTACAGAAGACTAGAATATGATAAAGCGGCAATAGCCCTAATGGCTAAGGTGTCGGATTTGTGATCGAAAGGTCGCAGGTTCGAACCCAACCCATTACACGATTGCCATGAAATCAATCCAGACACAAGCATATTTAGCTCAGTTGGAGGGGTTAAAAAGATTGCTAGTAATATGAATTCTACTCATATTGTAACAACAAATTCTTATGCATGTATCTTTAAATATTGTAATAATTCTAGGAACGACATAGAAATAATTTAAATATTACTATTATTAAATAAATATTTAATCTGTATGACATTGCATTAATTTAATATTTTAAAGTATTTTATTAACCGACTTCAAAAAAAGGAGGTTTACAATTCGTCTTGAACTTTTTTATTTTTTATTTATGTTACCTCATAACTCGGAGACGGCTGGACCGATTTGAAAAATTCTTTTTACACTTGAATGAGTATACTTTCTAGTTGGTCCCATTGTTACGAAATCAGGATCTGATAATGGAATTGTTCAAGACTGCAATAGGCCCAGTGCAACGGTAACTGGGGTGTCCCAAACTTGTCCGCGATACGCGGATTCTAAACGTTGCTTAATAATGATAACAAGGTTACACAATGGCCTGCCTCTACTAGGCTTCGGCCTACAACAATAAAAACAAAATGTACCACTAACCTGAGTGCTGGGGACGCCAAGTTCGACCTTCAAAGGTCACGCCCTAAGTGTGGTTTGTATGTGATATGAGGTGAGTAATTGTAACGTGTGATGTAAGTCAAGTGTTGTAGAACGTTCTCAAGGCGCCGATCTCCAGATGGCGCGGTCACAACAGCATCACACCTAACTCGTTTCCAGCAAGCGCGCGCTACGCGTGGTAGGCAATAAGGCGATATGTTCCAAGAAATATCACTGGATTCTTGTTAATCCGAGCTTACAAAGTTCAATCAATCACTGAACACAATTAATCTGTTCATATCTCGTGAGATCCAATACGATTTACAACAAATTCCGCGTGCCGGCCGACCGACGACAAGGCGGCGTATAATTCAACAATATCCCGGGGTTTTCAACAAATGGGGAATACACTTCAACCAACAAATAATTCGCGACCCAATTATCGGTCTCAACAGGCGAATTCAACAATATTTTACCAATTACAATCAAATCAAAGTCCCAAACGTGCGGACATTTTTCCAACAAGCAAAGTCAATCTGTCAAGTCAGAGAGGTTATGTCAAGTCCACAGATAATTAATGTTGCCGGCCAAAAGGTGCGTTCTGTTTCACGTCGGACCGAACATCTACCCCCCCCGGACGGGCCTACCCGTCCGCTAATCAATTGGAAGTCTTGACAAGGTTGCAAATTCAACACAGCTTCAATGCGGCCAAATACCGTAGCTAGTTCCTCTAAGGTGAGAACGGTGTCTCCCAACAATCTCCGCCAGCGTCCCTTTGCCGCTTTCACCGCGGCCCCAAAAATACCCCCCCAATGGGGGGCAGGCTGGCGGGTCAAACAACCAAGTGACCCCTCGGCGGGCCAAACTATTACCAATATCAACCTGGCTCTCATTAAGGAAGGCGTATAGCTCCTTCAAATAGTTACTTGTACCCTTGTAATTCGTACCGCAATCAGACCTAATCAACGAAGGTAACCCACGGCGAGACACAAATCTTTCCCAAGTCGCCTCAAAGGCCTCTGTCGAGAGGGAGGTTACCAGCTCCAAATGTACTGCCTTGGTTGACAGGCAGACAAACACACAAATAAGCCCCAACAATCTTGCTATTACGAAGGGTGGACGTCTTCAACAAAGGGGGACCAACAAAATCCGTTACGACGCCAGCAAAGGGCCTCGCCTCATTGACGCGATCAGCCGACAAAATCCAAAATTCTCGCTGCAGAATGGCCAACAGCGCATTGCAACCGGCATGCGAGTTCTTAGTGTGACGATCAGTCACCAACAATTGTACCAAGTTCAGTTACAACAAGGGCAGGAGCACCAATTTTAGGGTAAGGACAACTCACAAGGGTGACCTCAAACCAGGTCCTTCCCTCAACAGTGGTGTCAGCCGGTTCGCCAATTCCCCAAATCTTGCCTGAAAGGTCGTTCACCTTCAGGCCAACCTGTCCCGCTAACCAAGACGACAAAGGCAACCCCGGACTCCCGTGCCCAAAATGGCACAGACCACAATCGAGTCACCCAAGGGTCCCCAGACCGTGACCGAGGCCGTTGGCAACAAAACCGTCTTGATCGGGGGGTTCCTTTAGCGGGGCAGGCGTCAATCTCTAAGTGATGTCTGGTCGGCGACCGATCGCCGCTTCCAGGCTGCCTTCGTTCACGACGAGGACAACAATCAAACCATTCGTCCGCGCGGTGTCCCAAGCCGCTCGCCATCACTGGAGGGGCACATCCCACCGAATGCCCGAATGGCGGAGGGCGCGACTCCAGCCGGGGACGTTCCGCCAACGGAGGGGAAAGGCAGCGGCGCCGACCCGGCCACTGCTGCCTAGCAGCCAATGCGCGTTCTCCCTGACGAGGGAAGACCAAATGGCGCTCGTGGGGCTCCCGTTCAACTTGCGCGGGGGGTGGAGAGCGGCGTACGGAATCGCGGGTCTCAGCCCGGTGCTCGTCTCCGGGGTACCCCCCCCTGCGCGAACCCCCCTCAGAAGCTGGTCTGCTGGAGCGGTTCACGTTGGCGCACAAAATCTCAAGGTGGGACCCTTCACAAATTCTACACGGGCGGGGGTCGGGGCAGTCCCGATGAAAGTGGGCCCCCAAGCACGAGAAGCACAAACGGCGTGCGTTGACAATGCGGCGGCGGGAACTTACGTGCAAATTCAAAAAGTCCCGGCAACGCGCCATGACATGCCCCGTTGCCTTACAAAAGTCACAATGATGAGGACTCCGGGCACCAACAAAACGGGGGGCGGGGCGATCATCAACAGGCCCTCTAGCCCGAGGACTCCGGGCGCCAGCAAAACGGGGGGCGGGGCGATCATCAACAGGCCCCCTAGCCCGAGGACTCCGGGCGCCAGCAAAACGGGGGGCGGGGCGAACATCAACAGGCCCCCTAGCCCGAGGACTCCGGGCGCCAGCAATACGGGGGGCGGGGGGAACATCAACAGGCCCCCGGGCCCTAGTCCGTCCCTGGTCTCTGGGCTGAGAAGGTAGTGGGGGTGACCCCGTGGCGCCACGAGTGTTATCCGCAAACCGACACTCGTCTTCCAAAAATTTGAGGAGGTCGTCAAAGGGGGGAAGATGGGTGGCACTATCCCCACCATACTTCTGCTCAAAACGTGACCTCAACTCCGCGGGGAGCAACTGCAGCACTATGTGCACCAACAAGTAGGACCAATGTTCTACCGGTAACTCCAAGCGTCTCAAAGCGTTGGTCGCTGAGACCAACGGATTCAGCAAGTCAGTGCGCAACGTCGACGCGCTGACAATGGCCGGTAGCCCCAAAATCTGGTCGATGTGCACATCAACCAGGCAGCGCTTGTTCTGATACCGTCGGGAGAGAAGCTCCAGAGCGGTCGGGTAAGAGGAATCCGTCACCGGCAAGTGCTGCACCAAGGCTCTGGCTTCGCCCTCCAGGACAGACAATAAATAGGCCAGCTTCTGGGCAGGTCCGAGGTCCGAGCGTGCATCGACAAGACTCTCAAAGAGATCTAGGAAGCCCAGCCAGTGGTCCAAGCGACCGTCAAAACGTGGCAGCTCCAGGGTGGGCAGCCTACTCAATAGTCCAGGGCCTGCAAAAACAGGGGTCTGCGGCTTGGCCGCATCAGGCACCCGGCTCTTCAAAATTTCCCGCGCTCGCAGACATATGACATCCCCCAGGTGGATAATCTGGTCATAGTCACCCAAAATCCTATCGCGGGCCGTCTGATCCATCACCCCCAAATCCACGTCCATGATGTACTCGTTGAAGCGCGTGAGCGCAGCATCAGCTGACTTGATCCTCTCAATCACTTGCCCATACCGAGCAAGGGTGAGCTCTTCCAATTCCACACGCTCAACAGTTGCAGCTGCCGATGTGAACCATCTCAACTGTGAGGTCAATCCCGCAGCAGCCTCCCTGACTGCCCTTAATGAGGCCATTGCAACAATCAAATATTAATACAAAACAACAATCAACAACCAACAATCAAATATTAAACAAACAGCAATGACTTGTTAGCCGGCCAAATATATTCAACAAAATAAAAATTCAAATTCAATTATTTCAAGTCCAAATCCAACCCTGTACTTATTCCAAGTATGAATCTAGCTTGCTAAGGATGGCTAGTTACAAAATAAATAACAATTCAATGTATATATTGTGCAGGATCACACCAACAATTAAATACAACAATTGAAGTATAATATTGAGCCGGAGAATCTCTATCAACAATCCAATAATTACTATAAATGCAATAACCAATACACACAATTCAAGTCCTATTATGTTAGACTATGTGTAATTATTATTTAGATAACCTTTCAAATTCAGATCAATGACATTCAATTATCAATTGCAACAAATACCAAACAACTTTTACAACAATATACCAACTTATGTACCAAATTATGTACCAATTATACCAAATTATACCAATAATTCCTAATTTCACAAATAAATCCTACCTGTCAATGCAATGAAAGAGGCTACAATACAAATTACAAATACAACTTCAATTAGATAGCCCGGATGACATGGTAATATATTCAAAACTTATTAAGTTACAAGTTATGTTAAGTAATTAAACTCAAGTTTTAAGTTTTCAACAATATTCAAAACTTCCAATTAAACCAGTGGATCTTATATTATAAGAGCCGCGCTTCTGCTACCAATTTTATATTAAACCACGCTCTGCTACCAAATTTGTTCAAGACTGCAATAGGCCCAGTGCAACGGTAACTGGGGTGTCCCAAACTTGTCCGCGATACGCGGATTCTAAACGTTGCTTAATAATGATAACAAGGTTACACAATGGCCTGCCTCTACTAGGCTTCGGCCTACAACAATAAAAACAAAATGTACCACTAACCTGAGTGCTGGGGACGCCAAGTTCGACCTTCAAAGGTCACGCCCTAAGTGTGGTTTGTATGTGATATGAGGTGAGTAATTGTAACGTGTGATGTAAGTCAAGTGTTGTAGAACGTTCCCAAGGCGCCGATCTCCAGATGGCGCGGTCACAACAGCATCACACCTAACTCGTTTCCAGCAAGCGCGCGCTACGCGTGGTAGGCAATAAGGCGATATGTTCCAAGAAATATCACTGGATTCTTGTTAATCCGAGCTTACAAAGTTCAATCAATCACTGAACACAATTAATCTGTTCATATCTCGTGAGATCCAATACGATTTACAACAAATTCCGCGTGCCGGCCGACCGACGACAAGGCGGCGTATAATTCAACAATATCCCGGGGTTTTCAACAAATGGGGAATACACTTCAACCAACAAATAATTCGCGACCCAATTATCGGTCTCAACAGGCGAATTCAACAATATTTTACCAATTACAATCAAATCAAAGTCCCAAACGTGCGGACATTTTTCCAACAAGCAAAGTCAATCTGTCAAGTCAGAGAGGTTATGTCAAGTCCACAGATAATTAATGTTGCCGGCCAAAAGGTGCGTTCTGTTTCACGTCGGACCGAACAGGAATCCTGGAGAAATCGAGGGAACTCTTCAAATATTATAGGCACACCTATAGCGTTTTGGGTATTTCTTATAGTACCTTGAGCAGTTGCTTCCGAAAAGTACCATTTGGGAAGTTGAACTGATGATGAAGACCACAGATGGCCACTGAAACTTCTCAATAATAAGTATTTCGTGGATTGCGATTCGATTACTTGAGTACGGATGTTAAACACTTTATGCTCGTCACTATGCATATGGTGATGTAGAGCTGATGGTCAAATACCAGGAGAACTCCTCAAAAATTAATGGCTATGCACAGGGAAAAGCAATATTTTGTAAAAGATGATAAGTTGTTGACATTATGGCTTTTGTAACTAGATAAATTACAATCCGATCCACTAAAAAGCGTGAAAAAAAAAATTTCCTTCCGAAATTAAAGTTATTTTTGCCTTTGTAGTGTTATGGAATGTTATGATATGGAAGTCGGTTCTATTTTTTGATAAAAAATTTTTTTTTGTTTGTTTTTATTTATTTGTGGATTGTATTTTTATGATTGTATACATTTTGCAGGTCTTATGGTGGAATCACTTGAAACATGTAAATTATAACACCATTGTAACAGTGTTTTCTGCAAAAATAAATGATTTTATTTGATTGCTAGTTCTCTTAAAAAGATCCAAGAATTATACATAAATTATGGAAAAAGTATTATAATAATTATTGTATATCCACCTTATTGGACGTCTCAGCGGTGGGCAACGGGTCTGTGGCGTCCTCGTCTATTGAGCTGTCGTGATGTCTTGGCGATGGTAACACCACTGTGTCTTGACTCGGTAATAGTTCACCCTCCTATAAACAAACAAAATTGCTGATTTATCTCTACTAATATTGTAAAGAGTTAACTTAAAGTCACGCAACCAATTTCTACAGTAAGTCGTTCGCAGGTCAAGCAGTTCGGCTGTGGAATGCTCTACCCGTGTTAGTAAGACAAGCACAGTCTTTCAAAAACTTTGTAAAAGATATATATATCTCCCCTTAAATTGTTTTATTACGTATGTCTTTGTTTGTATGATTGCTTTTATATTTTATATAATTATGTAAATAAAACACCGTGGACTACCCGCATATTTATTTTCCCCTTCTGTGTCAAATCTGCGTATCTTTCTCATCATATAGTGATCAATCAGATTTCAGATCCTAATGAAAAAATCTTGAAGAATGAGACTCAGTTTCATCCGAGATAAGAAGATACCGCGTACCTAACTTAGTGTTTTGTACCAAGTCACTACGCTATGGTAAAACGGGATATTTACCATGTGTAATTGTTGTTTCGAGTTGAAAGTACATCCGCAATCATGGCGCTTGCAACAGTGCCGAAATATCGGAAACTCGAAACAATAAATACACATGTCAATATCCCGTTTAAAGTTCTAATGATACGGTTAGTGACCATGTTATTTGTTGTTGTTTGTGTAAACCACAACCGTTGCCAAAATAAAAAAATTTCACCCTCAATAATGAACATGTTCACGGCGGCGAGACGGTTGGGGGGCGAGCAGCGTGCTTCATCACGTTATTAATCAATGTCAAAAACCAATTAGAGAGAAATATTTGATGTGAAGGTTTCTGTTTTCTATATATCAATCTTGGTAATCTTACATAACATAACATGGAGTTTTTTTAGGACGGACTTATTGAGGTTTCACAATTAATATTTTACTCAAGGGATTTGTTCAATATTTTGATTGACATGACTATTTCTGTTTTCCCGTAGGTGTCGTCAAAGGCAACTGAGGGATTATTGCAGGCAGGTTGACTGTATCCTCTTATAACGTAGTAACAAAATTTTGGAGAACTAATCCTGTAGCCAAGTCTGGTCCTACGAAGCAGGACACGAGTAGGTACTCCAACACTATTTTATGATGGGCGTATGTTTGTGGCCCATTGTTACCAGCGATAAAGTCTTATCAAGACACAACTCCACACTGCTCATTTTCTTTTTTAAAGAAAGATGATTAAGATAAAATTGGCCAAGTGCGAGACAGACTCGCCCATGAAGGGTTCCGTAGTAGTAACTACGCCAAATAACTGTTTTTCATAGCATGAAATATAAAGTTACACTTGCGGTTTTTAGCCAATCTCGTTCAAACTAATTTTCGTTGAAAGTTTTTATTAAGAACTACAGCATATATATTTTTTAGATATTTTTCTCTATTATAAAAGTTAGAGGACACACATTTTACCACTTTGGAAGCATATATCTTTTAAAAGATTGACTTTAAGAAAAAGTGGTTTAGAAACCTCATTTACATTTTTAAAGACCTGACTATAAATACCATACACGTATGGGTGGGTTTGATGAAACAAAAACGGAAAGCGGTTCACAGAATACATAGGTAGGTACCTACCAAGTTTCACATGTGTAGTCTTAATAGTTTCGGAATAAAATGTCTGAGACATACGGACGGATAGACGTGACGAAACTATAAGGGTTCCGTTTTTTACCATTCGGCTACGGAACCTTTGGGTCACGCGAAGTGTCAACTAGGCGCCTGGATATTTGTTTAAATAATTTGTGAGCACTCGGACCCCACGATTCCAAATCTCCACCCCAAACGGCTCGAAAATATAACGTCCAACAAGGGTATTATATTTCCGTCGCTTGTGGTTCTCAGCGGCTGCAGCGGCAGCGCCAGCACAGCAAGACGAGCTAGGAAGATGGGATGGTGCAAGAGTATCGACACAAGTTGCATCCCACACTAAAGCCCTACCCATCTTCCAAGGAAATAAAGACATGCCGTCTTTTGCCATCGTCGCGTGCCAGGCCATTGGGTTCTAATACAGCCGGAATGCCGACGGTGACAAGAGCTCGTTGGATAATGTCGTTAATATGCGCGTGCCGTGCTATGCGACCCGCGCTACGGTCACATGAAAGGCCGTGGTGTCCGAGGCTGTTGACAACTTCGCCACAGTGGCAGCGAGCGATGAGCAGAACAACAGGGAGCACCTAATTGAAGGGAAGCAGCGAGGCGGAAAGTAGTATCATCAAACAAGGTGCCCATGTTCGACGACGGTGGTGCCTGAAGCCAGAGACCCGACTCCCATTTACTCACAGCCAGCAGGCGCGCACGCTCTGCAGCCGAAGCAGATGTGGCAATAAGGTCACTCTGAACTGCTGTACAGAGCGGCTCATCCCACCGCCTCTGAGATGATGGGTTGTCGGGTGGATTTAGATTCTCTTCAAACAATTTTGTTGGAAGTGTTTTTACAAATTACCTACATTAAGTAGGTACCTATCTGTCTACTAAACCGATAATTCGATCAATCATAAACGCAAATGAAAAATAATAAATGAATAGTTTGAAAAACACTAGAAATACACGCTTTTATAAATGCGTAAAAACAAAACATTTTTTGTAGTCTCAGTTTACTTTGTGTTGCTGTTTCTTTTTTTGTAGTTTTTGCTATATTATTCCCACGAGTAGTGAACAATTAAACGGTCGAACCTCCCAGAGGATTTGAAAGTGACATCTATAAAAAAATAAATCTATGGATTATGCGGTAATTCAAAAAGGTTAAGAAAACCGATAACGGATTTTCTTTAAGTTTGTTATAACCTTGAAACCTGATCGCGTTCAAAGTCCATTACGTGGCCTTTCTCACAAGTGCAAACACGACTATGATACGATATTCTATCATGGAATGCCTTGTCATCAATCAGACCTTGAAACCTAATCATGGTCCAAGTTCATTATAAGACTTTTATAAGAAATCCAAAACAGCTATGATACGATTTTCCATCATGAAGTTCCAGTTTATATCTTCCGGCTCCATCATCAGATCAGTTTGACAGTACCAAATTATTGTATTGTCATCAGAACTACATAAAGCTGCTAATTTTTATTACGCTACGACCCTTGGAAGATGGTTAAATTAGTTACCTTAGATCCCATTACATAGTTAGTTACATACAGGTCGACCTAATAAAAGCGTGTTAACTAACAATATCTATAGCCTATAAAGTAACTTACTCTGTTCAGTCGTCTTACAAATTACCAAGAACAAATGTTTATAAATACAAAAACAAACATATTTTCTAATTATCTACGTAAGCTTTTTATTACCAAATATTCATTATTATTTGATGTTATTTCAAGTATTTCTTAATGAGCTCTCTCAGGATAAAAGATTTTCTGGCATAGAGAAACGAGTAGGTATTAATTATGAAGATCTTTGGTATTCTGCGAAAATATAATAATAAAAATAGGCTCTATATCGTACGATGAAATGATGATCTTAGTATGTATAGTGGACTATCCTAATCTTACTAATACCTACTATAAATGTGGAAGTTTGTATGATTGTAAAACTTGGCACATCCGACAATAACACCTAGACTACTTTTATCCAGAGAAAACTCCCGTTCGCGTAGAGTTTCAGCGTCTAGATAATAAGAAAATTACAAAAAAAATATAAACATTTTGAAAGCTGTAGTTAAGTGTCCTGTAATTATTTTCTTCGTATTGACCTATGTAACTATAAACATGAATTACATACTATTTCTAAAAAAATATTTAATTTCTTAAGCCTCCATTTACTTGTGGCCAGTAAAAGACAGGTGTTGACTAAAACTTTGACAAAAAAAACTTAAACCATGATTTTTCAACTACCATTTTCTGTCGAACTATCCAGAGGGAAATTCCTGTCTACATTTTTAAGGTATTTCGTGTAAAAATATTCCATACCTGTATGGTGTCGACAAAGGGCCCAAATGCCTTCCAGGGGCTAAATATTATGTTGTTGTGATCGTCCACTGGAGTGGCTGTACTCCTGTAGGGGTGGGGGGCGTCGATTGATACCACAGGACTTGGCAGAATCCTCTGCTGGATTACTGGCTTGCCTTGGATCTGTTAAAGAAAGATAATTTTAAAATAAATAAAGGTTATAAGTATACACTTGTTGAGGACGGATGAATGTTTGTTACTCTTCCACGCAAATATTACGGAACAGTAGATAGTTGAAATCTTGGAATGACACAAAGGCTACTTTTCATCCCAGATTTCCCACGGGATCGGGATTTACACGGAAATACCCTCCCATGGGAACGAAGTAGATACTAAATAATATTTATCACGATTCTTAGATTATACAAAAAGCAGGCTAGTCTGTTAGTGAAACACATGGGACATGGACAACAATCAGCATTGGGTGCCCATTATCTCCCTTACATAGCAGGCCTCTGCAGTGTAAACGTTGATATTACGCTGATTATGACATGTTAATTAATCAAGAACCCGAAATCATCTCTTGTTTGTTGTGAAAGAATATAAACACTCCCTGTGTTTATACGTCAACTAGCTTCTACCCGCGACTTCGTACGCGTGGGAAGGTTTTACCGCGCAAATCCCGTTCCCGTAGGAATTTCGGGATAAAAAGTAGCCTATGTGTTATTCCAGGCTGCCAACTATATACTTACCAAATTTCATTCAGATCCGTTCAGTAGTTTTTGCGTGAAAGAGTAACAAACATCCATCCATCCTCACAAACTTTCGCATTTATAATATTAGTAGGAAACCAATCAATCTGCCTACCGAAGCCGACCCTTTCTTTTCGGTGGAAATATCTTCAAATGAACTCCCGCGCTGGGTGGAGCAGAAGCGAGTATCAGAATTCTACTGACTAAAAACCCACCCTGTTCCTGCAGTTTCCCTTACGTTCCGGGGCCCTCGGTGTCTCGTTGGAACATTCCCACAACCTTGGAAGCCAAATATATATTAAAGTCGGTTTTCTTTGTATCTTTGCAGCTTCCAATCTCACCGAATGCAGTGAAGAACTAGTATTTTTACTGGTGCATCCGCCTATCGGATCTCCACAACCCAGTTATTAGGCAATGTCAGATTGTATGACAGCTGACCTGCAACTATTGTCAAATTACAGCCGGGTTCAATTGCTTAGCGTGCATATCGGCAAGGTGTCTTAGTATGTAATGGTCGCCGATCCAACGACAGGCCTATATAAGCGTTACAAAATCTTCGACCCCTTGTGGCTATTATTATTTAGCTGTAAATATGTCGATATCGAAGTTCCAAAGAGGCCTGTTGGTCTAGTGGTCAGTGGCCCTGACTGTTATGAGCAAGGTCGTGGGTTCGATTCCCGCCCAGGACAAATGTTTGTGTGATGAGCACGATCATTTGTTCTTTGTCTGGGTGTAATTTCTCTATAATATGTATGTATTTAGAAATATATATGTATGTTTATCAGTTGTCTAGTACTCATAGCACAAGTTCTGCTTAGTTTGGGACTAGATGGCGTTGTGTGAAAGTTGTGGAATATTATATTATATTAAAAATGTTTTGACAAAATTCTCCAAATGACTGAAAAACAATTTCTAGAAAAGAACACAAATGTATGCCAAGAAAATTAATCTTTCATATTCGAAATAAATTAGGTCAAAGCAGTCAGTGTGTCTGGAATTAATTATGTATGTAGGCTGTAGCTGTCATTTTCGTAAGACAGATACAGGAAAACGTTTTAATATTCCACCTGAACATTTGTAATCGTTTGTAACGAAGTCAACGAAGTCGAAGATTAAAAGGCTTTTCCTGTAAATCATTGCAATTAATTATAAATTTTGAATATGATTTTTCGTGAATATCAATTTCGGGAGGTCGCTTTGATTTTTTTAATAAACCTGTACCTTGGCTTTTTAACCGGTTCCTAATTTAAATATTCAAATGGAATGGCTGTGGCGCAAATATTACTATTATTAACCTTGTAGGTTAATAATAATGGGTAGGGTAAAAGCCGGATAGTTGCTTCGAAGGGATACATGCCTCAGTTTCGAATGCACTATAGTATATAATGCGCTTATTGATAGTGTTAGCTATTAATCATAATTAAAAGTGCCCCCACATAGGCCTCAGTGCCACATAAGCCTTTCAAAGGCTTATGTGGCACTGTAATTGCACATATTTTGTCCGTGTGAGCAAATATCTTCCGCGGCTAAACTTTGACGAGCGTTGAAATTATGTTAGTAAGTAATTAATGTATAATATTATTATTACTGATAAAGATTACAGTAAAATGTTTGTTTCTTTGCATGCATTAGGGTTTAATTTATACTGTTTGTATTATACTGTTTGTGTGTATTTTTTGTTAAATAGTTTTCATTTATTTCGCAAATACAAAAGGCAAGTATCCGTACCAAAAGGATAGTTGCCCTATTGACTTTTGCGGATAGTCGCCCTGAGGCAACTGCACTTATTACTGGCTGAGAACAAACAGAAAACCAAATTAATTTTTATAGATCGCGCTGGCAAGTACCCATGATTGTTTCCAGGGTATCAAAAAGGTAAAGACTTACATGAGAGCTCAAGCAATGACGGTAGTAGTGTCCCAGAGATCAAACGTCGTATTGCTATGGTTAAAGACGCAATGACTCAACTGCATGTTAATTGAAAAACCGTAGCCTCAGTTTTCAGACCAAGACTCGACGGGTAAGAGCTCTCATCCTTCCCATTTTCTTGTACGACTTGAAAACATTTACCATACCAGAGAGGCGAAGAATATATTCATTCGAGATGTGGTGCTGGAGGCGAATACTTACGATACCCTGGACGGTTAAACGTACACATGTATCTATAACTGTCTCAACTTCACAATAATCCGCCTCCCTTCTTTCATACTTTGGCCACATAATGCGGAGAGGGGATAACAGCTTGGAGAAACGTATCGTTGTTGGCGGAGAAGAAGGCAGGAGAGCCCGAGGTCACTCCCCAACCAGATTTTCTCACCAAGTAAAGGATGTATGAGCCTCAAAAATATCACCTGGCGGTGAGGGCGGCGATGTCCAGGGACCGGTGGAGGACCTTTATCAAAGCATCAGAAGCCAGTGATCACGATCCTCAGTAATGAGGAAACGATAAGAGATTAATACACGTTTTTTTATATCTGAAAAAAGCCTAGAGAGGCATGTATTCTCACATGAGGCAATTATCCCCCGAAGCGTTTTTGACGTTAGGCTACTATCCGCTATAATCCTTCTTGTTAGAGGTCAAATAAAACTCAATTTAATTAAAACCAATATCATTTATAGTGTAAAAAACGGGCTAATATGGAAGATTAGTGACTAATAACAGGTCTGTTTTGAAAAGTGGTGCAACTATCCGGATTTTACCCTATTGCGCAAACGTAGACATTTTAATATAGGTTTAAACCCTTTGGAGTTGAAACATTAGGTTCATGAGGTCCGAGTGTGAATTGAGAATTTTGTAAAATTATTATTATACCTTTATTTCCAATATAATCATACATATAAATTACATTTTTTTTAATTCTCTAAACAAAAAAAAACATTTATAAATATAAAAAATAGTAGCCCGTCAGTATCGGGAACAGGGTCCAAGCTACCGACGGTCAGGGCTCCATAGAGAGGAACCTCCTGACGATACGCGCCATGTCGAAGAGTACCGCTTTCTGAAGCAAGCCCTTGATCCAACCGCCTAACGAGAGCCTCCTGAGGTCGAGGCTCTTGGCTATTAAGCAATTGGCTGAGATGACTATCCGTACAATGTTTGCCGAGTTCACATCCCACAGGTCGACACTCTTATGTGCCAAGTCAAGATACTTGATTTGCTTAGCTTTCTCAGCTTTCACGAGGTTCTCGTCATGCGGGATGGTTATGTCGACAATCATGGCACGCCTTTCGATTCAGTCCACTACCACTATATCAGGCTTATTGGCTACAATAGTCCTGTCAGTGAAGATGGACCAATCCCAGTATAATGTGACATGGCCGTTATCGAGAACTGAGTCGCTTCCGATTCCACAAGAGAATATTTCAGAGCAAGTTGCTGATGAATTATCTTGGCTGCAAGGTTGTGCCTGTGCAAGTACTCTCCATTAGCAAGACGAGAACAACCAGAGATAATGTGGCGGATTGATTCACCCGGACGGTGACATGCCCGACATAATTATGTCAACCGTGCCATGTTTCACAATAAATTTCAGGTAGTTGTTCGTCATGATAACTTAGTCCATAATTGCACAAACAAAACCTACGGTTTCCCCAAAGAGGTCACCGAAGCGCAACCAAGCTACGGACGCTACTTGGTCTACGTCGGAACCATGTAGGGCCCGGAAAAAACGTCCGATTATTAAATTCTTTTTATTTTTATTATTTTTTTAATTTCATTTATTATTATTAATCCCTTTACTTTTATTAAATTATAAATTAGTATCCAATTACTCGACTCTCCATATGACCAGAATGGTTGGTCTTTTTTTTTGGTCATGGTATCAGCATTGACATTAAAAAATGCAACGTTTAAAAAGTTCCAGGTTTAGATATCGACAAACTATAATTATGATGCCCAATGAATTCCTGCCCCTTATTTTTTATGCACCTGCAGGTACCTACATAATTTATTATTATAAGAGCATTTGATTGTAAATATTTTTGACATATAAATAAATGTCTTTGACACGTAAACAAGAAGACATCCAAAAAATAATTGATGGATGTAACGTTTCATGTACTTATACAAAAACAAACTTTTACTGAAAGACCTTACCTTAACTATTAAAGTATTTTAATTAGATTTCGGAGGCCCTCAACCCTGGTTTCAGAGAGTAAACTATGTTATAATAACCTAGCGATAACTATAATTATAACCGCTACCATCTAACAAAAAATATGAAAGGAAACTTTGCTAGTTTTAATTAACTATCGAGTTGACGTAACGGCCGAACACCCTTCGCCCAGCATCCTTTGCGTAGTTTTATTTATTTATTTATTTATTAAATGACACACCAACGACTTATTCACTAAATCGAATACATATAAAATTGTTACAAATACTAATACTGTAGTGAATTCATCACTTATAGGTGTGCACAGCACTTGTATAAGTAATTAAAAAAATATATATTAAGCAAATTGAGATCATGATTACATTAATTTAAATTACATTGAAAAGAGATAAAAAAATACATTCAAATTAATTAATTAAACATAACAATGGAATGTCAACCACTTAAATTAAAATACAATAAATACGTATCTCTTAGAACATAATGCCAATGAAAAATATAAACGATAATTTTTCTATTATACTAATTAAATTATTATCAATACAGATTAAAAGTAAAAATAAGCTAGGTAGGTCAAATTACAATACATCAAATTCAAAGGGCAAATTATACAAGTAGAATAAACAGGGTCATATTTAATTTAATAAACGTATTATGAAAATTAATTCTAAAATTAATCGTAAAATATATTAAACGCAGTCAGAGAGTCAAGCACTGAGAGCTTGGACATACCGTCTGAATTCATTCAGACTGTTCGAAAATATATCCAAGTTGTTGGCACGTGTGCTCAGTTTGTTGTAACTACTCAAAAACCGGTATAAAGGAGCGGAACGGCCAAGATTTGTTCTATTTTTAGGCATTTTAAATGTTTCCGTTTTAAAATTGGATCTGTAAGCGGTACGACGGGGCACGATTAGACTAATTTCTGAAACTAACTCCGGTACAATTGCCAAGTTATGGACAATCTTAAAAAGCAAAATTAAGTCCGAGCAGCTTCTTCGTTGCTCCAAGGAACTCTTTTTAAAATGACGGAGTCTTTGAGAATATCCAGCTTCACGATCACAGTTCTCAGTTCTGTAGCGCAGATATCTCGTAAAATTTTTTTGGATGCGCTCTATTCTGTCGATGTGGACACGGTAAGTTGGATTCCACACGGGAGATGCGTATTCCAGAATACTCCTCACCAGAGAGTTGTAGAGAACCTTAAGGGTTCTGGTTGACTGAAAGTCTTTGCAAGTCCTTTTCACGAAACCTGACATTTTATTTGCTTTAGCAACGATGTTGTCAAAATGACTTGCAAAAGTAAGTTGGCTGTCAAGTTGGACTCCCAAATCACGAATGGTATCAACTCTCTGAAGAGTTATGCCATTTATGTGATATGCTGATGGCTGAATTAGCTTGTTCCGTGTAAAGGTTATGTGATAGCACTTTTTGGCATTGAGAATCATCATGTTACTGAGACACCACTCGTGAATTGCGTCCAAGTCTTCCTGGAGCAAGGCAATATCGGTACTTGAAACAATCTCTTTGTATATCTTTAGATCGTCCGCAAACATTGAGCATTTTGAGTGTTTTATTGAGTGTATGATGTCGTTCACAAATACCAGAAAGAGAATAGGACCAAGATGAGATTCCTGTGGTACCCCAGAGATGGACTGATAAAGTGGTGATTGATAGCCTTTTGTAACTACTCTCTGCTGACGTTCAGAAAGGTATGATTCAAACCAGAGTAGCATTCGACCATGCATGCCACAGTTCTTAAGCTTTTGTATTAAGAGCGCATGGTTCACTTTGTCGAATGCACTGCTGAAGTCAGTGTAGATTGAGTCTACTTGTACACGGGAGTCCACAGATTTGCTCAGATCATTAATGTAGTGAACTAAGTTGGTGGTAGTAGATTTATTGGTACAAAAACCATGCTGTTGTGTAGCCAGTTGAGTTTTAAGTAGTGAAGTTAATACGGGACAAACTAAAGATTCGAACAGTTTCGAGAAAATTGAAAGGAGCGATATGGGTCGATAGTTTTTTACATCATCGACCTCCCCTTTTTTAAATACCGGTACGACGTGTGCTATTTTCCACTGCGTGGGGAACTTAGAAGACATAAGGGACTTGTTATAGATTATTTTTAGGGGTAAAGATAAATATTTGGCACACTGTCTTATGAAATGTGGTGGCAAGCCGTCGGGCCCTGGACCTTTACAAGTATTTAGTTTATTTAATTCTTTGAGTACGTCTCGCTCTGTGAAGTAATGGCTTCCCAATGCAAGCTGCGGGTAGTTTTTACACTTCGTTTGTGCAGCGAGAGTACCAGCTGGAGATACGAAAGTTGAAGAAAAGTGAGAAGCGAATAGTTTACTCACATCCTCTCCAGAAGTAGCCACGCTCTGGTTCCAATGCATCTCAGATGGAATGTCATTTGTCTTGACTTTTTTGGCCTTGACAAATGACCAAAATGCTTTCGGATTAAGTCTTATGTTCTTTTCAGTGTTATTGACGTACGTGTTATAACATTTTTTAATCATCACTTTAGAACGTTCCTCTAATAAACGATATTCATATTTGTCCCTGGGATTCTTGTATTTTTTAAAACGAAGTCTTAGTTTTTCTTTTTCGTTGAGGAGTCTGATCAAAGATTTAGAAAACCAGATAGGGAATTTGTTATTGCGTGTAACATATTTAGGAACGCATTCATCTACTATTCTATTCAAATGTGTGTATAGCGTGTCTACCATTAAGTCAACGTCCGTCAGATCCGACAGCAAACGCGTCCAGTCGATGTTATTTAACCTCTCATTTGCGAGAGCGTAGTTTGCCTTCCAGAAGTTATGTTTGCAAGATCCCTTACTTTTTAAAATCTACATAATTTATTATTATAAGAGCATTTGATTGTAAATATTTTTGACATATAAATAAATGTCTTTGACACGTAAACAAGAAGACATCCAAAAAATAATTGATGGATGTAACGTTTCATGTACTTATACAAAAACAAACTTTTACTGAAAGACCTTACCTTAACTATTAAAGTATTTTAATTAGATTTCGGAGGCCCTCAACCCTGGTTTCAGAGAGTAAACTATGTTATAATAACCTAGCGATAACTATAATTATAACCGCTACCATCTAACAAAAAATATGAAAGGAAACTTTGCTAGTTTTAATTAACTATCGAGTTGACGTAACGGCCGAACACCCTTCGCCCAGCATCCTTTGCGTAGTTTTAAATTAAAACTTCGTTCTATAAGTAGTTATAGAAGAATTAATTGTTTCAAACTTGTTTACAATATACAGACTCGTAAGTCAGCGTTACTAATGGCTCAGTTTTAATTATGGTTGAAAGTCTCACCTTTGATTGGTGGATAGAGGACGTTTTAGCTGAAAGTTATTGGAGATTATTTTAAGGGCGTCTGGAATTATTTATTTGTAGGTGTTAGATTAGAACAATGTTGTCTTTTGTCTTCAATGCTAAAGCTTTATGAGCAAACCGTACCCATACCAAGAAAAGGTTTGTAAAATATTTTTGTGCGGGCTGCTAAAGGGTAGAATTTACTGCCGAAGTCTTGGTTTCTTAATACATTTATTAAAGATTAGCTAGAGATTTAAAGATTGGGCGTTATAATTACTAGCAAACGTGCGCCCTTGTCGATTAAATCTTCACTTTCCATTATATCAAGTAGTAGTCACAAGTTAATATACCTAGCCTTCTCCTAACCATATATTCGGATTCAAATACATCCAAGTACCAGTAATTGTTATGTAAATGCAATATAAAATATCATTAAAAAATCCTTTCATAAATAAAATATTTTCCTGGGATAAAACTACGACTTTCCTTTAAAAATCTTTCCCTCAACAAAACCGAAGTCCCCTTTAAGTATCCTATATTTCTCTAGATTAGAATAAAAACCCTTTACATCCAAGGCTAGACGGTGATCAGTCAACGTTATATAGAGTCCAAGCGTCTCTGGATAGCGACGATAGAGATGCGCCCATGATTGAGCGTTACATCGCTCATCGCAGACAGAATTTACCGTTAGAGATGGGCTATTGCACCTTTATCGAAACTTTAGGGATTTCAATCTATTTTGAAATTTTCAAAAAAAGAATAGAATTCGAATTGTATATATGAAATTATTGAGTAATTTAAATAAAAAATGCGTTACTGTGAAACCACACGTGTTTTTATTTACATTCCTGAAGTTTTAATTGCCCTTGTGCGTGATCGTGATTAATTTCTACTAAGAGTTTAATTAAAGGCTACACTGCCCTATTTTCAGATTGACCTTTAAACATTTGTTATTAATCAAAATTCTTTTCAAAAAATGCTAGGAATCTGAAATAAAAAACCATTTTCAAGTAAATACTTTTGAGGACTCTCAAAAAACGTGGGTTATAAAATAAAATGGAGTACACAATAACAATAACATGATTGTCTATTATTTATTTATCGGTAGTTATATATCGATAACCACTTAATCCATCACTAGTTACAAGCAAGCTATGTTGGGGTTTATTATGAGCGGAACTGTCATCGGATGCCTATTACGTCCAATTGCCTCATAAATTTCAGTTCCAAGAGCCTACTGTACTGTAAAACATTGTTTTGTGGTCCATTGCTGTTTTACTGCGGTACTGTTTATGTAACTTCCGTTGAAAGCTGTAATGAACCGCAAAGTGAAAACTGAGTACCGGATTTATTAATTTGGGAATGGTTTATGTTTGGTAATTTGGGGGATAAGTTATGTTCTTTTCATGATATCATTTTATTGAGAGATGATAAATTATTGGAATAAGCCTCTTATAACTAACGTTCAATTTCCTTTGCGCACTCTTAGTGACTGATTCTCAATCAGAAGAAAGAAAAAGTATTAGAGGGAAGAAAGCAAAATAACACAAACTTTGAATAAACTAGAAAACTCAGCTATTGGTCATTTGACTGTTATTTATTAAATCACTAGCGACCCGCCCCGGCTTCGCACGGGTGCAATGTTCATATTAAATATACTATAGAATGTCTTTATATACATCGTTGACAGCCTTTTTGTCATTCGACATACATGTTCTCTTTAGTAATTACTCTTGAAAGTGCGACACATAATTTACCATGGGAAAAACATTCAACGTTCAAATCTAAGCAACATAGGCACGCACGCCGCCGTGCCTCCGCGGGCACCGCGCCGCAACCGTTATGTCCTTGCATTTTATAATATTTTGTATTTTTATAACATTTCTGTAATATCTTCGAAACTATTTATTTAAATTATATTCTGTAAAGGGCAATATTAATTTATATTAAATGCACAATGTATTTATGGTACTTAATTGGATAAGGATTAATGCTGTATTGCTTAAAATTGCTTCGTAAAATAAGCTCGTATTTCTCGTAAAAAGTAAAGGATAAAAATGGTTGTTGTGGGTTATCTATAAGAGATAGACAAATGCCATTGAGGACTTTTTTGTTGACCTTTTTAACGTGTACAATACTGTACTACATTATTTTGATCTATCTCGTAGGGTTCAGCCAGCGTTTGCAAAGCAAGCGCAAAAAATGTGTTTATTTGCGACATCACATTAGAAACCTCAAAAATTATCAGTGTTCCTCTACTATATTATGCATGTTATATACTTAAAAACCTTCCTATTGAATCACTCTTTCTATTGAAAGAAACTGCATCAAAATCCGTTGCGTAGTTTTAAAGATTTAAGCATACATAGGGACAGACACAGGGAAGCGACTTTTCTTTATACTATGTTAAGATTAAGATAAAGTACATAATTATTATAGGGTAATTTATAGAGGCACATAGGGAAAATGAAACCCACGGCTTCTCTCACATACTGCACATCCGCACTCTATTGTCGAAATATTTCATGACCATTTTGCATAAAAATTGTCTAATTTCCTCTTTTAATGAACAAGTAGTTCCAAATTTCCTTATATAGGACTTCAAATCACGTCATTAAACTAAATCTGTGTAAAATCACATTATCTAGGAAGTTAATTCTGATCACCGACACAAGAGAGTTCCATGTCCAGAAAATGTTTTGCGCATCGGTCATAATTGAATAAAAGACAATAAAGTATGGTATGTGGTACCGTCTTATTGAAATCAAAATATACTGGCCACATTAACACCTTATGCAATTGCGAAAAAAATGAACTATATTATAATCATATTACGATACAGATCACCAGTAACAATTATTAGTCAGTCAAATAGCAGTCGACAGTCAAATGCGCGATCATGACCCAGTCATGATTATCATTTACAGAAAAAGTAAAATGATGAAAATAATTGTGACGAATAAAGAACCTTTTCATTATAAATTGTTTTTCTTTAAAAGTCGACGTTTACAATTTTATGAAAAAAGGAATTCAATCCCTGAAATTATTATTTGCCATTTCTTATTTTCTGATAACCATCTGCGTTACATAAAACGCATGTACAAAACTAAAAAAATAAGTATGTAACTGTAAAACAAATACCATTTTACATAAAATATTATATCAAGATTATAATTATGCGTAACGTTTATTCGTTGTTTAAATCGTTAAAGATCAAATTGCAAATAATTATGAAAATCAAAAAAATATTACAATCATAGTTTTGAATTTGGTGTAACGAAACGTTTTGAAGCACTCAAGTCAGCTGTCAGTGTCAATAACAAAATATCCATGGATATAGAATTCCGATATCTAAGAAAATATCCGTTGGTATAGTGGTCAGTGGCCCTGACTGCTATGCGCAAGGTTTATTAGTCAGTCAAATAGCAGTCGTCAGTCAAATGCGCGATCATGACCCAGTCATGATTATCATTTACAGAAAAAGTAAAATGATGAAAATAATTGTGACGAATAAAGAACCTTTTCATTATAAATTGTTTTTCTTTAAAAGTCGACGTTTACAATTTTATGAAAAAAGGAATTCAATCCCTGAAATTATTATTTGCCATTTCTTATTTTCTGATAGGTAACCATCTGCGTTACATAAAACGCATGTACAAAATTAAAAAAATAAGTATGTAACTGTAAAACAAATATCATTTTACATAAAATATTATATCAAGATTATAATTATGCGTAACGTTTATTCGTTGTTTAAATCGTTAAAGATCAAATTGCAAATAATTATGAAAATCAAAAAATGATTACAATCATAGTTTTGAATTTGGTGTAACGAAACGTTTTGAAGCACTCAAGTCAGCTGTCAGTGTCAATAACAAAATATCCATGGATATAGAATTCCGATATCTAAGAAAATATCCGTTGGTATAGTGGTCAGTGGCCCTGACTGCTATGCGCAAGGTCGTGGGTTCGATTCCCACCTAGGACAAATGTTTGTGTGATGAGCACGGTCATTTATTCTTTGTCTGGGTGTAATTTATCTATAATATGTATGTATTTAGAAATATATATGTATGTTTATTAGTTGTCTAGTACCCATACCACAAGCTCTGCTTAGTTTGGGACTAGATGGCGTTGTGTGAAAAGTTGTGGAATATTATTATTATTTCTTTTCATGCTTTGCATTTCTCCCATTTAAGTGGGGATTTCAGGCACAGGCCGAAGCCAAGTGCGTATATATTTAAAATTTAGGTATTTAGGAATTTTCGAGTTAACCGGCATGTATTTAAAATGACTGCTTTTTGCAGTAGGAGGTAAGTGGATGGGCTAATATTTAATTAATTTAAACTATTGTGAAGGGTTTTTGGTATTACTCCAGTACTGGACAATATGACGGGAATGGTTTTGGTATGAGTAATGTTCCATTGCGTTTTGAGTTCTATGGATAAATCTGTATATTTTGTTATTTTCTCTGAATATGTGCTTATAAGGTTGTGGATGTTGCATACAGCAATATCTATGATATATACTAATTTCTTCTGTTTATCTAACATTGTTATATCTGGTCTATTATTATATATGGTTTTGTCAGTTATTATGGTCCTGTCCCAATATAACTTGAAGTTTTCGTTTTCTAATACTGCCTGCGGTTTATATTTATAATATGGTACTTTATCTGTAACTAATCGCTTTTGGATGGCTAGAATTTGATGTATTATTGCAGCAACTTGGTCGTGACGGTGTTTATAATCTGTTTGGGCTATGGCTCTACATGCACCTGTAATGTGTTGTATGGTCTCTGAGGCACCATGACAACGTCTACAGGTATCATTTTAGTTGGGTCTGCGAATTATATATTTCTGGTAGTTGCCTGTATCTATGACCTGATCTTGGATGCCAATCATAAAGCCCTCAGTTTCAGGGAAGAGTTCACCTCGCCGCAGCCATGCGTTCGATGCTTTAATATCGACATGAGGTTGCTGCAAGTCGAGACGATGTCTTCCGTGAAGGGATTTACGTTCCCAAGCTGCAATTTTTTGAATTTTGTTGGTTATATGTTCATTAGCTTGTAATTCGGTAGAGTGTAAATTAAGTGGGGTAAACTTATTATCTATCTGTGTAATTGCAAAGTGAAGAGGTGATTGTTGCGCTTTCTGTATGAAGAATTTTCTTAAATTGGTAATCTGCTGGTTGTGTAAATTAATTATATCTATGAGACCACGTCCTCCTTCATCTCTCGGTAGTGTAACTGTTTGTACACAGGATCGTGGGTGGTGCTTTCTATTTGTGGACAGAGATGTATTTATTATTACTTACTTTGTGTTTATGCTAGTTATGACGGATTGCGATTATTGTTTGTGATTTGGTGAACGATGTTGCGGTGTAAATTGTTACCTGAATGAATGTTAAGACACATTGTCTTCATTACAAACTCTTGTTACTTCGTGGGTTGTTGCAACAAGTATGTATAATCATATGTATAATAATTTATTTTAACAATTATGTAGCTACACCACCTAACCTATAAATCAATGTTATTGTTGTTTTTATTTTTAAACGAAAACCGTAAGTTTTACAGGTTTTAGGACAAATGTTTAGTTATCAGTAATAAATATACAATAAGATGCTGCATATTGTATGCTTGTTAATGACTTTTATTGAGTGGGGCAAAAGTGTATAGAGTGGCTGGCATTTTCCTTTCATTATTTTTAAGTTCAGTCACGATTAAGTTCAGACACGTTGTTCTCGTCGTGTAACTTTAAGTATTTCCAACCCCCTATAAACTGTTTAATTTTCTAAGCCTTTTCTCAACTACGTATGTTGAGGTTAACTTCTATTTATCTAATTAAATGCAGCTGAGTACTAGTGTTTTACATGCAGCGACTGCCATTGTGACCTCCACAACCCACTGGGTTGTGGAGGTCACAATGGCAGTCAACTGGGAAACACGATACCCCTTGGCAAGATCGTTGTCAAATTTTCTAGTTTCTAACAGCTTATGGTACGAAAGAATCTTGGTACGTAATGAAAGTTACTTATCCACAGACTGAAATGAAAGACATCTGTGACATCAATGAGAGCGCTTTACTGCACAAAATGGTGGCAATTTTATATTCTATTTTTATTAATTACAATAAAACCGATAACCGGTTTTGGGTTTTTGAGCTTAGAACAACTAGATTTTTAGAAAGACTCAGTTACGCAAGAATGTTCTATATGTATTTTTATATTTGTGTAAATGACCTAAATATTTCTGAATCTGATATTAATTAACACAGATATTATTTTACATGCGATGCAGTAGATATGTATTTAGAACATTATAAAACAAAGCAAATACTCTCAATTCCATTGAATTCAGTATCTAACATACCTACTCGTAAAATACGTTTTTCTATTGGAATCTAAAAACAAAGCCCCAGCCTTCAGTTGTATAAAAGTAAGAACTGAAACACATCCCCTATTATCGGTAATCCATTCCAGCTTGTCCAATTTATTTGGGATTAACGAGATTGTTAAGTATATTTGGAATTGGGTATACCTAATTGGAAAAATACTGGGTGGTAGATACTGATAAACAGACATAATTTCGTCGAAGACACTGTTGACTGAATTCTTTTATTTTTGTAGGTTTTGGTGGAAGGCTACTCTAATGTGAGGTAACGATAAAATGGGTTGATCACTATATCAAGTCCTATGCTGAAAAATAATACTATTTTAGTAGGTATTCTGGATATATCTATTTTAATGTTCAATTAAATAATCAATAGATAGTAACACTAGCAGCATTTAAAGCTGCATTGACGAAAACAACTACTTATATGCTAGGTGTACGTCTTTGATTTTATTATTTTACGCATAAACAGTCAAACAATACATTTTCTGGATCATTCACGCCCACTTCAGGGTTAAAATTTGATCAGAACTTAAATAAAAACAAAAAATCCACAATAAATATTTGTAAGTACGTTTTATGATAAATTGAGGAAATTATCATAAATAAAAGAGGAAATTATATAAAATTCTTCTGAAGAGGAGAGTGATACCGAATGCCTCTTCTGTACTGAACGCTACTCCAAAGACAATAAAGGCGAAGGGTGGAAGAGGTGCGTTGTGTGTCTTAAATGGGGACATGAGGCTAGTGCGGGAGTAGATAGTGACGATGAAGACGACTTTACTTGCGATATTTGCCTTTTTAGTAATCAATTTGATAGCGTGTTTGTAAAATGTTTAAGGTCTATTTCTAAGTTTCTGATAAGAAAATTATTATTTTTTAAATGAAGAGTTCATTAGGGATGAGTATTATTTGTGTTTTTTTTTTTTATTTAGAAGAAGAGTTTATTTGTTTACCTATTGCTTGACTAAAGTCAGAATTTTAATTTGATTCCAGATTTGACATTAGCTACTGTCATTTTGTGAAATAATGATACCACATAGTGTAGTGATGAACACAAAAATCGATAAACAATCAGTGTGTGTGTCATCAGTGTGCCAATTAAAGACTAAATTATTGATTTTTATTTAAATAAATACATAATTATTCATAATAATTATGTATTAATTAGTAATCGCTGCTCTATTTTATAAAAAGTTAATATTTATAAAGTTATAAGTTTATATTAAAAACAAAACTTATAATAAAAGAGCCTAGATAGTTTTCAGTATTGGCAACCTGTGCGCGCTCGTGCAGCTATCGCCATTTTGTTTATCGTGTCTGTCGGCTTCATTCTCCCAGTCTGACTGCACGAATATCTTATTTCATTGCGAATCGATATTTTGTTATTTTGTTGGGTTTTTGTTAGTGTTGTTACGTTGTGCTTGTTGTTACGTTTATAGTTTTTTGTGAACTTTGAGTGAATCTTTTTGTTTTGGTTTTTCATCAAAATGGATCCTCAGCCAAGTACATCACAAAAAGACGTGGATGTTTTCTTGTCTCCAAGAAAAAAACGTCCACGAAAAGCTTTCACTGTTACTGAAAAAGTAATGATCCGCAACGCCTACAAATACGTGAAAAATGAAATTTCTGCGCAGTTGGAGGCCTTTGAAGTTGTGGAAGAAAATGAATGTATGAGCAAAGTTGCTGACATATTGGGAATAACCTCACGCTCTGTTTGTAACGTTTTGAAGGAAGTAAATAAAGGTGCGCCGCCAACTCCTCCTAAAAAAACTGGACCAAAGCGAAGTTTCAAAGATAAAATTGATGAATTTACATTCTCTGCAATACGAAGAATTGTTCATCAGTTCTTTAACCGAAATGAACCTCCAACCATTGCAAAGGTTAGTCAATCAGTCAGACAGTATTATTTTATACCTACATCTTTTATATATAAGTAATGATTCCAAGCTATTATAAAATTTACTATTTTAGATTTTACAAGTGATGAACGATGATTCAGAAATGCCCAAGATTTCCAAAGACACCCTCAGAAAAATTTTGAAGCATCTTAATTTTAAATTTGTTGCACGGTCACGCAAGAGCACACTTATTGATCGAAATGATATAATAACATGGCGCCAGCGTTACTTGCGATCTATATGTCAGTTTCGACGAGAAGGGAGACATAATATATTATCAAGATGAAACTTGGGTTAACGCAGGTAAGGCTAACATTTATACACAAAATGAATTTATATACATTTTACATTAAATTTAATAGTAATATTGAATGTTCATGTAAGTAGGTACTATATTTATTTTAAGGTCATACTGTAAAAAAAACTTGGGTGGACAAGAAAGTCACATCATCTCGACAAGCGTTTTTGGAGGGACTGACCGCTGGATTAAAAAATCCATCTGGAAAAGGCAACGTCTCATAATTAGCCATATAGGTAGTGAAGAAGGCTTCCTGGAAGAGGGGCTCATGATTTTTGAAGCAAAGAAAAATTGTGAAGATTACCATGATGAGATGAATGCAGTTTGTTATGAGGAGTGGTTCGCTGGAGTCTTACCAAAATTAAGACCAAACTCAATTGTGGTGATGGATAATGCACATTACCACTCCCGAAAATTGGAAACGGCACCAAAAATGAGCTGGAAAAAAGCTGCCATGCAAGATTAGCTTTTAAATAAAAATATTCATTACGAACCAGATATGATTAAAGCTACGCTTTTAGAACTGATTCCACATAACGAGTCTTTTAATAAGTACGCTGCAGACGAAATGGCAGCACAACATGGGATCACGGTTTTAAGACTGCCCCCTTACCATTGCGAGCTAAACCCTATTGAATTGATATGGGCGCAGGTAAAGGGGCATGTAGCTCAAAATAATAAAACCTTCAAATTGACAGACGTGAGAAATTTATTTCAGGAAGGCATTCAAAAAATTACGGCTACCGAATGGTCTAAATGCGTATCCCATGTTGTCAAAGAAGAGGAAAAAATGAGTAGGCTAGATATGTTAATTGACAATATCACAGACACATTTATAATAAATGTTACAGAAAGTGACAGCGATAGCGATAGCGATAACGGCGACAATTTATAAAATAAATTATTACCATAATACATCTATCTGTTTTATTTGTCATGTTCCTTCATGATCACATTTTTTTTATTTATTTCACACACAATTATAAAAGAAAAGTCTCAGATCGTTAATTAATCGCCAAAACTAAATTATCGGTTCAGAAATATTTAATTTCCTGATATACTTAGTTTACTAGAGTAAAATTATAAACGAGAAGAATCGATCCGGAAATATTCCATTTCCATATCGAATAATTTCGCAACGTCACTATTTAGTACTTGTCATAACGTTGCAACACTGAAATTGACAAATCTGGAATCGAATTAAAATTCCGAGTATAGGTATGTTGTTAATTTTGCAAACATTTTAAACGTTTGTTGCAATGTTTAATGTTTAGTTCTGTTGATTGTGTAGTAGATAATTACAAAAAAAAAGATCTCTAATGAAACTAGAAGACTTGCAAAAGATTTGTGTAACTTGCTTACATACTTAAATTGTTATGAACAATACATACGATTAAAATAAACAGCTGAGTGTTTTATTTCACTGATATTTATTACCTTATGGTATAAAATGATCCCTGGGATTATTTTACCCCTACCCCAGGGATCATTTTATACATAGGTGTGTATAAAATGATCCTTTACTAAACTTTAACAAAAACCTCTAATACAAAAAAACTACATACATGTAATAAAAAATAAGTATGCAGTTACAAAGTGAAGTGAATTCGCTACCTCCAACAATAGAAATCTTGCGATTTTACCTTCAACTTTAGCCACAGTTAAGTTTTTCCCTTAAGGGGATCATTATACCTCACCTTCCCCTACATATGTGTGTTTTTACCCGACTGCAAAGGAAGGGTTACGTTTTTCGCGCGTATCTTGTATGTATGTTTGTAATATTCTTTATTAGGTACCTCATATCTCCAGAACCACTGAACGGATTCACATAATTGAGGTATCGTTAGATTTGTCTTAGCAGCCCACGTGTTCTTAGATAGGTGACATTTGAAAAAATCAAACATGGCGTCTGTGCGAAGTAATTAGAGTCTGGCAAACGAAAGTAGACACTCGAATTATTTGCAAAGTTTTTATATGGCAAAGCTATACTAATGTCAAACTCAATTTTCAAAACAAGATGGCGTGTTGTTGGTGATTTGTTGTGATCTTGTTAATAGCGTTTATTCAGCGAAATAAGAACAAAACTATTAAAAGTGGAGTACGAGAGATGTTGTTTCGCATGATGTCTAAATATCAAGAAAAACAACAGGAGAAAGACGCCGAATTCAAACAAAAACAAGATTGTTTACGTGTGGTGTTCGATTTCATAGTTAGTATGACGCTACTAAGTTGATACTTTGTCGTAATTCACAATTTATATTTATTGAGGAAAAATATTTATCTATTTTGATTCACATTCATTTTATAGAATGTTAAACATTATGTTTATTTAACATACAATTGAATGTTGCATGGTTTTTTAACATTTTATTTTCTTTTATAGAAAATCTGGTGCATGTAGCAGGGGTTGATGAGATAGTGAAACCTATTGAAAAACTTACGGATTTATAGTTGAAAGATAGGATAAGAACCCAGAACCAGTACTTGGATAAAATAGCTTCAATCACTGGTAAGTTTTTACTAGGAGTACATAACTTTTATAAAGATATATAAAGATATATAAAGATGTAATAGAATTCATGATTTGAAAACCTAATCATTTTGTTTTACCATTCTTTACAGAAGTGAGCGTAACTACATTAATAAGAATTAAAAAGGAAGGTGCGCGTAAAGGCCATATAAACCCACAGTGTCCGACATAGATAGTTTCGACATAGATGCTATTCGTTACAAAATTAACGAATTTTATTTCGTTAGAAAACAAGTTTAAAACGAAACACACCAGAGTCAGTATATGAAGCTGATGAAATTCTGAAGCAGAATGGGCACGAGGTATTGCGAGTTCCCCCCTACCACTGTGATCTAAATGCCATTGAGTTAGTATGGAGTTTGGCAAACGAAAGTAGAGAATAAAAAAGCGCGCAAATTTAAAAAATATCAGCATAGCAACCCCAAAACTACTATGCAATACCTGGAATAACTTTATTTGATACTTTAGAATTATGTATTTAATTTGATCGGAATGAAAAAACTTTTTTGCAAAAAAATAAAACCGACTTCCATATCAAAACACTAAAAAGCCAAAAATAATTTTAATTTCGGTAGTCGGTGTTACTGGTTTTGTATTTTCATTTTTTTCACACCGCCTTCCGAAATTAAAATTATTTGTAATAGTGAAAAAAACATTTTTTTTTTCGAATACCACAATATGGGTATCAAATTAAAGGGCTTATCACAAGGATATCAATAAGGCATATAATATTTATCATTAGTGTAATACTAACAAAAATAATACAAAGAGAAAGTTTCAAAATATGGACTTGAGCTCTTTCACTTTCTGAATCCGGTGTGGTGCCAATGTGACACGACCGGGAAAAGTAAAAAATTGTTAATTAATATTTTAACTGAAAAGTAGAAAAAAAAAGTTATTTACAAAATCTAAAAAACCGGACTGCTCAACTGAAATGCAAGGAACAAGCACATTTTTATTTTAAAAAGTGACAAGCAGGCGGACCCGTCAAATTTAAAAAAAATACGTACAGTTGGGTCCCGCCTGCTCGTCACTTTTTAAAATAAAAATGTGCTTGTTCCTTGCATTTCAGTTGAGCAGTCGGGTTTTTTAGATTTTTTAAATAACTTTTTTTTATTTTGAACCTGCTATGTTATCTTGTCACCGGCTACGGTTAATTGGCAGTAGGATAAAGTTTAATTAAATTTTAAAAAAAGCAATTCTGGCCGCATTGTATTGTTTACCAAAACCAAACTACAGCACCAAACAAAAAAAAACTTATTCAAATATTGTTTATTTAACGATTTCTCCCCGTATTGAACGTTACAATAATTTCGTTCTACCATGCACGGTTTGATTCGACGCATCATTTTGTCACGTTAAATGGTGCGAAATGGTAAACCTTCTTTCTGGAAGTATTTATCTTTTTGGAGTGCTTAACCAGTAGGAGATTATTGAAATGTATTCTTGACATGCACGCATTTGACTAATATTACTCACAGACAGCGGTCGAAGATGATTTTAACGCTGTTGTGGACAATCATAGATCAAGCTTGCCTAGACTTTTGGAGATAGGACCTAGGACATAGGAGCACAGGAAAAACCGACCCATGGAGAAAGTATTCCCAAAACGATTTCTATGTATGATTTAAAGCATTTTTGCCGTTATAATGTTCCAAATTAATGTTGAAATTTAGATGACACACTATTCAGTTATGTATGGAAAAGATATCTGTGTGTGTCAGTGGTAAGTTGGTGCTTGTGTAGTTTTATCGCATGGAGTAAGGTAAAAGCCGGATGGTTGTCTCAGACGGATACATATAACACGCCTCAGTTTCGAATGCACTATGATACGCTTGTTGATAGTGTTAGCTGTCTCGTGTGTTGAATATTTTTATTACTGATTAAGATTTCAGTATTTTTTTGTTTTTTTTTCCATGCATGCAGGGTTTAAATTACACTGTTTATTACGCTTTATTGTTAAATACTTTTTATTTATTTTGCAAATAGAAAGGACAAATATCCGTACCAAAAAGTCCACGTAAAAACCTGCCTATTTATCATCTGTCTACGTCGCATTCTTTCATACTTTGGCCACATAACGCGGAGAGGGGATGACAGCTTGGAGAAACTTGTCGTTGTTGGCGGAGTAGACGGAAAGAGAGCCCGAGTTTATTCGCCAACCAGATGGTCTGAGCAAGTAAAACATGCATCAGCCATTATCAAAGGAACGTTTAGAGAGAGAGAGAGTACTTACTAAAAGGTTGAATTTAATAAAATCAATATAATAAATACTGATTACTTAAATTAAAAAGCGTCAATAGCCTAATGGATAAGGTGTCGGACTTGTGATCGAGAGGTCGCAAGTTTGAATCCCACCCATTACACTATTGCCGTGAACCCACTCCAGACACAAGCATATTTAGCTTAGTTGGAGGGGTTAGCAAGATCGCTAGTATTGTGAATTTTACCCACATTGCTAGTAATCTTTAAAAAAAAATCATACAAGTTTGTTTCCATCTGAATAAATCCTAGAGACCACATGAGGTAAGTATCCCGCGAAGCATTTTTGACGTTCTACTACTACTATCCGCTATTAGTAGTAGACAAGTGTCCCTCTTTTTTTCAAAACCAATAGTATTTATATAAAAAGAACGTGCTAATACAGAAGATGAATGACCAATGTTTCAATATACACTTTGAATTCAACATTAAAAAGTACGTCTTTTTAATAACAGGGCTTTTTTGAAAAGTGGCGCAACATATCCGACTTTCACCCTATATAATTAAATACTTGAAATTTTAATGTTTCTGATAATTAATACCATGAGAGTATTTTAGAGAAGCAACACCATAAAATCGTGGTTACGACCGCCTCAATAGATTTGTTCCTCCGTGCGACCGTGCACCGCTGCACCGCGCGGCGCCGCTTTGTTCGGCGCATGTGACGATCATGGAAGCGTTTGTTTTTAGTAAACTGTCCCATCACGGTGTCACGCGTGACGAGAGTGTAACGCGGTCAGCGTGACACTGGCACGTACATATATTAGATGGAAGCCGTTATTGAATTTGTAATTGAAATGGTTTTTTTTTCTGGGTTTTATGGGGGAAGAAAATATTCAGAAGAGAGAGATTAACACTTTTTTAAGTATTTTATTACATGATAAAATTTACAAGTGATATACACAAATAATAATAATAATATTCCACAACTTTCACACAACACCATCTAGTCCTAAACTAAGCAGAGCTTCTGGTATGAGTACTAGACAACTGATAAACATACATATATATTTATAAATACATACATATTATAGACTAGCTGTGCCCGCGACTTCGTCCGCGCGGAATAGTTACTTTCGGCAGCATTTTTAATTTTTTAGACTAATTATTTTGAAAATAAAACTCATACATAAATAAGCTATTTACAATATTTTACTGCTAATAGCTTATTTAAGTACATTTTTCTAATCAAAAGTCTAAAAAATAAGTTTCGAGCTTCTAGCTTTAAACATGACGTAATTTCCATACAAACTTTCATCCCCTATTTCAACCCCTTACAGCTCTTTTTTTCGCATTAAAAAGCAGCCTATGTCCTTTCTCAGGCTCTAGACTAACTCTGTACCAAATTTCATTTAAATCGTTCAGTAGTTTAGGCGTGATTGAGTAACACACAGACAGACAGAGTTACTTTCGCATTTATAATATTAGTCCTTACTAATATTATAAATGCGAAAGTAACTCTAAAACTAAGTGATGAGCACGATCATTTGTTCTTTGTCTGGGTGTAATTTATCCTTATAAATTACACCCAGACAAAGAACAAATGATCGTGCTCATCACACAAACATTTGTCCTGGGTGGGAATCGAACCCACGACCTTGGGCATAGCAGTCAGGGCCACTGACCACTATACCAACAGGCCAAGGCAAAAGTAGATTGTGCAGAGCAGTGGTAGGCCAGTAGTTACCAGTACAGGCAGGCCAACTTTGTGAATGAATTTGTGAGTTCTAACGTAGGCAGTCACATTACACAAGTTTCATCATCACCACTTTTCTCAAAACGGTGAACAAAACATCGTGAGGAAACCGGTGTCTCCTAGAACCGAAAAACCACCAACACGCACTGGAACCGCGTGGTCGATTACGGCACATTCCCTTTCATAGTAAGGAGGCCTGTACCCCAACAGTGAGAACCACGGAATAGATGAATAAGGTTGGGATGGTAATATGGGCGTGGTGAGCCCGCCACATTTATGATACGAAAATCATAGCTCGACCGATTAATTCATTCACCGCGTTTAGTGCGCTTCGGATTACTTCGGAACACAGAGCTCTGCTTTAAAATGCCGTGTTGTGCAATTATAACCTGTAAAACAAAAAGTAAGTCCGCAAGTATAGAGCGAGGAGGTATATCTTTCCATCAGTAAGTCGAAAATAACATTAAATTACAATTTTATTTGTAAAAAACATAAAAATATTCTGATCACTATGAAATCCCAAACATTAACAACATTATTGCAAGAAGTTACAAAAAATATATACATTGCCCGATGTGTACTCGCTTAATCACAGTCAAACTATCTGTTCAGTTTTGTGGGACATTTTTGTAAATTATAAAATACCTTGTACCTTTTAATTAATAAAATAAATAAAATAAATCAACGCAATGACCAAGTCCGTTTACAATGTATTGCATCCTCTCACTTCAACCATTGACGTTTCGTCCTTTGCTCTGATTGGCCGTGATGCACGGCGCATGTTTATCGACAGTGAGTTACAATCAGTAGCAAGCTCTCGATTTAAGTGTGTGTAATTTATTTGTGTGCGTAATTCGCATACGTAACGTGCCTCTTGCTTGTAGTTGAGCTGTGGGAGTGGGAGACAAGCGGCGACACGCGTTCTCATAGAAATCAGGAACTATTTCCTTTCTAACCTCCTTTATCTGTTCTGTGGTGAGAACGTTATTGGCTGATTATGCTGTTTTATTCATTTTATTTTATTTTATTTATTGATTAGGCACTTCAACGACTAAGGCATACACAGAAACCACAAACAGTTGTAGGTATAGTAAGCACGTCACTTATAGAAGTGTTCAGCATTCACAGCATTTTCCTTTTACATAACATTCAATTAACATTATACTTACGTTACATTTCTATTCAATAAAATTACACTAAAATAACATTTCTAAAACTTTAAAATTACACTACAATATCATTTCATTACAATCATATTAAAATGTGATCGATAATTATAATTTTTAATTATATTTAATCAATGTACGCAGATGAGTGTTTATTTAACATTAAGAATGGCACGGGACATATCTATACTAATATTATAAAGCTGAAGAGTTTGTTTGTTTGTTTGTTTGTTTGTTTGTTTGCTTGAACGCGCTAATCTCAGGAACTACCGTTCTGATTTGAAAAATTCTTTCAGTGTTAGATAGCCCATTTATCGAGGAAGGCTATAAGCTATATATCATCACGCTAACACCAATAGGAGCGGAGCAGTAATGAAGAATGTTTCAAAATCGGGGGATTTTTTTTTCTACGGGGACGAAGTCGCGGGCGGAAGCTAGTGTTATAATAAAAGGTTGATAAGAGGAAGTGAATGAAAGTGAATGCAATCGTTATAAGATGTTTCATATATCGCATACGTCTTGAGATTCAAAGCTGGACTCAAGATTAGAACAATATTGACGGAAGGGGTTTGAAAATATGTCGATGCTACTGGTCCGTGCAGCGATTTTATTATATTTGCCAATGAGGCGGTTCATGGGTGCAATGCTCCCAAAATTAGTACGACTTGCGGTAGTCGCAAAGGTTTTACTTTCATGACTAGTTCTAAGAATTTGCTGTCATGTAACTGAAGATACCGACTATGACCGAAACTGCTGTCAACTCTGTTAAATCGGTATGGACTTTTCTCAACATTCGGCTTTCAGTCTGATCAGAAACATCTGAATACAGCACGCCTGCCAATCGGATTTCTACTTCCCTATAATATCAATTTAATGTCTTCACATACATTCTCTTAAAATATTGTTTGCTCAGACAAAATTAAATCAATAAAATATTAACTGATGCCCGTTTTGTCCAACGCAACAATAAGATTTTTGCGCTGTCAGTTTTTGTAAGAAAGAAAACCTTCCCATTTTTTTGCTTATCGCAATCGTATCGGACAGCCGAAGAAATGTTCAGTTGTTACTTTGTTTGAAAATATAATGTTTATTTACTTTGATGTTTGGGGATGCGATACTTTATTGACGTCACAAATGAAAATAAATCGCTTTTTTGTAAAAGTTTTTTTTCTATTGTTGTGTGTGCGGTGGGATATATTTTTTTAAGTCTTTGAATGAATTTGAAAATACAAATACAATTATATATATTTGTTGGTACAAAAACAAACAGTTTACAAAAGTTTGTGTACGTTAACAATCGCATTAGTATGAAATACTTTCAGAAAAGCTCACAGATAAATAAAAAGTTTGTAAGTTGTTTTGAACGGATTTTATTGTTGATTTATTCATTTATTATTGCTGCATTTTATTGTCACTGAGATATAAATTATAATCTATTATGAAAAATGAGCATTGTAAATTGAGAAAACTTTGTAAACAAGCCCAAAGTACACACGAAAACATTAGAAAGCCGTTGAATGAAACTACTTCGTAAAAAATAAAATAAAGTTACTAAAAAATATAATTCCTAAGTACCACATAAAAACTTCCTAACACAATTAACACCGCCAAACAGCAAACCATTCATCAAAAAGAAAAAAAAAAGTACCTAGATAGGATTTTACCAAGATCCCGTTGAATATTATAACGACGTGCCCCCGAGTCAAATGACTCCAGAATAGAAAATAATAAAATGGTATTAGCAACACAAAGAGGTAGCCACGGTCGTGAGCTGAATAAATTTCTCATACATGACTTTTGTACCTCAGCCGGTGAGAAATTAGCAGAGTACCAACGTTGTTGAAAAAAGAGGTGTTATTCTTAATCGTTGGATGGTGTACAAATAATTTATTACGGATGTATTCGGGCATTTTCGTGTTATGCTTTCCTGGTATGTCAGCTTTCTTTCGTTGGGTTTTAATTAATTGCTTGATTTGTGTAGGTATGCAACCTAGCATTTTTACATTTACAGGAATTGTTTTAAAATTAGTTGAATGAAAAATGTTGTCACATTGTAAACGCTCTTGCGTCTATGAGAGATATGATGTGTCAATGGCTTGAATTGTTGTAAGAGAACCGTTTTAGTCAATACGGGTCTGATACACACTTCCGTCCCAGGGCGCAGGACATCCATTAGGACTTCCATCCCAAAAAGAAATAAAATGGTAGGTATATTGGTTCATGAAAACAGAGACCTTTGCCTAGCTGTAGGCGAATTCGGGTTCGGATAATGATGCTGATGATATCTTTCCGTGTGTAAATTATTCCTAAAGAATAACATGTAGTGAGTTTTACATTTATATCATGTAGGTATGTATACAAGGTGTAACAGATTAAACGCAATATCTCAGACACCACATTTAGAATATTAAATCATAAGTCTAAAACAACATCTGTAACTAAATAAATTGAAACCAAACCAAGCCATTTTTTTATAAAATAGTTATCCTTACTTAACGCAAAACGTATGTGCGTCATACAATATCCTTACGCAGACGCATACACTCATGCAATGTTAGCGGCCGACACGCACACGAGCGCATTTCCTTTTTTTTGTGGTGGAAAAATCATCGAATGACTTCTTCCGCTCTGGGTCAAGCGGAAGGGTGTGTCAGATTTTTACTGAATAAAAACCCACCCTGTTCCTTCGGCTGCCCTAAATTTCCGGGGCCGCGGTAACTCGGTAGAACTTTCCCGCAACGAGCGCATTTCCTTGAATTAAGGATTGTATTAATTTGTCATGATACTGAGTTTCCATTTTAAGTCAGATGAAAGATTTTTCCGTCAAAATTTAACACCTATTTTTATGACGGATATTTTAAACACCCTTTTCACATTGCCGATGTGACCTTTTTCTTCCTCATAACATTATTCTATGTCATATCCTCTCTCACTCGGCGTATACATTTAAAATGTATTACCTAGACCTAGATAAGTCTTAAAATGTGAGACGGGTTTCATGAATACATTTTAATGAAGCAGCGGTTTAAAATGAAAGAAAAATAGAACGTCGGTTTCTTGTAGACAGGTTAGTTAGCTAGAGGTTATTTAGTTTAGTCTGTGAAATAAGTCTGAAGAAACATTGCTCGGAAAAATAATGAGCCTTTTAGGAGAATCTTTACGAAAACTTAGAGAATAAAGAGATGAAGAGAGGGAGTAAGGGGAGATCAGAGAGTTATGTAACTATTGATTTGGTCTATAATAATGTAGGTACATATTATACCGACCTACCTATCTATCTAAGGCCTCGGTAACGAAGTCAGTGCGAGCGGGGCGACGCGGCGGCAATGCTGTACCTGGTCTCGAAGCTAGCGGGCAGAACGCTCGGGGCTAGAGCGATGTAGCTCAACACTACGTCAATGCAGTAGCGCGGGAACTACTACATTGGTTCTCACCGCTCGTATGCAGCTCGTTGCCTCGTCCGTGCCGCTTCCTTCGAGGCCAGTTCCATGTAGATAATTATGAATTGAAACGTGCCGCTCTCCGCGCTGCCACCGCCACCACCCCGCTCCCGCTGACTTCGTGCCCACGGCCTAATAGGATCGTTAGTAATAGTTGTGATCGTGATCAGAATTTGTATACTAATTTAACATGGTCTTGTCAAACCAATTTTAATAAAAATAGCAAAACAGAATAAATCAATGCCACGTTAACAGAATTTCTTGTCCATTTTTCTTCATAATAATACGTCATAGTCGTAGAACATCGACGGTTTTGATAATTTTCAATTTTTGTTTTTTGCATTAAATGACCTTATATTTACAGTTGTAAAACATTTTTTTTTGCCATTACCACCAGGAGCTGATACAATACTATCGTCTGAATAGATGCAAGGCGTGTGGGCTGATATATTTTCAAAAAGTGATTACCAGAAAGAATCGGCTCTAGTTTCAGATCTTTATTACTGAAGATGCGTATATGCCTACAGACTCAATGACACCCGAAAATAGGTTTAATGGTTATTTAAAAATATCAGTAATTGCCCGATATTAACACATTCAGCTCAGCAAGATCAAGACTCTTGAATTTTATTGACTCCCATTTTCAGTAATTTGCTAGATCCACCTACATTATCATACAGTTACTCATAATATTATTAAAGAGCTTGAGCAGCAAGGAGAAGTACCAGATACACCATTTCCAACCCCTGTTAAT
Organism: Tholera decimalis; assembly: GCA_943138885.2. Taxonomy (NCBI): domain Eukaryota; kingdom Metazoa; phylum Arthropoda; class Insecta; order Lepidoptera; family Noctuidae; genus Tholera; species Tholera decimalis. The sequence continues at coordinate 9,149,496 of OW964552.2, read as the reverse complement.
AGATATGCAAAATGTGATGATGTTTTTTGCTGCCTACACGAACCTCACTCATGCGTATGGCTGTCCACTATCAATAGATACCTATTATTTATTTATTTATAGGTACGGACACTAATTACCCGTCCCTAGAACCCACAGTCTTGCTAAAGAATAGAGCCGTGGATCTATGAAAATTTAGGAAAAGAGAGGGCGTACTATTGATGCAAAAATAATAGGCTCACCATGTCAGCGTAATTTTAAATGTGCCGATAAATTACCAGAAAAGGAGCGTATTAAGATTTTTAAAAAGTTTTGGGAATTAGGTCTAAGAGACCAGCAATGGCTGTATGTTGCTATCTACACCACGAAACAACGCAAAGCTATTCTATTCTATTCTAGGATATTCCATCGGGAATTAAAGAGAGTTCCCTTATAATTAATTCTGGGTACCATTGTACCATTGCAGCAGCTTAGCGGCACAAACGGCACGCAAAATCAACGACGTTTACGGAACGAGCACTACAAACGAACGCACTACCCGTTATTGGTTTGCCCGCTTCTTTCTGGAAATTTCGACCTGACGAATGAACCCTGTGGTTGTTTCGACAGTTAAAGGTGATTGCGGAAGCTGATGATGCTGCTGCTGATGATCTACGGCTGAATTAAATATATATAAAAAAATACGTTACTAACATTTCATAAAAAACGGCAATTTCAAGGTACACATAACATTACAAAAATCTTAACCTGCTTAAAATCAAACAGATAGACAGAAGGTAGGCTTTACCTACACCTTCTGTCTATCTGTTTGGTTTTAAGCAGGTTAAGATTTTTCTTTTGTTTCTTACATAACTTGTAATTTATAAAAACGATTAATCTCTTACTTTTAGTGCCATACATTTGATTTTTGTGTTTTAAAGTTTACCTCAAAAGACTTATTGAAAATAAACAAAAAATGCAAACAAAACAAATATTTTTTTTCAGTTACTGACTATCCAAGTTGAAAACCGTCACTAAATTTGGATGGAGATTTTCTAAAACATCGACGGAAGATATTTAACGCCATTTGTAATTTTTTTAAATCCGTATAACAACGACGTATGATAACATACGACACATGAGTGTTCATAGAACAATAACGCTTTTGATATATTATTAAATTGAGTTAATTTAGGAATTTATTTCGTAAGCCATATTATAAAAGTACAGAAGCAGAACAACATATCCAAATTTAAGGCAGATCGCATTAGCAGTTTCTTAAATATGACCTAAACTCCCATTGAGAAACTGTTTTGAAACTGTTTTGTGTCGTCTTGTAAAGTTACGTATTTGCATAACCGTCTTTGTTCTATGACTGTGACAAATATACCTTTGCGAACGAACAACTAGACTAACCGTTTTTTTTTTGTAACTACGTATTTTAGATTCTGTACTTCTAAGAAACGTTTTTAGGCACGAGATACAAGTCGACTATTTTCAATAACTTATACTTGTCTCAGAAACGAAGAAGTACTTGGAAAATATGTTGTTTATTAAGATCAGGTGAAATAAGATAGTACTTAGTATCCATCAGTTTTTAGGCACGAGATACAAGTCGACTATTTTCAATAACTTATACTTGTCTCAGAAACGAAGAAGTACTTGGAAAATATGTTGTTTATTAAGATCAGGTGAAATAAGATAGTACTTAGTATCCATCAGTACAAATACCAGGAAACTTTTAATTTCTTATAAATTCTATTTGACAATTTCGCAGAAAGATCAGTAATTTAATTACGTTATAATCTTTTGGAAACCAAATATTCTGTTTACACAAGACAAAATAACAAAATTTTAATTGTATTCTTTCAGATGATCAAATACTTTATTCAAAAAAACAATGCTTATACTAACAATTTTCTAATTATAATAAAACAAATTGATTTCATTGGATAAATAGAACGAAGTTCTAGTCCAAAATAGACAATTTAATTTTTCCAGTGTAGGTATATAATATTTATTACCTTTTATGTGTGATACGAATTTTAAATAATAATTATTGTATTATAATAATATGTATATAAAAAATTTTTTTTGCAAAATATAGAACCGACTTCTATATAAAAACACTACAAAGGCAAAAATAACTTTAATTTCGGTAGTTGGTGTCATTTGTTTTGTATTTTCTTTTTTTTGACACCGCCTTCCGAAATTAAAGTTATTTTTGCCTTTGTAGTGTTTTTATATAGAAGTCGGTTATATTTTTTGCAAAAAAAATTTTTTCGCGCTTTTTAATGGGTTGGTTTGTAATTTATCTAGTTACAAAAGCCAAAATGTCAACTACTTATCACCTTTTACAAAATATTGCTTTTCCCAGTGCAGAGCTGTTAATTTTTGAGGAGTTCTCCTGGTATATCACTATCAGCTCTACTTCACCATATGCATTGTGACGAGCATAAAGTGCTTAACATCTATATTCAAGTAATCTAATCGCAATCCACGAAATACTTATTATTGAGTAGTTTCGGTGGCCATCTGGGGTCTTCATCATCAGTTCCCCTTCCTCAAATGGTGCTTTTCGAGAGCATCTGCACAAGGTACTATAAGAAATACCCAAAACGCTATAGGTGTGTCTATAATATTTGAAGAGTTCCCTCGATTTCTCCATGATCCCATCATCAGATCCAAACATGATGACAATGAGACCAACTAGAATGTATACCCTTTCAAACAAAAAAATAATTTTCGAAATCGGTCCAGCCATCTCCGAGTAATGAGGTAACATACATATGAAAAAAAGTTCAAGAAGAATTGAGAAACTCCTTTTTTTTGAAGTCGGTTAAAAACCGTATCGTATGATATTCTTATCATATGATACGGTAAGAACCGAGAAGCATTTAATAATTATTACATATATAAGCAGGACTTATCTTTTCTTGTGATGTTGGTTACATTTTTGTTTTTTATTACGTTGGTTGGAGGAATGTAGACTAGCCAAATATTCGGGTGATAAACTTATCTCATCCATAATAAAAAAAAAAACAGGATTCATAGTTCGTATCAGTAACAATTTACTTGCAGTGTTAATAAAACAACACAGACCCATTTCAATAATGTCACGATACGTCTTCTTTGACTGTTACAGTTAACTTTAAAATGATTTAGTGAACTATATGTGAAGTAATATTTAAACTCAAGCTAACCAGCTCGTTTAATTAGCTTATAGGTATATAATAGAACTTGTAAATTTTCTGTTTGAAAGAACTAAACCGAAATGATAATAATATTTCTCATGGCGCAGGTCTGCTGGAAGAAATTTCTGAAGAAATAAGCAGTACCCTTGTGCTCTTTTATCTGTATTTTTTTTTTCTTTTAAGTGTCGTCTGTGTACATAAATAAATATTTCTTAAAACTGTTAAGCAATGTTATGTAATAATTACCGAACATCAAACACTGTGAACTGATTTCCACCGCTAGTGCACCGTATATTTTGTGTGATGCTTTTTTAGCAAACTTAAATCATAGTGGAACAGAATCTGCTTGCAATATTCATCATCAAGTTTGTAGCTTTTCATTTGTATTACTTTTTTGTATTTGCTATTATATCTTTATTAAATATTCCGCTTAAATCAACACACGGAAGTTTTGAAACTGTATATAAAGATTTCTAGGATGCTCCCCGGTAATGGTTATTCAAATTAATAGGTACATTCACCTCTTCTTAAATCTTGAATCAAATAATAGATTATTGAACTCATAAACCTCCTCATAATACGTACCATTATTAACCTCTATTATAAATCGTATCACGTGTATCATCAGTGTTTGTGATACGAAAATTATTATTATAATAGATACGTGATTAACAGCATTGATATTCATAGAAATCCCACTTTAATCAATTTCCTTTCATATTCCTCCTCTGCTCAATACCTGCGGTTTAGGGTTGGCATTATGTGTGAATTCCTACTGGTTTTCAGGGGAAGCTTCAAAATGTATAGATTATGGCTTTATTGTTGAATTCATTTGAAATCGAATTTGCATAGGAAGGGTAAAAGCATGGGATTTTCTAAAGTAATTCTTTTATCAGCCACAGGTGCATTCAAAATTTAAGATACTATACTATAATACTAAAATTTTACGAAATATGAAGTATAGTATAGTATTAAATAAGTGTCCATGTTTATTTAATTAACATAATTTATTTTAAATTATAAAATGTAAAATTAATTGTGATACAAAAATTATTATTATAATAGATACGTGATTAACAGCATTGATATTCATAGAAATCCCACTTTAATCATTTTCCTTTCATATTCCTCCTCTGCTCAATACCTGCGGTTTAGGGTTGGCATTCTGTGTGAATTCCTACTGGTTTTCAGGGGAAGCTTCAAAATGTATAGATTATGGCTTTATTGTTGAATTCATTTGAAATCGAATTTGCATAGGAAGGGTAAAAGCATGGGACTTTCTAAAGTAATTCTTTTATCAGCCACAGGTGCATTCAAAATTTAAGATACTATACTATAATACTAAAATTTTACGAAATATGAAGTATAGTATAGTATTAAATAAGTGTCCATGTTTATTTAATTAACATAATTTATTTTAAATTATAAAATGCAAATACTGTAATGTTGGATTGTTTTTCAAAACACTAACTCAAATTCTGTTTTCAAATACAACATTAAAAAAACTTTTTAACAAAAAGTTAAACCGACTGTCTTTAGTTTTTTATTTCCGTTTTTGGCACAGACTTCCGAAATTAAAGTTATTTTTCCCATTGCAGTGTTTTTTGAAGTCAGTTTAATTTTTCTTAAAAGTTTTTATTTCTTTATTTTTAGTTTGCCGGTTTGTAATTTATCTAGTTACACAAGCCTAGATGCTAACCACTCATAAACTTTTACAAAACATTGCATATCCCGATGCAGGGCCGTTCATTGTCGAGGAGGTCTCCAGGTACTTCACAATCAGTTTCACTTCACTATATGCACTGTGACGAACATTTTGTACTTAGTAACCATATTCAAGTAATCGAATCGAAACCCATGAAATACTTTTTATTGAGTCGTTCCGGTGGCCATCTGTGGTCTTCATCATCAGTTCCACTTCACCAAATGGTGCTTTTCGAAAGCAACCGCAGAAGTTTCTATAAAAAATACTCAAATCGCTATAGGTCTGCGTTTAATATTTGAAGAGTTCCCTCGAGTTCTCCAGGATCCCGTTATCAGATCCTAACTTGATTACAATGGGACCACTTCTGAAGTATATCCTTTCATACAAAAGAAAGAATTTTCCAAATCGGCTCAGCCGTCTTCGTGTAATCGCTGAACATACATACATAAAAATATATATACACGACGAATATAGAATCTCCTCATTTTTGAAAGTCGGTGAATGAGTAAGTCCATTAATAGTAGTTCTGTAGCCAAGAACGCACCTCCCGAACATTTTTTAAAACCGTATATTTTTATAATACTCACCACCACGCCACTTCCTCATATTAACCCACCCAAATCAAAAAGGTGACAACCCTATATCCCACTCAGCAAAGAGACCGAATGAAACAAATCTAGCCTCGAGTCCATTTCATAATTGGAAGTGGCAGCCCTGGGTGTAAACAAGACAATAATTCACGCTCTTCTGCGACACATATCGAATAAGTAATTCTATAAAGTCAGACGCAAACCTGAGGGAATGGCGGAATAATGCAACACGTTGGTCGGACCGCGTCAGGGGAATACAAAGGCGAAGTATTGTGGTTTTTCAGGATAGGTTTGTGTTCTGTTTAGTTCAGGTTTGTGCGATTATATTTTTATTTTTGGGAGCGGTAGGGAGTTTCAGACTTCTACGAACTAAAACCCTCCATGTTCCCTGCGTTACAGAATTATACACGGACTTTTAATTCGATGCAGTAAGCTGACATAAGTTAGTGTCACTTACTAAAATAATGATACCCTATTTAACCTAATAGTGACGGATTCAATCAATTGAATAATAAATGAGCGATTTTTAATCGTGAGAAATATAAATAAATGATAAAATTTGTACTATTATCTTTTATTTTGAAGTAGTAACTAGATTTTATTATAAATTAATCTATTTTTATTAAAAATATTCATATCTACCCAGACATGATAAAAGCCACTCTTTTGGAAATTGTTTCATGTGATGAATATTTTAGTAAATTGCGCGAGATTACTATCTTTTGATAGTAATCTTTTGATAGTAGTCTTTTTAGACTGCCCCCGCACCACTGCGACCTAAACCCCCTTGGAATGGGTACAGTTACATGGGCATATTGCAAAAATAAAAAATATTATCATGATCTATTCGTTTTATTTTTCACGCCCCTGTATAATCACATTTTACTTTTTGTTATTTTCACACAATCATTGATTTAAATAGTAAAGATACGGTCGTCAGAACATTTGACGGACGCGGTCGCCCTACGAAACACACTAGCGCCATCTACTATAACTAAGATGTCAATCGGCGTGGTCTGCTCCTAGACGTAGCCTTGTAAGAGCGTTGTGTAGTATTTTTCGAGGTACAAAGAAATACAAAAATCCTTTTAGTTTCTGAATTTTATATTTGTTGTACATAAAAATACATTTTAATTTGATTTTAATAAAGAATAAAAATTAATTTTGCACATGATTTAATATTACAGTAATATTATTAAATCTTTTTATATCATCGGCTGCAACGCGCGCCGCTGCAAAGTTATGTCGCACTTTTACGCGGCTTCGCGTTGTCTATGCTAAAGGTTGAGACAAACAAGAAAGAAAATTGTTTTAAATAATGTTAGAAGTTGAATTAATGACATATTTTTAACTTATCAGTGATATGAAATGTTATATATTGTTTTATTGTGCTCTATGTCGTAGTTCACCCAACCCTTCACGACACAATTTGGTATTTTTGCTTGTAAAACTGACGACTCCTCCCGAAGATAGCCGATCGCTTTCTAGTTCACTTTGATAAAGGTAAGACCACTTTGGGACCAAGTTCGAGGCGTCATTATAACATGCGGTTCGCCCAGTCCTTATAATATATATGTCAATGCACACAATATTATTTTTAAACAATTGTTTACATAGTTATTCGATTTTATTCCTAAATCGATTAATTGAGTTACATCACAATTTCGTAGTCGTCATTATCTGACAACTCAGAAGCTGTCAGTCTACTGCATCAAATTAAAAGTCCGGGTATACAATATTTTGTCAGAACTTTACCGCAAATCCGACAGACAATGGTCCTATCGGGCCCCGTCACTAGTGCTGACTGATCTTTGAGGGGCGCGTGGCAAAATGATGAGCCATCGACCGGGTCTGGTTGGATAATCACGGTCGTATTAGTTGCATCCTTTTTAGGGTTCCGTAGCCGAATGGAACAAAAAATGGAACCCTTATAGTTTCCTCATGTCTGTCTGTCTGTCCGTCCGTCCGTATGTCACAGCCATAGAACTGAAACTAAAATATTTTTTTTTCATCAAACCTATACGTGTGCGGTATTTATAGAGAGGTCTGTGAAAATTACATTGAGGTTTCTAAAACCATTTTTTATTAAAGTCAATCGTTTAAAAGATATACGCTTCCAAAGTGGCAAAATGTGTGTCTCCCCCTCTAACTTCTATAATAATGAAGTAAAAAATCTAAAAAAATATATGCTGTAGATCCTAATAAAAAATTTCAAGGAAAATTGGTGTGAACGAGATCGGGTCAGTAGTTTTTGAGATATAGTACATTTTCTATAACCGCAAATATAGCTTTGTATTTCATGCAAACACTATGAAAAACAAAGTTATTGGACATAGTTCTTACGGAACCCTTCATGGGCTAGTCTGAGTCGCACTTAGCCAATTTTTTATATTTATTTTAATTTAACATTAACATGCCACGATAAACGGAAGATAAGGAAACGTCTAACAATATAATCAATGAAAACACAATTAACAACAAATCAAGTTAACAATGTTAATACAAACTTCGCTCGAACTAATAAAATAACACGTTTCAAAGTGTTTGTAACTGCAATGCTAAGACAAAAGGAACTGTGTTTAAAACAGTAAACTTTTATTTACCTAACAAAGTTTCTAAAAGCTGCTATTTAACGATAAAAGGAGTTTTATTGTCCGAGGGTACTTGTACATTTCAAGTAGTTACTGTGGATATAGGTGCTGTGCACTTGTGACAAGTTTTGAAATGTTTGTGGTAGGTATTTATCTGGGTAATAGTAATTTAACAAAACCCTAAAAATATAACTGTTTTTAAAAATAATAATAATAATTAAAAAAAAAGTGATAAGCAGTCTCTCAACTCTCAAAATGGTGTAGTGTATGATAATTTAAAAAAGTGATAAGCAGTCTCTCAACTCTCAAAATGGTGTAGTGTATGATAATTTAAAAAAGTGATAAGCAGTCTCTCAACTCTCAAAATGGTGTAGAAAAATGTCATGAAGGAACCGGTATGTCCTGAAATATCCACTAACCCCTCCACTGCTGAGACATAGACCTCTCTATAAAGGAATGGTGCGTGTTAGTGTATGTCGCAGTTCTCCGGATTTTCGGTTCTAGATTAAGCCGTTTTCTCACGGTGCCTTTTTTCACAGCTTTGGGAGCATTAGTGATGATGAAAATTACACAAATTAATATAAAGTGGGTTTAACCCATGACTCCTAGCACCTGTAATCACTGTACTACCACTGTTCTTAAAATAACCTACTTATTTAATTTTTTTGAACGGCAATTTTCCAACAGCGAATGCTAGGGCCGTGCGCGCACTGCCTTGCGGTGGCCGCAATTCCGGTAGTTCTACCGCACCGGTAGACTGACCGCAGTGCGCGCACTTCTATGACACACCATACTTCACAAATTTTGCGTTTCCAAAACGCAACGCAGTGCGCGCACGGCCTAGCTCTCTCCAGTACTGAACGTCAAGACATCAAAGTACATGGTTAAAGCCAGGTACATACCGTTTGAGCCTTTGACATCCCCAATCTTATAGGCTAGCAGGCTACCAATTAAAAACTCCTTTGAATATCTGACCATACACGACCATACCTTTTACCAAATTCGTCACGCGGTTAACCCGTGTTTGTCGCAAGGTAATTACGAACACAAACGGTCACTAACGGGTACAAAATACCCACTATGTATAGCCCCCTATTTAAACACATAAAAATTAACATCCATTTATTTTATTTAGTTTTGTTTAATTATACTAGGAGCTACTACAAAAAGTACTACAATTATAATAAAATATGTATTTAAAGCACACAAACTAAGGGAAGAACAAGTTAACTTCATCAGATCTCTCTTGAATTCTTAACATGCAACAAGAAATTTTTCACTAATATTCCACTTGAAAAATCCGATGTGATCAAACGCGTGGAGTTACTGGATAGCTCCTTTGGGAGCATGTCTTTTGTTTTTATGTTGAAAAGTGCCTAAAGCACTTTAGGTACCTTTCCTTTCTACCAAGTCCGTAAACCATGTAGAAGAAAAATACACTTCTCATCAGAAAAATCGAAACACTTCCGTTTTTATGGTTTCTGTCCTAATTTAACACAAACCATGAACAAAATCACATGATTGTTATAGCTGGCAGTTTGGCCATTACAGTGATAAGCGAAAATTTTAAATTCAAAATTAGAATTTCATTTGTTTATCCTATAAATGAAATGATTCACTGTTTTGAGACAAATGTGTGTTTAGAGTTGGAGTACATTCACCTTTTAAAACTAAAAATTAGCACTTATCTTAAAACTTTTTGTTCTTTATTTGTTTACTGTGACTTTGGGACGTCTGAAAAAGTTTTTTTACCGGAGATAGATCAGGCCCAGGACCAACGGCTTAACGCGTTTACTGAGACACGAGGGGATTACACAACAAACTTTCTAACTCCCGTTTATTACATAGCACTTTTCCCCAACCCTGGAATCGAACCCGAGATCTATAGGGCAGCAGTCGCGCTTGCGACCAAGAGACCAAACAGACAAGAAAATGATATATCAGAATTCACTACCTGTGGAATTTTTTACCTAGTAGCGACGAACCACGGGTTAATAATTTCCGTACTTTACTTGATAACAGATCCGTAACAAAATGTGCGTGAGCGCCACGTACCTAATGGGTTTAGCTAAACCTTTGATCCCGCCAGAATCTGACATTTAATTACATTTCCGCCATTATGTTGGGCCGGATCATAACAAGGTAGTCTGACAGACAGGTTGGTACGTTATTGGGTGTGGCGAACGTATGATGGATTTTGAAGTTCAATTTGTGTACGGTGAGCAGGTTTAAGTGTTTACCAAAGTGGTATGTTGGTACTTGTAAACACGGGGATACGTAAGAGGCGTATCAATTATGTAGGTACCTTAATGGTGCTTTAGGGATGTGGAATTTTTCCACCAGCATAGACAATTAATTACAATCTTTTGTAAGGATATTTCTTGCAATTGAATTTTAAAACATATCCCCTACCGATTTAGCTCAAATTTTAGAGTCAGGTTGACAATGCACGGTTAACAGATATGATATCTTATAATAATGCTTTTAAATGTAATATTTTGTCGTTTTATTTAATTAAAGCTCACCAACAGTTGTCACATAAATAACACAGATAGGAACATACATGTATAATGTGTCTTAAATATAACTGCGCAATCTATTACAGGTAAACACTTCAGCACAGTTTTAAGTTAAACTAGATGAGGTCAGTGCTTCGTAACTGGGAAAAAAAACTTCCCTGGGACGAAAGACCGAAACAAACTCAGAGTTCAACGCCTCTTTTGAAGTCCAGACAATTCGTTCTGGTCAAATTATATGAGAAACATGGAGGTTTAAGTGTATGGTGCTCATTTGAGGCAAGAAACACACAGACTTGAGATGAACTGTCCTGACAGTGGAAGTGATATCATTTAACCTAGCAGTCGCGGATTGTTGAATCGACCATACTCGAGATATTTACGTTCATGACATCCAGCTTTCTAATCAGCAGTATTCCTCATTTCCAGTAGTCCGTTATTAGGTCATTGCGTTAGAAAACTCCTAGGGATGCCGTAGTTTCCTGCTCTGTGCCCTGAATAGCACAATTAGCATTAGTTCAAGTCAAGAAGCTAGTGACTGCTTATAATTGTTTACCTTGATGATAAGACTGATTTTGAACCAAACTAGATCTTAGTTAATACTAAATAATTTGTTTCATACTAAATTGTATGCACATAAAAATATTAATCTCTTTAGAAAATACAGTTATATCCATAATGTAAACGTAATCTTTGCCAGAAAGCTTTTTACACTGTTAAAGACTATATTGAGGATAAAAAGGCTTGGAATTGAGCTGCTCCAATGATATACAGGGAGCATTAGTGTTGTTTACAATCACATTTCTTGTATTTTATTTTTATACAAATTGACATTACATTTTATTATATATATATATATATATTTTATATGAATGCTTTTGACGTATTTTATTTCTATATTTTTTTATTTTATTGTGACATGAATATTTACTTTCTTAAGTATAATCTTTTTTTTTTGTAATTATTATGTACTTAAATGCGAGGATTATGTGGTTTTTTATTTCCATTTATTATTTATTTTTCTCTTTCTCTCTCTTACGATGATGTCTGGCAGTTTGAGTACTTTCGTGACCTTCTCAAATGTCCCTTCTTTGGCATTGTTCGTCAAGTCGTAGAGCTCCTTAGTAGTCCAAAGTTGAGCTTACAGACTAACTGACAAAGGCTTGCACTGATAGGAAGGCTCTACTCAAATCTGTGTGGTTCTTTTTTCAAAAGGCCATTTCAGACCAATCTACATAATCCTCATAAATTATTGTGAATATGTGAATTATGTAGGTTGTTTTATTCGAGTAAAATATGATAGTCTAGCAGTTTGAGTGCTTTTTACGGCCTACACAAACCTCCTTACCTTGGTATTGTTCGTCAAATCTTTAAGCTCCTTGTTTTCAGTTGAGCTATACGTTATCTGACAAATGCTTGCACGGTATGGACAGGCCCACTTAAATCTGTGAGCATCTTTCCTCAAAAGATCGCCTCAAACGGTAACCTACAAGGTTCCCATATATGTTTAATCTGTATAGATTGTATGGACTTTAAAAGAAACGGACCCCTGAGTTTGTTTGTACCCCAGTGTTTTTTCTCAGCGTAGTCAGTTAGGAAACACCGGCCTCAACTAGTTTAAATTTACAAAAAAAAAATGACGTGTAAAAGTATTATTTACTCGTAATAACCAATTTGAAAAATAAAGATTATTTATCATTAAATATTCAACCTCATAATTACAGCTAAATAAAAACGTCTAAATAACAATTAAGATACAAACAACAACCAAACAAACAAAACTATGGTTTGGCGTGCATACGTGGTTTCTAAAAGCAGTTAATTCCGTTTTGATTCATGTAAAATGTTTTAACTAAACAATAGATATTTTCTAAATACTAAAATATATTCAGGCAATATCTATTTTTAACCAACTTGAAAAAGGAGGTGGTTCTCAAATCGTTTCTTTTGTTTTTAGTTAGAAAATATAATTTATGATATGATTATTAAATGAGGTTTGGGTTTTCCCGCCGGGTCGTTACTGGTTATGGTTACTGGCAATGTGGTTGATTATTTTTGTTTTCATTTAATTAAAGTATGTAGTTCAAATAAACATTTATATTCTTTGGTAAAAGATCTGAACTAATTTATGTATAAAAAATCTGAAATCTGGAATAAAATCTTAAGGATACGCACGAGCGTTGCCATTTCGAATGGATTTGACTTCGCGTGAGGGTTAAATTCCAATATTGCGAACTATCAGGGCCATATACACTTAAAAGTTAACCCGAGGACATTAGAGAAGAAAATAATACTAAAAATTCTAAATTAAAACCTACTTACTTGGCACTCTATATTTATTTATTTAATTCATTAAATACATTAATGTTGTTGTTGTGTTTTTAAGTCTATTAATTATAAACATAAGTTGAATATATATTAGAATTTGATCCCACAGTCAAACTGTCTGTTCAGTTTTGTGGGACATCCATAAGATACTCTATTGTAGTTCTTATAACGTACAACATTATAAGAACTACAATACAGTACCTTATAAACAATAAATAAATAAATTTTATTCACCGTTTGCTAAAAGAAATACTACGAAACGTGTCGTCAAAATTTTATTTAATCATATTGTATCATTCTTAATTCGACATTACAAACTAGGACAAGATAATTGCTAGTTTCTTTATTTAAAAAAAAAGGTATATTTAAGAAAAGCCTGCTCAAAGCTATGTGATTCTGTCCTTTTTAGAGGACCATAGACAACCTACATGGTTTTTAACCGACTTCAAAAAAAGGAGGTTTACAATTCGTCTTGAACTTTTTTTTTTTTTTTTTTGTTTTTTACCTCATAACTCGGAGACGGCTGGACCGATTTGAAAAATTCTTTTTGCGTTTGAATGGGTATACTTTCTAGTTGGTCCCATTGTTACGAAATCAGGATCTGATGATGGGATCCTGGAGAAATCGAGGGAACTCTTCAAATATTATAGGCACACCTATAGCGTTTTGGGTATTTCTTATAGTACCTTGAGCAGTTGCTTCCGAAAAGTACCATTTGGGGAAGTTGAACTGATGATGAAGACCACAGATGGCCACTGAAACTCCTCAATAATAAGTATTTCGTGGATTGCGATTCGATTACTTGAGTACGGATGTTAAACACTTTATGCTCGTCACAATACATATGGTGAAGTAGAGCTGATGGTCAAATACCAGGAGAACTCCTCAAAAATTAACGGCTATGCACAGGGAATAGCAATATTTTGTAAAAGGTGATAAGTTGTTGACATTATGGCTTTTGTAAATAGATAAATTACAAACCAACCCACTAAAAAGGGTGAAAAAAAAAATTTTTTTGCAAAAAATAGAACCGAGTTCCATATCAAAACACTACAAAGCTAAAAATAACTTTAATTTCGGAAGGCGTTGTGAAAAAAAAAAGGAAAATCCAAAACCAATAACACTGCTTCCGAAATTAAAGTTATTTTTAGCTTTGTAGTGTTTTGATATGGAAGACGGTTCTATTTTTAGCAAAAAAAAAATTTTTCACGCTTTTTCATATGATTTGATCAGTACGGATTGCATGGACTTAAAAAGAGACGTTGACATATGTATGAGTTTGTGTCGGTGTTTCTTCTTAGCGTATTTAGTTAGGAAACACAGGCCTCATCTAGTTTATATTTGCGAAAAAAAAGGCGTGAAAGTATTATTTGATCATTGATGTGGGTTACACGTTTACTTATTTATACATTTTATTTCTACACACTTATATTGTAATGTGTAACTGTTTTATGTCCCAATAAAATAAAATAAAATATCAAAATAAACATCATTATTTCATTACAATTTTGTCAGACTACATAAAACAGTAAAAGAATGTATACAATAAAGCTCAACTAAAACTTCGAGTGGAAGCCACAATTGCAGAGACCTTAACATCTTTCATCATTTATCTTTGCCCCGTTTTCAGCTTAAAGTCATAAATCAAACATAAAATAATGAATACACGTAACATTACCAAAACGGAACAATGCCATATAAACTAAAACACGTCCGTTTTAATACTGCAAAGCCTGCCTAAAACTTGCACCAAACATTTATCATGAGAGGCGTCAGAAATTCGACCTAAATCGTAGAAGGTTGTCAAACAAAGTGACATAAACGGCACAAAGGACTCGCGATGGGACTTCATACTTCCATAGCGATGTAGACGAAAGGGTTGAAAGGTTTATTAAATACGTCGGGTTTATCAGCCAAGTATGTCCGAAGCCTGCCGAATTAGAATACAATTACGTGTATAATGTAACAATAACATCGGACGTCGTTTTTCATTTGGTGTAGGTTGACGAGGAGTGTGTGTGTTAATATATTTTTTATACTGCTATGTCAAATTTTGATGATGAAGGATATATGAGGACGGTATTATGTAATTTTTCATGTTTGCGTTTAGCTTTAAATTGTTTGGCAAACATATGTATCTGTGTGATTTTTTGATTCAAGGTATGGAGGAGTCTAAGAAAGCCTTTTTGAACCAGATTAGAGATCCCCTTTTGAATTTTGTCTGACACACATACATGTTTTCACCAATATGTGGCCCTACATTGAAAAACAACTTTTTTCAAAATTATTATGCACGGCTCGCTGATTACGAAATATTTCTTTTTTCTACTACTACGGTAAAAAAAGGTTTTAAGTATTAAAATTAAAACTAAGTTATAAAAAGCAGTTTCCTTATAACATTGTGTATTAAAAAAATACTTCCTCTACTGAAATAGAACCCCTCAACATTTTATCACAAGTACGATCAATTGAACAATTTATAAGTAACAACAACAGTTTTCCGCTATCAACCAATAACGTTTGTTGGCTAAGCTTATTATTTGTAAGAAAACGAAGCAATTGAAGTAGTATTGCCCTCTTCTTAGTCCAGCAGTAACAAGTAAAACAAAGTAAAAAAACAAACGCTTTGAAAAATGCAGCCAATTATAGAGAAGAGGTAGAACTCTACTTAGAACACTGGTTTTAAGCTTCTATATTTCGTAGTACAATATGAACTTAGTTGATTTTGATATTTTTGAAGTATGAATAAAAAAATCCCTCTTTTAAAAAAAATCTCTGTTAATTTCATGTTTTTTATTCTAATATTTCGACGAATATGCAATGTACGCCTCTGATAATTCTATTAACGTAACTACCTACTGAGGACAAATTATTAAAAAAGTAAGGTAAACCTACTTCATCTTCGACCACATCATCGCTTACCATGCGGGATGGTGGTCAAACGCAAGCCTATGAAC
This sequence comes from Tholera decimalis, assembly GCA_943138885.2. NCBI lineage: Eukaryota > Metazoa > Arthropoda > Insecta > Lepidoptera > Noctuidae > Tholera > Tholera decimalis. The sequence continues at coordinate 9,133,657 of OW964552.2, read as the reverse complement.
TGAAAAATAAAATACCCAAGTAAATGCTGCATGCAAATATATCCACTCAGTTTCTATATAGTTCGATAGAATAGTCGTGACGTCCGTCTAAGCTCATTTTCTCGAACTCCAACAAAGTTCTTTGTGTATCAACCGTTTGTTACCATTTAAGGCCGTTTTATAAATATTTGCGTCTCGTTATTTCATAATTGATCGATGATTTTATCAAACGAGAATATTGAAGTATTTAATGTTCTACTTTTTCTTTGTTGAAACTGTTTGCTTGGTGAACCCGTTGAACCTATTCTATTTATATTATATTTATATTTAGCAGCACAAGAGCGGGCTCATTCGTAATAAAAAAAATATTTAATAGCAACGAAATTAAATTTTAATTTCTCAATTTGGGTTGGTTTTCCATTGTCACCGAAACACATGAGTATCAGGGTTCCGTAGCCGAGTGGCAAGAAACGGAACCCTTATAGTTTCGTCAAGTCTGTCTGTCGGTCCGTTCGTATGTCACAGTCATTTTATTCTGAAACCATTAAGACTACACATGTGAAACTTAGTAGGTTAATATTATCATAATATAATGATCATTAATTTTTAAACTATCTATCACATTGTGATAAAACTCGCAAGGCGTTCTAAGAAGGCACGAGAGGGTTTTAGGACCAAAAATTCCACTGCTACCCACATGTTAGAAATTGCCACGCGCAGCTAGTGAAAAATAATTTTGGATCTATGTATTTGGTTAAATCTCATTATTTATACAACGTGTAATTTTTTTCTAATTCTATGTCTACATGTGCGGAACTTATTAGAAATTTCAATACATTGATACCAGAGACCGAATTTTTCAAATTAAGAAGAACGAAGAGAATTATCGTTTTATTGACAAGTTTTAGGAAAGTGATGACCCTCATAGTGCTGTGACACGTTTGTTATTACTGGTATTCAAGAAACATATGAAACCAATAATTTGGGGTCAATTCTGTGAGTCACTTATTTTGAGCTGTAACTTTGCATAGAGACTCCATACCAGTTGTTGTCTTCAGTCCTTTTGGATAGATATGGGGTTTCCGTTACACGTTGTATATGTACTTTTTTAATCAGTTTCATAACTGATTGATATGAAAATGATATAATTGCAAAATTTAACAATTCATTATTACAAGTAAAGGTTTTCTAAATGACCTTTTACATTACATGGGAAAAACAACGCCAAATTATCACGTTCAGGTTCCAAATTCTACTAAAACTAAGCAATTTTTCATGAAAATAATGTTCTACAAATCTGCATATTCCGACTAAACGGGGCATAAACTACGAGACGTGCATACAAAACTATTTCTGCGCTTCGATCACTTTATCAGGAACTCGGACACTGCCGTCGCTTAAGCTTGTTTTTTTCGTACTCAGAGCAAAAGTTCTTTGTGTACCGACCGTTTTAAAATTCATACTAAAATATTTGTCGTTCAATTCTCAGTATTTTTAATTGAGCGAGTTTTCAGACGGTTGTTTGTAGGTTCAATTAAAATGGAAACTCAAGCATTAATCTTGCGTTGCGTTGGATACATGATTCATTCTTGAAATATGGAAAAATGGGCCATAAAATATAGAAGTAAGATTTTTTTATACATATTACTTACATATTATAAAACAAATTCCCGCCGCGTCTGTCTATCTGTATGTTCCCGATAAACTCAAAAACTACTTAATAGATTTCCATATGGTTTTCTCTAATGGATTGAGTGATTCATACGGAAGGTTTTAGTGTATAATGTATTAAGGTGATGTATGAATTAGCAGAATGAGACCGTGCAAAGCCGGGACGAGTCGCTAGTGATTTATAAATTTACGTAATAGTGACATGTATAACATTTGACCACCATCTCACCTGATGGTAAGCGATGATGTGGTCGAAGATGAAGCACGCCTACGTAAGTGTTTCCTATTCACCCTTGACTTAAAGAGAGGCTATAGTTATCAGGAAATACAGAGTCCGGAAGTGAATTCCAATCCCTACCCGTACGCACAGTGAAAGTATTCCCAAAACGTACTGAATTAATCGACTTTGTTTACATTGGATTCCCTAACTTTTTACGGCAAAAGAACTTCGTTTTTTTTGCTTTATTTATTTCTTGAACATCCTATTTACTCAAGGAGCATAGCTACAGAGAAGAAACATAGACTTTTAAAACATGGAAATATGTTATTCAAAATAAAAATTCAAGGGATTAAATTTAACTGTCTCAAGATATTGTAAGAACCTGTAGCTCTATAAGGCTTTTTAATGTCATTTAAGTTATTCTGTTTGAGGGACTGGAAACTGTTGAGACAATCTTGCCAGAGAAACCGCACCATTATTGGTCCGTTAATCATAAATTACTATTTCTATCTTCTCTCGCCCTATCTCATCTTTCTTATAGCAAATACTACCTTCTGCACATTTACTCCAAGACAAGAAATCACAAGGAACATCACATAAACACAATTTGGCATCTATATATGCTAATATCATAAAGAGAAAAAGTTTGTCCGTTTGTTTGTTTAGACGCGCTAATCTTCGAAAGTACTGGGTGGATTTGGATGAAATTTGGTCTGCAGAAGGAAGGTTACGTTTTTATTGTAATAAAGTCAACAGGAGTGAAGTCTCGCGCGACTGCTATTTAATTATACATGTATTGATTGGGAGCTAGAGGGCGGGCCGAAAAAGACTTGAAAAGCACTGGTGTGACGACTTTGTGGCGAACATGATGTTGGTCGGTGAGGGCAACCCATCGGAAGTGGAAATTTATAGGTTAGACCTTTCCCCAGCTGTGGGATAACATCGGTTAACAAAAATATGTATTAGTATGGATGGTGCGGTAAAAAGTATTTTAAAACGAATGCAAGACTATAATGTATCAAGAAACTAAACTTAACTTGAAGCTTAAAATGATAACTTAATATTCTTCAACATCTACATACCTGCTTTAAAATAGCTCTAAAACTGCAACGCCGGGAGATAAGTACCCAATACAGTTCACGTTAATGGTAATAGCGATCTATGGCTACAGCCGATATTCACTTACGAGGCACGCTATATCGCCCACAGTAATGCATGCTTTTAAAATTCTGTTTACACTAAAACGAAGTATTTAAACTAGGTAAGTGAGTATATTTTACAATGCACCCTACTATGGCTATGGCTGTGTCCTTTTGTAACATGAGTGGAAAGTAACACGTTGAATTGTTTATTTATTTATTTAAACTTTATGCAAAATGGTGTTACATGGGTGGACTTATTGCAGCAAGTCATTCTCTACCTGTCAAAGAATATATATTATACTCTCTGCCACCTGTCAACCTTTGGGTTAAAAATTGTTTTTAATGTTTAGTAGACACTAGCTGTGCTTTCTTTCGCATGGGATGTTATTCCTGCGTCCCGATCCCGTAAGAATTCCGGGATTTAATGTAGCCTACAACCTCCTCTATTTTATTGTGAAAATCCTTTTGAAAGCGGTTCAGTTCTTTTTCAGAGATTAGCTCTGACAAAGGGGAAAACTAACAGACAGACATAAATTTTAAAAAGTTTTTTTTTGCATTTAGTTTCGTGTAAATAACTATAAGCAATTGAGTCATTTTGAATTCACAGACAGATACTTCAATTTTCATATGTATTTATAAATAGATTATAAACAATTATTATATTTAAATATATATAATGAAATAATGATCTTGTCAAATCCGCATGCCATTAGATGCGACTAGCTGGGAAATGAGTCAAATGTTGACATGTTTTCAAAGGCTGGAGTTTTAGCTGAAATAGACTCTGAACTCAAATAGGCTTGCGTTAAGCCATAATCTGCCATGGTGGAAAGCGCTTACCTACGCGATTAATGATGGAGCATATTTGCCTAAATGTAAACTCTTCTTTCTTGGCCTTAAGACCTGCAGGTCGGAGCTATCAAGAAGACTCCGATAGAGGTTTCAACGCCGAAGCTATACGCACAGAAAAAGCAATACCAAAAAGATTGGAGCGTATATGTGGAATGTATGAAGGTACATAATGATTATGTACCGTCAGCGAATCGACAGATGAAATGGGCATGGCTGAATTCAATTTAACCATGCCGCTTAAACGACAAAACACCAGTGGGCAAATCAGTCGGCGTCGATGTTCTAAATCTGCTTAAGAATTACTGAGCACGTTGCATAATAAATCTTCAATCTATAATCTATTTAAAATCTTTTAATCTATAAATAAATGGCGGAGTCATTTCCCTCTATACTACCACTAGGGATTACACTCATAGGGACTATATAGTATCGTCCCTCTGGGTGGAGTGGAAAGGAGCTTCAGACTCTTACTGACTAAAACCCACCCTTTTTCTTATTTATCTGTTGTTCCGCCGTATTTTATTACAACAAAAATCCCGCAATTCCAGAATGATCTATCCTAAACTCTTTGAAATCACTATTAACTTCAAATAATTAAACTGCACGTTTAATCCGACCGATACAGGGATGCATCTATTAATATTTGAGTAGTGAAATCCCACTCCGCTAGAGGCGAGCAGCACTCAATATTTTGTTCGATTCGATTCAATTTGTTCAAACCCCACCATATATTGTTAGAGAGCGCCAAAACGTCTCTCTATGATCGGATTTGATTTGCTTGCTTGTGGTTATATTTTGTCGAATATTTTTATAATAACACGCAATGTTACCCATGCATTCACAAAAAGGTTAAGAAAGGGCGATTTTGATGGTTGTGTTTTTACGGTCCATATTCAGTCTTATAAGCAAATTATTGTTTAAATTCATAGTCAAAATCACAATAAATCCAAGATGTTATATGGAAAATCTACACTTTTAATACATCAAAGCTATGGTATAAAATAATTTAGTGTGGTAGATAATATCTAGTTGTAATAAGTCCACCCATGTGCTACTATTGTACATGAAGTTTAAATAAATAAATTAATTAAAATTAATGACGTCTGTGAAGTTTAGTTCTCACTGTGCAGTAGTATGAATTAGCTACTGCAAAGCAACACACGAAGTGTTTCGAGCCGCCATTATGTTTGATTGTACCTGTAAGTCCGATGCCTGCTAAGATAATATAAAGCTAATTAAATGATAAGAATTTCAAATATTTATCAATTCAATTATCTTCATAATTATCACAGTTAAATAAAAATTGAATGATGCGGAAACGAGAAATTAATCCCGCTATCGATTTCGAGATGGAAATCTTGCGATTCGAGGACTAGGTTTGAAATGAATATATCAAATCTCAAACATTTATCATATTGAGTGACATTTAATTAAAAACTCTTTAGGGCTGACGAAATCTTATCACTTTAATTACTTCTTAAGACTTTATGCAAAAAAAGTTTTAAATGTAAAGTAGAGCACATTCAAATTCTATTCTAATATACTCGTATACAAAAAAAGAAATATGAATATTTAAGGCGCAAATTCGTGGCTTTGCGATCTATGAGTCCCGTCGAGGGGCGAAACAAGTTTAGAGTTACATGTTATTAGGGTATATAAATATCACATTTTGCATAATGCACATATTCGCTGTCGAGAAATTGGTCTGCGAACTATATTCCAGTATAAAAACTAGTTTTTACAGGAGTTACATTAATAAAGTGTTAAAATATTCATCAAATATTATAAGCTCAAAAGTAACTCTGCTTGCCGCATGTATTAATTTTGATAAACTCACTCACAATCTCACCTCATGGAAAACGATGATGTAATTAACTGTGGACTTTTTGGATCTTTGTGTTACCTTCGAAACCTTAACGGTAGAACGGATTTGAATGATTTACATACTGGTAGTCCATATGACCCTACCCTGAAATAGCACATGAGAAACTTTCATCTTGACTTTCTTCCGACTTTTAATCGGGCAAAGATGCTAAAAAGAGATGAAGGATGGAGGAAGGAAGACGTTATAAATTACTTTAATATGAACTTATTACTAGAAAAGGGCAAAATAATACGCATTATGATTAGGTGCCTTCTGTTAGCGCAGTTGCTGAGCTGAATGCCATGGCGTTCATCTCCTTTCTACCTCTGCTCATAACTCCAATATTTTCTCAATATTATTCCAGAAAACCATTATCTTTATTGTCTTTCCTTTATTCCAATATATTTAAAGTCGGCTCAACATGTCTTTTCCTTCAATATTTATGTATTGGTTGTTATCTCTGTAGCAGGTACCTCGTCTTTCTTTAACCATAATATCTCTACATATAGAACATAAATAGCTTAACTCAACATTGACGGAAACCAAAATAAATTAAATTATGATTTTGAAGGTAATTTCAAGAAATATTTTTACTAGATAATATATTATTACTGTCATCTACCCCGGTCACCGGGGAGAGTGAAACCGGCGAGAGATGTCGTGCGGTGTCCCACAGGGATCGGTCTTGGGGCCGCCCCTGTGGAACATCGGATACGACTGGGTGCTGCGAGGCGACCTCCCTGACGGCGTCAGCGTAATATGTTACGCTGACGACACGCTCGTCCTGGCGCAGGGAGAGTCGCACCAGGCGGCGGCCGAACTGGCGACGCAAGCGGTTGTGACAGTCGTTCATAGGATCCGGCAGTTGGAACTCGACGTGGCGCTGCACAAGACCGAGGCCATGTGCTTCCATGGCGGTCGGAACGCGCCACGGTCCGAGTCCCACATAACGGTGGAGGGGGTTCGCATCGGCGTCGGGAGGACGATGAAGTACCTGGGACTCGTCCTCGACAGCCGGTGGAACTTCAGGGAGCATTTCCTGAGTTTGGTCCCGAAGCTGAACCGGGCAGCCGCCGCCTTCAGGTGACTCCTGCCTAATCTCAGCGGGCCAAACGCCTCCTGCCGAAGGCTGTACGCCGGCGTCGTGCGGTCCATGGCCCTCTACGGGTCCCCAGTGTGAGCCCTGAACATCCGGACGCGACCACTGAAGTTGGTCGTATGCCAGAGGGTCATGGCTATCCGAATGATCCGGGGATACCGCACGATCGCCCGGCGAATCGGCCAACCTCCTTGCTGGATTGCTGCCCTGGGATCTGGAGGCGACTGCCCTCCAGCGCGTCTATGAATGGCGCGTGGAGGCGCAGCGCCGGGGCGTATCCCCGCTGCCTCGAGAAGTCGAGGCGCGGCGGGAAGAGCTCCGGCGTGATCTCAGGGCAGTATGGAGGGAACGACTGTCGCAACCGAAGGCCGGGCACGCCGCAATTGCGGCGGTAAGACCCCTCTTTGAGGAGTGGCTAGATCGGCGTCACGGCGTCCTGACCTACCGCATGACGCAGGTCCTCACCGGACACGGAAGTTTCGGGAGGTACCTGTGTCTGATGGGAAAGGAACAAACGTCTGGGTGTCACTACTGCGAGGGTCGCCCTGAGGACACAGTCGAGCACACGGTGCAGGACTGCCCCGCTTGGGCAGAGCACCGACGTGTCCTCACAGCGGCAATAGGCGGAGACCTCTCGCGCCCGGCATTGGTCGAGGCCATGCTGCGGGGCGAGAGGGAGTGGGAAGCGGTCGCCTCCTTCTGCGAAGCAGTCATGCTTCCGAAGGAGGAGGCGGGCCGCGTGAGGGAGAGGATGGCGTCCTCCCTCCAGCCCAGCCGCAGTGGTAGACGCCCACGGCGTCGGACGTTGGCCGACGATCTCCGGCCACCGTAGGCGCGGGCATGCGGACAGCGAGTAAAGGGCAACTCGCTGTCCGACCATGGACCATGCCCGGGTCGACGGCGCGTTGTGTTCTACGCGCGCCTCAAAGAGCATCAGCAATATGACGGGTCGTGGGACTCATCCCATTACCGTGACCCTGGTACGTAAAGGGTTATTGAAGGAGCACCGTGGATTTTAGTCAGTAAAAGTCTGACAGTCCCTCCCACCCTGCCCGGGGTGGGAGGACTTACTTGATAATTTTACCACGATAAAAAAAGCATTCCGCCCGCGACTTCGACCACACGGATTTCAAAATAATTTACAGCTTATAGCAATGACAAATAATGCACCTTACTACCAATGAACAAATAATATGATCATTATTTCCGGAGATTACCTCCTAAATAATTACAAAACCTACAAACACATTTCATATCTTTATAATATTACTATATTATAAATATAATTATACACATTTTGGTTCACAGCATGTTATTAAGAACAAACTATCATAAAATATACTCGATACGAGTTGTATTGTGTAGCGGATCCTTTCGGTAAAATCCTTACCATGCCATGAGTAACTCAACTTAAAACGACCCAGTTACTGACATCAGTCGATAAATATTGTTAATATTCGTAAATGTTAATATACATAGTTTAGTAGGACAGCGGTGGTCCTGTGGTTACGAGCTCAACTTACAAATTGTAGATCGTGTATTTGAACCCAGCTGGAACATTCTTTTTTTAAATATATCATTTAGAACAGTGGTGCTCTCAAAACACTGAAGAAAAAATCGTGAGGAAACTGGCATGTTATAGGATTAAAAATTGGTAAATACATATAAAATACTAGTACTCACGCGGGGCTTCGCTCTCGTGGATTCTATCACGGTACATAAAATCATCGAATGACTTCTTCCGCTCTGGGTCAAGCGGAAGGGTGTGTCAGATTTTTACTGAATAAAAACCCACCCTGTTCCTTCAGCTGCTCTTAACTTCCGGGGCCGCGGTATCTCGTTAAAACCACGGAATAGAAGAATAAGCTTGGAATGGTAATGTGGGCGGGTCGAGCGCGCCACATTTATGATACGACAATCATACCGCGACCGATTAATTCATTCACCGCGTTTAGTGCGCTTCGGATTACTTCGGAACACAGAGCTCTGCTTTAAAATGCCGTGTTGTGCAATTAAAACCTGTAAAACAAAAAAAAAAAACAGACCGCAAGTTTAGAGCGAGGAGGTATATATTTCCATCGGTATGTCGAAAATAACATTTAATTACAATTTTATTTGCAAAAAACATAAAAATATTCTGATCACTATGAAATTCCGAACATTAACAACATTATTGCAACAAGATAGATAGATAGATAGATAGATATAGATATATTCTTTATTGTACACCATAACAATAAAAACAAAATTATGGACTTAACAATTAAAAGGGTTATACAATGGTTACAAAGTTACAAAAAGTATACATTGCCCGTTGTGTACTCGCTTAATCAACGCAATGACCAAGTCCGCTCACAGTGTACTGCATGCGCCACTCTTCAACCATTGACGTTTTGTCCTTTGCCCTGATTGGCCGTAGCAAGCTCTCGATTTAAGTGTGTGTAATTTATTCGTGTGCGTAATTCGCATACGTAACGGGCCTCTTGCTTGTAGTAGAGCTAAAGAGGGGAGACAAGCGGCGACACGCGTTCTCATACAAATCAGGAACTACCTATTTTCTTTCTAACCTCTTTTATCTGTTCTGTGGTTAAAACATTCCCGCAACCCTGGCAAAATACATACATACTAGAATGTCATCAGAACAAGCCATGCGGTTCTGGTATGATGTGAAATTGCCATCGTGTTAGGCGCGTTAAAGTTTCAAACATAATTGTAAAACAGTGACGAAAATTTTATCTTTCGTCATCAACCGTGACTTTGTAGGCGTAGAAAGTTTTATAAATCTATCTGAAGGAAATTTTCACGTAGGATATTTTCCTAGGATAAAAAGTAGCCTACAGGCTTTATTTATTTATTTAAAAAAAACAGTAGGATTTAGTTACGAACTACCTAATTGAAAACTTAATGATACGTTAACAATTTTTTCATTTAATTGAAGATATGTTAGTCACCTTATTACCAGGCGCCCACGACTAAAGTAGTGGTAATACACAACACGGCGATCGATGCTAACGTGGAAGATTCATTGCTCATTAATTAACTGGGCGTCGTGAAGGATGTACGCTGATGGCGACGCTAATGAGCCAGCGTTATGACGTCATCATAGTGACGTTTATTGGAGGGCTTGAGGGATGGCGAGATTTGGGAAGGATCTTTCTTACTGTTGGGTTTTTGGTGTCTTCAGATTGTTTTTCTTTAGAAGAGCTCATAAACAAGAAATAACAGCCTAACGATACGAACCTTACGAATAGTATGCAGCACTTGCTCAGAAGGGCTGCATTGGTCGACAATACAGGTGACAGTTTTGCTAAGCTGAGGGAACTAGAATACTGGAGAGAAGTAGCCTCCTTTAGTAATATCGTAATTGGTCAGAGGAAAGCCGTTGAGGTGGATCGTGACAAGGCTGATCCTGCTTGGAGGAGGCGTCGCAGAGACTAATGGTGGTCACTTAAGGTGGACTTTGGCAAGCGCTGCGTACCAGTGCGATTGTTATAATTTAGCCACAAGCTCTTATCATCTATACTTATAATAAATCTGTAGAGAGTTCAATTCTGTACATGAAATATATTTACAAAATAACTATCAGGGGGTGATTAGGGATCGATACTAATGCCAAAAAAGCAATCAGTAAAATTTTTGTCTGTCTGTCTGTCTGTCTGTATAACCGTTATAGAAACAAAAACTACTCGACGGATTTTAACGAAACTTGGTACAATTATTTGTCATACTCCTGAGCTGGTTATAGTATACTTTTTATCACGCTACAATCAATAGGAGCAGAGCAGTGAAGGGAAATGTTGGGAAAACGGGACAAATTACTCCACTTTTTAAGCTTCCGTCGCGAGTGCAACCTTAATGGTTAAAGCTACACAGAAATCATTTATGACGGAAATGTTCTCCTTAAAATTATATAAAAAATATCCCACGACAGCATATATCTATCTTTTATGGTTGACTCACAATAACACGTGTGACTCCCGATAGCTTAGCAGTTCGAAGCTTTCTGATTATTATTCTGCTCCGAAATTTAAAACCACCACAACTTTGCAATGGAACTTGGCTAAAAGTAACCCAGTTGCAACAAAATATAATCGAGGCTCAAATTCTAACAGGTTGCGGTGCAGGAGAAACCGTCTTTATTCCCAGAATTCCCATAATACCAAATAATTTTCCATTCCAATTTAAAAGAACGCAATTCCCAGTATCGGTGTGTTATGCAATGACAATTAATAAGGGTCAAGGGCAGACTTTTCGTGTTGCTGGAGTAGATCTCGGTGTCAGTTGTTTCTCGCATGGTCAGTTGTACGTCGCTCTTTCCTGGGTTAGCAGTTCTAGAAATCTTTATGTTCACGTGCCGGACGGGTCAACTTTCAACATAGTTTACCCGGAAGCTTTGCGCTGAAGTATTTTCGTTTTATAGGTACTTAAGCCTCATGTGAACGTGATCTAAAAAATATTACCAATACATTAACTTAATAACACACAAGGAGTTACACGCTTACGGAGTCGCGGGCACAGCTATTAACAATAATATTGTGCGGTTCGGTATTACGATATTTTTCAACAGTTATAGATTGACATATTATATTTCCCTACTAAATTACGAAAGTTAATCTGTCTGTTACATCAAAATCACTGAACCGTGAGGAAGGACATAGGCTACTTTTTTTACGAAAAACGACGGAAACGTGGACGAAGTCGCGGGCAACAGCTATCTATACTAATAATATAAGGCTGAAGAGTTTGTTTGTGTGTTTGAACGCGATAATCTCAGGAACTACTGGTTCGAATTGAAAAAATATTTTTTAATTAAATAGTCAATTTATAGAGAAAGGCTATATATCATTACGCTAAGGCCAATAGGAGCGGAGCGCCAATGAAGAATGCTTCAAAATCGGGGTTAAATTTAACGTTAGCCCAAAGTAACTATTCCACGCGGACGAAGTCGCAGGCAAAAGCTAGTATTCCAATAATTAAATACTTCGTTGCAGTGGTACTCAGAAACCGTAAAGATAGTTTATTATCTCGCAACTCAATTCTGACGCAACTCAAAGTGACGTAGACAAAAAACAATAGCTTGAAACGTATATATCTCATAGTTCGTCAATACTACTCCGTCAGCTTAGCAGGGCAGGCGTCCACTACGTCGTGGAAGTGACGTCAGCAGAAAAGCTACGGTGAAACATTTTTAGTATTGATGTAGATCAAGATCAGCTCTTTTTAAGGTACCATACGTCAGTAAAGAAGTTAAGTTAACGTTCTATTTTATCCCCTTTATGTTTTATTTTCTTGATAAACTTACTCCATATAAGAATAAAAACACTGCAAAGAGAAAAATAACTTTAGTTTCGGTAGTCGGTGTCTTTAGTTTTGTATTTTCGTTTTTGGCACCGACTTCCGAAATTAAAGTTATTTTTCTCTTTGTAGTGTTTTTTGGAGTCGGTTTAATTTTTTGGTAAAAAGTTTTTATTTCACTCTTTTTAGTTGGTCTATTTTTAATTTACCTAGTTACAAGAGCCTAAATCTCAACGACTTATAACCTTTTACAAAATATTGCTTTTCCCAATGCTGGGCCGTAAATTGTTGAGGAGTTCTCCTGGTACTTCACCATCAGCTTCACTTCACCATATGCATTGTGACGAGCATATTGTGCTTAATAACCATATTCACGTAATCGAGGCGGAACCCATGAAATGCTTATTATTCCTACCTACTTATATATTGAGTAATTCTAGTGGCCATCTGTGGTCTTCATCACCAGGTCCACTTCACAAATGGTGCTTTTCGAATGCAACTACACAAGTTACTATAAAAAATACTCAAATCACTATAGGTGTGCCTATAATATTTGAAGACTTCCCTCGATTTCTCCAGGATCCCATCATTAGATCCTGATTTGGTGGCAATAGGACCAATTTCAAAGTATACCCTTTCAAACAAAAAAAGAATTTTCCAAATCGGTTCAGCCGTCTTCGAGTAATCGATGATCATACATAAAAAAAACAAAAACGAAAAAAATATATATACGCGTCGAATTGATAACCTCCTCCTTTTTTTGTCGTCGGTTGAAAATCAAGATATTATGTTCGCATATAAGATAAAACTTTATACTACTTTTTACGAAAATAAAGTAGACGGAAGACTAAGAAAGGCATAATTGAACTTTATATGGAGAAAGAGTGCAGAAAGATAAGATATTGGTTATCACATTCAAATAAAACTTAAATCAAAAAATTATGATTACGACGAATAGACTATATATACCTATAGCATGCTAAATACGGCGTGAAAAAATGCGTGAAAATGAAACATTTTAAACACTTCTGCATTTATAATACGTATCATTACCATTCGAAAACAAAATGTGTTTTTAACACGCTTTTATAAGGTCGACCTGTATGTAACTATGTAATGGAATCTAAGGTAACTAATTTAACCATCTTCCAAGGGTCGTAGCGTAATGAAAATTGGCAGCTGTATGTAGTTCTGATGACAATACAATAATATGGTACTGTTGAACTGATCTGATGATGGAGCAGGAAGATATGAACTGGAACTTCATGATGGAAAATCGTATCATAGTTTATTTTGGATTTCTTAGAAAAGTTTTGTAATGAACTTTGACCACGATTAGGTTTCAAGGTCTGACGATGAAGCTGGAAGATAGGCACTGGCATTCCATGATGGAATATCGTATCATAGTCGTATTTGCACTTGTGAGAAAGGCCACGTAATGGACTTTGAACACGATCAGGTTTCAAAGTTATAACAAACCTAAAGAAAATCCGTTATTAGTTTTCTTAACCTTTTTGAATTACCGCGTATTCCATAGATATATTTTATTATAGATCTCACTTTCAAATCCTCTGGGGAGATCAACCGTTTAATTGTTCACTACTAGTGGGAATAATATGGCAAAAACTACAAAAAAGAAACAGCAACAAAAAAAGGAAAAGCGCGAACAATTGTTTTTGTTTTTACGTGCATTTATAAAACAGTGTTTTCCTAGTGATTTTTAAACTATTAATTTATTTGTTTTTAATATTAAAATATTAATTAAAAATATTAACTTGATACGTAAAAGAAACACTCTATACACACGTACGCTTTCATAAATAAATTGCGACGTTGCCTTCCTTCAAGTACGCGTGTACAGAGTGTTTCTTTTATGTATCAATTTAACATTTTAGTGAATATTTAATAATAATAAAAAAATGAAAACATTTTGTTTTCGAATGGTAATATTTTTTTAGCATGTATGGATGCTATACTATTGCGGGTTAACGGGAACGCCCTCTGTTAGTTAACATACTGTATTATAAGTGAAAAGGCTAATTTAAAAAAGCAGATACACAAGTGATCTTATTATAATAGTTTTATCAAAGAAACGTTAAGAATTCCAAAAATACATAGGATATGGTAACCAGACTAATTAAGTATTTTTAACGTTAAAGTATGCATAAACGAAGTATGGCATCATCGTTCAATCTTGTTACTGAGTAACGCCTTGAAGGGTACAATGTACATGCCTAAAGGGGTACAATATGAATGTTTGTTATTTGTATGCAATTTTAAGGAGCAGTCGGCAAAAAACTTTTCAACACGGTTGGTGCAATAGTTGAGCGATTGACTGCTGCACTGCGTGTCGCGGGTTCAGATCTTGCACTAATCATACAGTCACAACGTACCATTCATAATAATTCAGTAATTCCATGGGTCGTTTGGTACCACGGCACCTCATCGGTCCCGAAAGACTCCCTAAAAATATTAATTAAATTCAAGGTGGCGTTCGGTACCGCGGTCCCGGTACCGAATGACTTCTTACTCACTTTTGTTGCTTGATAGTTGTTTTGCTACTACTAATGTTTGTGACGCATCCACGTTCCAGTTCATAGTGTGGGACATACATCCATACATCTATACATCCATACATCCATCCTCGCTAACTTTCGCATTTATTATATTAGTAAGTTATGTCATATATATATCTCATAAGTTTTCGCAGCCACGTGAGGTCAGCAGTGGAGACTAAAATGTTGTCTAACTGCCACCTAAAGTGCCTATATTAAATCGTGGACTTAAATTTGCCAAAAAATTTGTTTATTTAATTATGTTTAAATAATAGGTATGTCTCTTTCATTTAGCTGCCACACCAGAGTGGCTGGCAGGTCAGTTGGTGGGGATGAAAATTGTTCTCTGAGAGTCACTTGACGTACATACATCAAGACTTGTATGAGTATATCTTACTACGAAAGTTACTTACATCTCTTCCATTTAGCAGCCACGTTAGATTGGCTGGCGGGTCAGCTGGTGGGGATGAACATTGTGCTCTCAGGGAATCTCCTGATGCGTACCACCCCTTCTCCGCTTTTATCGTTGGCTTTTCTGGCGGTAGTTCTGTGGACAAAAAAGATGAAGGTTATAATGGGAGAAGTTGACAATTTGATGATTGGTTGGAGATTTGCCGTAAAATTACTTTTTCATTGCCATGGTTTATTCTACAGGACCGTATAATATTACCACGTTTTTATATTTTGTGGTACAAGAATTGTGTCGACTCTAAGTATGGAGATCTCTTAGAGGTATAATTCTGCCCGACGGGTGTCGTGTTGGTGTTTTCGTGGAAGGCTACACGATACCAGGACTCAGCGGAATACGTATTAGATCTAAAGCAACAAATATATATTGTTTATTGTATATTTTATTTATGTCACAGGTTTGATGCAGATGGAAGAAGAATGTTATGAATATAACTTTCTATTTTACAAAATAGTGTAATTAATTTAGTGAAAGAATAAGTTTTACAAGTTACAAAGGGTGGAATGTTTACAATGAGAACAAACCCTTCTTAATAAACAAATTAAAAAAATATTTGATCCACTTTAATGGATATTATTTTGGATAACTAAGCTATTCAAAGAAAGTAAATTCGTAGTTTTTTTTTGTACATTAAAATACACACTACTTCGAAATATCCTGATTAAAATTCTACGAAAAATAATTTGTTTCTATTAAGTTCACGTCAAAACTGGTTGTGTGTGTAACGTTCAATTTTTCTTTTGATAATTTTTAAAATCTTTTTTAGTAATGTTATGTTTGCGTTTGACCACATCTCACCGATGATGTGGTCAAATATTGTAGAAACGAAAAAACATGAGAATAAAAGTATTTGAGGGTAGAGGGAAGCAACATAATCACTTTGATCCCATGCCCTTTAATTAATTGTCCTTTAAATCCGTCAAACAACAAATATACCTACCTCTATCAATACCACAACCTAATTAATTCAAAACATCTTAAATAGAACGCAACAATTGATTACATGTTTCTGCAATCTAGAAATCACTTGAGCCCCCAAGCTACCAGTTGTACCCATCTACGTCTAAATGCTCCGCAATTATAAGTAGGATGAAATATGGGGCGTATCCCAAGCCTTCAGGGGAATTATTTAGGCCCTCGGGGATACGAATGTGACACGAATTCCCTCTTTTCGGGAGATAAAGTTTATTAAATTAACTCAATTTGATTTTAGTTCGTTAAGAGATATTTGGTTAGTTACTTGGTTATACGATTGGGATGAGTTTCTGTATTTGATTTTGGTAATTTGATGTATAACGTGCGTCTTTTATTTAGTGGATACCTTCTTTTATCTTCTTGTAATTAGTACTCTCTTGTGACCCACCCATCTTAAGCCAATTGATGATATTGTGGTTGACTAGACATTGTTCGGTCGGCGAGAGGCACGAGGAAATATACACTAATTAAATTTATCTACTAGCGGTCGCTCAGTTGTAGAAATTATACCATAATTACGTTATATTTATATATAAGAATACAAAGTTAATGTTAAAAATTGGCGAAGTGCGAGTCGGACTCGCCCATGAAGGGTTCCGTGGTAACTATAATAAATATAATATACTTAATATATTTAATTGAAAAAAAAAACAAAGAGAGAGAGAGAGAGATCTTTATTTGTTTAAACATGGTATACATACAAGAGCATGCAAGATATTATTTTGTTTGAGTCCAGTCATGTTTAGCCGTCAGTATCGGCGTACAAATATTTCACATAGTTGATGAGAGTAATTACAAATAATCAAAACATTAACTCAAATAGGCATCTACAAAGTTGAAAATTATATAAATTTAAAATCATTCTTATCCAAAATTTCCATTGTCAATTTAGTATTACATGTCAAATATAGTTTAGTATTAATGTCCAGATTCTATATTAATTACATTCATATTCAATAGTATTTATGTCAACAGAAAAATATAATAATATTAATGTCAGGAAAAAGTCTCAGTAGTTAAGTCGATCAGTCAAAAGAAAACACTTTTTCGTTTACAAATTCAGAGACACAATAGTATGCCTTTTGTGAAAGAAACCTTTTTAGTTGATGCTTGAATGCCTTACTATTTAGCTCCTTCCAACGTGTAGGCAAAATGTTAAATATAGTGGGCGCCATGCAGACGATACTTTTGCGCATGAGTTTCGTTTTAGCTGGATAGACTCGAAGAATGGTCATATCCCGTCTGTTACGCGGTACCCCGTCCTGGAGACGTGGAAACAAATTGGGGTTTGTTTTAACAAACATTGCGGTTTCGAGGATGTAGAGACAAGGAAGAGTCAGTAGCTTGTATTTTTTAAAATATGGTTTACATGTATCATCCGACTTTAGTCCAAACATCGCTCTAATGCATCTCTTTTGGGCCTTAAATGCCGTGTTAGCATTGGTAGAATTTCCCCAAAATATGATACCGTATCTTAGGTGAGACGCAACTAAGCCATGGTAGGCCGTAATTAATGTATCCACATTCACAACTGCAGCTAGAGAGTGTAATGCAAATGCAGAACTACATATTTTTTTACAAAGATTCTCAATTTGTGACTTCCAGTCAAGCTTTTTATCAATTGTTAGTCCAAGAAATTTAGTATTATTTACCATTTCAATAGTTTTATTATCTATATTTATGTCTATATTTTCAATTATCAATCGTTGGCTAAAGTGTATGACTTTAGTTTTATCTAAGTTAATCTTCAAATTATTATTATTTAACCATTCTATTATAGATGTTAAGGTATTATGTATGTCTAGTTTATATTGGATCAAGTCATTATTGCTTCTAGAAATTGTCACTGTACTATCGTCTGCAAATAAAGTCATCGGGTGGGGAATTGATTTTGGTAAGTCGTTAATATATAGTGTAAAAAGTGGAGGTCCCAATACACTACCTTGTGGAACACCAAAAGTAGTTTGATGTTCATCTGACAAGTATATATCTTCCTTTTTAGTTTTTATATTAATTCTAATTATTTCAGTCTTTTGTTTTCTATTGTCTAAATAGGATTGAATTAAATTAAGAACATTACCTCTAATGCCATATGCTTCAAGTTTTTTTATTAGAATATCATGATTTACGTAGTCAAATGCTTGAGTCATATCGCAGAAGATCGTACATACAGGTATTTTTTTGTCCACTTTTGTCAATACAGTGTATAGGAAGTCATATATCGCCATATTTATAGTCTTATTTTTGCGAAATCCCTTTTGCTCATTACATAATATATTGTTTTTTTCTATGAACCCGGTTAATTCCTCTTGAATATATTTTTCAAATATTTTCGAGAAGATAGGAATCAAAGAAATAGGCCTATAGAATTTCATTTGCTCTCTATCTTCTTTCTTAAATAATGGCTTAACGATCGCTATCTTTAGTGCGTCAGGAAACGTGCCAGCTACAATTGATAGGTTTATAATATGAGACAAATGTTCGCATACTTCTTGTGCTACGGCTTTTATTACTTTGGTTGATATATCATCGTACCCCACGCTATTTGTGTTTTTTAAGGACATAATAATTGTTCTTGCCTGTTGTGGTGTACAGGGAGCCATAAACATCGAGTTTGTGTTGTTTAAGATGAGCCGTGTAGTTTTGTATCTGGACATGATGGGTTGGATTTTATTAATAAAATAGTCATTAAATTGATTAGCAATTTGATTAGCATCCATAATTAAGTCATTATTGATTTTAATTTTTGAAATATAATTTTTAGGTACATTAAATTTACTTTGATTTATTATTTGCCAAGCGGTTTTACATTTATTTCCTGCTGTTTTAATTTTATAATTATTTTGTGAGCGCTGAGTCAGTGTAATTATTTTTCTAAAAAGCTTAGCGTATTTTTTAAAACGTGCTCTATTAAACTGATTTGCTTTTAATCTGTAGGCCCACAGAAGCTGCCGTTTTTTCCTACTGCAGGATTTAATACCTTTAGATATCCACTTCGGTTTTGCTATAACATTTATCGTCACCCTAGTCTTAGGAAAACAGAGGTTGTAGAAAAAAGAAAATATTTCATGAAATTTATTGTATGCAATGTTCGGGTCATCCGTTTCATATATTTCGGAGAAATACATTTGGCTCATACAGTGTTTAAATTTAGATATATTTTCCTTGCTGTAATTGCGTCTATAAGCACCGTATTTGTCGATCGTACATATTTTATTTACCGGACATTTTAAAATCTGGGCTGTGTGGTCTGACAGAGCAAACTCCAACACTTCTGTTTTCCACCGCTTTTTATAATTATGCGCAAAATTATCGATGCATGTTTGACTTTCCATTCGAGTAGGTTGATTTATTGCTAGTTTTAGATTGAAGCTAAGTAGAAGGCCTTCAAACTCTATCGTCCGATAATTCCTTTTTAATATGTCTATATTGAAATCGCCGGCTATCACAATATTTTTATAGGCATTTTTTGATAATTTATGTAACATTATTTCGAATTGATTAAAGAAACTATTGAGATTATCCATATTTGGAATTCGGTACACACATACAAAGGCAGTCCTGTACTTTGTGAGCACAACGGCGCAACATTCAAATGTCCCTGATATTGATAAATTTGAGATTTCAAATAACTCTTTCCATTCATGTCCATTTCTAATGAGGATACATGATCCACCTCTCTTAACTTCTTTTCTACTATAGTGAGCAGCTAAGCAATAGTTTGGTATGCTCAACTGTTTTTCGTACCCTTCCATCATAAAGTGTTCGGTAACACATATTACATCCACTTCAATGTTTTTTTCTGCAAGTTCAGTCAGACAGACCGTGAGTGCATCCGCCTTATTCAATAGACCTGCAATGTTTTGGTGCATTACGTGGAGATGTTTAGTGACGAAAAAATTCACCATGTGACTGATTGTCCATATTAATGTCAGTCGATATCATAAAGTTATTATATTTTATGTCATCAATTAAATTAATTATATCCTTAAAAATTATTCGTATTCCAGCATTATTTATTGCACCAGTCCGTCCGTTATACTCATTGTAGCTGTATGTGAGATTTTTATTGCTGTCTATTAGATATGCATATTCGTGCGTTAATATGTCCAAGAAAAGTAAGTTATTAAATGTCTCTACTCTTGAATTATATAAATTAGTGTAGTCCTCGCATTTATATGTTGGAGCGCACAATATAATGTTAGTATGGTTGATTTCCTGCAGTACTTGCCTGATATGCATGATAATGTCGAAGTAGCTATTGGTTGTTCTAAAGTCTTCTTCACCTAACATAATTATGCAGTAGTCATCTAAAGTAAAGTCTGTTACTTTGTCTTTTAATCCTTTGAGCAATATGTTCACATTTCCATGAGGCGTTATGTGGTGATAAATTTCCGATTGAGTAAGAGAATCTTCTGCAATGCTCAAAATTTTATTACTATTATCCGTACTCAAAATACATACTTTGCATCTTCTCTCAGTATTAGGGTTAGGATTTGCGTTTTCGCGATTTTTAATATTAGGATATTTTTGGTTTACTTCTATAGTCTCGTGACTTTGTTTGTTATCTGGTATTATGAATGGAATCTGTTTATTGACAGTTAATCGTTTGTCTTTCTGTTTTTTCGCACTAGATGCTCTTAATTTAGCCGGACTGTTTGTTACTTTCTTCAATAAATCTTTTTTTTTTAGTTAAAGTCTCATTTAACTTTTTAAGTTCATTGTTTTCTAATGATAATGTTTCGATTTCTGAATGGGCACTTTGTAGCTCAATCGTTAGTTTTATAATTTGTTCCCGTGCCTTTTTTAGTTCGTCGTCCTCATCGTCTGACATATCCGGTACACTAGTGACCGTACTATTCAGATTATGTGTCATATTAACGCTATTGTTTAGATTCGAGTCTGAGTTTGTTCTATTACGGCGAAAGGTTATGTTTTCTAAGAAATTCATTTTGCGTTATAAGTGTTTCTTTGCCTCTATTTATTTAACTGTATTTTTTTTTAAATAACTTTATGGTTAATCTTTAACAATGATATTCATTCACAAAACGAGCTGTTCCACTCAGGACGCGAACTCAGTATCGAGGATACGTCAGCCAAGCTCTTGATTATTCGGCTACCGTGTCATTAAGAAATATTGTTAAATATGGTACTTACATTACTCAAAGTACGCTGAATAATATGGTCGCTGTCATATCTTCACAGATGTCGCTGTCTAAAATCTCGTTATCAGTGATGTTGTTAATTTATCATATACGGTCATGATGTCGCTATCTAAATCTCAGTAACAGCGATGATGTCAATATATCATAGATTTCATTATTTACCGTCATGAATGTCGTATATTGTTGTCAATTTTAAAACGGTTTAAGTTCAACTGTGCATGTCATCAGTGCTTGATAAAGTAAACAAAGATATATAATATTCACCCGTTGTTGGTTAATGTTGTCCAAACGTGCACCAGGGCTGATCTTGTTTCTTTGTAATTATCACACCGTACTTGAACTATTATAATTTTGCACATACGTAGTCACAGTTCACAGCCTTGTTATTTCTCAAAGAGAATTTACACCTTCGAGTATATTTGTATCCGCACTATTACACTTTGGTTATGCACCTTTGCGTGATGTTTTGTTTATGATAATCCATTATTTAATATCTAATTATTCGATTGGTTCGTCGCACTCGGTCATTTCTCGATATGCCACAAGTATTTCGCAATGAATTAACACTTTTTATGGTACTGTTTTTCGTTATTGTATTTTCTCACTATATAGACTTTTTCTTCAGCAAAAACAATACACAGTTAGTCTTTACGCTTTTTCACAGATTTTTAGGCAGTTTTCGACACTTAAATTGTTTTTAAACTATTTTTCACAATAAACTAACTGAGGAGCGATACGGAGACAGTTTTTCAACATATTAAATCAATTGCTGGATCTTGGAAGTCTAGGAACAGTTTAAAAAAACTAGCTTATTTACAATTTTTACAACTACGCCTAATAACTTTGTTTTTCATAGTATTTGTATGAATTACAAAGTTATATTTGCGGTTTTAGAAAATATACTGTATCTCAAAAACTGCCAACTCGATCTCGTTCAAACCAATTTTGGTTGAAAGTTTACATTAAGATCTACAACATATAGTTTTTTTAGATTTTTCACTTCATTATTATAGAAGTTAGAGGGGGGGACACACATTTTACCACTTTGGAAGCGTATATCTTTTAAACGATTAACCTTATGAAAATGTCATTATAGAAACCTTAATGTCATTTTTAAAGACCTGTCTACAAATACCACACACGTATAGGTTTCATGGAAAAAAATATTTTCAGTTTCAGTTCCATGTATGGGGAGCCCCCTTTATTTTAAATGCTTTTTTAAATTTTCTCTTAAAATCGGAAAGCGGTTCACAGAATACATCTATCTACCAAGTTTTACATGTATAGTCCTAATAGTTTCGGAATAAAATGGCTGTGACATACGGACGGACGGACAGACAGACAGACGGACGGACATGTGTTCGAGGAAACAAACTGGTTCAACCCAAGATAACTAATTACTACGGAAAGAGGACATCTAATTATTTGGTACCTCAAGTATTTAACGAAATAAATATTCGGCTTAAAAAAAGACAAAATCCCCATAATCGTTTAGTAATTGGCGAATATATCAGTGTGATTAAGAACCGCCTCCTTTTTTGAAATTGGTTAAAAGTAGTCTGGTTCGTAGTTGATACCAACATAAAGAATAACGAAATTACTTTGTGAGATGGTGGCTGGCTATGTAGTTTCTACACAATGGGAAGCGGCTTCAGTTTATGTATGCTTGTAAGAAGGTACACTTTTCCTATGGTTTCCATTACCCTATTAGTATAGGATAATGGAAACCGTGGGCTACCCGTAAACCGGTCCCTGGCGGGTAACAATAACCTGTGAATATAATATAATAATCTAAAAAACACAAGTCCAGTATACAACGATAACAACACAGGAAAATACGCTCATAATTTGAAAGGAATACCCACAAAGACACGTTTTATTCCCCAAATCCCGAATACCGAGAATCCATTTCGTACATATAATCTGCCTTCATGTCTCCGTTAGGTCTAAACTTGTAAAGTAAATCTGCAAACATACGTGCTCAGAGCTAAGGTCGAAGTATTAGCGTTACATTATAAGGGTGCGCTAGCGTTTGAGATGAGCGAGGTAGACAGCTGAGCTGTGCTAGGAGGCGAGGAAGAAAAAAATTAAACAAGTAGAAAATAAATTCTATACCTGACGCTTGTGTAGCGTGTCAGGTATGTTCTTGGATGTGCACACTGTTTCGCACTGCGATACACTGCTATATTGCAGTCTTCTGTGTGTGTTACTGTCCTATCTTTCTTTATTTGAATCAACTACATGTCCTTTTCTTGTAATTGACTGAAAATTGTTATGTAATATAATTTTTAATACATTTTTTTTAATAGTGCTACCATATTTATAATTTACTGTAGGAACGTGACAAAATGATTTATTATTATATACGTCGAAAAATACACAAATATGTGACATTATAGGGGTTGAACCTGTGTACATATTATTATATTGTATTGTTCACCAGACCATGATGATTTCTGACAAAGAAAATCCTAATGCATGCGTTTTTACAATACCTTGGGCAAAACATTTTTTTAATTCTGATAATTCCTCTCAGTGATAGCATGTCACTTTGCTTAGAATTCTAGAGCCTAAAACCCCGTTTCTGCTAATACTATTAAATGTGGATGAATATCGAACTAATATCTCGCTACGCATCCTCTCATATTTTGGTAAAAATACACCCCTTGGATAAGGCTGCGTTTCCACCAGAGATGTGCGAGTATGCGTAGCGAGGGATGTGTTTGTGAAGTACCAATAGAATCGCTTCATTTACCTCGCCTCGGTCAGCACAGCTCTGGTGGAAACGGCTCAGCGGAGCTAGATTTTTGCGCATACAAAACAAGCGAGGGATGTGTGCGAGGGATGTGTTGCGAGGAATGTGTGTTGAGAAGGATATGTTGCGAGGTTTGCGCATCCTCGCACCACACATTAATGCGCATTTTCACAGCTCCGCTACACATCCTCGTAGGCACGTTTACATCGCACAGCTTTGGTGGAAACCCCCACACATTTTCACAGCACAGCTAGACATCCACGCACGACATATTTCCATCGCACATCTCTGGTGGAAACGCACCCTAACTGTGTACCACCAATTATATACAAACACAAACTCGTTGCGTTACGTAATATGTTGCGTTGCGTGTTGCATAACAATTTGGTATGTTTATGTAAGCTTGTGCCGGTTATTTGCTGTTGTTTAGATACTAAATATTAATTGAATACGAGGTTACCCTTTTGTGTTAATTATTCGGATATTATCATAAATACCTCGAGAAGCTGGTGGCTCTATAATAACAGCCACATGACTCCATCTCTAAGGTTAAGTAATCTTACAGAGGTCGGTCTGTCGATGGGACCTTTCGAGATTTCTCCGTGCCTCGAAAAGTACGTTGAGTTATTTGGTCCTGGTTGTTTTAAGTTCGAACATGTTTCACAGTAGTTACGCGTGAGAAGTAAGAAAATATGACAATAGTCTTGCCAGAGTATCGTGTTACCCAATTACTGTGTTCTAGGGATCGGACAGGCAGTCTCTCTATGTAAAACTCGACTGCTTCCGACTAGACTAAAAGTCAACCCTAATTTAGTTGGAAAGAGGCTGAACAGATGCTTATGATATTATCTATAAATACCTACTATTCTGACGTTTGAATTGAGCCTATATACAATGCAACATCTGAACTAATATCTACCAGTAAAGTTAAGCTATCATCACAAGAAGTACTGATGGTTTATTCCACTTTGTTTATCGTGTGACTGTTTGTCTCCTCATGTCACCTTGGAATCAATTTATCTAGGTCACAGTCTAGGTTATCATCTATAGTCTAGGTGATACCATCCAAGTGAAATTAATGTATGTATTAAAAATATTTTATTAATTTATAAAACCCAGAAAATCAGTCATCAGTCCTCTCTATCCCAGTAAAAAGTTATCGTCTTTGCCTAAGGGTGTATTTTTAACCGACTTCAAAAAAAAGGAGGAGGTTCTCAATGCGTCTTGAACTTTTTATTTATGTATGTTACCTCATAACTCGGAGACCGCTGGACTGATTTGAAAAATTCTTTTTGCGTTTGAAAGGGTATACTTTCTAGTTGATCCCATTGTTACAAAATCAGGATCTGATGATGGGATCCTGGAGAAATCGAGGGAACTGATGATGAAGACCACAGATGGCCACTGAAACTACTTATTATTATACTTATTATTCAAATATTATAGGCACGCCTTTAAGCACCATTTGGTGAAACTACTCAATAATAAGTATTTCGTGGATTGCGATTCGATTACTTGAGTACGAATGTTAAACACTTTATGCTCGTCACAATACATATGGTGATGTAGAGCTGATGGTCAAGTACCAGGAGAACTCCTAAAAAATTAACGGCTATGCATCAGGAAAAGCAATATTTTGTAAAAGGTGATAAGTTGTTGACATTATGGCTTTTGTAACTAGATAAATTACAAACCGACCCACTAAAAAGGGTGAAAAAATTTTTTTTGCAAAAAATAGAACCGACTTTCATATCAAAACACTACAAAGCCAAAAATAACTTTAATTTCGGAAGGCGGTGTGAAAAAAAAAAGAACATCCAAAACCAATAACACCGACTTCCGAAATTAAAGTTATTTTTGGCTTTGTAGTGTTTTGACATGGAAGTCGGTTCTATTTTTTGCAAAAAATTTTTTTAGAGAAACATACATTTATATAATTATCTACTAGTAGACTGTAGGCCCACCCTAATACAAATGGAAAAAGGCAAGAATAGATTTCTAAAGAAAATTTTTAGTCTGCATAATTTTGGTAACAGTTTATCATAAAAGAAAACAGGATTCCTGAAGAAACAACCCTCAAAAGAAAAGTCGTAACAAAAATTAAAAGGTCTCAATTTTATTTCTTGACTATTTTTGACTATTTGGGATCGACAAGTGGATGAAATTTGGCCATATATTATTAAAAAATAGCTTTTTGCGCTCCTTCTCGTATTTATTTTCGTAATATGGACTATATAAAACTTTAGTTCCACGCACTAAAAAAATTGGCCAAGTGCGAGTCAGACTCGCCAATGAAGGGTTCTGTAGTATCTACGCAAAATTACTTTGTTTTTCATAGTGTTTGTAAGAAAAACAAAGTTATATTTGTGGTTTTCGAAAATGTATTATATCTCAAAAACTGCTGACCTGATCGTTCAAACCAAGTTTCGTTGAAAGTTTTATTAATATCTACAGCACATATTTTTCTTAGATTTTTCACTCCATTATTATAGAAGTAAGAGGGAGGGACACACATTTTAGCACTTTGGAAGCATATAAATCATTCAATCAATTCAAAATTCATTATAAATCAAACAGCATACCTTTGGATGTGCGGTACTACCATCTTTTACTGCTAAAAATGTATCTACCGTTATAAAGCATATGACGAGAGGCAAGTCCCCAGGTCACGATGGAATCAGTATTGAGCATTTGCAGCATGCGAGAATTCACCTGTCGAGAGTTCTAGCTATGTTTTACACGTTTTGTTTAAGACACTCTTACCTGCCAGATGAGTGTATGAAGACCGTGGTTGTGCCAATAATCAAAAATAAGTCTGGTGATGCTTGTGATAACAGTAACTATAGGCCCATTTCGTTAGCTACAACTGTGGTGAAAGTGCTGGATAGTCTGCTTGACCGTATTTTGGACAGTCACATAAAACTTAATGACGCACAGTTTGGTTTTAGGAACGGGTTGTCGACAGAAACTGCAGTTTTATGTCTCAAGCACACTGTCCGGTACTACATTTATAGGAAGACTCCGGTCTACGCCTGCTTTTTAGATCTCTCTAAGGCTTTCGATTTGGTGTCCTATGATGTGCAGTGGAACAAAATGAGGACAGAATCCAGTGTTCCAGAAGAAGTCATTAGCATTTTTGATTATTGGTACAACAACCAACTTAATGCTGTAAGATGGGTGGGGGCGTTTTCCGATGCCTACAGGTTGAAGTGTGGAGTAAGGCAGGGTGGCTTAACATCACCTCGTCTTTTCAATCTGTACGTGAACGGACTCATTGAGAGGCTCAGCAATACACAAGTTGGCTGCTCTATTGATGGAAAATTCATCAATAATATCAGTTACGCAGACGATATGGTGTTGTTGGGCCCTTCTATACGTGCCGTTCGAAAACTCCTCGCCATATGTGTGGAATATGCCGGGACTCATGGGCTCAGGTATAATGTTAAGAAGAGCGAACTCTTAGTGTTTCAATAATCTCACGGTCATGAGGTGTCGCACGTACCTCCCCTTTTTATAGAGGGCGTTTCAATACCCAGAGTTTCGCGTTTTAAGTACCTGGGTCACTGGGTCTCGGAAGATCAGTCTGACCATGAAGATATTGAGAGGGAGCGCCGGGCGTTGGCTGTCCGATGTAATATGTTGGCCCGTAGATTTTCACGCTGCAGTAAAGCAGTAAAAGTAACTTTGTTTCGGGCGTTTTGCCAATCCTTTTATATGTGCAGTCTATGGGTCAAGTATACGCAGAAGACAATCAACGCCCTGCGCGTTCAGTATAACAATGCCTTTAGGATGTTGTTGCGGCTGCCGAGGCATTGCAGTGCGTCGGGCATGTTCGCAAATGCTCATGTTGACGGATTCCATGCCATTACTAGAAAGAGAGCAGCATCCTTGCTCAGGCGTACCCGAGGCAGTAGTAACAGCATTCTCAGTGTTGTGGCAGGCCGATATGACTGTCCAATACTGTGGCATTGTATACGTTTCCATTTTTTAAAATAACTTTCTTGGAACTCATATGACGCCCCACTTTTTAGGTTATTTTTATTGTGTCGAAATTGCCTTTGTTGCCTTTATTGTTATTTCTTTACAGAACCAATATTCGAATCTTGCAAAAATTTATATTTTAATTAAATTATTTATATTTATTAATTCACACATTCTGTTTATTATTATGATTAATTCTGTTTAAAATAATTTTGTGATGCGTTGTGTGTTAATTATAAGTTAAGATACTAACATTAATTTAAGAGCACCTACTAACAAATGTATGGATATTTTTGTCGGATGAATAAATAAATATATATATTACTTTTAAACGATTAAATTTAAGAAAAGTGGTTTTAGAAACCTCAGTCATTTTAAAATGCCTGTTTATAGATACCACACACGTCAGGTTTGATGAAAAAAAAAAAATTAGTTTTAGTTCCATGTATCGGGAGCATCCTTAATTATATCATTTTTTTTTTATTTTTGTCTTATAATCAAAAAGCAGTTCACAGAATACATCTACCTACTAAGTTTCACATGTGTAGTGCTAATAGTTTGGGAATAAAATGGCTGTGACATTTGGACGGACGGACAGACAGACAGACATGACGAAACTATAAGGGTTCCGTTTTTGCCATTCGGCTATGGAACCCTAATATTGATATCCTTTTCTAGATGCAGATCAGTAAATACAATGTTTATTTACGAACTAGTAAAGTAGAGAAAAACTAGTTATTTTCATAGTCCTAACACACTACACCTACACTAAAGCTGGCACGTATACTTACTACTCCTGTGCTTTATATGGGCCAATCAAGATATGAATCATAAAAAAAAAATGATAAATGCTTTTCGGCTAATTTATACAGCGAGACACGGTCACAAAGAGGTAGCCAGTGGATTTCAAATTATTTTACAAAGGAAAAATCGTTGATCATTTCTAGGACAGACCGACAGGACAGAGGATGAAAACGTTCCTTTCATTTTATATTTGCTGCTTTTGTTAAAATGTAAAACCATAAGATAAGGATTTTACAAGTACCTATCAATACAAACGTTGGCGGATCTATTGCAAGGCGCTAATCTTCAGTAGA
This sequence comes from Tholera decimalis, assembly GCA_943138885.2. Taxonomy (NCBI): domain Eukaryota; kingdom Metazoa; phylum Arthropoda; class Insecta; order Lepidoptera; family Noctuidae; genus Tholera; species Tholera decimalis. The sequence goes on along the minus strand of OW964552.2, from coordinate 9,104,538 downwards.
CTTCTAAACGATGACGAACGGAAACCTAGTCAGACGTACTAGGTCTTTTTCCATAAACACAGTAAATGAAAAGTGCTTCGATGTAACTATAATACAGTAAATCAACGAAAAAGTAGGTAAGTGGAAATAAAAAAGTAAGGTTGACATACATAATATGCGATGGTGAATCCATAATTAGGCAAAACTCATTCCCAAGCGATATTTTACTTGTTCCTACCATACATCCTGCTGAACATAATCTAATCTATTATAAAATTAAGTAAGTCCGTTACAAATTATCTTATAATCTTTGACCCAAAATTTAGTACCTTAGGAATAAGATAAGATCTACAAATGAATGGTTATTAATAAAATTTATTACCTTAGGCTCCCTGTGCTACAGGTTAGAATAATTGCTTTTGGAAGTGGTAATAATATTTTTATTTGTGTTAGACAATGGCTTTATAGCCACGAGCTTGAAACTGCTTGGGCGGCTGTATCACAGGACCTTGTTCAAAACTCGGTACTTCTAAACACGGTTTGAATTTTCAGAAAGTTGCGTTCGTTTAAATTCTGTTTTCTGTTCCCGATACCAGTGAGGTACCTTTTATTTCTATTTCAAATTTAGTTTCATAGAAGTAAAATTTTAAGTGAATAAACGTTTTGTTTTCTGTATCAGTGGTAAGATGTGAGTGTTATTTTTGCCTGTGACTCGAGAGTTCAATAAAACAAAATTAGATGTCAGTTTCACTATGAAATATGTGGTATATTTGCCACATATTTGATAGTGAAAAATATACAAAATATCCGATCGAATTTTGGATTGCAACCAGGAAATATTTCATCTACAAAATATCTTACGAAACTGGTTTTCTTTGCATGGTTAAACGGACAATGACTTGTTTCATATTTCGTCAAAAACTAATCTGTGGAACTACTGCTTCGATGAGGTTTTTTTTAATATACTGTTCAGGTTATATTCAAGGACCTGCATGGGGCCTGGAGATCTGTGCCCGAACAGTGGGAATGAAAGTGATTACATATGTATGTATTTACGATGTACAGGAACTAGGAAGGGTAGCCGTCCTCGGTCACGATGAAGAGGACTATATACATACTTATGTGATCTATCACATCAGGTTTACAGAAATTTTTGTATCGATAATCGTGATGTCAGCTGGCATAATTGTAAAGAGGTTATTCATGGGTAGGTGTATCAAAGGCCTCAATAAGAAAACAGTACTCCTACAGTCGGACCGTATTTAATTGTCCTTTCAATAGCGCCGACCAACGGCACCTAACTTGGATCTTCCCGTTATTATTAGAGTATCTTTGTATTGTACTTAATATTTATGTTATATTTTAATGGAAATACTATAATTGTATCCACTTCTGTCCCCTATAACTAAACAAAAATATACACCCTGAAAGTCAGATTATACCATCTTCAGTCAAGTGATTCCACCTATACCTCTACACTTGGGAACAAGTATGGCGGCAACGTTAGAATAAGTCCCCTCACGTATCTCGAGACCCTCTTCCTCAGATGATTGCTTATGGCATATAAGGAAAACCACCAAGACACGTGTCTCCAAAAACAAAGAAAAATAAATGTTTCACTTTGTATTCGTTTTTTGTTGAAATCGGTTGTTTTTTTTTTATTGTATCTCTGTATTATGTTATTACTTATTAGATTCTGCCTGCGGCTTCACTTGCGTGTTAAGATAGATAGATGGAATATACTATATTATGCACCAATAATTGAATCACACTTAAATAACAATATTGTAAAAAAATTATGGTCACAATGGCGGTCTTTTCGCTGAGAGCGATATCTTCCAGACAACCTTTGGAAGGACTTTACAAGCTTTAATTAAAATGGGGAGGCTTAAATTAGTGTACTACTTTACAAATACATACCCATCAAAACAGAAAAACTAACAATATATATACATAAATACAATACATAAGTACATAAAATATGTAAATATATAACGTGTTCTTTACCGTCGTGGTTCAACAAGTCAATTAACACGTTCTGCATCTGTAGGGGTTCCAGTTTCAGAAATCAATTACAGCCTTTATGTTGCCCAAAATTAATAGCTATGTAACAAAAAAGTTTAATACTAATCCATCTAGAAGTTCCGGAGACAAGCGGGTAAACCGAGATACCTGTTTCTTAAACATCTTCAATTATTGTTTCTTAAATATTATATTCATCTAGCCTGTGCCAGCGGCTTCGCCCATGTGGGAAGTTTTTCCCGTGTAAATCCCGATCCCGTAGGAATTTCGCAAAATCCTTTCTTAGCAGATGCCTACGTCATAACATCTACCTGCATGCCAAATTTCAGTCCGATCCGTCCAGTGGTTTGGGCTGTGCGTTGATAGATCACTATGTCAGTCAGTCACCTTTGAGTTATATATATTTAGGTGTGCAGACCCACATTTTTACTGTTCTGTAACCATGTATTTTTTTAATGTCGGTAGAATTCACATTACCTACTAGCAATCTTGTTAACCCCTCCAACTAAGCTAAATATATCTATGTCTAGAGTGGGTTCATGGCAATAGCGTAATGGGCCCACCCATTGTTCCCACGTCCTCTTCATCACAACTCCGATACCTCAGTCATTAAGCTATTGACGCTACAAACGATTGTATATTGAGTATAGACTGTAGGCTAAGATTGAAAGACATGTCAGAACGATTGAGATTGAACATGAGCAAATTCGCAGAAGATAATAATTTTGCCATCAATCCCGTGGGTACATTTTGCTGTGCCTATTTAATGTTGAAGGGCTGTGTATTGGAATTAAACTTCCATTCAGTTCGTTAATTTTTCATCAGGACTCTTTTTTTGAAAATTGGGATACCATATACATTAGATTGCGAAATGAGGAAGAAGGGAAGGGAAGCCTTTGCCCTGAGGGACAGCTTATAAAAATAATACGAAAATCGGTTCCAGTATCACGGGAAAATGGGTATAGGTATTGTATATACTTTAAAAGTATCTCGCATTTCAGAAACAAGAATGACTATAGATAACCTATAAATTCGTCCTCCTTCTCAATAAAGTAACAAAACATTGAATATTTTCTAGATTCCCAAGAGTTGTAAGAATGACAGAAAAATAAAGTGAATTAGTTGTTCAGTGTGCAACTTGAAAGACTTGAAGTTTGAAACGAGTTGTTCTTTGTGGGTGATGAACTAGCGGAATTTTACGGAGTCTTTTTATTCAAGGATATTTCGAAGTGTTATTGGTAAACTTCGAAGTATCTTTTTAAAATAAAGAAAAAGGGGAAGCAATTTTATGTCGAATGCTGCATGCAGTTTCCATTTTTAAGAAACAATGAGACTTAAACGATAGTTTATATAGTTTCATATGTGTATTCGAAATATTTCATTCGGTTTTTCTGTAAAATTTCCAAAAAGCACTGACAAGGTGGATCTAATTTAGTAGTTAGGAGTTAAATCATAGTGTAAATATCGAGTAGCTATGCAATTCAACTTATATATAAACTCTAAATAGTAAAATATACATAGATATTATTTTTTATGCATTTATATGCATTTAAAGAAAATAGTGACGTCATCAGTGCAACTGCAGAGTAAAAGTGTTTTCACAATTGAGTAAAAATTCAAAATTAAATTTATATTTCAAAAGTTTAAGTTTAATGGATAAAAAGAAAGAATGTCTTAAATTAGTAATATTTTTAATCAGTGTCACTAGAATCTTCATTTGTATTTATTATGAAAGAATTTTGTTCTGCGTTCTCTATAACGTCATCCAAATTTCACATTAGATTTTCTTCTTGTATCACGTGGTCGCAGCATTTCATCCATCTTATCACGTGGTCGCAGCATTTCTTCCATCGATTAGCATCGATCTATTAAAGTTATTACATCACAAAATATTTTTTTTACATCACTCATCTTGAATGTTGAGTTATTGGCACCAACATATTTTTTATTTGGGCTCACACCAATTCAATAGAATTAAATTAAATTATTTTATGTTGGTAACGCATAAAACACAACCGTTTCGCCAAAAGATCTGCAGTCTACCGGTCACTGTGAACTTAGCTTTCTGATTTGTTGCGACCTGATTGGTCGAGAGGCGCGGACAACGATGACGTCACTATTTTCTTAACGTGAACCAACTATAATGTGATTTCCGTGGTACGGCAAACTCATCCACGACCCGACCTCGACAAACCTTGCTTAACCTCGTAGAACCTGTGCGGCTGTGAGTTGTGACTTTAGGCACAAGTTCCTGCTAACAATTCTAACTGGCTAAGCGATATTTTAAAATATTGTCAGTATTGACCTGATTCGTCCATCTCCATTTCACTACCGGTCTACCAGACGCACGGCTGGGTACCCACACTTGGTTGATATACCGTCTTGTCCTACCAAGCGCTTCTCTTCCACATTTGTTGTGCGCACAGCCAAGTTGTGGAATTCTCTGCCGGCTTCTGTGTTTCTTGCCACTTATGACCTTTCAGCCTTTAAAGCAAGAGTAAATAGGCATCTGGGCTCGCTCGTCACATCGTAGACCTCATCTATCGCTTACCATCAGGCGAGATTGAGGACAAGGGCGGGCTCATCCGTAATTTAAAAAAAAAAAATAGTATCAAGAATATTTGTACAAGCATATTTAAAAAGGTAGCAGGGAAAAAATATTGAACTTTATGAAAGTCAACATCGCCGTCATCGGAAAAGTGTCTTGAATGGCAATGAGCCTTTATTGATTTCGTGAAATATTTTATACTATATCTACATAAATAAAATTGATGTGTCTATCTGTGACTTCAAAATAACTGTTTTCTCAGGTGACACCATACCTAAATATAAACAAGCTATTTTTTTATTTTTGTCTGTCTTTCTATTTTTCCAAGCCAATCTTGGGAACTGCTGATCCAATTTTAATGGGAATTTCATGAGAAGATAGAAGAAATTACAGGGAAATCAGCGTCAATGGCCTAATGGCAAAGGTATCGGAATTGTAACCGAGAGGTCACGAGTTCACCTCACTCATAACACTATTGCCCAGACCCCACTCCAGACACAAGCAAAGTTTAGCTTAGTTGGAGGGGTTAACAAAGATTCTTTAAAAAAAGTTAAAAATGGCTTTAAAAAAATTTAGACTACTGCTTTTTATCTCGAAATTCTCACGGGAGCGGGAATAATACACACTCGAACCAAATCGCGGGCACAGCTAGTGTTTTATATAATCCTCGCTCCCTTGCTCTTCAAGAATTCAATTAGATTGTACGAAGTTTCCAATCACGGGCCGTTGTTCGTCGCCTTTTCGTGTCACTCGCAGATTTCGTGTTTGGCGATGAAAAATAAATAACTTTGGTTGACTTGAAAACTTTGGGTTTGTGTGTCCTGTCGGAGTGATGTCGGTAAATACTTGTGGATTGATAAAAATATAGGGACAGTTCTGGAGAATGACTTAAAAGGAAATATAGGTAGGTAAGATTTTTACATACATACATCCAGACTATAGTAGGTATAATAAATAAAGCCTGTCTGACTGTTTCTCGTTCACATCTAAATCGTTGAACTGATTTTATGATATTTGGCATGGAGATAGTTAAAGACACGTGGTCCTACATAGATTATTTTTTTTTTTCGAAAATCAACCCGTTAGTGACTGAAATAGGTGATATAAGTATCCGCTAAATTCTTTCCAGTCTCGCACTCACAAATAATGCACCTTACCACCAATGAAAACATTTTTAGACTTGGATCTAATGATCTGATATTTTTGAAATAAATTTTTAAATTTACTTTTTATTAATTTATTTATTTACACAAATAAATTTTCCCTCTTTATAATATTAGTATAGACGTGTACCTAATTCATTTCGTTCAGTATCTACTGTATGTAATTATGTATTTATATACCTTATTATTTTAAATACATAGTTTTCATCAGCTTTCGCTTAATAGTATTTATGTAGATATTTAATAAATAGATAAACAAAACTATCGATCGGAAAGAGTTTACTTATTCATGGATTTAAACTCTAAAACGTAGTATTATTGAGTTATGTTATTTTCATATACATATAACGAACTAAACTTGTTTAGACTAGCACAGATTTAGTTTATAAATTTATATAAATCACATTAGCAAAGTTAGCATCGAATGTCACAACAACATATATGTTGGGATTTAGATCTTATTATTTTGATACTAAGAATCATAATTATTCATGTGTTCTGAATCTGTTGACCTGGACTATAATTTGCGACTTTGAAGTCTAGTCTCTAAAGATCATGAAGTTATGCGTTGGGTAGGTGATATTATTATATATTCAAAACTTAATATGAATATTCTAGCGTTTTAATTTTGGGTCTAAACTTATCAATGATTGCTTGATTTTGGATCGCAACCATTTTGAGATCATTGAGAATCAGAAAATTAAACACTAGCTTTGGCAAAAACGTATCAGTCTGTTACTTCTTTAAAGAAGTAGCCATCCCAACTGGAGAGTTTTAAAATAATATACCATAATTCAATTCAATACTAAAATATTTCATTTTGGAATAACTCAGTCATTGAAACAATGTCTCCTTAAAGTGCATTAATTATAAACTTTATTGTATACTCATTAGATACATATCTATCTAACTATATAAATAATAATCAATGTTTGTATGTTTGTCCTCAATATGTGGTTACATTCGTGATTTTGTCCCTCTAATGGTAAAGGAACAAAAGCCCAGATGCAAGGTGGGTTGGTGTTGAAAGCAAGGAAATCACAAAATGTTTCAAACAACAAAAGTTTATTCCGACAATTTAAAGGTAAATATACAAAAAAAGATTATTGCCAGTCAGCTTAAAATTCAGTCGGTGGAACTATGGTTATGGGGGGTTGGAGATAATCCCAGTACTGTTCTATTCTTTTAAAGTTTAAATTAAAATTTGTCTTATTTTCTTTACTAAAATATCAAGGTACAACCTTCCAGTTCTGTGAAGACTTCCTAAGAGATCGGTCAATTCGAGTGGTTATTGATGGTTGCTCGTCTGGCCAATTGGCTATTAATGCCGGGGTCCCTCAGGGGTCAGTTCTCTCAGCAACTTTATTCTTGCTGCATATTAACGATCTGCTAATGCCCGGTACCTTTTGGTATGCAGACGACAGCACTGTTGCTGAGAGATATATATCTAACGCGCGTGCTAGTGGGTCACAAGTCCAGTCTCTCCGAGAGACAATGGTAGGGCGCTTGAACTTGACTTTGAAGGCTGTCTCTGAGTGGGGCGGCGCCAACTTAGTCAAGTTTAATGCTGCCAGGACCCAGGCGTGTCTTTTCTCCGGAAAAAGGAGCCAATTTCAACCGGCTCCTTCTTTCCGTGGTGTAACCGTTCCGATAATTGATCGCATCGAGCTTCTTGGGGTTACGTTGACATCCACCCTTAATTTTGGTCCGTTTATCGAGGCTAAGGCTCAATTGGCTGCCAAAAAGTTGGGAATCCTAGCAAAGGTGAGACGGTACTTCACACCGGAACAGCTGCTCAACCTCTATCAAGCCCAAGTTCGGTCGTGTATGGAGTACTGCTCTCATCTCTGGGACGGATCTGCCAAATACCAGCTTGATGCACTTGAGTCTATAGAGACCCCGGGGTCGACACCAACGCATAACTCCTTATATTTCCTTTAATTAAATTTATTGAAGACCAGCTTCTAAATTTGAAAACCGGACAGGTGATAAACTAGTTGCTTCATAAACCGGTAGAATATAAATTAAAAGGGGTAAATTTATCCATAAAAAAGAGAATAAAAAGAAAAACCGTCCCGCCTGCGCTAGAACGCTAGGCCGACACTGCCACCGCACAGTCGTCTCCACAGAAAGCTTTGAGAGGACTCGAGGAACGGGTCTCACGTCCAGGCTCCGGAGGCGCCACTAGATCCTGGTTGTGAGACGAATCTTTCGAGCTGCCTCACAGTTGATTAATGGTGAAAACACATGACTGCAGGGTTCGACTGGCTGGAGAACGGGTGCGCCTATTGTATTGGCGAATCCTTTTAAAACGTGGAGTCCTTTTAAAACATGGGATAATTTTTGTAGCTTATTTCAATTGTGATCTAGCGCAAATGGATGCCCGTCACCTTATATTCTCCGGTCATTGACAAAAACAACAGACTAAATATGGATTGTGTGCTCTTCGAAATTTCTAGAATGATGTCTATAATGAAAACATAATTTCACTTCCGTTTATTAAGTATGTTAACCAAAAGCTGAAAACTATTAAGGGCGGTCTTTTCGATATTAGTTCGATGGCTTTCAATCAATTTGCTAAAATTAACTAATATCGATTCAAAACTAAAACTGCGAATCGGCAACCACTAGAGGTCGCCTCCAACTGTCAGAAACTGACATACAACTGAATGACATTTGGAATGTAAACCATTACAACTTAATTACGATATAATGGATCTACTTTATTGTGAAAGCCTGTTTAATAGGGTTTTGCAAAGTGATTCATCGTCAGAAAGTGTTACCAAAGAGTCCAGTGATGAAGTACAGATGAAGAATGAAGGGATGAGACCCCTTCTATAAATCGCAAGCCAAAGTCATTTGTACAAACTACGGTGAACATTTCACTTGGAAACCTTCGAGATCAATATTGGACACCTCACAATTTACAACGCATGCCCACAGGTAAGTGTCAGGAACAAAAAACAACGTAACAATGTTCTTAAACCATCGTTCCGAACAAATTGTGATGAAACTTTGGCAGAGTGCGATGAGATCGCGCGAGAAATTTCTGGTCCAAAAAATCCTGTGAAAAGGAATCTTTTTATAACTTAACGTGGTATTACAATACACAGTACTTAGATTAAGTGATTTATAAAAACGAATTTACATTAGGCGGTCATATTGCAGAGGCAATCTCTTATAGACAACCTTTGGATGGACAGATTTAACGGACACAGATTTAGGGCTAACAACATTATTACGAGGACAACATGAATACAAATAAAATTATAAACATACGTCCAAATTGATTTTATCGACAGGAGACAAGGCGCGTGATTTTATCGACATTTCGGATGTGACCTCGGCAATACCGATAGTCATGTCAGCCAATGGCTTAATAGCCACGAGTCTTGACCACCACGATAGGAGGGAAGAAAGCACTTCTGGGCACGGCTCATCTCGTCAAGAGGTTTGTCTCTCCCTGTATCCCTGCCCTTTCTTTTTTATTGTTGATATGCTTGCGTGTGACTACCTTTTCACCTGATGTTAAGCGATGATGTGGTCGAAGATGAAGCACGCTTACCTAGAAGCAACCTATTCACTCTTGACTTAAAGACTCCCATAGTTATAGCTATAAGGAAACACATTTTTAAATTCTTGATATATGTATATACTTAATTATTTGAAAGAATAACAGGCATACAATATCAAAAATATAATATCTATGGCTAAATACGTGAAGCAAAAATTTTTACCCCTTTTAACGAAAATAACCCTGCCAGAGGAGTATAAAGCACATTTAAAATTTATATAGAGAAGGAATGCAGCAAGCTATTATTTTTCTATATATATTCATTTAAAATCAAATAATTATGCTAAAATTTTCACCACTAAGCGACCAATATTCCTAATAACTAACTCAATTATTATTGACAAAAAACTTTTTTGCAAAAAAATAAAACCGACTTCCATATCAAAACACTACAAAGCCAAAAATAATTTTAATTTCGGTAGTCGGTGTTATTGATTTTGTATTTTCTTTTTTTTCACACCGCCTTCCGAAATTAAAATTATTTTTGGCTTTGTAGTGTTTTGATATGGCATTCGGTTTTATTTTTTTGCAAATAAGTTTTTATTTTCGCGCTTTTTAGTGGGTCAATTTGTAATTAATCTAGTTATAAAAGCCAAAATGTCAACTACAAAAAACTAAAAACGCGCGAACAAAAAACACAATGCAGAGTAAACGAAAAGATCATCAATGTAAATATTTTTTTTTACTTTTGTTGATTTTTCAGAAAGGGCTTGTCAGATTTCGATAAAATTTTCATGGGACCATTTGAGAAGTATACCCTTTCCAACAAAAAAAAAAATTTTTCAAATCGGTTGGCAAACGACGGATCTAGGCCCGAACAAACATAAAAAAAAAACAAACAAACATCCGAATTGAGAACCTCCTCCTTTTTCAGAAGTCGGTTAAAAAAAGACTCTTGGTTTTTACCCCTACCCGGATAAGTGTCCTATTTTACCACGTCGAGCGTTAAACTGCATAGACCACACACGTAGCCATGAGTCTGCTTATTTAAATCCACATTGATTCATACATTTTCCTTCCACAATCCTGATTAAGAACTAAAACGACATCCACTCGGAAACAAAAGACACAAAAACTTAAATACACTCAAGTTTTTCAATCTACATTCCGTCTCGGAATAATATTTGCCATGACTCCCAAGTGATGGGCTCGTTAGCCTAGCTTTGCCCTCGCGTTGAGTGTATTGACTTTGCCAGTTCGTTGGATTCAAGAGGCAATGTTTCACTTTTTTCGAAGCATAGCTAGTGATGTGGAACGAAGCAATCGTTTTTTTTTTTCAATACACGTAAGTAGTGTTCGTGAGTGAATTGTAGATGTTTATTCTTCATGGATGATTATGGTTGACGTCTTGTAAAACGTTGGCTTTTGTTTGTTTTTGTTTCTATTTTTACCGAAATAGTAACAGCCACACGGTTCGATCTTCAAAGCAACGGATTGCGCCTCGGAAAGTCGGTCCCGACTTCTATTCATTCATTCTTTGACAGTAAACACAGTTTATCAGGGGCCACTGTCAAATTCAATCTGACACTAGTCCTGCCAAATGATATCGAGTTACTCAGCCACTGGGGTCATGGAGGTAAGAGATGCAGTCACTCCATTTAAAACACTACTACTGAGCCCTAACAGGTTAGATTAGAAGACTTGCCTAACATTGTTAGGATAAAGTTAAGCAGCACCAACAACTTATCTAGAGATAGATCTAATTCATGACATCTATACTTATAATAAATCTGTAGAGAGGTCAATTCTTTACATGAAATATATTTCCAAAATAACTATCAGGGGGTGATTAGGAATCGATACTGATGCCAAAAATGCAATCAGTAAAATTTTTGTCTGTCTGTCTGTAGGTATAACCGTTATAGAAACAAAAACTACTCGACGGATTTTAACGAAACTTGGTACAATTATTTTTCATACTTCTGAGCTGGTTATAGTATACTTTTCATCACGCTACAATCAATAGGAGCAGAGCAGTGAAGGGAAATGTTGGGAAAACGGGAGAAGTTACTCCATTTTTTAAGCTTCCGTCGCGTGTGCGACCTTAATGGTTAAAGCTACACAGAAATCATTTCATGACGGAAATGTTCTCCTTAAAATTATATAAGAAATATCCCACGACAGCATATGTCTATCTTTTATGGTTGACTCACAATAACACGTGTAACTCCCGATAGCTTAGCAGTGCGAAGCTTTCTGATTATAATATTTGTCTACTCTTACGTTTATAACACTCTCAGTCACCCCTAATTGAAAAAGTTAACATTATTAACTATTCCATAAAAAAGAATCATATAAATCGGTATAGAAACACCAAAGTTATACATGAAATACGCTAATAATAAGCCATCGCGCGTGAATACTGAATCATGCTATAAGGATAATTTTTGAGAATCGGTCGCCGCGCTCGACGCGTCTCGCGGCCGAAGGTATAAAATTTCATTCTATAGGTACGTAAGCCTCATGTGAACGTGATCTAAACAATATTACCAATACATTAACTTACGCTGACGGAGTAGCGTGCACAGCTATTAACAATAATATTGTGCGGTTCCGTATTGCGATATTTTTCAACAGTATTATAGATTGACATATTATATTTCCCTACTAAACTACGAAAGTTAATCTGTCTGTTACATCAAAATTACTGAACCGTGAGGAAGGACATAGGCTACTTTTTTTTACGAAAAACGACGGAAACGCGGACGAAGTCGCGGGCAACAGTTATCTATACTAATAATATAAGGCTGAAGAGTTTGTTTGTTTGTTTGAACGCGATAATCTTAGGAACTACTGGTTCGAATTGAAAAATTATTTTTTAATTAAATAGTCAATTTATAGAGAAAGGCTATAGGCTATATATCACTACGCTAAGGCCAATAGGAGCGGAGCGCCAATGAAGAATGCTTCGAAATCGGGGTTAAATTTAACGTTAGCCCGAAGTAACTATTCCACGTGGACGTAGTCGCGGGCAAGAGCTAGTTTGTAATAATTTCGACAATGCATTTCAATCATCATTTTTCATCTTGTGTAAACAAATCACTTACAAATGTTCTCATTATTCACAGAGAGGGATTGGAATGTATTTAAATATGTTTATTATGCTTGAGGTTTTAGGATATTTTGTAGATATTTGGACTGAAATAAATATTATATTATTATTATTTAAGATTGCCTTGATGAGGTTGTAACAAGAGCGTGAAAAGTGAGGCCGCTAACCAGTAATGGACAAAGTCCGCCTGTGACTTGTTAGGAGATCGAGATATTGTGTAAAGATTTGTGTCTACAGCAAGCCCAATTTTTTTCATCCATAATGGTGACGAGTTTTTTTTCTATCTAATAAAGATTATACCAAATATATATTCAACTTATCAACTAACCTTCAAATAACAAAAGGTCGGGTTATTGGTTTGAACGCAGACTAAATAATGCATTGAATTACAAAACATCATTAATGTTATCGTCCTTGTTAATTCTGCTTTTTAACGAATGTTATTAAAACTCCCACAGTTATTTAAATCTTCAAAATAAAGGACTTTTTGTGAATGAGTTAAAAAGACCCCGAGGGGTAAACTGGGCAAACCCTTTTAACTGCGAAAATTTTCTCGCCCATAGGGACAAATTTGTGTTGACATAAATTAGATTCAAAAATGCAAATGTAATGGGATAATAATTTGACGACACAGGATTTATAAGTCATTATATGACATTTGTGATAGCTGGAGTCTATACTGAGTTCGAAACCAGACACACACCCTTAAACATACCTACATCAAAACTCAAAGCACTGAGAAGGGGTAAATTAAAAATTATGAAAAAGTACCGAGAATGTGTGTTGTACATAATCTTAAGTGGGCCAGTCTGATTCAACGCGAATGCAAACAAAGGGGCCTCGTAACAAAAACAAAGGGTTCAGCTTTCGTGTACTCAAGTATTGAGAGGAGCCAGAGTTGTTGACGTGCCGGTCTCGCGCCGTGGGAACGGCACCGCGGCGTTACGTCATGCCTCGAATTCCGCTGATAATCGCTGACCCCTAGAAGTGGACTTCTGCGCATTGAATGACTCATGCTAGGGCTCTGGGACCCGGACCGTGGGAGACGGTGGTTGGGAAGGAAGTTAGAGTATATATAAGCTAATGTTTGCGGGATTCGGGAGAGAAAATAGAAGAAATTTGTCGAGAGTGGACGGCGAGAGTCGATCTAGTATTTAATATCAGTGATTGTGGGTTTGAGTCATCAGAATTTGGTAAGTTAATATTCTTTATTTTTGAGAATCTTATTATGGTGATTAGAGTTGGGTATTTAATTCGAAGTGTTATTAATTACGTGAAATAAACTCTATAACTCGTCATTTATATTTGCAAAATAATAATTAATTAATTTTATTCTACTAAGTTATAATCCTATTTAAATAAACAGTGGTAGAATAGAGTAAATGAAAAGGTTAAATCAAATCATATTAATACAAATTAGATTACTTTCATTGCAGATGTACCTATGCTATTTAATTTAGTATATTAAATTAAGAAACCAAATAATATATTTTATTACAATAGAATTATTTTTAGTATTGACTGATTGATAAATTAATACACCATAGAGGGTTCTATAATAATGTTTTATGTGAATACTATTCAGTTTGATTTATGAGTAGTAAGATAATTTGTTTATTAAATTGTTCTTTGTATTTAATAAGTTAAAGATTTGGTAAGCAAATTATCTCTAAATTATATTAGGATGTGATATTACTGTTCTTAAAAGTGTGTATCTTTTCATGTGTAGTATGTGGTATTATTCAAGTAAACTCGATAACATCAGTGATAGTTTATTTTATCGATTCGATCGATAAAATCACAGGGACACTTTCAATATTAAATGATTTATCACTCCAGGCTAGATACGATAAATCATGAGGATTGTTAGGTTCAGCATTAAATAAAATAAGTAGGTACACAATTATTTATAAGTTAATATCTACACATCACTACCTCAAATATACACGACACGTAGAATGAATGCATAGGAGAATTATTACATAACACATACAAATAAGAAACAAAATATTTATAAAACAAAATATAATTGGGTTATGGTAAGGGGTAGGTGAGTCCATTGGTCCTGACTAGTCGATTAAATTCGAGACTTTCTAGATGGGATCTGGTGTGATTCACAGTTGCTGGGGGTGAGTTTCTGGTCTATGAAAATTCAACATGTCATAATTATTAATACCATAACATAATTAAGAAAGAAAATAATAAGGAAGTAATAGGTTTATATTTATATTGAACATTCACCATAACATAACTCAATTTCACGAATTTGCAGAGGTATTGGTTGGAGTCATAGTATTGAGATAAATTGTAGATATCTCTCGAATTTTAGACTGTAAGGCTAGGGAGTACTTCAACCAATACTAGACTTATAAGTCTCAATAATTTAGTAAATACACCTTCTGTGTATTGTTTTCAAATATTTAACCTGAATAATACCACCTTTTCAGCTAGTTTTAATATGGGGAATTAGGGTGGTTAGGCTGTGCTATATACTAAATACTTGAATTCATTGGAACTCTTTGATGAGAAAAAGAAAAGGTACTAACAGGGGCGAAAGCTTTTCGAATGAAGTTTTCTCCTTTGCAAGTAGAAGGCTATAACCTAGTGTTAAGCTTTCTATGTGTGAATGTACTAAGTAGTATAATATTATTCTTTAACTATATTTAATTGTTCCTTGGAAATGAGCACAGACGTGAATGTAGGTACTTAGCTTCTAAAAATATTATTGTAAAATCTTGTTCGAAATTTATTACCAAATGAAATCATTACCTTTAGGTGTATTAAAAATATCCAAAATTTTAGGGATTAGTATTCCTTAAGGTAATGGTAAAAAGGGAAGTGCGACAAAAGACAATCAATACTGTGGTTACTCATAATCGTGTACCGGAGGTACATGTAGTTATAAGTTAATATGGAATTTTCTTTCAGCTTCTACGAGTAGATTTAATTTAATAAATAGTAGTTAGAAACGTGTACCACTTGTGATGGACATATATGAGAACCACTTCACCTCCTACGCGATTCAGTAAAGTATTTTAATATTTATTCCTTTGTAATACTTTATTATACGGCATGGGGAAGGTTAATTTTGTTTCTTACAGCAACAAAGGAGTTCAAGAAAGAGTACTGCATCACTGTGGGTTATCATGTACACCGGTTAGCTATTTTATATGGTTGCATTATATAATTAGATAATATATAATTTAGAAAGAAGAATAGATCTACAATATTTAATAAAAGTACCCTTTGCAAAGTAGGTGAGATTGATAGAATAGAAATTAGGGATATTTACAGGAGTTTAATTACATGATAATTCACAGTCCAAAGAAGACACCAAAAGTTAGTAGTATGATTTTCTTATATTCGCCATTTTGGTTTAATTACTTGAACAATTATTTTATATTTTGAATTTTATTTAAACCTAAAGTAAATTCTTTTATCAATTATCAATAGACATATTATTAGAGAGAAGTATTTGAACCCAACATAGCCTTCCTAGTTATTATAATCAGTGACTACTTGGAATTACTAATGTTTTATACAATTATTAGGAGATAATTATAAAGTCACTTATTGTATAACTAGAGTAAAATTTATTCACTTATTGGTTTATAATTGTTTATGGAGTGTCGGTGGAAGCTTTTGACAGTTCCTTTATGTCAATTAATGATGTTTTCTTATTATGACTTTGCGGTTTTCCTTGATATTTTATAGCGCTATGTGAATTTTAACATAATTTAGGATGAATTATTTCTTCCAGGTTGTATTAGAAATATAAGCAGATATACCTCCATACTTATTGCAAATTTTCCTTGTTATTTTTTATATTGCGTGAGTTTCAGTTCTTCGAGTGAAGTTGTTTCTTCATATACCTAGTATTAGAAACTTAAGCAGATATGCGTAGTTAATCTATAGTAGGCCAAATCAGTTCACTTATGATTTGAAAACAGACAGAAACTGGTTATAACTTGTTATTGAAAGTAATTCATACTTAACCAAGTTGTGTTGGTTCATTTCTTAAGCTGAATAGTAGATTTGTTTAGATAATAAGTGTAGTTAGTTCCGCGGAACTTCGTCGTGAGATTAGAGTTATTTCAAGAATATGAATATACTAATTATGCACCAGTTGACTTTACACAATCTGTAATATTTTCATAAGTGAGTGTCATATTCAAGGAGTTGTTATGAATTTAAGGGACCTCACAAACCCCTTCTAAGTGTAGCCTCCTAAGAAGATACTCATTGGTGATTATATCCTACTGCAAGCAGGAACACTTCACATGCAGCAAAGATCTTTATGCACACTCTACAACTGTAATTGGTAAACAATGTTTTGTAGGCCAACAAAACATTGTGTTATTGATTCAACTCACCACATCAATCTTACATAGTTAACTGGGACTAAATTAGTATTGCAAGTTAATTAGCTAGGCCCTACCACTTCCTTAATCCTTTCTTTTTCAACTAATCATTTCCTTCCCATTCCTTCTAACTTTAAACAAATTATAGGGAAATATTTCTGTGATACTATTTCACTCCAGCATGATTAGTATAATTGAAACAGTTTAATTATGATAAATGAATTTAATAACCAAATTCTTGGAATTCCATGGGAGGAATATTATGGGAATGATTCTTATCATTTCAATGTATGTAGGCACCCGGCACTGATGGAATATCATGGGTGTTTCCGTTGATCCCCTATGAGGAGTAGGAGCACTTATGGGACCCCTTCGTGTAAATTCTGGCTCTGTCTGATACTAGACTGGTGTGACATTACCTGTTGACCCCTTGTGAAATTCTTGGATAAAGAGGTTGTGAAATAATTGTGATATATTAATGACTTGAGTACATCTCGATAATTTATAAAAGAGTCTCAGTACCATTATAATTATAGGCTTAGTCCTATCATATACTAAGGTTTAACCTTCTACTAAGAATGAAAAGCAACATACTAATTGAAGTGTTCAATTATTATTGATTAATGTTGGACTGAATGGTTGTACCTAATTACTGTATAGGACTTAAAACCGTTTTGAATCCAATATCCCATCTGAAGGGAATGCACATAGTGGTTGGCATTCATTTTAGTTGAGGCGTTTGGTATGGAGCCTACTAACTTCTACAAAATACAAAATTTGTAGAGGCAGATTTCCTAATTCCTTTATTCCTTATAGTCAAATATATATGTTAGCATCTTTAATTCAGGAAGAACTGAATTGTCTTCCTTAAGTTTAAGGTATTTAAGAATAACCTTTATTATGTTTAATCATCTGATCAAGACCTTTATTCAGCCACAGAAATAATTAATTTAAATTAACCAAAGTCATTTACCCATTTCTGTAAATAGTCTCTTTCCTCTAAAAGACTCGGGTTACTTATAAACATAACGTAGGAGAGACGATCATTGGCCAATCAAAACTGCAATCCAGAGGGTTGCAAGGGGGGGTTAGTTACAATTTGGTGCCGTGACCAGGATATCTGGTCATCAATTCTATTTTATATGTAGGCTTATATAGCCTACAATTTGGTGTTCGTGAAATGGAAAGAGTTGAAGAGACTATTATCTGAAAGTGGGATCTTTCTTTCGGTTGCATATATTACAACTGATCAGAATTAAATTTCAAGATTATTTTGAGTTTTATAACCTCTAAAGTACGTACCTTGATTTTTGGGTAAGGCTTCAGAAAAAATGAGAAATCGGTAATTTATGACCATTATCATGATATATAATGTACCTTTCTGGCTTCGTTGTGAGCTTGTTTAAATACTTGTACCCTTCATTGGACAAATCGGACTAACTTTGCCTCACAATTATGTGATTTGTTTCACTTTTGAAACTTTCACTTACAGTCGAATTTGCGCACATATTCACAAAGAAAACACGCACGATAGACACAGTAATGTGTAGGCAATGTTAACACACATTAATCCACAGAGTACATTATATATAGGGTGCATTAATTCGCTTAGACGCTGTAAAAAATAATAAAAACTATTTGATAACACCTAAAAAACGAAAACGTCATAAACAAAAATAGTGATGTACCCTTTAAAATGTTACTAAAACCGGACAAGTATGAATCGACTATTCGAATGATACAGTCACGTCATGTTGCCGATGTTAATAAACTTAAAATACCATCGTCCAATGCGAGCCGCGACGTTATGTATAAATGATGTATCATTGATATTTCGAGTATTTTTTAGTACTAATACTATACCATTGATGTTCAAGTTTATAATTAAGGAGGTGTTCTATTGGTAAACTTTAGGAAGATGTAGAAAAAGGTGAATTAAGTGAGACATTATTTATATTGCTTAAGATTTGTAGGGGAATTAGACTTGGGGGGTGAGGAGAAAGTATAAAATGAATTAAAGTTATTATCTATACTAATATTATAAAGCGGAGGAGTTGATTTGGTTGTTTGTTTGCTTGCTTGAGCGCGCTAGTCTTCGAAAGTGCTGGGTGGATTTGGATGCAATTTGGTATGGAAGTGGCTTGAAGCTTGGGGAAGGTTATAGGTTGCTTTTTACGCGACTGCAAAAAAAAGGGAGAGTTGTGTTTTGCCGTGATGGATTCCGCGGGGGTGGGGCCCCGCGTGAGTGCTAGTTAGGATATAATTATCCACAGGGACGTCGTACAATTGAAAAGACACAGGTTGTTGTTGGTTACATAAGTGTGGTTTAGGTTACTCAAGCGATGTTGATTCGAGAGATCTAGGCACAACTAGAATTATAAATTTTTTCAAACTAAAATCAAATATGATAATTGAACAAATTCTTGTAAAAGAAAATTTAGTTAATTCAGTATTTAATGAAAGTGAACAAGAGGAACAACAATTAGGATTTGTAAAATCTGAAATTGATTTGTAGATATTTAATTTACAAAATAGAGGTTTATTAGACACGGGTAGTAATATAACGTGTATTTCAGATTCTTTCTAGCAAAAACTTAAGAGTTGCAATGTAAATGTAGAATTATTACCTATAAACCCAATACAAATAGAGGCCGCAGTAGGTCAAAAAGGCTCCAAGGTACAGCAGATGGTTATGCTACCGATGAAAGTAGGAACTATAGCAATTGAGACCGGATTCTTGATTATTCCCAAATTAGTCAGGGTATTAATTTTAGGATTTGATTGGTTAAGAAAATAAGAAACAATAGTACAGTTGGCTAAGGAAAATACTTACACATACTTATTAAATACGAGGGAAGGGAACATTTTGTACTGTTGGTTAAAGAAGGAACTAGAATAAATACCTTAAACCTTGATAATTTTCTACTGAATACGAATAATGAACATTTAGAGGATAAAATACAAAGCATAAAAAGAAAGGGAATTTTGGGAGAATCAGAGTTTAATAAATTACAAGCTGTATTGGAAAACATATCAACTTATTTTCAACTCAACTAGGGCGTACTAATTGTTATGAACGAGATAAAAATGGTAAAACACATTCCTTTCATAAGAAGGCCTTACCCTATTCCATACGCTTATCGAGACGAAATGGAACATAAATGAAATGAAATGGTTGAATTAGGAATAATTAGCCGCAGAACTACACCTTATAGTAGTCCTTTAACTTTTGCATTAAAAAGAGATGGGTCAATACGAGTTTTACTTGATGCTAGAGATTAAATAAGTATATGGTAGTTGATTCAGAGAAGCCGCTAATTATTAATGATATATTGAGTTCGTTCCATGGGGTAAACTACATAAGCATAGTAGATATGAATAATGCATATTTTCAGATTCCATTCAAATCAAATCAAATCGTTTATTTGTGGTACATTGACAGAGGAAAGTAAACAATTTACAGGATTCACGTCTAATGGGAAATCATACATTATAAACATACTTAATCCCTGGATTAAAGACATCAGTTGGTAGTTCTAGTAGGGTCATGGATGTTATTCTAGGACCGGAAGTTAGGGAGTTTTGTATAAATTATCTAGATGATTTAACTATTATTACGCAAAGAAGATTGGATCGACATTTGATCCATATAAACATTGTCAGTGGATAGATAATATTCTTTATTTTCGAATTGACCCACTTGATAAAAGAGTCATTTATTTACATCAAATTTTGATAGAAGACGTGATTTGTTATGAGATATGAGACAAGAGTTTAAGATGGGAGAACGTAATTCTTTTGTTTTATATAAAGTAAATCTGATTTAATTCATTTTTTTTACCATATTAAATCTACATGACTAATTATGAACAGATTACAAGGTTGATGGTCAAGGAAAATAAAACATAGGAGAATATTATACTAATACCGTGGGTTGACATTATAACGACATGAAGATTACTGTGTGCACAACCCGATATAGGTTACAAAATTTTAATCGGATATACCTTTTAAAATTTTGGGGGGTGAATGTACATAATCTTAAGTGGGCCAGTCTGATTCAACGCGAATGCAAACAAAGGGGCCTCGTAACAAAAACAAAGGGTTCAGCTTTCGTGTACTCAAGTATTGAGAGGAGCCAGAGTTGTTGACGTGCCGGTCTCGCGCCGTGGGAACGGCACCGCGGCGTTACGTCATGCCTCGAATTCCGCTGATAATCGCTGACCCCTAGAAGTGGACTTCTGCGCATTGAATGACTCATGCTAGGGCTCTGGGACCCGGACCGTGGGAGACGGTGGTTGGGAAGGAAGTTAGAGTATATATAAGCTAATGTTTGCGGGATTCGGGAGAGAAAATAGAAGAAATTTGTCGAGAGTGGACGGCGAGAGTCGATCTAGTATTTAATATCAGTGATTGTGGGTTTGAGTCATCAGAATTTGGTAAGTTAATATTCTTTATTTTTGAGAATCTTATTATGGTGATTAGAGTTGGCTATTTAATTCGAAGTGTTATTAATTACGTGAAATAAACTCTATAACTCGTCATTTATATTTGCAAAATAATAATTAATTAATTTTATTCTACTAAGTTATAATCCTATTTAAATAAACAGTGGTAGAATAGAGTAAATGAAAAGGTTAAATCAAATCATATTAATACAAATTAGATTACTTTCATTGCAGATGTACCTATGCTATTTAATTTAGTATATTAAATTAAGAAACCAAATAATATATTTTATTACAATAGAATTATTTTTAGTATTGACTGATTGATAAATTAATACACCATAGAGGGTTCTATAATAATGTTTTATGTGAATACTATTCAGTTTGATTTATGAGTAGTAAGATAATTTGTTTATTAAATTGTTCTTTGTATTTAATAAGTTAAAGATTTGGTAAGCAAATTATCTCTAAATTATATTAGGATGTGATATTACTGTTCTTAAAAGTGTGTATCTTTTCATGTGTAGTATGTGGTATTATTCAAGTAAACTCGATAACATCAGTGATAGTTTATTTTATCGATTCGATCGATAAAATCACAGGGACACTTTCAATATTAAATGATTTATCACTCCAGGCTAGATACGATAAATCATGAGGATTGTTAGGTTCAGCATTAAATAAAATAAGTAGGTACACAATTATTTATAAGTTAATATCTACACATCACTACCTCAAATATACACGACACGTAGAATGAATGCATAGGAGAATTATTACATAACACATACAAATAAGAAACAAAATATTTATAAAACAAAATATAATTGGGTTATGGTAAGGGGTAGGTGAGTCCATTGGTCCTGACTAGTCGATTAAATTCGAGACTTTCTAGATGGGATCTGGTGTGATTCACAGTTGCTGGGGGTGAGTTTCTGGTCTATGAAAATTCAACATGTCATAATTATTAATACCATAACATAATTAAGAAAGAAAATAATAAGGAAGTAATAGGTTTATATTTATATTGAACATTCACCATAACATAACTCAATTTCACGAATTTGCAGAGGTATTGGTTGGAGTCATAGTATTGAGATAAATTGTAGATATCTCTCGAATTTTAGACTGTAAGGCTAGGGAGTACTTCAACCAATACTAGACTTATAAGTCTCAATAATTTAGTAAATACACCTTCTGTGTATTGTTTTCAAATATTTAACCTGAATAATACCACCTTTTCAGCTAGTTTTAATATGGGGAATTAGGGTGGTTAGGCTGTGCTATATACTAAATACTTGAATTCATTGGAACTCTTTGATGAGAAAAAGAAAAGGTACTAACAGGGGCGAAAGCTTTTCGAATGAAGTTTTCTCCTTTGCAAGTAGAAGGCTATAACCTAGTGTTAAGCTTTCTATGTGTGAATGTACTAAGTAGTATAATATTATTCTTTAACTATATTTAATTGTTCCTTGGAAATGAGCACAGACGTGAATGTAGGTACTTAGCTTCTAAAAATATTATTGTAAAATCTTGTTCGAAATTTATTACCAAATGAAATCATTACCTTTAGGTGTATTAAAAATATCCAAAATTTTAGGGATTAGTATTCCTTAAGGTAATGGTAAAAAGGGAAGTGCGACAAAAGACAATCAATACTGTGGTTACTCATAATCGTGTACCGGAGGTACATGTAGTTATAAGTTAATATGGAATTTTCTTTCAGCTTCTACGAGTAGATTTAATTTAATAAATAGTAGTTAGAAACGTGTACCACTTGTGATGGACATATATGAGAACCACTTCACCTCCTACGCGATTCAGTAAAGTATTTTAATATTTATTCCTTTGTAATACTTTATTATACGGCATGGGGAAGGTTAATTTTGTTTCTTACAGCAACAAAGGAGTTCAAGAAAGAGTACTGCATCACTGTGGGTTATCATGTACACCGGTTAGCTATTTTATATGGTTGCATTATATAATTAGATAATATATAATTTAGAAAGAAGAATAGATCTACAATATTTAATAAAAGTACCCTTTGCAAAGTAGGTGAGATTGATAGAATAGAAATTAGGGATATTTACAGGAGTTTAATTACATGATAATTCACAGTCCAAAGAAGACACCAAAAGTTAGTAGTATGATTTTCTTATATTCGCCATTTTGGTTTAATTACTTGAACAATTATTTTATATTTTGAATTTTATTTAAACCTAAAGTAAATTCTTTTATCAATTATCAATAGACATATTATTAGAGAGAAGTATTTGAACCCAACATAGCCTTCCTAGTTATTATAATCAGTGACTACTTGGAATTACTAATGTTTTATACAATTATTAGGAGATAATTATAAAGTCACTTATTGTATAACTAGAGTAAAATTTATTCACTTATTGGTTTATAATTGTTTATGGAGTGTCGGTGGAAGCTTTTGACAGTTCCTTTATGTCAATTAATGATGTTTTCTTATTATGACTTTGCGGTTTTCCTTGATATTTTATAGCGCT
The DNA here is from genome assembly GCA_943138885.2 of Tholera decimalis. Taxonomy (NCBI): domain Eukaryota; kingdom Metazoa; phylum Arthropoda; class Insecta; order Lepidoptera; family Noctuidae; genus Tholera; species Tholera decimalis. The sequence goes on along the minus strand of OW964552.2, from coordinate 9,080,875 downwards.
ATGTGAATTTTAACATAATTTAGGATGAATTATTTCTTCCAGGTTGTATTAGAAATATAAGCAGATATACCTCCATACTTATTGCAAATTTTCCTTGTTATTTTTTATATTGCGTGAGTTTCAGTTCTTCGAGTGAAGTTGTTTCTTCATATACCTAGTATTAGAAACTTAAGCAGATATGCGTAGTTAATCTATAGTAGGCCAAATCAGTTCACTTATGATTTGAAAACAGACAGAAACTGGTTATAACTTGTTATTGAAAGTAATTCATACTTAACCAAGTTGTGTTGGTTCATTTCTTAAGCTGAATAGTAGATTTGTTTAGATAATAAGTGTAGTTAGTTCCGCGGAACTTCGTCGTGAGATTAGAGTTATTTCAAGAATATGAATATACTAATTATGCACCAGTTGACTTTACACAATCTGTAATATTTTCATAAGTGAGTGTCATATTCAAGGAGTTGTTATGAATTTAAGGGACCTCACAAACCCCTTCTAAGTGTAGCCTCCTAAGAAGATACTCATTGGTGATTATATCCTACTGCAAGCAGGAACACTTCACATGCAGCAAAGATCTTTATGCACACTCTACAACTGTAATTGGTAAACAATGTTTTGTAGGCCAACAAAACATTGTGTTATTGATTCAACTCACCACATCAATCTTACATAGTTAACTGGGACTAAATTAGTATTGCAAGTTAATTAGCTAGGCCCTACCACTTCCTTAATCCTTTCTTTTTCAACTAATCATTTCCTTCCCATTCCTTCTAACTTTAAACAAATTATAGGGAAATATTTCTGTGATACTATTTCACTCCAGCATGATTAGTATAATTGAAACAGTTTAATTATGATAAATGAATTTAATAACCAAATTCTTGGAATTCCATGGGAGGAATATTATGGGAATGATTCTTATCATTTCAATGTATGTAGGCACCCGGCACTGATGGAATATCATGGGTGTTTCCGTTGATCCCCTATGAGGAGTAGGAGCACTTATGGGACCCCTTCGTGTAAATTCTGGCTCTGTCTGATACTAGACTGGTGTGACATTACCTGTTGACCCCTTGTGAAATTCTTGGATAAAGAGGTTGTGAAATAATTGTGATATATTAATGACTTGAGTACATCTCGATAATTTATAAAAGAGTCTCAGTACCATTATAATTATAGGCTTAGTCCTATCATATACTAAGGTTTAACCTTCTACTAAGAATGAAAAGCAACATACTAATTGAAGTGTTCAATTATTATTGATTAATGTTGGACTGAATGGTTGTACCTAATTACTGTATAGGACTTAAAACCGTTTTGAATCCAATATCCCATCTGAAGGGAATGCACATAGTGGTTGGCATTCATTTTAGTTGAGGCGTTTGGTATGGAGCCTACTAACTTCTACAAAATACAAAATTTGTAGAGGCAGATTTCCTAATTCCTTTATTCCTTATAGTCAAATATATATGTTAGCATCTTTAATTCAGGAAGAACTGAATTGTCTTCCTTAAGTTTAAGGTATTTAAGAATAACCTTTATTATGTTTAATCATCTGATCAAGACCTTTATTCAGCCACAGAAATAATTAATTTAAATTAACCAAAGTCATTTACCCATTTCTGTAAATAGTCTCTTTCCTCTAAAAGACTCGGGTTACTTATAAACATAACGTAGGAGAGACGATCATTGGCCAATCAAAACTGCAATCCAGAGGGTTGCAAGGGGGGGTTAGTTACAGTGTGTACATAAAATTGATCCGTATCTGTAATGAAACTGAAATCTTAATTCCAATTTAAATATTCTTTCGTAGTTGATCTACATTAGTGCTCCAAAAAAGTTCCCGATAGCATGTCTCTATCTCCTACGGTTGCCTTACAACACATTTGTGTTCAAAGTATTGATTAAAAATACTACGTTATTTTCGAAGCTATTTTATACTGTTCATTATTATTCCTTACGTTCAGTAGGGTTCGGTATTTAATGCAGATTAAAATTGTCCTTTACACTATATGAATCAAATAAACACTTTAGAAGAAATCATAGATTCAAGCCAGTGCTCGATCACACTCCGACACGCCGCGCCGTAGCGTGGCGAATACAGTAAGTTGAAAATATCCTGTGTGGAAATAATAATTTTTTTAATAATATTGTTACAAGCTGGGGTTCAGGATAGAAATAATTTACACCAATTAAACCAAAATTAACACTTTACTTAAATAAACACAAAACAAAAATCAACACAGTTATTTACAGTACAATACTTACTTGTCACTTAACACTTAAATCGCACCGGAATTCACTTGTAAAGCTTCGAATTATATCGCGTCGTATCTTGATATAAGACTGCTCTGCGTTCCTCTATGATCTATTTATACCCCGTTCTATGAGTTCTAGAACATTCTTGTAAAATCGACTCACTGTTTATACTGCCAAGAATATTCCAGAAGCTATTCGAGATACACAGTACTACTACTCGCCGCTAGATGGCGTTAGTGTCTCGACTCGATGTACGCAGTACTGCTACTCGCCACTAGATGGCGTTAGTGTCTCGAACATTTCTGTCAAAGTTTCTCGACGTACTTCGCTAAGCGGCTGGCGTAACAATATGTACAAACTAACAAAAAGGATGATGGCTACTGAAATCCACCCGATCGAAGCCGGGACGTGCCGCTAATTAAATGTAAAGGCAACACACACCCTTACAGGCAACAGGCCCTTACAGTTGGACAAAGGTAGGATAAGAAATGATGATGTCGATAAAATTGCACGCCAAGTCAAGATATTTGATGTGTACATTGTGTCTAACTTGCACACATTACGCAAACGTCAAAAACGAGCACTTTAAACTGAAGTACTTACAGAACGTTGCCCCGAACAGGAAAGGGGTAACACATACAAAACATAACAATCCAGAATAATACCGGCATTACGATCTACAATACACGTGGAACATGTAAAATCCTACAAAGGTTCCCGGGACCGTATCAAGAAAACAAATTCACCCGGATGCAAAGACTTAGGATGAATGTATTATGGAAGAGGTAGGTACCTACATGTCGGATTGTGATAAAATGGTTTATTAGATACGCCGAATATCTTCCATGTTTCCGATATACAAATTGATGGATGACAATGTTTAGCTTTAGGTTGTATTGATGTAAGTAGAAGACTGTGATACGTGTAAATCATTATCTGCCTAGCTCTTTCCTAACTATATACATAAAAAACTTTTTACCAAAAAATTGAACCGACTCCCAAAAACACTGCAAAGTGAAAAATAACTTTAATTTCGGTAATCGGTGTCTTTAGTTTCGTATTTTCGTTTTTGGCACCGACTTCCGAAATTAAAGCTATTTTTCACTTTGCAGTGTTTTTGGGAGTCGGTTCAATTTTTTGGTAAAAGTTTTTATTTCACTCTTTTTAGTTGGTCGATTTTTAATTTAACTAGTTAAAACAGCCTAAATGTCAACTACTTATAACCTTTTACAAAATATTGCTTTTCCCAATGCTGGGCCGTTAATTGTTGAGGAGTTCTGCTGGTACTTCACCATCAACTCTACACCACCATTGTGACGAGCATAAAGTGCTTAAGATCCATATTCAAGTAATCGAATCGCAATCCACTCAATACTTATTATTGAGTAGTTTCGGCAGCCATCTGTGGTCTTCATCATCAGTTCCACTTCCTCAAATGGTACTTTTTGAGTGCAACTGCACAAGTTACTATAATAAATACCCAAAACGTCATAGGTCTGCCTATAATATTTGAAGAGTTCCCTCGATTTCTCCAGGATTCCATCATCAGATCCTGACTTTTATAAAAATGGGACCAATTTCGAAGTATACCCTTTGAATCAACAAAAGAATTTTCCAAATCGGTTTAGCCGTCTTCGAGTAATCGGTGACCATACATTAAAAGAAAAAATAAAAAAATATACGCGTCGAATTGATAACCTCCTCTTTTTGTCGTCGGTTGATAAGTAGAACGGTTTTGGGTGCCAATTCTCCTGTGGCGAGATTATGTAGGATTATGAACAGTTGCATTGATCAAATTGATCTGCAATTTGATTCCTTGATCAAGCTAAAAGCCAAAATTTATAAATGAATCGACATGGAGTAATCATTATTATTATTAATATCAGTGTTAAAGGATTGATGAGAACATTAAGCCAACATTAGATCTTGTTGTGGGTACTTACATTATCGATAGATTAATGTTATTAATAACTAGCTTTTGCCCGCGACTTCGTCCGCGTGGAATAGTTACTTTGGGCTAACGTTAAATTTAACCCCGATTTTGAAGCATTCTTCATTGGTGCTCCGCTCCTATTGGCCTTAGCGTAATGATATATAGCCTATAGCCTTTCCCTATAAATTGACTATTTAATTAAAAATATTTTTTCAATTCGAACCAGTAGTTCCTGAGATTATCGCGTTCAAACAAACAAACAAACTCTTCAGCCTTATATTATTAGCATAGATAACTGTTGCCCGCGACTTCGTCCACGTTTCCGTCGTTTTTCGTAAAAAAAAGTAGCCTATGTCCTTCCTCACGGTTCAGTGATTTTGATGTAATACACAGATTAACTTTCGTAATTTAGTAGGGAAATATTCGCAATACCGAACCGCACAATATTATTGTTAATAGCTGTGCCCGCGACTCCGTCAGCGTGTAACTCCTTGTGTGTTATTAAGTTAATTTATTGGTAATATTGTTTAGATCACGTTCACATGAGGCTTAAGTACCTATAGAACGACAATACTTCAGCGCAAAGCTTCCGGGTAAACTATGTTGAACGTTGACCCGTCCGGCACGTGAACATAAAGATTTCTAGAACTGCTAACCCGGGAAAGAGCGACGTACAACTGACCATGCGAGAAACAACTGACACCGAGATCTACTCCAGCAACATGAAAAGTCTTCCCTTGAGCCTTATTAATTGTCATTGCATAACACACCGATACTGGGAATCGCGTTCTTTTAAATTGGAATGGAAAATTATTTGGTATTATGGGAATTCTGGGAATAAAGACGGTTTCTCCTGCACCGCAACCTGTTAAAATTTGATCCTCGATTATATTTTGTTGCAACTGGGTTACTTTTAGCCGAGTTCCATTGCAAAGTTGTGGTGGTTTTAAATTTCGGAGCAGAATAATAATCAGAAAGCTTCGAACTGCAAAGCTATCGGGAGTTACACGTGTTATTGTGAGTCAACCATAAAAGATAGATATATGCTGTCATGGGATATTTTTTATATAATTTTAAGGAGAACATTTCCGTCATAAATGATTTCTGTGTAGCTTTAACCATTAAGGTTGCACACGCGACGGAAGCTTAAAAAATGGAGTAACTTCTCCCGTTTTCCCAACATTTCCCTTCACTGCTCTGCTCCTATTGATGGTAGCGTGATGAAAAGTATACTATAACCAGCTCAGGAGTATAAAAAATAATTGTACCAAGTTTCGTTAAAATCCGTCGAGTAGTTTTTGTTTCTATAACGGTTATACAGACAGACAGACAGACAGACAGACAGACAGACAAAAATTTTACTGATTGCATTTTTGGCATCAGTATCGATCCCTAATCACCCCCTGATAGTTATTTTGTAAATATATTTCATGTACAGAATTGACCTCTCTACAGATTTATTATAAGTATAGATTATAGTATAGATATAAATACAACTAATGCAAGCAGAGTTTACCTTTAAGTGATTGTTATACTTTAGTCTGCTTTTAAACATATTGTATTAGCCATAAAACTAGTGACCCCTATTTAAATAAAGAAATCTATACTATATACTATAATAATATTATAAAGCTGAAGAGTTTGTTTGTTTGTTTGCTTGAACGCGCTAATCTCAGGAACTACCGTTCTGATTTGAAAAATTCTTTCAGTGTTAGATAGCCCATTTATCGAGGAAGGATATAGGTTATATATATCATCACGCTAATACCAATAGGAGCGGAGCAGTAATGAAGAATGTTTCAAAATCGGGGGATTTTTTTTTCCACGGGGACGAAGTCGCGGGCGGAAGCTAGTAATAAATAAGTGGGTAATTTACATGGAGTGACTTCCTGTCTGACCTCCACAAGTCGGTGGCCGAGTAACACGATATCCCTTGGCAAGGTTTGGTGTTAGATTTTGTAGCTTCTGACTACCCGTAATAACTGATAATAAAAAACAAATGACAGCCGGGAGAACCATCTTAGCGGGTTTTCTAAAGTACAGAGGAGTCTCGATATGGACTGACCTCGGCAAGTGTTGTTTAACCTGGAAGACAGCATGTAGCTGTTATTATTTAGGAAAAATATAATCAATTTCGAACGCAGACATTATTTTTATGTCACCAGTATTAGATCGTTACTACTCTGCAAGGGTCCGATTCGCCAATCAGATAGGCTCTCAAGTCTACCCGCTGATTGTGTATACCTATATTTCACACTTACATTCGTGGGTTGAAATTCAAATAGTCTACAGAGTTACATGTTATAGGCATTATGGAGATTATGAAGGGAAAGCTTGTCGGATATAATTTGAATTAGCTAAAATATAAAGTTACTGGCCACGTTAGCGGATTTAACCGTAGGAAAGTTCGTAATCATCCCAAGGGTACCTACCTATTCTCGGGTAAAAGAAGTATATTTTGTATTAATCCAGGTTATTCTGGATGATTATGATCATCCAGAATAAACATAATTATGTATGCATGTCTTTTCCTGTGCCACATCGATCCGTTATTCCGTTAATACTTAAAAGAAGACACTTTCGCAATTATAATATTAGGAGGTATGGTATAGTCAACACATGCTATTACATTCATTTACCAAAAGAAGCTGGGACTCGTAATACCAAAAACACAACCGTACACGCGGAAAATATCCTTGAAGTCCGCAAATTACAAAAAAGTACTCTTCATTATTCCGTCGAGACCGTGAAATTTTAATTTGGATCGCCGAAAATCTTAGCACAAAAGTCAAGATGTTGATGAAAGTAAGACGTTTGCCTTTAAAATCCACTTTATTACCATATAATGAGCCACTCAGTTTTTCATAGCTAGCGATTTAACGACAAGAGCTGATTACCTACTTATTTCTCACCAATTCATTTATTCTTATTTATGTAAATTTCAGCAGCTTTTTTCGTGTCGTTATTTCGTGCCAGTATTTCTTTTTAACCGACTTCTAAAAAAGGAGGAGGTTCTCAATTCGGATGTTTGTATTTTTTTTTATGTTTGTTCGCGCATAACTCCATCGCTTGCCAACCGATTTGAATTTTTTTTAGAAAGGGTATATACTTCCCAAATGGTCCCATGAAAATTTTATGGAAATCGGACAAGCCGGTTCTGAAAAATCAACAACAGCCTAAAAAAATATTTACGTTGATGACCTTTTCGTTTACTCTGCATTGCGTTTTTTGTTCGCGCATAACTCCGTCATTTACGAACCGATTTGGAAAATTCACTGACCCACTAAAACGCACGAAAATAAAAACTTTTTTTGCAGAAAATAAAACCGACTTCCATATCAAAACACTACAAAGCCAAAAATAATTTTAATTTCGAAAGAATTTTCACGATTCTCTATCCATTGCAAATTAGATAGGATTACTAAAATTTTACCATGTATTCATCAATATTCAGAATCTTTCGCGTTAATAATATGTAGTACCCAACGAGCACATTAGTGGAAATAGCAGCCTATTTTGTTACTTTGGGCTGTAAAATAGTGGTTTAAGGGTTCAAAAAGCAGTTCAGAGTTGCATATCTGCATCCGTAAACGTCTATAGTTATAAAAGTTACTTAAGGTGCTATAAGCTGAATCAAATACTACCCTAGCCTTCACAGTAGTCCACAGTAGAACTCATTTACCACTTACACCTTTATATGAGAGTTACGAAGGTCATTCTGCCACTCACAGCTGCATAGTAGTTTCCATTGTAAGTTGTATAGGTTATAGTTATAGTAACCACTATTATACTACTATAAGTTTCATTATAGAAATAATAGAAACTCTTATGCATACTATAGTTACAAAAAAATCATCAGTGTAACTAAGGCCTTTAGTAGCAATAGTCATTCCTTGCAGGCTCAATCCATTCGCCATTTTACAGCCGCTTTTGTAACTATTATAAAACATTTAATAAAATAGATGCTAAACGAATAAGTACGTAACTAGATTATTTATTTATTTATTTATTATATACTTTATTGTACACCTTACAATACACTTAAGGATACAAATAATTAATCTTATAACCTCAAAAACAAGAAAATAGGAGCTTTTTGTGGCTGTGAGTTGCACTAGGGGAACAAAAATCACTGGAAGCGTTAGAAGAGTGAAAATTAGCGCTATGATTCTCAAAAGGGAGTTATTAGAGCTCAAACTGCAGGTTATGACTACAGTACAATGACGCCATGATTTTTTAAGAAAACTTATAATTCACTTGCAAAATTGAGTTGATATACATTGGTTTTTCAGTTAAATGTGCATTAAATGTACCGGTAAACAATCGGCCACTTGCAAATAGTAAGTTATCGACACGTAAAAATACGGAAATAAAATTTATTCTGTATAACAAATAAACAATATCACATATCTTTTGTTAATTTTTTAAATATCATAAAAGCGCGTTAAAATTACTCGAAAATTTTCATATATATCTACAGTAAACTGGACAGCGTTTTAAGTATCTTTATATATCTTCCTAATACAGAATACAAACATTTACTTCTTTTTGTTTTATTTTCATGATGGCGACGAAAACACTTTACCAAAATATTACAAACAATGTCAACTGAAGATATACAATAAAGAACTATAATCAATTCATTCGTTCAAAGTAGTTCAAAATCATTCAAAAGTAGCGCTACGAGAGCTTTAGTATAGCGTTAATAAATCGTTATAGCTATTCAGGAACCTTTATGCAACCGTTGTGCAGGTTAAATGGAACTTTAGGTTGCATATAATGGCGCCCAAATAGCGCTAAAGCGGCTGCTTTAAGTCTGCAGTAGACGCTCTAGCGCTTACGTCTATTACCATAAGTAATAATCGGATACGCTCCAAAGCTCTAATGCAGCCCATTTGTGCTAGTTGGGTAGTAGGAATATACGCGAGTGAAACCGCGGGGCACAGCCAATATTTATATACAACACTATTATATAAATACTGGCATAAAAAGAATTGTCACGGATTTCTCTGCGGTAGCCAGATTTTATTCTAAACTGTAATGCTTTATGAAAATGATATTGGATTCAAAATCTTTAGTAATGAGGTGCAGGCTATTATTAGTCCCCTAAAAACCCTCTTGTATGTACATTGTACAGCCCAACGAGATATAAATTCTCCCAAATTAATTACAACAAATTACATCTAAGTTTAGACTATAAATTCCTCCAACAATTACAAATAAAATAGCAAAACAAAGCATTAAACAAAAAGTCCGAAACCCATCCCAAACTTGTTTGGAATCCGTACAGTCGGTAACAAAAAACGCTGACAAAACTGGGACCGCAAAAACATTGGGTAGCCGCTAATACCCAGGAGAGATACATTATTGTGTTGTGTGCCGTTGCTTATTTAGCAATAATGCGTAGTTCATTCGTTTTACTCAGGCCATGCGTGACACATGTCCTTCGTTTAGGAGACACTAAGGCGAGTTGATAAGTGGGCGACTGTATATACTCTAGAGTAGAATGGAGAAGAGGGCTGGGCGGGTTGGACTAAAATGTGGACCACACAGTTTCCGAGTTGATATTTTTCCTAGAGGAAGATGTTATACCAATTTTCAGTTTGCTGTTTGCAATGAGTATTGGGTATGGTCCTAGTGTGACAAAATAATGTGGTTTTATTACCGAATTACTTAGGTTAAATAACAATGAAGGGGCAATATTTATCTGGGGTTCCGCGAATGTTATAACGAGATACGGCAGCCGTGGAACGCTTGGGCAACTGAAGATTTCCTCCACTCCTCCCAGACCGATAAAAGTCATTTAATGATATTCACTTCGAAAAGGAAGGGGTGATATTTATCACCGGACGATATACACAATGCACATACAACGCTTTAAGTTCACTTAAAAAAAAAAAAACAATTTAAAAAAGTTCACTAAGTAACATTACAAGGTGTCGTGTCATAAATAAACAAGCCAGCATACAAAAGTTACTATGTAACTAATTTAGTTTTACTTACCTAAACACACCTAAATACACTGTTGTTTAACAGTTTTCTTGACCATCTATGAATGTAAACCAGAGATAAGAGACTTTTATGATATTCTTTTTGAATGAATGTTGAGTCTACGCAACACTTCCTTGAAAAGTTTAATTAAAACCAGTCACATACTACATGTCAGCTTTTTTATCATCATCAAATGACTGACAACTCCCGCTATGGATAATATAATATAATATAATATAATATTCCACAACTTTCACACAACGCCATCTAGTCCCAAACTAAGCAGAGCTTGTGCTATGAGTACTAGACAACTGATAAACATACATATATATTTCTAAATACATACATATTATAGATAAATTACACCCAGACAAAGAACAAATGATCGTGCTCTTCACACAAACATTTGTCCTAGGTGGGAATCGAACCCACGACCTTGCGCATAGCAGTCAGGGCCACTGACCACTATACCAACGGGCCTGTCGGATGCAGCGGAAGGGAATGTCAGACTTCTACTGACCATAAACCCGCCATGTTTTATCAGCTGTCCTTGCGATTAGGGACCACGGTATCTCATTAGGACATTCCCGGAATCCCCCGCAGTCATTGATGCTGTTCTTTGAGGTGAACGTGGAACACGACGCGCCGTCGCATCGACTCAAGTCACACAAGTTAGCTTTACAATTGAAATTGTTTTATTTTCCTTTAAAGGTTTACTCATATTTACGCAAGAACCAAAAGGTGTTATAAATTTAATACAATTTTTTTAACCGACTTCTAAAAAAGGAGGAGGTTCTCAATTCGGATGTTTGTAAATTTTTTTTATGTTAGTCCGCGCATAACTCCGTCGCTTGCCAACCGATTTGTTGTGAATTCTTATTTTGTTAGAAAGTGTATATTTTCCGAATGGTCCCATAATTTTTTTATTGAAATCGGACAAGCCGTTTCTGAAAAATCAACAAATGTCTAAAAAAAATATTTACGTTGATGATCTTTTCGTTTACTCGTTGCACTTTTTGTTCGCGCATAACTCCGTCAAATACGAACCGATTTGGAAAATTCACTGACCCACTAAAAAGCACGAAAATACAAACTTTTTTGCAAAAAATAAAACCGACTTCCATATCAAAACACTACAAAGCCAAAAATAATTTTAATTTCGGAAGGCGGTGTGTAAAAAAAAAGAAAATACAAAACCAATAACACCGACTACAAAAATTATTTTTGGCTTTGTATTGTTTTGATATGGAAGTCGGTTTTACTTTTTGCAAAAAAAAATATTAATTTTTCGAAATACCTATCTAGCAATAGACAAAATTACTGATAACGTCAACTTTTTAATATCTTGCACAAATAAAAACCCCAGAAAGGACTAATAATTTCAGTGTGCGAATTATTCCTAATATTATAATGAAGAAAGTTTTGATTCTTTGTTTGTTTGTTATAGTTAAACTTAATATTACTGGGCCGATTTTAAACGTTCTTTCACCAATATTAAGCAACAAATTTAGGTTAGTAACATACTTTATTTTCGCTGAATGAAAACCTTTTTATACGAGCAATGACGCGGGCAGAAGTCACTTTATTATAACCATGTATTTTTATTTATTTTGGTGATACTAAGCAATTACTTTTTAACCGACTTCAAAAAAAGAAGGAGGTTCTCAGTTCGTCTTGAACTTTTATTTTCATGCACTTATGTTACCTCATAACTCGAAGACGGCTGGACCGATTTGAAAAATTCTTTTTTCGTTTGAAAGGGTCATGAAAGGGTATACTTTCTAGTTGGTCTCATTGTTATGAAATCTGGATCTGATGATGGGATCCTGGAGTAATCGAGGGAATTTTTCAGATATTATAGGCACAGCTATAGCGTTTTGGGTATTTCTAATAGTACCTTGTGCAGTTGCTCTTGAAAAGCACCATTTGGGGAAGTGGAAATGATGATGAAGACCACAGATGGCCACCGAAACTGCTCAATAATAAGTATTTCGTGGATTGTGATTCGATTACTTGAATATGAATGTTAAGCACTTTATGCTCGTCACAATGCATATGGTGATGTAGAGCTGATGGTGAAGTACCAGGAGAACTTCTCAAAAATAAACGGCTCTGCATCAGGAAAAGCAATACTTTGTAAAAGGTGATAAGTAGTTCACATTTTGGCTTTTGTAACTAGATAAATTACAAACCGACCCACTAAAAAGCGTGAAAAAAAACTTTTTAGCAAAAAATAAAACCGACTTCCATATCAAAACACTACAAAGCCAAAAATAACTTTAATTTCGGAAGGCGGTGTCAAAAAAAAAAAGAAAATAAAAAAACCACCAAAAACCAATAACACCGACTACCGAAATTAAAGTTGAATGAAGAAGAGTCCTAATGAGATACTGCGACCCCTAATCGCAAGGACAGCTGATAAAACATGGCGGGTTTATGGTCAGTAGAAGTCGGTTTTATTTTTTGCTAAAAAGTTGTTTTTTGCTTTCGTTTTGTCACTTCCTGTAATTTTTTAATAAATTATGCCTTTGTTACTTCGATGATGCACATAAATGAATTAAATAGTCGCATATATTGGATGAGATTGATAAATTGATTGTTAAATATTGATTAATTGGAACGAGAGGATCTGTTAATTAATTGGATATGAGTTGCGACTCCTATAAAATATTTATGAACCGTAAAGGTTTGATTAAACGGAAATTCAAACCTTTTTTAACGTTTCACATTAAATCACAAAAATTACTTGTTATTTATTTGTCTCGTTTACACATTATAAAAACGTGATTAAACAGCATTTTACTACTTTTTCATTTGTTAATTGCTGATTATAACTTAGAAGGGCCGACCAAATATTTACACTTTGCAATATTTTTAGTACGTTACACAATCACTCAAAATATCATAAATAATGCGTCATAATAGGCATACCAATACCATAGCTTGAGGATAATAAAATACACGAACTTAGGTTCGATTTCTAAACCTATTAGTTAAACTGTATTTTCAAGAATTTTCAAATAATCGAAAATTCTCAAATATCAGCTATACCATTGAATATTGCTGAACACATTATGAAGCTTCAATTAGTAGATATCGAAGTACCAAATCGATTTGACACAGTTGATCCACCCTTCCTTTTAGAGGTTGTATGTTAAGTGGGCAGTCATGGTGGCCGACTGCTACGGACCTGACTTACTAATTCAAAATTCAAAACCAATCAGGCTCATTGCTTTGGGTGACTACTTCTCTCAAAACATTGGCGGAAAAAATCGTGAAGAAGCGGGATATCTTAGGAACAAAATCCGAAGACATTGTGTCATCTACCATCACGCATTGGGCCCGTATGGTGAATTAGGTACGTCCCAGTCCCTGCCATAGTGAGGAAGTCTGTATCCAAGCTGTGGGATCATTATAGACTGATTATGTTATACACTAAGGCCCGCCGCTGATTGTTTGTCAACGTGACTTTTTGTCACTTAGTCAAGCGCAATGAAAACTATACTGAGTGCGCTCATTATGGTGACGTGATAATACAGTGACAAATAGTTGCAGCGGCAGGCAACACCGGAGTGACGTGACTGTCACTCGCCCTATACATTACTATGGGAGTCCGCTCACTGGTGACTTTTTGTCACTCAGACGTAAAGATGGGCGTTTAAACGAAAAGCATATAATATAACATGTTATTTAAAATAAGCGTATAAGCAGATTAGTTTGACAACCTTGTTGAAGTCCATTACAAAAATGAACGCCAACGCGATTTGTTACCCAAGAACAGATTCAGTGAGCGCATCGTGGGTGACAGCAGGTGACAGTAACAATAAGTCACGGTGACAAAAAGTTGCAATCAGCGGCGGGCCTAACAACCAATATTTGTGTCCTATTTTCTACCCGATCAACATCATAGGTCTCGTTCAACTTAAAATATTCAAAAGCATGTGGCCATCTCACCCGTGATTGTCTAAACCCCAAACCAGGACTAATCCAGTTCCCTGTCTACAAACAAGCTTAGGTATCAGAAACTCATTTAATAAACCTCTACTGATCCCTTTAGGTACTATTATAAAATTAACTGGAAACTATCACGGGATTTAAAACCGGGTTTTGAAAGCGGTTTCTTTGAGCTGTGAGGTCAGCTCAGCTTTGTTATAAAGCTGTTCTGAATAGGTAAATATTTTGAGTAATTAATTTAGGATTTCAGGACATTTTGAAAGGTTGGAGTGTAAATCGGTTAGGTAAATTACGAAAACAAGTTTTTAGGTATACAGTCGTCTCATCGGGTACTTTGAGGAGGGAATAAAATGACATAGCAATTTATTTATTTACAATTAATGACTAAAAGGACGACACTGTCCATTTTTTAAACTGCCTCCTTTAGTCAAATGTTCGCAAGCACGACTGCTGTGTATCAGGTCCCGAGTTCTATTCTCGGTCGGGCAAAAATTACTATTGGGTTTTTCTTAAACAATTAATAGCTAACCAGCAGCAGCCCGGAGTTCGAAAGTTGACGGTGTGATACCCCGGGCCTTGAAATGCACGTTAAGCCGTTCGTCTAACGCCTGATCTTCCTCCAGTCATGTCGGATTGCCGTCCCATCCGTCTATAAGAGTAAAGGAACATAGAGTGCACCTACGCATATCATCTTCTGTGCTGCTGGATAATCTAAGCTAAGACTGGCCACCCTGGCCGACATCGGTCAATACGACTATTATTTCAGCAAGCCTAGAAAGGTCAAAATACACAGGACTGATCATTGGCCAATCGTCTCCGAACTTTAAAGGACCAACGCGATGAAACTAAGACAATATATTACCAATCTTTTTACACCTGCAGCCTATGGACCAGATACACGCTAAAAACGTACAATGCCTTGCGCGTGCAATATAACAATGCATTTAAGATACTGTTGTCACTACCACGTTTTTGTAGCGCGTCAGGGATGTTCGCAGAAGCACGCACTGATGACTTTTTTGCAATAATGCGTAAAAGGTCTGCATCATTGCTGCGTCGTTTGCGTGACAGTGCCAACAGTCTCCTGAATGTTTGTAAGACCGAGGGCAACTTGATGGGACACCTGTGCGCAATGCATGTGCTGCTACCGGGTGTTCCCAGAGGATGGTAGATCCTGGTCTTGTTTGTTTAATAGTTTTAATTTTGTCGAGATTTATAATAAGTATTTACTAACATAGTTTAAGTCAATACTAACACATTTATGGGTAATACCGAAATAAAGAATAAATAATAATAATAATAAAAATATGATTTGGCCTGGACTACCTATTTATGTATACTCAGTAAGTTCTGAGTATACTGAAACCCGCGCCGATACACTAAATTGCCACCACAATGACTTCGTTGTGGTGCGAATTTAGTGCATGGGTCATGGCGGCCGTTATTCCAGCCAGCATACCTCCTTGTAAAAGCAGATTAGAAATCATATTTTATTCAGTAGGCTTTAAGAGATATCGGTTATCCTGAGATTATTATTCGTATTATGTTGACTCCACAAGCAACGTGCGCAAGAAATCCTTCTGAAAAGGACAAGCTCAGTTTGGGTAGACAGTCTGCAGTAAACGCCACCTGGCTAAAACAATGATGATGAAGGTCATCCCTAAAATCCGAAACAAAACAATATCCAACAAGATTTAACTGCCACAAAACTTAGCCAATATGAAACAACTAACAATCGCAATATACATTGCAAACCTAATCCTATTTCCCGAACTAAAACACAAGTAAAGCGACATAATTCAGTATTTACTGGATTTAAAGGCGTTATAAGGCGAATTATTAAACCAGGGCCGCACTCAAAGGCAGCAGGCACTTTAGTTAGCAAACCTCATATTTCGAGGTAGCGACACGGGAAGGCGCGGTCGACTTTGTAATTCAAATCCGGCCAACGCGTAAATAGAAATGCTACTTCGACCGTGAGGTGAGATGGGTTAGGGTTTCTTAGAGTTTTATGTGGAGAAAGTGTTGAGATCTACTTGACTTTCTGTTATAAAATTTAATGTATTCAAACATGATTCTCTTACAAGGCCAATTTAAATCTAAATAAGTTACAACAGTTACAAAGTTATTTGATGAGGTACTTTGCATGCAATATTTAAACTACGAATTAGTTAAGTAATTTATTGGCATTTGAGGCATTCTATAAGTACCGGGGTTGCAGGAATTTACTGGAAAGATACCGCGGCCCCAGAACGCTACAGCAGCTTAAGGAATAATGTAGGTTCCTCCACTTAGATTGAGAGTAGTTATTTGACAGTTTCCCTTCGAAAAAATGCATTCTATTAGCAAATATGGCAGTAATTTTTTTAATTACTGAAGAGCCAGCACTTTACCTCGATCACGCCTGATGAAAACCTATAGATGAGGTCTACGATGGAACAAGAGAGCCCGGAAGATGCCTGTTCACTCTTGTTTTTAAGAACACAGAATCTGGCAGAGAGTTCAACACCTTGGCTGTGTGCACCATGAATGCACAGGAGAAGCGCTTAATACGACAGGATGGTGTATTGACCAAGTATGGGTGCAAAATGTGAACTTGTAAGGCATTGGCATTTTGACAGCTTTTATATTAATCTTCGCCTTCACCGCGCTGCCGCGGCCGTGGGCGGAATGTCTCTTTTTTTAGAGTTTTTATAGTATCTGCCCATCGTCGAAAAGAACAAAAACTGTTATTGAAAACGTAAACTTGTTAACCTAAAGGTTGACTGATAGAGAATGCCTTGTAGCATTAGTCCTCCTATGTACCACTATTGTACATAAAGTTTAAATAAAGAAATAAACACCTAATAATTCGATTATAAAATATTTTCGTTTCTGGAACTGCGTTTGGATTAGGAAATTCACGGCGGAAAATAGTTTTGAATTCTGAACTTGCAGAATTTAATTAAATAAATTCATGAATGCACTGCATTTTTACAAAACATTTAAAAAAATCGTCATCTCTCTTCGCATATTCCCGTGTTCAAGTGGTATTCAATAATACGCTGCTGGTACGAGCGTTAAGGCGATGCAATATTTAAATTGCGGAATATTAGATTGAAGTAATGCTTTTGACTTTGAACAAGCTATTTTTCTAAATGTTCTGAATTTTTTTTTTCGCGTATCACTTTGCTTATGCACTTTACGTCTTGATAGCTTAAAGCGAATTATGGGTATTTTAATTACAACAATATTGCCATTTGATAAAAGATAAAACCGACGAGATATTTTAAATGATGATTAGAACTCACGAAATGTGTTTCCCAACCATAATGGTTGGGAAACATTTTTAGTGATTGCTACTCATTTTGAATAAGTAATTTATAACTGGTCAGTATGGCCAAGTGCGAGTCAGACTCGCCCATGAAGGGTTCCGTAGTAACTACGCCAAATAACTTTATTTTTAATAGTATTTGTATGAATTACAAAGTTATATTTGCGGTTTTAGGAAATATGCTATATCTCAAAAACTGCTGACTCGATCTCGTTCAAACCAATTTTTGTTGAAAGTTTATATTAAAATCTACAGTATTCATATTTTTTAGATTTTTTACTCCATTATTATAGAAGTTAAAAGGAGGGGACACATTTTAGAAGCGTATATCTTTTAAACGATTGACTTTAAGAAAATGTGGTTTTAGAAAGAAACCTCAATGTCATTTTTAAAGACCCGTCTATAGATACCACACACGCATAGGTTTCATGGGAAAAAATATTAGCAGTTTCAGTTCGATGTATGGGGAACCCCCCTGAAATTTAAATATTTTTTAATCTTTTCTTCAAATCGGAAAGCGGTTCACAGAATACATCTACCTACCAAGTTTTACATGTGTAGTTCTAATAGTTTCGGAATAAAATGGCTGTGACATACGAACGGACGGACAGATAGACAGACAGACAGACAGACATGACGAAACTATAAGGGTTCCGGTTTTTTTGCCATTCGGCTACCCTTTCAGGAACATTACTTTGTGTACCTTAGCAAACCGCCATATTCTGGGACTAAAAATCCGAAGACATGCGACGTCCACCAACCCCTGTGTAATCAGTGTAATGGTTTGAGTGTTATATTTTGGACATCAGAATTATTATGAATGGGTATATTTATAACTTACCGACAGTGAGAACACAAATTTTATGAATAAAACTGCACTGTAATGCAAAATATTACACGTAATTTACAGCTATCAAGTAACTACGTGAAACATTAATTTCTCCACAAAACACCTTCAAAACATATGAATTCTTGAAAATAAATTTAATAAACCACCCTTACACACCAGGTACAAATATCGCCGGCAAAATAATTTGCCAGAAGACATGATTACGCAATTATAATTTTACTGAGGTAATCTCTATAACGTGTGATGTCAAAATTTTACAAGAAAATCGCTTGGAACCCTCGTTAGCCTGTATGATGTTGCAAAACGGAATCGCGTCGAGATTAGCTTATGAAGAATTATTTTGAAGCACCGTCTTAAGTAGTATGGCAATTTTTGTCCTTAGTCTTCGGATTAGGTATCAGTATCAAAAAAAGAAGAACGAAGGAAATTTTCATTTTATTAGGAAGTGACGTGGAAAGTAATGACCCTCATAGTGATGTGACACGTTTGTTATTATTGGTACTCAAGAAATATATGAAACCGATAATTTGGTGTCAATTCTGTCAGTCACTTATTTTGAGCTGAAACTTTGCATAGAGACTCCATACCAGATGTTGTCTTCAGTCCTTTTGGATAGATATGGGGTTTCCGTTACACGTTGTATAAATAAAATAATGAGCGAACAAATAAGCTACGTCGTCTACAGCCATGGTACTCGCTTTCTTGTAAACGTTTTGGCACTAAACAAAAGCTATGCGAAGTACCTGTCTTATTATGTTTAGTGATGTAAGAAAATATTAAACGAG
Source organism: Tholera decimalis (assembly GCA_943138885.2). Taxonomy (NCBI): domain Eukaryota; kingdom Metazoa; phylum Arthropoda; class Insecta; order Lepidoptera; family Noctuidae; genus Tholera; species Tholera decimalis. The sequence goes on along the minus strand of OW964552.2, from coordinate 9,061,790 downwards.
TTTAGCGCGAGAGAGCCAAATCTGGGATAAGCGATAAGGTGAGATGTAGAACATATTTTACAGATGTAGGTAATATGAAGACTAACCGTTCATAATGAGCAAATATGAAAATAACTTTATACATATTCTATACTGTGTAGGATTATTCTACCACTACATCCATATGGATGTAGTGGTAGAATAATCCTACAACACAACAAGGCAACAGACAGACAAAGTTACTTTCACATTTATAATATTAGTATATACTAATATTATAAATGTGAAAGTAACTTTGTCTGTCTGTTGCCTTTTTGTGCCTAAACTGCTAAACCGATTTAGATGAAATTTGGCATGGGAATAGTTTAGGACACTATGAAGGACATAGATATATTAGCACGCGAACAAAGTCGCGGACAGAAACTAGTTTACAAATAAAAACTTTTTCCAAAAAAAATTAAACCGACTCCCAAAAAACACTGCAAAGTGAAAAATAACTTTTTATTTCGGTAGTCGGTGTCTTTAGTTTTGTATTTTCGTTTTTGGCACCGACTTTTATTTCACTCTTTTTAGTTGGTCGATATTTAATTTACCTAGTTACAAGACCCTAAATGTCAACTACTTATAATCATTTACAAAATATTGCTTTTCCCAATGTTGGGCCATTAAGTGTTGAGGAGTTTTCCTGGTACTTCACCATCAGCTCCCCTTCACCATATACATTGTGACGAGCATATTGTGCTTTAGACCCCCTTTATGTAATCTAAGCGGAACTCATGAAATACTTATTATTCCTACTTATATATTGAGTAGTTCCAGTGGCCATCTGTGGTCTTCGTCATTAGGTCCACTTCACAAATGGTGCTTTTCGAATGCAACTACACAAGTTACTATAAAAATACTCAAATCACTATAGGTGTGCCTATAATATTTGAAGAGTTCCCTCGATTTCTCCAGGATCCCATCATCAGATCCTGACTTGGTGAAAATGGGACCAATTTCGAAATATACCCTTTCAAACAAAAAAAGATATTTCCAAATCGGTTCAGCCATCTTTGAGTAATCGGTGATCATACATAAAAAAAATATACGCGTCAACTTGATAACCTCCTCCTTTTTTTGTCGTCAGTTGAAAAGAGATTGACTGGTAGATAATGCCTTGTTGCATTAAATCCGCCCATGTAGGTGCCACTACTGTAAGTGCATAAAGTTTAAATACTTAAATAAATTATAGGGCACCTAAACGGATCGGAAGCTACGCGAGAAAACCGGCAAAGAAATAATTAACACCCACGCGAACGAAGAATTATAAAGCAGAAATGTATGTTTGTTTAAACACGCTTATATACGAAATTTAATTTCTCATAGGTATGAGTATTTTCTGTTTTTTTTTTCTGCCGTCTCTAATTATACAATAAAATAAATATATTTTTTCTTCACAATATACATAAGTTACATTAGACAGTATCATTAGAACTTAAAATTTATTTACCATGTAACATCTTTTAAACGCAGGATCGAACCATTGGATTGAGTTACATAACCATCAAGTCATCTCGACAGAACGCCACTATATATGTACCAAGACTGGTAAGGGAAGCGATTGAGATTACCAAATACGACAATTTCAACCGGGAGTATGGGTTTCAACTGTTGAGGGCCTGGAATCCAGTGGTTCAAATGTGTAAAAACCGAAAAAGTTTCCTTAGAAAGTTCGCGAGTCGACACGGTGAGTTTTGTGTGTCGGGAACAGAATCGGGTGTTTAGTGATACATGTGACAGTGGTAGCGATGTCGCGAACAGAAAACGAACGAGAAAGAGGGTAGATCGATTTGTCTGCTCATAAACTTCCACCCGCAATTACTTCAGTTCATCCGTGATCATGGCGCTTGCAACAGTGCCGAAATATCGGAAACTCAAAACAAAAAATACACCTAGTAAATATCCCTTTTTAAGTTCTAATGATACTGTTAGTGACCATGTTAGCTTAAAAACTTATACATTAGACAGTTGTACCAATTGGACCAATGGTACATAATTTAGGTAAGTAGTTATATATTGTGAGAGACTGGTGCCTCAGCTAGACTTGAAGCCTGTGTTACAGGACACCAGGATCCGACTTCTTTACGTTTTAATATTTTTTGACGTTTTATTATATTACGTATTTTGTGTTAGGTCTTCTGTTTGTTGTCCAATAAAAATATCCATTCATTTATAAAAATTGGTATAGAAAAACGCTAGCGAGCTAAAGAGACGTACCGCATTCAAAAGGTTAAAAAGCCAGCATCCAGAACGTCACGATTTCCCGCGTTAAATCACAATACAGAGCCAACTGGCGGCTACATACTTCACAAACTCACTTATGCAAATCAAGTAGCTTAAAATGCCGTAGGATTGGTTGACGCGGAAACCCGGACGAGGTACCAACACGTAAGTCACGTAATATTCGCTTATGCGATGTACATATATATGTGAGATGAAACAGACAGGCACTGTTGTATGTCATTTTAACAATGGAAAGCGACGTGAATTCCGAAATGCATTGGAGTTTTGGATTTCAGTCAGAATTGAAATAGATGTAGGATAGAAGGAAAACAGCGATGGACAGCAGCTTGTGAAATCACACCTCATTCTCAACTAGTTTAAATTTATAAAAAAAAATACTTAGAACATCTTTATTTATAACCAACTACCTTCTGCACGCGGTTTCGCTAGCGTGAAAAGTTCATTTTCATCGATAAAGATTATTTTATATTCAATCGCGTAATTTATTTCGATAACGTGAACATTCACAATGCAGTTTTGACAAGAAAGGATAGATGTGACACATCGCGTGAAAAATGTGAACTAACTTATAGTTGCGTTGTAACTTTTCCAAGGTGTAATCGATCTCTGTACCAAACATCAAAATCAGTTAAGTGGTTAAAACCTGAATATGCAACAGACAGACAGAGTTATTTTCGCATTCTTCTTCTTAGCGTGTCGATGGCAAATAGCCAGAAGGAGTCTGCCCAGAACTGGGCAACAAGTTTAGAATCGTCGGTAGCTTCCATCAAGTCCTGCAGTGTGCAGTTGACAGGGCACGCAGGACAGGAAATTAAGTGTGCCATGGTTTGTGGAGCAGAACCTCATATACACTCCAAGGCAGAGTCACCGATAAATCTCCATCTGAATAGATTTTCTTTGCTGCGACCAACCTGGGTACGAAGTCTATTTAAAGACTCCAGGTCAGCCATGACAGTTCGTGTCCAGTTGGTAGATGCTCAGCTGGAAGGACAAACAGTCTTGGAAGGTATGTAATTTCTAGCCACAGCTTTAGGCGCTCCTTAGGCTGCTCGCCAATAAGTGGAGTGACACACTTCAGGAAACTTCTTTGACATTTCAGCCTTTGTGGCACTAAGGTGTTCCCGTGCATAGGGTATCGTGTGTCTCTAACCATTTTGGCTCTTTTACTGGAATTTGCCACTGCTCTGCGAACTTCTGGTGGCGCTATTCCTGCCAGTGGATACAACATCTGTACCGGGGTCGGTTAAAGGCAAGCAGTGATGATCCGACACGTTTCATTAAGAGCTGTATCCACTAAATTCGTATGGGCTGAACGACACCACACGAGGCAAGCAAATTCACCCGCGGAAACAGATAGCGCCAGCACAGTAGTCCACAATACGTGAGGCGAAGCACCCCACTTTGACGAGACCAGTCGCCTTAGAAGATTATTTCGAGAGTGCACCTTCTGCCGGATAACATTTTAGTTCTTGCTAAATATCAATAACCTGTCCAAGAAAACTCCAAGATATTTTATTTTATTTTCGCATTTATAATATTATAGTAGCCAAAATAAATATTATTTGTCACTTACCTGACCTCTTATTAAACAAAAATTGCGTATAATATATTAGCAACTATACTTGGGAAGAGATTGGATTACATTCATGTAATGTTTTTTTTTTAATCAAAATTAAATATTTAACTTAAATAAAGTATTTAAGTACTTATTTGATATTTTTTGAAAAATATTTCAGTGATATGCTTAGTACCTATAACGGCGTCAAACTTCAATCGTCAAACGGAGCAGACAGGTCTTTGGTTTAGATAAAAAAAAAATGTGTAGCCTCCTCAACGTGATACAGATTAACCCTAGATTACGTATGTGTGAGCATGAGAGTTTCTTTAGATTCCGCTTTGATTTTACCAACAAAACTGAAACGATTTCTCATAAACTGAAAAATTATCTGGACGATAAATAAACACCAAGACCACTAAGTAGCACTAATAACACTTTCACACTAGCAACTCAACAATAAATCGATAAAATCATAGCCATACACTCAGTCCTAACAAGAAAAACACATTTGTGGCGAGTGAAGACTTTCTCCGGGCCGGAGAATTCAATGGGCCACTGATCTCGGAGGTTTATGGTCCGACTTTGATGGCCTGATCTGCGACAATATTGAATCCAACCCTGGATTAATTTAATTTGCAAGTTGGCGTACTATGCGAGGGACGGACTGTTATTAAGAAATCTGTTGTCGAAAATGAAATAAAATTTTACATTGGACTTTTTGGGACAGGTGCCAGGTTATGGGGGATATTGAAAAGCTTAAGTGATTTGTAGTTCCTCTTCTGTTTTTATTAGAGTTTGGATTATCCGAATTTTGTCTGGAAGTTGTTTCCTAAGTACATGGCTTTAAAACAAATTGGATTTTGGGGTTTAGTGGGTAAAATGTATTTGTGCCTTTTTTATTGAACAATACCTAGGAGATTTTCTTTTTTATCTTGCGGTTCTGAGATTTTTGTTCTCTTTTGTTTTGTGTGTGTCTCTCTTGATTCAGTTCAAAGGTGCACATGAAGTTCTGTGATCCAAACACGGATGCGTAACATAAATGAATTTATTTATTTCAGGATTTTTCCCAAAACATTTTGAGGCGAGCTTCAGTCTAACTGAATGCAGTTGAAAGCTTTACTAAAGCAATTGCGTATCTGACATCCACAACCCAGTAACTGGGTAAAACTGTACACCTTAGCAAGACTGGTGTCAGATTTACTGAAGTTTCTCGAATGAAAGCCGGGATTATCGATGTAACGTGTTCTCCGAGACACGAAAGAATTTCATTATGTCCCCTTGATAACTTAACCATACGACAATGTTATTCTTAAGTCAAGGACTCCTCTTGAGTTATTTATTTATACATTACAGGAATATCTACAAGAAGATTATGGTTTAAATTATCATATTTTAGCGTACCTGCCAGGGATGCGGGAATGTTAACGAGATACCGCGGCCTCGGAATGCAAGAGGGACTGAAGGATCAGGGTGGGTTTTTAGTCAGTAGAAGTCTGACACTCCCTTCCACGCCACCCCGAGCGGGAGAAGTCATTAGATGATTTTCCCTAAGAAAATAATGGCTATTAATAATGGATGTTTCTAAAGATAATGCTCGATTAAAGCTTCCCAGTTACCACAAGTTGTTTCTGTACGATTAAATCATTATTAAAACCAATGACAGCTTAATTAAAACATCAAACTTTGATGTGTGTTTGAGAAAAGCGTATAAAGGACTATTATATGCGGAAGCCATTATTGTTACTATCAATGTATGCCGCGATGATTGACATTCAATTATTAATATGGATTCATGGGTTCATATTCATTTTATTTTGAATTCCCGGGGTTAGGGAGCTCTATACATTTTAAATAATTATCATTTTCCATTACATAAATAAACATTAATCTTCAAAGTTAAGCAAATCTTGCTGAGGTTGGTCCGTGGTTAAGATAAAATAATTTATTGGAACGAAAACACATATTACAAAAAATATTGCGTACGAAACTAGCCACATTAGTTAATAACTGTGTCGCAGCTATTAATGCCCATCTCCAATAGGAAGACGACAGCGTTCCACTTCGAGGAGAAAACATTTAACATACCTACTAATTTTTTTTATTGAAAACGAACTATAAAAAAAACTAAAAAAAAATAGTAATAAGAATGAATAAAACTAGGTAATTGTAATATTGTTGTACATGTGGGAGTAATATGAGTACGTGTATTGCGTGTCTGTTAGGTGTTAGTATAGACACAGATTACTAATAAGTTACTAACGTAACAGATCCATCACTTCCCTGCAAAACGACAAATACCTACGCTATAATTAACTAAATTTTCTAGCTGTCAAGCGACACGAGGAAATATGAGCTTAACTGCTTTGACTCAACGGAGCGTTTCAAGTGCATAGCTGGCGATGACGTCGGATGGTATGAAAATACCTTAGGGTTGACCCAATGAAATAAAATACAAAAATGTTTTATAAATGATTTAATTTTATAAAATGGTAAATTTTCTCTAAACGTTGCATTTGTAAATTTGATAACGGCAAAAATTCTGAATCTAATAAAAATTTTGATCAAATAATCATGTGGGAAGCATGGACACAATGACTTAAATGATATTGATTTTAATACATCATACAATTTGCTCCCAGGCCGCCCCATCAAGTTCGATGAAAAGTTTGTATAAATGCAATTTCTAATCTTCTAACATAGTCATTGAACGCCTCCGGTGGTACTTTCAAACCACCATAAAAGGAAGAGCTCTTGTTATATGCTTTGAAATGTGTGAACATTCCAGAGTTATTCACATTTGGTATTTTTTTTTAATTCGTCTGCGAGGGTTGGACAATTATGTTTTTATTTGCATTTAAATAGTAAATACTCAGAAATATACGTGAGAGCATTTTGCATGGGTAAATCAAAACGATAATCAGTATCACAGGCTGGCGTGCGGCGCCCCTCTGCCACATGTGCGTTCGAACACACGGCTAGCCGGTAGGTACTTATCGCGCGACCTTGAGCGAGTGATGGAGGCCAGGTATAGAGTGTGCTTGTATGGAACTCCCACACAAGCGCACTCTACGCCACATGTATTTGGTATGCATGTCGACGGAAGGAAGATTATTAGGGCTTTACTAAATTCTCCAATTCTAAGTACGACGGATGGATGATGGCTGTCATTTTGAGAGTCATTACGGGTAGTCAGAAGCCAGCTAATCTGACTCTAGTCTTATTGAGAGTTCTCGTGTTACCCTACTTCTGGATTGATGTTGGTCAACTGCATTCGCTTACTATTACTATAGTACAACTGCAACCCCGACATAGTTAGAAAAAAGCTAAGCAAATGGTGACGATCTGTCAGTAGACTTTCTTTTTACATAGTTAGAAATTCCCTTAAGTAGCTGGCTATTCCCGTTAATTTTGTCATTTATTTATACTTGTATCCAAACAACCTTGTAGATACGCAAAAAACGATTAAAAATTTGAAAACGTATTTTTTCTTTATTTATTCAGAATAGGCTCGCGTTTGACCACCATCTCACCTGATGGTAAGCGATGATGTGGTCGAAGACGGAGCACGCTTGCCTTATTACTTTTTTTTTTTTTTTTTTTAACGTGGTAAAATTATCAAATAAGTCCTCCCACTCCAGGCAGGGTGGGAGGGACTGTCAGACTTTTACTGACTAAAATCCACGGTGTTCCTTCAATAACCCTTTACATACCGGGGCCATGGTAACGGGATGAGTCCCACGACCCCGGCAGGCTTCGGCCCTCTGCAGAGGGGGCCTCGTCATGTTGCTGACGCTCTTTGAGGCGCGCGTGGAACACGACGCGCCGTCGACCGGGGCATGGTCCATGGTCGGACAGCGAGTTGCCCTTTACTCGCTGTCCGCATGCCCGCGCCTACGGTGGCCGGAGATCGTCGGCCGACGTCCGACGCCGTGGGCGTCTACCACTGCGGCTGGGCTGGAGGGAGGACGCCATCCTCTCCCTCACGCGGCCCGCCTCCTCCTTAGAAGTAACCTATTCACTATTGACTTAAATACTCCCAGGTTATACCGATCAGGAAACACAGACTCCGGCAGGGAATTCCACTCCTTAGCCGTACGCACAATGAAAGTATTCAAAAACGTTTTGTGCGTATGGGTGGGATGTCCACCATGTAACGATGGCGCATCGCCGTTTGTCCAATAGAGTATAAATTGTCTGTATGTTTTGACAGACGGACAGAGAAGTGAACGTCAGGATTTTTATTTTTCATTTGGCCGTACCAAATCCTAAAACGAGTAGGTACAGGCACATGCGATTTTGCAAGATGAAAAAGTGAGTCGTACGAGTATTCTAAGATACGTGTACCTGTATCTTCCTTCAGTATCGACTAATAAAATAACGTTGCTACAACTTACACATTCCTAATACAGTCATAATATACTTTAAAAAAATGCATACGCATAAAGGGCATACGAAGTAAGACAAAAGATAGGTACTTAAAAATAAAAGCGTCAACACGCAATTTTTAAATTTAAGTAAGTACCTACATAAAATATGTTCATCAGATTGAACCAATTAAAACTCTCATAATTCGATATTTTCGCCCCACTGCTACAATGTCGAACGATTCGATTTAACTTGAGTGGGATTCCGATTTCAGTCCGAGTTGCCTCGATGACAACCGTGATTATGTCACTTAACTGTCATCGTGATGACGGTCGGTGTAGACTGGCTTTATCCTACCGATAGTGTTGAAACTCATACCTTTGTGTCTGGTCAAACTTTGGTTAGTATCGACTTTTGGTGTTACTGTTCAGGTATTCGGGATTTGTGATTGTTTGTAAAGTTTTAATAAGAGTAGTAAAGTGAGTGAGGTGTGGCTAAATAAAAACAGCTGCATGAGTCAATTTTCAAGTTAAGCAACGCTCGCCGAGGCCAGTCTGTAGATGGGTGACCATTTTTTGTGTAACTCCACAGACTATTAGAATTTCAACCCGTGATGGTGAGTGTGAAATATTGTAGGTATCTACGGTCAGCGAGTGGACGTGAGAGCCTATCTGATAGGCGGATAAGACGCTTGCAAAGTACCATCTAAGGCTGCGTTTCCACCAGAGATGTGCGAGCATGCGTAGCGAGGGATGTGTTTGTAAAGAACCAATAGAATCGCTTCATTTACCTCGCCTCGGTCAACACAGCTCTGGTGGAAATGGCTCAGCGGAGCTAGATTTTTGCGCATACAAAACAAGCGAGGGATGTGTGCGAGGGATGTGTGCGAGAGATGTGTTGCGAGGAATGTGTGTTGAGAAGGATGTGTTACGAGGTTTGCGCATCCTCGCACCACACATTAATGCGCATTTTCACAGCTCCGCTACACATCCTCGTAGGCACATTTTCATCGCACAGCTTTGGTGGAAACCCCCACACATTTTCACAGCACAGCTAGACATCCTCGCACGACACATTTCCATCGCACATCTCTGGTGGAAACGCACCCTTTTACTGGAAAGAATATCTGTGTTCGAAATGGATTATATTCTGACTAAATAAAAACTACTGAACGGGGCAGTCAGAAGCCAGAAAATCTGACATTGGTCTAACCAAGGAACATTGGGTAATCCAGACACTAGTACTCAACTGCAACTGGTTAGACTGGAAGCCGACTAGTCTGGAAGCCGACCCATGTTGAAGAGATGATGAGTGAAGTGAGTTTAGGCACAGATTACTAAATAGTTACTTCGTAACAGATACATCACTCTCATACAAAAGCGAAAACACCTGCGCTATAATAGCCTACAAAATCTTAATAATAATACCAGCTGTTTGCATCGAGAAGGAGTATACCATAAGTACGCACACAGAGAGTTGAGATTGTTTTGCCCACCGTGCGAGTGCGACCCACGTCATCGAGCGAATGTCCTAGGATTTTTTATTTGTTAATCAAATATGCTTCAGTTTAATAAAATGATAGGTGCATTTTTTCCTTCTCCTGAATTCCCGATTATTAAATTTTAGTATAGAAAATATCCGAAACCGCGTAAATATTTTAATTTTAATAAAATTCCGAGAAAATAAATAATCAAAAGGGAAACAGGAGCAAAGCGGAGGAAAATGTATTGTTTTTAGGTCGATCCATTATAACGTTGTCAAAATTATTTAAAAAGGCTCAGGCAGGCGTGCGGCAGCCCACTGTCGGCGCACCGTACCGACGGCGATACGCGAAGCGGTAGGCATATAACGCGGAACCTTGAGCGAGTGACGGACGCCTGGTTTAGGTTATGTTTTAAGTACCTAATAGCAAGAAGTCATACTTAGTCCGGCTACTATTAGTATAATTCTGTGTTTCGAACTTTGGAAATTTATTTATGAAAATGGACAGAGTATATTTTCACTACCTGCCTACGGATGGTTTTTATTAAGTCGACAAAAGGTTGGCGTAGCCCAATTAGATGGGTCTTTGCAACACAACTTTGCATTCCAAACTGTACGATGCCTAAGTAAGATACAAAAATAAGAAACATTCATATGTTAAACATACTTACAAGTAAAGATCTTAATTTATTACAAATATAGTCAAAATAAACATATATTATTAATAATATACAGACCGATGGACGACTTTAATTAACTGATGAAGGAATCAGCAATGTGGAACATGACGTGAGAAGGGGCACAAACGTAAACTACAAAGTAACATTCAATAATTTTTCTCACCAAATTTGTCACTACTCCCACCCATCTCACACAATATTTCAATAAAAATATTTACCAATATATATTTCCATCAATCTTTCTTAAGTCCGCGGACACACGAAAGCATCAGCATGCGATCATCTATCGCAACTCGCGAGCATATTCGATTCGGTATGAGCGAGTGATTTATCGAAGCGATTGCAGCGATCGCTTCGGTTCGACGATCGCGATAATCGACATGTAGCCCGCTTCACTTTTATTAAGGCTCGTGGCGGGCCGTGACGATTGCGTTGCAAATTTTCGCGATATGAATTTCTTTGGGGATTATTTTTTCATTGAGCTTGCGGTTCGTTGCGAAATTAAAATGAGATGTCGCAGACTATTGAAGTTTTGATATGGTAAGCTTAATTTTAGTCGTATGTTTTATATTAGCTTGTGTATACTGGCTGGGCTTTAGAAAAATAAAAAAACTTTGTACCAAAAAATTAAACCGACTTGAAACACTGCAAAGTGAAAAATAACTTTAATTTCGGAAGTCGATGCCGAAAACGCAAATACAAAACTAAAGACACCGACTAAGTTAAGTTATTTTTCACTTTGCAGTGTTTTTTGGAAATTGGTTTAATTTTTTTCGTAAAAAGTTTTTATTTCTCTCTTTTTATTTGGATGGTTTATAATTTACCTAGTTACAAAAGCCTAAATGTCAACTACTTATGACCTTTTACAAAATATTGCTTTTCCCAATGCTAGGCAGTTAATTGTTGAGGAGTTCTCCTGGTACTTCACCATCAGCTTCACTTCACCATATGCATGGTGAAGAACAAGTGCTTAATAACCATATTTAAGTAATCGAAGCGGAACCCATGAAATCCTTATTATTCCTATTTATTATATATTGAGTAGTTCCAGTGGCCATCTGTGGTCTTCATCATCAGGTCCACTTCACAAATGGTGCATTTTGTATCCAACTACACAAGTTACTATATCTCTCAATTTCGCCAGGATCCCATCATCAGATCCTGATTTGGTGACAATGGGACCAACTCTGAAGTATACCCTTTCAAACAAAAAAGAATTTTCCTAATCAGTTCAGCCGACTTCGAGTAATCGGTGATCAACTTGAGAACCCCCTCCGTTGTTTTTCGTCCGTAAAAAAAGAACTATCTCCTCTCTATCTCATTTTCTTTTCTATCTCGTGACTTGTAAGCCCAAATCACAAGAGGTAAAAGGTACTTGATTCATTGATTCAGCCTATTACATGTCTACTGATGGGACACAGGTCTCCTCTTTATAATAATAATGTAATATTACCTAATAATAATGTTTATTTCTCTTTCACAAAAAAAAAAACAAACGAATGAACAAATGATGACAAATGAAACAAATGAATCCAGAACATGAAGAAACGTAAATTATATTTTATTTGTGAGAGACTGGTGCCTGAACTAAGCCGAAACTTGTATTTCAGGACACCAGGGTCCCCGCCAAATAATCTTGTGACAATGGGTACTTACTTTAAAAGTAAAAAGCTATGTACAATAGTTTAAACGTAATACGCGAAAGAGCCAATAAGAAAAACATAATACATATTTGGAACAAGTAACTATAACAGATCATTCTGCAACTCAGTTCAATCGATCTTTTCTACAAAGTAAAATTTTAAGTTAATTTATTGATCACGAAGAGTTAGTGAGACTAAGATTTTTGTGACTATCGCAACGCGATTGTGTATGGGTGTTGTGTCATGAGCATGTGTACGTGTAGGAGTATATACGTGTATGGAGTGTAATGAGAGTATTTTTATTGAAGATATGACTGTGTGATGTGTAGTTAGTGATTGTATGTGTGGTGTGTATGGTCTTTATGAGAGAGAATGGACTATATATAATTCACCACGCGGGCCCAGTGCGGGTTAGTGAATGTCACATACCTTGGTCATAGGACGTCTTGCTGGTATTCTAACGATGTTTTCTTTCATGATGATGATGATGATGATTTCATGGTGATGTTTTCACCAATTTGAGAGCAGTGGTGATGTGACAAAGTAATATGCCTGACTGAGCTCGAACCCACCATCATCAGTCAATACGTTAGTCGTGCTCTTTTTAAGGTTCCGTAGTCGAATAGCAAAAAACGGAACCCTTATAGTTTCGTCATGTCTGTTTGTCTGTCTGTAAGGGCTCTGTTTTTTGCCATTTGGCTACGGAACCTTAATAAAAGGGGGCTCCCCATACATGGAACTGAAAATGAAAATATTTTTTTTTTTCATGTACTATATGCGTGTGTGGCATCTATAGACATGTCTTTAAAAATGACAATGAGGTTTCTAAAACCACTTTTTAATAAAGTTAAACTTTTAAAATATAAACGCTTCCAAAGTGGTGAAATGTGTCCACCTTAACTGTTTAACATCTATAATAATGGAGAGAAAAATTAAAAAAAAAATCTCTACATATTAATGTAAACTTTCAACCAAAATTGGTTTGAACAAGATCATGTCAGCAGTTTTTGAGATAGGTACAGCATATTTTCTAAAACCGGAAATATAACTTTGTAATTCATACAAACACTATGAAAAACTAAGTTATTTGGCGTAGTTACTACGGAACCCTTTATGAGCGGTCTGACACGCACTTGGCAAATTTTTTTAATATCTAATATGTTTTAAAATAAACCATTTTGTGATCAAAGTAAGTACGACATACATCAAAAATTTAGCATACTTATCTGCTTCTGAAAGAACTTACAAGAGACATTGTTATAAAAAAACCGGTACAGAAGTCATAAACTAAAATTTATAAAGGGCCAACTTCTTGATTCTCTTATAAACGTTTATTAAAGATAAACGGCGTGTTTATGGTTTTTCTACCAGTTTTTATTATTTACAAGGGTAAGGCTATCACGTTAAATGATACGTTCACGTTCACTATCGTATGATGACAGACAAAGTATGACGACCAGGAAATATTGGTTTATGACGCTACTTTTACTTATGAGTAAAGGAAAAGATGAGACAAGTAAGTGAAAAGCAAAGTATATATATAAAAATATAAGTGGTACTTATACAACGTGTAACGGAAACCCCATATCTATCCAAAAGGGCTGAAGACAACATCTGGTATGGAGTCTCTATGCACAGTTTCAGCACAAAATAACTGACTCAAATAATTGATACCAAATTATTGGTTTCATATATTTCTTGAATACCAATCATAACAAACGTGTCACAGCACTACGAGGGTCAATAACTTTCCACGTCACTTGCCAATAACACGATAATTCTTTTCGTTCTTCTTAATTTGAATAATTCGGTCTGTGGTATCAGTGTATTGGAATTTGTAATAAGTTCTACACACGTAGACTTAGGGTTACAAAATCCTTGCCATATCGTTTGTTATCATCCAAAGAAGCCATGCGCTTGGTAAATATATACCCTTTAAATTACACGTTGTATACATATGCACTTTGGCTTTGTACTTTCATTATTCAGGAGTCATTTGTCAGTAATCGCGAAACTCAACAGAGACTTAAGGAGCTTTGTTGGGACAACAAAGCAATTGGGTATTGCATACAATTAAAAGATATGTTATAGTAAAAAGCTTTCTATATTTAGATATGTAGCTATGTACATACATAGCTACATATCTACACTCGACATACACTCGTCGCGTCGGTGTGTCCGACTCGCACACAAAAGGTTCCTTACCATTATCTATCTATGGGAAACCCTATCAAATAGTATATTTTATTCCGTTTTTAGTATTTGTAGTTAAAGCGGCAACAAAAATACATAATCTGTGAAAATTTCAACTGTCCCGTTTTTACCCTTGTGGTACGGAACCCTAAACAAAACAACACAACAACAAACAAAATCCAAGCTAGCTAGCTAGTCAATACCACTCTAGAGAGAGAAACTTCCTTAGGTTACCATTAATTTAGTTTTATTAGGATTTTTTTGGAATAGATCATCTTACAGTTATAATGTGATTAAAATCTCTGCTTGTGCTCTGTTTCTGGTGTGAATTATTTTCATTTATAATATTATTCAATAATTATTAAAATTTGATCAAGTAGTCTGTAGTGCTCTTACTTGCTAGACTAAGATTTTTTTTCTGGGTGGGAAATTCATCGAATGACTTCTTCCGCTCTGGGTTAAGCGGAAGGGTGTGTTAGACATCTACTGACTAAAAACCCACCCTGTTCCTTCGGCTGCCCTAAAGTTCCGGGGCCGCGGTATTTCGATAGAACTTTCCCGCAAACCCCGTTCATTCCCTCCCTAGACTAAAAATATTATTCAACTAGGACTTAGTGAAATGAGTTAAAATAGTATCCATGGAGTTTCTTCCCCGTTCTTCTCTATAGTGATATGTATGCCATAGAACATGTAATTCATATTTCTGACTGTCTCCTTGTCAAACCAAAAGTGCCAGGAAATAAAGTAACAAAAATATTATAAAAAAGTAGGTACGCAGATTTTAAGCTAGCTGGTAGAAGATATTATTGAAGAAGATATTGTATTACTTTTGTTCCTTTGTTTCAGTAGTTGAACTCTTCTCGCGACTGCCACCCTTGCTGACAGAGAAACGACAGAGCAATTATGCATTCACAATCTATCAGTTCAAGTAACCAGTCAATGGATTTAAATGAAGATGCTGTAGACTTTGACAGTACTGAAACACATTCACAATCTATCAGTTCGAGTAACCGGTCAGTGGATTTAAATGAAGACGCTGTAGACTTTGACAGTACTGAAACAAATGAGTCTACATAAAATACTTCTCAAAGGCAAGGAATAGAATCCACAATAAGTTAAGAGTGAATTTGAGATTACTTCTTGGTAAGCGTGCTTCATCTTCGACCACATTATCGCTAACCAAAAGGTGAGATGGTAGTCAAAAGTCGAATCTATTATCAATAAAAAAAATCAAAATATTCATACCATTACATCGCATAGATACTAACTAGATGTTTAATGCTATCCACGCAACAACAAAAACATGACCCTGTTTAAAAAAATCCATATTGAAATACACCATTCCATGTTTAAAACCAGTGATGAGTCTAATTTGTACCACAATACAATCGTACCGGGTACCCAGTACCGGTTAGTTCTAGTGAAATGGAGCGCGAGAACCGAACTCCCGGGAAATAACACCGATGAAGTTGTCGCTGTTCGTTTTAATAATTGATATTGTTTTGCTGGCCGTACCGCGGTTGAGGGGCAAATATTGTCATGCAATTTCGTTCATTCTTTTTTTGTACTGTTGGCAAAAAGTACCGGGTACCTATGTAAGTAAAGCAAGATTCTGTTTTTTTTTTCGGTTTGTTTAGATATTAAAAAATTGCGTATAAATCTTTTACAAATCTTAAAATTATGAACCTTTTATGTGTATAACCAGAATTTCTCTTTAAATTCATTAATGTATCTTTATTAAATTATTCATTGTTTGGTAACCTTTTGTATTTCAAGTCATTATGTATTTATTTATCATGCTATTTATATTACATTAAATGCTACGATTACACCGAAATATTCCACAGAAATTGCCTTCAGAAGTTTTGTTTCAGTTCCCGTCCGTCCCGATAACACTAAAGCACAATACACATTATATCAAAGAACAATAAAATATTCGATCTACAGTTAACAGTTTTCGCATGCCTATTCGATACATCCGTCGATTATACCCGTACCCGTAGTCACGGTCTACTCTTCACGAAGTGAGTTTCGCGTTCAAAATATTTGTTGAAGTCACGCGCGATTGTCTTGACGCGCGTGTGCACTCTGTCTTATGAGATTAATGGCATTTTATCCGTACGTCGCTTGCTTGCAATTTTTGTCAGGGTATACCTAAAGGCGGCTACAGAGATTTCGTAAGAATTTTTGAAATTACATCTTTATTTTATTTCGGCACAGTGTACCTAACAGGCACATCTTACAATATATAGATCATGGGTTCGAACTCAGGCAGGCACATAAACTAAAGACTTTTATGCAATAATGCGCAGTAAGACTAACTCTGTATTGTCAAGAGCGTGGTCTAACAGCATCTTAGCTAGGTTGATGAATGGCTGTCGCACGGTGACGTTGTACCTATTGGTCAGAAGACCGGACAACTTTGTAAGGCATTTATACTTACGCTTGTATGGAGTATATCCCTTTTACCCATTAATGTACCCAACTTTATTTATTTTGGGTATGGTAGGATAGGAGGAGCTGAGCGTCAGGAGGGAACTCGCACTCATCTCGTACATATTCAAAATATTTAGAGGGAAGATGCATAATGCGGACGTATTAGGGCAAATTAGTTTGTGTGTTCCGGACAAGTACGTGTGGCGACGTCGGCAGCCACGGCTGCTGGTGGAGCCGCGCGGGCGTACCAATCTGTTGGGGGAGGCGCCACTGACACGTGCACTCCGCACTCTCAACATCATTGCGACCGAGTTAGACTTATTCTGTTGTTCACTGGGTGAATTCACTAGGAGTGCTTTATTTGTAATTTGTTATAAAAAAAATTAAATAGTTGAAATACTAGAATAGGTACACTATCGCATTAGGTTACCCTGTAATTATAGATGTAAAGTGGATAATAAATAAATTATATATGTATAATAATATAAAAAAAATATTTTTTATTTTTCTATTTCATGTGTTGTTATTAATTTTCTGCCAAAATGTTACGTTAAAGAATATTTTTACTGTTAAAGAATATTTAATTTAATTACTTTGTGTAATTTTCATCATCACCACTGCTTTCGACGCGGTGATTGAAAATATCGTGAGGCTCGGCTCAAAATCGAGGACGTGCAACATTTAGCAACATGCACGGCACCCGCAAGTTAGATGACGATCCATTATCTACCTCTCATAGTAAGAAGGCCTGTGTCAGAAGTGAAAACGTAGAAGGCTGATTATGAATTTTATTTCGAAATAACATGTTTCATAGAAAGAAACGACTTTTTTGTACATCTCATACAGAAACAAGAAACATTCTTCCTGAATGTTTCAGGAAGGCACGCTATACAATAAAACACCGCATTGTTTTAAGATATAATTACTCAAAGCTACATTTGAAAGGTTTTTTTACCTGGAAACTTTAGTAAAACATTAATTAAAAAGATACGGTTCCCTTACTTTCTTCTATCTGTCCACATCCACTACTGCCGAGAGTATGTCTCCTCTGTTTCCCTCAACTTTTTTAGCTTTATTGTTATGTACTATTTAAAATAAAATCATCTTTGTGCCGGTCGAAATACGACTTAATTTTTAACTAACTAGTTAGATGCCGCTCAAATCAACGTTTTCAGAAATAGACCTGCTGCCATTACCATTATTACCAGTTGTTATTTAAATACGTATTAAAATAAGACCCACCCACTTATCTCTGTTCAAACTTCTAATTTGTCGTCCGTCGTTTCTCTGCACATCAATCAAGCGATTCCTAACCGAAAGCCTTTCAAATCAAAGTAGAATTTCGCTTATCAACCAGTCAATCAGTATCACAAAGAAGAATCACCGACTTTGCGTCAAGCGGGCGATGTGTTGACGCACTGACAGACAAACAGATTATTCTCACACTGACAAATGTTCGCTTCTATCAATTTACTATATTTCTTAAAATGAACCTTATGCGCACAGCGTAGAGAGCAAAATTGCGTCACAGGTATATTTCAAATTTACAAGATAACTCCTTGGGAATTTATCTCATGCATGTCTGTTTCTTCTCGAGCTAGGAAACTGCAGAAAGGCTGGTACTACAATATAATGGCCTGTATTTTTCTATAATTCAGGAGAAATGTTCGCAAATTTATCTTCTTACGCTGACAAGATTTTGATACACAAAATATTTTTCATTTCTTGCTATTTCTTATCTTGTTTTAGAAGTATTTCTATAAATAGTTATACATTGAGATAATAGGCTTATTACGATAAGTAGATATTATTTGTTTAGCTAAGAATTTAAATTATTCACATGGATAAAATATAATGATATAGTTTATCCAGGTGTTTAAGTAAATTAAATGTTTCGTTGCATGATTTTTTTTAGGCACCTCTAGGTAAAAAAAAGATAAAGGATGCGTAATATCATGTTTGTTCTGTCTTTTGATGTCAGTTCTTATTGGTCTAATTAGATTCCTTTAATATTCTAGATCTACATTGCGTTGTGATAATCGCACGTTTTTAAAACTGGTTTAAGGAACGGTTCAAGGTAAATTCATGTAAAATAGCACTTTTTTAAGGTGAGAATTAATCAGGAAAATTATCATAATAATATGGAACCAAAACCATCACCATTCACTATTATTTGAAAAAGCTGTATGATGCAATAATTTATCAAATCTGATGGGTCTTAATAAAACATTTAACTGGCATAGTGACAGCTTGGAACCTTGGAAACTATGAGATTTTTAGTAAGATCTACACCATCTACCAGCAACTGCGCGGAACTTTTTGGTATAGTTTTTTATGTGAATATGAAGTGCAGAAAACTTAAAATATTTTTATTTACGAATTTCAAGCCCTGGACGACCACTCTAAAAATCTTTTTTACTGATAGAATTTCACTTACTTACGGCGCTCTTGCCAAGTTTTTCAACCGGGATGATTCAACATGAACTCAAACTTCGAGCCTACCACCAAACCATGTCTCCCCAAAAAATCAATCAATTCACCCTAAGGAACCCATAACACGTACACCTACTTGAGACCAAACACAAGCACTCAAATTTATGTCTACTACATAACATATGGGACTTTTTTAAGTGAATCCCAACACGTTTTTGCAATTTAAATCCAAATATCACTTAGATACTTTACATGCGGGGGCCGGATCTTTCTGGGGACTGTCCTAACATTTGCAATGCTAATCACTGGTTTCCGAACCGGGTAAGGCGTTTTTGTTGGCATATCTCGGCGTGAAGAATGTGTGGTGAAGTTTAGTTGAGTTTTTGGACGATTACAAAGATTAGTGTAGTGTTTGTGTGTGTTGTAAAGTTTTGCTTGTGTTTTAAGAAAAGTGTAAGAAAACAGTAAGCAGTGAGCGCAGGGCTGTGGAGGATGAGGGAAACGGATTTAGATTTAGAAAGGATAAAAAATAATTTAGAGGTAACGCTAGAAAACGTAAGATACGGGAGGAGTGGATGGCTATAGTTTAGTTTTTTACCAGCTGAAGCAAAAATTTAATTAAAATTGAAGGACTCGCCTTATCTCGCAAGTCCTTCAATATTTTTGCAATATATTTTGAGTATTTTATAGATAAAAGATAAAAAAAAACAATAGAGTATTTAAAACAAAGTAGTTTAAGGCGCGGTTAATAGACGAGTGTTATGTATGGCTAATGACTCTATGGGTCACTATCTCTCCGCGTTGGAATGAAAGAGTAGCGAAAAGACGCCACCGCGATGGCGCGACGACGTTTCGTTCGACTCGTTCTGACTTATTTATAATTAAATACATTAATCCTTACAAATATCTTATTTCAATCGACAAATAAAAACAACAGTTCCATTTATTATTATAAATGACATCACTGTTATTAATTTTATCAAGATTTGATTATAAATAATACAGTTACAATTGTTACAATTTCGATTTTAATGGTTATTTTATGATTTTTTTCTATCGAGAAAATTTACCGAGAACGTGTTTTATAAAAGATTAACATATTTTTTTTTCTACTCTACCATTTATACATTTGGCTAGAAAACTGTTTTATGAAGCCTATTTTTACTATGTACAGCGCCTTAAGTAATTAAGTGTAACAAATACACTGCTCACAACGTTATCCACAGATTATTACATAAAATAATAAGGTGGTAGATAACATCAGGCTTAAAAAACAAAAACTGGGGCAGATTATGAGATTAGTTATCAAAATAAAACTAATATTAAACAGGTATGTAACACACATTAGACACATGCATTATAGAGTACGGAGTATTTAAGAAACTACATTTACAATATCTTAAGTACCTAGGTTATCAAAGCGTCAAAAATGGCATAGATGACCGTTGTCAAAAAGATGCGAAATTAAGCAATATTTTTATTTAAAAATTTGTCTCAGGATCGTGAACAGAAACGAAAAGAATAATTTTCTCTAAGAAGATTTTCCATTCTCAACTTTGATGCTGCCAATCTGACGCTTGCAAGCAGAGCTATTTTATCCTATGCAATTTACTGCTGGACTAAGTTTAATCAAGCACACAACGAAAACTCTAACATTGCTGAAAACTTTGTGAGTAAAATACGCAGCAACCACGCTAAAGGTTATTTCGGTGTAAATATAGAAATAACATACTTTTACCTCGTCGTTACCTTTCAGCGGGAATATTCGTGTTATAATTCAACTGTAACCCCCACAAAAATAGTTGGCGACAAACGTTCCACGTTCCCTACTAGGAGAACTCACCAAACTAATGTTTATGAAAGTGTGAGTGAAAAACAGGCCTGTTTTGTTCGGGAGTAGGGAAATCACCAAATTACTTCTACCGCTCTGGGTGAAGCGGAAGGGAGCGTCAGACTTCTAGTGACTAAAAACCCACTTGTTCCTTCAGTTACTTTTGCGTTCCGGGGCCGTTCATATCGTTAGGACATTCCTGCAACCCCAATACAATGCAAAACTGCAATACCACAAACTAATCTCTAATTCTAGATTAACCCGGCGTCAGCACAGTCAAAATGAGTAAGAACGATAGTAGGGTTGGGTCTAGGAGACCTATGTGAAAAATTGCCACAAATTCAAAAATTAAAAGAATTCTACTAATATATTCTAATAATTTGATAAAACTACTATCGTTTAAGAGCTTTGGTTAAATAAAAACACATTGATATGAAACTATATTTTCAACCGACGACAAAAAGAGGAGGTTATCAATTCGACGCGTATATTTTTTTTTTTTTTTAATGTATCATCATCGATTACTCGAAGACGGCTGAACCGATTTGGAAAATTCTTTTTTTGATTGAAAGGGTATACTTCGATATTGGTCCCATTTTCATAAACGTTAGGATCTGATGATGGGACCCTGGAGAAATCGAGGGAACTCTTCAAATATTATAGGCACACCTATGTCGTTTTGGGTATTTATTATAGTAACTTGTGCAGTTGCTCTCAAAAAGTACCATTTGAGGAAGTGGAACTGATGATGAAGACCACAGATGGCTGCCGAAACTACTCAATAATAAGTATGAGTGGATTGCGATTCGATTACTTGAATATGGATGTTACGAACTTAATGCTCGTCACAATGCATATGGTGATGTAGAGCTGATGGTGAAGTACCAGGAGAACTCCTCAACAATTAACGGCCCAGCATTGGGAAAAGCAATATTTTGTAAAAGGTTATAAGTAGTTGATAATTAGGCTCTTGTAACTAGGTAAATTAAAAATAGACCAACTAAAAAGGGTGAAATAAAAACTTTTTACCAAAAAATTAAACCGACTCCCAAAAAACACTGCAAAGTGAAAAATAACTTTAATTTCGGAAGTCGGTGCCAAAAACGAAAATACAAAACTAAAGACACCGACTACCGAAATTAAAGTTATTTTTCACTTTGCAGTGTTTTTTGCGAGTCGGTTTAATTTTTTGGTAAAAAGTTTTTATTAATGATTTTTTATAAAAGTGTTGCAAAATATACATAAAATTAACAAGCTGACTTAAAGTTACAAACCTGGAACCAAATATAGAATTTTCTTATAAAATATTATTTAATAGGATACATATCAATCAAATTACAAAATAAATTAATTATATAAGTACGCATAAACTATGTATGAAACATTTCAGGCATATAGCTTAGGTTATTCTAATGCATATACTTTTTGTCTTAAACGTCTAAAATTATAGTCTTGGTAGGTATAGGCTGATTACCAGAGGTTAGGTGAGATTAGGTAAAGTTATTTATGCACTTGCATCGAAATTTTGATATTAATATGGACCTTCCCGGGATTTCCAATAGACAATCCCGTGTGACCAACAATATTACAAGTAAATAATAATAAAAAACCTCCAGAGATAGATAAGACAAATAAAACAAAGATAATTATATTACAATTTTTATTAGTATCAAATTCACAATACAAATTATTAATAGTCTTAGGCAAATTCTCATACTTATACTTCACCTTTTTTATAAATACGAAAATACTTTTGCTTCTAGCCTAGACTCCTGTTACTAAATCACGGGATTTTTCTGCTTTTCAAAATTAGTCCCGAGATTTAGGGCATATCTACTTTATTCTTTCGTTGTATGAAATCAGTATAAGTACATAAATAACTCTACCTAATTCCGACCTCTGCTGATTACATAATTATGTAGAGAATTAGCCTATAACCTTCTCACTACTGAGACACAGGGCTCCGCTCTAAGAAAGGTTTTCGGCCGTAATCCACGTGGGCCCAGTGTGCGTTGGTGGATATATATATCCACCCATTATACTATTATAGTCTGATTATGTATCTATACTAATATTATAAAGCGGAAAAGTTTGTTTGTTTGCTTGAACGCGCTAATCTTCGAAAGTACTAGGTGGATTTGGATGCAATTTGGTATGGAAGTAGCTTGAAGCTTGAGAAATAGGCTACTTTTTACGCGACTGCAAAAAAGGAGAGTTATGTTTTTACCGTGATAGAATCCACGGGAGCGAAGCCCCGCGTGAGTACTAGTGTTAAAATAAAAGGTGCGATGGTCTTCTTGAGGTATTTTTCTTAGCGAAAAATGGGTCATAATTAAATTTAATGCTCTATTAATATTCGTAATTATAATTATGGTAATTATAATTCTGTAAACTTGGTTCAAAGAAAGATATTATATTGAAAGACAGATAATCAATCAGAATGTGTGACGTATACCGATACGTACGTAAATAACGATATGGAAGAGCGTAGTCTCCCAATACAGGCTTTATTAGCTTAGCGGTAGGCTCCAATCACTACATGATAATATATGTAAACTTCATAAACGAATAAAATATTTTGATTTTTTTTTTATTTTTGATTTGATACCATTTTAATAGTGGGTAATAGAGAGAAGAGGAGCTCGTGACTAAATAAACAGCTGCACGAGTCTGTCTTGAAGGTTAAGCAACCTTTGTTAAGGCCGGTCCGTGGATGGGAAACCATCGTAACATCGGAATTTCTCCACGCCTCGGAAAGCACGTTTAGCAATTGGTCCTGGGTGTCATTTCTACTATCATAAAGCAGTACCACACTAAATCTCTGAGATTTAGTGTGGTACTTAGTCTTGCCAAGGGATATCTTGTACCCAACTATTAGATTGTAAAAGTTAGATAGACAGTCACTCGATGTTGATGCTCATAGTTTAAAAAAAACTTTTTACCAAAAAATTAAACCGACTCCCAAAAAACACTACAAAGTGAAAAATAACTTTAATTTCGGTAGTCGGTGTCTTTAGTTTTGTATTTTCGTTTTTGGCACCGACTTCCGAAATTAAAGTTATTTTTCACTTTGCAGTGTTTTTTGGGAGTCGGTTTAATTTTTTGGTAAAAAGTTTTTATTTCACTCTTTTTAGTTGGTCTATTTTTAATTTACCTAGTTACAAGAGCCTAATTATCAACTACTTATAACCTTTTACAAAATATTGCTTTTCCCAATGCTGGGCCGTTAATTGTTGAGGAGTTCTCCTGGTACTTCACCATCAGCTCTACATCACCATATGCATTGTGACGAGCATAAAGTGTATAACATCCATATTCAAGTAATCGAATCGCAATCCACTCAATACTTATTATTGAGTAGTTTCGGCGGCCATCTGTGGTCTTCATCATCAGTTCCACTTCCTCAAATGGTACTTTTTGAGAGCAACTGCACAAGTTACTATAATAAATACCCAAAACGACATAGGTGTGCCTATAATATTTGAAGAGTTCCCTCGATTTCTCCAGGATCCCATCATCAGATCCTGACGTTTATGAAAATGGGACCAATATCGAAGTATACCCTTTCAATCAAAAAAATAATTTTCCAAATCGGTTCAGCCGTTTTCGAGTAATCGATGATCATACATTAAAAAATATATATATATATATATACGCGTCGAATTGATAACCTCCTCTTTTTGTCGTCGGTTGAAAAAGAGGCTAGACATGAGTATTATTATTAACATAGCATATACAACGTGTAACGGAAACCCCATATCTATCCAAAAGGACTGAAGACAACATCTGGTATGGAGTCTCTGCAAAGTTTCAGCTCAAAATAAGTGACTCACAGAATTGACACCAAATTATTGGTTTCATAATTATGTTTCTTGAATACCAGTAATAACAACGTGTCACAGCACTATGAGGGTCATCACTTTCCACGTTACTAGCCAATAAAACGATTTATTCTCTTCGTTCTTCTTAATTTGAAAAATTCGGCCTCTGGTATCAATGTATTGAAATTTCTAATATACTCCACACATGTAGACATAGGATTAGAAAACCCTTGCCATATCGTTTGTTATCATCCAAAGAAGTCGTGCACTCGGTATGTATATACCCTTTAAATTTCACGTTGTATATTATTCTTAGCGCTGTGCATAAATAAATAAACTTTAGAAATATTACATCCATAAAGACGGTCGGAACTCTCCGAAAACATTGGCAATATTAACGTTCGATACGAAATCGTAAACAAGAAGTACTAGACTACAGCTACCATATAGGGCCGGGTGACTTACAGCCCACTTACCGAGCGAATTTCGGCAGAGAGCAAAGTTCCCTAAGTTGGTCTATGGTAATATCATGAAGATTTATAATAATTCTACCCTCACGCATTATGGCGGTCGTTTTTTTATGGTGGCAACAATTTTCGAAGCTAATGTAAGAGGAATAAGTATTTTTCGGCAAATTTTCACTGATTCATCGGCCCTCGTGGTATTGAGCGAGCTTTTGTTTGTGTTATGCAAATTTTTGTATTTTTATGTATGTTTCCGTGTTGTTTGGGAGGATTTTCCTTTGAGTGTGCGCGGAATTGGTGTCATTACCTTCCTGTGTATCTTTCAGGGTGATAGAATGTTTGTTTCTTCCACAATGTTTGATCAATACTTTGCGTTCTTCTCGAAGCTGTGGGTTTTAATAATGTTATATTAAGCAGTTACCAAAAGGTTTACGCTATTCATTTATTATTATCTACTACTTAATTCCCACCTAGGACAAATGTTTGTGTGATGAGCACGATCATTTGTTCTTTGTCTGGGTGTAATTTATCTATAATATGTATGTATTTAGAAATATATATGTATGTTTATCAGTTGTCTAGTACTCATACCACAAGCTCTGCTTAGTTTGGGACTAGATGGCGTTGTGTGAAAGTTGTGGAATAATATATTATATTATATTACTATTATATATTTGCTGGATATGAAATGGGGCTGTCAGTAGTGAATTATGAAGGTCAAATAGGCAATGTTTGTTTTTAGCCAATATTATGGTCTTTCCTTTTTCCTTGCAAGTCCTACGACTTAAGTAATATCCGACCATGTTTGATAGGCAGTTGCTACAAACAATTTAAGCTGTTTGAAACATAGTTGATGCATGGTGGATGCCATTCAATTGTCTATCTAGGTCGTTGGCCGCATATATATGTATATTTAAAACTATGCATAACTATAATGTGTAGTTATTATTATATATCAGTAACCGTATCATTCAATGACATTTTTTTTTTTTGACATCCATCAAATTGACGTTAATGTCGTGTTAACGTTTAAGACAACCACTAGCACAGAGGCGCTAATTAGTGGTTTGAGTAATTCTGGTAACTTTCATTGAAAAGGGTACCATAAATAAGTTATGATAAAATCTCTGTATGACTTCAGACACACAGGTTATTCGTACTTATTGTTTCTCAGTCATTTATTTTTATTTTTTATTACGAATGAGCCCGCTTTTGACCTCGATCACACCTGATGGTAAGTGTAAGATAAGGTCTACGATCGAACGAACGAGCCCAGAAAATGCCTATTCACTCTTACTTTAAAGGCTGACGGGTCATATGTAGCAGGGAACACAGAAGCCGGCAGAGAGTCACATCTTGGCTGTGTGCACAATAAATGTTGAGGAGAAGCGCTTAGTACGACAAGACGGTATATCGACCAAATGTGAATGGTATCCTGCAGTACGTCTAGCAGCCTAGTTGTTGTTTGGGTTCCATACCACATGTAACCCGTCTGTCTTTAAACTAAGAGTGAATGGCATCTTCTGAACTCGTTTGATACATCGTAGACCTCATCTATCACTTACCACCAGGCGAGATTGAGGGTTATCCGAAATAAAATTAAAATAAAAGGTTACTATTACTCGTATATTTTTATGGAGGAATCTGATGATAATTATCAGTCCATCTGTGGTTAAGACCTAGCAGCAAAAACAGTGCCAAAATATCTGAAACTCGGTACAATAAATATTTAAATATTATATTATTATTGTCTTTATTTTCAATATATACATATAAATTACATTTTTAAATATTCTCTAAAAAAAAAACATTTAAAAATATAAAAAATAGTAGCCCACCGGTACCGGGAACAGGGTCCAAGCTACCGGCGGTCAGGGCTCCATAGAGAGGAACCTCCTGACGATACGCGCCGTGTCCAGGAGTACCGCTTTCTGAAGCAAGCCCTTGATCCAACCGTCTAACGAGAGCCTCCTGAGGTGTTGGTCGAGGCACTTGGCTATTAAGCCATTGGCTGAGATGACTATCGGTACAATGATTGCCGAGCTCACATCCCACATGTCGACAATCTCGTGTGCCAAGTCAAGATACTTGATTTGCTTATCTTTCTCAGCTTTCACGAGGTTCTCGTCATGCAGGATGGTTGTGTCGACAATCATGGCACGCCTCACGATTCGGTCCACCACCACTATATCAGGCTTATTGGCTACAATAGTCCTGTCAGTGATGATGGACCGATCCCAGTATAATGTGACATGGCCATTATCGAGAACTGAGTCGGGCACATACCTATAGTACGGCACTTCCTATTCCACAAGAGAATATTTCAGAGCAAGTTGCTGATGAATTATCTTGGCTGCAAGGTTGTGCCTGTGCAAGTATTCTCCATTAGCAAGACGAGAACAACCAGAGATAATGTGGCGGATTGATTCACCCGGACGGTGACATGCCCGACATATGTCAACCGTGCCATCCTTCACAATAAATTTCCGGTAGTTGTTCGTCATGATAACTTCGTCCATAATTGCACAAACAAAACCTTCGGTTTCCCCAAAGAGGTCACCGAAGCGCAACCAAGCTACGGACGCTACTTGGTCTACGTCGGACCCATGTAGGGCCCGGAAAAAACGTCCATGAAGCTCCTTACTCTGCCATATCCCTCTTCGATCGTTAGTGTCTAGCACTGCAGGTTTGCGCCAGTTCTCATTAGCCAAGGAGAGCGGGGTGAGTCCCTTATCCACCGCTACTACATCTCGAAGCATACCCACTTCGGAAGCAAGGAAATGTTCCCTGAGACTGCATACCTCGCGGTTGTGGAGAGTTTTAGCATTCAAAAAGCCTCGACCTCCACATTTCCGCGGGATATACAGCCTCATGACCGACGACCGTGGGTGATGCATTCGATATGCAGTCAGCAATGTACGAACTCTCCTATCCAGGGCGTCAAGTTCAGTTTGAGTCCATTTGAGTACGCCGAAAGAGTATATCAACACTGGCATGACCCAATCGTTGAAGGCACGCACCTTGTTCCCGCCCGATAGAAGGCCTTTAAATACCTTCTTTAGGCGGCCAAAGAAGCGCTCCTTCAGCGATTGCTTCATGTCAACTACATTGATACCTAACGCTTCCGACATACCCAAATACTTATAGGTTTCGGTTGGAGAGAGGGATCTCAGGTTTATGGAATTCGAGGGGTGAGATCCCACGGATTCCAAAATCTCCCCTCGCTTTACATGCATAATCGCACATTTGTCGACACCAAACTCCATCCTGATGGCACTACTGAAAGTTTCAGTTACCTTCAGTAGTTCCGTCAGCTGTAGACTAGTGGCGCCAAAATTTTTTAAATCATCCATGTAAAGGAGGTGAGAAATAACCTGACCACCTTTTTTCAACCTATAGCCTAGGCCTGAATTCTCCAGCAGTGTGCTTAGAGGATTCAATGCTAAGCAAAACCAAAGCGGACTCAAACTATCGCCCTGAAATATACCTCGCTCGATCCTTATCGGTTCGCTGTATCTTGGGATATATCGACATCCTGGATAGCGAAGAACTGTCCTCCATTGTCCCATACATGACTTCAGAAAGGTGCGTAAAGTTGCATTAATTTTATACAATTCTAGCACCCTCATGAGCCATGTATGAGGCACTGAGTCATAGGCCTTCTTGTAGTCTATCCAACATGTCGACAGATCTTTTTTGGAACGTCGAACCTGTTGGCTAATGGCCATATCAATGAGGAGTAGCTCCTTAGTACCGCGGGACCCATTCTTACATCCATTTTGAGAGGGAGACATGATGTGATTGTTGTCAATGTGTTTATTAATTTTAGCTCTCAAAATGGATGTCAGAACCTTATAGACCGTAGGCAGACACGTGATTGGTCTATAATTTTTGGGGTCCGCGGTGCTACCAGATTTGTGGAGCAGGTGGGTAACTCCAGTGGTAAAGAACTCGGGTAGTGAGCCAGATTCTAGGGCAGATTGGTACTGAGACGCCAAGCGAGCGATCTTGTTAGCCATTTGATCCAAAAGTTATGCAGTCCATCCGGCCCTGGAGACTTCCAATTAGGCAGCGGACGAACTGCATTGGCTATATCATGGGGGCTGATGATGATTTCCCCCATTTCTGGTATTGGATCGCACGCTTGCCTGACCTCCCGGGTCCAATCACCTTCGGTGTGACTGACAGGTACCGACCAGATGTTGCGCCAGAACGTACATAACGCGTCATCATCGGGCAGGCACATATTAGTCGCACCTTGGTCCGGTCGCTCCCAAGCCCTATATACCCACCTTTCGTTACTTCGGAAAGTGCGATATTATTATTATTATTATAATATTTAAACATAATCTTATGTTCTAAAAATACGCTACTTAACAGTAGCATATTTTTAGAACCCCTAACCCCTAACCGTTCCATATCATTACGATTAATTTATTGTTATACGACTGTTTTCGCTGTGCCACTGCAAAAAAGTCGTGGACAGCAGTTAATTGTGTCCTCCTATATGTGACCTCATACATTTAAATACACACGCCACGACGCTTCAAACAACACGATAAACTGACGTCACGACATAGCCAAAAACACCCTCAGTGCCCATGTCAGCTTAAAAAGGTTATTAGCACCTATCCACAAAGCAACGTTCACGCATAAGTTCAATCTTACACACACGACAGATTACATTAAGTTACTGTGAACACCGATATGACGTTAGTCATTGTACACGGCTTCAAGTTACATTAAACCCTTACAATGTAGCTGAAATTTCAAGCGAATTACTATAATGTATCAAATCGGGCCTTTGAAGAGTGAACAATGTCCATGGAAAATGTTTAGTAACTTGTGAATATTCGTCTGGTAGTTTTTATCTCTGGTTTTTACATGAAAACGTCAAAAGCAGTTTGTTATTGATATACCTACTGGTAATCCATACTTCTTATTTATTAACAATTTAACATATGTACGTACCTGCCATGTGTTGCCATGCCAAGTAAAGTCATAATTTTCTGAATTAAAAAAATAAAAATGGGTGTAGGTATTTGGCAATTATAGCGGGTTCGAACCCTATAATTACACTATTGACGTGAACCCACTCCAGATACAAGCAAATTCAGTTGGAGGGGTTAACAAGATTGCTTGTAATGTGAATACAATCATTGTTAGTTCTCTTTTTACAACATGCTGGCTCGTAGGTTTGCACGATGTACTGATGCCGTAAATATCACATTGTTTAGAGCGTACCTACTGCCAGTCTCTGTACACGTGCGCCCTATGGGACAGTTACACTAAATGCTCCTACAATACTCTGCGAGTCCAATACAATAATGCTTTCAGGGTAATGTTGAGGCTACCGCGCTTTTGCAGTGCTTCGGGGATGTTTGCGGAGGCAGGTGTGCATGATTTTTTTGCCTTGATGTGGCAAATGCGTGATAGCTCCAACAGCCTAATAGCTGTCGTCGCCGACAGGATGAATAGTCCAATAATGTGGCACTGGATGACGACTCACAGAGCGTCATTCACATACATTCAATAATTGATACTTTATTGGTCTGAAAATAAAGTATTTTATTATTAGATATTATTGTTATTAAAAAATCATCACATTTCTACTGCATGTTTTGGTTCAGAAACCCTATCGCGCATCCTCAAAATGGATATTCTTGTCTTTCACGTCAAAAGGGAGAAACAGATTGATGTGATTTTTAGCGTGGATAGTTGAAGAGATGAAAAGCGACATTTGCAACTTTTTTGCTGATCAATACTTTCTAAGCAAGCGAAACCACGCTCTTACTCAATAAATTCGCAATCAGACATGACCGCGTTTTGAGAGAACATTTGTAAAATCTCCCCTGATATTTTAATTAAGAATATGAATTTGAGTATTTGTCAAGCTGTAGGTACTTTAACTGTCAAAATTCAACGTTGAAGTAGGTTTTGTCACGTTGTTAACTCCAAATACTCAATTCAAACAGTCCTGGGTCTCAATTCGTCGTAAATTTAACTAATTATATTAATATTATTATACATTATGGTTTATATTGACTTATGATTTCTTTCTTAGGATTTCTGTACCAGTACATACACATGGCACATGCATAAAATTTATATTTTAATTGTAATGAGTAAACACGGTGCATAATTGCACATGTAGTTTATTTCAACATTTTATAGGAGTAAATGATTATGTCTGACCCTCGATAAATGACAGTCAGTCAGCGATAACATAGCAAACGCTATTGTAAACATGTTTAACAATCCAGGGGATCGATAAACGCACACATATCATAATCATCACAAGATTACTGTGTTGTTTACCTGCGTGATCTCACAGCTGGTAAAGGCGCATGATTTTCAAATTGTCCAGTCCGGGGCAAAAGTCGACCACTGGTCTGTCAGGACTGTGTGTGTGTTTATGGTCATTATGACTCACACATACCAAGTTTGCCGAGAAGACGTTAAGTTAAATTGGAGAATGGCCACAATCCCCGCTTTAACTTAGCTTAAATAACGTCAGCAATTATATACCTCTTATTTTTATCAAGATTACTCGCTTTTATTTTTGCATTTTTGAATTAGCTGATGGAATGGTACTTTTTCTAAAACCTCTGAACGTTAAAAATTAATACTTACCCCAGAAAAATATTTAGTGTTAATACCGTCAAAAATTATATGATCAATCTTGCATGCAGTATGTATTACTTCCCTCCCTCCCGCAAATATATGCACATACAGAAAGAATGCAATAAAAACATATCACATGCAAAGAAGAAGAATCTAATTCTGAAGTATTAGTTTGGTATAGATTTAACGCAAAGTAACGCCAGATTCCATTCTGCATACCTCTGAATGTGTGAAAAGGGGTTTTGTTATTGCATCAACCATCAATACCAAACCATCCCCAACTCGGCTGTCAATATTATAAAATTGGTTGATTAAGCTACAATTAAGGGTACCTCGTAAATCATCATTTGCTATGTAAAATGCTCGTTCGTCGCATTATGAGCGACATCAATCATCATGGAGCTGCAAATTATACTGTCATACCTGTAATGTTGCCATACGAAATAATATGGTCGGCTGTATTTATTATAGCGTGGTAGCACCGATGGTAAAATTATAATTTTGAATTTTCATGAATTTAATGTTAACTGTCACATGGCTTCGGATTATTGGTCTTAATAATTTTAAAATATATTATTATAATAATTATCGAAAAAATCCAAAATGTTTTCATATAGCTACATACTTGCTTTTCCAATCAACGTAATTTATCAGCTCTGCTTGCCGTAAATAAAAAATAAAAGAATAGAAATTGCTGATCATGTTTCATCGAAGAACTGTGTGATGTTTAGTTGCTGAGATTTTTTTTTATTACTGATGGGACCACTCTTGACCTCTAAAAAATCTTTGTTCACGGTATAGGCGTTGCTTATATTGCAATTTTCCTGATATTTAAATTGGTTGGCGAGAGTTACAGAGACACTAAACTCCATCATAATTATATGAATACAGGTCACCGCGACGAATAAATTGAACGTTAAAATGTATATTAAAAATGTAAACGCGCGAGCTGCGCAACCTAAACGAGCAGTGCTGTGGGAGTGAATGACAGTACCAATCAGTCAAAGTGATCAGTTCCAAGACTCACTATTACTAGATCAGTTTATATGTATTAGACAACGGTCAAGAATACGAAAGTATTGGTTGAATTATTTAGTGTAACAAAATGAAGAATTTTAGGCACAACAGACGTTAATTAAAATAGCCGCTATCTTTTGCTCGCAACTTCTACCACATGATTTTTCATACAAACTTTTATTCCCTATTTCAGCCACTATTTTCACACCCATTTTTTAAAAAAAGTAGTCTGTTTAACGCCAGGTCTCCGAGTATCTCCTTGCCGTTTAAAACCCGTTCGAAAATCGGTTCAGTGGTTTAGTTATGAAAGCGTAACAGACAGACTGACTTTTCCATTTATAATATCAGTAGGCATTTCTTTTATCTATTATTGTTACTTTATCTAATTTGCAAGTTGCAAGTTCTATTGCAACTGAGAACAAAATATTTTTTAAGATAATCTTTAATCTTTTGAGATGGTGGTCAAACGCGAAACTACTTTTAATAAAAATAAAAAAAATCTTTGTATACTGCGCCCCTTTATTTGAAAAACATTTATTTAAAGAACAGTCAAAAGAGTCCTTATTAGTGTGCCATGAAGCAAGATGTCTAATGGTACTAACTAAGCTAGCGTAGATGAATTAGATCATACGGAAAAATCGCAAGTTGCCCTTTGAAAATATGATGCAATTACTACCTTCTGGGACGAAATAAAAGGGCATTCAAGACACATGTCTATCATGTGTTTTTATAGTGTATCTTGACCGTTTTTAAATTCATTCCATGTGATAAATTCTCACATATGAGAGTCGATAATTATCACATGAAAACATGGTCTTGAGATAAAAATTCTTCCGTCTTAATCGAGTACTTTTGCATTTATAACACAAAGTATTTTTTTATAGAGAACTTGTAATTTGGGTAGAATCCACATTACAAGCAATCTTGTTAGCCCCTCCAACTAAGCTAAATGCTTGTGTCTGGAGTGGGTTCACGGCAAAATGGTAATGGGTTGGGTTCGAACACGCGATCTCTCGATCACAAGTCCGACGCCTTAGCCTTTAGCCATTGGGCTATTGAAGCATAAACAATCAAGTATTTGAAATTAATTATCACATTCACTACGTATTTCTCTTTTATTAATTATACAATTAAATTGTATGTACAGTAGTTACGCGAAGGCGGATTTAGTGCAACAAGGCATTTTATACCAATAAACCTTTAAAAATAATTTGCAGTGGTAGATATTGTGTTGCAGATAAATATAAATAAAACAGGAATAAGTAACTTAAACTAATAGTAACAAATTTGAAACATTGTAATTAAGAGGACTCGAGATCCTAGTAAGTAATACCTTATCAATCACTAAATGTCCTATAGGTTTTCTGATTACAGACATCTTTATTAATTACACTCTCAAGAAGACCATCTTATATCCAGCTAATTATTTACAACAGCAAAAACATTAATTACTTTCATTTAATCACTCTTCCCCACACGTCGATATTCCTAACAATGCACCTTTCACACAGAATACGGTGCAGCACACTACATAATATAATCCAATGTGATGGACTTAGACAAAGCTGGTTCATTAAGCTAGCTCGCTTGAATATCTGTTTGTTTTATCGCTAAGAGAATGCATACTTTTACAATAGGTTGGGTTAAGATATTTTAATGACATACTTATATGAGTATAATAAGTCCAATGCATGACAGAAATAACAATAAGATAATTTTGTAAATTAGTTAATAAGAAATGCTAAGCTTTTTATCTATACAAATGTATTATAAAGCAGAAAGATTGTTTGTTAAATTTCATCTAAATTCACCCAGTACTTTCGAAGATTCGCGCATTTAAACAAACAAACAGTCGGTCCTGCACCTGATCTATCTGCGGTCGTCTAGGATTGTCAACGGACTATGAAAGTGAGAGAGAGTACTTGTGCGCATCGTAACTCTTGCGCAGATGGCTTATATCTGCCGCGCCGCGCCGTGACGATCGGTTAAGAGTAGTACAATTCCAAGATAACAATTGCTTTCAGATACTTGTATTTTTTTTTTAATGTATTTTAGGGCACAAATCACGATCAACTTAATCGAGAAACTGTTGAGTTGCTAAATGAAATCGTATAAAACCAGTAATTCGGGTTTATATGGATTTGCGGGTTTAGTGCCATGCCTGAAATGGAAATTGATATTAAACTGTGAGGATTATACTGTTAATGTAGATGACTATCAAATTCTGGTAACAACGTTTTAGTATTGTGTAGTAATTGAATGATGAGCGAAATAACTGAATAGCCTAGTTATTCCTTAAATTTTGCTGAGTTATATTCGAGGAAAATGTACTGATACACTGAATTATTCTTTTAAGCATTTTTTTAAATCTGGTTGTTGATTTTCACGGTTTTTTTTTTCGTTGGGATAAAATATCTCCTGACTACTCCCGCAATAGGTGGAGCAGAACGGAATGTAAGATTTCTTCTGACAAAAAACCCACCTTTTCTACCCTTATGTTCCGGGGCCGGGGTATCTCGTTAGAACATTCCCGCAACCCCGACAGCGTTGATTGAATATCCTTGGGTATTTCGGTTACATTGCTCGTCATGAACCTGATTACTATGATAAGCTAGATGTGGTAGGGAAAGTGGAAGGAAAATGATCTGATGGCCAATTGAACAGCCAAACATCGTGATGAATGGAGGTCTCCATTATAAGAAACATGAAAAACTGATGAAAAGTAGGCTCAGGTAATATTTGATTGGTCATAAAAATACAATCCTGTGAACACATACCTTTCTCATTTATTAGTGAAAACTTTGCCAAAAACTTAAGAAGCAGAAAGTGGAGATACATACATACGGAGGCAGCGAGAGAGAGATATATAGTCACAAGGTGTTTCTTGTGCGTTCTTCTTATTAGGACCTACGCTTCGGGATGTGAAATTCAGCCACGCTTATGATTTGAACAGGGAGTGTTTTGCTGCAGAAAAATACATATAATTATGTACTTTAATTATAAGGTCAGTCAGTCAATGACTGACCTTATAATTATAAGGTCAGTCAGTCAGTCAATGACTGACTGACCTTGTAAATTCAAATACGCTTGCACTTAAATGCTCTATTTAAAAGTAAATGTTTTTGTTTCGCTATTATCAGAATTCTCAATCGAAGCAAAGTAACTCGTCATACTTCTGCCCTTACCTTTATATATTTGGGATTTGAGCAGTACTTAGGTAGGTATATATCCCTTTTATCCCCCGTATCTCAATATGGGATTCTATCTATCCATTGTTTTTATAAGCATCATTTATACTCTTAGTACTATATATACAAAAGAGACATAATACGACATGATAATGCAGTGTAAAGTTGAAGTCGTGATGTGGTTGCTTCGCCGTAGCTGAAATATGACGCCATTGCTGAGCGTGTTAATCCGTCTACGATTACGTAACAAATCATACTCGTCAATCCATTAATCTAAATACCGACCAGATCAGAGGGACTGTATGAGTCCCACTTTATATTCTACGAGCCACCTTTATATCCTGTCATATTCTATAAAACCGTGAAGATTCTAATAAAATGTTGTTTTTGTATTCACCTTAGGTACAGAGCCAAAAGACGTAACAAAAATATAAAAAAACAGTTTTCTCTACTCTCTAATAAGTATTCTGTCTGTTGTCTGGTTGTATTCAATAAAACGATCAAACGACTTTGAGAAAATTCACTTTTACATTATTTATTTATATTTACACATTTATTATTATACCTTTGCTTTCTTTGATTTGTGTACGAAGTCAGTTTAACTACATATAACTTATTCAATTGACTTGACAAACATGTTTTGATATATAGAAAAATCAATGGAATATAATTTAGATATTATAACAAGATCTGTCATCGAGATAATACTCGTATAACGAAGTCTCAAATAAATGTATGAGTCAGCTATTATAAACATTATATTACAGGTATTTCTGAGAATCATCTACATGTCAACCTTGCCTTCAAGAAAATAATGGCATATTTTCACTGAACTAGATTTAGCCCTATATGTCTTGATGTTTGTGTCTGTTGTGTGATATGCCTAAAATAGTGGTATATAGGCTGTAATCGGCCAATATCCACCCTAGAGCGGATACGCTATGAAGCTATTATCAATTAAAAAAAAAAAACATGTAGGAATGAAATTCCCTGCCGGGATCCGTGCTTCCTTAAAGCTTGAACCGGGGCTTTTCCAAGACAAGAGCAAACAGGTTATACCCAGGCAAGCGGGACGCCGGCATTGGTCGAGGCCATGCTGCGGGGCGAGACGGAGTGGGAAGCGGTCGCCTCCTTCTGCGAAGCAGTCATGCTATCAAAGGAGGAGGCGGGCCGCGTGTGGGAGAGGATAGCGTCCTCCCTCCAGCCCAGCCGCAGTGGTAGACGCCCACTGCGTCGGACGTCGGCCAACGATCTCCGGCCACCGTAGGCGCGGGCATGCGGACAGCGAGTAAAGGGCAACTCGCTGTCCGACCATGGACCATGCCCGGGTCGACGGCGCGTTGTGTTCCACGCGCGCCTCAAAGAGCGTCAGCAATATGACGAGGCCCCCCTTGTAGAGGGCCGAAGCCTGCCAGGGTCGTGGGACTTATCCCATTACCGTCACCCCGGAACGTAAAGGGCTGTTGAAGGAACACCATGGATTTTGGTCAGTACAAGTCTGACAGACCCTCCGGCCCTGTTATCTAGAATCTGAGTACCCATAATGACTGTCAAAGATGTACCTAAAAATGACGGCCGGGACTGGGAAGCATACTTTGTAAAGTTGTTTCCAGTTTAGCTAGGACATTGCAGACCTGAATCACCTGATTGTCAGATAAAAAGATGGTTCCGTGCTTCGGAAGGCACGTATAAGCCGGGGGTCCCGGTGGCCAAACGGCGGTCGTCAAAATAGACCAAGACAGAGGCCCTTGAGGCGGTCTAGAAACTCTGACACTAGGGTGTATGGGGTCGTTAGACCTTACTACCCACACGATAAGAAGATGGCCGGGGCCAACATTAGCGTGCTTTTCGCGGCACGAAGGAATGTCGGTATGTTAAGATGATCAACGGACCTACTTCGGCAAGCATAGCTTAATCTTCAAGATCAAACCGTGCAACTGTTATTATTTAGCCAAGAGCTCCCCCATCCCACACGA
Organism: Tholera decimalis; assembly: GCA_943138885.2. Taxonomy (NCBI): domain Eukaryota; kingdom Metazoa; phylum Arthropoda; class Insecta; order Lepidoptera; family Noctuidae; genus Tholera; species Tholera decimalis. The sequence goes on along the minus strand of OW964552.2, from coordinate 9,023,814 downwards.
CATACCCAGTATTGGGGAGAAAAATATCAGTCCCTGAGATATTGCTATAAGAAAAATATAAGAGGCTCTAAGAAAAGGGTGCTTTATATTAGCTGCATTATGATTCAGAATCAGTGACGAGTGCGGTTCAGATGTCGCCTTTATTTACAGATAATCCTCCATTTACGAATATATCCTCTTTGTTTGTGGTGCTTTGTTACTTTCCTCCCTTTGATGTTACTATCATACAATGTAGTTCGTTTTTGTTTATTTGTGTTGGGAGCTTTATCGTCGCCAAGTTTTGTGTTTCAAGAGTCCGAAATAAGATTTCTATCTATTTTATAAGCTGCTCAACTTCCTGCCGGGGTGCGGTAATGTTCTAACGAGGTACCGCGGCCCCGGTAATGTAAAAGTAATTAAAGGAACGGTCAGCGGGTATCCTTAAGAGTAGGGTGGGATTTTAGTTAATAAAAGTCTAACACTCCCTCTTCCGCTCTGGGGCAAGAAGTCATTATTTATTGATTATACCACCGAAAAAAAAAACTGGGCTGGACACGTGATATATGTAGAATACACTCCATACAACGAATCCACATATGAAGAGTAGAAAGTCCATATTTATAAACATTTTTTCGTACAGGTCTTGAAAATACTTCTGACAGCTTGTTCATCTCAGTCGGCTTAGAAAGGCAAATATTGCAGGCAGATGCAGATGAAGTATCAGTTATAATACTTAGTGGCCGCTTTTCCGTCGATCATTGTCATATGAAGGTCGTGATTAATCTTCAGCCCGGCACACTTTGTAGGACCAATATTATCTATTTCTTCTTTCAATGAAGCTTCTTCTTGCTTGCTATATTCTGCTGTCTCTTTACAAAATTCAAACTTAATAGGCCTACAATAATGGGTTGAAGAAGGTGTTGGGTTTTCCCGTATGGTGATATTATTAGAAACTAATTTAAGAGGGACAAGACTTGACATAAATACTGACGAATCACTGAAGTTTGACAAAGTCATATTTGCGATTTTTGAAAATGTGCTACTTATATCTCAAAAACTGCTGACTGAATCTCGTTCAAACCAATTTTGGTTGAAAGTTTCAATAAGGTCTGTATATACGTAGCGAATATTTTTTAGAGGTATTTTTCTCTCTTATTTTAAAAGTTAGAGGAGAAACAAAAAAAAATATTTCTGGAACCTCAATATCATTTTTAAAGACCTATCTATAGATACCCAACACGTAAAGGTTTCATGTTTTTTTTATTATTTCACTTGTATGTATAGGTAGCCAGTAGGGCTTTCATCCCGGGAATCTCGGTCTCTAAAATTTCGAGAGTCTCGACGATTTTTTAGTATTTTCCAGACTCGAGACTTACATCTTCGGTTACGGGAATAACGAGACTTTTGAGACTTTAGTAACATAAAAACTGTATTAAATAATTTATTAAACCAACAGTCAATTTTTATTATCGTTATTATGGATATGGCAATTGCAGCACGGTCGAGCATAGAGTAAAGCTTAATATTATCTGTGGAGACTGAATAGCCTTATTGACAAATAACACAGATTTTGTCTACATATTATAAATGGAAATTGCTGTGCCCGAAAGGGTCCATGTGAGCTACTACCTATACTAAGATCTTGTTAACACATAATTATGATTGTAATAAAGGTTGAATTATGGAACTATTCTGATTAATTTGAAAGGGGTTCGAACTTTTTTGTATGAACACTGGCATGTCGACCCACCACCATATTGTATTTTTTAGAAATCGTGGCGCATAAAATATCAGTAACATGCTACCTCAAAATACCACATTACCGAGATATTTGAAGGTAAACATCGACATAAATGATTACAACGACAATCATTAAAATAGACTTATTACGTATCTATAAGCATCAGATTGTATCCAAATAATCGTTCCCAGGTTGATTATGATTACTAATGTTTATTGAAAGAGAGTACGTATATTACACGCTACTAGGAGCACGAGAATACTACTACAAATAATTATTTATCCACTAAATCGCATCACAATGAAACGCAGTCGACATGTGACTAGCGCGTGGCGGATGATGTGACATGTTACTCAGCTTGAAACCGTTTTCAAGCAGTAGTTAAACAAAAGGCAAAAGGTATGTCATTTACGTTAACATTTATTTATAACTGTAAGTATGATATCAAACATAAGTGACTATTAATACTAAAATGTGGCATTTTAAAAGATTTATAATATATCTTACACGTATAATAAATACTACTATACTACATAATCCATAAATTCAGCAGCAGGTTAGATAGGGGTTCTTGATGCCGAACCTAATCCATGTACTAAAGAAAGACATGTACCAAAACACTTATTGTTCATTTTATAATACGGTGGGATGAAAGACAGCCAACACGCACGTGTGGAATTCTTCGACATGCGATTTATTGTGATGTGATGCGATTTAGTAGGCAAATAATTAATTATAGTAGCGGTTTTGTCGTACTGCTAGACTAATAAGCGTATGGATGCGTAATGAGTCATTTTTAATGATTTTCGTTGAAGTTATATGCCAATGTTTACTTTAAAACGTTTACGTGACACTTTGGGGTACCGTGTTACTAGACATTTTTTGTTCCTCTAGCCATGCATACCACACTTTCATCATGCACCGCGATTAAAAAAAAAAAACAAAATGGAGACGTCAATACGCCAGAAAGGTTCTATCCCCTTTCATTGTGAAAGCGTGAAGTAGTATACTATATAATATGGATACTAAGTAGTATCCCTCTAGCGTACAAGCAGAAAGAGCTTTTTCTAATGCGGGTTCCTTTTGTTACAAAATTAGGGTTAAATGCCCTTTGTTTTTTACGTACCCACTACAAAAATGAAAAAAAAAACTGTAACAAATGGTTTTTTTTTTATTTGCATTTGTTTATGAAAATAACAACTTGATTAAAATATCTTGATTTGACTCTCTAATTGCATAGCTCTAAATAATAGTCTCTAAAGTCTCGTTTTGCCCGGGAATTTCGAGACCACACCTAGTCTCGCTTTTTTTTTCCCGGGACTCAGTAATGTATCGAGACTGAGGTCCGTATTACATAACGTTCCTCAAGTCCAATTTGAGCTTAATTCGCCCGATCTCAGTTTAAATATAGAATCTGCACTTGAGCATTGGTTTTATTCCAGAATGGTAATAAAACTACACTCAGATTCAAATCGAGCCTCAAGCAGAGAATATCTAATTGTCTATGTATCAGTCTGTTTTCGTTTACGTTTTATTTTCTTCGTCTCCGCTGCTCCGATCTACAAATGATCGTAAATAATTCAATTTACTTTAATACCAAATTTTTAAGAATAAAAAATATGTATTGCACGCTTTCACCATAGAAATTATTTTTTACGAATTTGTAAAAGCAAATTCTTGAAGATAAAAGGTGTTAAGGCAATATTTTCTAACATATAAAAATATAGCAAGAGTAACTTGTTCGTGGAACGGAGTGGATCCTAAATAATGTCTGTGACAGTGTTGTTTTGAATTGCTCATTAATCATATAATAAGTAATATTCAAATAAATAATGGTTTGGGAACAACGATCAATAAAAATATTAAAAGGAAACAAAGTTATAGATAAAACAAAACAGAAATGCATATGTTTTACCAAATCTTGGTCAATAGATGGCAGTATTACAAATTGTCAAAAATCTTCATCTTGTGAAAATCTATACCATTTCTTAAAATTATTTTCTAGCAAAATTGTATGGGCCCTTCACATGGAACGCTGAAGTTCTGTTTTTCTGTTCAAATCATCGGTGAAAAAATCATTGTTATAATCTGTTTAAGTTAGAAAACACGGGATTCATCTAGTAACTTAAAATGGGAAAAAATTACGTGTAAAAGTATTATTTGTAACCAATTAGCAAAATAAAATGTGATTTCATCATCATTTGCCAAAAATTACCATTTTTATATCAAATAATAGACTGACAAGGAAATCTCTGCTCGAGCGTGGTGTCGACCATACTTGGGTGATGAACCTACAACTGAGTAACGATCTAGAATAAAGCCGTACCCGGCTGAACTATGATCGATGAATCTATACTTGAGGAACATTCTAAAATTAAATCTCGAGTCAAAACTAGTTTTAAACAAAGATCAGTGCTCGAGTTTCGTTCTGTAATACGGGCCTGAAAGCCGTAGTAGCCAGCCACCTTATTTTTTTTACAAAATCGTGAAGCGTTGCAAAGAATACATCTGCCTACCAAGTTTCAACTGTTTAGTCTTAATAGTTTCGGGTTGAAGTGGTTGTGACGTATGACTGACAGACCATTCCGTTTTTTACCATTCGGCTACGGAACCCTAAGAACAAGTTCATTATTTTATAAAATACCGTCCCATTGAAAGTACTTTAACTGTAATTATAATAACATCCCAGCATTATGCTAAGCGATGACCGTTTTGCGCAGATGTCACGCATATTTTCCCAACCTGTACAAGTCCTTAATTTTGTTTCGTTTTTTTATGGTATACATCATGCTTGGCGCTTTTTCTTTCTTTCATTCTAATAAAACTGCCAGATATTTGTTTAATAAAACAAGAAATTTAACTATCAAAGTGAAATGTTGGTTTTATTATATGCTCATGAAATTTTGAAATTACGGTAATAAAATATTTACGGCTCACACGCAAAGGTGGCTCGTAAAATATCTCAAGAACTGATTACAAACCATTAAAATAATTAATTATAAAACTTTATTATAAATTCTCCATCCTTAAAAGCATTAATTTGCCTCGGGAACTGTTAGCATCATCGAGTATTCGCTATTCAAACTTGAGAGTAATGCTATCTCACTCTATCATGTAGTATCAGGCAGATTGCGTTCTCGCTCTGTCATTTACAATGAGGATGCAATATGGCTGCACTACCTAACGATAGTTTGGTAAATAGTTTTGGTTTCTAGCACTAGGTAATCTTACTTTGCAACGAGTATTATACAACCAGAAGCGTAATACAAATATGAGAAAAAATTAGATGAAGGAGAACAGTGATATTTTGTAAACATCTGTGTAAACTTTGTTGTGGAACTAGCCTTTTATGAATTATTTAATTAATAAATCTGAAGATCATGAAAAATGCGTGGTGCTTGTTTTAATCATTGCGAATCGTTGCTTGCTAGTGCTGTCATTAATAACATTGACAGCTAAATCTATACTTATAATAAATCTGTAGAGAGGTCAATTCTGTACATGAAATATATTTAAAAAATAACTATCAGGGGGTGATTAGAGATAGATACTGATGCCAAAAATGCAATCAGTAAAATTTTTGTCTGTCTGTCTGTCTGTCTGTTTGTATAACCGTTATAGAAACAAAAACCACTCGACGGATTTTAACGAAACTTGGCATAATTATTTTTCATACTCCTGAACTGGTTATAGTATACTTTTCATCACGCTACAATCAATAGGAGCAGAGCAGTGAAGGGAAATGTTGGGAAAACGGGAGAAGTTTCTCCATTTTTTAAGCTTCCGTCGCGTGTGCAACCTTAATGGTTAAAGCTACACAGAAATCATTTATGACGGAAATGTTCTCCTTAAAATTATATAAAAACTATCCCACGACAGCATCTTTTATGATTGACTCACAATAACACGTGTAACTCCCGATAGCTTAGCAGTTCGAAGCTTTCTGATTATTATTCTGCTCCGAAATTTAAAACCACCACAACTTTGCAATGGAACTCGGCTAAAAGTAACCCAGTTGCAACAAAATATAATCGAGGCTCAAATTTTAACAGGTTGCGGTGCAGGAGAAACCGTCTTTATTCCCAGAATTCCCATAATACCAAATAATTTTCCATTCCAATTTAAAAGAACGCGATTCCCAGTATCGGTGTGTTATGCAATGACAATTAATAAGGCTCAAGGGCAGACTTTTCGTGTTGCTGGAGTAGATCTCGGTGTCAGTTGTTTCTCGCATGGTCAGTTGTACGTCGCTCTTTCCCGGGTTAGCAGTTCTAGAAATCTTTATGTCCACGTGCCGGACGGGTCAACTTTCAACATAGTTTACCCGGAAGCTTTGCGCTGAAGTATTTTCGTTCTATAGGTACTTAAGCCTCATGTGAACGTGGTCTAAACAATATTACCAATACATTAACTTAATAACACACAAGGAGTTACACGCTGACGGAGTCGCGAGCACAGCTATTAACAATAATATTGTGCGGTTCAGTATTGCGATATTTTTCAACAGTATTATAGATTGACATAATATATTTCCCCACTAAATTACGAAAGTTAATCTGTCTGTTACATCAAAATCACTGAACCGTGAGGAAGGACATAGGCTACTTTTTTTTACGGAAATCGACGGAAACGTGGACGAACTCGCGGGCAACAGCTATCTATGCTAATAATATAATTTAATTAATTTATTTATTTGTCTCAGACCATTGATCCATAGAGTGTTAGTAAAAAACTTAACCTATTGTTAATATAATAAATTAAAACATAACATCAATTTAATTGGCGACATGCACGCCTGTGCGCACATGCCTACCAGCCCAGTGCCTGACAAATGGCCCATCTATTTTGTCCGCCAGTGTAACTAGAATGTTGTTGGGGCTACCCCGGAATCGCTGCAGCGCAGATGCACATCGCTTGCGCATAACAGCATAAAAGTCATCTACTCTCGCTTCAGCAAACATGCCCGACGCGCTGCTAAACCGAGGTAGCCCCAACAAAACCCTCAGCTTATTATTATATTCAACGCGCAGAGCGCTGTAGGCCTTTTGCGTATACCTGATCCACAGGCTGCACGATTAAAATGATTGACAATAGGCTAGGAATAGAGTCAGTTTTATCTCTTTAGTACACCGTGCAAACCTGCGGGCAAGCATATTGCATCTGGCCACCAACGCTCTGCGCTCCCTATCTATGTCTTGGTCGTCTACGAGGCAATCCGTGACCACATGACCGAGGTATTTTATATGAGTGACGAACTCCAACGGAGTTCTTCGTAACCTTACGGGTGGAATACTTGATGGAGTATTATTGCGCTTTTTAAAAACGATTACTTTGCTTTTAGTTTCATTATACCTCAAGCCATGAGCCTCTGCATAACTCTCACAGACGGCCAACAATTTCCTTAAGCCACAGATTGATGGACTGAGCAACACCATGTCATCAGCATAACTTATGTTGTTGATCATTCTTCCATCAATAGAGCATCCGACCATGGTGCCGCTCAACTCACCAACCAGCCGATCCATATATAGGTTAAAAAGACTGGGTGAAGTTAACCCTCCCTGCCTTACGCCACAATCTAGCCTGTAAAACTCAGAATGAGCATCAGCCCACCTGACATAATTCTTTTGATTTTTATACCTGTTCGGTCCGACGTAAAACAGAACGCACCTTTGGTTGGCAACATTAATTATCTGTGGACTTGACACATAGACTTTGCTTTGGTTGTTGAAAAATGTCGGTCATGGGACCCTGTTGAGTTAATTATAATTGGAAAAATATCGTTTGGAATCGCCTGTTGAAACCGATAATTGGGTCGCGAGTTAACTATTGTTTGAAGTTGTAATCCCCATTTGACGACAACCCCGGGATATTTTTGGATTTATCGCCGGGTTGATGCCATCGCGTGGCACGCGCATTTGTTGGAAAAAGTAGTGATAAATAGCTTCAATCCGGTGTGAGTTTGGGCTGTGATGCTGTTTGGACCGCGCCATCTGGAGACTGGCGCCTTGTGAACGTTCTACAACACGTGACTTACATCACACTTTTCACTTACTCACCTCATATTACATACAAACCACACTTGGGCGTGACCTAGGAAGGTCGAAGTTGGCGAACCCAGCACAGAAGGTTAGTGGTACCGATTATTTATTTGAATATATTGTTGTAGGCCGAAGAGCCTTTTGTAAGTTTATTGTTCATTGAAAGCAACGTTAAGCTCCACGTACCGTGGACAGTTCAGACCGTCCAGTTACCGTTGCACTGGCCTTATTGTAGTACTGAGCAATACCAATATTGAAATATGTTAATGAACTCTGCAGGTAGCTCGGTATCATCCGATAATTTCTGCCACAAAATGTCATAGTTTACCAGGTCAAAAGCTTTTGACAGGTCCAGAAAGCAGCCATACACTGGTGTCTTCCGGTCAGTGTAGTACTGCACAGTCTGTTTGAGGCACAGGATTGCACTTTCAGTAGACAAACCGGCTCTAAATCCAAACTGCGCGTCATGTAATTGAAGGCTGAAGAGTTTGTTTGTTTGTTTGAACGCGATAATCTCAGGAACTACTGGTTCGAATTTAAAAAATATTTTTCAATTAAATAGTCAATTTATAGAGAAAGGCTATAGGCTATAATTATATCATTACGCTAAGGCTAATAGGAGCGGAGCGCCAATGAAGAATGCTTCAAAATCGGGGTTAAATTTAACGTTACCCCAAAGTAACTATTCCACGCGGACGAAGTCGCGGGCAAAAGCTAGTTAAAAATAATATTGTATGCATATACCTTCTAGGCCTTTGCACTCTTTAAATAAACAAACTAAATGTTGTGTTGCCAACAACTTAGGTGAACTGAGCAAGGAGTGACTTTATCGTAATGTCATTTCACTTAACGTTCTCTTCAATTTTGATTCCCAAAATAAATATTTGTAAAGAAATAGATTTGTGATATTAGGGAAATAATTTGGTAGGTATTATAAACTTTTACAAACTACTACATTTAAATTAGTTGTTGCCTATAACTACGTATGCACGATTTATTATACAAACTTCTCTCCCCTTGATTTTTTTTAAAGTAGCATAATTATGTTGGACCCTGATTTTTCCACTATTTTTATGCTACATTGAGTTGAAATTGACTCGACATAACCGTAAAAGGTTAACATACAGACAGACAGAATTTTACATTCATCATTTTCGAATGGAAGAAATTACGTGTACCAAATTGTAACGTAGGACATTTTCGTCATATTTTTGTTGTTTGTAAACCAATACTAACGTACAAAAAGCTATGTAGTTCCATATATGCTATTCCCTAAGAGAAGATATTGAAATGACGCATACACATTGACAAATTAGCAAGAATAGTTGCACTTTGACTGAGTTAGGTACTCTTGTATTGTTTGTTATTCGCTTTCAATATACTCCTATTATCCAAGACGTAGTGCTGTAACATTTTCTTTCGCTCATAAGTGTGCCCTCTGTATTTTATTACTCAGTGTCATTACTGTTAAAGCTACAACAGTCTGCGTGCTGGTGAGTGATTGCTCCTGTCAGGTTTATGTCTCTGTGAATATTAATTATGTTAGCGGTGTATTTAGGGCTGGATTTCATAGTAATAGTAATTTTGCCTTTGCGGAGTGCGAAGTAAACGTCTGCTTAAAATAGATTACTTGTTTTTGTCGGGTGATTTATTGTCAAGAAATGTCTCGTGTACTTTATGAGATTATTTTCTTAGTTTAATTGATATGTTATTGATAAATTTAGTCCCGTCTAATAATATGATGCGCCTAATAATATCTCAGTAGGATAATACTGTGAGCTCATTTGAGAAATAAACAGCTGAATAAAGATTTGAATTTAATATAATATAGGTAACTTTATTAACAATCACAGTATAAAACCTAAAGAAAATGTCCAAAAGGATGGTTAAAAATTGAGAGAATATTCTAACGAGATACCATAGCCCCAGAACGCAGCCTTCTTTGGAAAAATCCCACACTAACACGTAAGATAATTAATGCATATCCTGAAATTCGTCTTTTCAGAATCGTTTACTGAATCGATTTTTATCGTTTTTAATAAAACAAAAATTATCGAAATTTTTATCCCAAAGCAATTAAATCTACGTAAATTACAAATTACTCTTTCGCTGTACAGTAAAAACAAACTAACTATGGACCGTCGGGAGGTACCTGTGTCTGATGGGGAAGGAAGAAACGCCTGGGTGTCACCACTGCGAGGATCGCCCTGAGGACACAGTAAAGCATACGGTGCAAGACTGCCCCGCCTGGGCAGAGCACCGACGTGTCCTCACGGCAGCGATAGGCGGAGACCTCTCGCGCCCGGCATTGGTCTAGGCCATGCTGCGGGGCGAGAGGGAGTGGGAAGCGGTCGCCTCCTTCTGCGAAGCAGTCATGCTGCCGAAGGAGGAGGCGGGCCGTGTGAGGGAGAGGATGGCGTCCTCCCTCCAGCCCAGCCGCAGTGGTAGACGCCCACGGCGTCGGACGTCGGCCGACGATCTCCGGCCACCGTAGGCGCGGGCATACGGACAGCAAGTAAAGGGCAACTCGCTGTCCGACCATGGACCATGCCCGGGTCGACGGCGCGTTGTGTTCCACGCGCGCCTCAAAGAGCGTCAGCAATATGACGAGGCCCCCTCTGTAGAGGGCCGAAGCCTGCCGGGGTCGTGGGACTTATCCCATTACCGTGACCCCGGAACGTAAAGGGTTATTGAAGGAACACCGTGGATTTTAGTCAGTAAAAGTCTGACAGTCCCTCCCGCCCTGCCTGGGGTGGGAGGACTTATTTGATAATTTTACCACGATAAAAAAAAAAGAAAAACTATGGACCGTAAATAAAAGTACCTAGTAACTTTTTAAATGCAATTTTATATAAATTCCGTCATTCAGTACGTGCATTACAGAAAAATTAAACTCATTTAAAGGAAGTTAAAGTCTTAAAAAGTCTGTTTAAACAAGTAAAACTAAAAATTCAGAGTATGTATTTTGATAACAACATAATTTTCTAATTGAGATGTTTGAGCGTGTGCGTTAATTACGATACATGTTGTAGATATAACATTCCTACTGCTAAGAAACATGCATGTATGAGATATGGGCCATGTTCCCATTGCATGTAGCATGAGGGTCCAGTGTGGGAAACCAACAGGCACTTCACATTTTCCCCACCTCTACCACACTCTGTCCCCGTTTATTAAAATAAAACGCTTCCCACTTCCCCCTCACCTTCCCCAACTGTGAAGAATTTCATCAGTCAAACAAGTAACTAATTAAGGACCCCCGCTGGCGGAATCAAGACATTAAATTGTGAAAATTAAAACATTAGTTTGTATCAAAACGATAGAAAAACACACTATAATAACATAAGTAAGACGTTAAATATGGACGATATGACAAGTAAATGATTAGGACAACTAGACTCTTAAGGGGCAGATATAACTTGACAATTTTTTTGATTATTTGGCTTTTGAATATTCGAAGCAATTTTTGTGTAATAGTGTTATTAACGTGGAAATAGGATTTGACGCAAAAAAAAATAGGTGATAAAAATCTAAGGTGATAATGATGATGATGTTAAAGATCATGTTTCATGTTACAAAAACCGGCCAAGTGCGAGTCGGACTCGCGCACGAAGGGTTCCGTACCATTTTCTATAAAAAACGGCAAAAATGGGAGCCCCCCTTAAATATTTATTTTATTTTGTTTTTGTATTTGATGTTATAGCGGCAACAGAAATACATAATTTGTGAAAATTTCAACTATCTAGCTATCGCGGTTTATGAGATACAGCCTGGTGACAGACAGACGGATAGACAGACAGCGAAGTCTTAGTAATAAGGTCCCGTTTTTATCCATTGGGTACGGAACCCTAAAAAGTAAAGCAAAGCATTTTATCACTGAACTGGTTACATCATCATCTACTTAGCGTTTTCCCATGGGAGAGGCGAGTCTCAAGGCCCTCGCAGCCCTCGCACCCCAGCCGCCGTAGGAGACGCTCCGGGCGTCGGGAGTCACAGGGTGACTTCCAGCCACCGTAGGCGCGGGCCTGCGGGCTGCGAGCAATGGGTAATTGGGTAGCTCGCCGCCCGACTGAAACTAGGCCCGTGTAGACGGCGCGTCGTGTTCCACGCACGCCTCAGAGTGTCACCAAATTGTCGGGGCCCATAAGAGAGCCGTTGCCTGCCAGGGTTGCGGAATTGTTCGAAAGAGTAACCGCGGCCTCGGAACACAAAGGGCATATGATGGAACACGGATGGTTTTTAGTCAGTAGAAGTCTGACACACCCTCCTGCTTCGCCGGAGATCGGGCAGAAATTGTCGTATTTGGTAATCTCAATCGCTTCCCTTTTGTCTGCTCATAAACTTCCACCCGCAATTACTTCAGTTCATCCGTGATCATGGTGCTTGCAACATTGCCGAAATATCGGAAACTCAAAACAATAAATACACATGTTAATTATCCCGTTTTAAGTTCTAATGATATTTCTTCTCAAATTTATAACAGAACAGTGTCGAATATATTCAAGTACCTACCTACATTTTTGTTCTAGTAAATTGTGTTACATAAACAGTTTCTGTATGTATGTATTGTAAAGTATCACACACAAAACCGAGAGGTTTATGTGGTTCTAGATCAAATTAAAAATGTAAACTTTCTTTTTATAAATTAAAAAAAATATCTTCTCTTAAATTCCAGGATCTCGGAAGAATTTCATCTGTCAAACAAGGAACTAATTACCGCACTCCTAAGTCGGAATCAGGGGATCAAACCCGCGGTTAAATCGCTAGGATTACACCAGGGTTCGCCCGCATCGGTCCGAGTTCCGACCCTCAGTGACAGGTGACGGGCCTATCATTTATTGGCGATCTTTTCTTTACAAGTTTGCGAGATTTATCGATTTTGTTCGAAGACATGGATTTTGGTTGGTAACTATGTAAATTAGGCATTTTATGTAAATTAGTTCTTCCTTAAATTGAATCATGGACTAAAACAACATTATTAGTTGTGGTTACAACAACATTTGTTTTTTAACCGACTTCAAAAAAAGGAGGTTTACAATTCGTCTTGAACTTTTTTTTTTATGTATGTTACCTCATAACTCAGAGATGGTGGGCCGATTTGGAAAATTCTTTTTTTGTTTGAAAGGCTATACTTTTTAGTTGGTCCCATTGTCGTCACGTTTGGATCTGATCATGGGATCATGAAGAAATCGAGGGAACTCTTCAAATATTATAGGCACACCTGTAGCGTTTTGGGTATTTCTTATAGTACCTAGTGCAGTTGCTCTCGAAAAGCACCATTTGAGGAAGTGGAACTGATGATGAAGACCCCAGATGGCCACCGAAACTGCTCAATAATAAGTATTTCGTTTATTGCGATTAGATTACTTGAATATGGATGTTAAGCACTTTATGCTCGTCACAATGCATATGGTGAAGTAGAGCTGATGGTGATGTACCAGGAGAACTCCTCAAAAATTAACGGCTCTGCACCGGGAAAAGCAATATTTTGTAAAAGGTGATAAGTAGTTGACATTTTGGCTTTTGTAACTAGATAAATTACAAACCGACCCACTAAAAAGCATGAAAAAAAATTTTTAGCAAAAAATAGAACCGTCTTCCATAGAAAAACACTACAAAGGCAAAAATAACTTTAATTTTGGAAGGCGGTGTCTTTAGTTTTGTACATATTTTTGTTTTTGACACCGCCTTCCGAAATTAAAGTTATTTTTGCCTTTGTAGTGTTTTTCTATGGAAGTCGGTTCTATTTTTTGCTAAAAAGTTTTTTTATGTGATGATTAGCAGTTCTATTGTTGGCGTAAAAGCATAGGCTTTGATCTCACGTGTATTGCTTTATGAACAATCATATTAATAATCTACCTATCTATAGACATGTATGACGATGTAGGAGAAGGACGCGGTACAACATTCTTAATACATTGTTCAGATAAAGATATCTTCAGTTATATTTTTTTAATTCCATATGAGCCCACTCTTCGATCCCAGAGCGATCTCGCCTGATGGTAAGCAAAAGATGAGTTGTACGATGGAACGAGCGAGCCCAGAAGATGCCTATTCAGTCGTGCTTGGCAGCACAGCTTGGCTGTGCGCATAATAAGTGTGAAGGAGAAGCAATACAAGACGGTATATCAACCAAGTGTGGATGGTACTGAGCAGTGTGTCTGATAGAGCGTATGGTACGTGTGCTATGTGATTCAAATTACATTCGGTTTGTTACCAAGATTAAAGACGTGGAGCCAATATATCTAGGCTTTTCTCCGAGCTAGAAATCTTCGTAGATGTCTTATAAGGGTTCCGTTTGTTACAGGGATACGGAACTATAAAAAAATAAAACTAAAGCCACCACTTGAAACCCTGCTGTCTACATAACACAGGAGCACTATGCATCATGATGGCAAGTGGACATTTATCGCCGTCTCCGCTAATGCACGGGAGCTATTTCCCCTTAATACATTTTACTTTGTTACTTTAAACTCAAGGCTTAATAGTTACGTGGTTAGCTTGCGAGATACGGACACGGAAAAGTATATTCACATATGGATCAAGGGAAATGGAAAAGGATTATCTTACTACTTATTGAATTACTAGCTTAGTAGCTGTATTTTTCGGGATAAACATTAAGCCATGTAGGTATTGTTCCAGACTATATCTATCTCCATGCAAATTTTCATCCAGATCGGTTACGTTATTTCACATAACTAGGCTTACATGTGTACTTATAAAACGTCAAAAGTTAGTGCACGTTTCGAAATTCGTCATTTTTTATGGAAAAAAACCAGCAAGAAACTCCACATATTAAATAACAAACATTATACATTCATTTAATCCAATTAACACGACTCAATCCATCCATCCATTTGTCTATACCTACTCAAAACTTTCGCTTTATAATCCGTATGAGAATAAAATCCTGAATCAACAAACAAGGCAGGCCATCGAATGAAATGGAACGAATGGTGGGAGATTTATGCTCAAGAGTGAGACAATACGGTCATATTAAGAGAGTGGCCTAAAACCAAAAGAAAATACTGAGTCTTTCTAATTTTGTCTGTCCAATTGTCATGTCTTTAACTACAGCACCACGTATCTAATCACCTTTATTAGATTCTATTATTCACGAAAAAGAAACAATTTTATTCTACTCAGATTTGTTTCCAAGAAACTCACGCCCAGAGCCATAAATCAATCGATTAATTAATCACTTGTAACCACAGTGACGGAGCTGTTTCTACTGGAATAACATTTCAAAGTAATATATTCAGCCGTCCTTTGATTAAGACAAAGCTTTGTAGTTCTCGCTTAGAAGAATATCAGTTTCGACTGATAAATATTACATTTATTGTAAGAAAATTAAAAAAAAAATGGTATAAAAATAATCTTCGACCACATCTTCACTTACTGGTGATGATGGTTAAATGCGAGTCTATTATCAATAAAAACTTATAAAATTAAATGCGAGTCTATTATCAATAAAAACTTATAAAATTATTTTCTTTCACCATTTTGAGAGTAGTGATTATATAAAACTTAAAAGGGGATATTTACCATGTGTATTTATTGTTTCGAGTTTCCGATATTTCGGCACTGTTGCAAGCGCCATGATCACGGATGAACTGAAGTGATAGAAAAAAAAACTTGAAAGGACTACCTGATCAGCTGTGTTGACCTCGCAAATGAACTCTAGCTAGACAGCTGATCAGGTAGCCGTTTCGAGGATTATTTACATTGCTGTTTTAAGTGAAACAAGTGAATATTATTTTTTAATTATAATCTCATTGGGTGAGATAGAAACAATGATTTTATACAGGTTTCAGTAAAAAAAAAATGCTGAAAACACCTGAAAATTTTAGAAATAGCCGACGAAAAATTTCAACCAGGTCCAGCATCATGTATTGAATCCATCTTAAGCGTTTGTGCGTCGACGTCCCTGTCACCCTGTATACTGAATCTTGAAAGAGATCGTGGCTAAATATTAACAGCTGTACTGTACTGGTCAATATTCATGGTTAAGCAAGGCTTGCCGAAGTCGGTACGTGAATATGTGATCACCTTTTTTTTTCTGGATAGTAAAATCATCGAATGATTTCTCCCGCTCTGGGAGGAGCGAAATGGAGTGTCAGACTTCTTCTGACTAAAACTCATCCAGTTCCTTCAGCTGCTTAAGTTCCGCGGTATCTCGTTAGAACATTCCCGCAACCGCGGATATGTGACCATCTTAACATATCAAAAAATCTGACATTATAAGTCTAGCCACTCTTAAGTCCCATATTCATGTGGGAATTGGTTAAGCAACACAGAACAAATAATTTACTTCATACTTTTGTCACAAATATCAGTGTTGACTTGGCTCTTGTACTAATACATGGTTTAAGTTACTAAAATTAAAAATAAAAACAAAATAAATTCAAATTAACACTGCTTTTTGAATTGAGAAGTAAAGTGAGGAGCGAGGGGTGAATATAGGTGAGTGTTTTTATATGAGGTTTCTGGGTATCATGAGCGAGGGCTGTGTCTCCGTAAATACTAGGTACCTATACCTACCTATATTTTAAATTGCTAAAATTATTCTCTCAATGAAAAAGGATCGATCATCATTTTTCATGAACCAATATCAATACCCGTTATATCTATGAACTTTCACCATTTGATTTAATTAGACTTGTAAAAAAATAAACCACATCCTTAGTACCCGAAATCCAATTAAGCTTAATGACTTAACTTTAAAAGACTGACGTCACGAATCAGAATGACGCAGTGAAAAGAATAAAATGAAATCTCCTTGGAACAAATTATGTTAAATCAAGAGCCAAGCAGCGATTTTATTTGATTACGTCAAACGTTTGGGATGATTTAAACGTTTTTAACATCTATTCTTAATGAGTACTGTTACTTTTTACGGCGAGAACATCTTGTCTTTATTGAGGAAGATTTATGGAGATTTGGCTATAGGTGTCTGTCGGATGAGGGGGTAAAACTGTTAATTTGTACTCCGTAAAATTGTTAATTTGTAGAATCAGCCCATTTTCTTTGCGATTACAAAGTTATGTTTGCAATTGTAGAAATGACCGTGACATACTTACAAAGTTAGTCCTTAATTAATAGCAAACTACGACGAGGGACAAGGTAAATTATGCCCTATATATATGTTTTTACATATCTCAATGTCAGAGTATCCGGGGTTTTCATAATTAATAACCTTTTTCAAATCTATCAAAAATAAAAATAAGCACAAGAATTAGGGCAAAGTTATGATTTGTGACAATAATAGGTGTATGGATATAGAAGTAAGTTTTAAGCATACTTTTTTCTTTTCAAGTATAAACTAGATATTAATACAACTGACATCAAATCAACGAGTACCATTTTCTAAATATAAGCATTCAATTCAAATTAATAACTTAATTTTCTGTAGCCCAAACAAAAACGAAGTCTGTCATATTTTATTTTATTTTATTTTATTTTATTTTATTTTATTTTATTTTATTTTATTTGTTAGGGAAAACAAACAGTTACACATTATTCATAACAAAAAAAGTACGAACATATAGGGTTATACAAATGTGCAACCAACAACGTTCTCCACAGATGTACAAGAAAAAGACAGTATTGTTATTAAAGTTAGGATAATAGGTGTATGTTAAAAATTACTAGGTGTTTACGATTACAAAGCTAAAATTATTCAGGCAAATTTCTAATTTTATATAAAAGCAAATTTCTAAATCTTCTAACTGGTAGTGAAAATAGATCCAAGTCAGAAAAGAACTTATTGTAATTGCTAGCAAGGCGACGAAGAGGTGCCCGCAGGCCCGCATTCGTACGACTAGAAGTGACGGCGAATACGGGCCGTGAGCGCACCTTTCGTCCTTGAATTGTCCTAGGGACTACATAGCATAGTCTATTGCTAATTTCTACACAGTCATACGCATTGTTACATAAATCGTACAGGAACATTGTCTCCAAGAAAATACGTCTTGACTTCAAAGAGAGTAGGTTGTACTTGTTAAGTTGTTCAACATAAGAGAGGTGTATTCGTCTTTGGCAACAACGGTAATGCATAGTTTTTAGAAATTTACGTTGAATTCGTTCTATACAGTCAGTGTACTTTGTTGCTATAAAAGGGCCTATTAACGGGATAGAGAAGACAAAAATGACGAATAAGTTTGCTAAGATGTTAACAGCAAACTGCTAAATCTTGTTACGCTACTTCTTAGCTCTATATTTGTTCCTTTTAATAAATTTGCCGCGTCTGACAAAGTTAGTAACTCTATTTACGAGGTAAAAGTCGAAAGAATTGTTAGTTGCACGCGACTATCTGTAGGGATTCTATTCGTTTACAGGTTAAGTATGTTTGTGTGGAAATATTGGAAGTATCAAATTGTTAGTGAAAATTCGTAGTTGAAATCAGTCGTTGTTTAAAACGTCAAAATAATATATATAAGTTTGCTTCCATTTTGCATTGCATAACTTTCTGCATGTGCACATATTTACGTTGGTGCGACATATAGCATGCAAGAGTGTACAGTACTATTGAAATGTAACAATACTGTGGTATTATTGAAAGGGTTTAATGTAAACAAGTGATTTTTATTTAAAAAAAATAAAAAAACAAACAACAAACTTAAATTATTTTAAAAGTATAATTATAAAAAATAAGAAAAAAAATTATTAGGTTTTTTTCGGATGAGCCTACTCTTGCCCACGATCTCACCTGATGGGAAGCAATAGATCAGGTCTACGATGGAACGAGCGAGCCTAGAAGAAGCCAGTTCACTCTTACTTCAAACGCTGAAGATTCTGCATATAATCTTAAATTGTGCCAATATTAACACTCCGCTATTCGCGTAATTTTCGTAATAAGGGGTACAAACATTTTGCTTTACGTATGATATATATTCAAACAAAAAGTATAGGTTTTATGGCAATTTTATGACGCAAAGAAAAATAAACCTTTTATATTTTTAAGCATTAGGCCGCGCTCAGTTTGGACGCGTTTTCGTACGTATACGTGCGTGTAGTTCCGACGTCCGAAAACAATCCGAACTCGATGGGATTTTTAAACACGTTCGTGCGTAAAAATGAATGTAGATAAATTTATTTTAAGTTTCCATTTTCATACGTACATAACCATGAAACAGTATGTGGTCATTATTTAAGTCTTCAATAATATGATGAAATTCTCCAAATTCTTTTCTTTTTTAATAAATTTCACGCACCCATTCGGTTCTGCGACAGCGAAGACGCCGTCGCAGTCTTCGAGTTATAAGAGAATTATCTAGAAGACACAGATTATTCATTGCGCTCCAACCAAATATGACTTCACGAATGGGATATCACTACCTTTTTGATGGAGTAAAACGTATTCAGTGTACGCACTCAATTCGTACGACCACGATCGTACGTTTACGTACGATACAAATTCGTGTCCAAACTGAGCGCGGCCTTACACTGACCTATTTACTACACGAAATCAAATAAAAAAATCTGGAAAATATTCATTACCGTCCAAAATATTCATACAGGTTCATTGACAGCCTAGTTAATATATCTTTGGGTGTCATTACCGTTTTTACCTAGATAAGGAAGGTTAAGCACTTCAAGACCCAGAAGGTAAAACGACTTGAAAAGGTTAAAGTGGAGATCCCTAGCGGCACAAGCGACAACAAAGTAAATTCTCTAAAGATAAGGCACTTGATATTAAGTTGTAATCCAGGGCGAACCCACTCATAGCTTATTACTTTGAGAAGCATGGTGAAATGGACTTTGGCGTCGAGCAGTAAGGTTCGAATTTCAATGGGGCTATCAGGGTCAGTATATTTCGGAATTGAATAAATTGGTGGTTTATTTTCTTTTGAAAAATTTCTTTAAAATTGTTTACTTATTTATTTTAAACAATAAACAGCCACATGTTGCAGTGGTCCAGAAAGGTAATAAAAATATTAGTATTTTAAGTAGAAATTCTTAATTTGCTGTATTACTGCTCATTTTTGTTTTCATACCAGTTTTTTATACCTAGGTCCCGGATTTATACGGCTGTGAGTAAAGTGGTGGCCCAATTTTTACAGGCACGATTTACGAGTTGTAAGTTCTCAGTTCGAACCCGGACAGGCGTATTACTTTGTATAATTTTCACCATCACGACTACCTTAATTTTCTTTATTTTTTTTTAATTACGGATGAGTCCGCTCTTGACCTCGATCTCGCCTGATGGTAAGCGATAGATGAGGTCTACGATATGACGAGCGAGCCCAGAAGATCATAAGTGTCATGTGTGGCAGGGAACACAGAAGCCGGCAGAGAATTCCACAACATGGCCGTGCGCACAATAAATGTGGAGGTGAAGCGGTACGACAAGACGGTATATCAACCAAGTGAGGATGGTACCCAGCCGTGCTTCTGGTAGACCGGTAGTGAAATGGAGATGGAGGAATCAGGTCATGGAGCTCCTGCGCACACTCCCCGAAGTACAATCTATATAAAACTGACAGGCAAGCAACGGTTCGCCGATGAGCCAGGCTATGAAGCTTGTCCACTAGCATCTCGTCGCCTATAAGCCTTTTAGCTCTGCGCTCGATCGAGTCCAATGCAGCAAGTTGGTATTTTGCAGTGCCATCCCACAAGTCACAAATGGTAAACGAAAACATAGTGAAGAAACCTACATGTCATAGATATAAGCTTTTAAGCTAACATGGTCACTAATAGTATCATTAGAAAGGGATATTTACCATGTGTGTTTATTGCTTTGAGTTTCTGATATTACGGCAGTACGATTATATGTCATAGGATCGAAAAATACAACGATATGCGATATCTACGTGGTGCATTACGGCCTAATCCCTCTCAAAATGAGGAAGCCAGCACCGGGCACGTTGTCGACTGATTATGTACTGACGGTTCCATATCCTATATCAATCTTACAAAAATAACATTTCCTGACACTGCAAAAACCTGGCAAGATGGGGTCGACATACACAGATATAAATCATAACAAAATGAGCACTCGACTAAAACCAACAACAGAAACGGTATAAGTACAAAGAAAACATCGATCACCTTATAAGTAGTATATATCACTTAGAACTCTCCGTAATGTATTCAAGAGGGTCCCTCATCACAAAAGATAATGGAATTTTTTCCCTTGTATTAATATTCATAAGTTAGACAACAGATACCTTTGTTTGTGATCTTGAGGCCTCGAGTACAATGGTTCTTGCTCTTTTAAAGGTAAGAAAGTCCAAGAAAAGTATTCGTTTTGGAGTGCAATAGTAAATATATATATTTTATCTTTGTTAATACAGTTCCTTCCCTAGTTCCTTTCCCTTCCCCTTGGCAAGACTGGTGACAGTATCGCTGATTTCTGACTACCGGTAACCACTGTCAAAGAAATGGAAGCCGGAAACAGCGGTTTAACGAGCTTTATCAGGCAAGTAAAATCTTGATGTGTTAAGATAGACTCGTTTTGGGAATACTGTCATTGTGCATACAGCTAAAGAGTTAAATTCCCTGCAGGAGTATATTGTGTTTCTTGATAGTTTTAACCTGGGTTCTTTAAGTCAAGAGTGAACAGTGTAACGGGGGCGTGTGTGTACTCGGGAATTTCAATATAAACGCGATAGGTTTTATACTTTGTATATAGTTATGTTCATATTTATGGAATATAATCTTAATATATTTTTCAAGTTAAAATGATGTCGATCGGCGTTCCAGGCCGCTCTGTTCATTTCTTAAAACAATTCCTTCGCATGTCCAACATTGCGATCTAAATTCAAACTATGCCAGCCAGTGCGATAGGCTGACCGCTCGCATAGCAGACCTTCACAATAGGTTACTTCTCTGCGTGGGCTTCTGAGCGGCGAATATTAGTCGCGAAAATCGGGCAAGACCTGTCTCTGCCAGCAGTAGTGAGGGCTATGCTGGCAGAGACCGAAAACTGGAAGAAAGTAGCCTCCTTCTGTGAGACAGTGATGGTCCAGAAGGAGGCCGCTGAGCGCGAACGTGAGAGGGCCGATCCCGCTCGCAGAAGGAGGCGTCGAGGAGGCAACCGCCTCGATGCTTAAAACGCCGAAACCCTGCCTGCTTTATTTAAGGCAGGTGGGACTCCGGGATCGCAGGCGTTCAGTGTGGGGTCTCTGTCCGCCTACCAAGTGATCCCTGGAAAGACGGTGGCACAGTGACCACGTGCCACCATGCACAGCGAGACTCAGGAGAGATCTCTTTACAGTCTCCCCAGAGATGTGCCTTAACAGGCGTTGCACAGAGGAGGCTCCGGTGTGGTCTTTTTAGAGGTAACGGGGTCTTTTATATGTGCTGATGGTGATCACCGGGGTGGTTTTAGTGAGGTAAGAATCCCACACTCCCTGGTCTTTACCCCGAAAGTCCAGGCGCCTTTTGAAGGTTTCCCCCCGATAACAAAAAAAAAAAAAAGGTTAGTGTGATTCATCTTCGACCACATCATCGCTTACCATCAGGTGAGATGGTGGTCAAATGCAAGACAATTAACAATAAAAATAAAAGATGGTCACCTTCCACGGACTTTTGAATATTTGGACACTGGAAGCAAAAAAATCTTAAGTCAACCTAAAGTTTCAGTGCACATGTTTGTCTCAATAAGAACACTATTAGTGAATAGTGTTCAAATTTTACTTCAAGTGACATGACATACCTACGTGTATGTTAATTGAAGTAAAATCTTAAAGGTTATATATAGGTAGCTTTTAATAATACAAACTATTAATTAAAATTTATAACATTATTAATTAATTTACTTAAGGAAATATACCTCCGGTATACAGATCATTATTATTTTCTTAAAAACAAACGAAATATGCAAATTTCCTTATGTAGGTATAATGTTCAAGAAAATCTCTGTAAATTCACGTCAATATCGTTAAACTAACTTGCTATCAGTGTTCCGAGAATCTCGTACGAAGCCCGAAGACCATGTAGGTCAACCCATGCTTAAGTGCGTCAATCAAAGGATTTATGTATACGGCCCAAGCCCTTCGTTACCGCTCTCCCTGCAACGTCACTCTTGGTAACGGTACATCTGTACATATAGCTACCTGCTACATAGCTATTTAAATATAAGCAGTTTGGAGTTTTTATTTACCACAAGTTTTGGCACATTCTGTATTACTAAGAGTACAAACATACTTCAAAAAAGAGGACGTCTAATCGGTTATATTTTTTTATACAATTGACACCCAGAACCTCGAGCGTTCCTTTTTTAAAATCAGGTAGTAATAGATCTGATTTTAAAAAAACTTTTTACCAAAAAATTAAACCGACTCCCAAAAACACTGCAAAGTGAAAAATAACTTTAATTTCGGAAGTCGGTGTCTTTAGTTTTGTATTTTCGTTTTTGGCACCGACTTCCGAAATTAAAGTTATTTTTCACTTTGCAGTGTTTTTGGGAGTCGGTTTAATTTTTTGGTAAAAAGTTTTTATTTCAATCTTTTTAGTTGGTCGGTTTTTAATTTACCTAGTTAAAAGAGCCTAAATGTCAACTACTTATAACCTTTTACAAAATATTGCTTTTCCCAATGCTGGGCCGTTAATTTTTGAGGAGTTCTCCTGGTACTTCACCATCAGCTCTACATCACCATATGCATTTGACGAACATAAAGTGCTTAACATCCATATTCAAGTATTCGAATCGCAATCCACGAAATACTTATTATTGAGTAGGTTCGGCGGCCATCTGTGGTCTTCATCATCAGTTCTACTTCCCCAAATGGTATTTTTTGAGAGCAACTGCACAAGTTACTATAAGAAATACCCAAAACGGCATAGGTGTGCCTATATTATTTGAAGAGTTCCCTCGATTTCTCCAGGATCCCATCATCAGATCCTGACTTGGTGATGAATGGTACCAATTTCGAAGTATACCCTTTCAAACAAAAAAAGAATTTTCCAAATCGGTTCAGCCGTCTTCGAGTAATCGGTGATCAAACATAAAAAAAAAAAAGAGAAAAAAAAAAATATACGCGTCGAATTGATAACCTCCTCTTTTGGTCGTCGGTTGAAAAAGGAACGCTGCCAAAATAATTTGTTTAGTCACTTTTCATGCAGTCTGATACATCAAATTTGTCATCAAACATGTCGCTCAACTAAATAATATATGTGTCCCACAAACTGCATTTTATTTTAAGGATGGGAAATCATCCATGCATCCATCATCATGCCTGCCTCCAGATCTGGGCCAAGCGGGAGGGTGTGTCAGACTTTTACTAACTAAAACGCATCCGTATTCCGTCATATGCCCTTCGTGCTTCGAGGCCGCGGTAACTCTTTCGAACAATTCCACAACCTCGGCTGGATAGATGGATAGATATAAATATATACTTTATTGATCAAAGTCGCGGGAAACAGCAAGTGACTAATAAGAGTATATTATAATAACAATATAATTAAGTAAGAGTAAATAATATTGATGTGCATTTAACGAACCTTTGCCATAACAAACCCTGCTGCCTGAAACTAAAAGAGATTTCAGAGCGACGTCATAGGATTGAATAAAATGCAACTATAAAACAAAGTTGGCCATTTATGTCTGTTGGGTTTCCGACAAAGTTGGCGTTTCGGTAGCCTTGTCCCAAGTTTGGCAATACAGATTGCCATGTTTATGAAATAGTGCGTTGTTCGTGAGTAGAAATTTGATGGTTGCTTTATAAATGGACTAATAGTAACGCGCGCCTCCGCTGCTGAGGACTTTATCCCGATAAAAACAAAACCTTCATCTTTTGCAGTCGGGTTAAAAGCCTATATATAATCTTTCTGCTACTTCTATACCAAACAAACAATCTTTTCCGCTTTATAATCCTTACTAATATTATAAATGCGAAAGTAACTCTGTCTGTCTGTGTGTTACGCAATCACGCCTAAACTACTAAACCGATTTAAATGAAATTTGGTACGGACATGGTCTAGAGCCTGAGAAAGGACATAGGCTACTTTTTAATGCGAAAAAAGGGCTGTAAGAGGTCGAAATAGGGGATGAAAGTTTGTATAGAAATTACATAATTTTTAAAGCTACAAGCTTGAAACTTATTTTTTAGACTTTTGATTAGATATTATTAAATACGACATTCGAAGTTTGTAAAAAAAATTACCCTAAAGGAGGTAAAAATAGACGATGAAAGATTTTTGTGATGACGCCGGCAAAAAAACTTACGGAGAATTATTGAAAAAGTGTAAATTAACGCGCGCGAAGCCGCGGGCAAAAGCTAGTATTACAAATAGTATACAATAGTAATAGTATACAATAGTAGTACAAAACATAGGTACTTGAGGGTGGAAAGGTCCGATTGGATGACGTAATTTTGAACAAGAAAGGGTAAACATTACCTTGGGCGTGGTAATACTTACCTATACTTTTATTTTTATTATTATAAAACTGTATATCAAAAAACCTTATCCTATACTTGGAATTTCTCCTTTTATGTATAAATCTTTACAAGAAGTCAGAACCGGAAAAACTAGTTTTGTAGGCGATACAAACAATTGTGCCGTTCGGGAATCAAACTCGCGATACGCAGCGCAGCCCCCGATCGCTCAACCAACGGTATCGTCAATATTCATGATTGTAGGTACCTATACTTCAACATAAACGAAAGATTTCTAAACATTTATAAGAATTTGTCAAGTTATCTAAGTAGTTATGTTATCTGAGTCGTGGACTATTCGATCCGTGGAACGCAAGAAAATAGATGCGTTTGAGATGTGGTGCTGCAGACGTATGCTGCTTATTCCGTGGACGGCCAAAATAACAAACATATTTATCCTAAAACAGCTTGAATTCAAAACCAGACTCTCTACCATCTGCTACCAAAAAGTCTTTAGTTACTTCTGCCATAGCACGCAGAAAAACCAGATAGTCTTGAAAAGCTAGGTAAAATTAAGGGTAAACGATCTCGGGGCAGCTTTCCCATCCTCACTCACTGACCTTCCAGTCACGTCAGCGTTGAAGAAAGCCGAACACAGGAATGGATGGAGAAATTTACGACCGAGGTTACTAAGAATTTTCAAGATGGACACGACCTTCAGTAATGAAGAACGCGACAGAAGATAAGAATTAGAACACAGCGGCATGTTTTAAATTCGACTGTAAAACATACGTAGGTAATTTATTTATAACCATTTCATCAATCTAACTCGCGAGCGAAGACTAAAATCTCCATGAAAGCTTTTCATGTTATTTTTCCTTGGCCATACCCTTACAACGTATAACATCTAACCAGCTCACCTACTCGGCAAAACTAAAACCCACTCCGCCCCCGAACCCTCTAAATAACCCATATTTACTAGCAACCCGGAAAATATTTCAACAAACTATACTATCATTTCAGATCTTTGGCCCACAGAGATTACTAGGTGAAGACGCTATTTGCGGAGCCCATCTTAAGAGAAACTAACACGGTACCATCGAAGTCTCGACCGCACTCAAATCGCTGGATCTTTTATGTATAAGGCCATTTTCACACGTAGCTTAACGTATACCGCGGACAAAGGAGGTCTCACCTCTGAAAAGTTCTTAGTAAAGGTGTTTTTTTAGGAGTGTTTTATGATGCAGTGTTTTGGTGTTCATCTCATACAGTACGTTAACTAACAGAGACCCGTTAACCCGCAATGGTATAGCATCCATACATGCTAAAAAACATATTACCATTCGAAAACAATATGTTTTTTTTTAATATTAAAATATTTACTAAAAATGTTAAATTGATACGTAAAAGAAACACTCTGTACACGCCTACTTGAAGGACGGCAACGTCGCAATTTATTTATAAATGCGTACGCGTGTACAGAGTGTTTCTTTTACGTATCAATTTAACATTTTTAGTGAATACTTTAATATTAAAAAAATAAAAACATTTTGTTTTCGAATGGTAATATTTTTTAGCATGTATGGATGCTATACTATTGCGGGTTAACGGGAACGCCCTCTGTTAGTTAACATACTGTATATATAACAAAGTTTTGATTTAATGTCTCACGCAACGGTTCCTCTAGAATTGTTAGTCTCATCACTGTGAGCGTTTTTAGGGTTCTTATCATACACTTAGTCTTTTCCTAACTATACCTATACTACTAGAAGCCAACCCCAAGGCTTCTAGTCTAACAGCATGTAACAGAGTATTAGTGTTACATATTGAACGACAGCCTTTCTGACATCCACAATCCAGATATAGGGTAATACAATACACATTTTTTTATTAAATTAAAAAAATAATTTTGTTAAAGTAGGCTTATAATTATATTTTACCGCCAAACTTCGCAGTTTGTTGGCGAGAATCGCTCGTAACTTACATTAAACAAAATAGCAATAAACTTACTAACTACTCACATTTATGTTTACATGACATAATTATGCATTTTACAAGTAGGTATTTACAATATTACAACAAACATTCTATTTTATTACACATAATGATATCTAGGCTAAGAAAACATCCGTCGACGACGATAGACCGGCGCCAATTCTGCAATAGAGAGATTGACAATGGCCAGACTAGTGTCATATTTTCAACCTCGTGGCTACTCTTAACGACTAACAAAGACCTGACACAACAGCTTATGATGAAGCATGAAAGAATCTCAGCATGTTATGCTGATACCCTATCTAAGGGCTGACCTCAGTATGCGTTGCTTGACGTTAAAGATCGACCTGCAGCCGTTATCGTTTATTCATGAGCTAATTGTTAATACAAAACAATACAAAATTCGAGCTTTATATAACTCCGAGGCAAAAATGTGACGTAATACTTTCTAGTAAAAATGGTTGGTATATAGTTATAACTTAACTTGAAAACCAACTTGAAAATGATAAAGTGTGTCAGCTACTTACCTGAAACAAAGGAAACAGAATACATTAGTGTTACTTTGTGGTAATTTTGTAAGAGTAATAGTGCGCTATATACAGTTTGTGGCACAGGTTTTAATTAATGAAATAATTGGTGTGGTTTACACGTGATGTGATGTATATTGTGAAGTACAAGGAGAAACAAAAGCTTTTTGAATTCATATTAAATATTCATAAGAGAGCTATAATAGGATATTTTCAAGATATACATTTGTTCAGTAAAATATTATATTGCATGTAGGTTAACATCGACACGCTGAGAGATTCATGTCTTGAAAATTATATAGCGCCTAAATACGAGTATACTATTTAGAAATTTCGTAACTATGTTGATTCGGCATCCAGTCTAAATTATGCATCTGAGTAAAAGTGTCTTACATATAGGGACTGCCTATGTGAACTCCACAATTACAATCGGAATAAAATATTCGTAAGAGAGCTATATAGCTATATGGCATTTGTACATCTTACTATCCATTCTTGTCTCTAGGTTCACTTAATTCGAGTTCATTGGATCTGCCACATTACAATGTTTAACCAACTTCATATATTTTGCGGTTGCTTTAAATAATTGTAGTGCTCAAAACATTAGTAGAAATCTGTAGTTATACCCAAGTTGGCCACAAATACATTCCACTTATGAAAAATATAGAAAATTTCGTAAAAAAATAAATGCTACGCATCATAAGACTGAGATTTTTACAATAACTTTTGGGCTAAGGGACATAAAGCCAGATTTTTTTAAATATAATTTATAAGGCTCGCGTTTGACCATACTCTCACCTTACGAAGAGCGATAATGATAACGATGAAGAATGAAACCCTATTGCTCTTGACTTAAATACCCCCAGTTAGTAACAATCAGGAAATACAGACTCCGGCAGGGAATTACATTATTACACTCCTCAGCTTTACGTACAATAAGATCACTAGTGGTCGCCAGTGGTCGTTTAGCCATAATTAAAATTATTGCTTATTTATTATTATGTACTAATATTAGCTTTCTCCAGTCTTTCTCTGCATAAACTTTAGCTGTGCCAAATTTTAAAGTTTTGGTTTCACGTATAAATTTGTATATACAACGTGTAACGGAAACCCCATATCTATCCAAAAGGACTGAAGACAACATCTGGTATGGAGTCTCTATGCACAGTTGCAGCTCCAAATAAGTGACTCACAGAATTGACGCCACATTGTTGGTTTCGATGTTTCTTGAATACCAATAATAACAAACGTGTCACAGCACTATGAGGGTCATCACTTTCCACTTCACTTTCCAATAAAACGATAATTCTCCTCGTTCTTCTTAATTTGAAAAATTCGGTCTCTGGAGGTATTGAAAGGATATTATTGTATGAAGGTATTGAAATTTCTAATAAGCTCCACACATGTAGACATAGGATTACAAAACCCAGGCCATATCGTTTGTTATCATCCAAAGAAGCCGTGCCCTTGGTATGTATATACCCTTTAAATTACACGTTGTATAGATTACATATTTTCATTCCAACATTATTTTTGATTAAAATGTTTAATTATGAGACCTTTACTAATATGAGGATTTAAAATTTCAATTTCAAAAAAGTGTTGACGTTTTAATTCCCCCCAAGTCAATACAAAAACCTACACTCGCCTAAAGCTAGCGGCACAGAAAACCTACGCTTTAGACTTAAATCCTCCAGTTATTGATTGCCTACGCTGGGATTTCATCAAACTTGAAGGTAGATAATCAATTTCCTCGCTGCCAAAGCCTCAAAGACTGATTGGAAGTGAGTGTCAGAATCCATTGCGACGCAATACTTCTCCAGCGGCTTAGTTCTGCGGCAAGCCTGGAGCGATTACTGATTGTCGATGTTTTGTTCAATTATGATGGTTCGTGTTGTGCAAGATTGTTCCTTATTTAATATTCAGCTGTACCACGACTTCGTTTGCGTGAAAAAAAATATTTACGTTTTCTAAAGTTATTTACGAGGTGTAAATAACTTTAGAGAAATTTTAGAGATTTTTTTATTTAGAAATTACAGACAAGCAATTAAATTTTATTTATTCCGTATATTTGATACAAAGTGATGATGGAATGGACTACAAGAATGGTCATTGTTGCTTACTTTTTTATGAGGTGCATTCACAAATGAATCCGTAGGTACACCCTACTCTCGTAAAGGTGATCAGTGGCGGAGTCCTCTCGCGCCCGATCTTGGTTTAAACCATGGTGCGGGATGAGGGGGAATGGGATTCGATCGGCTCTGCCTAACCGCGGGCTTGGGAGTGGCGAGCAAGGGTAGCTAGCTAACCGTCCGGTAAGGACCAGACCCGAGTCGGCGGTGCTTCGTGTTCCACGCGCAGCTCAATGAGCAATCAGCAAAATTGATGGGTTGGCAAGAATGTTGTAACGAGATACCGTGGCCCCGGAACATAAGGGCAGTTGAAGGATCAGGGTGGGTTTTTAGTCAGTAGAAGTCTGACACTCCCTTCCCCTCCAACCACAGTGGGAGGAGTCGTTAGATGAATTTTTGAAAGTGGCTATCGTACTTCCACTTTGTACTTAGTAATTATACTTAATATGTGTATAGATAGACATTTGGTTAGGATAGGTTAGATTAATGCTCGTTATTACCCATGCAAAATACGATTGAATGATATTTTGAACACAATTGTTGTAATCCGGATTAACAACTGGGGCTTTACAAAAGTGAATGAATTACATTAAATGTTTGATTCGTTTTGAAAAACAACTAGCTTGAAAAGCATATTGGTTGGATCTTATGAATAGTTTTTAGCGGACGGGTTTTCATAAATAGAATATCATTCCTAAATATAACCAAGTGCACGCAGACATAGTTATGGCAAGCCACTACCTAAAATAATATTAAAAAGATTAAGCAAACGTTTTCTGATCATCAGATCATCGGTCGCGGCATGCTACAAAGGAGATGGCGCGATGAACTGAATGGGTTCCGTGGGAAGGAGGATGCACGGGCTCGATAGAAATGGAAAGAGTAGAGGGAGGCCTTTGCCCAAGAGTGGGGCAGAACGGGCTATTAAAAAAACTTGCAATACACCAATAAAAATCAACCATATGCAATCGCCGCGGATTAGCGGTACGCTTAGGCAGTTGTCATACCACCAGCGAGTAACGAGTAGCGAGTAAAGTTAGCATATGAAAACAAGTTGGAGAGCAGCGAGCAGCGAGTGTGTAGTTCTGATAGTTTTGTCACTTGGATATCATCTGGCTAGTCTGTCCTTGTGACTTCTCACCGCCAAGCGAGCATAGTATATTTGATAGGTCTTGTTGCTCAGCGACAAACTAATGGAGTGAGCCCTCACAGCTATATAGTAAATACATGCATCTCTTTTGTTTACACATAATGTTATATTTAATTAACGTTGGTCACTTCCTCGCCAGCAGTGAGACAGCTTCCTTAATCCGATTCTTATCGTCGTAGTCCATAATAAAATAGCAAGCTAACTGTACACTAACACGGAACCCATCTGAATCGATCCTTACATAAAAACATTTGCATATAACAAACTTTTTAAGGGTTACAAGAAACGAACGTTTCATTTTATAGGATTGTTTTGAGACAAAGAAACTTTGCAGACTTTTTGTTGCGCCCGGTTTAATTTCCGCCCAAATACGAGGAAATAGAATTGAAAGGAAGGATTTATAATGAAAAAGTTGAGTGAAATTAGGTATGGTTTTAACTCTTTGCGCCTGTTGTGGTTTGTAAGATTGAGCTCCGCTTTGTACTGGATTATTGTAAAGCCTCGTTATTTAGTAGATTAAATAGAATTTAATCGTTGTTGTTTTTCTAAGAATAGAGACCGGAATCTTTTTTATCTACAAATTATTTTTATGAGCCAATGGACGTATTAAAATATTCGATCGTGTAAATAGTCTATTCGGAATAAAACAAAGTAAATCCGAACACTAATTCTCGTTTAAATATCATAATCAGGCTGTAACGATCCCATGGCTAGACATAGGCCTCTTCTCTTAGAGCAGGAGAGTGGACTTAACAATAGGATATGAAAAAGAAAATTTAAAAGTACATCTTGTATGTGTAACCTATTAAGTATATGAATTTATGTGGTAACTTTGTGTGCGATTCATTGCCCACAGTAAAACCGCTAAACTGATTTTGTGGGGAACTGTATTAGTTTTTAGTTTGTGTATGTAGTAAATAAACATGATTTTTTTAACGTTGTAAACGTTGGTTATTGATGTAAATAATAATCTCTAATAATAATAGTAATCTATTTTTTGTTTGTCAATATTTATGTTTATATTTTAAAGTGCATAGTTTAAAGTGCATGCTACTAACCTTTTTGAGTTACAGTCAAAAAATAAATATTCCATACTGTTTATATTTGTTCGTAGTTTAGTTTAAAAGTTATAAATATATTTTATGAAAGAAAATAATTCCACTTAAGAAGACATCGAACACATCATCGCTTAACATCCGGTGAGATTATGGTCAAACAATAAAAAAAAAATTAAAACAAAAGATTAAAAAGCTCAGTAAAGTTTCTCTGATTTTATTTCAACAGCAGCGGGAAATCGAATGCCATGCTTGATATGCCACGGGAGACATTTCACCATAGCGTAACGGGTATAAAGATAAGAGTAAATTGCGCATAAGCGGTGACAGATTGCCAGCTTATCCCTTGCAGCACTACAACAATTCATTTTGCTTGGCTGACTGATATATACCGGTATACTTTCACCTAGCGTGAGATTGTTAAATAGCCCAGATAAGCGTGTAAAATAATGTGATTGCTTGTCAAATTGGGTTGATTAACTTTATATAGAAAATATAAGAAAGGAAAAAATATTATTTGAGACTTCTAACGATTTAACATAAATAACCGTGTAACCAGTTAGTTGTGGCTAAAACCATGACACGCTGACACGGACACTGGTATAAGTTATAAAACTGTAAAAATGTGTGTATTCGTTTGTTAATATTCTTTATCCAAAAATGCTTGCCATCTAATTTTCATACTTTAGTCGGTTTTTCGTGGTCCTTATCTGCACCACTATTAAAACGCCGAAACAGTCATTAAAAAGTATTTTGCGATCCATATTGACCATAAGCTGCTTGAAGAATTCGGTATGAATGTATGATTCATCGGCAGTTTTTTTCAAAGATGAATGCTGTCCGCGAATGCACTTTGTTTGGTTGAATTTTATACATTTTGAAATCAGCGACACATCACTATGTGTTTTTAATATACCTATCACTGAAATACAAGAAATTTTTTTTATTTAAAATGTGACTAGCAGGCGGGACCCAACTGAACATAAAATTATAATAAAAAAAAAATAACAAAAAATAGAACTGAACGGAGAAATCGGTGAACATATGTATATAAAAAGTATACATACAGCCGAACATAGTACCTCCTTTTTGAAGTCTCTAAAAATGGCATAAGAGTTTAACCCTTATTATTTTTCTTTGTGATACAAACTGCATTGCTGCAGCATAATATGTTATCTAAAATTCGCATTTCATACTTGGATACTTGGACTAGTAAAAAAATGTCAGGTAAACAGGTAAAATGTTTAGATTGCCTCTTTGAGATGTTTTATTCAAAATAGGTAGGTACAAAACAAAGTATGTGTTCATGAACATTTAAGGGCTCACATGACAACAGTGGAACATCTAACGATTGTACTGGAGTTTCTCTAACATTATAACTTTTATCAGGATTGATCTGAGATATCAGTAACTGACATGATAAAGTGGCCAAGTTTCTTTGATTGCAGTAATGTTCCAGGAAACTCGTTCCAAATATAGAAATGTAACAAAAAGAGCAGATTAACGTGATTTATTATAGGACTTATCTAGTGAAAATGGTGTTCGTAAACAAATTTTTTGAAAGACTTTGTTTAAAAATATATTTATTGGTGCGTACATCAGTAGGTTACCTAATTAATAATTTTACATCTGCTAAATCTAGTCGGATTTAGCAGATGTAAAATTATTAAATAGGTACATACATAGTTCCAAAAACATAATAAACTTTAAACGGTTGTCATCGCATTATGCAAGCAGCGCACACAGATACGATGCATTGTAATGTACATATTAAGATGAATATATAATAGGTATATTACGAAAATCCTAAAAGAAATATAATTATGGTCGTATAGATCATCCTGTACGATCGTTAAATAAGGCTCAGTTGAATGCAACCCTTGCAGGATTTTTTAACGAAATTCCACGGCCTTGGAACTCGAGGGTAACTGATGGAACAGGAAGGGCTTTTAGTCAGTAGATGTCACACTCCCTTCCGCTCCATCCAGAGCGAGGGAAATCATTCGATGATTTTCTCACCGGTAAAAAGGCTCAGTTGAATGGTAAATATTCATTTCTTTATTATGGCCCAAATGGAACCCATTGACTACATATTATACAACGTATAACGGAAACCCCATATCAGTCCAAAAGGGCTGAAGACAACATCTGGTAGTCTCTGTGCCCAGTTTCAGCACAAAATAAGTAACTCAAAGAATTGATACGAAATTATCGGTTTCATATGTTTCTTGAATATCAATCATAACAAACGTGTCACAGCACTACGAGGGTCAATAACTTTCCACGTCACTTGCCTATAACACGATAATTCTCTTCAATCTTCTTAATTTGAAAAATTCAGTCTCTAGTATCAATGTATTGAAATTTCTAATTAGTTCCACACATGAAGACATAGGATTACCAAACCCTTGTCATATCGTTTGTTATCATCCAAAGAAGCCGTGCACTTGGTATGTATATACCCTTTAAATTACACGTTGTAGAATGAAAGAAGAGATAGATATATCCACTAAACAATCACACGTCTTAGAATTTTCAGTCCTACGAAATGCCTGTTGCGTCATGACATTTATAATCCCAGTTTTGAGAGCAGTAATGATGTTATAAATTACAAAAAATAATTTACCTGCTTGGATTCGAAAGCACGGTCTATTATTGAGTCAGAACTGCATCCATTGAGCCACCACCACCAGTGCTTTCGGATTCAATATAACCATATAGTTAAGTTAGCAGTAATTGAAGTGTGTTTCAATTCTTGGTGTACAATAAAGTATTTTCTATCTCAAACTCAAAATGTTTTATTTCACATAGGCCTACTAGGCACATACAAAACATCAGCAGTTAGGGCACGGTTCGAAATTGGTCGTTTTCTATGGAGAACAAACTCCACAGTTACTCTTTTCAAATCAAAATAATATTTTTACAATGTATCCATAATACAGGTTAATTAGGTATGAGAGGACTGTATAGCCCAATTAATACAATAGAATTACAACTAAAAAATTGTAAAACAAATCTAAGAGTCTAGTCGAGTGTTCTCATTCACAAAAAAGCTTTATATTATCTATACTTATAATAAATCTGTAGAGAGGTCAATTCTGTACATGAAATATATTTCCAAAATAACTATCAGGGGGTGATTAAGGATCGATACTCATGCCAAAAAAGCAATCAGTTAAATTTTTGTCTGTCTGTCTGTCTGTCTGTCTGTCTGTCTGTCTGTCTGTATAACCGTTATAGAAACAAAAACTACTCGACGGATTTTAACGAAACTTGGTACAATTATTTTTCATACTCCTGAGCGGGTTATAGTATACTTTTCATCACGCTACAATCAATAGGAGCAGAGCAGTGAAGGGAAATGTTGGGAAAACGGGAGAAGTTACTCCATTTTTTAAGCTTCCGTCGCGTGTGCAACCTTAATGGTTAAAGCTACACAAATCATTTCATGACGGAAATGTTCTCCTTAAAATTATATAAAAAATATCCCACGACAGCATATGTCTAACTTTTATGGTTGACTCACAATAACACGTGTAACTCCCGATAGCTTAGCAGTTCGAAGCTTTCTGATTATAATATTTGTCTACTCTTACGTTTATAACACTCTCAGTCACCCCTAATTGAAAAAGTTAACATTATTAACTATTCCATAAAAAAATTGGCCAAGTGCGAGTCAGACTCGCCCATGAAGGGTTCCGTAGTAACTATAATACATTATGCAAATTTATTTGACGAAAAAAAAAAACCTTACAAATTTCTTAAAACTAGCTTATTTACATTTTTTACAACAGCGCCAAATAAATTTGTTTTGAAAAAAAAAACCTTACAAATTTCTTAAAACTGGCTTTTTTACATTTTTTACAACTGCGCCGAATAAATTTATTTTTCATAGTGTTTGTATGAATTACAAAGTTATATTTGCGGTTTTATAAAATATGCTGTATCTCAAAAAATGCTGAACTGATTTCGTTCAAACTAATTTTGGTTGAATGTTTATATTAAGATCTACAGACATATATTTTTTTTAGATTTTTCACTCCATTATTATAGAAGTTAGAGGTTGTGTCCGCCACATACACATTTTACCACTTTGGAAGCTTATATCTTTTAAACGATTGACTTTATGGAAAAGTGGTTTTAGAAACCCCGATGTCGTTTTTAAAGAACTGTCTATAGATACCACACATGCATCGATTTCATGAAAAAAAAATATTTTCAGGTTTAGTTCCATGTATGGGGAGCCCCCCTTTATTTTAAATATTTTTTAATTTTTTTCTCAAATTCGGAAAGCGGTTCACAGAATACATCTACCTAACAAGTTTCACATGTATAGTCCTAATAGTTTCGGAATAAAATTGCTGTGACATACGGACGGACGGACAGACAGACAGACAGACAGACGGACAGACATATCGAAACTATAAAGATTCAGTTTTTTGCCATTTGGCTACGAAACCGTAAAAAGAATCATATAAATCGGTATAGAAACACCAAAGTTATACATGAAATACGCTTATAATAATAAGCCATCGCGCGTGAATACTGAATCATGCTATAAGGATTATTTTTGAGAATCGGTCGCCGCGTCTCGCGGTCGAAGCGTTCTCTAGGTACTTAAGCCTCATGTGAACGTGATCTAAACAATATTACCAATACATTAACTTACGCTGACGGAGTCGCGGGCACAGCTATATTGTATCATTACGCTAAGGCCAATAGGAGCGGAGCGCCAATGAAGAATGCTTCAAAATCGGGGTTAAATTTAACGTCAGCCCAAAGTAACTATTCCACGCGGACGAAGTCGCGGGCAAAAGCTAGTATTAAAATAAACTTGAGAAGCGACAACATTAGACTTCAATAATGAAGGATAAATTAATAATAAAAATGGAACAAAAAGAAAATCTGTCGAATCGGATGGATTATCGTAGGAAAAAAATAAAAAGACACACTCATGAAAGTGTAGTTGTTAATACACTAGTCGATAACGTAATTACAATAAGCCAGAGAAGCCACATGTGCAGAAGGAAGGAATCATCGCCAAGCACGTAGTCCCGAATCTTATAATACGCCTTTTTGATAAGGACATGTTTGACGGGGGTTTTAAATTTTCCCTCGCTAAGTTCTGTAACAGACTTTGGCAACTTGTTATAAAAGCGTATGCTATTTATATTTTTAATATAGAGGAATGACTTGCTTGTCTTGGCTAATCTCCATTTAGGTTTAACAATTTCATGTTTGTTGCGTGTATTTATTGTGTGAATATCCCTTCTAATTTTATAAAGTCCTAAGTTTTTGCGTACATATAATATGCTTTCTAATATATAAAGTGAAGGCAGAGTCAGTAAATCGACCTCTTTAAAAATATTTCGAAGGGACTCGCGAGGACCCATTTTATATATTACCCGGATTGCCCCCTTTTGCAGTATTAAAATTAAATCTATGTCAGATGCGGGTCCCCACAGTAATACACCATAAGACATGATACTGTGGAAATAAGCAAAATAAACTAATCGACCTGTCGCTACACCAGTTAATTGCCTTATTTTTCTTACTGCATATGCAGCTGAGCTTAATCTACTAGAAAGAGTCCTAATATGATCACCCCACTGTAACTTTGAATCTATCTATCTATAACAAACCCAAACGTAAATAAACAAAATGCCAAAATATAACATCGCGATTCCTAACAACCATTCATCTTCGTTGCGAAATCCCGAACATACAGCAACGAGTCTTATTCATATTACAAAGAACACAAACCCAATTAGGTTCGAATAATATTACAGGTGAAGTATTCCTTGTTAATAAAAGGCTTTCATATACGTGAGGAGAGAGGGGCAATTGGCTTTGTGAGTGAAAAGTATAGCATTCAGAAAATAACTACTTACAGTTTAAAAATACTTTGAACTTGGCAATAACACTATGTCATTTTCAATAATATGAGGTTTATGAGAAATGAGGAATAGTATAAGAAGTTGGCACAATATTTATCCCACATGATGTAATATATGTAAATATATAATATATTTTCCTTGGAAGATGGGTAGGCCTTTAGTGTGGGACGCAACTTGTGTCGATACTGTCGCGCCATCCCATCTTCCCAGTTCATCATGTTGTGCTGGCGCTCCCACTGCGGCTGCGGAAAACCTCAAGCGGCGTAAATATAATCATCTCAGTGATAACTATATTTTCGAGCCTTTTGGGGTCGAAGCTCTCAGACCATGGGGCCCGTGTGCTCACAGCCTTTTTAAAGACATATCGAAAAGACTCGTTGACGCTTCCCGCGACCCAAGGGCTGGCTATTTCTTTGGTTAACGGCTAAGCATTGCCATACAACGAGGCAATGCCGCCAGTATCTTGGGTACGATGCCAGCCGACTGTATTGGCAAAGCTATCTTCAAAAATCAACTTTGAACGGCCATAGCATACATCACACATGATACATATTCACCTAATAAAAAACGAAAACCTAATGCGAAACAATTTATCAATACGTTATCTATACGTTTTTGATCGAAAAAGACAATTTTCTTCGACGATAGCCCGACTATAAATATAACGGGCCACATATATCTCTAGACTGAACTGCGATTGAACGACACTGCTCCTATGATTTATAGACACGCGAACCGTTTTGTGATTCCTTTGTCCTTTTTTAAACAAGTTTAGTTAACTGTAAACACGCGATTTTTACTACTGAAAGCCATTGTAGCGGTTTACTTATTATGGAATCAAAATGCGGTGAAAAAATTAGAAGGAGTTTTTTGAAGTATTCATTAGTAACTCGGACGATAAGTGCCTTTTCACACGCTCCGGTTAGTCTGTGCCCGGTACCCGGTTTCAAATGTGTGTCACCGGTATTTGTCACCGGGTACTTTAGGCCCTCTTATCCGGCAAGCAGAACATTGAAAAGGAGCGTAAAGTAATTTTAAAGTAAAGGAGGAGGTTCTTAATTTGCCTGTATATACATATGTATTATTCTGTATGTCCAATTTTAACGTCTTTTTTGGGAAATCGTTTATTTCTACAGCCTGATATGTGTAATTGTAACTGAATGTCATCTAGATATTATAAACTAGCTGTGCCTGCGACTTCGTCCGCGCGGAATAGTGACTTTCGGCAGCATTTTTAATTTTTTAGGCTAATTATTTTGAAAATAAAACTCATGTATACTTTGAATGTCGTATTTATTAATATCTAATCAAAAGTCTAAAAAATAAGTTTCAAGCTTCTAGCTTTAAAAATGTCGTAATTTCCATACAAACTTTATACCCCTATTTCAACCCCTTAGAGCCTATTTTCTCATTAAAAAGCAGTCTATGTCCTTTCTCAGGCTTTAAACTATGTCCGTACCAAATTTCATCTAAATTGGTTGAGTAGTTTAGGCGTGATTGCGTAACACACAGACAGACAGAGTTACTTTCGCATTTATAATATTAGTAAGATTGTTTTGTAAAAAAGCAATTTTAAGAAGCAACCCTTAATTTTTATGACATGATTCAATAATGATTGTATTCCATTCAGTTCATGAAATCACAACCCTCAGGACATTAGGGTTATCCTGATTGAACCCCTCTTACTCTATAACCAATAATTTAACGCTCCCCTTTTTTAAAAACAACTTGAATTTTAAGATGCTATGGGCCTTCTCCGCGTTTATGCGCCATGACTGAAGGGTCGAGGGGCATGTTTTTGTTGAGTCATGGGTTTGATTCCTGTATGAGGCTGCAAATAGTTGTTTCAGGAATATGGAAAGTAGGAACTTCCCAAGATTAACTAGCAAAATATATAATGCGTAATAATAATAAAGCGGTTGAAAAAAGTGGTCGGGATCAAAGGTACTCTTTTTCTTTCAGTAACGTATTAAGTATATTAATGTAGGTGGTCACTTTGCATGCGACTGTCACACACCACAGTCAAACCGTCAAACCGGTTAAATGTCTTTTTTTTAATTTGTATATACAGTCAATAAATAAATATGATGATTATTGTGGAACGCAGCGAGATAATTCGTAAACGTTCTATTCTTTTGACACTCAGAATTCTGCGCAGCAAGAACGCTTATACAGTGATTGATCAGGTCTAAAAACTATAGACATGAAGGATCCCGATAACAATATCTCAGTTCTAGTAACGCAAAATCTTTCAATACCTAAAACACTACGTAGACGTAATACTTAGTATGGCTGCTGAAATTTCTTTCAAGCTTAGAACACGGTACTAAAGTAAAAACAAAGAACAAACAAAATACAAGAAAAAAAATGTACAAAATTCACCTCGTTGAACCAGTCAAACTATCACCGATAACCAGAAAACTTGGTTAGCGCTCCCTCGCTCCCAACGCTGCTCTAACATCGCCTATTGCGTTTTATTCAAATTTCGTGTATCGCCGCTTCGTAATGGGCAATCGGTTGCCGAAATACTCGTCTTACCAAAGCTTTGGTGTTAAATCGTGCGTTTCGGGTTTAAGAAACGATTTCACATTGCAATCTTTTAGCTATTTCAATGTCTGGCTTATTTTGGTTTGGGTTAGAGGTCGAAGGGTGGCATGCTAATTTTTTTGGGAATGGAAAAAGGATCGCATTAGCTGATTGGGTTATGATGAGGCGGTTGGGGCTGATCATGGATTATTTTTGGGGTATGTGGGTTTAAAAAATATACAATTTGTTGGGCTGTTTTCCTGGTTGCAGACTTTGTTAATGCAGTAAAGTGGAAAAGGCTCACCACTGCTTCGTATAATGAAGATATTACATTTTCCGATGATTATGAAAAAGTTCGACGTCTATGTAGTAGATTTTAGTCATAATAAAATATTTATTAATAGGTAGTTCAAAAACTTATCCACTATAACATATTTATACATAACAACGTACGTTAAAGTAAGGGCATTTTGGATTTGTCACTTCAAGCAGAACATACCCATCACTTTCATAATTTATTAAAACTAACATTTCTTATGAATAAATAAGTAGGTAATTAAAAAATATAGTACCATAGTACCTAATTGTAAACTAAAATGTTTCATTCTATAGTTACATACCACAGATACTAAACCCTCGATGGTTTAGGTGGTATGTTTAAGTTTGTAACAATTGTATTCGCATGTTTTAAATAATAAACGATAAAAAATATACGATATAATGTAGTTTTTTTATTAACAGCAAGTTCTTATAGTATCTATACTAATATTAAAATACGAAAGTTTGGATGTTTGGATGGATGAATGTATAGATTGATGTTTGTTATTCAATCACGCCAAAACTACTGAACGGATCTGAATGAAATTTGGTAAGTAGATAGTTGACATCTCGAAATGACAGGTATTTTTATTCCGGAATTCCCATGAGATCGGAATTTGCTCGGGAACGAACGAAGTCACGAAGTCACCTTCCCATGCAAACGAAGTCGCGGGCAGAAGTTAGTGTATAACTGAAAAGCAGTGCAAGTCAGAGACAACCAGAGTGCATAAAGCGAAAAATCTCCGGGACAAAACTGACTACGATTTTAAAAGGACATACTTAAGTAAAAATCAGTAAAGCCCGATTTACACTTCAACAAGTACAATAGCGAGTTAACTTGCGTCATTGGCGAATTAAGTTGTTAATGTACTACTACTTAACTCGCTTTTGCCGTTCAAACTACAATAACAACTTAACTCGCCGATGACGCAAGTTAACTCGCTACTGTACTTGTTGAAGTGTAAATCGGGCTTTAAAGCAGGCAAAGCAGTCGGTTACAGCTAGGGTTGCCATCCGTCCGGGTTTTACCGGATTTGTCCTAGTTTAGAGAACGATTGATTCGAATGATTTCCCAATAAGTGTCCAGGTTAAACCCGGACACACATTGGTCTTACGGGTACAAAAAGCACGATCTCTATTATTATTTTCGTATGGCATTTCTTCTCTTTGTTTATGTTACGTTGATTAAATGAAAAGGAAGAGACTGTTATTAAAAAAATTCTAAGGCTCTACAATATTATCAATTTATCAGTAAATAAAAACGATAATTAAACATCGTTGTTTTTAGTTTCAAGTTAAAAAATGTATTTTTCTACGGTGTCCGGGGAAAAACTGTGATTTTACTCAAATGGCCGGGGTTTATAAGTCTTTGTCTGGGGCCGGC
Source organism: Tholera decimalis (assembly GCA_943138885.2). Classification (NCBI taxonomy): domain Eukaryota; kingdom Metazoa; phylum Arthropoda; class Insecta; order Lepidoptera; family Noctuidae; genus Tholera; species Tholera decimalis. The sequence continues at coordinate 8,981,748 of OW964552.2, read as the reverse complement.
AAATTTGGTGATGGCAGCCCTAGTTAAAGCTCAATCGGATGGTATTCAGCCACATTTCGGTCGAGCTAGATGTTATTCAGGCCAGTAAACCTGCGATGCCTAACTGTATTACTATTTCAGGGGACGCATTTTGAGGCCCGATCAAATCTCGACAAATAGATGCATATTTTGCACAAATTCTCAAAATATATCTATAGTAATATATGCTAATATCTATGCTTATAAAGAGGTAATGTTTAAGAGAGAGATTGTATGTAGGAAAACTTTTTTTTCCATTTTCTTTGAAACCACTCATGTGATTATAAAAAACCTTTCACCAGTACCTTACTACTTACTACTATTTAAAAAAATATCTTTTCACGCAAGTGAATCCGTGTGCTGAAGCTAGTTGGATATAATTCTAGCTTTCATTATTTAATGTCGTTGCCAGTTTTAAAGTTGTTCAGATCATTAATGGACTTATTTCAACGTAAATTCGATAAAGTTCTTTGTTTATGTCCAACCGGTTTATCAAATAAAATAATATACCTACTTTTAAAAAACCTACGATGTTAGAGTTTCTCTTGGTCATTAAATACACGAATATAAATAGTAAAAGTAGCCCACACAATCTCTTGATAGCAACATGTTGTATTAAATTAGTGGGAGTTTCTGATTGACAAATAAATTACTTAGGGAAATAAAATTGAAAACATATTTATAATTGGTCTGGTATTTAATTTTGTTTTTGTGTCTGTATTTAGTTACTTATTCGCGTGGGTAGATTTTAATCTCAACAATATCTGATTTCATTTCGAAGCTAACCCACGCATAGAAAATATCGTAGGTACGCGTGGACCGTTTTATTTAGCTATATCTCATTAAAGTAGGTTGCTAATTACATTATTTGTTTTTGGCACTCATAACACAAGTTTACTCTTAGCTTGAGTGCCAGAGGTTATTAACCGAGCAAAATGTTTCAATTTTTCTAATATTGTGTCTTAGCGGCAAAATACTTTTGTAAAAATTGTAAATTTGGAAATAAAAAAAAAAAATATTATTATTATATTTTTGTTCATATTTGCTTCTCTTTTTAGAGAGTACATACATCTAAACACACGGGCCGGGGCCAAGTGTGTAAAGGGAAATGATTAAATTGAGAATGTGGATGTCAGGGTAGAGGAAGTCAGAAACTTTCTAGTGATGCGACAAGTATTGAGTATGGTGGCTTTCTGGAGCGTGTATAGTGTATGAGAAGGCATTTGAAGAGTATTCAGACTTTGTGTGAGAGCTTTTGGTACTACACCAGTGGATGAGAGTACTATAGGGACGATATGAACAGTATTATTATATTATTATTTAACTTTGTTTTTGGACGGATGAACCTCTTCCCAGACTTTTTGGAACCTGATCATTTTCGCAATTATGATTCCAATGTGAGAAAACAACAGTGCTATTTGTTTTATATAGCGCCGTCTTTCCTTATCACTGTAGAAATAATTATAAGGCCAACAATAGCAACCTATGTCGATCGTTATTTGTCAATTTAGATATTAAATAAAGATTTATAAATAATAAAGATCGCTATAACCTGGGAGCCTTTAAGTCAAGATTGAATAGGTTACTTCTAGGCAAGCGTGCTCTATCTTCGACCACATCATGGCTTACCATCAGGTGAGATGGTGGTTAAACGCGAGCCTATTCTGAATAAAACAAAAAAAAAAAACTTAGGCTAGATTACATTTCAGTGTACATGGCACATGGCACGGGAATTAAATGTATCTTGTGTGTAAATGTACATTATGGGTTGAGTAATTATTTCCCAGATAGTCTACAGAATAACCTTTACTTAGAAAATACAATTTAATTATGTCAATCAATCAAACCGCCTTTTTCCAGCTCTTTGAGGGTCAGTTTTCAGTCTAACAGAATGCAGCTCATCTATTTTACACTAACTTCTGCCCGTTACTTCGCTCGCGTAAAAACTTTATTTTTCAGCAAATTTCAGTCTAATATATCTTTGTAAAAAATAAAATCAGTTAAGTGTTTTACTCACTAAAGTCAGACAGACAAACTGCCTTTCGCATTTACAATATTAATTAGTAAGGATGGAGCAATTGGCTATCAGAGATCTACAATCCAGAAACTGTGTGTCTTGATAATTATTTTTCTTCTGACTGTCAAAGATGTGTAGATAAAAGACGTGCACATCGTTTTAATATGGTTTTCGAGCCACGGAAGTGTTCCGGTATGGAATGCTTTACTTAACCTGGGGTAAACCAGTAGGATGCAAAACATGCTCTTGATATATCAGGCAAGGAAATCTCCACATATTGTTTTCATATCGTTTCGCTGTCGATCTCAGGATCTGCACCATATCGAATTCCGTCTACCTATTTGTGTCGGGTTCTACGCCAGAGGATTACGTGGCCAATTTGATACGCGGTCCAGATCAGCACTGCAATGGTTTATGAACTCATACGTAATTAACTGTATTTCAAGTTTAGAAGGCAAGAGTTTTTCACTGACCTTTCGACTCCTTCGAAGTCTGTTATTTATTTTTGGCATGGTAATAATTGTCACAATAATACTATAAATATCTTTATTTACCTATGTAATAGATAACATTGAATTATACCATTTCCTTCCGAAAAAAATAAAAAAAAAACATGCGAGCGTGTTGTGTTTACTGCGTAATATTGTTATTGTACACTTAGCCTAAACAACTGCCGCATTTATTAGTGTAACAATAATACGTAAACCGAATAAATGATTAAAGCAAATGTTAACAAAATATTATTTAAATTAGGTATGTTTGTACTTACAACTTTATCTTACGTTACGGATTCTTTTGACCGACAACGGCGAAGTAAAATGTAGGGTTTTCATTTTGAACAGTATGCATGAATTTATGTGACTATGTTCATATGATAAGAAGTTATCAAAGAATCTCACAACTTGTAAACTTCTTATCATAGTTGGTAATTGAGGTATCATGAGTGCATTTTTATAAATACCCAGACCCAGAGCAACTATTTGGAAGTGATTCTAATATTTGTTCCGGTGCGGGAATCAAATTTATGACTCGCAACGCAGTAGCCATTTGCTCAACCAATATCAAAGATCATTTATCTACCATCCCGTAAGTTTATATATATATTTTATATTGATAGATACATATACAACGTGTAACGGAAACCCCATATCTGTCTAAAAGGGCTGAAGACAACATCTGGTATGGAGTCTCTATGGACAGTTTCAGCTCAAAATAACTGACTCAAAGAATTGATACCAAATTATCGGTTTCATATATTTCTTGAATACCAATCATAACAAACGTGTCACAGCACTACGAGGGTCAATAACTTTCCACGTCACTTGCCAATAACACGATAATTCTCTTCGTTCTTCTAATTATAAAAATTCGGTCTCTGGTATCAGTGTATTGGTATTTGTAATAAGTTCTACACACGTAGACTTAAGATTACAAAACCCTTACAATATCGTTTGTTATCATCAAAAGAAGCCATGCACTTGGTATATATATACCCTTTAAAATACACGTTGTATATTATATTTTTGTTTACAACGTGTAACGGAAAGGGTATATACATACCAAGGGCACGGCTTCTTTGGATAATATCAAACGATACTGGAAGGGTTTCAACTCAAAATATAAATACTCTGAAAATTGACACCAAATTTGCGGTTTCGTAAGTTTTTTAAATTGAAATCATAACAATCGTGTCACCGCACTACGTAGGTCAATAAATTTCCACGTTACTTGCAAATATCACGATAAATCTCTTCCGTAATTCTGTGCGCCTAGTACTGTATCTGGTATCAATGTATTAAAAATTCTCATTACTACCGAACATGTAGAGATAGGATTAAAAAACCCTTCCAATATCGTTTGATATCACCCAAAGAAGTCGTGCCCTTGGCATGTATATACCCTTTCCGTTACACGTTGTATAGTTTAAATAATATAAGTAAGTATAAGTAAGTATTTATATATATATAATTATAAGTAAGTATTTATATAAATATGTATTCAACTTCTATGTATCTATATGTATGTTTATTGTATCTTAATAATTTATGTTATTAGTTAAATATGTTTTAATTTACGCAATTAGTATTTATACACACTGTGTCTATTATCTCTTCATCAACTCTCCCGTCGCAGGTCTGCTGGAAGAAATTTCTCTTGAAATAAGCAGCACCTCTGTGCTCTTTTTTCTGTATTTGTGTTTTTCTTTTTAATTTTCATGTGTGTACATAAATAAATAACAAATTAAATAGGTGCATACTACGTGGGTTGTGTGACGTCCAATAATGGGTAGTTCCATTTTATTTTAACACTAACATTAATTTGTAAGTTTCTGTTTACTAACAATTTTATGGATTCTTTTGTCATTTGAAAAAAAAGTAAACAAAATAACCACCGCACTAGCCGTGTCGTCAAAATGTATGAATGTTGTATAGTATCGTCGTTATATTTAAAATATATTATTACGTGAAAATTTTTGATTTGAATATAGGTAACTCGTAAATGGAGCTTTCATGACGACACCAACAAAATAAGCAGCTAGAATCTTCTTTGTTATGCAAGTATTAGTAATGTTGCCAACGTAAGCTGGGTATGCTAATAATTTGCCAGGAGCTCTTTGAATGTGACAGCATAATTTGTATGAGGCAACACTGGTGGCGGTAATGTGTTTGTTACACTTCTGGGATGCAACACTCCTTTGAGGTATGTTTTAATATTATATTAGCTTGAGCCCGCGGCTTTATTCGTATAAAAACTTTTCAGAGATAAAATGTAGCTCATGTCACACTGGGCATGCGGGCAGCGAGTAAAGGGCAACTCGCTGTCCGACCATGGACCATGCCCGGGTCGACGGCACGTGTTGTTCCACGCGCGCCTCAAAGAGCGTCAACAACATGATGAGGCCCCCCCTGTAGAGGGCCGAAGCCTGCCGGGGTTGTGGGACTTATCCCATTACCGTGACCCCGGAACGTAAAGGGCTATTGAAGGAACACCGTGGATTTTAGTCAGTACAAGTCTGACAGTCCCTCCGGCCCTGCCCGGGGTGGGAGGACTTATTTGATGATTTTACGACGTAAAAAAAAAAGCTCATGTCACTCTCAAACTTTTTACCTATCCAGGTTTTAAATAAATAACGTTTTAAATAAATAGATTGACTTGGCAATCGCAAAAACAATCTAATTTAAGTATGTATTACTTGTGAGATATATTGTGTTTTCATGCGATGGCCGAGTCAATCTATTTATTTAAAACGTTAAAGATTTTTAATATTGATATGGTCACTGCAAGATGTTGTTAGGTTAGATAATTACGTAATAACTAAAGACAGAAGGTCCCTTAAGTAGGGACTGAATAATCGCATAGCCGACTTGCTATTACATGGATCTCACAACTTTTTACGGTAGAAGAACTGAGTTGCGAGACTTGGTTTTTTTGACAAGTATTGTTTTTCATGATATCCTTATTTTATTCTAAAGGCAAAGTTGAAAATATCTACAAAATATTACACAAAAAACATAAAGAAAAGCCGACACGTAAAAAAACAACAATTTACCTTCAAAATTTATCCTACAAGCTTCTGTTTTCATTCTAAACTTTGAAAAATGCAAACTCCATCGGCTATTCTTTTGAAATACCGACAAAAGATACGTGGCTTGTATGTATTCATAGGAGCATTACAATTCGACGAAAACAGTATCAAAGGAACTACGTAAACGAACTATGGAAAGTTTTGAAAACGAACTTAGCCCTTGAACGAACTAGAAACTTATAAAAATGGCGCAATTTTCCACAGTCGAAATTTCAGACTACATTTTCATTCTCCTTGTCAGGATTGCAGATGGGTTTTGGCATGTTAATTTGCTGAAATTTTGAGTTTTGGACATTAGATACTTTATCATAATCAGATCCACTGCTATATTACCTACTAGAAACTTGGCAATGGGAGCGTAATTTTGTTAGATTTACGACGTGAATGTGTAAAATACATGGTTAGATAACGTGGTGCATTGTTACATTTTTGTCTGTATGTGACATGGTATGTGGTTAGGTTGTTACAACGTGCAACGGTGTGGTTTGGGAGTTGATTGCCTTCAAGTCAAAGTTTCAGCTCATCAAGAATATTAGGTAATATAATAAAAAATAATATTCTTTCTTCTAAACAGAAGTAAAATGGATAATATAGAAAACAACGAAATTATACGACTAGTTACGGAAGTCTAAGAACGATTAATATTAAATATAATCACTGGAAGTTTTTGGAATTCCCTAATAGGTACACTGAAGTAATGAAATTGAAATACGGTGATCTTAAAAATGTTCTTAGTTTTATTCAACGTTTAGTTTATTACAAGAGGGCTTGTTAGGCTGTTCTTATTATGGAGCCTTGTCTGAAACTTTTACCAAATGATGTTGTTGTTAGAGGTTCGCGAGATTTTTCTTGTGACAACTCTAGTTTAGAACAAGCCGCGGGAGCTCCGCGCTCGCTCAACTTTGTTCTCACAGCACTTTTTGAGGATAGTTAGACACGAATGAGAGTTTCACGAGTGATTTCCTTGAATTTAAAACTTTCAAAAGATGCTTTGGCAGCACATCGGACTTTCACAACCCTTTCAACGCAAAAAGCTCTCTAGAATAAGACTACGATTAACTGCGAAATCACTGAGCAGCCGCGGATTCTTTATTGAAAATTTAAATAGCAGTTTGTATAGATTTATTTTATCGAGTAAAGTAAAGGTCAGTAAACGCCGCCGAAGCGACCTATCAAACGAAGTTAAAAGCAAATTCTCGAGACTCGAATGCGACTTAACTTCGAATTTATTCCGAGTCCGGGGCGCTAATGGCGTCAGCTCTGAACAAAAACTCGCTTGATTAAAATCGTTTGTCGTAATAAAAGGAGCACTAAAAAGTTACAACCGAACGAAACGCGAGACCGGTAGGCCCGTAAAATCGATCACCCGCCGATACTGATCACGGGGACAAAAATTTAACGGCGCTGCTCGAGATTACGGGCCGGTGCTTAATTTAGTGCTCGGAATTAAAGGCGAAATATTAAATTGTCGCCGAGCTTCTTGCCGGCGCGGGCGTCTCGTGCTAAATGAGCCGTGAACTCTGCCGAGTATATTTTATTAGCGTCCCCCCCGCAACACCCCGAACCACCCCGCAAGTGACGTGCGCCACTCACGTCCTCGCGCCTACCCTATTTACATTCACGAGTGAACCAACGGCGTGTGAAATTTTATTTCTTCGACAATCTGAGATGAGATTAGCTGTAAATTGAGTTTATGACGGAATCAAATATGCATGTACCCCCGCTTCCCCTCCCGTCGCTGATCGTCACTACTCTCACAGTTCATCGCATTCATAAATTCAGTATTCGCTCTTTTATTCTTCACGACTTATTCTGTCTCATCTAAATGTACCTACTGATCGGCGTACGAATGAAATATTATTTCTTACGGTTCGCTTTATTCAGATTCACTCAATTTTATTCATATTTTTCGTAATAAAGTATGATTTACTGGTCATAATATAATCAGGGAAAGTTACGTAGGTAGATGTGATAGTTTTAAATGGGATTCTTTGATAGTTTTTCGTTTGAGCAATGTTATTAGCCAATGTTGTCAGTCGCAGCAAGTTCCCATCGGCACGTAGGAGGTAATTGTATCGTGACGGTGCCACTTCGACCCCTCTTCCCTTAGCTTTCCCGAGTGAAAAGCGGTACATTATTTTGTATACTTTTCTCTCCTCTAAAAATACTTACTCCCCTTTCTTCATGAATATTTATGTGCTGGAATATAGAACGCGAATCTATGAAGCTTAAGAAGCCATCGTCTATCTGAAAACCCGTCTGTCATGGATTATCGAATGATGTTTTTACGTTTGTGTACGTTATGAGAGATTTGAATATGTTTTGTTCACCCTGTTTCCTTCCGGGTAAAAATAAATGAAATTGAATATAAATATTTTTTTTATTTCCAAGGAACCAGGGAACTGAATCAACAATTTCACTTTTAAACACAATTGAATAAAAAAACTAAATGATTTTTCGTTTATCTTCGAGTCTTAATAAACGCATTCAAAATTTCTTTATGAACCATAAACATGGATATTTAAAAATAGAATCGCTCAACTAGTGCGGGGATACACTCATAAATTCAGATGCATACGGCATATAAACCATTCAAAGTAGCAATAACAGTTAGTCGTGCGGATACCCGCGGATCTACCGCTGTGCGGATACGCGTGGATCTGCGTATATAACAGGTGATTAGTGTGGCCAATTAACACGTCCCGTGTAATGACAGTGCACTGTTTAACTGTTTTATTACCGACATGATGGAGAGGAAATTAAAAAATACTGTCGAGGGAATTGAAGTGGGGTGCATAAACTGGGTGTCAGGGTGTCGTCGTGGAAATAAAGTAGGTTTATGTGTTATAAGAGGTTTATTTGATGGATAGTAAAGTCTTGGAAATGAAATGAGTTATTAGATTTTTCAGAATATTGAACTCTTTTTTCCCTTAGTATTGCAAAAAGTGTTTTGCTGTTATTTTTTTATTTAAAATATACTATATAGTCATTTCATTTTACTATAGCAAAAGTGGTCGTTGCCCTCTGAAATCTCTGTATAAGAATCCAAAAGAAACGAATAGTTTTTATCTTACAATACTACCTTTATGTTGAGGAAATTGTGATTAAAATGATCCAAAAAGAAGTTTTTTAGCAGTCAGACGCAGTGAGTGCAATCATATCTGAAATTTAATTGAATTAAATGCCACCAATTGCACCAGATTGATTGATAACTTGTTTTTTTGGTACTTTTTAGTTGTACATTGTGGTTGAGATTACCTTTTTTACTTACTGCATGTACAGAGATCTTAAATATGACTATTCAGTTCTTGCACATTATAAGATATAAAAGGCAATAAGTATCTGTCTGAGTTTGACTTATATTAGTGCTGTATCTGTATAGCGTAGAACTCAGATTTCTAGGCTTTTTTTATTTGGCAGCATCTTGTATTTTCTACAAATCCGAGAAATGTAATGCTAAAATCAATTCAAATACGCTTTTATTGATTTGGATTTTAAAATAAAAAATGTGAATGTATCTAGGTGGGTGATTTCATTATTACCACGCTGAACCAAATCAACTATACTACATATTTTAGGGTAATAAAAAGTTCTAGCGCCAAACAAAATCCTTCGTAAATACAAACAACGACACTACAGAAACTTTCGGCTACTCCTGAGTTGAAATCTCTTCAAAAATCTTCTACTTAATACAACAACACTGATTAACAAAGTTTTTACAATGTCTTATCAGTTGATCGGATCTCAAATGCCTATACCGACCAACAAACAGGATCGAATTCTCGTAAAATCGAATCAAAACTTTTTCATAGCCAAACATTAATAATTTATGCTATGAAACTTTTTGATGATCTGACTTATTATCTTATGACGAATATTTTATTATACATAAAGAGATTACGTACGAATTAAGTGGAGCGTAGCCTTAAGTATAATAAAACGTACGAATTTCGAACGACAATAAGTAATTCTTATTCCATATATTCACTGGAGATACGTATGACTCCTTTGTCAAAGAATTTCACAACTTTAGGTTGTATTAACTCGGGTTTACTACTTTTCTGTGGGTTTATATTATTATGTTTGTATTTTCTTTAAGCTGCAGCCACGGAGAGGAGCTAAAGCTAGTGTAGAGTATTGAACATAATATTATGTATAAAACAATAGCTCCCATTCTAAGCGACTATGGTAGCAAATCCTGAATGGACGTTCGAGTCTCTTGTAATTTAAATATCCTTTTTATCTATAAATATCGACATCCAAAAGTTCGTTATATTAGAATAAGCAAATGGACATTACTTTGACGTTGACTACGAAACTAACGCGTCGGATCGTTACTCTAATGTAACATTTGCCTTTTATCATCATCTCATTAACGTATATGCATTATAAACGCATATGAAAATATGTTAGGGAAAGTTTCTCCATAACCCGCAGTAGCTGAGCAAAACGATACCACTAGACAAGACAGTGCCAGATTTTGTGGCTTCTGAGAATTCTCGATATGTTATGATGACTCGCGTGAATTTTATAATATATTTCTTAACCACTTGTAGCACACTGTGCAATGTGACAAACTAATCGCACTAGCTCCCGCTGTCACCATGAACAAGGTCTTATGGTTAAATTTCGTAGCCGCTCCTAGTCATCTCGTAGCGCGGTGCTACGAAAAGACTACGAAATAGCAGACATGACATCCCGTAGGCTCCCGAAGCTGAAATTACACCCACATGCGACATTTTTATCTTGTGCCCTTTGGTTTTTGCGAAAAGAATTCATAATCAAGATAATAATAATACCGGCTAATCTCAAAAGGATATTAGGTTATTTTTGTACATGATTCGCAACTCTTGAGTATAATATTATTATTTTCGTCTGTAAGAATAATGATATTGAAAAGAGATTACTATGTAATGGCTTTAATACTCAACGTTTTCATCAATCCTTTTTTTTTCTATAACTTTTCGCTAAAATAATATCTTTATGTTTAAATCTCTAACTACATAAGACAAATTTTGGTACAGAGGTAGTTTGGACCCTGGAGACGAAAGTAAGCGATTAATTGACATAATTCATACTATCACAAGTCATAGGTAAAAGGGAGTTGGATAAAATAATATTTCAGAGCTTGTTATTTACATATCAATTCGTCTCTGATTAAAAAGAATTCCAGAAAAAAGGAATAATAAAACAACACGATAGCATCACAAAAATAATTTGCCGGCATTCACGAAAAAATAATGCTGTTCGTTTAAATGTTATTTCTGTTCTGAAAAACATGGCGACGGCAGTTTCCTCACGATTCCACTCGCCACTAGCAATGGGAATTTTAATTTATTTGACCAAGCATAACATTCGGGTCAGTTCGTGACTCGCATACTGTTACGAGTTTTATGAAAATTCGGCGAAAAATGTACGCTGAATCTGACATCTTGGGGAATTTGATCCAATTAAGAAATTGTTTTGGCTTGTGAATAGATATCTATCGATATTTATTTTATTTGTAGTCATATTTCTTACTAGCTGTGTTTGGCCCGCATAAATTCCAATGCTTTTTGATTCCGGGATAAAAAATGATGTAGTCTTTATGTTGCCCTGTAACCACCCCTATCATTCAGTGAAAGTTTCATTGAATTTGCTTCAGCTGTTCCTGAGATTAGCTCGGATAAACAGACATACAAAAATAAAATAGTTTGTGTTTAAGTAAATCACAGTTGATTCATGCTAATTTTTAATTCGAAGTGAAAGAGACTATTACTTAATTAATTATATATTTTTTCATTAGGTTCTCTCCCGCTGCAGGGCACAGACTACCCACATTGTGGTTGATTCAGCCCATATACTGTCTGATAGGCGACATACGTGTTCGTTCATGTCCCATTTTCGCTTGACTGCTTTTTGGGTGTCGTCAGTGATTTGTGAATTGGAGCCCATATGTGTTCTTCATACGTTACGCTAATCGCTGGACGCGTATGCTGACCTACAATAATTTTCTTAAAATTAGTCTGTTTTAGTTATCAATTAACTAGTATTTGACAGCAGCATCACCGGTGCATATGCAGGATTGTTTTAGTAAGACACACTGCTGGAAAAATTCTTTCCCCAAATCTGACCAACGAACCATTTCTGCAGTCTTCTACGGCCAATCCGTCTGGAATAAGTCTAAATCCTTACGCCAGCGTTACCGAGGCTTTTATCAGATACGAAGTCCGTCGTAAGGCACCCACTGCATGACGATACTGGCCCATCTGTCCTTGTGCATCCTGTGAATTCCTGTAAATGTACCCTGCCCAACCCACTTTAGCCTTACAGATTTTTTTCTAATGTCAGCCAGGCCTATTGAAGCGTATGAGAATGTTGCGAATCCGGCCGTTTGATTTGATACTGTCAGAAACTAACCCAAATAAAAAAATACTTTAGAAATGTATGAATTTTCGAATCCAGAGCATTGTCTACAAAGTTTAACATTTATCTGTTCATTTCTTTAATTGCAAATGTTTTCTAAAGTCCAAGTAAACACTTAGAAAAACACCGCAATAAAAGTAGTTTGATAAGCATTAAATATAATATGCTTAGAAGATTGAATTTATTCCACAGTAACTTTAAAAATACAACCCATCTGTTCTATGATAGCCTTCAGTATAATGCATTAAATGTCTATAAATTGAATTGATATGCACCGGCCGTTTACTTCTAACATAAAACAATAGGTTGTGTGATGCAATAAAGAGCTAACTATCACTATAAAACTCGAGATGAATATAATAGGTAAGAGATATGTCTATAAATCGTTGTAAAAGCAAATTTTAATGTGATGTTGGATTTAAGACCAAAATATTACGATAATATTACGAGTATACAGTATGTCAACTAACAGAGGGCGTTCCCGTTAACCCGCAATAGTATCATCCATACATGCTAAAAAAATATTACCATTCGAAAAAGAATGTATTTTTTTAATATTAAAATATTAACTAAATTTTTTAAATTGATACGTAAATGAAACACTCTGTACACGCGTACTTGAAGGATGGCAACGCAATTTATTTATGAATGCGTACGCGTGTACAGTGTTTCTTTTACGTATCAATTTAAAATTTTCAGTGAATATTTTAATATTAAAAAAAAACATTTTTTTTACGCAATTGCTAGTATAGTAATAAACTGGACTTGCATCCTATATCATAAATTAAAAACACATGAGCTGGTTGCAAAAAAGATGCAAAAAAGCTATGTATTTCTAACCACACCTAAATAAAAAATGTGCCCACATCTACATATTTTTCTAAAAGCTCACAAATTTACAGCGCTGTGGAGGACAGTATAATGCAATCCTTTAACCACAAGTCAAGTGCATTGCTATCTGTGGTTATTAATGCCCCGGATTTTAGACTCGATAATTGTCCTTGCCGACCATAGGCCAAATGTGGTCGGAGTTCGCGACGATTGAACTAAACCGCTTAGTATAATATATTAGGTTTAGGGGAGTGGGGTTTCCTGATTAGTTATATTAGGATGTGCTTACTATATCCATAATTCCGTATTAATCTTTCTTACTTATATGTGAATGCGAAAGTTTTTGAGTAAATATTTCACGTAAAAGTTGCTGAACGGATATGAATGAAATTTGATATGTAGATAGCTGAAATCATGGAATAACATATAGTTTTTATGTGCCAGTTTCCCACTTTTACGGGGTTTATCTCGACAGAACGCCACTATTATACCTAGACTGGTAAGGGAAGCGATTGAGATTACCAAATACAAGAACTTCAACCGGGAGGATGGGTTTCAACTTTTTGAGATACATGTGACAGTGGTAGCGGTGGCAATCACAAAAAAAGAACGAGAAAGAGGGTAGATCGATTCGTCTGCTCATAAACGTCCACCCGCAATTACTTCATTTCATCCGTGATCATGGCGCTTGCAACAGTGCCGAAATATCGGAAACTCGAAACAAAAAGTACTAAAAAAAACCTTTTTTCAAAAAAATTAACCGACTTCATAACTTACAAAAAAGACTTGCACTACAAAGGGAGAAATAACCTAAATATTGATTTATTGAATGTTTAATTCCGTTTAAAATAAGGGCTAGGTATCTACTCACATGGCTGAGGTTGGTGCCAAGTTAAATTAATTAATGGCTTGGCACCGAATTATATATTATATCGCAAGAGATCGCCGCCATCGATGAGAGGACATATTCCTCTCATCGACGATGGCGACCTCTTGCACCCGGCCCTGGTTTAGACCATGGTGCGGAGCGAGAGGGAATGGGATGCAGTCGCCTCCTTCTGCGAAGCAGTCATGCTAGCAAAGGAAGAGGCCGAATGTGCGAGGGAGAGACCACTCTCTTCCTCATGCCCCAGCCACCGCGGAAGACGCCCTGGGCGTTGGGGATCGAGAGCCGATTTCTGGCCACCGTAGGCGCGGGCTTGCGGACGGCGAGCAGGGGTAGCTCACCGTCCGGTAAGGACCAGGCCCGGGTTGGCGGCGCGTTTGCCTGCCGGGGTCGCGATAATGTTCTAATGAGATACCGCAGCCCCGGACCTTAAGGACAGCTGAAGGAACAGGGTGGGTTTTTGGTCAGTAGAAGTCTGACACTCCCTTCCGTTTTTCCCAGAGCGGGAGAAGTCATTCGATGATTTTTCCAACGCTTATAATTGATTTGAGCCACCTTTTCCCAGGGTTGGCCTCGTAATCATACTGATTGGTATGCCCCTCGTAGTAGTGTTTAGATATTCGAAGGCTATTTTGTTCATTTTTAGCAGTTCATAATATTACTTTGGACCTAAAGTTTTTCTTTGACGGATCTTTTAAAAGTTCAACTTTTACTTTTTTCCTTCAGAATGTTTATTCAGATATTACTTTCGTGTTTAATAAAATTCATAGAAGTTTCTTTGTAGAAAAGAAAATATTGAGAAACTGTGAATATTGAAATAAGATACCACTAAATGAACAGGAAAAAAACGTGGATATTACATTTTATTAGTATCTACGCCTCTCAGTTTGGCTTATTGAGCGTGAGACCAGAGCGATGGCTGTCCGCTGCAATATGATGGCTCGCAGTTTAGCAAAATGCTCGATTGACATTAAGCTACGCTGTTTAAAGCGTACTGTTAGTCGTTCTATACATGCAGTTTGTGGGTCATCTATACGCAGAGGGCAAACAACAACGTTTTCAGGATGTTAGTGGTATTGCTGTTGATATCATATAAAAAAAGGCATATAACCCACATACACTTTACGTTCCTTGCAATCGCACAAGATTTGTAAGATAGTTAAGTGATAGTTGAAGAGTCATTCGATAGATACACTAAATAGCAAGCGATTCAACCACGAAACTTAAGTAATTAAAATCGGGTTCCCCACTATCACAATCCCACTGGAAAATCTATCCCGATTTTACCTACTCTCTCTCTACTTCAATAAACAAACCTGTTCCCAATCCAAACAGAGATCCCTCAATCCTTCACTATCAAACTTCGCAGTCGCCCCTCTCTAGGTGTATCTAGACCTAGGCCAACGATCCGGTCCTAAGCACTATATACTGCTCAATGTGTGCAGGTCATCTATCACAGTGGCATTATGCCAACTAAGCTAATCTTTGAACAAGCCCGAACTTGCCAATTGTCGACGGGTTAGACGGAGAAGAAATTTGTGTGGCACTGCCAACTCGTCGACAGAAGTCGTTAGTAATTTAGCTTCGATTGTAATTACCGAGCTCGCGTGTACGTTGGCCTTTTTAGGGTTCCGTAGCCGAATGGCAAAAAAACGGAACCCTTATAGTTTCGTCATGTCTGTCCGTCTGTCTGTCTGTCTGTCCGTCCGTCCGTATGTCACAGCTATTTTATTACAAAACTATTAGGACTACACATGTGAAACTTGGTAGGTAGATGTATTCTGTAAACCGCTTTCCGATTTTAAGAAAAAAATAAAAAAATATATTTAAAATAAAGGGGGCTACCCATACATGGAACTAAAATTGATTTTTTTTTCCATGAAACCTATGCTTGTGTGGTATTTATAGACAGGTCTTTAAAAGTGACATAGGGGTCTCTAAAACCACTTTTTTATAAAGTCAATCGTTTAAAATATATACGCTTCCAAAGTGGTAAAATCTGTGTCCCCCCTTTAACTTCTATAATAATGGAGTGAAAAATCTAAAAAATATATGCCTGTAGATCTTAATGTAAACTTTCAACCAAAATTGGTTTGAACGAGATCGGGTCAGCAGTTTTTGTGATACAGCATATTTTCTAAAACTGCAAAAATAATGACAAACACTATGAAAAACAAAGTTATTTGGCGTAGTTGTAAAAAATGTAAATAACCTAGTTATAAGAAATTTTTAAGGACTTTTTCGTCAAATAAATATACATATTATATTATATTATATTATTATAGTTACTACGGAACCCTTCATGGGCGAGTCTGACTCGCACTTGGCCAATTTTTGCTTATTGGTTTGTACAAATTTGATAGATTTCACAAATAGGAAAAGAAGAAAGATAGCCTAGGTTAATTTGGAGCAGACCAGGCCCGTAGATGGCCCGTTGAGAAATATGTACTTTCGCGACCCCCAGCACATGTGTGCGAGGGAACACGGGGTGGCTTAGTCAGTTAGAGACTGATAGATCCCTTCGCTTGTTCCAGGGCTGAGGACATCTACGAGGATTTCCATTTCGTTAATAAAAGGCTATATAACACTGGACTGGATAATTCGGTGCCCAAATTCAAGCCTGGTGTCAGATTTTCTGACTTCTTCTTCTCAAATAGGAAAAGAAGAAAGATAGCCTAGGTTAATTTGGAGCAGACAGGATCCGTAGATGGCCCGTGGCTTCTAATTCTTTTCTTCTTCTATCCATCGCTGCTTTAAACGATGTTTAAATGGCAGCTGGAACCATTAACCTTATTCAAGTATATGGTCAAAAGTATGAGGGATATAAAAGACATGAGTGTATTTAGTTCATGAATCCATACTTAAAAGAGGCCTTAAGTTGCTGGGTCTGTGTATGTGGTTATTATAAAACACGGGTAGACCATGTCGTGGAATAGGAAAATGGATATTTTATCTCAAGAGTATGTTCTTTTGGGACAATTTCTGCCGATCGTGACGATGACGAGTGACACTGTTGCTGCAATGGTGGAGCAATTAATGGTGCGCTGCGTGTCTCAGGTCCAATTCCCGCACTCAAACAAATGTTTGTGTGGTCTACAAACGCTTGTTCCGGGTGTTGAATGTCCGGGGTGAATTTCTGTTAAAAAAATCTCACAGGCCGAACTACTGGCATAAGCAAACACACACTAACACAAACACACACATTTTACAGCTTAATTTGCTTTGCATGCAATACCCAGAAGCATCGTACTTCAAAATTGTCGTTTCAACATAAGTTATTACTACCACCGTTTCATTTATGCATTTTGTATACCTTTGGCATTATGCACTTTTATCCTACCCATATCATCATTTTGTGAATTTGTGAGACAGGTTGTATGAAAAATGTGACGCCCCCAAATCGCCTACAAAGTCTGAAAGATCGTTAGTCTGAATCGTCGAATAAATCGTTTCAAAATCGTAACGTATGATATCTCGCCGTACCTTCTGTCATTGGCCCGATTTTTCACAAAACGCTGATATTTAAATGCTTGTATTGTACACTTTGTACTCGTTTTACCCATATCTTCTCTTATAGAACTTTTTTTTTTAGCGTGGTAAAATTATCAAATAAGTCCTCCCATCCCGGGCAGGGTGGGAGGGACTGTCAGACTTTTACTGACTAAAATCCACGGTGTTCCTTCTATAACCCTTTACGTACCGGGGTCACGGTAACGGGATGAGTCCCACGACCCCGGCAGGCTTCGGCCCTCTACGGGGGGGCCTCGTCATATTGCTGACGCTCTTTGAGGCGCGCGTGGAACACGACGCGCCGTCGACCCGGGCATGGTCCATGGTCGGACAGCGAGTTGCCCTTTACTCGCTGTCCGCATGCCCGCGCCTACGGTGGCCGGAGATCGTCGGCCGACGTCCGACGCCGTGGGCGTCTACCACTGCGGCTGGGCTGGAGGGAGGATGCCATTCTCTCCCTCACGCGGCCCGCCTCCTCCTTCGGAAGCATGACTGCTTCGCAGAAGGAGGCGACCGCTTCCCACTCCCTCTCGCCCCGCAGCATGGCCTCGACCAATGCCGGGCGCGAGAGGTCTCCGCCTATTGCCACCGTGAGGACACGTCGGTGCTCTGCCCAAGCGGGGCAGTCCTGCACCGTGTGCTCGATTGTGTCCTCAGGGCGACCCTCGCAGTGGTGACACCCAGGCGTTTCCTCCTTTCCCATCAGACACAGGTACCTCCCGAAACTTCCGTGTCCGGTGAGGACCTGCATTATGTGGTAGGTTAGGACGCCATGACGCCGATCTAGCCACTCCTCAAGGAGGGGTCTTACTGCCGCAATTGCGGCGTGCCCCTCTCTTATAGAACTTGTGTTATATTGAATGATCCTTAGTATATTTTTTTTCTGACGCCTTTTCATAGAATTAATATTCTTTTTTATATAAACTAAATGTTGTTTTTTGGCTTCATGGTACGGAAGTTCTCTTGTTCGACTCGAACTTGACCTGTTCGCTACTATGCAAAAAAAATAAAAATAATAAAAGGCGGCCGCAAACTCATCGTAACATCCATTTGAGCTGAGAACTTAGGACTTTATGTTCATGCACATAGCTGCCTGATTTACCTTATATTCAATATAACTAGTTATGTATATAATATATAATGTATATAATATAATTTATCGAATCCAATCTTAAGATTAATAAGAAATTGGTGTACTCGGTGACTTCCGAACTAGGCTAGGCTGTGTCTTGGCAGCGATTGCCCATTATTCGACATTATATTGTTATTCTGGCTTATATTGCTACATATTGAGTCCTATATATATATTTTTTTGATACATACATAAGAAAAACCTACTTAAATTGCTTAAAATTAGGATATATTAAAATTATTACAGGTCATACAGATAGTGGAAGCCTGACCCCCAAATTAGGTGATTCTGTGACCCAGGAGTCAGTCTTATGCTGTCACTGAAATACAAGAAAACCTTTTAAGAAGAATTTATCAGTAAACTATAAATCATCCTTAATAGCATAAAGGCTTCAAAGTACATAAAAAAATAAACAACTAAATTTCCAAATGCCAAAACACAAGTGGGTTCTTCAATCAATTCTTATTTTAAAAGCGGCATTTTTTGCTGTTCATAAGATACGAGATCAGGGCTTGGTAAATTAAAAAAAATATCATCATTCAGGTATAAACACAGGAAGTGTTTATACCTGAATTAATAAATAGGTTATGTAAGTGAGAAGCAGCGTAGAATTACTGCCTAGTTGCTAGAGGCAATCTTAAACATCAATGGTAATTACGCAAAACTGTACTCTATTTCCTTATTGTCTAAGAAGTAGGTAATTCTCGCGTTACATCAACGTTTTTAAGTACCCAATTACATGAAAAGGAAATTGTGCCCTTAAACCAGAACAGTGTCGTCTCCAAAAAGACACAGAGAGGTTTCGCTTGATATTATTTTCATGTTCATGAAGTTTCTTAATTGTTTTTGTGTTATTCCAAATGTACAGTTACATTTTACTTTTATTACAAGAGTAGAAGTTGTAACTTCGTTATTTAACGTAGCAGCTGATCTTAATTTGTTACCATGCACGAGAGTCCTAAATATTTGAGATAAAAATAATAATTCCTTATCGTAGTCTAAATGATTTGAATAGATAGATATTCGCAGACGTCCCGGGCGTCAGGGATCGCGAGTCAATCCCAATCTCCGGCCACCGTAGGCACGGGCATGCGGGCGGCGAGCAGGGGCAGCTCACCTTCCGGTAAGGACGCCACGTCGTCGTGTTCCACGCGCGACTCAAAGAGTCGTCAGTACTAGTGACGGGGCTCCATATGGCCATTGTCTGCCGGAGTTGCGCGAAAGTTCTAACGAGATACCGGGGCCCTGGAACGCAAAGGCAGCTAAAGGAATAGGTTGTATGGGTTTTTAGTCAATAAGAAGTCTAAAACTCTCTTCCGCTCCACCCAGAACGGGAGAAGTCATTCGATGGTTTTCCCACCCGAAAAAAAGAACATATTTACGTAAAGGTAATGGTTACACAGATATACATACTTATCGATAATTAATAACCAGGCCGGTGTTTCCTATCTGAATACCCTGAGAAGAAACACCGGAACATACTCGGAGGTCAATTTCTCTTTTAAGGTCTATACAATTCATACTGGTCAAATCATAAGAGAAACATGTAGGTTAATGTCTGACACGGGCTTTTGCGGAAAGCATTGCACACAGATTTGAGTGCATAATTGAGTTGATCTCTTCAGACAGTGCCAGCATTTATCAGCTATTGTGAAACTCAATTTAGAACTTTAGTATCTAAATGATTTGACGGATAATGTAGAAGTAAGGACTATGAACGAAAAGAAGAAGAGAAGTTGTCCCGTGTCTTCTCAGGGCATCGGTTAGTCGATGGGATCAGTTGTCATTTGAACATCTTTGTCAGTTTTCACGGATAGCTAGGCCAGAAAATTCCAGTATCGTGTAACCACTGTAGTGCGATAACTAAATATGCTAATTAAGCACGTACGTGAGTACGAGCTTAATTAGCATATTTAGTTAATTATTTGTCTAAATGTATTTAATTGTTGTCAAGTAAGACGAATATGCAAGGTCTGATTATATTAAACCTAGTATAGATTAAGAGTACGTAATAATCTTACTAAATGCGAAAGTTTGTGAGAATGGATGGATGGATGGATGCATGTTTTATGAATATTGTACACCTTATAGGTATGTTACATTGATACAAACATGATAATTATAAGATCTTTTTTTGACATGTAACAAACAATAAATGAATTTGAATTTGAATTTTTATGTTTGTTACTCTTTCACGCATAAACTACACAACGTATATCTGAATGAGTGAGTAGATAACTGACATCCTGGAATAACACATAGCCTACTTTTTATATCGGAATTTCCACATGATCGGGATTTACTCGGGAAAATTCTCCCACGCGAACGAAATCGCGTGCAGAAGTAGTATACCATTAGTTTTACTCAATAAACACACACAAGTTAATATGAGTACTACTTCTGGCAACTGTACCTAACCATCGAGTTTGTTGTTTCCGTACCATCTCTGACTGCCAACATCTAACCTCTTTACGGAGTTAACGAAGCCAGACAGGCAGTCATTCTATTCAAAATACTGGTACCATCAGTGACTATCACTCGAAAAGGCTAGGCACACTGGTATGTTAGTATGGATAGAATATCGGTAAGTTAATTACCGTAGGACCAATTTAAACCAGTATCGAAATCTATCTCCTTACTAATTAATATGAAATTATTCATCCAATCATGAAACAGCCAGTCCTACTGAATATCCTAGAACAACATATACAGCAAAATCTTCTACAGTATCAAAATTGCTGTTGATTATAATGGGCGAATTATACCGTTTTGGATGCCTCCACTATGAACTAATGTTCAATGCAAATTACCATTGCATACATTCTGAATTTTCCGCCAAATAGGCTTTTCAATTATGTCATTTCATTGCATTGTGATAAAGCCTGGAGCATTAAATTTGTGCTGTTTCAGTGTTTGTGTTTTGTTTCAGTGGACGTCTAAAAGCGCTTTTTTATTATGATATTTATTTATTTACAAAATTTACAAAGGCGGACTTAATGCCATAGGCATTCTCTACCAGTCAACCATGGATGGTAAAGAGAAAACATGGCAGGTGCATAAAAAAAAATAAAGTAAGTAGATAATATTTGGCAAAGTAAAAGTTTTATTACAAGTGTATTCTTCTAACTAGAATAAACTTACATACATATTTATCATAATACATACCAAAAATATGTTATATATATATAGTAATAAAAATTTATAGAAAAGGGGTTATGAAAACTCTGCTTCCACTATTTGTTAAGAAAATAATCCCGCAACTTTCTCTTAAATGCATATTGATTCGTAGCCGTCCTGATATCGAGAGGTAGTGTATTCCACAGAAGAATGGGCTGTATATAGAAGGAGGAATGAATAAAATCAGAAGTATGAGAAGGACAGAGTAAGAGAAGATTATTGGAAGAGCGCAGACTTTTAGCGTGTGAGGAAAATTATTATATTTGTGTGTGAGGATATTTATATTTGGGCCAATTTAATATGTCTCATTAAAGATGAAAAATATATAGCTACATTATTAAAACGTTTCTACAACAAACAGTAATCCTCAGTAACTAAACACAAAAACAAAAGCGCTAATCGACTCCATTCATTCCCAATTTTAGGGTGAGACGCCCAATTGTCGGCCGGTCACAACTTAAATAGAGAGGACCACAATCAAGACGGAACAAAATTCCATTTCGTAAACAGCGAAGCAGGTGGCCGTAGCAGGCAATCTCGTTTGTCTTGACTCCGAAGCGTCGACCCACCGAAACACTAATTGGACCATTTACCCTGGTAATCCAAGTAGCCGATTTAATTTGTGTTGCGTTTGCGAGCCGTGCGTCGAAACTATTTGAAGGTATGTACCTACATGTACATATGTCTAAGAATGAATAGGCTAAACTTCGGACATTCCTAGTATTGTTAAGGAAAAATGTATACGAGTTATTTATAGCCCTGATCTCTTTGTAAGGAAATACTCACTATTATACCCTGTATAATAGTGAGTATTCCCTTTATCATACAGTATCTATAATAGAGTTTTTCACAGCTCACTTCTAAGCAAGCTTTCTTGCGTCAACCATATCATAGATTTAAAAAACTTTTTAGCAAAAAATAGACCCGACTTCCATATAAAAACACTACAAAGCCAAAAATAAGTTTAATTTCGGTAGTCGGTGTCATTTGTTTTGTATTTTCATTTTTTGACACCGCCTTCCGAAATTAAAGTTATTTTTGGCTACGAAATACTGAGTAGTTTCGGTGGCCATTTGTGGTCTTCATCATCAGTTCCACTTCCTCAAATGGTGCTTTTTGAGAGCAACTGCACAAATGAGAAATACCCAACACGCTATAGGTGTGCCTGTAATATTTAAAGAGTCCCCTCGATTTGTGCATGATGCCATCATCAGATCCAAAAGTGATGACAATGGGACCAACTAGAAAGTATACCCTTTCAAACAAAAAAATAATTTTTCAAATCGGTCCAGCAAGTTATGAGGTAACGAACATAAAAAAAAAGTTCAAGGCGAATTGAGAACCTCCTCCTTTTTTTGAAGTCGCTTAAAAATGATAAGTCTTGTCGTTTACTTCCTGACATCATGATGTTAAAAAATAGGTTTGATTATTATTATCTCGTCTGCCTGGCGTTTTATCAACTATCTCGGGGCCGGCTTCCTAACTCACCTCTGCTGTCTAACCGGGTGCAGTTAAGTACGAGTGTACTTGGAACGTCTCCTTATGTGACCTTCACAACCCATAAGCTGGGTTACATAATAGGTATCTTTTGGTCTAGTGTCACATTTTCTTGCTTCTGACTACTCTTAACGACTGTTAAAGATGTAAAAATGACAGCCGAAACCACCGGCTTAAATTGCTTTCCGAGGCATGGAAGAATCTTGATATCAATAATAATTAATATTAAAGTGTCTTTGTCTACACTGTCACTTTCACCAAAGAAGTACTTAATTTCTTCTGCATCAACATTTCCATCTTGGTCTTTATCAAATACTTGTGCTATTATGACTTCATCCATAGTCAACACATCATCATGGTTGATATCATACTTATTGAACTGTTCTAATGATTCTTTGATTGAGTTTTGTTTCTCTTCTTCTGCTTTCTTTTGCCTTTCCTGTTCTTCAGCTTCTATGTATACCTTAAGGGCCTCATTCTCTTTAGCTTCCAGCTCATTTTTGAGGCTTTCTTTCTCGTCCTTAATCTGAACAGCCTCAGATTTATCTTTTTCTAGCTGTTGTAATTGTTCAGCCATCTCATTACGTTTTGCATTTCCTTTCTCTATAAGTTCTAATCTCTCTTAATCTTTCTGATGGTGATCACCGAGGTGGCTTTAGTGAGTAAGAAAAAAAAAAAAAATCCCACATACCCTGGTCTTTTTCCTAAAAGTCCAGGTGCCCTATGAAGATTCCTAAAACAAAAACGGCAGGTTGATCTATGGATTAGTAAACAGTCATAGCTGCTGAGACTCCTCCGAGCTTCAAAAACAGTTTAAGGCATGGGTCGAGGCTAGATAGATAGATATATTTTTTACTGTACATCATAACAGTAAAACAAAATTATGGACTTAACAACTAAAAAGGGTGATACAATGGGCGGTCTTATCGCTAATAGCGATCATTTACAGACAACCTTTGGAAGGAGAAAATAAATACGCTGGTAGTCCACGGTATACTATTTATCTATAAAAAATAATAAATAACGTTCACAAAAATATATATATGTACATAGATATATAAAAAAGGCTATCATTTGTAAAGTCTTTAGTTTTGTATTTTCGTTTTTGGCACCGACTTCCGAAATTAAAGTTATTTTTCACTTTGCAGTGTTTTTGGGAGTCAGTTTAATTTTTTGGTTATAAGATTTTATTTCGCTCTTTTTAGTTGGTCGATTTTTAATTTACCTAGTTAAAAGAGCCTAAATG
Source organism: Tholera decimalis (assembly GCA_943138885.2). Taxonomy (NCBI): domain Eukaryota; kingdom Metazoa; phylum Arthropoda; class Insecta; order Lepidoptera; family Noctuidae; genus Tholera; species Tholera decimalis. The sequence goes on along the minus strand of OW964552.2, from coordinate 8,957,443 downwards.
TCAACTACTTATAACCTTTTACAAAATATTGCTTTTCCCAATGCTGGGCCGTTAATTGTTGAGGAGTTCTCCTGGTACTTCACCATCAGCTCTACATCACCATATGCATTGTGACGAATAAAGTGCGTAACATCCATATTCAAGTAATCGAATCGCAATCCACGAAATACTTATTATTGAGTAGGTTCGGAGACCATCTGTGGTCTTCATCATCAGTTCCACTTCCCCAAATAGTATTTTTTTGAGAGCAACTGCACAAGTTACTATAAGAAATACCCAAAACGCCACAGGTGTGCCTATAATATTTGAAGAGTTCCCTCGATTTCTCCAGGATTCCATCATCAGATCCTGACCTGGTGACAATGGGACCAATTTCGAAGTATACCCTTTTAAACAAAAAAAGAATTTTCCAAATCGGTTCAGCCGTCTTTGAGTAATCAGTGATCATACATAAAAAAAACAAAAAAAAATATATGCGTCGAATTGATAACCTCCTCTTTTGGTCGTCGGTTGAAAATACTGGTACTTAGCAACATCTGGTAATACTGGAAGCCGATCGAAGGAAAAGGGTAGCTATATTGACTTTTCCTTGCAATTTTCCGAAATAACAACATTTAATATATAAAAAAAGTTAATTGTATGTGTTGTTTATTAAATTGGAACAAACATACTTGCGGGTCTATTTGTATTTCAGTCTATTTTAAAAAAATACACGATTGTTATCATTCCGTTGCGTACACAGTACCGCAAAAATTCAATTTAATTATCATTAGCTTAGGCAGACGGGGTGAGAGCATAGTGGGGAAAGCGTTTTACAAAAATACCTATTCTTAAATCTTTACATATTATACAACACTCCCGCCGCCTCTGTCTGTCTGTTTGTTCACGGTAAACCGCAAAAACTACTGAACAGTGTAGTTGTGTGATTTTTACCAATGGATAGAATGATTCATGAGAAAATTTTTAATGGTACCTATAATTTATTAAGTTTTGTGTGAATTAGCAAAATAAGAAGCCGGGCCAAATAGCAAGTAATAAATTGTACCAGCTTATAAATAGGTATCGCTCACAGAACATATTATGCCTCAAAGTCGCTAACCGAGACTGTCGAGTGTGTTGTCTTGGGTCGGATTCACGGCTCCCAACACGCAGTGTTTCGAATAATCTGCATAACCTTATTCCAATTATGTTGGGGTTGGTTACCAATCTAACTAAATGCAGCTCTGTATTAGTATTTAACATGAAGCAACTGCCTATATGAACTCTATGGCCCAGTAGCTGGGTAACACAATAACACACTTTGGCAAGACCAGTGTTAGATTTTCCGAACAGCTGCTCAATCTCTATCAAGCCCAGGTTCGATCGTGTATGGAGTACTGCTCTCATCTTTGGGATGGATCTGCCAAGTACCAACTGGACGCGCTTGAGTCTATTGAGAAACGGGACAAAAGACTCATTGGCAACGATACACTGGTCGAATCAAAGCTCCAGAGCCTTGAACATCGACGACGAGTTGCAAGTCTATCGGTTTTCTATCGGTTACATTTCGGGGAGTGTGCGATGGAATTACACAATCTAATTCCGTCAAGCCCGTTCCATCATGGGACTACAAGACAAACGGCGATGCGCCATCGATACACGGTGGACATCACACCCATACGTTTTGGGAATACCTTCATTGTGATTTGTGCGTACGGCTAAGGAGTGGAATTCCCTGCCGAAGTCTGTGTTTCCCGATAGCTATAACCTAGGGGTTTTAAGTCAAGAGTGAATAGATTACTTTTAGGTAAGCGTGCTCCATCTTCGACCACAACATCACTTACCATCAGGTGAGATGGTGGTCAAACACGAACCTATTTTCAACAAAAAAAAAAAAAACTTCGAGCTATTACTGATGATTTCCTTAGAAGAAAACCCAATAGCAGTTTTGCCTGACCGGGAATCGACCTGAGACCTGATGCTTAGTAGTCACGCTGGTAAACATTAGACTAACGAGACAGTGTTTTGAAAAAGGAAATAAAAAAAAAAACAAACTTGTATAACTTTATCACACATAACTCACATAATAATTCTTACGCTATTTCTTCTATTAAACTCTGAAATTTGCTACACCTTGACATCAAGAAGGCTGAGTAAAAATTTTCTTTTAAGCGTAAAATTATAAACCACTACTTAAGGGGCTGTGATTCTTAGTTTGGTCTTCGTCATAATTATTATGAGCTCTCTTAATCAGAAAGATTATAAGGCACTGTATTTATTAGTTTTTATTTTAACATATACAACGTGTAACGGAAACCCCATATCTATCCAAAACACCTGAAGACAACATCTGGTATGGAGTCTCTATGCAAAGTTTCAGCTCAAAATAACTGACTCACAGAATTGACCCCAAATTATCGGTTTCATATGTTTCTTGAATACCAATAATAACAAACGTATCACAGCACTATAAGGGTCATCACTTTCCACGTCACTTGCCAATAAAACGATAATTCTCTTCGTTCTTCTTAATTTGAAAAATTCGGTCTCTGGTATCAATGTATTGAAATTTCTAATAAGTTCCACACATGTAGACATAGGATTACAACGTTTGTTATCATCCAAAGAAGCCGAACACTTGTTATGTATATACTCTTTAAATTACACGTTATATAATATTATGTATTTTATGAGTATTAAATATGCTATTTCATTCCATTTACTCGTACACCTATCACAATGTGTTTTTTAACCCAAAGATTGGCTGGTAGAGGATGCCTAGCTGCATTAATTCCGCCTATGTAACACCATTGTACATAAACTTTAAATAAATAAATAAATACAGATACTATATGGTAAAGCTTGCCCTAAACTAGCCATCAAAAAACGCGGACGTGGAAGACCACCAGTCACTTGGTTGTCGACTGCTGAAAAAGATCTAAGAGGTACAAGTGGACGCCTCTACAGCTCAAGGTCCTGCACAGTGGAGAAACAGGATAACGAAAGGCTGGTCACGAGAGAAGATGTATACGTACATAACTCACCAAATCCGCTAATCGCTTCTTCCACTAATATGTGAGCATCCTTTATTTTTTTCGCTCGGTCGTAAGAGAGGGACAAAAACTGTGGCCATTTAGGTTAATGTGTTCCACAGAAAATGTATCGTCTAATTACTGGCGACATGATTCGCACATAGCCTTAATTTTTTTCTGTAGTCTATACAAGAGCTAAAAGTCTGACCTTTTAAGTATACTTGCTTGTATATAATCTTGTAGGTAATCATCGCTAAATACTTTTTAAAGACATCTGAGACTGTCATTTGTAAATCATTCAATCAGGAAATCTGGCATCAGTTCTGCCACTAAAACTGTATTAACCAGTAACTTTGTGTACAAGCGTCCAAAGATAGACTTCAAAATATGCAGTTAGAGGCTATACGATTTATTTGATATTTGTTTTTCAGTTATGCAAACTCTTTTTACGAATGGTAAAGATTGCCCGTATATTCATCACAACTGGCTTTTAACAGGCTTTGCTGGTTTCGCACCCGTTTAAAAAGAATAAGCATTCAGAATATGACATCGACGATTAATAGAATTAGGAGGTGGTACGATAGTTATCAAGATTGGTATCTTCTTATACTGCATATTGCCGTGACAAGTAATTCTGTTCGACATAGCCCTTATATTATTCTACTTTGTTGGTGGTAACTGGTTGCATCTGAGTACTTTACATGGTACGAATCTGACCTCCACAACCGAATAACCACTACCTACTCTGTCTCCAGTTATAAAAAATGTGACGACCCGCAAAAACTTTCAAAGTTATTTAAATTATTGCCGGGTCTAAAAGATAAACGTGCTTTCCAAGGCATGGAGATAAGACCGCCCATTGTACACTAGTTGTACCTTTTGCACCTATATAAATTTTGGTAAGGTGTACAATAAAGTATATAATAATAATAAGAATCTACTGTTATTTATATTTTTCAATGTTTATATTTTTTAAATAAATATTTAAAAATGTAATTAATATGTACTTATATTGAATAAATGAAATAAGAATCTTAATATGTAGAGATGGTCCTGTGTGATCCTTGGTCCAACCTCAGCAAGCATTACTTAACCTTGAATAGTAACCCATATGGCTGTTTTTATTTTTGCCACGAGTACCTCGGACGTAAATGAACAGGATTACAGAAAAATAAGCTTCATTTAAGCAGAGTAAATTATGTAATTTTCCGTGGAATACAGGAAAATAAATTATCCCATCAAATGAGCCTAAAGATTAAAACCCCGCATTAAAAACGTTTCTGATTAAGGCTTATTTTTTATTTTGGAATTGCTTTAACACCGTCTATTTTCAAACAAATTGTTATTTTTCTATTTTCTTTACACTAATTAGTTTACAAATAAACAACAATTAGTTCAAATTCAACAAACAATATTGTTTAGCAAAACTATCACGTACATTTGGCTCATTACAGCAGCGTGCACAAACAAGTTCAGTGTTGCCAGTGCTGGGACATACGCATTAAACTTGGGTGAAATGTTTCAAGTTGCAACTTATGTTACCCATACACTACTGAGCATGTTGCGTACCAGCTGGTGTTGCTATGTTTTGCTTTGAATCTGATATAACTACAAAAGTCGTTTTTGTTATGGGTTAATTTGGATTACAAGTTTATTTTGAGGAGCTTGTGTCTAAAGAAGTACAGCCGTACGGGTTATTCTTGTTTATTTATTTATTTAAACTTTATGTACAGACGCCAGCACATCAAGCTACAACAATCTGTCAAATTTCTATAACAGATTTTCAACTTTATTGTTAAAGAAATTAAGTTCAAGGTTGATGGGGAAAATTTGACAGTTTCGGATAGCTTCGTGTGCTGGCGTCTGTACAATAGTGGTACATGGGCCGACTTAATGCAACAAGGCATTCTCTACCAGTCAACCTTTGTGTTCAAAAGACTACAATGTGGTAGGTGTATAAGTAAAATAAATGTAATTATTGAAAGAATATATATATATATACAACGTGTAACGGAAACCCCCTATCTAACCAAAGGGGCTGAAGACAACATCTGGTATGAATTCTCTATGCACAGTTTCAGCTCATGATAAGTGACTCAAAGAATTGATACCAAATTATCGGTTTCATATGTTTCTTGAATACCAATCATAACAAACGTGTCACAGCACTACGAGGGTCGATAACTTTCCACGTCACTTGCCAATAACACGGTGCCACTCTTCGTTCTTCTTAATTTGAAAATTTCTAATATGCTCCACACATGTAGACATAGGATTAGAAAACCCTTGCAATATCGTTTTTATCATCCAAAGAAGCCGTGCATTTGGTATGTATATACCCTTTAAATTACACGTTGTATATCGATGTTCCTCCGCGCCTCGGGAAATACGTAAAGACGATGGGCCCAGTCATTATTTACGCATCTTTGACAGTTGTTACAGGTAGTCAGAAGCGAGAAAATCTGACACTGGCTTGTCAAAGGATACCTATCGTAATACGTAGCTAGTGGGTTCTGGAGGTCAGATAAACAGTAGCAGCTCCATTCAAAATACTAACCTCAGCTGCATCCCGTTAGACTAGAATCTGACCCCAACATGGTTAGGGAACTGCCTGTGCCTCCATGTATCTCCACATTATTTGAATCAGCGAAGTTTTTTTGTATTGATAATAGTTACTTAATGTTACGAGCTGGGGTTCGGAATAGAAATAATTAACGCCAATTAAACCAAAATTAACATTTTAATTAATTAAACACAAAATAAAAATTTAACACAATTATTCGCACCACAACACTTGTCACTTAACACTTAAATCGCACTGAAATTCACTAGTAAAGCTTCGATTATATCGCGTATTCGCCTCGTAATAAGACTGACTCTCTGCGCCCCTTTGCGATCTATTTATACCCCGGTCTATGAGTTCCAGAACATTCCTGTAAAATCGATCATTGTTTATACTGCTAAGAATATTCCAGAGCTACTTGAGATACACAGTACCGCTATTCGCCGCTAGATGGCGTTAGTGTCTTGACTCGATATACACAGTACTGCTATTCACCGCTATTCTAGATTTCTGTCGAAGTTTCTTGACGTACTTCGCTGACCAACTGGCGTAACAATAGGCTCGCGTTTGACCACCATCTCACCTGATGGTTAGTGATAATGTGGTCGAAGATGGAGTACTTAAAGACCCCATCCGTTTTTATTTATTCCGGATATAGCTATCGGGAAACAGACTCCGGCAGGGAATTCCACTCCTTCGCCGCACAATGAAAGTATTCCCAAAACGTTTTGTGCGTATGGGTGGGATGTCCACCATGTAACGATGGCGCATCGCCGTTTGTCTTGTAGTCCGTTGATGGAACGGGCATAGCGGAATTAGATTGTGTAATTCCATCGCACACTCTCCGAAATGTAACCGATAGAAACCGATAGACTAGCAACTCTTCGTCGATGGTCAAGGCTCTGGAGCTTTGACTCGACCAGTGCATTGTTGCCAATGAGTCTTGGCCCGTTTCTCGATTGACTTAAGCGCGTCCAGTTGGTACTTGGCAGATCCGTCCCAAAGATGAGAGCAGTACTCCATACACAACCGAACCTGGTCTTGATACAGGTTGAGCAGCTGTTCTGGTGTGAAGTACCGTCCCACCTTTGCTAGGATTCGCAACATTTTTGATGCTAGTTGAACCTTAGCCTCGATAAAAGGACCAAAATTGAGGGAATTTGTATCTACAAAAACCGCAAATACTGAAATATTATATCAGCTGATGACTAAAGATGCCAACATATTATTCTAGTTACAAAACTACAAACGAAACCGGAAAACCATAAAAAGCTGGTAAAATGTTAATAACTTTAGATATTGCTTCGTGGTTGAGCGGTCGACGAATAAACATTTCCTTAGGATTCTCCGTAAAGAGGCAAAACACGTATCGAATATAGATTAGGGGTACATGTTGCAACTTCTGCATGTAATTTGAGGGTGGGATGGCTGTGCTATGCAGCACTCAAGCTATTGCATTCAAGCTTAACACAATTTGTTTAAAACCAATTTAACACTAAATATTATCCTAAAAATATTCATCTGTTGTAATACCTACCTGAAGAATTGGAAGAAAGAAGCACTACTGTTGGAAAGAATGTAAGAAGGCCTTGCCCAATAGTGGGACACTATGGGATAGTAATAATAATATAAATGGCCGCAAAGTAAGCTTGCTGCCATTTGGGATATTAATAACTTATATAACACGTAATAATATTTTTCCTGCACTTAAAGAAACATCATTATCACTTGGCATGTCCCAGCTAATAAGGACGATACGTGAGAGCGATATTAACTTTATTCTTACGACACTTTTTGTCGACTTCCCACCCAATGTGTTTTCTGGTACAATCATACGGAAAAATGTTATGAAAGATATATCTCATATGTGTGGAAAATAAGAAGTTGACACGTGTCGCGGTCTTCCACGAAATGTTTCTTATTTTGGTGTTTTTTTCATATCTTTTTACTTACAAATTTCGATAAGAGGTAATGGAAAGTTTTGTGAAGACTGTGTAGGCAACTTTTTATTATTTTGTCAACTTGAAACTCTTTGACTTTAATCTTTTACATAGCAAATATCTCATGTAAGCTTGAGAAGCAGCACTGGCACCAACTTGCAGGTAAAAGTGTATTTTAATGTAGGTACATACAATTATAAATATAATGGTCAGAAACTATGAACCATATAGGTTTTTGTTTGAGATAGCCTTTTCAGAGAAGTATCGCACAGTGTGTTTTACCTTTCTGCTTACCTTATTTCTCTGTATCAGGTCTATGGTGTACTAGTCAACGCGGAAATTGCGGCTCTGCAATCATTCATATATACTAGCTGTACTCGTATCATTGCTGTAAGCTGAGGGCGATCTCGTGTAAGAAAGCATTTAAACACGCATTCAATATGTGCCGATCTCTTTTTGTTTTTGTTCTCTTTTTAACCGACGTCAAAAAAGGAGGTTCTCAATTCGTCTTAAACTTTTTTTTTTTATGTATGTTACCTCATAACTCGGAGATGGCTGGACCGATTTGGAAAATTCTTTTTGCGTTTCAATGGGTATACTTTTTAGTTAGTCCCATTGTTACGAAATCAGAATCTGATGATGGGATCCTGGAGAAATCGAGAGAACTCTTCAAATATTATAGGCACACCTATAGCGTTTTGGGTATTTCTTATAGTACCTTGAGCAGTTGCTTCCAAAAAGTACCATTTGGGGAAGTTGAACTGATGATGAAGACCACAGATGGCCACTGAAACTCCTCAATAATAAATATTTCGTGGATTGCGTTTCGATTACTTGAGTACGGATTTTAAACACCTTATGCTCGTCACAATACATATATGGTATGGTACAATACATATACACAATACATATACGGTGATGTAGACTGATGGTCAAGTACCAGGAGAACTCCTCAAAAATTAACGGCTATGCATCGGGAAAAGCAACATTTTGTAAAAGGTGATAAGTTGTTGATATTATGGCTTTTGTAACTAGATAAATTACAAACCGACCCATTAAGACGCGTGAAAAAAATTTTTAACAAAAAATAGAAATGACTTCCATATCAAAACACTACAAAGCCAAAAATAATTTTAATTTCGGAAGGCGTTTGTGAAAAAAAAAAGAAAATCAAAAACCAATAACACCGACTACCGAAATTAAAGTTATTTTTGGCTTTGTTGTGTTTTGATATGGAAATCGATTCTATTTTTTGTTAAAAAAAAATTATATTGTCAAAAGCGCTAAGGTTATATTATTAGAACGTCATTTTGAACACAATGATCTTTGTAATCTGAAGTAATCGAACTCTAAATATCTTAATACCTTGCCTACTTTAATAAATGCTGTAACTATTCTTCTGGGTGTGACCACAATTTTGTTTGTTATAAATCAGAACGTCGAAGTTTTTAGTATGATTCTTATTTTGAGTGAAATGTGAATTTCTTAATGAGTAAAGAAGTAGTTTAAGCTGAACGCTTTTTTTTTTTTTTTAACGTGGTAAAATTATCAAATAAGTCCTCCCACTCCGGGCAGGGTGGGAGGGACTGTCAGACTTTTACTGACTAAAATCCACGGTGTTCCTTCAATAGCCCTTTACGTACCGGGGCCACGGTAACGGGATGAGTCAAGCTGAACGCTAAGATTTTTTTTATAAACTTGCCCCACGTTACGAATTTCTCCTATACAGTGGATGCGTTTACTCCATATTCGCAAACTCATACAAATATTAATTTGTCCGGTGTGAAAATCAAACCACCAACACGCAGCACCGCAACCATATAGCTTAATCACTGCCATGTCTTTCGACAAAAGTACAATTAAAGGTTTATGACTTTTGTTTACAGATACTAATCAAATAACAACCTGCCTTGGAAATATTTGAGTACATGATTTTTTTTTTATTATTGGAAAACTTACAGCTAGGATACAGATTGTAGTTGAAAAATATTGAAAGAAGGCCAATTACAAGTTTTCACAGACAGTATTAGAATAGAACAAGAAACAGTAGACAGATAAAAGAAAGCAAGAAGTAAAAGCACTCAGACCGAGTTATGAATAAATTATGAATAAATAGAGGCGTAGTATACAAGTAATGGTTTTAGTGTTGTTCAAAAAACTGATTGTAAATTATTTTTTTGAGTTTAGTGATGCTGGTGGAGAATAAGTCAATTTGATTTTTTTACCTAAAATTAATATGTATAATTTAATGTTTTTATTCGATAACAAAATTTGTCTTAACAATAATGAGGTTGATCCTGTGCCAGGATAATCTGCACTACCTTAACTAGAATATATTAAATTAGATTAACAAATGTATTTGCATGAATTCTTTATACGATTTTTGAGTGTATGTGGATGGGTATGTGTGTGTGTGTGTGTGTGTGTGTGTGTGTGTGTTTGTTTGTGCGTCTGTGTGTGTATGAGTTTGTGAGAATATATAAGGAGATTCATAAATATTTATGTTAATATATTTCTTAATAACTTGTACAAATATAAAACCTAAAAATATACACATTACACAGAGACTACTTAATAATATGGACAATTAAATTTTTCGTATCTTCGTAGTAAAGAGATTTGAGCCACTCTGTCACCGTTTGTTCACATGCCAGAGCAGTTTTTGTATATATGTTAAGAATTTTATTAATGGAGTTATATAAGTGCGAAGATTGATTTGAAACTTGTTAACTAGCGAAGTATGTTTTGAATTGGCGTGTTTTAGCCACTATCTCATTTCGTCTTTTTGCTAAAATTCTAGGACCAAAAGCGCCTTATGTTTTTTTTTTAAATTACATGTAGAATATACAATTGACGCATACTAAGCAGGCCATAGAATAAAGAGAAATGGTTGGAAATCTTAGTTTGTAAAAGTAAGTCATGACTTTGAGAAGTATCCTTTGAGCACGTTCTGCCTCCAAAAACTTAACTTTATTTTAATGTATGTATAAGCGTTCCAACATTCGGGTTCCTCAAACGCTCATTGAAACAGCAAGCAGGTGATCTACTAAACTGTAAGCAATCCAAATTGTTCCTGTTTTATAAAAAGCATCTTATCCATCACAGTCGTTCAAGAGAAATGGAATTGCATTGTGAAGTAGGAAATTGCTCGCCGTAGAGCATAAGTACCTACCTACCTTCAGTAATCGTTTTCAGTAGATTTCTTCTTATATTGAAGTCTGTATTTAGAGTTATAGACATCACGATTCAATATATTTGTTCTAGGACTTTCTATAATTGATTTAATGTTAAGAGTAGTTGTGGGCCAGAGGTTACAAGCCCGACTTAGCGTAGGTTGTGAGTTCGAACCTAGTCTGGCACATTCCTTTTTAGGGTTCCATAGCCGAATGGCAAAAAACGGAACCCTTATAGTTTCGTCATGTCTGTCTGTCTGTCTGTCCGTCCGTCCCTATGTCACAGCCATTTTATTCCGAAACTATTAAGACTATACATGTTAAACTTGGTAGGTAGATAGATGTATTCTGTGAACCGCTTTCCGATTTTAAGAAAAAAATATTTAAAATTAAGGGGGGCTCCTCATACATGAAACTTAAACTGGATTTTTTTTTTCATGAAACCTATGCGTTTGTGATATCTATAGAAAGGTCTTTAAAAATGACATTGACGTTTCTAAAGTCACTTTTTCATAAAGTCAATTGTTTAAAAGATATACGCTTCCAAAGTGGTAAAATATGTTTCCCCCTCTAATTTCTATAATGATGGAGTGAAAAATAAATTTATATATATGCTGTAGATCTTAATGTGAACTTTCAACCAAAATTAGCTTAGCTTAGATACAGCATATTTTCTAAAACCGCAAACAACTTTGTAATGACCACTATAGAAAACAAAGTTATTTTGCGTAGTTACTACAGAACTGTTCATGGGTGAGTCTGACTCGCACTTGGCCAATTTTTTGTAATTCATATCATCAGTAAAATCCTGAGGAAGCCGTCATGTCATAAAACTAGAAAATTAGAAGACATGTGTGACATCAGCCTGCCCTATGAGCTAAGTCGAAATAGGTACTTTATGTGTTTCTCTTTCTTATCTTTCACGAGATTCTCGTCATGTAGGATGGTAACATCGATTTATCATTGTGCGGCGCACTAATCGGTCTATCACCACTATATAAGGGTTATTGGCTACAATAGTCCTATCAGTGATGATAGACCGATCCCAGTACAACGTGACATGGTCATTTTCGAGAACTGGGTCGGGCACATACTTGTAATATGGTACCTCAGAATCGACAAGTTTTTATTTCAAAGCAAGTTGCTTGTGGAAAATTCTGGCTCCTTGGTTGTGTCTATGCAGTACTCGCCCAACACACGTCAGTACTAACATTATTATTGGCTTGTGTCTTAGCAGTGGAACTTTATTGGCTGAATTATTAATATTTAACATTTAACAATGCAGAACCTGCGGTCTGATATTAAAAACAATGTGTTGATTTTATGAAAAATGTAAAAGTAACCCACCAATGTTACTACGAAGAACTAATCCTTTAGATTCATTAGTTCTTCCTAGACTAAAAACATAAGGCTGTTGAAAGCGCAAAAACGGCCTAAGTAACATTTTATAAAAAAAAATTTGTTAGTTGTCCTATCCCCTTCAAAGAGATTTTTGAAGAGGATAGGTCCACTAACAATTTTTTTTTTTATAAAATGTTACTTAAGCTGTTTTTGCGCTCGCGGCCAGATTAATATCGTGTGATACGATAACTAATTTGTTAGTATGTAATATAGCATGTGAGGAGCTTATAGCTAAATAATAGCAGCTGCACACTTTTCAAGGGTAAACATCAGTTGCAGTGATCGTTTCGCAGATGGCTGACCATCATAAGATAACATTCACCTGTAACACGGAAAGCACTTTGGCCGTTGGTGTCAGTTGTGATTCAGAGCCTTGATAGTATAGTCATTAAGAAGAAGAAGTCAGTAATTCTGACACGAGTCTTGCCAAGCAGTCGCTCTATGTGTAAAATAGGTAATAGAACTCAGTTGCGTTCGGACGAAAAGGCTAGGAAGACGAGATTGGTATATCAACAGTTTCAGACTTACAGTAGGAAACAGGAAATTAAATAATTGAATGATGCAGATGGTGCGCAACATAAATGCATATGTCACATTAGACTGTTATATCTTGAAATAAAAACTTCTTTTAGCAACTAAAAGTATGTTATTTCCAGTGGCAGAAACGACTAGAAAATGAACCAATAGAAAGCTTTTAAGAATACCGTGTGGAAAGTTATTCTTTGTGAAAGTTTTTGAACCCAACTTCACACTACGTACTCAAATTGACGGACTAAGAGCGAAGCGTGGCAATTCGAGAAACGCTTATTTGAAACTTTTCAAAGAATTTCCGATTGAAATTTTTGCATATTGGAAGAAATCCTAGAAAACGTATGATTTTAAAAAGCGATTGTTTCTGATCCTGAAAACTGAGATTTTATATCTTTCAACCGTTTGAATAAGAAAACACAATAATTATGATTCTAATAATAGTTTAGAATTTGTTCATAAAATCTAATGACGTTTAAGAATTGGATAAACAAGTCTATAAATCCATTGAATGTTTTCTTATATATGTATGTACTTGTACCAGTGTATTCAATTGTTGGTGAGCCAACTAAATAACATTATCATACCATATTTCCATATGCTAGCTATATGTATGACGCACTGCTGGGTACCACCCACACCTGGTTGATATACCATCTTGTCATACCAAGCGCTTCTCCTCCACATTTATTGTGCGCACAGCCAAGCTGTGGAACTCTCTGCCGGCTTCTGTGTTCCCTGCCACCTTTTAGCCTTTACAGCAAGAGTAAATAGGCATCTTCTGGGCTCGCTCGTCCCATCGTAGACCACTTCTATCGCTTACCATCTGGCGAGATCAGAGTCAAGAGTAGGCTCGACACAAGATACAAGATACGAGGCGATATAATCGAATCTCTGCAAGTGAATTTCAGTGCGATTTAAGTGTTAAGTGACAAGCATTGTGGGCGAATAATTGTGTTAATTTTTATTTTGTGTTTATTAAATTAAAGTGTTAATTTTGGTCTAATTGACGTAATTATTTCTATCCCGAACCCCAGCTCGTAACAATACGTTTGAACGAAGAGAAAACTTTATAAGTGCTGCTTTATAACATCATTAAAATTATATTAATCCTTCAGTAACTGTTTACGACACGACCGCAGAAAGTTGATGTCCTAATTTACAATTTATTTCCAATCAATTTACTTGCCAAACTATACTTAAGTCAACCCAAAGTAAGTACTGGAACTTGAAGCGTACAAAGCCTTTAAAATAATCTTTGAACTTTAAAGAACATCGTAACTTTGACAACACTATAAAACATTCACGCTGTCAAAAGGTCGTTAACCTTTTACAACTTTGACTATTATAAATCACTGGTCACATCCGTGCATTCATTATGAATGCTCGTTCTCTTTGGTTGTTTGGAGTGAACTTAGACCTACATATTATATAGAAAGGCTTTGTAGCATCTTATGAGATGTTGACACTATGTAACATAATTTGCTGACCCTTTTACAACTATGTAAGAATTGTGTTCCAGTCTTATAAGATGCACCTTAACTAGCACGATACCCCTCGGTAAGATCATGCTTTCTGACCATGCGTAACGACTGATGTTAGCCGCGATCCAATGGTCCCGGCTGTTATTTTAATCGATCGATAAGCCATTGCTTATCGTCTTTTCGAGGCATAGAGGAATTTCGAAATGTTATGATAGTCACCCATCTGCGGGTGAACGAAACGAAATTGAACGAAATTTATGATGATGATTTAATCGAAAATTATAATAGAATAGATAACTGGGTCGTATACGTTGTTTATAATAATAATAAAACTTTATTACCAAAAAGCCAAATACAGTTTGTCCATCTCAATAAATAGAAAAAACACAACAAAATCGCCATTTTATAAGGAACAATGCTATTTTTTGAGACAGAGTGTACGTCTGTGTCTGTGCTAGTATCTGTGTTACAGACACAGGCGCCTTCCTTTTACAGATTATTTACAATTTTATGGCGGTTTCTGTAAGTATACAAAGAAAGTTTAACTTAATACTACAAATCTATATATGTTTGAATTACGCTTGTGCATATTTTATTCAAATGTTTTCGAAACTTAGTTTTACGCTTTTGGTAGTGAAAAATGTTCCTTTAAGATGAATATATTTGGACAAGTTAAGCCATGTACAAACAGGGAACCGTTAGACCAAATAAATTACAAAATTAGGAATTAGATTTATACGATTTTTTTTATTGATAATAGGTTCGCGTTTGACCACCATCTCACCTGATGGTAAGTGATGATGTCGTCGAAGATGGAGCACGCTTACCTAAAAGTACATAGTACATATATAATGGATATAGTGGTCACATTCTGATAGGTATACACTGATCTGGGGTTAGCAGTAATTTAGCAAATACAGGGATTGAAACTCTGGCTCAGAAACTAGGCAATGCCTGTATCTTCCGGGTCAGTGGTTCCTCTTAGATAATACAAATTCAGCCTGAATTTACGTGGAACAGATGTGACGAATATTAGTATATAACTTTTAATAATAGTGTAAGTGTGTGGGTGTGAGAGTATTCTATGGTGTGTGTGCGTGTATGGAAAAATAACCTATTCCCTCTTGACTTAAAGACCCCTAGGTTATAGCTATCGGGAAACACAGACTCCGGCAGGGAATTCCACTGCTTAGACGTACGCACAATGAAAGTATTTCCAAAACGTTTAGTGCGTATGGGTGGGATGTCAATCAAATGTCAATGGATTAACAACAACGTATACTATCTATGAGAAGTACTAGAGGCACATTACTTTGTATAATTAATAATAGAGGCACATTACTTTGTATAATTTCCATCATCACCATTGCCCTCAAAACTGTAGGAAAACATCGTAAGGAAACCGATATGTCAATACAAAGAATTACGATCTATTCCATCTCATAGAGAGGATGGCTGTATCGCTACAGTGGGAAAAGTTATAGGCTGATTATGTGTCTATACCTATATTATATGTATGAACTACTAACACTGTCAATTTCCATTGAGTCTTTCAGACTAATTCAGGTAAAATTTAGTACTTATCCGACGCGTATCGTACAAACCAATTAAAAAGTTAGAACATCACCTTGTTACGCTCTACTGTGTGATATATTAAATAAAAAGTCTTATAGAAGGGATCCCAAATTTTATTCGACATATTATAAAATATAAACATAGTAATATTTAAGAAAAAAAAAATACCATATAAATTAATAGGGCTTCAATTTAAGTTATGTTTAAAAAATAAATGCTTATTTTTATATACATTACTGAAAAACCTATGAAAAAGTCTATGGTTTTAAGATAACATGTCATCTTATTATGAAACTCGTTTGAAACCCTCTAGACACGTGGCTGTGTTCATACTAGAACCTGAACAGTCTCTTATTGCTTCAACTGACAAAAAAATTGGCCAAGTGCGAGTCAGACTCGCCCACGAAGAGTTCCGTAGTAACTACGCAAAATAACTATGTTTTTCATAGTGTTTGTACATGGTTATATTTGCGGTTTTAAAAAATGTGCTACATCTCAAAAACTACTGACTCTATCTCACGGAATAGAAAATACAGCTCTATCTCGTTCAAACTAATTTTATTTGAACGTTTTTATTAAGACCTATATTATATATTTTTTTTAGATTTCATCACACTATTATTATAGAAGTTAGAGGGGGGGGGGCACACATTTTACCACTTTGGAAGTGTCTATCTATCTTTTAAATCTTAGGAAAAAGGGGTTCTAGAAACCATAATGCCATTTTGCGGAAGACCTATCTACATATAAACACCACGTATAGGATTGGTGAAAAAATTTTTTTTTTTCCTTTCAGTTCCATGTATGGAAAGCCCTCCTTAATTTTATATATTTTTAATTCGTGTTTTAAAATCGAAACGCGGTTCAAATAATAAATCTGCTTACCAAGTTTCACATGTGTAGTCTAAATAGTTTTTGTATAAAATGACTGTGATATACGGAG
Organism: Tholera decimalis; assembly: GCA_943138885.2. Taxonomy (NCBI): domain Eukaryota; kingdom Metazoa; phylum Arthropoda; class Insecta; order Lepidoptera; family Noctuidae; genus Tholera; species Tholera decimalis. The sequence goes on along the minus strand of OW964552.2, from coordinate 8,940,825 downwards.
AGACAGACAGACAGAGATGACGAATCTATAAGGTTTCCATTTTTTGCCATTCGGCTACGGAACCCTAAAAAAGAACAGTACAAGTACCCAGGTTATAGTCATTAAGAAATGCAGATACAGGCAAGGAGTCACAAACAAACGCAAAATAATAAAACTAGCAAACATTAAACCGCTGCGCATTGCACTTAAATGCGTTCATACACATGATTTAAATATTTAAGTAATAAAAATATTATTCAGAAGTGACTTTTACGTTTATGCCCATAATAAAATATTTATCACTTGAGATAAATTATGAATTTTTATAGCTTTTTCCTACCTGTAGAAAAGGACAGTACTAAGTACGATGGTAATAATTTGGCAATGACAGCGTTATTATTTCGCAGCAATAACGGTAAAATGCGCAATTTATGAGAACATTTGCGGTTGAAAGACGCGTCACTAAACTGCATGGTTCTCAAATGCCAGATCCTTACTAATATTATAGTTGCGAAAGTAACTCTGTCTGTCTGTGTGTTACGCAATCACGCCTAAACTACTAAACCGATTTTAATGAAATTTGGTACGGACATAGTCTAGAGCCTGAAAAAGGACATAGGCTGCTTTGCAGCGATAAAAGGGCTGTAAGGGGTTGAAATAGGGCATGAAAGTTTGTATGTAAATTACGTCATTTTTAAAGCTAGAAGCTTGAAACTTATTTTTTAGACTTTTGATTAGATATTAATAAATACGACATTCGAATTATGTATGAGTTTTATTTTCTAAATAATTAGTTTAAAAAAATATAAATGCTGCTGAAAGTCACTATTTCGCGCGGACGAAGTCGCGGGCACAGCTAGTTATAAATATGAGGACAATATGATATCATCATTATCCACAGACTGACTTCTCCCACTGACGTGTAGACGTCTCTCTTCGCTTGTGCCAAGCTCAACGTTCCTGTGCCAGCCTCATCCAGGGTATACCCGCCGGGGTTGCGGGAATGTTCTAACGAGATACCGCGGCCCCGGAACGCAAGGGGAATTGAAGGAGCAGGGTGGGTTTTTAGTCAGTAGAAGTCTGACACTCCCTTCCGCTCCACCCTCAGTGGAAGGAATCATATGATGATTTTCCCAACCAGAATAAAAAGAGGGTACCCTCAATGACAACTCTGTCGTCTGCCAATCTCACTGAAAGTGCATCTACAAACTACTAATATAAGTAAATCTTGGCACTGTCTGTCTGACAGCTTGTGAATTTTTTTTCGGTGGGTTGATAATTAAATAACTCCTCCTATTTGTCGTCCAGTAATATGCTATGTACTTATCGTGAGTGTCATTCTGTGAATGTCTTCTACGTATGTATTTGAGAAATCCGTGAAATTTCTTAACTGCTTTCAATTTAATTCTGAAAACCAAACCTTACAGAAGTAGTATGCCTTCATGATCAAATCAAAATACCGATTGAAATCATTTCTTTGCATGACATTATACCTAAAGTATATTAAATACTTTAGTGTTGATTGCGTCGAAAGCACCGCGCTCTGCCCAGAAGTATATGTATATGCAGATGTTATGATGCAACATGTAACCCAAACCTTTACTCAACACGTGACACGTCGACCGTACCGTCGCTAATCAAACACAACAAAGCAAATGGTGCCAACTCAACACTTACAGAATTAGCATCATTTAAAAAGGAATACAAAAGAGGTCTAATTCCCATGTAGTACCAACATAACAAGGTGTGAATACCCGAGGCGTCGACGTGCCGGAAGTAGGCCGTTACCGCCGCTTCCGCGACGCTAGTGGCGCCACCTGCCTGAAACTTGTCGAGTTAAAGCACCACTTTGTCGGAGCTGAAAGATTTGTACACTGTTTGAAAATATATGAACTTATTTTTCGCCTGAAACTAGTTTTTCTAGAGTTGTTTATGTGTTTTTGCTCGGAGTCAAAAGCTTATAGTTTAAGCCATTTAGCGAAGTTGTTGTTAATGCTTTACGATGCTGATGTTATAAATGAAGAGGAAAAGGGAAGTTTTAAAGTTAAACGAGTTTAGTATTTCGGTACTGTGTCTTTAGAGCTGAACGTGCCGAATTGCTGACTCTGTGTTTGTTTTTCACATTAATAGTCTATAGATTTGTGATGATTTGTACGGCCTATTCATGCACTTCAATATTAATGGGCTGTGCGTTTAGTTTACAAGGCGTTTAAGTAGTATATGCCATATCTTAAGTAGTATTAAGTAGTATATATTGGAGTGTAGCCCGTCTCACGATGTCCATGATCTATTTTGCCGACATGTCTTGCGCATTCATGCAAGTGGCCAAGGCCGTCTAAGAGTAAAATGTCTGTACTGTAATGTAAGATGCAGGCATGTATATTGAGATGGTTTATAAATTAATCAGTACTAATTCAAAGCTTTCTAGGAAACCGGAGCCAGTTGAATAAATAATTCAAATTAAAACTCATCAAGTTTCAGATTAATATACAACGTGTAATTTAAAGGGTATATACATACCGAGTGCACGGTTTCTTTGGATGATAACAAACGATAAGGCAAGGGTTTTCTAATCTTATGTCTACATGTGTGGAGCATATTAGAAATTTCAATACATTGATACCAGAGGCCGAATTTTTCAAATTAAGAAGAACAAGTGACGTGGAAAGTTATTGACCCTCGTAGTGCTGTGACACGTTTGTTATTATTGGTATTCAAGACACATATGAAACCGATATTTTGGGGTCAATTCTGTGAGTCACTTATTTTGAGCTGAAACTTTCCATAGAGACTCCATACCAGATGTTGTCTTCAGCCCTTTTGGATAGATATGGGGTTTCCATTACACGTTGTATAATAATACGCTTGTTCGCATTTACATCATCACCCATGCTCTCAAAACGATGAAGAAAATCATCAATTCAATTCAATTCAATTCAATTCAATTCATTTTATTAATGTGATTTTTGGATACATATTTATATGAGATCTTATTACATTAATTGGTTCCTCAAAAATCTACCTTATAGGTGTACATTATTTCTCATTTGTATATTACAAGAAAAAATTTAATAGTAATAATTTGTATGCATATTATGTCCAGAAAAAAAATAAAACTTACAATATAGGTAACTTAAAACAGAAAAGCAATGAAAACATGAACAACTCTGAATAAGTCAATAAATTACAATATTACTTAAAACAGAAAAACAACAGTTAAAACATAAACAACTCTAAATTAATCAATAAATAATAAATTAATAGGTACATGGTCAAAATTAATTCAATAAATAGGAATGTCAAATAATTTACAATTTGTCATTAAGGAACTCATCGTGAGGAAGACACGCGACATCCACCAACCCGTAAGTACTGAACCCTTTTTTTTGGGTGAGAAAATCATCAAATAACTCCTCCCGCTGGACTAAGAACCCACCCTGTTCCTTCAGCTGCCCTTAAGTTCCGGGGCCACGATATCTTGCAAAACATTCCCGCAACCCCGCCAGGAACCCGTACTGGACTCGCGTGATGGATTTAGATTCGTGCCCATTCAGTCAAATAAAGGGGAGGACTGTATCCCATCAGTGGCTGGTAATGTTGTACGCAAAACCAATTAACACGTGATGATAGAAATCCGTAAGAACATTAAAATCAAATAACCCTTTAAACCGATGCTGAAACACGATTTGAAACCGCTTGCATTTTGATAATCAACTAATCAAACAAAGATACATTGTGCCTACTACAAAATCGGAGCGTACTCCATTACCACGTAATTTCGAAAACGATAATGTAAACATTACTGGATTCTCATTAAACACGAAATCGAATATTCGTGTCATCAGAATCGATTCAGATCAAACTCCTATATGTACAAAGCTCACGTATCATGGAACTAATGAATAGTCGTCATTTTGTATTCGCCATCAATAATAGATTTCGATCGAGGGTCGCGAGTCAATTGGATTTTCACGACCCGCGAACGTACGGAAGACCTTATTTCGCATAAATTAAATATACTGAATGCTACTAAATTATTATTGAAGCTATTTTTGGCTACAGTCAGTAAATGTAACAAAAGGAAAAGGAAACGAATAGGTATCATAAGATGTGGCATTCCAAAAAATTTATCTATTTAATCAAATATATAAAACTCATGTTTTTCATATGATTGGACCAACACAAATTGTATGGACTTTAAAAGAGACGTTGACCTCTGAGTTTGTTTTAGTGTTTCTTCTCGGAATAGTCAGTTAGGAAACACTGGCCTCATCTGGCTAAATAGGTGTGTACAATAAAGTATATTCTGTCTAACTAAACTTTTTTTTTTGGGGTCGGAAACATCGAATGACTTCTTCCGCTCTGGGTCAAGCGGAAGAGTGTGTCAGATTTCTACTGACTAAAAACCCACCCTGTTCCTTCGGCTACCCTAAATTTCCGGGGCCGCGGTAAATCGGTAGAACTTTCCCGCTAACCCCGGCAATCTAACTAAACTTAACACGCAAAAAAAAACATGACATGTAAAAGTGTCAACTAAAAATAATATAACCAATTTACAAAATAAATATTTCATTTCATTTCTTGACTTTAATGATCAGCCTATAGTAATGGTCCTACTGCTCCCTACAGGGTCCCCATAGGGTCCCTCTTTATGAATGGAAATGGGCCGTAATCCACCACGCGGGTCCAGCGTGGGTTGATGGATATCATATATTCTGTAACTTTAGCTCCTAGGACATACCGGCATCCACACGATGTTTCCAATTCCGATTTTGACAGCAGTACAACTTGTGAATCAGGCCCGTAATTACTGGTCCACTAATACTCTGCTATTATATAAAGAAATATGTTTATTATATTATAAATAAACGCATTGAAAAGGTAAGTTGTTTTATTGATTGAATTAAATTGTGCAATTCCATAGCACACTCCCCGAAAGACTATTATGTTCATATCGAAAACATTGCATCATATTGTGATACCATCACGGTCACATCATAAACAACACAATATCACCACAACTGACAAAAACAACTCACTTCTATATAAATGGTGACAACTGACATGACAATCAACATTCGAGACTTTCTGTCGAACCGCTCCTTCAGATATCGTATCGAAGGAGCGCTTTCCACTCCCCGCCCTATCAGAGCTGGCGTTCCACAAGGCGCCGTGCTTTCTCCCCCACTCTTCACGCTATACACTAGCGATATCCCCAACAGTCCCCGAGTAAAATTATCCCTATTTGGCGACGACACGGCCATCTATTACTCGGGAATAAAACCCGATTGCATTGCTCGTACCCTCCAGACCTCAGACAACGCACTAGGTGATTGGTTTGGAAATGGAGAATCGAGGTAAATCCCGACAAAAGTCAAGCAGTCCTGTTTTGTAGGTCTCGCCATAAACAGCCTACCCCCCCCCCCCCCCCCGCCCGATCACTATGTTTGGCATGCCAATGCCTTGGTCCAAAGCGAGCTAAATACTTAGGTGTATCCTAGACCAAAACCTTAATTTCAGAGAGCACATAAAGTCGGTTCGCTCGCGAGCCGCTTTCGCTCTCGGTAGGCTTCACTCCATGCTGAATGCACGCAGCAAGCTCTCCCTTAGATGTAAAATACGTATTTTCACGACGTGCATACGCCCCATCATGACATACGCCTGTCCGGTGTTTGCTTAATCCAGTCCGTATCAGATCCATAGGATGCAAGTCATTCAGAACCGTTTTCTCCAGAAGGCCACGGGCGCGCCCTGGTACTTGAGGAACGAGGATCTCCATGTAGACCTCAAACTCCCGACCATAAAGCAAGTGTTGAAACGCCATTCAGTGCGTTACTTCACCTCTGCTGAAAACCACACAAACCCCCTGATCGTATCGGCCGCTCGATACAGACCCTCCAATATTTCTTTGGTTCGTCACCCACGTCACGTCCTAGACGAACCTGACGACCCCACCACCATCCGACAAGAGAGCAGTAGGGAAACTAGCACTCTTAGAAAATACAGAAACAAAACGCGTTCCGTATTCCGTCCTCGCCGACGAGGCCCATCGCGGCGTCCGCGTACTTGTAACGTAAACCCTCCCCGACCTTTGCCAAACGAGCCAGCTCACGATGCTGAGCCAGTAGCGATAAATAACCCCTTAAATAATATGACCCAGCCTGACCCTTTGCTGCCCTCAACCAACGATCCCGCTATGCCGAGGCCCGTACTCCACAGGGAGTGCCCTTAGCGTGCGGTCGTTTAAATGTAATCCTAGTTTGTAAGCCCTGGCCTTTAATTTTAGAGGTCACCACAGGATCGCCCGGTTAAGTAGTGACCAGCCTTAGTGTGCTGAACTACGAGTGGCCTTACCTAAAAATAAACAAAAATAAATAAAAAAAAAGACAATCAACAATGGGTTGAGGCTCAGCATAATTTTGCTATAAAAGAAGTTAAGTTCATCAAAGCAGATTTTCAATAGCACCTGACGTAAGAACGTTAGAACATAATTCACAAAAACAAAGAAAGTATGACATTTGAGTATAATAAGATCAATCAATAATGATAATCTTTGTTAGTAATAATGTAAAGAATATTATAAGACAGATTATTTTAAAAGAATGGAGGCTTATTTTTCACGATGAAAAACTACGAAATAGAGCCAAACATTTATTGCAGAAATGATTCGGAACCAGCATTTTTTCCTTCAGCACACGTAGCTTTTTGCTTTCCAGAACAGCGCGAAACTGATATAAAAACAAGATTTTTTCTGTTATTTTTGTTACAAAACCGTTACAGTTACAACGCATTCCTAGCATTGGCAAGTGCACAGCCATTTCGAAAACATCGAATAACCGAAAAAAAATGTAACTTTCACATCACTAGTCGCGTACGTAGTACCTCACACGTCGTCGAGAAATAAAATAAATGGTTTCAGTTTGACGTCAAGCAATTTACACAGGCATGCGTGCACAAGTCCCCTCGAGTATATCAATGAACTGACATCAACTCGAGTGATCATTAATATCGATTTAATGACAATTAGCACTCACGCCTTTGCTGCTTCCATATTCGGATTTAATTTTCGTAATGGCTGGCAATTAGCATAATTTCGTAAGCGGTTTGTGTTTAAATAAATAATTTTATCAGGCTATTCTGTTGTATTCAGTTCATGTCGTATATTGTACGTTTTTGATTCGATGTTTTGTTATTGTTATGTTATTTGACAGACTATAAACTCTTCAGTAGGTACCTTTATTGAGTACATTCGTAGAAACAATTTCTGTGTCAGCAAAGGCAATTTTCCTTGTTTTAGAATTCAGTTTTGACAGATGATTATGGGTTGGTTGGGTCAAACCTAATAATTTTGACATAATTATGTCACATTGACGTTTTAAAAATCATGTTATCTGTCAACAGACAACATTTACTTTTGAAAACATTATTCTTCCTCAACTTACGTCTGATCTTTTTATTAATTTAGGTATATTTGTAGGAACACGTCCAACATAAAATACCTTTTGCGCGTAATTAATGAATGTCCTCGAGGCAATTTGACATCGAGAGGTCATTTATATCCAATCAAAAGGGAAGCCGCATTCATTCGTACAGCGGATTTAAATTGGACAGTTTATATTTGAATTTAACAAGCGTTTTTTAGGGCCCCGTAGCCAAAGGGTCCGTATCATTTTGGAATGGGGATTCGGGGAAATGGAAAGTATATTGTAGGTGTGTTCGGCAAATGTTGATTTTAGTTAATGATGTGATTTTAAATGAAAGATGAATATTCACTTTGATAGATTTTAATAACTCGCCTACACGTATTCATTTATTAGCACACGAAATAAACGTGATATATTTGTGTGGTTGATTCGTGGTATCACACTAATATTCTTTTTATCGTGAGTTCCTGGGCCCTGGCTCCTTGGTTCCGTTTATATACTTATATATTTCAATTAGTTTTTTTTTCCGTTATGAGTATTTGTAGTACACTAATTTAGCCCTCCCCAATTTCAATTAAAGCTTTTAAAGTCCTTCCAAAGGTTGTCTGGAAGATATCGCTCTCAGCGATAAGACCGCCATTGTAACCAAAGTTATAGAAATAAGGTTATGTAAGTGTGTTCCAATTTTTGGTGTACAATAAAGTATATTCTATCTATCTATCTATCTATTCTCAATGTAATCTAATAAATGGAAAACACAAGTGAAGAGCAGATTATCTAAATACATAATACATTTATGAATGAGTGTGCGGTCATGAAAGAGACACCCACGAACATTCTGTCCGTGGGTGTTTCTTTCAGTCTCTCAATATTATTATTATATAATTCAACAATAATAATACTGACTGCATAAAATAGACAGATGATAATAATTACGTTTTATTTTTAAGTTTAGTAGTATGGAAAATCTATTTCAGCGCCTTTCCTCTCTCCTATTTTTTTTAAATTTGCTTTGCCCGACAGGATACAAAATTGTTTCTGTTTTCTGTATTACCACCTCTATTAATACTCGTATGTATATGTAAATTATGGATTGCAATAAAAATACTTCAATACTTTAGTTATCTTTAGGATAGTCTTAGTCCAAATAACTTCAATATCTGCATCAGTTTTGGATCATAGAATTTGTTATTGATAATAGGTACTTGAGTTCGTTAAGAAACATTAGCCCAGCTTCAGGGTTTGAGGCGCTACAAGCTGCAACACTAACCCCAAATCTAGCACGAAAGCAGATGCTTGCCCAACTGTAACTGTTTTCTTTAGTAACTGATGCAATTGTGTAAACGTATATTTTTGTAGTGTGTTTTTTTTTTTTTTTTTTTTTTTATTTAGAATAGGTTCGCGTTTGACCACCATCTCACCTGATGGTAAGTGATGATGTGGTCGAAGATGGAGCACGCTTATAGCACACGTGTAAATAATGATAAAAAAAATGTTCAAACTAGAACATAATTGACTACACGAGCCTCAGCATCACAGCGTCAGCAACACCTATTCAACACATACGCCGGTGTCACCGGCACACCGTCCGCACTAAGAAGTGACCTAATGAGATCTTCGCTTCATCGGCTCAATACGCATACAGCACACATGAGAATAGCCATCAATGTGTATTGACCATAATATTTGTTTATAATATAGTTAATTATTGTAATAAATCAGTCATCTAGCTGGAGTTGCATGTGATTCATACCCTATACTTCCTCTTACTGTGGCCAAGACACCTTTAGCCATCATCGGTCCTATGAGTCTGTGGGATCGGCAGTAAGAAAACCATTCCCTGTGTACATTGCACGACGTACACAACCCTTATTCCTACCCAAACTCCGTCTGTTACCGTAGGTCTCCCTGTAACAGACTTCCCGTAGATAAAACCAACGCAACCTGTGCTTGGTCTGGTTTCTATGGTAGGATAGGGCTTTAGGGTAACTAGGGTGATAGGTAGTGTTATAGGGCATTTTGTTTTCTTTTTTTATCGTGGTAAAATTATCAAATAAGTCCTCCCGCCCCGGGCAGGGCGGGAGGGACTGTCAGACTTTTGCTGACTAAAATCCACGGTGTTCCTTCAATAACCCTTTACGTTCCGGGGTCACGGTAATGGGATAAGTCCCACGACCCCGGCAGACTTCGGCCCTCTACAGGGGGGGCTTCGTCATATTGCTAACGCTCTTTGAGGCGCGCGTGGAACACAACGCGCCGTCGACCCGGGCATCGTGCATGGTCGGACAGCGAGTTGCCCTTTACTCGCTGTTCGCATGCCCGCGCCTACGGTGGCCGGAGATCGTCGGCCGACGTCCGACGCCGTGGGCGTCTACCACTGCGGCTGGGCTGGAGGGAGGACGCCATCCTCTCCCTCACACGGCCCGCCTCCTCCTTCGGAAGCATGACTGCTTAGCAGAAGGGGCGGCGACCGCTTCGCACTCCCTCTCGCCCCGCAGCATGGCCTTGACCAATGCCGGGCGTGAAAGGTCTCCGCCTATCGCCGCCGTGAGGACACGTCGGTGCTCTGCCCAAGCGGGGCAGTCTTGCACCGTATGCTCTACTGTGTCCTCAGGGCGATCCTCGCAGTGGTGACACCCAGGCGTTTCTTCCTTCCCCATCAGACACAGGTACCTCCAGAAACTTCCGTGTCCGGTGAGGACCTGTGTCATGCGGTAGGTCAGGACGCCGTGACGCCGATCTAGCCACTCCTCAAAGAGGGGTCTTACCGCCACAATAGCGGCGTGCCCGAAGTGTTATAGGGTTAGGTTGATAGTCAGTGGGGCTTAAGTAGTTACTAGGTACCAGGCTCAACTGTCTGGAACATAGCCACAACTGTACGCACTTGGACTCGGCCGTATTGAAAGGTTAGTTCCGGTGCGTGCAACTATGTTGTATCACAATTGTATTATAATTGTAATAGTACATAGTTCATTTCCGTAACTGAACTTTACCTACTGTAGTTTTATTCTAATTTCCAGAGACAAAATTATATTGTACTAAACATTTTTTAAACCTTTTTTCGGTGGGAAAATCATCAAATGACTTCCTGAAGAGTGCGGCCTCTACAATATAGTTTTTGTGCAGGATTCCTCCATCTCCATTTCACTACCGGTCTACCAGACGCACGGCTGTGTACCATCCACACTTGGTTAATATACCGTCTTGTCGTACCAAGCGCTTCTCCTCCACATTTATTGTGCGCACGGCCAAGTTGTGGAATTCTCTGCCGGCTTGTGTTCCCTGCCACTTGACCTTTCAGTCTTTAAAGCAAGAGTAAGTAGGCATCTTCTGGGCTCGCTCGTCACATCGTAGACCTCATCTATCGCTTACCATCAGGCGAGATCAAGGTCAAGAGCGGGCTCATCCGTAATAAAAAAAAAGGATGCAGCGTAAGGGAGTGTCAGACTTCTATCGTCTAAAAAACTACTATTCCTTTAATTGCCCTTACGTACCAGGACCGCGGTATTTCGTTAGAAAATTTCCGCAACCTATGTGTTTATTTGGAACAACATTGCTTATGTTATATTCTTTATTTTCTAATTCTCTTTTTATGACGTCGAAAATATAGATTTAACCAAATGCTAACAATATTGTTAGCTTTTTTTTGTTTTGGTTGGGAAGATCATCGAATGACTTCTTCCGCTCTGGGTTAAGCGGAAGGGTGTGTCAGACTTTTACCGACTAAAAACCCACCCTGTTCCTTCGACTGCCCTAAAGTTCCGGAGCTGCGGTATCTCGATAGAACTTTCCCGCAAACCCCGGCAGGCAATGGCCCAACACGACGCGCCGCCGACCCGGTCCTGGTCCTTACCGGACGGTGAGCGATGAATAGTCTTACCTGGATTACAATCTTTATCAAGATATTGATGTTATTTTTTCTTCTTACCTTTTCCTCCACGCAATGGAACTATTTTTATCTGAAGTAGTGTGTAGCTCTCAGAAAATAAAGACGTAATTAACTTAAGATAAATATTATTTTATCTAGCGTTGAGAGAAATATTGTGGGACGTTCTAGTCTTTGAGAACACTACAGTTGAGAAGAATTCTCTATTCATGTTTCCTTATTGTTTTAAAAGTTATTAACGAAGGAAATCACGAAATGATGAGATTCTTTATAAATCGTAATTCTATTTTAAATATTCTTCATAGCAATCAGCGACTTAACCATATTATAGTAACTCGACTATTATCTGCGCTCAATTTTGTTTTTTTTTAAAGTCCAGCAATGTGGGTAGAATTAAAATTACAGTAATCTTGTTGACCCTTACAACTAAACTTATGCACGCAAACATATGGGTACACGGCAATAATGTAATGGGTGGAGTTCCAACAGCTTAAAAGTTTGGTCGACAATTTAAAAAACAATGCAGTATAAATCTTAGTGATTATCAAAGCATTTTATATTGTCATAAAATATTATTATTAGACAAAGAAATTTTAATACACCAGGCTGTTTCTTAATTTAACAGCTGTGCCTATATAAATTACTAGCTTTTGCCCGCGACTTCGTTCGCGTGGGAGGGTTTTCCCACGTAAAATCCCGACCCCGTGGGAATTCCGGGATAAAATGTAGCCTATGTGTTATTCCAGGATGTAAGCTATCTACTTGCCAAATTTCACTCAGGTCCGTTCAGTAGTTTGCGTGTAAGAGTAACAAACATCCATCCATCCTCACAAACTTTCGCATTTATAATATTAGTAGGAAGGAAGGATTAGTAGGATAATCAAAAGGTGGAATATTTATTTCATCATAATCTTAAATTGGATCATAATTCTAGAACGAACCAGATTAAACAAGAAAGCAAAAACGTTTATTGACACATGCCACAAGTACACACAGTAAAAAAAAAAACAAGAAATAAACAATATCATATTATTATTAATAGAAAATATAAAATAAAAAGTAAAATTAAATAGTTCCAGGATGATTAAAATTACTGTGTGACTCACGGCTGCGCCAAATAGGCCCAGTTCCACAAAAAGCCGAACAAGTAGTGCCTGACGCTGGTTGTCAACTATTCCTAATAGTGAGTGTACGGATGTCAATCAGTTTATCATATAATATAGTAAAAATATTCATATAATATAATAATACTGTACAAAAAATAGAAATAAAAATAAAGTATTTTAATAGGTAATGTAATAAATAATTATATACAATCCATTTTTTTTATTCAGTACAGGTTCGCGTTTGACCACCATCTCACCTGATGATAAGTGATGCGGTCGAAGATGGAACACGTTTACCTAGAAGACTTATATGTGTATTTCCAGTAGTTGCACGTGCATTGCCCGTAACGACAAACTATCTACATTCCACTCAAATTGACAGACACAGGCAGCTTCTGTGCTTGCTCGTTCCATCGTAAACATCATCTATCGCTTACCATCAGGTGAGATCGAGGTTCTTGGCCCATCCGGAATAAAAAAAAAGAAGACCAACGGCATCAAAGCCTACCAATACTCAGTTCTCGCTCCTCTGAGAAGAATAACCCCAAAAACTTACAAAGAACATTCATCACACAACCAACACAAAAACTTTGTTCGTCAAGGAATTCAGAACACATGACTAAAGCAGCCAGCCCTAATAATCAGACTCGTAAACGGGAGATGAACAAACAAAACGAGTAAATAATAAGGCTTACAGGTCGATTTTCCCATTTATATGGGGATGCGTTACCCCATATAAATGGGAAAATCGACCTGTTACCCGACTAACATAAATCAGAAGAGTAAAAGTAAGCTTCTTCAACCGATTCCAAGTAGATTCCACCATGGATCTGTGATGACAGACAACCGGTAACGAAAGTTACGCTGTTTTATTGGAAAAGTAGGAAAGTTTTTTACTAATAAACGGCTTATTTGTGGAGAAATTTGTATGGACGTTCGTCACGTAATCTACGAATACAATTCGAAATGAAATGTGAATCGGACTTGAGATTGAAATATTATAGGATTATTAAAGAAACACTGTCTGTCTGTTTCTTTGTTAGCTTTTCATGTATTTAAATATACACGGATCAGAATTAATTTTAGCAGGTACACGGTTTGACCATGTCTTCTATTTCAATATTTAGGTATTGCTAAGACTTCAATAGGTATACATTAAATCAATGTGTTCTGGACTTCAGAACTATGAAACCTGTATGACAGGGGTCAAGGATACTCTGTTTTTGTTACGGGAACAAATCGTCAAATGATTCTTCTGACTAAAAACCCAGGCTACCAATTCCTTCAGCTGTCCTTGCGTTCTGGAGGCTATCTCGGTAGAATATTTCCGCAATCCCGGCTGGCAATGACCCTATGGCTTGCATGGATCACGACGCGCCGTCGAAACGGGGAATACTCCGGTTGCATGGATTTGAATGTAAATACTACACCGATTGACGGACAGACAGACAGACAGATATAATGAAACTATAAGGGTTCCGTTTTTTGCCATTCGGCTACGAAACCCTAAAAAGTGGTTAAAAAAAACTAATCAGTTGCAAAAGTAGCGTGTGTGCATATCGTCTGAAGTCTATTGATTTGTGGATTACGGCCCATTCTCTCTAATATACAACGTGTAACGGAAACCCCATATTTATCCAAAAGGACTGAAGACAACATCTGGTATGGAGTCTCTATGCAAAGTTTCAGCTCAAAATAAGTGACTCACAGAATTGGCCCCAAATTATTGATTTCATATGTTTCTTGAATACCAGTAATAACAAACGTGTCACAGCACTATGAGGGTCATCACTTTCCACGTCACTTGCCAATAAAACGATAATTCTCTTCGTTCTTCTTAATTTGAAATATTCGGCCTCTGGTATCAATGTATTAAAATTTCTAATATGCTCCACACATAGGATTAGAAAACCCTTGCCATATCGTTTGTTATCATCCAAAGAAGCCGTGCACTCGGTAAGTATATACCCTTTAAATTGCACGTTGTAGATATGAGGAGGCCTGTGCCAGCAGTGGAAACGTTATAGGCAATTATGCCTATATCTAGGTAAATCAGGACTTTTCTTATTTTTCACATGCAAAGCCGGTGTGAGAAGCAAGTTTGGTTATGAAAACTGTATACGGAAGAATAATGTCGTCTTAAAAAGTTTTATAATAAACATGAAATATAAAAGTAGTGTGGTGTGAGTTATTAGCATACAGGTAATATAATTCTGAACTGGGTCGTAATTTTTACTATAAGATTGGTATATTAACTGCCACAACTCACCACGAAAGAAATAAAATATTTAATTGCCTTAGAGCGAAACTCCATGTTATCTTACTTATATTAAAAATACGAAAGCTTGTGAGAATAGATATTTGGATGGATGTTCGTTATTCTTTGACGTAAAACTACTGAACGGATTAAGATGACATCTTACAGTAATATAGCTTATACATCGGAATAACAATTAGTATAATAATATGGCCATAATATTACGGTATCAATTCAATCGGAAAAAATCCTGGCCTCTGAGAGCAATCTTGGCGTACGCTGCCTGAACCATTGGAATAACACGAATAGTGATAAAGCATTTTTCGAATTAAATAGTTCTTAAAAAAATTTTTGCAACAAATAAAACCGACTTCCATATAAAAACACTACAAATGCAAAAATAACTTAAATTTCGGTTGTCGGTGTCATTTTTTTTTAAGTATTCTAGTATTTATTTGCAATTCATAATGTACACATACAGGTGGAATAAAAATATAAGAAACAATTATGGACCCTGTCGGGCACAGCAAAATTTATAATAGTTAGGAGAGAGGAAGAGCGCTTCGTTTGTTTTCCCACAATTGAATTTTTTATTGAAAATGAGTTATTTTTGCGTATAATTGTGTATATCCGTGTTTTATATTGTATTCATAAATTATTAGGGATATGTAGTTATTTATATCATTCATTTATTTTTATTGTAACATCTATTTTTGATTTAATTATACATTAATGTTAATATTGCATGTTTTATATTATCCATAATATTTTTAATTTATAAGTTAATGGATTCATACACATTCATTATTTTAGGTCAATAATTATTTCACTTTTTTATTAATTAAGTCAATAGTTATGTCATACTTAATTATTATTGAGTTGAGCATTATATTATTATATTTTTATGAATTTAATATGCAATGTAATAATGTTTAAAGGCGGACCTAAGTCAGTTTGGTATTCTTCCATTCAAATTAGTCAGTATATGTTAAAATTTATTTATTATATCGTGTATTTTTATTGTATAATTTGGTATGTCATATTTATTTATTATTGTTAAATGATGATTATTTATTTATTTAATTATAATGAATTTATTATGAACTAAGTCAGTTAGGTATTTTTCCAGTCAAAATCAATCCCTCAATTTATCGGTTAGAAATTCATTTATTGTGTAATAGCTTTTATTAATTAATAATTGTTTCAGTTTCTTTAAAAATATATTGGTCCTTTCAATTTGTTTTAAGTTTTCTGGTAATTTATTTTAGATTTTTATTGACATTGAGTATGTACTAGAAGAGTGCATTTTGAGATAAGACCGAGGCAAATTTAATCTACTCTTATGACGCAACGAATGGTTTGTTTGTATATCCTCTCGTGTTTTGTAAGAATCAGGATATTTACGGACTAATTTATTTGTTTTGTATTTTCCTTTTTTTTTGACACCGCCTTCCGAAATTTAAGTTATTTTTGCCTTTGTAGTGTTTCTATATGGAAGTCACCTTTTACAAAATATTGCTTTACTATTTGCTTACTCAATAATAAGTATTTCGTGGATTGCGATTAGATTACTTGAATATAGATGTTAAGCACTTTATGCTCGTCACAATGCGTATGGTGAAGTAGAGCTTATTGTGCATGATGTAGGTACTTGTACATTATGTGTTATGAAGCTACCTACATATTGAATAAAGGTCAGTCTTGTTGAAATCTGCGTATCATTTACATCATGGTGACAGCGGTGCTAACTAATTGATAAAAAATAAAAGTTCGAAGTGTTAATTGTATAAAAGAACTGTTCGTAATTAATTATAAACATGGAACATGCGCGTCCACCGTCGGAATTAGTGTTGGGAAGAGGGCCAGCCAACCGGGCAGACACGTGGCGTAAATGGTTTCAACGGTTTATGGTGTTTTTAAAGGCATCTGGTGTTCACAAAGAAGCATCTGACGTGCAGGCAAGCTTGCTGATAAACCTGATTGGATCGGAGGGTTATGATGTCTATACGACATTCAAGTTCGCAAAGGACGAGAACAAAGAGGACTTTGATACGCTTGTGAGAAAGTTCAATGAACATTTCAAAACAAAACATAATATAACTATGGCTCGATTTAAGTTTTTAACGAGAAATCAGGTGTCAGGTGAATCAATAGATGAATAGGTACGTCACAGGCCTCAAATTGCTTACCCAACATTGTGAGTTTGAACATCTGGAAGAGGGTTTAATAAGAGACCGGATTGTTTGCGGTGTTATTGATGGTACACTGCGAGACCGTCTTCTTAGATCAGAAGATCTTACTTTGGCTAGGGCAGTCAAGATGTGCCAGGCAAATGAGATGTCGTATGAGGAAAAACGGCATATTGAGGATACCAAGGCTGGATGTAGCAACGAAAGGACAACGAGTATCGACGCGGTGCAAAAGTCACACAGCGGTCGCGGTGGCAGGGGTCGCCGAGCACAGCGGTGGCGCGGCGGCGGCGGCGCGGCGCGCCAGCGGCGCCAGGCCGACCGTGTAGCGGGAGCGGCGTGCGCTTCATGTGCTAGTGAAGCTTGTGATGGTTACCGATGTCCGGCTAGTAATGTGTTGTGTTACTTATGTAATAGGCGAGGTCATTTGAAAAGAGTGTGTACAAGTTTAAATAAACGTGTTTACCAACTGGAGGACGACGACGATAGCGAAGAGGAAATGTATATCTCGGTAATCGAAAGGCTCAATAATTCTAAGGACGCTAAGTGGTACGAAACTTTAGTGTTGTCTGTAAATGGTAGGAAGGAAAAATTTAAATTAGATACAGGGTCTGACTTAAATGTGTTATCCTTAAATACCTTTAACAAGTTAGGATTTCGAGTGGAAGGATTACAAAGTAATAACATAAGGTCTCAATCATTTTGTGGCAGTTATATACCGATAGTGGGATCGTGTGATATAGATTGGATCTATAAAGGAGAAGTTTTTAGCCTTCGTTTCGTCATTTCAAAGCAAGAATGTTGCAGCTTATTAGGTAAATATGCATGTGAACAACTAGGTATAATTAAGCGTATATTTTCGATAAATTTGCAAAGATATGATGATCTTTTTCATGGTTTAGGAAAATTGCCAGGTAACTATAGGATAGTTACTAGTTATGATGCTCAGCCGTCGATCTGTCCAGTTCGTAAAATACCTATAGGATTGCGTGACAAATTATTGACAGAATTAAACAGGATGGAGCGAATAGGTGTGATTAGGAGAGTAACACATCCGACACCGTGGGTTAATGCGATCGTAGTAGCGGGTAAAAAAGACGGCACTATACGAGTGTGCCTCGATCTGCGTCCGCTAAACCGCGTCATACAGCGAGCGCATTACCCGTTACCGACGCTCACCGAAATAGCTACTACGTTACTTTAGCAAGTTAGACGCGAGGTCAGGATTTTGAATGGTACAAATAGATAACCAGAGCGCAGATTTGTGCACGTTCGGCACGCCATTTGGGAGATATCAATTTTTACGTTTACCATATGGTATCAATTGCGCATCTGAGGTGTTTCACTCAAAAATTCAACAGATTCTGGAGGACCTAGAGGGGGTAGACTCTTTTGTCGACGATGTGATTGTGTGGGGATCTAGTAAGTCTGAGCATGATACGAGACTAAAACTGTTGCTCGATCGAGCACGCGAGGTGGGCATGAGATTCAATAAAGATAAGTGTGAATTCTGTGTAGAGGAGGTAACCTATTTAGGGCACACGTTTAGCGCAGCAGGCATGCGAATAGATAAAAATAAATTAAAAGCTATACAATTTATGCCAAGTCCCCACGATAGGCAGTCATTGGAACGTTTTTTGGGCATGATTAACTATCTCTCGAAATTTATTCCAAACTATTCAGATATAGCGTCACCGCTACGTACATTGTTAAAAAAAGATTCCAACTGGTTGTGGGATGAGGTGCATGACTTAGCTGTAAAGCGGTTGAAAAACGCGGTGTGCGGTGCGCCTGTATTAGCATTGTATTCAGCGCGTAAACCGGTTCTGTTATCAGTAGATGCGAGCTCGCATGCATTAGGCGCGGTGTTGTTATAGAGCGGCCGGCCGGTTGAGTTTGCCTCGGCGACACTAACTGACACGCAGTGTCGCTACGCACAAATTGAAAAAGAATTAGTAGCAATTGTGTTTGGTCTCGAAAGATTCCATCAATACGTGTTTGGGCGAAGTATCATTACTGTGGAAACAGATCATAACCACTGGAAGCCTTGTTTAAAAAATCATTAGACTCAATCCCAGCGCGTTTGCAGCGCATGATGCTGAGCATACAGGGGTATGATTTCACAGTAGTGTATAAACCGGGAAAATATATGTTTGTGGCAGACGCATTGTCGCGGGCGGCTTTAACTGATAAGTTAAAGCCAGGCATTTCGGAAGAAATTGCCGAGCAATCATGTTTTTTAATAGAGAATGTAAGATTTAGTGATAGCAAATTGCACCTAATTAGAGAAGAAACGGCGAAAGATACAGAGTGTCAGGTAATAATAAAATATATTAAGAACGGGTGGCCCGCAAACAAGTATGAAGTCGTTGAATGCGTGCGAACACATTGGTCACATAAGCAGTGCTTTGAGTTTGTAGATGGTATAATATTCAAAGATAACTTAGTTTATATACCTTGAGCATTACGAGCAGAGATGTTAAAACGAATACATGACGGGCACATGGGCATAGATAGATGTAAACGTAACGGTCGGGAAGTGATGTTCTGGCCGGGAATGTCTCGTGACATTGAGAACACCGTGAAGCGATGTTCAGCATGTGTCGAGCGAAAGCCGCGACCCTCACGTGAACCTATGCAACCTCATCACATACCAAATATTCCTTGGCTGAAGATAGGCTCGGATATATTTCAATGTGGCAAAAAGTATTTTCTCATTTTAGTAGACTATTTTTCAAATTTTATTGAAGTTAGCCCGTTGACGAGCATTAGCAGTAGGGCGGTAATCGAAGCTATGAAGGACCAATTTGCACGCCACGGTATTCCAAATGAGTTGGTGACCGATAATGGGCTAGCTTACGCGTCGAGAGAGTTTTCTGAATTTGTGACCCCGGTACGTAAAGGGTTATTGAAGGAGCACCGTGGATTTTAGTCAGTAAAAGTCTGACAGTCCCTCCCACCCTGCCCGGGGTGAGAGGACTTATTTGATAATTTTACCACGATAAAAAAAAATACAAGTGGGGTTTTAATCACACTACCTCCTCGCCTAATTATCCACAATCGAATGGTCGGAGTGAACGCAGTGTGCAAACAATTAAAAATATTTTATTAAAGTCGATAGAAGCTAGGTCTGATTTTTATTTAGGTCTTTTAAATTTTAGGAATTCACCGCGTGATGGTATCAGTTCACCTGCGCAGTTACTAATGGGTCGTAGACTTAATAGTATGTTACCTACTCTGCTTACGAAATTAAAACCTAGTCGCGACAACACGAGCGACTATAAGAACATTATTTATAAACAGATGGACAGCAAACAATATTATGATAGACGTGCACGAACATTACCTACGCTGAAACCAGGTGACGCGGTAATTATGGTCAATGGTGATAAACGTAAAAATGCTAGGGTTCAGACACCAGCAGCACAACCAAGGTCTTATTTTGTTACAGATCACACAGGGAAACGGTATAGACGTAATAGACGTCACTTAATCAAAATACCATCATATTCACAACTCACTAACATCAGTCAAAATCAAATTTCTAAATGTGAACCTACACAAGATGATGAGGAATGGTCCAGTGCTGAGAGCGACAGCGATAAATTAAATAACTGCATGGCAGATAACGATAACAGGTTAATTAGCAAAGATTTGGGAATTGCAACAACAGAACGCGCTCACAGAACTGAGGCTGTTATAGCCCGCAAAAAGTTAGGGCAACTATTTGGTAATCAATAATTATTATAATTGTAAAAAAAAGACTATATTATGATAAGATTAATAAACATAATTAATTGCATGTATTGTGTAGTGTATTAAATTTTGTCTCTGCTTATAAACAGTTAAAAAAAAAAAAAACAATAAAAAATATATAATAGATGTATATCATTAAAACTATGTTACATATTAATTTACTGGATAAATAAATAGCGTAACGATATCAATATAATAATTGTAGAACTACTTAATTGTTTTCAAAAATATTGTTAAACTGAATTGTAATGCTGTTAGCATATTATATAGTATATCATACCTTTTAAAATATTTGGGGAAAGATATTGTGCATGATGTAGGTACTTGTACATTATGTGTTATGAAGCTACCTACATATTGAATAAAGGTCAGTCTTGTTGAAATCTGCGTATCATTTACATCAGAGCTGATGGTGATGTACCAGGAGAACTCCTCAAAAATTAACGGCTCTGCACCGGGAAAAGCAATATTTAGTAAAAGGTGATAAGTAGTAGACATTTTGGCTTTTGTAACTAGATAAATTACAAACCGACCAACTAAAAGCGTGAAAAAAAACTTTTTAGCAAAAAATAGAACCGACTTTCGGAAGGCGGTGTCAAAAAAAAAGAAAATACAAAACAAATGACACCGACCACCGAAATTGAAGTTATTTTTGCCTTTGTAGTGTTTTTATATGGAAGTCGGTCCTATTTTTTGCTAAACAGTTTTTTTTAATAAAAATGATGTTAATCCTTATTCAAATAAATACTTTATTCATCACAAGTATTTAATTTTGTACATAATTACCGTTGACATCATTTGATTTCAATGACTATGCAACAAAATGATGCTCAAATACAACGCGCACTGGTCAGGCGCCGCTAGTCGCTCTGCGAGATAACACAGCTGTACATTGTTTTTTTTTTTACTGATCGAATGCGAGCCTATTGCTCGCGTTTAACCATCATCTCACCTGATCTCTATATGTTAAGATGGTCATGGCCATCCACGGATCAAGCTCAGCAAGCGTTGCTTCCTTGGTGATCGACCCATGCTACTGTTTATCATTTAGACTCGATCTCTTCAAATTACTTTTTTTTATAACAGGCTCGCGTTTGACCACCATCTCACCTGATTGTAAGTGATGATGTGGTTGAAGATGGAGCACGCTTAACTAGAAGTAACCTATTCACTCTTGACTTAAAGACTCTCAGGTTATAGTTATATCGGGAAACACAGACTGCGGCAGGGAATTGTAGTAATGAAATGTAGTAATCTTAAAATAATGGAATATATTATTTTTGTAGGTTTTCCTTCAAATTAACGCAGTTGAAACCGCGGGGCAGTAAATTTTTAACTAATAGCCATAATCTTTACTTATAGACGCTAGCTTCCGCTAGAGACTACGCCAGCCTGCGTGGAAGCCAAACAATTCGTCCAGCCATTAACCCTATAGTGGGCGCGCTATGAGCATTTTGCCGCCCGCGCTAATAAAACTGTTATAATTTTTAAAACAACTGCCTGTTAGGTTTGCGATTTTTAGTAGCTGCTCCCACTCTTGCTTGCAACGCGTGCCGAAAGGCTGGACGCCGTCAGTGCACGGGGGACCGCTTGAGGAGCAAGTTGCTACAATCGGGTGTCACCGGACGGCGAATCGCTCATCACGCGCCCACTCACGTAAGTAATATTGTGTTATGTATTTTATGTAAACTTGAAGGGTAGACTATATTTTATGGTGCATTTATAATTAAAACTAAAAAACAACATTTTTGTTTTAGGATTTAAAAATATCTATTAATAATAAGAAATATGAATAACGAAATGGACTCTCAAATTGTGTCTTGGCTAGAGGAAATATCTGATTTTGAAGATGCTAGTACAGACATGAAATACAGATTGTTGATGAATATGTGTCAGATAGTGATCGATCTAGTCATCATAGTGAGCACAACACGGAAACAGAACAGTCAGCAGAAAGCGACACTTCTAACAAGAAAGTACTTTCTCCAATTGTTGTGCCTTCCAAAATACCACATAATAGTATTAAAGGTGGTGTTGACGTCGTTGATCAAATGAAGGAAGAATATTCTGTTGGGAGAATGACTCGCAGATGGCCAATGAGGTTGTTTTTTTCGATGATGAATATTGCTGGTATAAACAGTTAAATTATATATAAAGCCAATACTGAACAATTGATGCTACGCCGAGAGTATTTGAAAGAAATTGCCATGGTACTTGTCAAGCAATATATGATCACAAGGTCTTCTATAGACACTAAATATTCCTCTGAGGAACTAAATTTCTCGCTTTGTACCAGCAGAACAAGCATCTTCTTCAAAGAAGGAGGGCAAATGCAGTATATGTCCCTCAAAGAAAAACAGGCGCACGAAAAAAGGGTGTTCCAGGTGCCCAAAGTTACTGTGCAACGAACATTGCACATACCTTTGTGAAGACTTTTTTGATAAAGCATATCCTGTAGATTTAGAAAATATATAATTTTGTGCTTTTTCTTCATTTTTTTCATTTTTAAGTTAATTTAAATATTAAGTTTTCTAAAGTCTTTTGTAAACCAAAGTTTTTAAAACAGAGTTTAATAAATATGTTGATTTATCATTACTTATTATTGTATTATTTAAATCCTGAGAAAATAAATTAATTAAATTGCTGTATTTCTAGTTAAAATGGTAAAAGTAAATGGGCGGCGAAATGCTCCCCACGCGCCCACTGACGTTTCGCAAAAAGACGCGCCCACTCTAGGGTTAAGATGTAAATAAAGAGTTTACAAACACACAGATACACTACACAGTGTTTATTTCTCCCATGAGTGAAATACATTCAGCTTTGGCTATTATTGTTCTTTGGTCAAAATAATAATACTCTTGCATATTATTTTGGCCTTATTTGCATGTTTTATACTGTTGTGAAACAATGAAGAGTAGGTTGAATAAAATAAGTGGGTCAAGGGACTGAGTGGGTTCTCAGTACAGAGTGAGAACTAACTTATTGCAAGCGTTAATTTATAGAATAGTTGACCCAATTTTAATGGGATTTTGAATGGAATGCAATTTTTCAGTGGAAGATATTGGCTACTTTTCCGGAATTCTTACGGTATGAGGTTTTGCGCGGGAAAAGTCTCCACTCATTGAAAGTCGCAGGAACAGCTAGTTAAATATATTTTCTCTTTCGTTATGTTTTTAATTTTTATTGCTGTGATATTAATTTTATTGATCAATCCGAATTAATGAACATATTCTATGTAGCTTGGTTCCATAGTCATAGTGGTTCATAATTATGAATAAACGCTTCTTTCAGACTTAGGGTTATTTCTGTGACATCTTGTGTATATTGTTGAGTATGTTTCATACATGTTTGCTTGCGGTAAACATATATATGCAACGTAGAACAACATGCAGTTTGCTCAGTGACCTCCATAACATAGTTGGGTTTCTACATTGAGATATTATCTGCTAAATTATTAGGCTCTGTTAACTTGGGCTGTCTGGTGCAGTATGTGACTGCCTAGTACATATTCTGATAATATTATAAGATAAAAAATGAAAAGAGGACAATAGTTTGAGAAAAGCTTTGTGTAAATATGTGGATCCCTATACGAGCATAGAAAGATGGATTTGACTGTCTGAAAGAAGATAGGGCTAGAAAGATTCAGCCCCTCCCCTCTCGTTCCTGTGATGTCAAATCGAAGATAAGTAGGAAAGAACATACAATCTTCTTCTTCTCCTTAGCCTATTCCTATTATTTGGGGCCATCTCTCCTTGTTTGCCTTCCCTATTTTTTGCTGAGGCTTTGTGTCTTACCATCTCTTTCATATCCTCTAGAACCGTCGTCCACCTGACCAGGTTGCAGGGGTCTTGCGCGGGTGCTTATCATATAAAGTTATTTGGTATATTTTCATTTCAATAACGTTCACAAGATATAATAAACGTGAGTTACACCAACTGTTGACATAATTTCTTTAGATACATATAATATTTATATACTCTAAAACTTATTTTGTATAACGTTATTAGATATAACGTTTATTTAATCGAAAATTATATCATTTAAAATGTATAATATTGCTAATCATTTGTTTGAGCGTGCTGCGGGAGCGGCGGCGTGATACCAAGCCGAAGCCGTGGTGGTGAGTGTGAAACGCATCTATAACGATAAGCTCGCATGGGTCCGCCGGAGCCCTGCAGCGCCGGAGCCGTGACAGAAACCATGCCTGCTGCATGTTGTATGCTTGCGTGCATGCTGCATGCTTTCTTGCATGCTGCATGTATGGTGCATGCTTGATTGCATGCCGTTTTATCATATTAGACTAAATAGGTTTAATATCTTTTGAGTGGTATATCAAGCGATTTTATATTCAATGTATGTTATGCTTTTAAAAATTAGTTGCTTTAAAATTATATCAATCTTTTCTAATATTAACTGATCATTATACTTATCAAATAAAATTATAGATTCAGTTGTTATATCTTGTAAGTATTAGAGATATTGTAATTATATTACTTACCCGTCTTGCACGGCGCTTCGAATAGGAGAAGACGTAGAACATACTATATGTTACTTTAAAATTACAAGGAGTTGGAGCAAAATATAAAAGTATCTTGTATGAAAAACCTCCCGGTAACAGAATGCTCCTAGAGTTGATTGGTACTATTTAATGGTTTAGTGGTTTGATATTTATTTTTCCTTTGTTTCCTTACTGTGTATCATAAACAGAATTTGATCTTAAAATCCTTGTGTTATGTAGTCAATACCTCAATGAAACATGACAGTATGAGTAAGGACCAATTAAAACCTCTTTATTCGGAATAGAAGCTACGGTTAATATATTATTGTAAAAAAAGACTAATTAATTGCCTTTAAAATGCTATGGCAACCAAACAAATCCTACTTGACTGATTAAATCAGGTCTCCCGGGTTACCGATCGATCATTTTAATAGAACAAAGTTATCTAAAACTAAAACGCTAGTGGTCTGATTCAAAGCCTGGAGATACATAAATCGGATTTGCGACCGCTTGCATGTACACTAAGAATAGAGCAAAAAAACCTAAGAATAAAAGGCTCAAGCTGTGCAAAGGCAGGACGGGTTGTGGTAAGTAGCTTTATTGGAAAATATACGATGTTTTATTTACATTATTATTTCGATTCGGAGAGTTTTATACGATGAAGATAAAGAAATTAAGACGGAAAGACGTTGACCTCTGGGTTTATTTCGGTATTTTTTCTGAGACAAATCAACTAAGAAACACTGGCTTTATCTTGTTTAAATATTAACAATTGATATTAGAAACAATTTGAAAAATCATTAAAAACTTTTTTCTCATACCCAAAATACCAATAAAATCCACGTAAAATGGTGGTAAAAAGGTTTCCCCGTCAAAGAGCTTGTGGTGTGGATTTTCAAGGTTAATTAAGCATTGTTTATCGGGATGTCATAATAACATACATTTCTCCGTGCCGAGAAAATTTGACACTAGACTTGCCAAACGGTACCGTATTAACCAGTAACTGGGTTGTTGAGGTCAGATAAGCAGTCTCTCCGTGTACAACAGAACAACCCTAACATAGACGAGCAAAAGCTAGGCTAATGATGTCAGTTCCCCTTGAAAATACTTGTGTATTTCATTTTTCAGTTCCCCGAATCACCTTGTAAATAACTGTGTATTTTTAAAATTCGTGTGGTTAGAAAAATATGCAAGGAAACATTACATTACAGTTATACTGTGCGACAGACCTTTAAAAAAAGTTGCTTAATTTAAATATTTGGGTCACTGGGTCTCAGACGATATGAAGGATACCACTGATGTGGAGCGGGAGTGCAGGTCGCTGGCTGTTCGATGTGGGATGTTGGCTCACAGGTTTGCACGTTGTGTAGCACAAGTCAAGGTAACGCTTTTCAAAGCGTACTGTCAATCCTTTTACACGTGCAGCCTGTAGGGGAAATTCACGCAGAGGGCATATAGTGACCTGCGCGTCCAATATAACAACACGTTCCGGGCGATGTTGGGGCTGCCGCGGTTTTGTAGTGCGTCCGGCATGTTTGCTGACGCGAATGTAGACGGTTTTGCGGCCATCATGCGCAAGAGATGTACCTCTTTACAGCACCGCGTACGCGCCAGCCCCAACACCATTCTGAGAACGCTAGCTGATAGGTGGGACTCTCCGATCTTGGGGCGATGGATACGACTGCATGCAGTCAAGTAAACATGCCCCAGATTCGGCGTGTCCCACACAGCTTAGATTTATAATTTAATTTAGTTATAAGTTGTTATTAGGCTAATACTAACACTAGGTTATACGCTCACATGTTACTAACAAACAAATATGGAATCATCTGAAATAAACATATTGAATTGAATTACAAAATCTCGATTGGTTGCGGACGAGCATTTAATTTTACTGGCCATAACTACAGAACAATTACTTAGAACTCATAGGAGTGGGCAAACATATTTTAATCATTCAAGTCTTACAGCACCCAAAATTGAGTGTCATAATTAATGTAGTTAGGTAAATTAAACAAAACAAAAATTTCTTAACTCACAAGGAAGGCCATTCACTCAGTTCATATTTTCACGGCTTTTCCCATCAGAGTTTTAAACAAAAAAAAAAAACCAGAAGGACTTTATTAAATTATTATAACATTAAGTATAAAAAGATAACCCCATAATCTGGAGAAAGACCCCATAATTTTTTTCCACCTGGATAAACACGTCTTAGGAATGGTACCGATAAAAGTCCTTCATGCATAAAGAATCGTACGCTCTCTTGAACCAATAAGATTTCACTGCGATCTTACGATAAGCAATATTCATTGAAGATTTTATGACTTTTGATGTATTTCCATATTAGTTTTAAAGTAGAGAGTTATGAGAAGTAGGATTCAACATCATGACTTAAAGGAGGTATCGATGGATCTCGCGTACTGAGGATTCTGTAAGGCAATCAACTAAAACACCGTTAATTAAAGAAGCGTGGCTCTGTCAGTTTATATTAATATAGCCACGCTTCTTTAATTAACGGTGTTTTAGTTGATTGCCTTTTAGGAACGAAACATTAAAAAATATGTGTTTAGATGGTTTGATTATTAAGGTGTCAACTTTTAGCATATTTCGGGGAGTGTGCGATGGAATTGCACAATCTAATTCCATCAAGCTCATTCCATCCTCGGAATACGAATGGCAATGCACCATCGTTACATTGTGGACATCCCACCCAAACTATAAAATCTTTTGGAATAGTTTCATTGTGCGTGCTAGCTGCACGTGCTAGTAGTAGTGGAATTCTCAGCCGGAGTCAGTGCCCATTAGTGAGTGTAACTACTGATTACACTGATTGCAGAAATCCTACAGAATAACTATCTTGTTATTCGAACCTAAATCTATACTCATATTATAAAGCGCAAAAAGTAATTTTCAAAAGTTCTAAGTGGATTTAAATGAAATATGGAAGTAGCTTGAATCTTGAAGAAGGTAAAAGGCTACTACTTTTTACCCGACTGCAAAAGAGGAGGATTATGTTTTTATCGTGATAAAGTCATAAGTACATAACTCTGTTAATACCTAGTTAAATAAGATATTTTTGAACTATAAATCATCCAAAAAAATATTATGTTATTTCATTAGTTCGATTTAAGGTACAATCATTCACTTGTAAAATACGATTTGATGAGTGTGATGTTTTTTCCGCGCTATGTCCAGTATCTCATCAGGTGTGGGCTTGAAATTACTTATAAACTACGAGTGACTATACGAGTAAGACCCTATGCTAACGGGGAGACCCGTTCTCTTATGGGATGGCTTACCCCTCTCATTTGACCTATTCTGTTAGAGAAAAGTAATGTATTGTATTGTCCACAAGTCGTATACACGGGATCTGAATCTCGGAGGCGGCTGTTGGTTAGTTTGGTAAGTTTCAATCATATCGTGGTAAATATTGCGTACTTTGAGATGCCATGGGTCTTGTCCAGAAATCATCCAAAGTATTGAATCCTTTGGATAGATTCTGGCTAACTTTCACAAAAATTTCACCAAACCTTTCTCCAACCAACGTTCAAAGCTGTCACAATGACTTTGGCATAAAACGTACACAAAACAGTAAAACTGTGCTGTTATTTAGTAAAATGTTTGCAAAACAGTTGGCTACCACACAGCGTCTGAAACACGAACAAACAAAGCTGTCTCGATTGTGAACAGTTCACGGGCCACCAAGCAGCTTATTTCGCTCGCTCTCAGCTTATTTTTGCATGAACTTGACGTCTAACATAGCTCACAAAATAAATAAAATAAGGAATTAACAGATACTTAATTATGCGGCTTTTTGTTGAAGGGGAAAATATAGGGGCAGAAGATAAAAAGGACTGCTTTCTTATCGAAAAATATTGTTCATACTGTGATCTTTTCTGGTGCATTTTATGTAGATCATTGAGACGGATTGACTATTATCTGTTTTCTTTGCAGTGGTACAGACCAATCTTTATTTTTAGTTAGTCTTATTATTTTTCTCTCCGATTCGCTTCAGTCCAGATTAAACGAAAGTAACAAAACAGAATTGGTTATCAAGAAAACAGAACACCTTATTTATTTATGTACTTACACACATGACGGTTAAAAAAGAAAAAAAGACAAATACAGATAAAAGATCACAACGAATAGAATAGAATAGAATATACTTTATTGTACACCAAAATTTAAACACACCTATTTAACATTATTTCTTAAATCTATAAAAAGGTGCTGCTTATTTCAAAAGAAATTTCTTCCAGCAGACTTGCGACAGGAGTAATTAATGTATGCGTGTCTTTATGTCTTTAATGTGCATTAAAATATTGTTATATTTACACAGATATCATTGGAAAGAAAAGGTACTTAGTATTATGTGTCCCTTCGATAAGAGTACCCAGCGCACCGATTCAGACGATATTTCCTCTAAGCTTCACGAGAGGAGAGAGAGTTTGAAGATTCAACAATAGTTTATCACTTTTTAGAGTTTTAGCGGTTTTTTTTGTTTTTTTTTTTACGTAGGGCCACTCGTAGTTTAGCTCTATACGGCTAATGTACTACTTAACCGGTCTGTCCTGTGGTGACCTCTAATAAATTAAAGGCCCCCAGCCAGGGCTTACAAACTAAAAATATACTTAAAAACTAATGACCGCACGCTAAGGGCACTCCCTGTGGAGTACGGGCCTCGGCATAGCGGGGTCACTTTGGGAGGGCAGCAAAGGGACAGGCTGGGTCATATTATTATTTACGGGAGTATTTATTGCTACTGGCTCAGCATCGCGGGCTGGCTCGTTTGGCAAAGGTCGGGGGGGATTTCCATTACAAGTACGCGGACGTCGCGATGGGCCTCGTCGGCGAGGCCGGAATACGGAACGCGTTTTGTATCTGTATTTTCTAAGAGTGCTGGTTTCCCTACTGCTCTCTTGTCGGATGGTGGTGGGGTCGTCAGGCTCGTCTAGGACGTTACGCGGGCGACGAACCCGAGAAATCTTGGAGGGTCTGTATCGGGCGGCCGATACGATCAGGGGGTTAGTGTGGGTATCAGCAGAGGTGAAGTAACGCACTGACATGCGTTTCAACACTTGCTTTATGGTCGGGAGTTTGAGGTCTACGTGGAGATCCTCATTCCTACAGAACCAGGGCGCGCCCGTGGCCTTTCGGAGAAAACGGTTCTGAATGACTTGCATCCTATGGATCTGATTGGGACTGGCATGAGCAAACACCGGACAGGCGTACGTCATGATAGGACGTATGCATGTCGTGTAGATTCGGATTTAACATCTAAGGGAGAGCTTACTGTGTTTATTCAGCAAGGCGTGGAGCCTACCGAGAGCGAAAGCGGCTCGCGAGCGAACCGACTTTATGTGCTCACTGAAGTTAAGGAACTGGTCGAGGATCACACCTAAGTATTTGGCTCGATTCTCCCAAGGGATTGGCTTGCCGAACATAGTGATCGGGCGGGGGGGGGGGGTGAAGTGTCTATGCTGGCGAGCCCTGCGAAACAGGACTGCTTGACTTTTGTCGGGATTTACCTCAATCCTCCATTTCCTAAACCAATCGCCTAGTGCGTTGGCTGAGGTCTGGAGGGTATGAGCGATGCTATCGGGATTATGTCCCGAGTAATAGATGGCCGTGTCGTCGGCAAATAGGGATAACTCTACTGGGGGCTTTTTGGGGATATCGCTAGTGAATAGCGTGAAGAGTGGGGGGGAGAGCACGGCGCCCTGAGGGACGCCGGCTCTGATAGGGCGGGGAGTGGAAAGCGCTCCTTCGATACGATATCTGAAGGAGCGGTTCGACAGAAAGTCTCGAATGATGAGCACGAGACGGTCCGGCACACCTAGTTGGTAAAGCTTATAAATTAAGCCATTGTGCCAGACTTTGTCGAAAGCCTTCGCTATATCAAAGAATAGGGCCCCCGTCACCAGACCGCGTTGAAAACGGCCGCTAATGTGCTCTACGATGCGGTGGGCTTGGTGGACACTGGAATGATGGGCTCTAAAGCCAAACTGCTTGTTAGGGATTAGGCTCTTTGCCTCGACAAAGTCCTTGAGCCGATTAAGAATAATCCGCTCGTAGACCTTGCCGAGGGCGCTGAGCAGACTAATGGGTCTATAGATAGTCGGGAGGTTCTTGGGCTTTTTGGGTTTTGGGATACCTATCACTATAGCCTCTTTCCAAGCTTGTGGAAACAAGTTGTTGGACAAGGCGCCATTGAAGATGGCAGCCAGTAGGACTATGATCGTACGTGGGAGGAGTTTAAGTGCCCTAGTGGTCAGTCTGTCAGTCCCGGGAGCTTTCCTAGGTTTGAGTTTCTTGATGATCTCCTCCACCTCGTCTTCCGTGACGGGGGGGAGGGGAGCATCAGGGTCCTCGACAGGGGGTAGGGCAGATCTACGTTCGACCTCAGCATCCACGTGGGCAAGGTGGGCTGGGTCGACTGGTTGGGAGCTGGGAGAGCACTGGGCCTCCAGGCTGTCGGCTAGGCATTCGGCTTTGTCTTCGTCGTCGAAGGCAATGCTTTTGTCCGGGCGGATAAGGGGAGGCATTGAGGCAACCTCAGTGGCGCGCATATTCCTCTGAAGTTGCCAGAAGGCATGGTGGGTGGGTTCCAGTTCGCTCAGAGTCTTGTCCCAGCCGGCTTCACGCCACTCTCTGATGCTATTACTTACTTTGCGCTGTAAGTACCGCATGAAAGTTTTGTTATTCTGGCAGGGGAAAGCCCTGTAGGCACGGACTGCTGCGTTCTTCTCAGTCAGCAGGGCCCGTACATCGTCCGGGAGTTTCCGGCGCCAGTGCTCTGACACCGGAATCTCCTTTGAACAGTCGTTCAAGACAGATTGTACGTGCTCTGTGAGTGAGTCGATCGCAGCCGTCGTGTCGGCGGCGGACTGGATGTGGTCGGGGATCTTGTCCAGGTGAGGAGACGTGTTGGATTTCAGCAATTCGCCTACTTTCCTCCAGTCAGTGATCACCTGTGTGGGAGGGGGGCGGTTAGGGTCATAGGGACCCGATCTCGGAGTTAACTCCATGATCACCGGTCTATGGTCAGAGTCAAGTTCGTCTACCGTCTCTAAAGAGTGCAAACGTAAGTTCACATTCTTCAGGAGGGCAATGTCGAGTACGTCGGGCAAGTGGGATGGCTCGAACGGGTAATGAGTAGGCCGCATAGGACCTATGATATCTATGTGGAGAGGTGTGCAAAGGTCGTATAGTACCTTCCCACGGGGGTTGGTATTACGACTACACCATGCGGGATGTTTGGCATTGAGATCCCCCGCCATAAGGACGGAGTCACTCATGTCAAGAAGGGCGGTAAGGTCGCTTCGAAGTGAGGCGTTTATCGATGAATTTACATCTACTACGTTGGACGGTGAGAGGTACGCGGATACTATTGTGATAGAGGGATGGCCCGTCATGCCTAGCCGGCAAACGGATACCTCTAAGTGGGCAAGGGGCGGCGGATCCATAGGGATGCAGTGCAGGGAGTTCCTATAATATATTAGAGTGCCACCTCTATGGCATCTAGTCCTATCGTTCCTAACTAGCCGGTAATTGGCTATCTTGGGATCCCTAAGGTGGGGTTTGAGGAAGGTCTCTTGGACCAGAAGGATGTCGAGACTATGATCGCGAAGGAAAGTCGCGATCTCGTCCCGTTGATTGGTGATGCCATTGGCATTGAAGTAACCTAGCTTTAGGGATCGGGGCTTTAATCTCTTACTAGCCGTGTTATACATTATGGCTGTTTAAAAAGGTTGGCAAAATGACTTTTGACATCAGGATACTTAGAGTATACCTGAATCAGGGAATTAATGCTATTGCAGGCCAAGACCTCCGTTGCCATTTGGATGGCGCGGGGGGACTGGAAGAAACTGAAAGTATTCCCAAGGATGAGGAACGCATCGAGTTCCGGCTCATCCGAGCGAGGGGGTGACTGGGGAGGAGGTGGAGGCTGAGAAGCCACAACGACCGGAGCGGGGGGCATGATGGGTTGATCCATCAGCCCTGGGACTTTCGGCCTTAGTGCCGGGAAGTTTTGGGCATGATTCGCCGCCGTCCAAGGAGTTGGACGCTGGGGACTGAGGGTCTGGGGGAGCTCAGACGAGAGTGTAGGACACTCTCGTCCCTGGCGTGCGCTAGCGCGCGTTGCTAGTTTAGGGGCGGAGGTTTTCGGGGCTTTCGGACAGCCTCGGTAGTTGGCGGGTTGGCCAGATTGCCCGCACAGCACGCAGCTGGGCGGGTCTGGGCACTGGGACCTATCTTTTGGGCGATTGCACTCCGCGGTGCCGTGATCGCCCAGGCACTTTACGCACCGGGGTTTGCCGAAGCAATTCCGTTGCGCGTGCCCGTATAACTGGCAACGGTGGCATTGGCCTACCATGCCACTTTTATGTGGTTTTTCTATAAGTATGCCCGACAGACTGCATACTGTTTTTAGAGAAAAGATGGGGTGGGGACCTTCGGAGGTGGGATGACAAATGACAAGGACGTTGTTTGACGCCTTGCCTCCTCTGCCGTGCATACGGTGCACCTCAATCACCGGGATATTCTGGGACTCTAGGTCGCAGACGATCTCGGTGGTGGGGATCTCGCTAGGGATCCGGCAGAGGACCACACGCACAGGTTTGCTCTCATGGAGCGTGTACGTGTGGTGGGGGATATTTCGAGCTTTGAGGAGCTTCGAAAGCGCGCGGTGGTCGTTAGCTATTGCTAACCCTACTTTTATGCCGTTCTGAATGGCGCGGGCATTCGTGTAGGCGATGCGTTGCTCGCCACACGCTTTGGATACGTTTGTCCAAGCCCCCTTATCATGGATGAAGATGGGTGGGGGAGGGATGGTCTTGCGCACTGAGGCGCTGACGACTGGGGTTGGGGTAGGGCTGGGCCTAGTGGCCGAGGAAGTGGAGGGCTGGCTCTGCACTAAGCGTGCTGGCTCGGGAGGGGAGGGTTTCTTGGCCTTAGGGGCCTGGGTGGAGGACGAGGCCTGCGACCTCTTCTTCCTCTTTCCCTCGACGAGGATAAATTCGTCGGAGGAAGAGGTTTGATCGGAGGAGTGCTCGGACTCCGCACGCTCTGAGCGCTCAGAGTGTATGCTCTCTGCGCGCTCCGAGCGCTCGCCTTCCGAGCTCTCTTTTTCTTGTTCCTCCTCCTCAGAGTCCATTTCGACGTCTGGGGGGGAGGGGGACCTATCTGCGATGGGCGCGGGGGTAGGACCTATCTCTGGCTGCGGGGTAGGTGGCAACGCGGGGTGTATGAGATGGGGTTTGACTTTTATTGAGTCAATCTCCTCCTCATACTTCTTTTGTAGGGCGGGGTTTTCGTTTAGGATATTTCCTAATATCACGGTTGTTCGATTCAACCTTATCTGTAGGGAGTCTACCTTAGCGGAGAGAGTCTCCACTATGTTTTTCATGTCCTCCATGTTGGAGGCGATAATGGTGGGCATCCTAATCTCCTAATCCTAACATGTGAGCCTCGAGGAGACAAGTCAAACGTGAGCTCCCCGAGCAGACGGTCCCCAAAAGAGCCCTGCCCCGGAGTTTCTCCTAACACAATGTTACCGAGAAGAGAAACCCAGACAAACTCGGTAACTGTGTTGCAGTCTGATGTGGCCTGAAGGGCCCTATTTGCCTAACCCTCCGGGCGGGAATGACCCGGAGGTGAGTACGCTCCCTGCGGGGATAGCAGGGAGGTGTGTGCCTAATGGTGTGCCCTAAGCTTGTAACCGGTCGCCAATCTTAATGTGCGAACCGGGCCCTATTGGGTCTAGTGCGAAGGGGTAGATACACCCAACCGACACTAGGTGTGTAAGCTGTGAAGAGAACTCAGTAACTAGGTTTGACTAGGAGATCCCCCAAGGCCAAAACCTAGCACTCGACTTCAATTGACTGCTTCACCCTGAAGGGGATCAGCGGGTGCGTTGGGTCAGCACCCCCTTGGTATTGTTGACACCGTGAGGTTTCCAACCAAGGACCACGAAACTGTGGTTTTACCCTGAAGGGGCCAAACCAAATTGTTTTGACAATTCTCTGTTAGAGAAACACGATATCCTTCACCGCCTCGAAAAAGGCGGATCCGGACCAGGCGTCGTAGTCGGCGACTACGAGTGACGTCACGGCGGGCGTGACGAACGGAGCGATGATTCAGGCACGGAACGATCGAGAGCGCGGAGCGGCACGACTGTCGCGGGCGAGCGTCGGAAGCGGATTTTTGAGTTTTAGCGGAGCGCGAGCGCACGTTTATACGTGTCGCCAGTTAGCGAGTGGATTTGCGAGTGACTGGTCGCGTAAGTGGATGGAACAGGAAAGAATGGAAGAGTGAATCAATGAGCGAAGTGTAATATAATGTTGCAAGTATGCGTTTAAAATACTAATAATAATAAGTATAGATAAAATATGGCGAATGGCGCATACAATCATCATCAGCTGCGTAGCCTTTTCCTATGTCGGGATACTACTACTTATACTTGTACTTATTTAACAACTTTTCTGGACTTTCCCGTAATGTCTGTCAAAAATGTACAAATGAAAGCCGGAACCAACGATTTAGCGTGATTTCCGAAGAACGCAGAAACCTCGATATCTGAAGATGGTTGACGTCCACGGAACGACTTCGGAAAGCGTTGGTTAATACAGGTTACTATTTTTTTAGCCACTAGATCCTGTTTACACAGACCAACTGTGTAAATACAACATTTTAATGTAGAGCTAAAGAGCTCATCATAGAAATCACAAGGAACAAAACTAACACACATACGTTTCATAAAAACACAGGAATCCAAAAAAAAAAACCTAAAATAAAAACATGCCAAAAATAATCCCGAACATTACTTTCGTCCGACCATTGTCAATTTCGGCCGCGGGTGAAAATTTTCATAACCCGTAAAACGTAAGTTTGTATTCGGCGACTGAAAAGGGCTGTCGGTAAATTTTTAGGGTTCTATTGGAACCAAAATTGTGTGCTAGGTTTTATTTATTGTTTTTAATATCGGTTTTGGTACTTGCATGGTTTGGAATGGAGGAATGCGTGGATTATAGCTTTATTGGTAGAAAGGAGGCATTTGGAAATACGTTTAGGGACTTAACTGTCTAAGGGTCCATTTTGTTCATAAATTGAGTTAGTATTCTGAGTTCCAGTAGTCCATTGCGGTTCCACAAATACAAGAGTCGTGATTTAAATATACATATATCTACTTAATTTATATACCAAATATAACCGACAGAAAATGAGTATATTAAACCAAATAAACAAGTATTTAATTTTGTTCAGGGACTTATTTAAGAGACGAACTGTGTCAAGATATTTTTGGCTCAAATTTGAGACTTGGAAAACTAATGTTCACCTACTTTTGAGCGTATATGATAATCATTCAATTCTGACTTATTTTTTTTATTTCTCCCTTTATTGTGGGTCGGTTTGTAATTCACCTAGTTAACAAAAGCCTAAATGTCAACCATTTGCAAAATATTTCTTTTCCCGATGCAAGGCCGTTAATTGTTGAGGGGTTCTCCTGGTACTTCACCATCAGCTCCAATTCACAATATACATTGTGACGGGCATAAAGTGCTTAACTATATTCAAGTAATCGGATCGCAACCAATGAAATACTCATTATTGAGTACTTCCAGTAACCATCTGTGGTCTTCATCATCAGTTCCACTTCACCAAATGTTGCTTTTCAAGAGCAACTGCACAAGTTTCTTTGAGAAATATCCAATTCGCTATAGGTGTGCCTATAATATTTGAAGAGTTCCCTCGATTTCTCCATGATCCCATCATCAGATCCTGACTTGACGATAATGGGACCAACCTGGAAGTATACCTTTAGAAACGAAAAAATATTTTTTTAAATTGGCCCAGCCATCTGCGAGTTATGAGGTAACAAACATAAAAAAATTGAATTGAGGACCTCCTCCTTTTTTGAAGTCGGTTAATAATCTCTTACAAGGTTTGGTGTGAAGATAACTCGGAAAATAGTAACGACCTACATTTTCGATTCACTGTTCAGCTACTTTTGAATATTTAAGTTTATACAACGTGTAATTTAAAGGGTAT
Organism: Tholera decimalis; assembly: GCA_943138885.2. Classification (NCBI taxonomy): domain Eukaryota; kingdom Metazoa; phylum Arthropoda; class Insecta; order Lepidoptera; family Noctuidae; genus Tholera; species Tholera decimalis. Next base: position 8,903,679 of record OW964552.2, on the reverse strand, counting down.
ATACATACCAAGTGCACGGCTTCTTTGGATGATAACAAACGATATGGCAAGGGTTTTGGAATCCTATGTCAACACGTGTGGAACTTATTAGAAATTTCAATACATTGATACCAGAGACTGACATTTTTAAATTAAGAAGAACGAACAGAATTATCATGTTATGGGAAAGGGACGTGAAAGTTATTGACCCTTGTAGTGCTGTGACACGTTTGTTATGATTGGTATTCAAGGAACATATGAAACCGATAATTTGGTATCAATTCTTTGAGTCACTTATTTTTAGCTGAAACTGTGCATGGAGACTCCATACCAGATGTTGTCTTCAGCCCTTTTGGATAGATATGGGGTTTCCGTTACACGTTGTATACTAGGTAGCCGAAACAAGTAGTTATTTAATATTGTTCAGTGACTTTTGAAAATCTTGATGTTCAGATATTAACACGCTTTGGTTTTGGCCGTGGGTTTTGGAAACACACGAGCAAAGCGAATGGTAGGACGAGTCTTCCTGTGAGCGTCGATGGAGTTAGCGATCACAAAACCATCGAGAATGTTTTTAAGGATCATTTTTCCGTGCAGTCCCCTCTGGGTTCGGCTAGTGAGATGTTCAATGCTGAGGCGGCTAATGGGGTCGTGGGGTTCGAATTTTGGCCAAAGAGGTGGCTTTAATGAAATAATGAAATAATGATGTTTATTTTGCAAATAGGTTATAAATAACACTTTCACACGTCTTTTTTTTCGTAAATGTAAGCTAGATCAGGCCAGTGTTTCCTAACTGACTACTCTGAGAAGAAACACTGAAACAAACTCAGAGGTCAACGTCTCTTTTAAAGTCCAGACAATCTGTAGTGATCCAAATCATATGAGAGCCATGTAGGTTAATGTCTGTGGCGCCCTTTGGAGGACAGAATGAAACAGATTTGAGCAGGCCCGTCCAAACAGTGCACGCATTTATCAAATATCGCGTAGCTCAACTTAATCATAAAGAACATGACGAGAGGCAAATCCCCTGGGCATGAAGGTCTCAGCATTGAACACCTGCAACATGCTGGCCCTCATATTCATCGAGTCCTCGCGATGTTTTACTCTCTATGCGTGAGCCACTCTTACCTGCCCTCGGATCTTATGAGGTCTGTGGTGGTGCCTGTTGTGTAAAACAAAACCAGTGACCTTGCTGATAAGGCGAACTATAGGCCAATTTCGCTGGCCACCATCATAGCCAAAGTGTTTGACGGTTTGCTTAATACACAGTTGAGTAAATGTGTGGACCTGCATGATAACCAATTTGGTTTTAGACCGCAGCTGTCCACGGAGAGCGCCATACTGGCTCTTAAGCACACCGTCATATACTATACGGAACGTAAGACCCCCGTATATGCGTGTTTCCTCGACTTATCCAAGGCCTTCGACCTGGTTGCCTATGATATCCTGTGGGATAAGCTGGAGAGTATTAACCTTCCTCCCGAACTTGTGGCAATCTTCAAGTATTGGTATACGCATCAGGTTGACCATGTCAGGTGGGCGGAGGCGGTGTCGGAGCCATATCGTCTGGAGTGTGGTGTGAGGCAGGGTGGCTTGACCTCACCCACCCTTTTTAACCTCTACATGGATGCACTCATCATTGCGCTCAGCAGTGAGCATGTCGGTTGTCATGTTGACGAGGTATGCGTCAACAATTTAAGCTATGCTGACGACATGGTGCTGCTGAGTGCGTCGGTCTGTGGTCTGCAGAGGTTGCTACATATTTGTGAGGAGTACGCGGGTGCACATGGCCTTAAATATAATGTGTCAAAGAGCAAATGCATGGTCTTTGAGGCAGGTGGTGCTAAGTGCCCAGAAACAGTGCCTCCAGTACATCTTTGTGGTTTACCTCTGGATAGAGTGGAACAATTTAAATACCTTGGGCATTGGGTTGTGTCTGATCTCAGAGACCACGCTGACATCGAACGGGAGCGGAGGGCTTTGTCGAGAAGAGCAAACATGCTCGCCCGCAGGTTTGCACGTTGTTCTAACTTAGTTAAGATCACCCTTTTCAAGGCGTACTGCACCTCTTTGTACACGTGCAGCCTGTGGGCTCGCTATACACAAGCTGGCTACAATGCCCTCCGCGTCCAGTATAACAATGCGTTCAGGGCAGTGTTGGGTCTGCCTCGTTTCTGCAGCGCCTCGGGCATGTTTTCGGAAGCGCGCACCGACTGTTTCCACGCCACCATGCGCAAGCGGTGCGCGTCCTTGGTGCGCAGGGTGCGAGACAGCTCCAACTCTGTTCTGGCAATGATTGCGGGGAGGCTTGATTGTCTTTATGTGAGGCACTGTTGTGACCGGCATATTGTTAATGTAAATAAAAAATAATAATAATTTGACATTTTCTATTATAGCTGTAGTTTGGTAATTTAATATGACTTTTAATTTGGAATTTAATTTGACATTTAATTTGATAATTTGACATGATTTTTTATTTTTTTTATTTATTATTATTAACTTAATTGACTTTTAATATATCTTTGAATCTTTTTGTATGTAAATTTCTCCCTTTGTATTTTAAATTAGGAAGCCGAGCAATTGTTTTAATTTGTGTATTTTATTTTATATGGGTCTTGGACCTGAAATAAATGAATTTTATTTTTTATTTTTATTTTATTAGGTCGACCTGTATGTAACTAACTATGTAATGAAATCTAAGGTAACTAATTTAACCATCTTCCAAGGGTCGTAGCGTAATGAAAATTGGCAGCTGTATGTAGTTTTGATGACAATACAATAATATGGTACTGTTGAACTGATCTGATGATGGAGCCGGAAGATATGAACTGGAACTTCATTATGGAAAATCGTATCATAGCTGTTTTGGATTTCTTAGAAAAGTCTTGTAATGAACTTTGACCACGATTAGGTTTCAAGGTCTGAATGCCCGGGTCGACGGCGCGTCGTGTTCCACGCGCGCCTCAAAGAGCGTCAGCAATATGACGAGGCTCCCCCGTAGAGGGCCGAAGCCTGCCGGGGTCGTGGGACTCATCCCGTTACCGTGGCCCCGGTACGTAAAGGGTTATTGAAGGAACACCGTGGATTTTAGTCAGTAAAATTCTGACAGTCCCTCCCACCCTGCCCGGGGTGGGAGGACTTATTTGATAATTTTACCACACTAAAAAAAGAAAAAAAAGTGATGGTCATTCAATTCTCACGCTTGTCATGTTGAGCAGTTTTGGTATAATATGGTGTACAGCGATTTTGAAAAACTGAATGTGTTCATCGACTTTTGATGCCGACCGTACATATTTAAACTAAATTTCCCTTGCTCCTAAACTAGTTGTAAGCTGCATGATGAGAGCCAGACAATTTCCTTAACCCTTAACTGCTCGCATGGGGTCATAGCACTTTCACGCGTCGAAAAAATGCACTTGCAATGGTCGGAACCCCCCCGCGCGCCCGCTAGCCTCTTAATATCGACGCTTGAAAGGCAATCATAACTAAGCGACATTGAGTAAACTTTACAGGAGAGCGATTTAAAGTTCAAATATAAACAAAAAAAATCATAAAAATTTTCCTAATTGTTCGATTAAAATGATGTTAACACTCCTAGAAATCATTTTTTTATAGCTATCCAAATTGTCAAAATAAGACACCTGACACTTTTAAAAACACCGGTTTGTGTCGGTTAGATAAAATTTACCTGATTTGATAAACAGGTAAAATTATCTAAATCATCATTGTAGTGTGTGCAGTAACATGTAAAAATAGGTAAACTTACTTAGTTTAGAATTTTGAAACATAAAGATTGATCTAAAAAGATCTGACAGTTTAAAATAAAATAAGTAAATTTACCTAAGCATTCTTTAATGGTTTTTGTGATTTTGGAAATTGTATCTTAGTTATTAAAATTACCCCAAACCTCCCTTCATAACCGACATTTAACCAAGAACTGTATAGGTAATTATTATCATGCATAAAAATAAATGAAATCAATTATTATTGAATAAAAGTCTTTATTGAAAATTAGACAAATACGCTATGTAGTGCCGACCAGGAAACTAATTATGACACAACATTCAGTCTGAGATTAATATATTTTTAATTGAACAATTATTATTGCTGTCGCAATATAAATTACCTAGTATCTTCATCATTCAGTTTCTAAAAAAAATTATATCTCACAATTGCTTTTGATATGGGAAGCTGCGATCGATAACAACGTAAAAGAGATACCTTGGTTTTAGACTGAATTTCAATTTCTTTTTGATAATGGGCTCACGTTTGATCACCATCTCACCTGATGGTAAGTGATGATGTGGTCGAAGATGGAGCACGCTTACCTAACAGTAACCTATTCACTCTTGACTTAAAGACGCCTAGGTTATAGCTATCGGGAAACACAGAATCCGTCAGGGAATTCCACTCCTTAGCCATACACACAATGAAGGTATTCCCAAAACGTTTAGTGCGTATAGGTGGGATATCCACCATGTAACGAAGCCGCATCGTCGTTTGTCTTGTAGTTCGATGATGGAACGGGCATGGCGGAATTAGATTGTGTAATTCCATCTTACACTCTCCGAAATGTAACCGATAGAAAACCGATAGACTAGCAACTCGTCGTCGATGTTCAAGGCTCTGGAGCTTTGATTCGACTAGTATATCGTTGCCAATGAGTCTTTTGACCCGTTTCTCAATAGACTCAAGCGCATCCAGCTGGTACTTGGCAGATCCATCCCAAAGATGAGAGCAGTACTCCATACACGACCGAACCTGGGCTTGATAGAGATTGAGCAGCTGTTCGGGTGTGAAGTACCGTCTCACCTTTGCTAGGATTCCCAACTTTTTTATGCTAATTGAGCCTTAGCCTCGATATACGGGCCAAAATTGAGGGTAGAAGTTAGTGTTACCCCCAGAAGCTCGATACGATCGGTTATTGGCACGGTTACATCTCGGAAAGTAGGAGCCGGTTTGAATTGACTCCTTTTTGCAGAGAAGAGACACGCCTGGGTCTTAGCTGCATTAAACTTGACCAGGCATTGCCCCATTCGGAGACAGCCTTCAAGGACAAGTTCAAGCGCCCAACCATGTCCTCACGGCGAGACTGGATCTGTGGATCTGGAAAAACTGTAAACCATTGTAATGGTGCGTAAACAGTTGTATTCTTCAATCTATTTTCAATAATAGCATGCACTGTATCTACACATAAAATCGATATATTTAATATCTTTCTTGGATTTTCTTTTACCAACTTTACTTTTAATTGAATTTGATACGGTAGATTCTTTACTTTCATGCCGATGTAGACGGTACATCATGATCGGTCGTAAGTGATGTATATTGTGTGTTTTCCTCAACCTGGTGATCATTCAAAGTCGGTTTTTCAATGTCTGGTTCAGCAGTTAAAGTCATATTAAATGCGTGATCAACCGATATACGTGGAGCAGTAATCGATGCAGTCGTTTCAGTGTGATCTGTTGAGGTGCATAAACTATCGGCAAGAACCGGAAAAGCTAAATCTTTCGAAGTGTCAATGCTGATAGAAGCTGACTCTAATGTTTTGTTAAACTGTTTGTGTTGCTATTAATTGACGAAGCCGCAGACTGCAAAAAAAATCAATTCGATGATGTCAGATTTATACCGTGTATTTTTACTAAGTGAAACTACAAGATAAATAACTACTGTTTATTTGTCTTGTAGGTACTCAAACAAATTATAAAAAAGCAACTAATTTTTAACTGCAAAGATAATAAAATTGATTTAAAATGAGTACTTTGTTCCATCTAAAATATAATAGGGTTTAAAAATAATCCGAAACAAAATGCAGTTTTGAAATAGGTACTACCTTTGCATAATTTGATTGAATACTTACCATGTCTTCATAGAATATGCGCCAAAATGTGAAGTACGTCCTCCCTAAGCGACGGCGGGTGCCTGAATTAGAACCTGTATAGACGTGTCACGACGCGTGTCGCGCATACCTACACGACGTTTTTTAAACTCGTGCGGTTCTTTAGCGACGAGAAAATATAATTTTGCGTACGGGTAAATTTATCTACGCGCCATTGTTAGCCATTTAGCAAATCAAGTAAGACTATCTAACCGACATCATTAGTATTAATCGTTGTTAAATAAAAATATCTAAGAATAAAAAATAAATATTATGATATACAAGTAAAAATATCTAAGCTCTAATATTCTTCCACTTTATTTCAGGCTAACTTATACAAATGACACTGTCACAAAATATATTATCGAGTTAAAATATATAACCACATAAATTACAATTGCTTTATGTAGGTAAAATCTACTAAGTAATTTCAAAGGAAAAATTCTTAACAAGTAAAAATACGTCAATACAAATAAATGAAAAAGTCAATACATGAAAAACCGACTAAGTTCATATTCCTAATTATTAGAACGTCATAACTGCTAGATATTTAAAAAATCACTATTTTTTGGTCGTTTAGTAAGCACAAAATGTAGATTTTACCGAAATCACGCAATATCTAAGCGACAATAAAACTCGTCGTAGAACTATGAGACCTAGACCAAACGACGCAGAAAAATCTGCCGGTTCGAATGGTATATATAACTCATTTTACGCATTTATGTCGCTTAGTTAGGATTGCCTTTCAAGCGTCGATATGCACTAAAGAACATATTCTAGTACCGTTTAGACCGCTGAAGGTGTAGGTCGCTCCGCTACTCTCTTGAGTCGTGACCCCGTGCGAGTATTTACGTAACTTTTTTTAGCAAGGTAAGCTTTTTATATTCTATTATTTTTATTTGTTTTTATTTAGATATTGATATAATTTTGAATGAAATATGATAGTGAATGATATTTTCTATCGTTTTACTAGTTTAGATTTTATTATTGTTTTTTTTTCTACAAAAATGTTATTTACATATGTTTTTTTTACTCCTCAGTTGTCAAAGATGGATGAAAGAGACGAGCGTATTGCACAGTGACTACTGGAGGTACCTGATGAAGAACAGGATGTTGGGGGCGACTTTTAGAAGTACATGGTTTGGAAACCCTACCTGCTCCACCTACCACTAAACGTGGGCGGTGCTATAATTGCCCGAGAAGGAGTGACCGAAAAGTGTCCACAAAATGCAGTAAATGCAAAAAGTTTTTATGTAATGAGCACTTCATTGTCTACTGCCTAACCTGCAATAACGACGATTCCCTTAGTTCCTAAGAATTCATGAAATTTTAATACATGATCTCATATTGTGCCAAAAATGTTCCCTATTGTAGAAGTTTACATTTTGTGTTATTTTGATGGCTTTGAAAATTTTATGTTAGGTTGTGGTTTTTATGTCTTATAGTTTAAATAAAGTACTTTCATAATTGCTATTGGCATGTTTCATTAAAAATAAGAAATCATTAAATTTCATCCATAGAAATTGGGGTCACCACGGACCCCGTGCGAGCAGTCAAGTGATTTTCTTCGTGCGAGTAGTTAAGGGTTAACTAAAGTGCCGTACAAAACAAAATCAGTCAGTTTTACAAAAAAAAATAACGTAATTAAAGAAAACATTAAAGACAAGGTAATTTTTCGTTACAGAATACATGCACACATATATGTAATACAGACATCTTTACTTCACACATTCTTGCTCAAATAAGTAAGAATCGCTTCGATCCAAAAACAATACATGAAGGCCATGAAAAGGGCAAGTTTCTTTCCCACAGCCCCCTCATCACAGAGCAACAAGCTAATTTACTTTCCACCCACGGTCGAACAACATAATAAAATACCTATACGAGATTACGCCCCCCGGCTTTCCTCGTTTACGGCTATAGTAATCGAATATATACATCGCGGTCAAATATTCATAAACGTCGTATGAAGATTGGTTCATGTTATGTTTTTAAAAGCGTATACAATTTTGTGGATACTCGAGTTTTTGTGGGCTTATTTTTTCCAAATATTTTTAGCAAATACTAGTAAGCATTTTATTTTTTTCTAGGATTTGATTTAGAGGTGTTATTTAAGCTTGATATAGATATTATCAGCAAGGGTAGAACAGTGGTTAGAGGCACGAACTACGAGTTGTTCGGGGAAACCGGTATGTTCTAGCAAAATACAAACATAATGCGACATCTAATTCCGCCAAGCCCGTTCCATCATCGGACTACGAGACAAACGGCGAATCGCCATCGTTACATGGTGGACATCCCACCCATACGCACAAAATGTTTTGGGAATACCTTCATTGTGCGTACGGCTAAGGACTGGAATTTCCTGCCGGAGTTTATGTTTCCCGATAGCTATAACCTAGGACTCTTTAAGTCAAAAGTGAATAGGTTACTTTTAGGTAAGCATGCTCCATATTCGACCACATCATCACTTACCATCAGGTGAAATGGTGGTCAAACGCGAACCTATATTCAATAAAAAAAAATAACATCCCGCACTGGACCCGTAATGGTGCATTACGGCCCATTCCCTCTCATAATGAGGAGTCATGTGCCCTAGCAGAGGGAATTTTATAGGTAAATTATTTTATGTTGTATTGCTACTTTACATCCGTATACCCTGATTTATATATTGCTATAGTACATTTTGATACAAGTGGAGAAAGTTTGTTATTGCGGCCGAGGCGGAGTTACGCCCGAGCCACAAGGCGGGGGGTTATGGAGCCGAGTACTGCAGTTAAAATGTCCACGTGTATCAAACGACGTTTTTCAATATACTTTCGAAGAAATAAAATAATAGAACGAAAATAATTTTTGTCATTAAAATATTTAATTTCCCCGCGCTTTACCTTCAAGGTTTTAATGAGAAGCAAAGATATGAAGCCGCAAAAAATAATATATATTTTTTTATTTTATTTAGAACACAAATAAATGTTAATTTGTTGATAAGAGCAAAATTATTTTATAAATAATAATGTTTATTTCTGATATTCTGTTCATAACATAATTTTAATTTTCATTAAACGCCTTAAAAACATGCGCCTCTTTGCTGTGAAAAAATACAATCACCGCCGAATATAGGGAAGTAAATAGTTTTAGGTAAGCACAATTCACGATACTAATATAGTTAATTCTTAGGAAAACTATCACAGCGAAGCGAGCTATACAAACATAAACAGCTATACAAGTGTATGTACAATCTACACTTGTGAAACGTAGGGACATGACAAAGGAATTTAAACTTCATAAGAATTCCATGGAATGTGATTTAAATAGACTTCAATAAAAATCTAAGATCCAACGCCAACTTTGCAAGATTATTTATTAGGCTTTGAAAAAATGGGCTCGAATTCAAAATTACTTGTTTTGCTTTTGGTTGTCAATTTCACTATTTTATCATTTTCATTGTACTATAACAAGACGAAGCCAGCTGTTCTTAATTATGTAACCTGAAAACATACACAGAAATAAATTCAGAGGCCAAAATCAGCTTTAAAATCCATTGAAAGGTAAGCATTTAATGGTCGAAAGTGGTCGAATCGTAATAGAAATATGTATGTCTTTTACCCATTATTGTACACATACGCACACATACTTGATTCAACTTGACCAAACAATGGAAATATTTCTCAGTTATCGCATTGTTCAACTTAGAACTTTAATTAGCACGAACATCTTGCGAAACAATCTAAAACAAAGTGAGGAAACATTTGAGTAGGCTACATAAAGTACTGAAAATGCCCGATTAAGATATAATATAATGACCTAGATAATCAGTAAAATTCATAATTCATGATTTGAGAACCGTGAAGGTAAGTATCAGAGGTAGCGCTTTTAGAATTGCACCTGTCCTTCCCATCCGTCACCATCACTGTAATGATCATAAATGTTTGCAATTTTGATAAATATTACCTACAAGGTTTTAGGTCATATTTATGCCCTATAAACTAACGCTTAATACAGAACCGATATTTCAGTATTATCTCATGAAGTACAAACCAGTACACAGACACACCACAGGTAAAATAAAGTCACTCATTCATCGTAAACTCACACCACAGGTTGACGCTAAAAAACGTTATTTTCATTAAAAGCCAGCCGGAATAACGGACTTGTAAAAATCTGCTTTAAAAAGTAGCCACAAAATTTATAGCTACATCAATCCCGGCTTTTTTAAAAGGCTGTAAACGAAATATTCCTTATAAAATTCTCTTTTGGAAGGTTTTAAAATTTAAAAATAAATTGGGACTAAAAGACAATATTGATGGTCACTACACTAAATAGTAACAAACATACATCCATCCATTAGTCAGATTTGTTATACTATATGTTTTATTGTACATCTTACAATATTTCTTTGGATACAAAAAGTAAAACTAGTGTACAAATAGATCTTATCAGGGCACTCCTACTAATTACGAGTTGAGGGGGAAAAAGAGAGCAATAAATAGTTTTAAAACTTAATATTGCCCTCCTTTGCTCTTTTTGTTTGTATGACAGTTCTTAAATAACTTTTGAGTCCTAAGGATCATTAATGCCAATATGTGGTTCCTACATTTCCAAGTATAAGGGCTTACAAGACTGTGAGTAGAAGACGCTTCAAAGTATGAAAAGAAAGACGTGAGCACGTGTGAGAATATAAAAACTTTTTAACAAAAAATTAAACCGACTCCCAAAAACACTGCAAAGTGAAAAATAACTTTAATTTCGGTAGTCGGTGTCTTTAGTTTTGTTTTTTCGTTTTTGGCACCGACTTCCGAAAATAAAGTTATTTTTCACTTTGCAGTGTTTTTGGGAGTCGGTTTAATTTTTTGTTAAAACGTTTTTATTTGACTCTTTTTAGTTGGATGATTTTTAATTTACCTAGTTACAAGAGCTTAAATGTCAACTAATTATAACCTTTTACAAAATATTGCTTTTCCCAATGCTGGGCCGTTAATTGTTGAGGAGTTCTCCTGGTACTTCACCATCAGCTCTACATCACCATATGCATTGTGACGAGCATAAAGTGCTTAACATCCATATTCAAGTAATCGAATCGCAATCCACTCAATACTTATTAGAGTAATTTCGGCGGCCATCTGTGGTCTTCATCATCAGTTTTACTTCCCCAAATGGTACTTTTTGAGAACAACTGCACAAGTTACTATAAGAAATACCCAAAACGCCATAGGTGTGCCTATAATGTTTGAAGAGTTCCCTCGATATCTCCAGGATTCCATCATCAAATCCTGACTTTGGTGATAATGGGACCAATTTCGAAGTATACCCATTCGAACAAAAAAAGAATTTTCCAAATCGGTTCAGCCGTCTTCGAGTACTCGATGATCATACATTAAAATATATATATATACGCGTCGAATTGATAACCTCCTCTTTTTGTCGTCGGTTGAAAAACACACCTACAGTAAAAAGGCATTGATCACTCGAACCCGCAAACCACAAAAACGCATTACAAAATGAAAAACCTGAACCATACTAATCTGATTCCTTTACGCTTTACAAATCAAAACGTGCCGCCTGTCCGCTCTTATATTTCCATGTCGAAACATGACCAGTATACAAACCACACTCATCTTTTTCCCCTATATTAGGAGAACCATTCATCTCCTCGGTGGACCACATACATTTACATACAAGGCCACAATCTTGCACAACCAAAGCATTTTATTTCCCTAACTTTACGTAGAACTTTATGAAAAAATATCATCCTTCGTCGGCCAGAGTCCAGTAAATTAACCAAATTCAAAGGAAGACATTTCAATTTGTACGCAGTGATTTTGTCAGTAAAAAATTGGGGGAATGGTTGACCGATGGGCGAAAAAGTGCTAAAGGATTTTGCGACCTTCATGATATAAAAGGACCTACGTATATAAGTTGGCGTTATAATCATTTTGTTCGTGACGTTTTGATAAATGGTCCATAATCGTTTTGTTGTTATTGATATTTCTTCGCAGTAGGGTGTTGAGTCATTTATGATTTTTGTCATAAAAGGGTAACAAAAACTCTTTCACTGTCATTGATAGGATTCTTATGTTTTCAATTATTTAGATACAAAATTATATTCTTGTTTTTTCTTAACAAAACTTTGCCCTACACTAGAAATATCTTTAATTAAAATAAATCAAGGCACGTACATACAGACCCGCAACAACCATCTATTGGTCATTCTAACATTTATTCCGTACGAGAAATAAACTCGCGTCACTCAGTGATTTTCCACAACGACAGAAGCAAAATGTTTGTAAGCGTCTAGATCCGTGATTCAATAATATTTTTACGTATACTATACAAGCAAACAAATTTAATGTCACTTAAAGCTGCAGAGTTCCCTGGCATTTCGTGTACCTGCATCTTGTGCCAAGAACCGGATTCCGGATAATTTATAAATATTTTTCGTCTTCATTGAATATACTGTTCAAGAGATTTCATGACCGTGTAAACTTGAACACGAACGTTTATCTGAGATCCTTTCATATACTGTGCTAAAGTTTTTATTATAATGGGAAAATGAATTCTTCCGTAGACTCTAGCCAAGATTATGTCAGATTTCCGCTGGGTGTCGTGGGGTGTTAAATCACGAGTATAAAAACTAAAAAACCATAGTCTTAACATTATTTTCTCTTTATTCTGGTGATCGTTCACAAAAGTATTCAGTATTATCTGCTTAATTCTGCTTCCTACTTAATATGAACATGCTGTAAACTCGGAAATTTGTGAGTGTAGATTGATGGAAATTTGTAACATTTCATGCAAGAAGAAGGAACTAAAGAAACCCAAACTGGTCGATTTTCAAGGTTAAGCAACGCTTCCCGAGATCGGTTCGTAGACGGGTGACCATAGAATGCACCTTAAGCCGTTGATCCCAGCAGTCAATTGTACATCTTTGACAATCGTTGCGCTTAGTTAGAAGCTACAAAATCTGTCATCAGTCTTGCGAGTGCTACCCAGCTACTATAGGTTCCAGAGTTAAGATAGGTAGGAGCTCAATTTAAAATACTAGTACTCAGTTTTGTCAGATTAGACTGCAAGCAGACTCCAACGTAGTTTGGAAAAAGCTAAGTAGATTATGGTAAAATATTCAATATTATCAGGTAATTCTGATATTGTAAAGTCAAACATTTGAGAGTATAGATTCCTCCTTAGTCGTGCATTCTTGACAATAGTCGTGGTTGACGATGATGTTTTTTGTCTAGATAAAGCAGCCCTTGCGATTCGCCTCCATTTTCAGCGGTCTTCAGCGTCTCGGGAGCTTTGCACTAAGGTCGTCTCTGTAGCCGCTTTAATTAAATCAGTCCAACGCGTAGGGGACCGGCCGCGTGACCGTTTGCCTTCCACTTGCCCCTGAACAAGAAGTCGTTCCATGGAGTGTTCATTACGCACAATGTGTCCGAAGTATTTGAGGATTTGTAATTGCACAGTCGAAAATAACCTCTCCTTGATTCGGAGCTCCTCCAGGATCGACACATTGGTCCGAAATGCTGTCCAAGGGATCCGCAACAGTCGCCGCCAGCACCACATTTCCAGAGCATCGATTTTGCGTCGGTCTTTGAGACGAACCATCCAAGTTTCTACGCCATACAGAAATATTGGAAAAACCAAACTTCTCATCAGGCGTACTCTTGTGGCTTTGAGTATAGATTAATGGACATGAATTGACTTGTCACGCAAAAAGTACTGCAAGTTTTAAATAACAATATCTCACTTTTCCGAAGACGTAATATGTACCTACGCATGTAAGTACATTATATATCTACAGATTTCGCAAGTTGTGTTCTAAGACTTATGTATTTGGGCTAAGCCGTTTGCCGTTAACCAACCACAAATCTAGACTAGACCGCTACTAAGAATGTCCTAAGCTTGCAGATGAATGTAATAAAACGGTCTCCAAGTAGCTATTGTGAATTCATTTGGTCGTAATTTCTTTGTATACGTAATACTGTGAGCTAAATTGGATTATAGGAGAAGTCTCATACTATTATATAAATCATAGGTAGTTATGTATGTAACTAATAAATAAGTGAAAATAATTTCTAAATTCAGTCAATAATTTATTGAGTAAACAATGAGAGATCACATTTTATAAATATGTGAAATCATAGCTTCGCAATATTTATATTATTCGAATAAAACCGTGAATGGCCAGACATGGTCAGGGTTGAACTATGGGGCCATAAGTTTTTACTCTAGAACTTTAAAAAACAATAATCAATGTCAGTAACTGCTCCATAAATGAGTTATTTTTTAAACTAATAGCTATCATCAAACTCAATTCCTTATCTAATATTGAAAAGCAATCCATATGGCTATTATTATATAGCTACGAACTCCTTTTCCGTACCCAAAGGGTAAAACAGGACCCTATTACTAAGACTTCACTGTCTGTCCGTCCGTCTGTCCGTCCGACTGTCCGTCACCAGGCTGTATCTCAAGAACCGCGATAGCTAGACTGTTTAAATTTTCACAAATTATGTATTTCTGTTGCCGCTATAACAACAAATAATAAAAACAAAATAAAATCCATATTTAAGGGGGCTCCCCTACAATAGACATGATTTTTTGCCGTTTTTATAGAAAATGGTACGGAACCCTTCATACGCGAGTCCGACTCGCACTTTGCCGGTTTTTTAATATGCACCTTTTTTCGGTCTGACTAAAAACTCACTCTATTTCTTTATTTGTTCTTGCATCTTGTTAGAACATTCCCACAACCCTAGCATGCACTGGCCCAACGTGCCCCGTCAATGTTGTTGACTGATCATTGTGGCGCGCGTCGTATCGGGTCCCTAAAAATATGCAACTCTCTGATCTACATTATACATCAACTTTATCTAGATAATATTTACCGTACTTCCACAAAAAGCCTCAATCGAACGGACCAATATTATACGCAGCGATGTTTAAACAAAAAAAAAAAAACATTTCGCCTCGAACACCTGACCACATTGTTAACACCGAAAAGTTTCTCCTAGAACAATTTTTTGCTTCATCTCATTCCCAATACGTACATACTTTGAATATTGAAGAGTTTCTCTATAACGGACATCGGATAAAATGTTGAATCAACATGTTTATGGTGCCCTATGATACCAGACATGTAGGGAGGAGCGGAGAAGGTTCGGCCGTTGTTGTTTTTGCGTTGTTTGTTGTTTTATGTCCGAAACGTGCGTTACTTTTGCGGAAAATCATGACATAAATAACTATTTTGTCGATAACGTTAAGATATAATTCCGCTAAATACTAGATGTTCGCGGTTGAATGCATGCAATATGCCTTTCCGCTCACAAATGTATGAACGGTGCGGTGTGGTGATCCAACATACAATCCAAACCCTTACCCGCACAACACCATTGTACATAAAGTTAAAATAAATGATGTTATTTTAGTGTCCATGAAAAGTTATATTTTGATAAACTGGCTTTTACGCACGACTTCGTTCGCGTGAACAGGTTTTTTAGCCTTAAAGCCTTAAGTAGCCTTACTACATCCTTCTTGTAGGTCTAATCTATCTCTGTACCTAATTTCATCAAAATCGGTAAAGTGGGTTGGCCATGAAAGAGTTATAGACAGACAGAGTCACATTTATAATATATAGGTACTTACATAATTATTAGCGGTGAAGAAGGGATTGAATAATTTTCGATCTTCCTTATTTTATATTTATTTAATGCTATCATACAAAATGTTCCGCTATACTATAGGTAAGCTTTTATCGTAAGGAACGGTAATCAAAAACTACATATTATATGAATATATTTTATTTCATGATCAATGATCATGTCTCGAAGCCCAGTATTCAAATACTACGTATCACGATTATTCAAGCAAAAGTTCTGTTTATACGTAGATACGCAGTAGGTACGTATTCTGCGAACTGAGGGGTCGGATCGATGGACATCCATCCCACCATACAAATGGATTTCCAACAATGGCTTATAGGCATTGTGTACATGATAATAGCATCTATTTTTACGTTACCAGGAGATTTATACAAATACTAGTTGTTGCCTGCGACTTCGTCCGCGTGGAATTTTAATGGAAATTAGTAGCGTATTGTGTTCATAAAAGCCGTTCAGCGAATTATTCGTGAATGCGTAACAGACATATTTTTGCATTCAAAATAATAGTCTCGACATGAGATTACTATATACTATGTCAAGGTTTATAACATACTAGATTCTGCCCGCCACTTCGTCTGCGTTTGTACTTATTTTTTTTTAAGGTAAACCTTGTCCTAATGACGTACACAACAAAAAATTAATCATCCAATTTCGTGAAGGCGTTACGAAGTTATGCGCGTACATACATTTCGACGATTCATTGTTATTCATATAGATAATCTTCACTTTATAAGGATTTTTACGTACCCACTTACCATCAAGGTTATTCTTTTTTAGCATTAACACATAATATTAGTCTGAATATGAGATCCCACTAACTGTATCAAGATTTCTACCATTTAATCTTCAAGCTACATTTTATAAGGATTTTTATTTACCCACTTACCTTCAAGGTTATTCTATTTTTGAGGAGATTCAGAGCTAACATATTTATGAATCATTTAAAGCAAAATCCCACAGCCCTAGACGCTTACAATCTTTTCTGGGTAACATTATGGGTTGGATAAGTCTGCTAGCTTAGGCCAATGATTATTTTACGGGTATGCGCTGCTACATTGAACTGCCTGTATATTTACATTGAACTGCTTGTATATTTACATTGAACTGCTTGTATATTTACATTGAACTGCTTGTATATTTACATTGAACTGCCTGTATATTTACATTTGTAGCATCAATAACCTAATGGCTAAGGTGTCGGACTCGAGATTGAGAGGTCGCGGGTTCGAATCCCACCCAATACACTATTGCCGTAAACCTACTTCAGTCAGAAGCATATTAAACTCAGTTGGAGGGGTGTACAAGATAGCTAGTAATGTTAATTTTTCCCATATGGCTAATTCTCTTTAAAAAATCATATAAACACGCTTATTTTTTAATGATATTTTTTTATTAATTATTTAAGGAGAGAAACCCGTGGCTAAACAATAACAGCCGCACTTTTATTTGTACATAAATATTGTGCAATATTTATTGTATACATAAATATTGTGGTGAGAGAATAAAGATTATGATTATAATTACTGGTCGACCTTTAAGGTGAAACAATGCTTGCCATGTAAAACAATAATACTCAGCTGCATTTGGATGGTTAGACTGGTCAGATGAGATGGTGGTCAAACGAGAGAATATCAACAATAAAAAAAAAAACTGAAAGCTGACCCCAACATAAATTATATTTTTAAAAGATTATTTGATTTTTAGAAGAATATTTAAAAATGTAATTTATATGTATATAATTTATAATAAATGAATAATAATAATATTATAAATTACTCCACACTGATACCACGTTGGTGATCTACTTTGTACCCGAGGAAAACTGGGGCTAGTTACTAGTACATTCACAGAGCTGAAGTTTAAGTATATTTCATTACTTAGCGCAAATAACAAAAAGTAAAGTCCACCAGAGTTTGGGAGGGTGTAAATTAAGCTCTTGACTTTTTAAATATATCACAAAAAATGCCCGTCGGTCCAAGATGGCAGGTATGTACGTACAAAGTAAATAGTAACATTTCTCTTTCCAAAACATTATGTTCTAAAGAAAATAAGTAAAGTCTAGAAGCTTTGGGATCTTGGACTAGATTTATGAAAAATGTCCACCCGAGAAAAATTCGTAACATTTTCCCAAGAAAGAATATTCTACAATAACTTTTTGTAATATGCCTGGTAATTTAGTAGATTACTGGCCGAATAGATTATTTTTTTACAAACATTGGCTTATTTCGAATATAGAACCAATTTGTTTAAGCTTATCAGTCTTTTGTTTTTTCGGGATACTCCGGTCAAACGAAGTACTGCCTGAAAATATGGAATACAAAGGTATCAAAATACTGTCGTCATTTTGCTTGGTCTTTTCGTGTTGGCATCTAGTCGAAACGGTTGCAGCTGGGTACTAGTGTTTTACCCAGTAGCTGGGTAACAACCCCTTGGCAAGACTGGTGTTATATTTTTGGCTTTTGATTACCCGTAACGACTTTCAAAGATGTACAAGTGACAGTCGGGACCAACATATTAACATACTTTATACTATACCTGCTCGGAAAGTGCCTTATTACTTTTTAAAAAGTCGGACAAAAATGAAGTCATTACTGTAATACAAATGTGCGGGTCGCAAAAGTGTATGAGAATTCATTACTAACGTGCTGAAGACACTGGAGAGGGAGGAAACGGTGTATGAAAATCCATTACTAATGCGCTGTTTTTTTTCTAATTTAGACCAATTCAGTAGCTAACTTAAAAGTACTTATAATGCCAAAAGACAGGAGACAGATTATTATTATTCTCTCTTATTTTCCTCGTAGTTATAGTATAAAGCACTATGTATCACTCGGAAGAAAGTGCGATTCCCAACTCGTGTGTATTAAGGCACTCAGCTGCGCTTCGGGCCTCAAACTACACCCTCGTTGGTAATCGGTCACTTTCTCCCCTTGATTAACAATGTACTGTTCCAAGGCGCAAAAGAATCTCAATATGCTGAGATAGTCACGGCCATCCACGGGACAACTTCGGCAACCTTGGAGTTTTAAACATGCGGCTGTTTATCATATAGCCTCGATCTCCTCAAATTACTATCAATAAATAATACGATAAAATTGCAACGCTGGAGTGTCCCTTGCAAATAATAAAGCATCATAAAACTTGTAGGAACACAGTTAATTAAAAAAGAAAACAGAGCTAAGTTTAGTTTACGTGATAAGGAAATTCTCATTGACTATTAAGTAAGCGGCCGTAATGAAACTATAAAGCTAAGGACTTTGCACAAGGCAAATAGTTAAAAGGTTTACGACCTTATTCTTTCGCCGCAAACTAGTTTTGTTTTTTGATTATAACCACCGAACGCATAAAAGATTATTAAGTTGAAGATAAAAATGTATTGTACGTGTGTATTTTTCCATTTTTTGGTTGTTACCCGACTACGTCAGAAGGATTGTTAGGTTTATCGAGTGTATGTAGCTTAAACGGCTTGATGGATTTTAGCCTGAGAGGTGTTGTTAAATTTGTCTCAATTTTAAGTTTGGTAGTGGGTAGATGTATCAAAATTATGAAAATTAAACTGGTCAGTTTTTGACGCAAAATTCAATTTTGTTCCCGTTATTTCTTCTTGTAATTATTGCACCTCCCACACTATTCTTCACCACCCGTGGTTGAGTGGTAGAGAATGAGTACTACATTAAATGCGCCTTTGTAGGTACCTGTTGTAACTTTGTATTAGTAAAAAATAAAAGACGTGTACATTTTAGTTTGTTTATAATTGAAGTAACAGGTAACCTAGTTACATAGAATGATTTAAAAAGAATTTTCAATACTAAAGGACACTACAAAGACCAGTATTATTATAACACACCCCCTTAATCAAAATTCTCACGAATAAATTACATATACAAATGAACTCAAAATATACCAATAAAAAAAAAAGAAAATGTATACTAAGTTCTGAAGTAAACGTGTAAAAATATATTTACACTAAACCTAAACCTAGTACACATCTACGATGTGCCACATGCTGCAATCGTTTTGTTAAGATGTCAGCGGGCATATCACTTGATTTGGTATATTTCAAGTTAACCGAATTACCACTAATCTTTTCTCTAATAAAGTGAAATCTGGTATCTATATGTTTCGTCCTATGGATCCTGTACCGGATTCAAGGCCAAACTCTGTGTTCTCTGACTATCGGTACAAATAGTATAATTATGTATTAGTAAAAAGAAAAGACGTGTACATTTTAGTTTGTTTATATTTGAAGTAATATAAAGTAAAGTAAAATAAAATAAAATAAAAAAAAAGTAACAGGTAACCTGGTTACATAGAATCATTTAAAAAGAATTTTGAATACTAAAGGACACTACAAAGACCAGTATTATTATAACAGTACCTATATACTTGAAGTGCTAATAAATAAAACATATCTAAGCCACATTTGAAGATATATATGAAATGAACCGAAATGTATAGTGTGATTTAGCCCAGATATTTTACCTACATTAGGCGTTCTTCGAGTCATTGAACATAACAAACTTGTTAGAAGTTTTCTTTCTTGTGACCAAACATTGCTCACTATGCAAAAACTTCTCCAGAATTTATTTACGTCTTAACTAATCGATTCGATTTTCTAGGTAAGCTTGCTTTTTTCGACCACATCATTGTTTACAATTAGGTGAGATGGTGTTCAAAATCGGGAATAGTTTATACTTAAAACTTATTCTGTTAACACAACAGTTTAAAACTAAAGTAACAGCGTAATAGTAACTTAAAGGTAAACTCAGCTTACGCGCTCAGCAAATAATATAAATTAAAGGCTAACTAAGGACGGATATTAACTTATACTTTTTGGTAGCTCATGTACGTAGTCAAGTCCTTCAGAAACATAAAACCCATTACTTTAAAAATCTAGCATTGTAGGTATCTCAGATATGCTATGAAAATTTCTTGAAAGATGTTGTATAGACAAGAATTTGATAACCCGAAAAAACATAATTGTTTCCGAGTTGTCGGGTTCAAATTGTTTGCAAATTTACCTTATAACATCCTATTCCTATAATATCCAATTTGAAAAGATACACTTAATAATTAATCAGTATCTTTTGTATTACCAAATTAATAACGATTGAATAAACTGAATTGAGTAAACTGCTTGGTACCGCTTCAGGATTCACTGCCAATTTTGGCCACAGTGACTGCATCCTGCATCCTTTAATTGTTATGTGTGGCCTCACATAACTGACATATCCAATTTTAGCAATAAACGTGTGAGCATAATTGCTACATGTGGGAATAACGTTCACAGTAAGAGATGTAAGACAGTGTGTATTTTATGGATGTACCCGCTTAGAGTCCAGTTCTTGCCGTCACTGATCTTTAAACTGACTAAACATTGCTTCAGCGCAACGTCTATAAATTCAGGGCGTCTAGCGTCTAGCATTTTTATATAGACCCTTCTATTGACCTATTATATCTCAGTTATAATAAATGTTCCATGTTTTTACCTACCGAATTTTATTGAATATCCTACTAGGAAAACCTGTGCCTAAGTTAAGATAGATATAGGTAGCGGTAGCTTTAACCGGGACACTAAGTTAAGCGGGAAGCTCAAGGTCGTTCACGACAGAGGACTGCTGTGGACGCTCTCTGCCTCCCCTAGGGTTCATAGGAAAATAACTCAAAGTAAGTCAAGGTATTGCTTACCAACAACATGTATGTACGCTGACCGGACTTGCGTGTGGAACGAGGGAGCGTCCGCGGACACCTCGCACCGGTACCGGCCGGCTAGCGCACGAGTTGCCTCGCGCAATACCACTTGCTGGGACGTTGATCTTGAAACCTGAGGACAATATTAAGCTGTTTATACAAGGTTTTCAATGGACAGAAGAATGAAACGCAAAATCTTGCACATCGTCGAAGTGTCGCAAGCCTTTTGGTTGCGATGGATGCAAAAGTGTTCGATTGAATTACAAAACCATATTCCACCAAGCAATTTTCATCATCAGACTACAAGAAAAACGGCGATACCCCAACGATAAACATCTTTATTTTGCAAATTGGTTATTAATTTTATTTTATTTTATTTATTTATTCCATTCGGACAACATAAATCCATGATGTTAGTAAATATACACGCTTAAAACTAATGTTAATAATTATGAAAAACAAATATAATTTACAAGTGTAAAAAATATAATAATAAAATCACGAAAAAATTAAGAAGTTGAGTACATCTTGCATGAGGGATGAACAGGCAAGTATTTATTTGTTCATCACCCATACAAAATCTCTCAAAATAGTGGAGTAAAAATTCTTCGCAACAGTTTTCAGAATGCTGTTATTACTGACCCGCAACCTGGTCACGAGAGATGCCGTTTTTTTGCGTAAGAGAGCTTGAAACCCATTGGTTTGATACTGCACAGACATCTCAGACGCACTACAGTAGCGGGGCAGTCCTAACAGAATTCTAAAAATATTGTTGTACTGGACACGTATTAAATAAAACTTTTGTACACGTAATTTTTTCGTAAATTTAAACTATATGAGGCCAGCGTTTCCTAACTAACTACCCTGAGAAGAAACATGGTGCATGGTAGAATATGGTGGACATTCCACAAGGAGGCGAAATCTACTGTTTACATCGATGGCACGATGTTTTTTTGTTTATTCGTTTCTCAACATTTTACCATTAATGAAGACTATCTCCTGATTGCAACAAGCCTTACTGTAATTTTAACACTGAATATATTTCGTCAATTTATTAAAATGTAATCGCAATCTAAAGTCCATTTGCATGATTTGAATCACCGAACTATAAACTTTAATATTGGAGTACATAACCCGACTCTTTGTGCATGTTTTGAGCTTGCATTTTAAATTTTGAGTGCTATCCGAAAATTGGCTTGGTATCGAGACACGCGTGTGGAATTTTAGAAATTTGTTTTGAAATTAATAGCATAGTTTTCCAATTCAATTTTTCAATGGAAATGTTTCTACAATATATCTGAACAATAAGAATGAAGTTAGTTATTATGACTAAAGCTTCTTAAAGTTCTAGGTTGAGCTACGTGATAACTGACAACTACTTGCACTATTGGAACGGGCCTACTCAAATCTGTTAGTTTCTGTCCTCAAAAGAGTACCACAGAATTAAGCCTGCGTGGTAAGATTTCATCCTAAGGGATTGTAAGGATTTCAAAAGAGACGATGACGTCGATCGTTTCGGTGTTTATTCCTAGGTAGTCATTAGGAAACACCGGAGCCATTAGGGAAAAATGGCTTGTAAATTGTGATGAAAGTGTTATTAATAACCTATTTGCAAAATACACATAATTATTTCATAATAATACACACAGGATATCAACAATACATCTGTCACGACAATATCTATATTTAATTTAATTTAATCATTAGTAGTAGTCATTAGTTTTAGCCTAAGCATTATAGTAACACATCTATGGATTTTTAATTATCTGAAATAAAGAATTTGAATTTGAATTAGTTTTGCTTCCCTGATTGTAATTATAATTGCATAAACTTTAAGTAATAAACAAACTTACAAACTAATTTTATCTCTTTATAATATTAGTATAGATTATGGAAAAGTCATTATAACTATATGCTTCCGTTAAAATGACGTGTTTGGTTTCCTATCACGAACCCCTTTACTTCTGGATTGAGGCTTACATGATCTACACGACGCCTCAAATGTTAAAAAAATACCGATACAGCAATTATCTAGAAAATATGTGACTCGAGAAGTCTTACTGCATAACAAAAAACGAAAACCTTAAACAAATGCAGTTGAATCTTTAAAAAAAGTAGAGTCCAATAAGCGGTTGAACGGCCACAACACAAGTCCAGCGTCTGCTCCTCAAAGCGACGGGGCGTAATTAAAACACTTTTTTTTCCATTTCAATGTCCAGCAATATCCTGTGTCCTACTTCTCCTTATTGATCCGACATTGGAAAATAAAATTGCCAGTCCCCACCCCCGCTTGTTTACTGACCAAGCTCCGAGCTCATTTTAATTTCTCACGATATTTTCCCCTTTATTATCTTTGACGACAGAAAGAGTTGAACGGCCCATTGTTCGAACGATGCTCGCTTCATAGTCCCTCTTCCGAACGGGTGGTATAAAAATTTCTATTGTATCGGAATCAGTGAGATTACTAAGATTTTTGTCACTTTTTATTTTGTCACTTTTCCGGACTAGAGTTGGGACACGGCCTTCGTTTCTTCGATTGTCAAGATTCGTATTAAACTCGTACACTCCATTTTTATTACGCGATAAAATTTTACTACTCTAGTTCGGAATACTGATTTTCATTGGGAAATATTCTTATTTGGATAATTGTATGTTGCTATAGAAAGAATAGGATTATTTTTTCTGGAATCAAAAATATGAAATCTGCAAACATTTCGTATTTTTGATAATTTCAACCATGGTTTCAATGTGTTTTAATGTTTATTTAATTTTATACAAATAGCAAACTAGCTCGTATATTTACTTTATTGGGACTTACTACTTTCATCTATTTTTGTGTAAACAGTTTACCTACTAATTGAAGCCTTTAAAATACTTGATAAAGATTAGTTAAAAGCTTGCAGACGAAAGACTTACTTAATACTTTTTCTTAAATTTTTCTTTCATTCCCTGGTGCCCCAAAACAAACGTTATTAAATTCCTGAGCCCAACGTTGATAATTTGCTAAAAGTATCCTCAGGCTGTTTACTTTAATACACCAGAAATTAACCTTACGAGTACCTGCTATAAAATAATAGGTATGCTAAAACTTTATACATTTTCACGCGCTTCACATGATTGTCATCTCATCACAGAATAGGGAAAAAACATTAAACTTTATTTTACAATTTCCCTTTTTTAAATAACTATATTGTTAACTCAATTCCGCGAACATCCAAAACTAATAAAACTGTATGCATGTGAAACATAAAATATTTGTGTACAAAAATCTATAAAAAATATGTTTAGCAATTTCAAACTTTATTTCAAAAGTCCCACGATTCAATTCAGCTTGTTATTTAAACGGGAGTTTAGAATACTCTTTTTTATCTCCGACACTCTACACTTCAGAACAAAAGTAGAAAACTTTCAGAACGCTTCAAGTATAGGTTCCTATTTTTAACTTTGTTTTACTTGACGTATTTGCGAAAACAATACTTTTGTCTCCTTTGAGAATAATATAATCTTGAAATTCTACGTCCATTTTTTACGTAGTTGTTTTGTTTTAGTTGAAAATAAGTAAAGGGAATACAGTACACGAGTTTTTGATGAGTAAAC
The DNA here is from genome assembly GCA_943138885.2 of Tholera decimalis. Classification (NCBI taxonomy): domain Eukaryota; kingdom Metazoa; phylum Arthropoda; class Insecta; order Lepidoptera; family Noctuidae; genus Tholera; species Tholera decimalis. The sequence continues at coordinate 8,878,875 of OW964552.2, read as the reverse complement.
TCTCTTAGTTTCTGCATAGGCGGTTAACTAGAGTTATCGGCGATTGCACGAAATTGAAGTCTCAGCATAAATTTGAACCGTCGTTGCCCGCCGGGGTTGCGGAATAGTTCGAAAGATTTACTGCGGTCTTGGAACACAACAGGCAAATGACGGAACACAGATGGATTTTAGTCAGTAAAAGTCTGACACAACCTTTCGCTTCGCCCGGATTGGGAAGCAGTCTTTGTATGATTTCCCATCCTTTATAAAAGACATGATTTTGTAGGATTGAAACCTTAAGAATCTAGTTAGTGCCATCAAACAGCCGAACATAATAAATACCTAGGTATTTTTCAAAACCTTAAAAATCATTATCATCTGTCAAAAGGCTGACACAACCTTTCGCTTCGCCCAGATTGGGAAGCAGTCATTTGATGATTTCCCATCCTTTATAAAAGATATGAATTTGAAGGATTGAAACCTTAAGAATCTAGTTAGTGCTATCAAATAGCCGAGCATAATAAATACCTAAAAATTTTTCAAAACCTTAAAAATCATTATCATAAGTCAAAAGTCTGACACAGCCTTTCGCTTCGCCCAGATTGGGAAGCAGTCTTTGTATGATTTTCCATCCATAAAGGATGGAAAATCATACAAAGACTGCTTTTTGCCATCAAATAGCCGAGCATAAAAAAGGCAGGTATTTTTCAAAACCTTAAAATCATTATCATTTGCTTATAATTTTCCCAACTATTTTCGGGTCTGCTTCCAGTCGACGAGAAATGATAAGTGACAGGCGATAAGTGTTTTACATGGAGCGATTATCTGTCTGACCTGCACAACACAGTACTTGGATAACACAATACCCCTTGCCAAGACCAGAGCCAGATTTTCTGGCTTCTAAATAGATACCAGTAACGACTATGAAAGATCGGAGGAGGAATCTCGAAATGAACAGATGTTCACCTATCCAAAGACTGACCTCAGGAAATGTTGCTTAACATCTACACATGTGGCTGTTATTATTAAGCCACGGACTCCACATTTTTTTTTTCAAAACTCTTTAATGTATCAGGTTATTTATAAGAATACAAATACCTACAACATTTTAATGCCAAGCCATTTTAGAAATGTTTTTCTGATGCAATGTGTAACGGAAACCCCATATCTATCCAAAAGGGCTGAAGACAACATCTGGTATGGAGTCTCTATGCACAGTTTCAGCTCAAAATAACTGACTCAAAGAATCGATACCAAATTATCGGTTTCATATATTTCTTGAATACCAATCATAACAAACGTGTCACAGCACTACGAGGGTCAATAACTTTCCACGTCACTTGCCAATAACACGATAATTCTCTTCACTCTTCTTAATTTGAAAAATTGGGTCTCTGTTATCAGTGTATTGGTATTTGTAATAAGTTCTACACACGTAGACTTAGGATTACAAAACCCTTGCCATATCGTTTGTTATCATCAAAAGAAGCCATGCACTTGGTATGTATACACCCTTTAAATTACACGTTGTGTTATCGGATATTTTAAATTGCCATTCTGGTTATTTTTCTACATATTTGTGTCTAAACAACTAGCCTCCTACAATAGTCGTTTGCAATATTTCAGGATGCACCCCTTATCAGTTCGAAGAGATGTCACGGATGCCTTATTTGTGTATAAACTACTCAGAAATAAAATTAACTGCCCTAACCTACTGTGTCTCCTAAAGTTCCGCGCCCCAGCCCGATATCCTCGCAATCCAATCACACTGTTATGCCCACCCTTACGCCGAACTGTCCTAGGTGCAAACTCACCAATACCCCGAATCTGTAAAGTCCTAAACAGCTGCAGTGACTTAATTGATGTTCACCATGACAGTATAGGGAAATTTTGTAAAATGATTATCGAGCACTTTTCTCTTGGCAATAATCGTTGTGTTCAATAAATGTGACAATGTATGAGTTGTAATGTAATTAAATTTAAATATGCGATTTGTATTTTATTTCGATTAATTTATTGATTAATGTTGTTTTAAATAGTACTTAATGTTATTTTTTTTTTTTTTAATTTATAATTTATCTTCTAATCTAAATAACTGACTGTGTTTCGTCTGTTTTTTAGTGCAATTACTTTGTTTATACTTCTTATTATAATAATTGTTATTTGATCTGCATCATTTATGTTTAAAATTGTATAATTATGATAATATTTTCTATTGATTCCTAACCTTAAGTAGTGCATGTGGTGTTAGCCTGTAAGTAATTGTTGCACTTATAAATGTAAAATGACTATTTCATACCATTGAACAGTGTAAACAATTGTAGGTTAACCTAAATAAATAAATAAATAAATAAAAATAAATAAATGGACTTCACACCATACTTCGTTCTTAAGTATACTGAATCGGATACCATCGCGCTGATATTAGGTGATTTGGCAAGCAACACCCAGACGGGTTCCCATCCAAAGTGTATTCGCCGTTGTGAGATATGACGTGAAGTGTTGGGTTCAAGAAAATTCGATATTCATTTATTTCTCGATATTTATTTTTTCTGTCTTTGAAATTATTTTCCAAATTAAGCTAGTTTTCTTCGGTTTTATTTATTTATTAAAACTTTATGCAACACAAAATGTACAAAGGCGGACTTAATGCCATAACATTATCTACCAGAGATAATATGGCAGGTGCGAATTAGATAATATATATAATAATACATATATAACGAGAATAAAATTACATAAATATTTATCGTAATACATATCAAATATATTTAATACTAGCTTCCGCCCGCGACTTCGTCCGCGTGGAAAAAAAATCCCCCGATTTTGAAACATTCTTCATTAGTGCTCTGCTCCTATTTGTCTTAGCGTGATGATATATAGCCTATAGCCTTCCTCGATAAATGGGCTATCTAACACTGAAAGAATTTTTCAAATCAGAACTGTAGTTCCTGAGATTAGCGCGTTCAAGCAAACAAACAAACAAACAAACTCTTCAGCTTTATAATATTAGTATAGATATGTATATTAATAAATAGTCATTGAAAGGGGTTTATGAAAACTCTGCTTCCACTATTTGTTAAGAACGAAAATACCAATAAATAAAAGAAACATAATGTGCGTAACTTAATGAATGTGAGCTACCCTTTTGCGGCTGAAAGTTCTAAATAATTTGGCAATGATTGTGGTTTTTAATAATTTCTCAAAGTTCGTTCAACTCAAAGTTAGACTACATTATTTTTAATATTATAACAGAATCATTAAAAGTTTGAGATTCTTTTAATAGCCTTTTTCATCTTGAATGACGCAGACATCTATTTCGGTGCGTACTAGGAAATTATAATGTGCTTACTAAGTAATAAGATCACATTTTTGTATTTAATATTTCAGTGCTATAATAATTTGTATGGCAGCTCAACTTATATTGAAGTTTCTATTTTAACGATTTGAACATATCGATCGAACATTATGGGAAAAATTGGAGGAGGTTCTCACCGCCAGAATACTCGTAGTCCGTACCACTAAACAGGCATAATCCTTACTTAATATTATATAATATTATAAATGCGAAAGTAACTATGTCTGTCTGTATGTTACGCAATCACGCCTAAACTACTGAACCGATTTTAATGAAATTTGGTACGGACATAGTCTCGAGCCCGAGAAAGGACATAGGTTACTTTTTAATGCGAAAAAGGGCTGTAAGGGGTTGAAATAGGGATGAAAGTTTGTATGGAAATTACGTCATTTTTAAAGCTAGAAGCTTGAAACTTATTTTTTAGACCTTTGATTAGATATTAATAAATACGGCCTTCAAATAAAAAACAAAAATAGAAAAATAATTATGTATGAGTTTTGTTTTCAAAATCATTAGTCTAAAAAATTAAAAATGCTACCGAAAGTTACTATTCCGCGCGGACGAAGTCGCGGGCACAGCTAGTCTATATCAATATATAATAATGTCATAAAGCGGCAAAGTTTTTTTGTTTGAACGCACTAATCTTCGAATGTCCTGGGAGGATTTAGATGAAATTTTCTTTTTTTCTTTTTACCCGACCTCAAAAGAAGAAAGTTATATTTTTATCGTGATAAAGCCTACGGGAGAGAAGCCCCAAAATAAAAATCGTACATCATCATTCTCGTATAAAGTATAAGACAGGTTGAAATGAACCATATATTATGATCACCCACGTTTTCCCAGTAATGTTTGCGTCGTCGTATGTCAACTGAGCGCTAATTTAGACTTCGGGCTGCTACTGAAAAATTTTTAATGAAATAAACTAATATCAATATTCCCAACTTAGCCCAGCAAGTAACTCTAGTAACCACAGCTACCACAAACGACCTCAGAAAGTGAAAACCTATTTTCACTATAAATATTTTTTTCTTCTAAAATCACCCGCGTTACAAAATAAATTCGATGTCACCGTCCTCTGGGTACCGTAACCAATTAAGGCACGTCTTATCACACGGTGTCTGTAGTCTGGCCAATAAAATTTCGCGTAATCCCAAAGGGCAAGCGAACAAAGCCGCAAGAAAAGCTACTAAAGAAAGGAGACAGATGGGAATTGAGCGTGGCTTTTTGAGAATTGACTTGTTTTTGTATGGCTAAAAAACAGTTATGAATTCGAAGGAATAATTTTGTTCTATAACATTATTTTAGATACTTAAATTAGAGAATGGAATCGGGTGTTCTCGCCTAGACTGTCGACGAGATTGTTGACTTGTTACCACGTGACTCACGTAACGTGACACGTTAACACGTGTTTCGCCCCTCCGTGGAGTTGTTTCTACGTGAAGTGGCGAAACACATGTCGACTATACGTTTGGGTTGCATGTTGCAAATGTAGTCATTATTCGTACCTTTTGCAAGTGCTTATATTTATTCTCTATTGGTTATATAGTATTAGCTAGACTATAATAAATTGAACATAAAGTTAAATATAAATATACCCAGCCTAAAATAATTTTTTGTCAGATTAACATAAATTAAGTAAATTTACCACGGAGAAAATAACACACCATCATACGTTCAAACCATACATATATTTCCAAAATAAAATAAGTAAAAAAACAAACTTTTTAACAATAAATTATACCGAAGTCGGTTTAATTTATTGTTAAAAAGTTTTTATTTCACTCTGTTTAGTTGGCCGGTTTATAATGTACCTAGTTACAAAAGCCTAAATGCCAACTACTCATAACCTTTTACAAAATATTGCTTTTCCCGATGCAGGGCCGTTAATTGTTGAGGAGTTCTCCAGGTACTTCACTATCAGCATCACTTCACCAAATGCATTGTGACGAGCATATTATGCTCAGTAACCATATTCAAGTAATTGAATCGGAACCCATGAAATACTTTTCATTGAGTAGTTCCGGTGGCCATCTGTAGTCTTCATCATCAGTTCCACTTCACCAAATGGTGCTTTTCGAAAGCATCTTCACAAATTACTTTAAAAAAAGCTGAAATCGCTTTAGATGTGCCCATAATAATTGAAGAGTTCCCTCGATTTCTCCTGTATTCCACCATCAGATCCTGACTTGATGACAATGGGACCACCTCTGAAGTATATTCTTTCAAACCAAAAAGAATATATAGACGCGCAATGATAGAGAACTCCTCCATTTTCGAACTAAGTTAAAAAGTTAAGCGGATTTGCAAGAAGGAACTAAAATTTCCATAATTAAATTTGAACGACGAACTAAGTCAAACTAAATAAAACCGAATACATATTACATTATTTAAAATATAAATAATAAAAAAAAAATAACTCTGGCTTACTATGTAAATTAAAACGAAAAACACAAAGACCAAATAGGCAGGCATACTGATTTAACATCTTAAATTCCTATCCAGTACCCACCTTGTCAGAATAAAGTTGGACAAACATAAAATTCAGTAGAAAAGAATGTTCACTGTCGGATATCTTTTATGATAGCAGTGACACTGGATATGCGACTCGTTCATTAGATTCCGTTGTTTAGAATGTGAAAATGAAAACCGCTTTTAGTTGGCTTTATCTGACTCAATTTTACTGGAAATACGATGAGAAATGTACTGATTGGTCTTATTAATGTAGGTTTGTTTGCGTCATGAAAATGAGATGCAATTAGTTTAGTAGAATGTTGAAAATAATAACCAATAACAATAAATTGTCAGAAGGTTTCTCTCTCAAGAGCCCTGACCACCGGTAGCTTAGAATATTTTTAAATGTTTTTTTAATTAGAATATTTAAAAATGTAAATAATATGTTTACAAAATGTAATAAATGGAATAATAATAATAATTTATTTATTCTTCAATAAGAACAAAAATAAAAATTACGTAAATATGCAGGCCCTTTTTTATTGATGGGTTTGCGTTTGTCCATCATCTTACCTGATGGTTAGCAATGATGTGGACTTATTCACTCTTGACTTATAGACGTTCAGGTTATGGCCATCAGAAAACACAGACTCCGGTAGGGATTTATACTCCTTAGCTGTACGCACAATGAGTGTATTCCCAAAACGTTTTGGTGCTTATTGTTGGGATATCCACCATGTAACGATATTACATCGCCGTTCGTATTGTAGTACAATGATAGAACTGAAACTCTTCATGCAACGCTTGTTGAGGTCAGTATTTGGATGGGACACAATAAATTACATGCAAAGATTTACAGCTGGGATAAAGCTTTTTTAGCTAGAGCTTTTTTAGTTAAAGCATAAGTTCCTGCAGTCTTTGACAGTCTCATTGCAAGGAAACAGGACTCCTTTCTATGATAGGAAAAAGCCCGTTATAATTTACCACGCAGATTTAGTGTGGGTTGGTGTATGTTACATTACTTCGCATTTTCAACCCATGTCGGTTACCTCACGATGATTTCCTTCAAGGTTATAAAAAAATAAATAAAAATTGTTTATTTGGAACAAAAACAATAGACAAGCAAATAATTCAACGATGGTAGCTACAAAAGTTAAAACTGTGGCACAGCTACCAACGCCCGATATAAGAATTAATTAAATTAAAATAAATCTAAATCTAATAAAATTAAAACTACAATTCGTCAAAATTAGAATAAATCAAAATATATTAAAATAAATAAAAAAAATTCAAAGAAAATTATGCTTATTCAAAAATTATGCAATAATAATATTACATTATACATTATTATAACGATGATATTACCGTCCCTGATTATGTGAGCGTGTTTGTGTATTTTCGTGTATGTGTGTAACTGTTGCGTGCGTGTGTGTGAATTACTTGTGTGTTTCTTGGAAATCGTGCGTAGCGAGAGTTTAAATATTAAACCTCCACGAGGTTTTAAGAGCAGTGGTGATGAATTATACAAAGTAATATGCCTGTCTTTTTTGGGAGGGAGAATCATGAAATTACTTCTCCCGCTGTGGGTAGAGCTGAAAAAAGTGTCAGACTTATACTGACTAAAAACCCACCCTGCTCTTTCAGTTGCCCTTACGTTCCGGGGCCGTGGTATATCGTCAGAATATTCCTGCATACCCGGCAATAATGTGCCTGCCTGGTTTCGAATCCTAGAGTCGTATGTCAAGCCTGTAACCACTGAGATACCACTACTATTATTAGTATAGTTGGGAAAAACTTAGCAGATATATTGACTGTTCAAATATTTACGTGTGTTTGATTCGAAAATCGCGTGTTCCGGTAAATATCCAGAGAATAATGTTTACTACTAGTCTACAAGTTCTTATGCAAATGTCATGTCTTTACGTACAATGTGTTCTGTTGAGGATATTTCGTACGTAGAGAAGTCTCAAGAGATCTTTCGACTGCTAGGAACTAGAATTTCCTACTTGAAGTAGATTATTCTACTCTTACGAACAAAGCTTTGTAGTGATACCGTAGTAAGTTATGATACTTGTTTTCAGTTTCTTTATACGTAGAAATACTTATATATCTGTTGCATTTTAGCATGGCAGTGCTGGCCGAAATCAAAACCAAAATTAATTTATTCAGACTACGCTGAAAAGAAGAAGGTTCTCATATGATTTGACAAGTACGGTAGACTTTAAAAAAGAGACGTAGACCTAGGAGTTTCTATTCAGGTTTCCTAGCTGGATAAGCTTGGAAATCAACGCGTCTTATAGTTCAAATAAAAGAAAAAAATTGACGTGTAAATGTGTTCTTTATTCACCAATTTGCAAAGAAAATATCATTTAACAATCACCACTTTTTGGAAGTCAAAAATTACAGGTATTCGGTCCCTTTCAAAGATCACCCATCAACTCTTCCTAGTATTTTAACGGGGAATTCATCAATCAATCCACAGCTTACTCATTCTTAATCATTTTTTTTTTAATGAAAACTGAAAGCTACCTTGATGCGTAAATTGTGATTTCCAACGTTTTTATGCTAAACATAATTGGTTTTTTAAATGAAAGAGCAAAACCCCTTATTGCCTTGCTAGAAAAAATCTAAGAGATAGCCTGAGAGATACTGTACTCGGAAATAGCCAAAATAACATAAAATAACTTCCTTTTTCACAACGGAACCCTAAAAAACGTCCAATCGTTAAAGTCTCGGAAAGTTACATTTCAATAAAGTGACCGAAACCTCTACAGATTTCGTTTAGTTGACCCGTATTCGGATCGTGTATAAATATTTCAGATGTCTCCCCAATAACGGCCATGGTTAGGCTTGATACAATTTAGAAATTGAGCCCAGGATATAAAAGATAAGAATTTTTCGCGGCCTGAAATGTGTGGGCGTACCGTCGCCAAGCAATTTTTTGATTTGTCTAATTTATTTGAGGTTCCACTGAATTCTTGCTAAAAATAGAAGGGTTATTTGTCTACTTGTAGGTACCTACTTATTGGAAGTCTGAAAATACCACGTTTCATATATTTTGGTGATTCGAACGACTCGATGAAAAAACGGAACCTCTATCGGGTCTATGCGTTTGACATTGTGAAACCATACTAATATTATTAAGTCTGTCTGTCCGTAACGATTTCACGTTTCAACAGTAGCTGAAGTCTCAGAGTAAAAAAGGGGTACTACTTCTTTTTTATATGAAATCAATCCCCAACAGGCTGACATAGGGAATGAAAGGTTATATGAAAAATTGTGCGAGTAATAACTCATTTTATTATAGTTTATAACAGACTTATTATGACCTTCCAATGAAACCCATAAGGTGTGAAGGTTCCAGTCAATGTCTATGTGTCTCGTCACCTTTCGAAGCAAGGGTATTTTCTACCACCAGTCGCTTCATCATAGACCTTTTCGATTACTTTAAATCATGTAAATTTTCACTCAATATAATCTGTGTTTTAAGTTTATCTACAACAATGTAAAGTATGAGAGGTGACGATGGCGTTTCTTGTCAGTTCTTCTCCTTATGAAACGACTAATTTCAGATTTGCTTTTGACGTTTTATAAGTTCCCATGTAGGCCTGCGTGTAATAAAATATTTATTATATTGATCTTTCACTCATGGCAAACGGTCGTCGGTTTTACCGAGCGGAAAGGGAGATGTCCTCCACTCTGTCAATCCGTTTCCGACGGACTGAGCGCCCAAAGAAGGCTGAAAATACCCACCATCCCCCGTAAAATAGTCTTCAGGTGACGAACTTAGAGAAGTACGTCATTCTATCATATAGGCCCGAGTAGATAGCTATAACCTAGGTGGGGGCTTTGTGACAAGAGTGAATATTTTTTTCTAGGTAAGCGTGCTTCATCTTCGACCATACCATCGCTTTCCATCGAAACGAGATGGTGGTTAAATGTGAGCTTATAGTCCATAAAAAAAAACGAATAAAACGTCGCATGTTATTTCCGCGTAGGTACTATGTATTTCAAAGTTGCCTGTGCATAAACTCTGTTAATAAGTTGTAATGATTGATTTCATATTTTGAACTTAACGATATGAGAAAAGATAGTTACTTATGTTATAGTACTGTCACACATTTTTCATTGAAATAAAATGCATTTTATAAAATTTGGAAATGTACTGCAAATCACCAACCATCATATTTTTACGATACCTTCAAAAACCACAGTGCAATTATCTCAAACAGCTTTATCGCCCTCACTTTGAATAATGCCGTACCCAAACCTGTATCCACACAACCCTGTGTATAATTAGGGCGTATATACATTGTTAATTTGGTTTAACACCCGTGGTCAGGTGTAGTGAGCCATCCTGAGCCGATTATGGTCCTTGGAATAGCATCCTTAGTGCTGAGTGCTCAAGTATCTATGAGGGCGTGTGGTGTTTGTGACATTTACTTTGGTCATGTGTGGTATAGGGCAGTATGTAGTGCTATATAGGTCTTGGAAGTTGCTTTTTATTCACCACCATTGCTTTTTATACAGTGAAGGAAAACACTGATGGAACCTAGCGTGTCCTAGGAACAAAAATCCAAAGACTTGCGACAACCACCAACCCCACTGTGCCAACATTGTTTTCTTTGCCCATTGTCGCTATAACAAGTCAAAATTAAACAGGTCCAATAAAAAACATGTTTGTTTTTAATTATTTTATAGACATTTTATTGAGTGAGTAATACTTGGACTTCGCAGGTTTTTGTTTGAGGTCTGTAATGAACATACGGAACCGCTGATGATCAAAAATGATACTATTTAACAGTGAAATGGGAAAAACGCATAAGAGCAATTAGCAATATCGTATACTTACAAAATAACGATGAAGATATTGTGTTTTATTTAATCATATTATATATAAAAATTACAGGTTGATCAATAAGGAAGGAGGAGGATACAAGGAGAAATATAAAAAGTATTCTTAAAACAATTTTTTTTTTCATTCATTCTGCCACTCCTCAAAGAGGGGACTTATCGCCGCGATTGCGGCATGCCCAGCCTTCGGTTGCGACAGCCGCTCTTTCCATGCTGCCGTGAGATCGCGCCGGAGTTCTATCCGCTGAGCCGCGACTTGCCGCGGTAGCGGAGTTTCACCCCGGCTTAGCACCTCTGCGCGCCAATTATGCACGCGCGCGAGGGCTACCGCCTCCAGATCCCACGGCAGCAATCCGGCAAGGAGGTTCGCCGCCTCCCCAGAGATCGTGCAGTATCCCCGGATCATCCGGATATTCATTCTGCCACCTAGAATTTGATACCCAGTATTGTAAATTGTTTTTACTCGCTTTTGTAAACTATTCGAAAAATTACCCCATAAGCCTTTACGATTTATACCTGTCATCAATTAAAGGCCATGTTTTTTTTTGTAAATAACTGAAATATCATTTACCACAACCATTAAGCTATCTAATTAGTTTTCTAATTAGCTTACACAGCGAACCACAAAAATAGTATACTAACAACCGCTTCCATATTAACACAACAAGAAAGCTTGTAATGATATTCCTCCACTTACCGTCCGTGTCATACCGGATGATACGGTAACATTACGATAAAGATAACGTCCACTACACGGGGACGGGTAACCCATTAAAACAAGCCTATTACCTTCTCCGGACAAAAACCGACCCGAGTCTAATAAACACGCAATAACACCAATGAAGGTGTTACAGTAATCGTTTCAATTCGAATCGAATGCGATTTACAATCGGTTACGCGTGCCTATTATGTTTACAATCGGGATTTGGTATTATCGATATGATCATTCGATCATTCGGGTGTGATTCATGAAATGATGATACATTGTGTTTGCGGCATTCGTTTTAGCTAAATTCATGTTGATTCATGAATATTTTTCGATGTCAATTTTATGGCATAAAATGTAAAGGGATTTATATTTTCCTGTGATGTTTATTACGTCATGGTTCAGCAAAAATGGAATATTTGCCATGTGTAACAACGTATAGCTGCATTAAATAGAAGACCCACTGTGTCACCGGGGACCAAAAATGTGTGTGGAATTCAGCTGTCATAAAATGGGTGATGCAGATTAATGAAAAACATGTTTTGACTACAAATGGAAGGCTTTAAGAGAAAGTGAAGGCCAAAGACATGATGGGTGGATAGAATGAACTACAATGTAGGTGGAGAGGACGACAGAATGATTAGATATAGATGGAGAAGTGCAGTAGAACCCTAAATTAACTGGAACATAAATACAACAAAAAATTGGCCAAGAGCGAAAGTTTACATTAAGATTTACAGCATATATTTTTTTTAGATTTTTTAGTATTAAGGCACCTACTAACAATTTCATGGATATTTTTTGTCTGATAAATAAATAAATATATACATATTATAGAAGTTAGGGGGGGGGGCACATATTTTACCACTTTGTAAGCATATATCTTTTAAACGATTGACTTTATGAAAAACTGGCTTTAGAAACCTCAATGTCATTTTTAAAGAACTGTATAGAAATACTACACACTCACAGGTTTCATGAAAAAAAAAATAGTTTCAGTTTCATGTATTGGGAGCCCCGCTTTATTTTAAATATTTTTTATTTATTTTTTTCTTAAAATCGGAAAGCGGTTTACAGAATACATCTACCTACCAAGTTTCACATGTATAGTCTTAATAGTTTCGGAATAAAATAGCTTTGACATACGGACGGACGGACAGACAGACAGACATGACGAAACTATAAGGGTTCCGTTTTTTGCCATTCGGCTACGGAACCTTAAAACCACAAGGGTTGACTAAAAGTTTAGTAATACCTAGGTTGATCTGTCAATGGTTAATGAATAAAAGGTGAAGAAAAGCTTTGCTAGTCCAAATGATTAGATGATGGCAAGAAGATAAAATCGGATAAATTATTAACCTACTCACAAATTTAATATAATTTATCATAGCGCAATCCAAAAAAGAGTGAGCTTCGTGGCTACTATATTACAACGTGCAATTTAAAGGGTATATACATACCAAGTGCACGGCTTCTTTGGATGATAATAAACGATATGGCAAGGGTTTTGTAATGCTATGTCTACATGTGTGAAGTATAAAAGAAATTTCAATACATTGATACCAGAGGCAGAATTTTCAAATTAAGAAGAACGAAGGGAATCACCGTGTTATTGGCAAGTGTCGTGGAAAAAATATCGACCCTTGTAGTGCTGTGACACGTTTGTTATGATTGGTATTCAAGAAACATATGAAACCGATAATTTGGTATCAATTCTTTGAGTCACTTATTTTGAGCTTAAACTGTGCATAGAGACTCCACACCAGATGTCGTCTTCAGCCCCTTTGTATAGATATGGGGTTTCCGTTACACGTTGTATAACAGTCGCTTGTGTCGGTCTTTTGGGTAAAGCAACGCTTGCCCATCACTTTAACATATCGAGATTTCCTTGCCTCGGTAAGCCATTGGTTCCGCCCGTCATTCAGTCAAAACGGGTATTCAGAAGCCAGAAAATCCAGCACCAGTCTTGCCAAGGGATAACGTGTTACCCAAGTGGTTGTGTCGGTCGAATATGCAGTCGCCCATTGTAAAATACTGTTACTCAGTTGCATCTGGTTAGATGGGAAGGTGACCCCGTTATAGCTGAGAAAAGGTCAAGCTGATGATATCTAAGTTAAAGAGTATACCTAGCGTCCTTAAGGTCGTATCACGTATCAACTCTGAAAGGGATCGTCACCGTATCAACTCGAGCCGTTCTGTATTATTTGTAAGAAACTCCCTACTGCAACGCACACTAATCGGAATCGTAACGTACTCGCCTCGCCTCGGGACAAGCACACGAACCGCGATGCGGTGCGTGGTCGACTTGCAGTTCCCGCGCTTACGGTTCTCCGTACCCTAGCTTACGGTTCTCCGTACCCTAGCTTACGGTTCTCCGTACCCTAGCTTACGGCTCTCCGTACCCTAGGTTACGGTTCTCCGTACCCTAGCTTACGTCTTTTCGTCCAAGCCCCGCGGTCTGCGTTACCAAACGTGCTTTCATTGGCTGTCATTCACAAGGCAGCTTCCAGGTGTGCCGCCTAGCCGTCAACCAGCGGTCGGCGAGCCGTAAGCACGGCGCGCTGCGTCGCCCAGCTGTAGCCGAGTTGACGTGCCGGAGTTTCTGATCCGCTTACGTTACGTATTTACGTTACGTGGACACCTGTTTGACGCCAAGGGGGAAGGCGAGGCGGTGACGATCTGCTCCTGAGTTGATATGTGTGCTGTGACCCTTAGGCGTCATAGCCTAATAGCTAAGGGGTTGAACTTGTGATCGAGAGGTCGACCACCCAATTGTTACACTATTGCGGTGAACCCACTCTTGATACTAGTTTAGTAAGAGGGGTCAACATGATTGCCAGTAATGTGAATTCTACCCACATTGGTAGTTCTCTAAATTCTTTAAAGAAAAAAAATATATAGTATACCTTTCTTTTTTTAAATTTACTAAAAATGCACAGAAGAAGCCATTCTTTTTACCATAAAAATACGCCAATACCGATACAGCCGAGTTCTTGTTATCCACTTAGGTAAAAGTATTCTGCTTACCCATTTACTCGACCATAGCGTGAGCCCTCGGCCTGTTTTTCGGGCCAATGAGTTTCGATATTAAATTTGCAAAGTTGCGCGATAGTTGGCAACTTTATCGACTTATTAGACAAAAGTTATCTTTCGAAGTGCTGCGTTGTGCATGCTTTTATCTGCTAAATGGATATAGAACAAGACTATACTTCTCATTAATTAATGCGTAGTTGGCAAAGCCTTAAGAGTAGATGACAGTGTTCAAATCACAAGAAAATTGCTTCTTAATTCCACACGTTTGATTATATTGAAGTAAATCTATACTTCCTTACTAAATGTGGATGTTTGTTATTCAAACCCACCAAAACTCTGGATGAAATTTGGTACAGCAATTGTGCTAAGATAAATATTAATCTCTGGAATAGCAGGTATACTAATAGGTAACTTTCAGTCCCAGGTAAATCACCAATTCTTGTGGGATAGATTTATCTAAATTTATAAGCGAACGAAGTGGTGGGCAACAGCTAGTGTCATCTATTAAGTTTAAAATGTCCTTTTGCTTGTTTTTTGCTGAAAGATAACGTGCAAAGCTGTTTCCCATACATATTGCTGTCGATCTCTAGTTTGTTTTAGCTTCTCTAAATCATCTGTGATGTGTTATTAGATATACTCAGAGCGGCAGGAATTATTTGATGATTTAATCAAATAACTCGCTCTTGGTAAAGTGGAAAGGAATCAGACTTTTAATGACTAAAAACCTATCCTGTTCTTTCAGTTACCTTTTTGTTTAGGGGCCGTGGTATCTCATTAGAACATTTCTGGCACTCCAGCAGGCATTGGTCCTATTGATCCTTCAATGATGTTGACTGCTCTTTGAGCTCGAGTGAAAACCGACGTGCCATCGACCCTTGACATACCTACCCTGATTTCTGAATACAAAATTTTAATGATAGTAACGTAAAGTATTATAGGTATATAGGCACATTCTTTTTATATTTTCATTATTATACATGTAAGGATTTTGTGGTTTTTTTTTTAATACCTGCTTTGTTTCATTATCATTACAAATTATTTAATGATGTTTGGCTATTTAAGTTGGGACTTAAATAGCCTACCCAGAACTTACTTTGGTATTGTTCGTAAAATCATTGAGCTCATTAATAACTGATAAATGTGGTCAGGTCCATTCGAATTTATGTACTTTTGAGGAAATATTCTACATAGGTCTATAGCTCAAATCATAATGGTAACCATTATGATTCGTACCAATACGAATTGTAGGTACTTTAAACGAGACATTGCCCTCTGAGATTTTTTCGGTGTTTCTTCTTAAGGTTAGAGTTCTTTAGGTTAGGTTCTTAGTTAGAAAACACTGGCGCCATCTAGTTTTACTTACAACAGAAAATTTAAAAACAATATATCATTTCATAGCGGTCTTCATACTTCACAAAGAACATTTCACGGTAAATTCTCCCTGAACTACAAGTATTTAGTATAATAATTATGAGCCTCTTTGTTTAATAGAAACAGTTTGACGTTTCACTGGTCCTCTAGAAAAATAGGCTTGAAGATTATCCCGGACTTCTTATGCCGATACGGGATGAGAAGCAGGGAGGGAGGGATGATACATTACCCACTTATCTTGTCGTAAAACTTGATTGTAGGAAAATTTTCTTGAAGGTCGCGTCAAGGTCAGCCTTGAGTGGCTGACTGACTTTGCATGTTTGAGAGATATGATGACGTCATATTGTAAGATACTAATAATAAAAGTTATATGCGAGAGTGTGTTTCTGTCACTGTGAAATTGCAAAAACTATTAGATTATAATCTATCTCGCGATGAATTGTGCAACTGTGTGTGTACTTGCAATTTAACGTATTATTTTTAGATAGATTATAATCTATCGAAGAGAAACCGTAATATAGTGAAATGGCAATGTAACGCAGCTCGCGCGCTGATTTGTTGAACGATTCGTAACTCTATGGTCACAGAACATCCTACAGCAAAGTCAACCAATTAGGGATAGCCTTTGGACTGTTGGCAATTTAAAAAGCGATAGATTGTAAATAAATGGCTATGAGTTGCAGATACTAGTGACCTAACACTCACCGAGTTCCTTTAGTTGGCCTTGGGTTCCGGGGCCACGGTATTTTGTCAGAACATTCTCGAAACCAAGGCAAGGAATTACTCTATCAAACGCAACAAAGAGTATTTAGCAGCAATGGCTGCTGAATACTCTTTGAGACGCGCGTGGAACACCGCGCGCCATTTTGTTGGGTTTTTACCCCATCTCAGTTTCTTATTTTTCGTTCTATGTACCTACAGATAGGCCATGTAATGCTGTTGTATGTACTTATATAGATAAGCCTGTAGAAACATTATAAATAACATTTAGATTAAGAACGACTACAAAACAAATTGAATTCGTTATCTCAGACCGAGTCCCTTGGCACAAAAAGCCGTTTCTAACTGTAGATTTCAAATCAAATCACGGTTCACTAGGGGAATACTTATCTTGGACATAAAATTATGGAGTGTAAAATATAATAAAAATACTTTTATTACTTCTAGGTTTTTCGTTTAAACGTTTTTTGGCAATTAAACTGAGAATTTTATCATTTGCACTTCAACGAAATTTTATTAAAGTTACCTTTTAAATAGGTGTTTGATGTCTTCAACCAGTTAAAAAATAACCAAGTAACGAGTTCAGAACGTAACATTTGTACGTAGAACGGGATATTAAACATGTGTATTTATTCACTTCAGCACACTTGCAAAAGGTTTCAAACGGATTATAAATTCAAGTATTTGTTTGCAAACCATAATGTACACATACAGGTAGAATAAAATTATAAGAAACAAGTACCCTGTCGGGCACAGCAAAATTTAAAATGGATAGGAGAGAGGAAGAGCGCTTCGTTTGTTTATACACAATTGTTTTTTTTTATTGAAAATTAGTTATTGTTGCGTATAATTGTATATAGAAATATCTTTTTCATGTTACTTTAAATATAGGCTCGTATAGTAATACAATTATCAGTATTTTTTATTTTATTTACTGTTTTGTATTTTATATTGATAAATAGTACACCGTGGACTACCCGCGTATCTATCTATCTATCTATTTTATTTTCAACATTTGGTCGTGGAAATTCAGAACTACGCGGAGATCTAACTATGTGTTTTAACTTTTAATTCAATAGAGTTTTATTTTTTCCAATCGATATTTATTATTTATATAATTGTATATATATAATTGAAAATAAACACGAAGGAAATAAACCAAAACATTAGACACATACAAAAGAATTTCTATTTTCTCCTAAGCTTAAGGACAATAATTTATATAAAAATGATCACTCTTTCCAGAACTCAATTAGCAAAAAATTACACCTGGACGAGAGGCAATCAATCATCCAATTTACTTCTCCCGAAAATCTCCCTCCTACGGACTCACCGAAAAAAATTCAATTTCGCAAAGACCGTACGTAAAAATAATGTCGTAAAATGGAACGGGATTATCTGATTGGATACGATAATATCTGGCAATTACGTTAACATTGCTTTTTATTGGCGATGTCTTTATTTGGAATGACCTATTAATGCCGCAATGGACGCGGGCCTCCTCGTTAAAATCATAAGAACTGATTGCGTTTGATTGCGGGGTAGGTAGGTAGGTAATTGGATGGCTCGTGTAAACTCGTGTTACATAGGTACTTGTCGTGTTTTCAATGAGGGTTGATTATGAATAAAACAGACATTGTTTGTAATGACAATAAAATATGTGTTCATTGAACCAGTATTTCAACTACAAATCCCAAATTATCTGATGTACTTGACGGTCTGTTAAAAAAAAAACACGTCACTGAGACAAAGAATTATATTCATAAAAATTATTAAATCGGTAAGCCTAGCTGTAGTCTTACTGATGTGATATACAAAGCAAGATTTTGTAAGCAGTTAGCAAGTGGTGAAATTTTGTGGTAAAATCCGACGCGTAGTTGCCTAAATACAAGTTTAACTCTCTAAAATGCCACACAGTTTAATTCTTGTGGTAAGCAGGCTAGAACAACGAGATAATAAAAACAAACGTAGCAAGAAAATCTCAAAACACACAGAGGTATTCCACTAGACATTAATGGTTGGCTTAAACGTTCTCTCCGAGCATTTAAAAGCTTACTATCTTCATAAAGTCGTGTAAAATCGTACCACACAATCAGACAAACGTACCCTTTATATGTATAAAGAGCATCGCTCCCTTTATTCCCAACAATCACTGACATTTATATTCCGAACACGATACACAATACATGCACATGCATAAAATATTTTATTCCATTCTAAATGGGAGCTTAATCGCGGCTGTCGCTTATGACGTTTTAACTCGCACTTTTGAACGACGCACGGACCAATATAAAACGTCTTATGTAGGAAAATCCGAGCGTAAAAAACGTCATAAGGGCTCAAATCAAGAATTTAGTGGTATTTATTTTTGTTGAATTACAGATTTTACGTTAGCATAGTTTGTTACTTTTTATTGTATATTTTTTATATTTTTTTATTACGAATGATTCCGCGCTTGACCTCGATCACACCTGATGGTAAGTATAAAATGAGGTCTACGATAATAGGCCCGCATTTGACTACCATCTGACATGGTGGTGGCCATATGGTGATGTGGTCGAAGAAAAAGCACGGTTACCTAGAAGTAACCTATTCACTCTTGACTTAAAGATTCCATCAAAATGGAGAATAAAAATTCCACATTTGATATAAATATTATTTATTGCACTTCAACGACGCGTATTTCCCTGTCCGTGTCCAACTGGCGACACCGGTCTCGCGAAACCTACACGCTTTTGTATTACTATGGAATTTTACTAGCCCGTGTTCAATTAGCGTCAACTGAGCACGCATTTGTGATCAAGTGGAACTGGGGGAGGTTTGACAAAATAGTGTGCAGTTGAACTGAACACTTTTTTGATTTGACTCTTAGACTGTTTGCTTCTTCAAAAGCGTGTTGACCCAGCGACGGAATTAGTCTATAGTGAACATAAAACCTATTTAGTATACTATGATTAAATGCTTAGTTTTTATTTTCCTGTAAAAAACTAGCAACCAAGGATACACCATGCATGCAGCAGGCACGCAAGCAAGCATGCAACATGCAGCAGGCATGGTTTCTGTCACGGCTCCGGCGCTGCAGGGCTCCGGCGGTCCCATGCGAGCTTATCGTCTCAGATGTGTTTCACGCTCACCACCGCGGCTTCGGCTTGCGGGCCGGCTTCGCCGACCAGCCTCAGCCGCGGCGGCGAGTGTTAAAACCACCTGCTCCTCAGCTCGCGGGCCGCCTCGCCCCTCCGCGCCTACGCGATTTTTAACAACACTCTAGGGGTAGGACAGACGAGCCTACGTGGAATTGGTTTCGCAGCAATTCGTTTCTGTCACGCCGCTCCCGCAGCACGCTCGATCAAATTAATCGCAATATTTTAGATTTAAGTTTTAGAGTATATAAATGTTATGTCTAAAGAAATTATATCAACAGTTGGTATATATAACTCACGTTTATTATATCTTGTGAACGTTATTGAAATGAAAATATACCAAATAACTTTATAATTGATATGAGACGCACCCCGCTAAATCAGCACGGATTTGTTTCCAACAGACCAGTTAAAAACCCTGTTCAATTCAATTGCACACTATTTTGTAAAACCTCTTTTAACGTTGCTTGATCGCAAAAACGTGCTCAGTTGACACGAGTTGTGCACGGGTTGGTTGAATTTTGTAGTAATACAAAAGCGTGTGTATTTCGCGAGACCGGTGTCGCCAGTTGGACACGGAAAGGGAAATACGCTTCAACGACGTAATCACTACAGCATTAAAAAAAATAAGGGAACAGATTATTATACATTGTGAATAAGTCTCTTACAGAAGTGCACAACACTGCCAGATACGATAAAAAAAAATCAAAATAAAATGAATAGCAATAATGGTAAGTAAATAGTTACATGAAAATGATCAAAATTACAATAACAATTATATCGCCAAAATAAACAATTATAAAAATATACAATTTTAAAGTAAACAATTTTTAAGATATACAATTATTAAAATATAAAATTATTAAAGCTACAATGATTGAGTGACTACTACAATTGCTTATTTTAATCAGTCCTGGGACACAAAGTTAGTCAAAAGTACCGAACGAAACTGACGGAAAGAATTGGAGTATATGTCGATGCTGCTGGTGCGATTAGTGATTTTATTATAGCTTCCCATTAGCCGGTTCATGGGTGCGGCTCTACCAAGGTTGGTACGAGTAAGGTAGTAGAAAGTAGAGGCAAGAGTGAATAATGATATGGATATTAAACTTACTACTCCTATTGAAATTTCGAAGATCGTTACCAGTATGCAAAATAAGAAATCTTGTGGGTACGATGAAATTCCGATTTCAGTTATTAAAGACAATTTGCAAATTTTATCAGGGCCACTTTCCACGTTTTATAATAAGTGCATAGTGGAAGGTATATTTCCGGAACAATTAAAAGTAGCTAAGATCATTCCTATTCATAAAAAGGGTCCAAAAACGGATGCAAAAAACTACAGGCCCATTTCCTTATTACCCACGCTATCAAAAATTTTTGAAAAAGTCTTAAAGGATCGTTTAAGTAATCATCTTAATTTAAACAAAGTGATAAGTGATAGACAGTATGGATACCAGAAGAGTGTTGGCACTGGAGATGCTATTTATACATTAATAAATGATGTAGTTGACCAAATTAATCGTAAAATGAAGGCAGCTGGTATTTTTCTAGATTTAAGCTCTGCTTTCGATACTATTGACTTTGAACTACTCATCGCTAAACTTGAGCACTATGGTGTAAGAGGTAAAGCTTTACAACTCTTCTCTTCATATTTGAAAAATAGGAAAATGTTTGTCGAAGTCGAAAACACGCAATTTAATGGGTGTAAAAAAAGTTATAAGTCATCCTTGCTCAATATTACAGCTGGTGTGCCTCAAGGATCGATCTTAGGACCTTTATTATTTATTATATTTACCAACGATCTCATAAATTATTTTAATAAAATATTACCTGACATAAAACTAATAGTTTTTGCGGATGACACAAATGCAGTAGTATCAGCAAATGACATTCAAACGCTAAGCGATGCAGTTAATGTAGCTCTAGCTGTTTTTCATTCTTGGTTTACTGCGAATAAACTTATAATTAACGTGAAAAAAACGAATATAATGTTATTTAAAACGACTGCACGTAATAAAGATAGTATGGATATTGAACTAAATAAGGTTAAAATTCAGCTTGTCAGGGAAGTAAAGTTTCTAGGAATATATATAGATGATTTATTAAATTGGAAAAAAGAATTAGTAGCACTTGATTCATCCATATCATCGGCGTGTTATGCTCTACGAATTCTTAGGGATGAAGTAAGTTTAGAAGCTCTAAAACTAGTTTACTACGCGCTAATAGAGTCTAGATTACGGTACAGCATACAGTTTTGGGGTAACAGCTACAATTATAATTTTCAAAGGGCGTTCATTCTCCAGAAAAGAGCAATTAGAACCATTGTTCGTACTTCGCAACGGGAAAGCTGTCAACCCTATTTTAAAGAACTTGGCATCCTCACAGTGCCTGCATTGTATATATTGGTACTTTTATTCACGTTAAAGAAATACATTTACTACTTTGAAACTCATGAAGAAAGACTGGTAAGGGAAAAAACACGTAGAAAAGATTTAGATAGCAAACTCATTCCGACACTTAACATTGTTAAACACAGTCCACTGTACCAGGCAGTTAAAATATTTAATAGGTTGCCGCTTGAATTAAAAAGCATATTATATACAAGCTCGTTCAAAGCAAGGCTCAAGGGATTCCTGTTGGAGAAATGCCCCTACTCTGTAAAGCATTTGTAAAATACTAGATTAAAATTATTTATTATTTGTTGACATTGTTATTACTTATTTATTAAAACTATTAATAATAATTTTAATTTTTTGAAATGTATTGACATTGTTTGTTTTCAAGATTTCAGTATTTTTATTTTAAATTCTTGTTGTATAATTCTATTTTTTTTTTGACATTACTATTACCATTATTTTCTTATATTTTTTATTGTTATCAGTCCCATTATAAGCAATTCAATTATTAGTTTTTACTGCATGTGTACCTAGTTGTTAAGCTTTTATATTCGCACACAATGTAAATTGTTTTTGAATAAATGAAATGAAATGAAATGAAATGAAATGAGTGGCATTTGTAGCAAAATTGATAGTATCGCGGCTAGACCTTAAAGCTATCTGTCGAGGTACAGCAATCCTTATTTCCGCTAAAAGATCGGGAACATTTAGCAAACCATTCACAATTTTGTATAGCAAAATCTGGTCCGTAACTTGCGATATTCCAGTAAGCACATTTTAAAATGATTATTGTTTTATTGACTACAGTTGTCGCCATATTGTTACGATCATGTGTTTAGTGACTCTCACCTGCTTTTTTTTGGTGGGAAAATCATACAATGACAAGGGAGTGTCAGATTTCTGCTGACTGACCCACCATTTTCCTTCAACTGCACTTACGATCCGGGGCCACTGTAACTGGTTAGAACTTTCCTACAACCTTGACAAACATTGGCCCTATCGAGCCTAATCAATGCTTTTGACTGCTCTTAGAGGCGTTCGTGGAACACGACGCGTCCACGCCATGCGTCCTTACCGGACGGTGTTCTCCGCCAAGAACGCCAAAAAGGAAGAAATATAAATACACACAAGCAAACCATAAGCATAATTTTTACATTTATTTGTCAGTAACATCACTCGCTTAACATCAGGTGAGATGGTGGTCAAACGCAATAAAAAAAAATTTTTTTTTTATTAATAATAGGTTCGCGTTTGACCACCATCTCAACCGATGTTAAGTGATAATGTGGTCGAAGATGGAGCACGCTTACCTAAAAGTAACCTATTCACTCTTGATTTAAAAACTCCTAGGTTATAGCTATCGGGAAACACAGACTCCGGCAGGGAATTCCACTCCTTAGCCGTACGCACAATGAAAGTATTCCCATAACGTTTAGTGGGTATGGGTGGTATATCCACCATGTAACGATGACACATCACCGTTTGTCTTGTAGTCCGATGAAGGAGCGGGCTTTGCGAAATTAGATTGTGTAATTCCATCGCACACTCCCCAAAATGTAACCGATAGAAGACCGATAGACTTGCAACTCGTCGTCGATGTTATGTATCTGTATATTTTTAGTAACTAGTTTCTCCGGTTTTTTATTGAATATTTTAGCATTTTTTTTTTTTTTTTTTTTGTGTGTGGCATCTCGCAGGTCAACCTCTGAGGTTGTCGGCTGCTTAACCGGGCTTGCCTGTGGTTGCCTTAATTAATTAATTAATTAAAGCCTCCAGCCAGGGCTTATTAGAAAACTTACAAACTAGGCGACTACACGCTAAGGGCACCCCCTGTGGGGTACGGACCTCGGCTTAGGGCGTCGCAGTGGGAGGGCAGCTAGGGACAGGCTGGATCATATCATTTTTATTATTAATAAGGGAATTTAAAGCTACTGGCTCAGCGTCGCGGGCTGGCTCTGGCAAGGGTCGGGGCGGACTATTACGGGGACGTCGCGGCGGGCCTCGGCGGCGAGGACGGAAGGACGGTCGGTTTTTGTTTTTGTGTGCCACTGTACTTGTTTCCCTACGGCTCTCTTGGAGCAGGGTGATTGCGTCATCGGGAGTGACAAGGGTGTGCCTTGGTCGGCGAATCTTAGAGATACGCGAGGGTTCGTATTGGGCGGCCGATACGATA
This sequence comes from Tholera decimalis, assembly GCA_943138885.2. NCBI lineage: Eukaryota > Metazoa > Arthropoda > Insecta > Lepidoptera > Noctuidae > Tholera > Tholera decimalis. The sequence goes on along the minus strand of OW964552.2, from coordinate 8,854,691 downwards.
AGGGGATTCCTATGTTGGATTGCAGTATCAAAGAAACGCTTGGAGACACGTTTCATGAACTGCTGGATGGTGGGCATCTTGAGGTCTACGTGAAGAAGCTCATTTCGAACATAAAAGGGGGCTCCCGTGACTCTACGGAGGAATCGGTTTTGAAGGGTCTGCATCTTGTGGAGGAGGTAGGGCTTTGCGTGTGCGAAAACAACGCAGGCGTAGGTCATGATGGGACGGATGACCGCGGTGAAAATACGCAGCTTGCACCTGAGTGATAACTTGCTGCGGGAGCTAAGAATGAAGTGGAGCCTACCTAGAGCGAAAGCGGCGCGCGAACGTGCCTGCTTTATGTGCTCAGCGAAGGAAAGGTGTTTATCGAGGACCACGCCTAAGTATTTGGCTTGCTTTTCCCAGGGGATCGGCTTGCCGTACATGGTAATCGGACGGGGGGAGGGTGGGTTTATCCGCGGCTTAGAAAAGAGGACTGCCTGGCTTTTGTCTGGATTGACTTCGATTCTCCATTTCCGGAACCACTTGGCCAGAGTGTTTGCGGAAGTTTGGAGAGTGCGAGCGATGGCATCGGGTTTAAGACCGGTATAATAGATAGCCGTATCGTCGGCAAATAGGGCTAGCTGAGTATTTTTATGCTTGGGGATATCGCTAGTGAATAGCGTGAAAACGAGGGGGGATAGTACGGAGCCTTGAGGAACTCCTGCGCGAATGGGATGGGGGGAGGAAAGCTCCCCCTCAATTCGGTAACGAAAAGTGCGATTCGATAAAAAGTCCCGTAGGATGAGCACGAGACGGTCAGGCACGCCGAGTTGGTATAGCTTATAGATTAAGCCATTGTGCCAGACTTTGTCGAACGCTTTCGCTATGTCGAAGAATAAGGCTCCCGTTATTGCGCCCCGTTGGAAGCCGGCGCTGACGTGTTCTATGATGCGGTGGACTTGTTGGATACATGAGTGTTCGGTTCTAAATCCAAACTGCTCATTGGGTATAAGACTCTTTGCTTCGGCAAAATCTTTGAGCCGCTTATATATAAGCCTTTCATAGATTTTACCAAGGACGTTGAGTAAGCTAATGGGACGGTAGCTAGACGGGTCAGACTTGGGCTTGCCTGGTTTGGGAATACCTATGACGGTGGCCTGTTTCCAGGTTGCGGGGAACATATTATTGCTCAATGCACCATTGAAGATGGCAGTCATTAGCACTATAAGCTGGGCGGGGAAAAGTTTGAAAACCCTATTGGTGATGCCGTCGGAGCCAGGGGCTTTTCGCGGTTGGAGACTTTTAATGATATCCTGGACCTCATCAGGAGTGATGGGGGCCAGTGGATTATCGGGATCTTCGACGGGCGGAAGGGAAGTTCTACGTTCGACTTCGGCGTTCACCATATCGAGGTGGGCTTGGTCTACTGGTTGAGAGCTGGGAGAACACTGGGACTCTAGGCTGTCGGCTAGGCATTCTGCTTTTTCAGAGTTATCGAAGGCGACACTCTTATCGGGACGAATGAGAGGAGGCATTGTGGCCTCTTCAGTGGATCGTAACTTCCTCTGAAGCTGCCAGAAGGCAAGATGGGTGGGCTCAAGTTCGCTCAGCATCTTGTCCCAGCTCGCATTACGCTGCTCGGTAATGCGTTTCCTTACAGCACGCTGTAAGTTGCGCATGTGAGCTTTGTTTGCGGCGCAGGGAAAAGCGCTGTACGCACGGATGGCTGCGTTCTTCTCGGTTATCAGATTCCGTACATCGTCCGGGAGTTTCCAGCGGTGGTCTTCCACTACAGGAACTTCCCTTGAACAATCGTTCAGGACGGATTGTACGTGATTTGTAAGCGAGTCGATCGCCGCCGTCGTGTCAGCGACTGAGACTATGTGGTCAGGAATGGTGTCCAATTGAGGCGACGTGGTGGATTTCAGTTTTTCACTTACTTTCCTCCAGTCGGTGATCAATTGGGTCGGAGGAGGTTGGGTAGGATCATGGTTACCCGAGTGGGAACCTAGGTGTAGGATAACGGGACGGTGATCCGAGTTGAGCTCGTGAAGCGCTTCTATGGAGTGTAAACGGAGGTTTACATTCTTTAGGAGCGCCACATCGAGGACATCGGGGTTATGGTTGGGGTCGTGTGGGTAGTGGGTGGGAGTCATCGGAGCGATGACGTCGTAGTTTAGGGTCGCGCCTAGGTTATACACAATTCTGCCTCTGGCATTTGTCGTGTTGCTGTTCCAAGCGGGGTGTTTGGCGTTGAGATCGCCCGCTAGTAAGACGGAGTCACTCAGGCCGAAGAGAGTCGTGAGATCGCTGGTGAGCGCGATAGGATCGTCTGAAGCAAGAGACGCGACCGATGGTGGGGGATGGTAGGCAGAGATGATGGTTATCGGAGGATGACCAGTCATGCCTAGTCGAATGGCAGAGTACTCTAGGTGAGAGAGAGGCGCGGGTGGGGTCAGAGGGATGCAGTATAACTCCTTTCTATAATAAATAAGGGTGCCGCCGCCGTGGCAACGTGTTCTGTCATTGCGAACTAGACGGTAATTCGCAATTTTGGGATCAGCGCGGTGGGGTTTCAAAAGGGTCTCCTGTATAAGGAGGACGTCTAATTGGTGGTCGCGGAGGAATTTAGTTATTTCGGCGCGTTGGTTGAAAATTCCATTGGCGTTGAAAAAACCTAATTTGAGGGATCGAGGCCTAGTGTGGTTTGTGCGTTGGGAATCCATTGGATCAGTCCATCGCATCCATCTGGTCGAGACCTAGCACCACATCACTGTGTGTGCTGAATATTTGGCTGTACATTGCCGTCGTAATTTTGCCGTTATTCTGCTGTTCGGCAGCCAGAAGGGCATCGCGGAGAGATCTGGCTTGGCGGGTCATAAATAACCTATAATGGCGCAGTATAGTCTGGGCGCAAGCCTCGCCATGCGCGACGGGTGAGGGATTGGGCGGTTGTTTGACTGCAGGAGCAGCAGTGGTTTGAGGCGCGGGTTTGTGACTGGCTGTGGGCTCTGTAGCCACGGCTATAGGCAGGATCTGCGCTGCGATGGGTATATCCATCAGTGCCTGCAAAGGTTTGGCAGGGGCCAAGGAGGGAAAGGCTTTTTCGTGGTTTAGCCTGTTCCACGGGGACGGTCTCTGAGGAGCGAGACGTTGGGGAATTTGAGAAGAAGGTGCCTCTCTCTGTTGGCGGGCGTTGGCGCGCTTCGCTAATTTAGGAGCGAGTTTGGGGGCTTTGGGACAGCCGCGGTAGTTTGCCGGGTGACCGGTCTGGCCGCAGAGAACGCAGCTGGGTGGTTCCGAACAGAGGGTTCGGTCTTTAGGCCGTGGGCAGTCCGCAGTGCTATGCTCGCCCAGACACTTGACGCATCTGGGAGTCGCATAGCAGTTGCTCTGCGCATGGCCATACAGTTGGCAACGGTGGCATTGTCCTACTGTTGCGGTTTTGTAGGGCTTTTCTATTGAGATACCGGATAGGGAGCAAATAGACTTAATCTTAAATATTGGGTGATGACCTTCGGTTGGTTCACAAATGACAAGAACCATGTCGTACAATTCACCGCCTCTCGCTTTATGTAAGCGATGGACGGCGATCACTGGTATACCTTGATCGGCAAGGTCGTCTTTAATATCCTGTACTAGGATTTCTTTAGGGACACGTTTAATAATAACACGAGTGGGCGTGTCCTCGGGGAAGGAGAAAGTGTGAAAGGAAATATTCCTTTCACGGAGGGCGCGATATAGTTCCCTATAGTCGTTCGACGTAGGGACGGTGACTTTAATGCCATTTTGGCAGGCACGGGCGTTTGTGTAGTTGATCTTTCGATCAACACACATCTTGGACACATCAGTCCATTTACCCTTGTCCTGGATGTAAAAGGGGGGCGGAGGGCGTTGCTTCCTTTGGGCTGAGGAAGTTTGGGCTATCGGGCTGGCGGGACGACTATTCTGCGCTCGAGCAGAGGTAGTTGGGGCGGGGCTAGCGGGTCGAACGGGCGTTTGAGTTGGGGACGGGGGCGACGCGGTGGTCTTTTTGGCCTTGCTGGCCTGGGAGGTTTTCCCTTTCTTCCTCTTGCCACCGGTGACGACTTGAAAGTCGTCTTCCGAGGACGAGGGGCATGATGACAAATCGTTGTCAGAGTTGTTATTGGACACAGGTTCGGTGGTGTCCATTTCACGGAATTCAGGTGCAGCGCACACCTGCGCGGCGTCCATTGTTTTAGGAACAATGGGATTAGCAGGTGGGCCGGAAACAATGGGTGATTTCGGGAATCGGGCGATCGGCACGACTTTGTCGGCGGGCGGGGGCAATAAAGGGCTATCTACCTGGAAGTCGTTCGTTGTTTGACGAACAATGGGATCGGAGTTAATAAATACTTCCGTGAACTGACCTACCGGGGTGCCTTGATCGGCAAGCGGGGGAGATAATGGGCTGTCAAGCGCGTCACTAAAATCAGCGACGTTGGCTTCGGTAGCCGGGGGACAATTAGCGATTTCACGCTGGATTTTTCCGCCATATTTGGCGGAAATAGTAGGGTTTTCCCTAAGGATTTCTAACAGAATCTCCAAAATATTGGAGTTCGCCATGATTGGCAATTGGATCAAAATTGAATGGGGAAATTTTGGAGATTTCTCTCCCGCGGGGGGCCTATTTAAAGCCTAACTGGCCTAACTCCCCGGATGGATGGGTCCGGGGATGTGTAACCCTCCCAGTCGGGTAGAGACTGGGAGGTGAGTACCTAATGGTGAGCCCTAAGCTTGTAACCGGTCGCCAGTCTTATTGTGCGAACCGGGCCCTATTGGGTCTAGTGCGAAGGGGTAGACACACCCAACCGACACTAGGTGTGTAGCTGAAAAGGAAACTCAGTAACTAGGTTTGACTAGGAGATCCCCCAAGGCCAAAACCTAGCACTCGACTCCAATTGACTGCTTCACCCTGAAGGGGATCAGCGGGTGCGTCGGGTCAGCACCCCCTTGGTATTGTTGACACCGTGAGGTTTCCAACCAAGGACCACGAAACTGTGGTTTTACCCTGAAGGGGCCAAACCAAATTGTTTTTGACGATACTCTGTTATAGAAACAGGATATCCTTCACCACCTCGAAAAAGGCGGATCCGGACCAGGCGTCGTAGTCGGCGACTACGAGTGACGTCACGGCGAGCGTGACGAAGCGTAGCGATGACTCAGGCACGGAACGATCGAGAGCGCGGAGCGGTACGACCGTCGCGGGCGAGCGTCGGAAGCGGAATGAATATTTTAGCATTATCGCGCCTTTGTATATAAATAAATACATGACCCGTCTTTGAATCACGCAGTCGGAAAAATATGGTAGGTAGGTATATATACTAACGAAAGGTATCGATATCTGCGCGATACACGTCCTTGAAAAGGATTCGTGCACTTGGACCCCATGGTCTAAGTGGTTCGACCCCAAACGGCTCATTTTATGTTTATATTTAATGGTATCACGACCACATAAGATGAGTCTCCAAGTTATGCCGCCGTTTCTAGTGTGGACGCTCGGCGCATACTAATTCTAACGTTTTTCTGTATTGCGTAGTATGATGGTACTTTGCCGGTGACCTTTCTCATGGTTTTGTTTCACCTTGCCCCGTATCATGTGTCTTTATAGATAATGACCTACCCGTTCCCGTGACATCCTTGGCGTGAAAGAATTTTAATGTTTTAAATCCCTATCTCGTGGAAATTCAGGGGTATGCCTCTAGGTTCCAGTGAAAGTCCCATTAAAATCAGTTCAACCGTTCCTTAGATAAGACAACCCAGACATACAGAAAGACAGAAAGACAGTAAGGCCAATAGACAGACATACTTATAACTAAATTGTTTGTGGTTTAGTACCATATCTATGCACTTTAGAAAACAAAATTATATTGAAATCACAAAAAGCTACTTCAATTTCATGTATATTTATAGAATAGATTACCTTTCATTACCGTGACAGCCTTTCTGCATTTTATGTAGTAAGAAGTTCAAATAAATTTAATGCTTTCATTAACACCTATGTTCATTACAACGAGTACCACGATAAATGACACATCGATTCTTACAGCGATTGAAAAAGTCTCCAATGTTAAATAGGGCGTAAAGACCAGATGTTTCGAAGGTTTATTTTACAAGAATTGCGTAGTAAAATCTTCGTAAAAATACAACAAATATATGTTAGATCAGCAGTTACTTATTTATATGAAACGGTAAGGTTTTTAGTGCGGTCGTAAAGCGATGTTCTTAACAATGGTTGACAATAAAACATGAAAAGTGCGTTAACGGTCTATAAAAGCTGTTTATTGGCAGTAGTTAAACAAAATCGGACTGTGAATCGGTCAGGCTGGTATTGGAGGCATTGGTGGGACTATAAATGTGATTATTGTTTTTTTTTTGTCTTAAATATATACATATACTACGCTTCTGCCCCGCGGCTTTGCCTGCGTTAATAGATTGTACAAAAAATTGCCTACGACCTATACCTATCAAATACACAAAAAATCATAGAAATCGGTTAAGCCATTTCGGCGGAGTCGATAACAAACACTGTGACACGAGATTTTTATATTAGATATAAGAATGTCAGTCTACAATTTCAAAACATCTGTGTCTTTGCAGCTCTTATATTTATTTGCACGATACAACACATATAAACTTTTTAAATTTTTGTGTCTATCTTTCTGTCTCTCCGAGCTAATCTCTCGAATGACTGAACTGACGATGTCAAGAGTAGACGGTGTTCACGATTACAAATACAGCAAATAAAGTTATATAATAAAATTGTTTCAATATTCCTTAATTATTTTTAACCCAATGTAAATTTCGATTGGGCGAAAGCTTTTTTGATGAGTTACCGCGAACATTCCTGAGGCGCTACAGAAGCGAGGAAGTCGCAATAACATCCTAAAAGCGTTGTTATATTGGACACGTAGAATATCTGGCGATCTTTTTGTGTAGTTAACCCAAAGATTGCAGATGTAAAAACTCTGACAATATGCTTTAAAAAAAGTGATTTTAACTTGGTCAGTATACCGAGCAAATCTTCGAGCCAACATATTACCCCTGACTGCCAGTGCCCTACGCTCCTTCTCAATGTCACCATGGTCACTAAGATATTTAATTGTTGTGGCTCTATTTATTAACGTGCCATTTACAGCCAGTTCGAGAGTATTATCCCTACGTGTACCAGAGGCCCCAAAAACCATGTATTTACATTTTTTGGCATTGTAAATCAGTCAATGTGTAGCAGCGTAAGTTTCACACACTTTAAGCATCTCCCTAATTGCCCCTGGAGACGGGCCCAGCAGCACCATGTCATCAGCGTAACTGATATTGTTGACACTTACACCTTGTACCTTGCATCCGACACGCATGCTGCTGAGGTCATTCACATTCAGATTGAAGAGCCTCGGAGACGTCAAACCACCTTGCCTACCCTGCACTCCAACCGAAATGATTCAGAGAGTGTATTAGACCACCTAACACGGTTTTCTTGGTTACAATACCAAAATTGCAACACACTGAGTAAGCTCCGCCAATACACCCCGGCTCCTCAATTTTGTCCATAGCACATCATATGATACAAGATCGAAAGCAATGGAAGAACATTAAACCAGTGAATATATTTGTCAAAATTCCCGATTTTGAGCTTTGATGATAATATTTGTCTTACAACTTTTAAACAGACATGCTCACTTACAATATTATTTGAACTACAAACTGGAAACAATTATAATGGTAAATAGCCTTCACTGCACTGCACCACCGCTGACAGAATATAATTTATTAGAAGTCTTTAGTTGTCACCAGCTATTTTCTGAGTCAACCTTAATGAAACCAAAATATACAATACGTTTACAGGACAACCAAAAAAATTTTAATAAAAAATCTCGAAACGGTTGAGTGATTGGCTTTTGCCTGAGTGTTCTTGGTTCGATTATACCAAGTAAATGTTTGTATATAGTAGAACTAGTGGTTCAGAAACAGGGTTTTTTTTTGTAAAATTACACGATACAGGAGAAAAGCCTACTAAAGGGTTTTATGTATGTTTAAAAAAAATCAAAGTGTACCTCACGGTTGAAGGTAAAAGGTCCAATTAAATATAAACACATATAAACTTATGTCTGGTGCACAGAAGTTAAATTAAATTAAATCATTAATATTTCTACACAAAATCCTATTGTTTTAGTTACAGATTGTTGGCAAAAATATTATACCTAGCAAAGCCCATATGACAGCTGGTATTATATATAATGCAGTCAGTACCCGCCAACTTTAAATATACTGAATAAAAGAGACAGGATTAGATTCAGATATAAAGCCTCTTAGCGAATACATATGTATGCACAACAATTCCCTCAAACTAGAATAGAACTTCAGATACACACCACACCGACTTACTTAAATTATTTACAAAGTATTTAATTAACATTCTCTCTTGGTAAGTTCGTGAAACAATCTACGCTTAACATACTTTAAGAATCTGTTCGCTACACACGTAGTAAGCTGCTACGGTAATCTGCTACGGCGTAGCATTGCTACGTGGACAGCAACAATACAAAGAGACCCCTTGCATGGACAGAACTACCGTATGCACGGTTGAATGCAAATAATGTACAATAACATAAAATAAAGATATTTTAATAAATCAGCCTATTTACCTGCCCACTACTGTGGCACAGGCCTTCTTTCGTCACATGTATTCCAATTTTCGGTTTTAGGAAATGCCGGTTTCCTTACGATGTTTTCTTTGGGTAGAGCGGAAGGGTGTGTCAGACTTCTACTGACTAAAAATCCACCCTGTTCCTTCAGCTGCCCTTAAGTGCCGGGGTCGCGGTATCTTGTTAGAACATTCGCGCCCGACAAGGCACGTATTGGATGCTGTGGTGACGATATAAATTACACAAAGTACTGTGCCTATCTGAATTGGAACACACGACCTGCAACTTGCAAGTCGGGCCCGTAACTACTGGGCTACGACAGCTGTTCTGACATGATTAATGTCTGAAGTAAATTAATATTAGTTTTAAAACTTTACCAGCTATGGAATAATAGTACTAGTGCAATAAAAAAATAGGTCCAAAAATTTTAAGACATATGAAATCCATCAACTCCCTGATAAAATTATCTTTATTTTGCACATTGGTTATAGGTTATTTAAAAAAGTTACGTCTCTTTATGTTCGTGTCGGTTAACAGTCCATCAGTACTTTAGAGAGAACGGCTGCCTACCTACCAAAACATAGTTCTCGTTAATAACCGATGATAGATCTACAGATACATCTTGGCGATTGAGAATATGCTGAAATGTACATATATAGCCAGTTTATTTTATCAAATTGAAATAGTAACGGAAATCAAATGAGCGTTACTATTTTATATTCTCATAAAATATCGCTTACAATGACAGCTGTATATATCAAGGCCTTTGACGTCAAAAGCCATATTGGTCTTCTCTTTCTAATTATCAATTAAAGTTGATGGTTAGCTTTAGAACTTTTTCAGAGATGCTTATAAGTATTTAAAAAAAAAGATTGAAATGATTATTTGAGAAGAGATTATTTTGTAAATTGGTTATAAATAGAACTTTTACACGTCATGTTTTTTTGCGTGTTTACTTTAGCTAGATGAGGCCGCTATTTCCTAACCGACTACTCTGAGAAGAAACACCGAAACAAACTCAGAGGTCAAAGTCTCTTTTAAAGTCCAGACAATTTGTAATTATATATGAGAAGCATGTAGGTTCATGTCTGTGGTATTCTTTTGACGAAATAACCACGCAAATTTGAGCGGACCTGTCCAGACAGTGCAAGCATTTGTCAGTTATCGTGTAGCTCAACTTAGAACTTAAGGAGCTCAACAATTTGAATTTATAGTTTTACCTTAGCGGCCTTGCCTTAGCCATGAGACAAACTCAGCTTAAGCTCTTTACCCAACTACGTGTATTACATGGAGCAACTGCTATCTGATCTCTACAAACTAGTAGCTAGGTAACACGTTACCCCTGTGCAAGTCTGGTATTAGATTATGTGGCGCATTTATTTATGGAATGTGTCCGGTATGAGTCTAGTAGAAATTATTTATTGAGGACTCTGAATTTGAACAGAACTGATGTAGGCATGTACCATACGATTCTCTCCCAAACAAATGGCGACGCTGCAAAGGATTTGTTCAAATTCATGGCCCACATATTGTGAAGGTACAATTGTTTAGGATACGATGGGACTGACATACGGTATGCGTAAAAGTCCCTATAAATAAATAAAGAATAAAAAATAAAAAATATGTGGCTGCCAATAAAGGCTGTCATAGATGCAAGACAGCTGACACCAACAGCTTTCCGAAGCACAGAGTAATGACGATATTTTAAGATGGTCAGCCATCCACAAAATGACCGCGGCAAGTATTGCTTTACCTTGAAGATTGACCCGTGCCGCTGCTAATATGCTTTACCTTGAAGATTGACCCGTGCCGCTGCTAATATGCTTTACCTTGAAGATTGACCCGTGCCGCTGCTAATATGCTTTACCTTGAAGATTGACCCGTGCCGCTGCTAATATGCTTTACCTTGAAGATTGACCCGTGCCGCTGCTAATATGCTTTACCTTGAAGATTGACCCGTGCCGCTGCTAATATGCTTTACCTTGAAGATTGACCCGTGCCGCTGCTAATATGCTTTACCTTGAAGATTGACCCGTGCCGCTGCTAATATTTAGCTACAACCACCTCTAACTAAAATAACATAACATATTTATGAAATAAAAAAATAAATTTCATTTATTTCCGGGTCAAGACCCATATAAAATAAAATAAAAATACACAAATTCAAACAATTGCTCGGCTTCCTAATTTAAAATACAAATGGAGAAATTTACATACAAAAAGATTCAAAGATATATTAAAAGTCAATTAAATCAATAATAATAAAAAAAATCATGCCTTGTTGCATTAAGTCCGCCCATGTACCACTATTGTACATAAAATTTTAATAAATAAATATTTTGTTCTGACAGATTTGTCTTCTAGTAAAGGAGCTTCTAGAGAGCTAGTAAATACATCGCATCAGTTGCCCGCAAGCCTCCAGAGGCACACTTAGCCTCTGTTAGGTACATTCTAATTTCGTTTTACAAAGTAAGTACGTTGGTACCGCTCAACCAAGTAAACGGCTCAAGATTGTATAATAAATTGGCTTAGAACAGAAAAACTATGGAGCTGTTATATGGCTATAAATTTCTGTTAATATCAGTTGCGCAGTTTAGTTAAGCATTGTTTTAAAGTGTTGTAAGTTTTTATACGGAGGAATGAGGAGGAAAGATTTTTACTCCTTTCCTGAACGCACAATAACAGTCTTTCCAAAAAGTTTGGTACATAATGAACAGAACACTTGTTTACAATTTTGAACCGCTAGGGTTCAAAACCCGTAGTTCTTTTGGTTCAAGTGAATGGCTTTTCGTGGAAATTTCCCACAGAGTAATCAATACTTCGTGTGACCTAATGTGATGTGAGCCAGTCTTCAAGGTATGTTTCTATGTGACAGCTATGATGATAATTATGTATGTTGACGACTGAATATCTTAACATATAAGTTTCTTAATAAACAGCTGCTTTAATATCGCTTTAATATTGAATAGATTTTTCTTCTTAATGTATCATTTGAATATTATTGAAACATCTGTTGCGACAAGGTTGTTATCAATATTAAAATAATATTACAATAAAAATTAAAATGACTTCATATAAAACATTAAAATAACATGAATTATTTATTTGGTATTTGATTATTAATTTGTTTCTTAAAGTTATTATTATTTTTAGTGAATAGTTTATTCTAATTACTAACACAGCTGTAAGTATTACTAAACAAAGTATGGATGTAACATCTGAATTAAATGTCTAAATAAATAAATATAAAATATATTCTACTTTTCATTAAAGCTAATTAAGGATTCAATCATTATTTTATAAAAATCTTTTATCCTACTTGCTTTTTTCTAAGCTTGATAAATAATTAAAAATAAAAGATAATACCAAACACATAACATCATCTTTATTGTTTCATATCTTTTCATTTAACCAAAATTGTCTTCATATTTTTTATGTTACGACCGATATGGTTTCTTTATTAAGAAATGTTTTTAACATAGCCGAAACATTTTTATAATGATGTAATCTAACCTTGGTTCACCCGAAAAGAATTGAATTAGTTATTTAAAAATATATATTTTTTATATAGAAGAACGCATGGGTAATAAATTTTGTTGGTAATGTTATATTATTTTGTGAGTGATTTTACTATCATTTTATTTTGTGTTAACGAAAGGATATATATAGGGTATGTAATAGAAATTACAAATAGCTCCAGATTCGATTTAGATTTAAGATTTCATGCAAGAGATACTTTTGGTTTAGAATATATTTTAGTGCTGTATGCTTCCAAAACAAACATTCTTACTGATGACTGCAAATACTCGCGTTTTTACTAAACCCAACACGGAAGGAAAACAAAAAAAACGACCCTTTATTCTTTTCTCCATTAACAATTTAAGAAAAACATGAAAAAGCCGACAACGGACCATAAATACAGACGAACCACTTAAAATAATTCTCGAACTTCGCAAGTTTTTCAGCAGACCCATAAAAATCCGAGCGGGTTATTCATTAAAATAACTAGAAGTGGACTCAGCGAAATAACACAATTTGAAAAATTATTATACTCGACCGCCATTGCTTTACTCGTTGAAGTTGGAACTTAACTTTAACTCAAAAGTTCGCCGGTAGCAGATAAGGGAATGCCATCGGATTAGGGGAGTTTTTTAAACAAGGATGTGCGATGTAGTTAGGCGGTGCGAAGATGTGTTATTGTAAAAATGTGTTTTATTTAACATATACTCGTAATGATGTGTAACACTATGGAAATGTGCAGTTCTTTGAAAATGTTAGTTGTTGCGGCCAAACCTTTGCGAGGAACTTGCACGGTGCAATCACACATTTGTATAGCTTCGGTACACATCCGCGTGTAGCGACGGAATTTAAAGGGTATATACATACCAAATTCAAATTAAGAAGAACGAAAAGAATTACTATTTGTATTGTATCAACAAAACTATGTACGATAAGATATTGCACGATGCAAAAATGTGTGTCGGTGATGTGAAAGAGTGCAATTGTTTCCACAAAGCTGTGTGTCCGGCGCGTGGATATGATGTGGATGTGTTCCATATCGGACACCTGCTTAAAGGCACTGAATATCTTAAGTGCCATTGAAGTGCCCAATGAGGAACGCGTCATGAAGTGGAGCAAAGAAAATGTCTGGTTGTTTTAACAAAGTTGTCTGAAGAGCTTTAGCAGAACGAAGATGTATAGCAAAGCTGAGAAAGCGTGTTTGGCTAAGAGGTGCGTGGATCAGTGTTGTCATCAGTGCGTATACCTATATGATTATCCCACAAATTCCTCGCTCTTTAGTGTCGTAAACATAGCTCGTTATTTTTTTAAATGACCGGTTACTCAATTTGTTACCATTTTCCTAGCTCACCGCCTCGCTACCTCGCACATCTTTCGTAGAACGTACCCTTAAAGTTGGTCGGACGCAGATAACGTAACACTATCGAATTATGGTTCGGATGTAGGTTAACTTAGATGAGTTAAGTGTTTTTGCTGTTTGCGGATTAAAGAACGATAAGTAAGTTTATGATCCGCTCCAAAGTTGCTAGTTTTATTTATGCAGTTCCGTGTTGCTGCAAATTGCTGTAACATAAAGTTTGTGTGGATGCTAGGATTATCCTGTATAGTTTTCCTTGTTAGAACTTATAGGAGTTCGTGGCTACAATAATACAACTGTACGGGTCGATCTTTAAGCATAAACAATGCTAGCAGAGGTAAATGGACATTAACATATTGAGATTCTGCGTACCATTACAATCACGGTATGCGGTATGTGTAACTTAAAAAAAAATAATGTAAGCATTGAGAAGTATCTAAAATCATTCGGAAATCTCTGAGGGAAGTTGCGTGCTTAAATACATATATATCCTAGAAATTATTCAAAGGTTTTGCATATAGGCTACAAAAACAAAATACAAAAAAAATAAATTCAAATAGCACTTTTTCAGCGATGTACAGATAGTCCGGAAGTAGACAATAGCTTTGAGAAGGTTATATAAGTGGCTCGATTACATTGTTAAATTATTACTGTAATGTATCGATCTGCTTGATCTAAGCTTTTAAAAAAGTGCGTTTCATCATCACTTTACAAAGAAAATACTGAAGGTAATGTTTTCTAAACCATTTGAAACTCGTTTTGTTTGAAGTATTTTCATAAGCTTACAACCGCTTCAAAGCTTTTACGGTCGATCTTATTATTTCAATCTGTTTTTTTTTGTTTTGCTTGTATCAAGACTTGCTTATAATAACAGGCCAAGCACGAGACAGACTCGTGCTGAAAGGTTCCGAAAGAATCTAATTATTTACTAATTACTCCAAAAATTTTTGTGTAATTTTAAAATGAAGAACGCTTTGTTTTTTATTTTAGGCTCAGTAGTGTATGTAGTACTGCAAGTACCGTTCCAGGCTCTTCATCAAGCTGAAGACCGTAGTACATGGAGGAGTCTGTTGCAACGTTTCCGTCGTAGCCACGATCTTCAGCACTGAGGGACCGGCTTGAGGAAGAGGAGTTCAAGTATTAAGTCCACGCAGACACAAGTCTAGAAAAAAAAATGGGCTGTTTTTTTTGTTAAATAACATCGAAAATATTTAAGATCCTAACCGTAAGCCTTTTTGTTTTATACGTTTCACTGTGCAGGATGAAATATTCCGATTTAGCAACCAAAAGTGGCCCTATACTCATTATTTATTCTTTTAGGTTACGCGCCCGTGTTTCGGTCACAAAATGTCAATACGAGTATCAAATTTCATCAAAATTTGTCTTGGAGATTCGGAGCTAATTTGCTGTGACAGACAGTAACACAATTTTTTATTCAATATTCTGCAGTATTTCTTTTGTTTTTTAACTATTTTTACCCAACTGCAAAGGAAGGGTTATGTTTTTACTCTATTGACCCTATAAGGGTTTTGTTTTTGCATTTAATGAATTTTCAGAGTGTGATTTCTGTGATTTGAAAATAGTGTTTTCTCGAGTGCCTGTAGTTATTGACACGATATTAAAACACAAACAAACTTTTATTTTGTGTGTCTGTCTTTCTATTTATCCAGGGTAAACTCTGAAATGGCTGATCGAATTTAATTAGACTTCCATTGGAAGATAGAGGAGATTAACTAGCAACGTCTCGGCTCGCACCGCGGGATCAGATTGTTTTTATTTTGTGAAATACCTGCCACGCGATCAAAGTCACAGGCACAGATTCTTACTAAATAACAAAAAAAAACTACTCACGTCAACATCAATCCCTGGCTGCGCGAAAATCCTCGTAAAGGGATACTCTTTTGGCAGGTAACTGAAGAACTCCTGCCTCCCTCTGTACCACTTTACACTGTACAACGTTTCGTTTCCCTCAAGAGTCCATTTGCAGCCGAGAAGCACTGTGTCACCGAGCTTGACAGCTGATGGTGCAATGAGTTGGACATCCCGCAAGGCTATGGCGTCTGAAACAAGGAGAAGAGGGTATTTAGAAAACATGAAGTAAACCGCATTTTTTTGTTGTTAATTTGCTCGCGTTTGACCACCATCCCACCATAGTAAACGATGACGTGGTCGAAGACGCCTCCTAAAAATTTGCTATTCACTCTTAACTCCCCGATCTATCAGCTATATGCGCAATAAAAGTATTCCCAAAACCGTTTGTGCATATGTCCACCATGTAACGATGGCGCATCGCCGTTCGTTAGTAGTCCGATGATGGAATGGGCTTTATTTATTTCTTTATTTGAGGCTTCTACAGCACATGCAGAATGATACAAAAAATAATATGAATCATTAACTACTAAATGCCTTGTTAGTCTATCGGTTGCAAGAGCGACAGCTGAGCTCGGTCTCGGTTTTGATACACGGGTCGGGATAAATTGCTTTTTGGTTTATCTGTTATAAATTTTTAGTAGTAGTCTGGAGTTTGGAAGTTGGTAGTGCAGAACTAACGCGCTCCGAGACACGTGGGTATCCCTCGTGTCTCGGAGCGCGTTAGATCTGCGCTTTATCTCTCTCTAGTCCCATCAGACTACGAGAGTTAAGGAGCAGACTGTACCTGTACACATACTTGTGCAACGTGCACTACAATACATGCTGCGCCCTTGGCTAATCTCTGCTACGATTGGCCGTCTTGGCTGAAATCAGTTAGAAGAATTTCATGACATACTAAACAACGTGCATTGCATACATAACAGTTTTATTAATTTCTGTTTGTTTCTATGTTTGTAAAATGCACCCACGATACAGGAAGAAATTCCTAGTGTGGCGCAACGTTAAAAAAAAGAAAAAATAATAATTAAAAAATTAATTTAATGAAATTTGTCGAGCAGTTCTCGAGTTTTAAGGAGACTAAGGAAAAGCTATTTATTTTATAAATAACGTTTTATATGTTGTGTACTTATTTATTAGTAACTAATACTATATTCTACTTTTAAAAAGTTGGTATTTTATGGACCGCTTTTTTAAGTTTTCTGCTCAATATGGCTCTTTCATTTGCCTGTAAAAACTTCATAAGATTGATTGGAGAATTTATTTTCTTTAAAGACTTCTTTTTTATCCAGTTTGAGTGACATAATTTCAATATTATACATAACTTAAGTACTCGATCAAAAACTTAAAGATACTTACTTCAAAGTCACATTCAACATAAAATGTACAAGAAATCAGTTCTCGAAATTACGAATTCATAGCAACGTAGGTATTTACAGTTAGAAAATGAATGAATTAGGTACTTCAAAGTTCTTATTTAAGTTCAGTTTAATTATAACGCTTTATTTCAATTAAACTTATGCAAATCATTTTCTTTATGAACGTTAACAATCAGCCTTTAAAATAAATAACAGTTGGACGAGATTTTAAAGGAGTAATAATTTAATCATACGCTTAGAAATTGAATTATAATTAGTACGTTATAATTATGTTGGTTTTAATAGATATTAAACTTACCGAAATTAATTTAAACGATTTCGCACCTTCATTAATAAATGTCTGATTTTCTATTCAATAAAGTAAAATATATTTAAACAATTGATTACAACAAATATACAAAATTATGTACTAAAATACAAACTACAATAAAGCATCAAAAAATTCATCCTCAACGCTGTTGGCTGGCAACGTACCCAAGATACTGGTGGCATTGCCTCGTTGTATGGCAATGCTTAGCCGTTGACCAAAGAAATAGCCAGCCCTTGGGTCGCGGGAAGCGTCAACGAGCCTTTTCGATATTTCTTTAAAAAGGCTGTGAGTATACGGGCCCCATGGTCCGAGAGTTTCGACCCCAAACGGCTCGAAAATATAGTTATCACCGAGATGACTATATTTACGCCGCTTGAGGTTTTCCGCAGCCGCAGCGGGAGCGCCAGCACAACATGATGAACTGGGAAGATGGGATGGCGCGACAGTATCGACACAAGTTGCGTCCCACTCTAAGGGCCTACCCATCTTCCAAGGAAACAATGACATGCCCTCCGGTCTCTTGCCATCGTCACGCGCCAGTCCAATGAGTTCCAATACGGCTGGAACGCCGACGGTGACCAGGGCTCGTCGGATAATGTCATTTAAGTTGGCATGTCGTACAAAACGACCCGCACTACGGCTGCTAGAGAGACCATGGTGCCCGAGGCTGTTGACCGCTTCCCCACAATTACAGCGATGAGGGGAACAAGAAGGGGCTCCTACGCGTAGTGAAGCAGCGATGCGGAAAGTGGTGTGGTCGGACAAAGTGCCTAGATTTGAGGACGGTAGAGAATGTAACCAAAGACCTGATTCCCACTTTCCCACAGCCAGCAGACGAGCACACTCAGCAGAAGTCGCAGACGTGGTTAGTAAATTATTCAGAACTACTCTGCAGAGCGGCTCGTCCCACCGCCTCTGGGAAGATGGTATAACAGGTAGGTCAGAATTCGGACAAGCGAGTAACAAAACAACGCGACAACTATTCAATTATTTTTATATATTTTTATTATTTACTAGCTGCTGCCCGCAACTTCGTTCGCATGGGAGGATTTCCCGCGTAAATCCCGATGCCGTGAGAATTCCGGGATAAAAAGCCTATGTGTTAATCCAAGATATCAACTATCCACTTACCAAATTTCATTAAAATACATCCAGTTGGTCCGGAGATCAGCGTGTACAAACAGACAAAGTGACAGACTTTTTTTAAATATTTTTGCCCGTTTCTTAACCCACCACAATTAATATTTTTGTATAAAACTTAACTGTACAGACACACTTTTTTACAGTTTTATTATATGTATAGATTTGTTAGCAATTCTCATGGTACAGATACCAGCACATCAAGCTACAACAATCTGTCAAATTTCTTTAATAGTTTTTCAACTTTATTGTTAAAGACATTAGGTTCAAGATTGATTGGGAAAATTTTACTGTTTCGGGTTGTTACTTCATGTGCTGGCGTCTGTATATATTCGTCATTCACAGAAGTTAAGGGCCGGTTCGAACATTAAGACTTACGACCGGTTACAAGCTTAGGGCACACCATTAGGCACACACCTCCCTGCTATCCCCGCAGGGAGCGTACTCACCTCCGAGTCATTCCCGCCCGGAGGGGTAGGCAAATAGGGCCTTTCAGGCCACATCAGACGGCAACACAGTTACCGAGTTTGTCTGGGTTTCTCTTCTCGGTAACATTGTGTTAGGAGAAACTCCGGGGCAGGGCTCTTTTTGGGGACCGTCTGCTCGGGGAGCTCACGTTTGACGTGTCTCCTCGAGGCTCATATGTTAGGTTTAGGAGAATAGGATGCCCCCCATTTACGCCTCCAACATGGAGGACATGAAGGCCATAGTGGAGACTCTATCCGCTAAGGTAGACTCCCTTCAGATAAGGTTAAATCAAACCACCGAGGTGCTAGGAAATATATTATATAAGAACCCCGCCCTACAAAAGGAGTTTGAGGTGGAGATTGACTTCTTAAAAGACAATCCCCGTCTCATACACCCCCCCGCGTTGCCACCCACCCCGCAGCCGGAGACAGGTCCCACCCCCGCGCTCATCGCAGATAAGTCCCCCTCCCCCCCAGACGTCGAAATGGACTCTGAGGAGGAGGAACAAGAAAAAGAGAACTCGGAAGGCGAGCGCTCGGAGCGCGCAGAGAGCATACACTCTGAGCGCTCTGAGCGAGCGGAGTCCGAGCACTCCTCCTCCGAACAAACCTCTTCCTCCGACGAGTTTATCCTCGTCGAGGGAAAGAGGAAGAAGAGGTCGCAGGCCTCGTCCTCCACCCAGGCCCCTAAGGCCAAGAAACCCTCCCCTCCCGAGCCAGCACGCTTAGTGCAAAGCCAGCCCTCTACTTCCTCGGCCACTAGGCCCAGCCCTACCCCTACCCCAGTCGTCAGCGCCTCAGTGCGCAAGACCATCCCTCCCCCACCCATCTTCATCCATGATAAGGGGGCTTGGACAAACGTGTCCAAAGCGTGTGGCAAGCAACGCATCGCCTACACGAATGCCCGCGCCGTTCAGAACGGCATAAAAGTAGGGTTAGCAACAGCTAACGACCACCGCGCGCTTTCGAAGCTACTCAAAGCTCGAAATATCCCCCACCACACGTACACGCTCCATGAGAGCAAACCTGTACGTGTGGTCCTCTGCCGGATCCCTAGCGAGATCCCCACCACCGAGATCGTCTGCGACCTGGAGTCCCAGAACATCCCAGTGATTGAGGTGCATCGTATGCACGGCAGAGGAGGCAAGGCGTCTAACAAAGTTCTCGTCATTAGTCATCCCACCTCCGAAGATCCCCACCCCATCTTTGCGCTGAAGACTGTATGCAGTCTGTCAGGCATCCTCATAGAGAAGCCACACAAGAGTGGCATGGTAGGCCAATGCCACCGTTGCCAGCTCTACGGGCACGCGCAACGGAATTGCTTCGGCAAACCCTGGTGCGTAAAGTGCCTGGGCGATCATGGCATCGCCGAGTGAAAACGCCCCAAAGATAGGTCCCAGTGCCCAGACCCGCCCAGCTGCGTGCTGTGCGGGCAATCTGGCCACCCTGCAAATTACCGAGGCTGTCCGAAAGCCCCGAAAACCTCCGCCCCAAAACTGGCAACGCGCGCTAGCGCACGCCAGGGACGAGAGTGTCCTACACTCTCGTCTGAGCTCCCCCAGACCCTCAGTCCCCAGCGTCCAACTCCTTGGACGGCGGCGAATCACGCCCAAAACTTCCCTGCACTAAGGCCGAAAGTCCCAGGGCTGATGGATCAACCCATCACGCCCCCCGCTCCGGTCATTGTGGCTTCTCAGCCTCCACCTCCTCCCCAGTCACCCCCTCGCTCGGTTGAGCCGGAACTCGATCCGTTCCTCATCCTAGCGAAAACGTTCAACTTCTTCCAGTCCCCCCGCGCCATCCAAATGGCAACGGAGGTCGTGGCCTGCAATAGTATTGACTCCCTGATTCAGGTATACTGTAAGTATCCTGATGTCAAAAGCCATTTTGCCAACCTTTTTAAACAGCCATAATGTATAACACGGCTAGTAAGAGATTAAAGCCCCGATCCCTAAAGCTAGGTTATTTCAATGCCAATGGCATCAGCAATCAACGGGACGAGATCGCGACTTTCCTTCGCGATCATAGTCTCGACATCCTTCTGGTCCAAGAGACCTTCCTCAAACCCCACCTTAGGGATCCCAAGATAGCTAATTACCGGTTAGTTAGGAACGATAGGACTAGAAGCCACAAAGGTGGCACTCTAATATATTATAGGAACTCCCTGCACTGCATCCCTATGGATCCGCCGCCCCTTGCCCACTTAGAGGTATCCGTTTGCTGGCTAGGCATGACGGGCCAGCCCTCTATCACAATAGTATCCGCGTATCTCTCACCGTCCAACGTAGTAGATGTAAATTCATCAATAAACGCCTCACTTCGAAGCGACCTTACCGCCCTTCTTGACATGAGTGACTCCGTCCTTATGGCGGGGGATTTCAATGCCAAACATCCCGCATGGTGTAGTCGTATTACCAACCCCCGTGGGAAGGTACTATACGACCTTTGCACACCTCTCCACATAGATATCATAGGTCCTATGCGGCCTACTCATTACCCGTTCGAGCCATCCCACTTGCCCGACGTACTCGACATTGCCCTCCTGAAGAATGTGAACTTACGTTTGCACTCTTTAGAGACGGTAGACGAACTTGACTCTGACCATAGACCGGTGATCTTGGAGTTAACTCCGAGATCGGGTCCCTATGACCCTAACCACCCCCCTCCCACACAGGTGATCACTGACTGGAGGAAAGTAGGCGAATTGCTGAAATCCAACACGTCACCTCACCTGGACAAGATCCCCGACCACATCCAGTCCGCCGCCGACACGACGGCTGCGATCGACTCACTCACAGAGCACGTACAATCTGTCTTGAACGACTGTTCAAAGGAGATTCCGGTGTCAGAGCACTAGCGCCGGAAACTCCCGGACGATGTACGGGCCCTGCTGACTGAGAAGAACGCAGCAGTCCGTGCCTACAGAGCTTTCCCCTGCCAGAATAACAAAACTTTCATGCGGTACTTACAGCGCAAAGTAAGTAACAGCATCAGAGAGTAGCGTGAAGCCGGCTGGGACAAGACCCTGAGCGAACTGGAACCCACCCACCATGCCTTCTGGCAACTTCAGAGGAATATGCGCGCCACTGAGGTTGCTTCAATGCCT
Organism: Tholera decimalis; assembly: GCA_943138885.2. Taxonomy (NCBI): domain Eukaryota; kingdom Metazoa; phylum Arthropoda; class Insecta; order Lepidoptera; family Noctuidae; genus Tholera; species Tholera decimalis. Next base: position 8,832,899 of record OW964552.2, on the reverse strand, counting down.
CCCCTTATCCGCCCGAACAAAAGCATTGTCTTCGACGACGAAGACCAAGCCGAATGCCTAGCCGACAGCCTGGAGGCCCAGTGCTCTCCCAGCTCCCAACCAGTCGACCCAGCCCACCTTGCCCACGTGGATGCTGAGGTCGAACGTAGATCTGCCCTACCCCCTGTCGAGGACCCTGATGCTCCTCTCCCCCCCCGTCACGGAAGACGAGGTGGAGGAGATCATCAAGAAACTCAAACCTAGGAAAGCTCCCGGGACTGACAGACTGACCACTAGGGCACTTAAACTCCTCCCACGTACGATCATAGTCCTACTGGCTGCCATCTTCAATGGCGCCATGTCCAACAACTTGTTCTCACAAGCTTGGAAAGAGGCTATAGTGATAGGTATCCCAAAATCCAAAAAGCCCAAGTCCCTCCCGACTAGTTATAGACCCATTAGTCTGCTCAGCGTCCTCGGCAAGGTCTACGAGCGGATTATTCTTAATCGGCTCAAGGACTTTGTCGAGGCAAAGAGCCTAATCCCTAACAAGCAGTTTGGCTTTAGAGCCCATCATTCCAGTATCCACCAAGCCCACCGCATCGTAGAGCACATTAGCGGCCGCTTTCAACGCGGTCTGATGACGGGGGCACTATTCTTCGACATAGCGAAGGCCTTCGACAAAGTCTGGCACAATGGCTTAATTTATAAGCTTTACCAACTAGGTGTGCCGGATCGTCTCGTGCTCATCATTCGAGACTTTCTGTCGAACCGCTCCTTCAGATATCGTATCGAAGGAGCGCTTTCCACTCCCCACCCTATCAGAGCCGGCGTCCCCCAGGGTGCCGTGCTCTCCCCCCCACTCTTCACGCTATTCACTAGCGACATCCCCAACATGCCCCCAGTAGAGTTATCCCTATTTGCCGACGACACGGCCATCTATTACTCGGGAAAAAGTCCCGATTACATTGCTCATGCCCTCCAGACCTCAGCCAATGCACTAGGCGATTGGTTTAGGAAATGGAGGATTGAGGTAAACCCCGACAAAAGTCAAGCAGTCCTGTTTCGCAGGGCTCGCCGTATGCAGCCCACCCTCCCCCGCCCGATCACTATGTTTGGCAAGCCAATCCCTTGGGAGAAGCGAGCCAAATACTTAGGTGTAATCTTAGACCAGTCCCTCAATTTCATTGAGCACATAAAGAAGGTTCGCTCGCGAGCCGTTTTCGCTCTTAGTAGGCTCCACGCCCTGCTGAATAAGCACAGTAAGCTCTCCCTTAGGTGTAAAATCCGTATTTACACGACGTGCATACGTCCCATCATGACTTACGCCGGTCCGGTGTTTGCTCAAGCCAGTCCCAGTCAGATCCATAGGATGCAGGTCATTCAGAACCGTTTTCTCCGAAAGGCCACGGGTGCGCCCTGGTTCTTGAGGAACGAGGATCTCCACGTAGACCTCAAACTCCCGACCATAAAGCAAGTGTTGAAACGCATGTCAGTGCGTTACTTCACCTCTGCTGATACCCACACCAACCCCCTGATCGTATCGGCCGCCCGATACAGACCCTCCCAAATTTCTCGGATTCGTCGCCCGCGTCACGTCCTAGACGAGCCTGACGACCCCACCACCATCCGACAAGAGAGCAATAGGGAAACCAGCACTCTTAGAAAATACACATACAAAACGCGCTCCGTATTCCGGCCTCGCCGACGAGGCCCATCGCGACGTCCGCGTACTTGTAATGGAAATCCTCCCCGACCTTTGCCAAACGAGCCAGCCCGCGATGCTGAGCCAGTAGCAATAAATACTCCCCTAAATACGACCCAGCCTGTCCCTTTGCTGCCCTCCCAAAATGACCCCGCTATGCCGAGGCCCGTACTCCACAGGGAGTGCCCTTAGCGTGCGGTCATTAGCTGTAAGTAAACTTTAGTTTGTAAGCCCTAGCTGGGGGCCTTTAATTTATTAGAGGTCACCACAGGACAGACCGGTTAAGTAGACGCACAGCCTTACTGAGCTGATCTACGAGTGGCCCTACCTAAAAAAAAAAAAAAAAAGTTAAGGGCCTGACTTGTAAGACGTAGGCCGTGGGTTTAGAACCTTGTCTGGCACTTTTCTTTATGTAATTTATATCATCTATGCTCCAAAAACAGTGAAGGAAAACCTCGTGAGGATACTTAACTAGCATGTAATAGGACCAAAAATCCAAATGAAATGCTACATCTTCCAACCCGCATTGGACACGCGTGGTGGATTACTGACCATAGCCTCTCATAGACCTATGGCACTGACCTGAGGCCTATGTTCCAACAGTGTTCAAGATAACTAAATTCAAATAAAAGTACAAAATGAGAATTTGATGCGAACATTTCCAGAAGCAACCCCTTTCAACACATGTAAGCCATTTGCCGAAACCGCAAAAATAAAACACCAACAGAATAATATCTAACCAACTCACACGCTTTCGTAAAAGATCAGCAAAAAAAGGACATTTTCCCTCATTTCGCTGTAAATAACATTTGATTCAATATGTTGGTACTCGGTCCCAATCTAGCAACTGATACCGACGGTAAATCAATTTAGCAGAGTAATGTACAGAAACATTTGTTCCAATGTCGTATTTTTTCTTTTTCTGTGCCCGCCATCGTGCGGTGTGTATCGAAATGTGTAGTACGAGATAAAGTGGGGAGCGGTTGAAACCGATTAATTGGTTTTCGATTTTTAAAAATAGATTTAGTACCAAAGAAACTCTTAAGACCTTAAATTTTTCTGTTAGACAGATGGTACGGTTGGCGTATTGGATAAGCGATTCGCTGCTGCGCAGCAAGTTACATGTTCGGTGCCCACACCGAACAAATGTTTGTAAAAATTACTCCCAGTACAGGAGAAATTCCTAGTGTGGGGCAATGTTTTATAAACAAAATTTTTTATAGAATAATGAGCTATTTATTATCAATAGGATTTACCCTATTGAATATTGTATTAGATACCTATACAACATTAACTAATTAATGATATAAATTAATTAGTTTACTTAGAAAATAAAATAAAAAACCGGCGGACTCGCGCACGAAGTGTTCCGTACCATTATCTATAAAAACGGCAAAAAATCATGTTTGTTGTATGGAAGCCCCCTTAAATATTTATGTTATTTTGTTTTTAGTATTTTGTTGTTATAGCGGCAACAGAAATACATAATTTGTGAAAATTTTAACTATCTAGCTATCGCGGTTCTTGAGATACACAGCCTGGTGACAGACAGACGGACGGACAGACAGCGAAGTCTTAGTAATATGGCCTCGCTTTTACCCTTTGGGTACGGAATAGATAGTGAACTCTAGCTTTAGTGAATGGATCCCTATATCCGATCCGCTTGTCTTCTCCAACTCAATCCTATCGCACCAACGGGTTGCTCGGACCGCAAACAATTACATTACATCAAGCAACGCCTGCGCCTAACGCAATTACAAGAGACATGCCTGATTTATTTATCATTACACCCACTTACAGTAACCAGGTGTGCGCTAATGTTCCTGATTAGCTGGGACAAGCACTTAATTAATTATAATTAGTGGTGTGAATAACATGACTTGTAATGAAGTATCTGCATAGAGTAGTTGGATCAACTTGTTATTTTCTCTTTCTGCGTCAAATGCATTCAAAGGTTGTCTGTAAAATATTTAGCAAACGGCGATGCGCCATTGTTACATGGTGAATATTTCATCCACACGCACAAAACATTTTGTGAATACTTTCATTGTGCGTACGGCTAAGGAGTGGAATTCCCTGCCGTTGTCTGTGTTTCTCGATAGCTATAACCTAGGAGTCTTTAAGTCAAGAATGAATAGGTAATATTTAGGTAAGCGTGCTTCATCTTCAACCACATCATCACTATCAGGCGAGATAGTGGTCAAACACGAGGCTACTTTCTAATTGTTATTTGTTGTTAGTCCTTATTGGTTTTCTGTTATGGTGTACAATTGAGTGTAAATCTATGTTTTTTTTGTGGTTAAATAGTAATACAACAGATCTTTAAGTTTAATAATTAGATAGAGGACGACCTTCATGGTCAGCCACCTGAGTAACACCACCAACAGTCCCCTGAGCATGTTCATAGTTAGTAAAATACATTGACAGTTCATATAAATGCCTCGAACGGATATCAACCATAACAAACACACAAACTCTCTCTCTCTATCACACACTCATGTACTCACACTCACACACGTAAATACACATACACACAATCTTTCACACACACACCCACATACGTACACGTATTCAAATATAAATATAATAGTTGTATTATAATTAAGGAGAATTTTAAAAAAAATATATATTTTCTTGTACTAGTTTATTGAAACTTTTTTGTAAGGTACAGGAACTTTTATTCCTTAATACAGGTTCTTTATTAACCAAGCTAGGATAGCAGGACTTCACCCACTAGATTGTGAACGACATGGTACAAATTATATTATGTTATCAACTTTGTATACGACGATATGACTTATGTACTACAAACATTTTTTAATGCAATTTTATGATTATGTTTATAGACCGGTGCGACTCTCTTCGCTGAGTCACTGGATGAGTATCCATACTAGTCCATGATAATATCCCTTATTATATGTATATACCTCTGGGTTATTATATTTAAGACGACTATGGATGCATGTATGCAATAAATAATTTGAATTTGAAGTAAGTATCGCTTACCGAGTTCGGTCCATGAATTGGTTGGGAAGCAAGTTAAGCCGTTGGATCCGGGAATGTTGTAAAAGTTGAAAGAGTAGAGGTATTGTGTTGAGTATGCAAATCTAGCTCCCTATATAGATTTGCATACTGCTATTGATATCATGAACCAGGACTTGGCTTCTGTTTGCGAATGGAGTGAAGCACATGGTTTGCAGGTTAACCCGTCAAAGACCCAGGTCATTGTGGTTGGTAGTTCCAGGTTGGCACCTAAGGTAAAATGGACGCAGCTTCCTAAGGTTATTTTCAACGGCACTGCTATTCCATTAAGCGAGAAAGTTAAGAACTTTGGGGTTTGGGTTGACAAACATTTTTCTTGGGGTCCCCAATTACAAGAAGTCAGTCGCAAATTATTTGCTTCTGTCCATTCCCTAAGACGATTGCGTAACTTTCTGCCAACTGCTACTAAAATTGCGCTAGCACAGTCTCTTTTACTTTCCATCCTAGATTACGCTGATGTGAGTTATCTTGATCTTACTGAGGCACAATTTGATAAACTTGAGCCACTCCAAAATGTTTGCATTAGATTTAAATTTGGCTTGCGCAAATATGATCACATATCCGAATTTCGTACGAAACTCAAGTGGCTTCCAATACGTCTTCGCCGGAACTTACACATTTTGTCTCTGCTTTACAGTGTGCTGTTTAATCCTAAAACCCCCACTTATCTTAAAGAACGATTTAAGTTCCTTCATGACACACATGCAAAATCTCTGAGGTCATCAGAAAACTTAAGGCTTGCGGTACCGAGTCACGCCACCAATTTCTATGGTAAGTCGTTCGCAGCTCAAGCAGTACGGCTGTGGAATGCTCTACCCATGTCAGTAAGACAAGCACAAACCCTATCTTCTTTCAAAAACTTAGTAAAAGATATTTGTCTCTCTCCTTAAATTGTTGTTATTATGTATGTCTTTGTTTCTTTTTTTTTAATATTTATATGTATATATATGTTTTGAGAACGTTTTGTATTTTATATAGATAAATAGTATACCGTGGACTACCCGCGTATTTATTTTCTCCTTCTGTGTCAAATCCATCCAAAGGTTGTCTGTAAAAGATCGCTTTTAGCGATAAGACCGCCCCTTGTATCACCCTTTTAATTGTTAAGTCCATAATTTTATTTTACTGTTATGGTGTACAATAAAGAATATAAATATCTATCTACTGGGAATTACTAGGTTGTCCGTAAGGCGGCTGTTCCAAGTAAAACACTTTGCTTAGTTTTAAGCAGCATTTAGTTAGACTGAAAGACGATTTTAACATATGTAGTTGGGTAAAGGATAAGTGGATTGGTGTACATATATTGAGGCTCTATTGCTGGAACTAAAATGATTCCAATCTGATCACTTGTATAGTGTTTTTTTTTTGACGCATTGTGAATAATTTATTTCTCGACACATGGGGTTAATGGTTGGGGAGCGGGAATGTTCCAAAACATACCGTGGCCTTGGAATGCAAGAGCAAATATTGGAACAGGGTGGGTTTTTAATCAGTAAACTGACACTCCCTTCCGCTCCATCTAGGCAGAGTCATTTGATAATTTTCTTCCCAAAGAGAAATAGAGGTTAGTGATTCCTGATATCAAGAAGATATTGTGTGTTTCCGACCAATGTGTGACATTGGTACAACTACAATTTGACATCGGTAATCTGTTAATAGATTCGTCACAATGTGACTGAAGCAACGGCCTTTGCTACGGTCAAAGAATCAGTATTGCAATTCAGCGAGGTAATGCCAATGTTTTGAAGGTCAAAACAATGCTCCATTTTATCAGAGAAAGCGATTTTGCTAATTGCCAATATAATTAATTGATCTCGTGGCATTTCGCTTTAAATCGCTTTTAGCGATAAGACGGCCTATTGTAGTTATTAATTAGGTCCTTATTTAATTCTGTTATGGTACACAATAAAGAGTATATCTATCTGTCTACCATTTTGACATCGTTTATCCATCCAATATACTGTAATTGTTTCGACCACGGTTTCGACTATTGCCTTTTCTTGACAGAACATCAGACTTGTCTTGTACGTGTCACTTGTCTAAAGCCTCTTGGCACCAATTGCAGCAATATTGTCGAATTATTTTGCGCCCAATAAATCCATTCCCTGTCCCTTTTTAGGTATTTTCATTCCAAAATACTGTACAGTTGATGTGTGGATCGACTTTTTTATTTTGTATCAGTAATAAAATTTGTTTTCAGCAAGTAAATGTATAAAAATATAAATAAATAATGACAAATTTGCCGCTCGAAACAATTCAGGCAGGCATTAGATAAATTTTACTCCAGAGACTTTCCATTTCAGCAATATATTTACAGCGAAGAAAAACCAATATACAGAAATACTAGTACCAGGGGAGCATAAAAAGAAACATATGACAGAAGGTATGAGTGATCGTATGCGCGTGTCGGGGTGCAATTCATCACAACACGCAACTTGCTGTCGGGGAAACTTTGGCAGAAAATCAGTCAAGAACCTACCACTGAATTATTGGCTTTTTGGGATTTTTTATAGGCTGTTTAGTGTGGATAAAATATAGTCTGTATTTTATGTTTATTACTAAATTTCTTTGTAAAAGAAAATAAAGCAGCGGGAGACTGTTATTCGAATGCCATTTCAAAAAATTAGTCGCTTCACAGTACTGCCGTAGTTATGGGAATTTTCTAACAAGATACTATAGCTAGCCTCCATTTGAGGTATTTCCCATTACAAAAAGATTGGTAATCTATCTCTTTTGATTGGTCTTTCTATTCGGTAAAATTTCTAAAAGTCTACAGATAGACTCACAGAGTTACTTTCGCAATTATAATGTTAGTAAGGATATTGTATATGCACGGCGCCAATTTGCAGAAGTTGCCTAAAATATGACCCGCGCGTGCCCCGGAATTCAGCGAACGTAGTCTATCAAAACTATTCATTGATTTGGCACCGATTTCAGCCAGATGAGTAGGAACCTAAACAATATTAAAAACGAAATTAGTCTTTAAGATTATTTTTGGCATATTAATGCAGTATTGTTTTTGTTTGTTTTGAAGTCAGTTACATTTTTTAATGTTTTCTGAAAGAAGGCTCTATTTTTGAAAACCACGCAGACGAAATCGCAAACTAAGTGCTAGTAGGTTATATCAAAACCTAAAAGAACTAAAGGCTTGTTTTATTAGCATGTTTAGTAGCCTTGAGATTAGACAAAATAGATAGAGCTACCACGACGTAACCACGAAGAGGCTGTGTATCATTCAGTAATTAGAGTTATATCGCGGTTTCGTCGTGGCTTGTGCTGTCAAATCCACTTGACACACATCCACGGCCTTAGCATTAATCATTAGTTATATATGCTCGTATTGCTTTATGCAGAGATACAATACAAAACATTGTTAATAATCACGTAAAAACTATGCTAACTGGGTCATTTGTACATATTATAACGAAAGAACCCATAAAAGACCTTCCATTGTTAAGCCATAAAAGAATACATTATTCGAGTTCTCCATTTCTATTCGGCTGTGATAATACAATCAATTACATAACAGACATAAATCTACATGGTTTTCATATTATGATTCGACCAGTACGCATTGTAAGGACTTTAAGAGTCTTTGACCTCTGAGTTTGGTTTGGTGTTCCTTCTAACATAGTCGGTTAAGAGGTATAAACTAAAAACAAAAGAAAATGCCGTGTAAAAGTGTTATCTATAACTAACTAACTTCAACCTCGACTTTATCCACGTGCCATTCGTTGCCGTACAATTTTCACTTATCAAATCTTCCCCTAACAATCACGTACATAACAAAAAAAGAATCATCCGATTTGCTGCAGTCATTTCGAAGTTATGCACTTAAATGTACTTTTCGCTGATACATTTTTATTCATATAAATTTGCAAAATAAACATTTAATTTTACTATTACAAATTCTTAAAATAATCTCAGCAAAACCATCCATAAAACTATGGCCTGCGTCAGAATAGTCAAATAACATTTCGACATCCCTAACAATCACCGATCATTAATCAATAGTCGGAAACAGTAGCAGCTAATAAGTCATAACAGGAAAAAGTTAATTCGTAATGTAACGTTATTCCGTCGTACGGAACTACGAAAGGCTCGTAATAAATTAAGTAAGAGACTGGTTCCGTCGAAGGGAAACTTCGGGAAATATCTTTGTCTTTTTCTTATCTTTCGTAAGGACAGTCACAATTTGTAAACTGTGTTGAATATCGGGAGTTTTCCCTTATTATCATAATACTCACTTGTGCCTTGTGGTACGGAAGATTTTGGCAGTAAAATGAGAAGGTTTCGTCGGCTGAAACTTGCTGTTGTTTCATCTGTCAGTGTTATGTTTTTTATTTATTTAATATTTTATTCATCCAAATTATTTTAATACCTTTAGCATTTTGAACCTTTGGGTAATAATAATAATTCTTTATTCTCTGACAACAATGATCCAGCGTGTTAGTAAACAATAATATATATAACTTATTACTAGTGTTGTTAAAAATTTAAAATATAATAGAGAGGAAGACAGACAAAATAGTATTGTGAAAAGGACATCCCCATATTTATGGTTAGTGATTGTCCTTCTCACAAAACTTTTAATAATCGGAGAGTCGATACTCTCCGCCACAATTTTTAGGGTTTCGTAGCTGAATGGCAAAAAACGGAACGTTTATAGGTTCGACATGTCTGTCCGTCTAGACAGACTGTCTGTCCGTCCGTCCGTATGTCACAGCCATTTTATTCCGAAACTATTAAGACTATACATGTGAAATTTGGTAAGTAGATGTATTCTGTGAACCGCTTTCCGATTTTAAGAAAAAAAAATGTTTAAAATAAAAGGGGGCTATACATGTAATACATGTAACTAAAACTGAAAATATTTTTTTTCATGAAACCTATGCGTGTGTGGTATTTATAGACAGGTCTTTAAAAATCACATAGGGGATTCTAAAATCACTTTTACATAAAGTAAATTATCTAAAAGATATACGCTTCCAAAGTGGTAAAAAGTGTGTCCTTCCTAGAGGGGAGGACACACTTTCTTTTTTTTTTTTCACTTCTATAATAATGGAGTGAAAAAATATATGACTGTAGATCTTAATGTAAACTTTCAACCAAAATTGGTTTGAACGAGATCGGGTTAGCAGTTTTTGGGATACAGCATATTTTCTAAAACCGCAAATATAACATTGTAATTCATTCAAACACTATAAAAAACAAAGTTATTTGGCGTAGTTGTAAAAAATGTAAATAAGCTAGTTTTAAGAACTTTGTAAGGTTTTGTTTTCGTCAAATAAATATGCATATTATATTATTATAGTTACTACGGAACCCTTCATGGGCAAGTCTGACTCGCACTTGGCCAATTTTTAGAATGCTGTTGCCACTCGCCTGCAACCTTGACAACAGCGACGCGGTTCTCTTGCGAATGACGGAATGGAAGCCGTCAGCTCGGTTTTGCGCAAACATAGCAGAAGCGCTGCACCATCGTGGCAGTCCTAACAGCATCCTAAAAATATTATTATACTGAACGCGTAGGTCATCCAGCGTTCTTTTGGTATAGTTGACCCAAAGATAGATAGATATAGATAGATAGATAGGTAGGTATAATGTTGAACCGGGGTTGCAGGAATGTTCTAACGAGATACTGCAGCTTCGGAAGGTAAGGGCAGTCAAAGGACAGGATGGTTTTTTAGTCCGTAGAAGTTTTTAGATAATTTTCCCACAGAAAAATCAATTAAAATATTGAATCAATAAAGATAAGCACAGTGGTAACACACACCTTTGTAAAAATAGGTACAATACACGGTGTTACAAAAATATTATCAATCAAATTACTAACCAAAATCAATAATTATATTGATTTTGGTTAGTAATTTGATTGATGTTGATTGCAAACAATAACAAATCAATATATTTTAAAGCAAACATTAATTATACAGTTAAACTCTAAAAAGGAATACACTATGTAAATTCAGTATACACAAATGAGTAAACATATACCCGAATAATTATACCAAAATAATTGTTTCAAACAAATAATAAGAACAAAATCTTTCGGTGTGACGATACTAAATACTAGCAAGTTTTTATAAATGAACTTTCGAACTTTAAGTATATAAGTTGGGCTATACAGTTGAATGAACAAAGTGGGTTTTTAGTCAGTAGAAGTCTGACACTCTCTTCTACTCTATCGAGAGCGGGAGGAGTCATTAAATGATTTTCCCACCAAAAAAAAAAAAAGAATTAAGTTACAATAAACGTATAGTGCGTTACAAAAAATCTAACGAATTAGGAATGATACAAAACACGTTAATTTCCGAAATGTCCAAAAAGTTTTGTATGAAGCGTAATACGTGGGCCATTGCGTTATTAATGTATTTTATTCACGGGACTTTAGAGAAAGGACTGATCTATTGTAAAGCAGGCATTCTTTACAATAATTAAATATAATAACACAAGCCTTTCTCTAAAGTACATAATTGTTGTAGTTAAGAGTAGTTGACCTACTGTTGGGTATAAGGCTCCCTTCGCTTGTGCCAGTCTCCAGTTTAAGTTTAATGTGAATTTGTTTATGAGTAAATAAATATCTTTAATCAGAAAACATTGCTTTTAAATGGCTCTTTCTATTCCAGTCTAGACTAGTTGCTGATGAAAACCAGGGTATGCTATGGCACGCACATAACTTTCAGTATCTCAATAGGTGCATATTTTTCCAACCTGTACAAGTCACTTTCACACACTCAACTTTATTTGGCTTTTTCTGTATCCGCCATACATTCTTATTTAAATATTAAAAGGCTCCAGACAATAAAAATTCTGTCAGCAGAAGCATGGTGAAGGCGAATGATGAACCGAGAAAACTGTGAACGCTGTCAAAATGTTGCGTAATCATCATAATTTTACATTTTGACACTTTCATTTGCTAATAAAATGGCACTTTTTCTAAGTGCCTAAAGTAATTGACTTTAGGCACTGCTGGCAGCAAGCATGAACCAAATGCATTATACTTTATTTTGCTTATAAATGCATTGAAACTAGCTATACTTAATTTCTTATCTTACTTCTTACTAAATGCGAAAGTTTGTGAGGATTGATGTATAGACGTATGATCATTTGTTTCTCTTTCACGCAAAAAGTACTGGACGGATTTTAAACAAATTTGATCGGTAGATAGTTGACAACTTAGAATAGCACATAGGTTACTATTTATCCGAGAATTCCCACGTGATCGGAATTTACTCGGGAAAACCGTCCCACGCGAACCAACTCGCGGGCAGAAGTTATTAGATACATACATATAGATATACAGACATAGATATATACATACGTCAACAACAACAAATCTAGAAACTTTAACAACTACTTAAAAAAAACTGTCATATACAACATACATCCAAAACGCTGAAAGTCACATAAACAACACGAGTAAGCAATGGTCAATCTAAAGTTCTACTACCTTTTTGTTCCTTGACTGTACCTACATTTATTTAAGAATTCCATAAATATCCATCAACGAAAACAGAGCGTACAAGGAAATCCTTAGGAACATTTTCCGAACAATTCAATCGAATGTATGTACTGTAAAGATTTATATAAAACATAATTGCTATCGTATCGGGCCGAACAAGCTATTTAGGTAATGGACGGATCTCAGCAACCAGTCTCACTTGACCTTAGTTCACTTACAAATTGTTCGGCTATCCGGGTCAAATGCGTTTCTTTTACAAAGTATTTTCAGATTAAGGAAGGTATACAGACTGCGAGTGGCTTATTTCAGAAGTATTTTTGAAATTTGATTCTTTGTTTTTTCAAGATGGGTTGGAGAGTTATTGGGATCGATGGAGGGTTAGAGATTAAAATATATGAGAGATGGGAGGCAATCGCAAGTATAAATATTTCAAATCAGCAATTTAGATTCAATATGAGTAAAACGTCGGCATTTTTACTTTTTTTGTAAGAGTACCACTAAGAAACAATAAGCTTATAAAGAAGCTTTATTATATGTTACGTTCAACAAACAAAAACCTGAAATACAAATGTGATGTTAATAATATCACAAATCACAAAATTATACTGAAACAAAGAAACTCGTGGAAGAATCTATCATCAATTCATCACACAGCCCAACAAAACCTGACAACACACATGCCACAAACATCCCTTGCACACCTCATTTGCACTCACACACACTTCTATTCATCCTACATTACTACTACTAATTAATAAATCCCTATTTCATTATCTTTTATTGTTTATTTTTATCTTTTTTTTCTGTTTTAATTATTTGTTAATTAACTTTTGTATGGAAAATTATATCATGTTTTCTGAATCCGGAAAAGGGCGTTGTTAGCTTCGCTACAGTTTAACTTTTGCAGCTAACATCGTTTGACTTGTTTTATACAAGATGTAACAGATTAAGCGCAATACCTCAGACACCCCAATTAGAATATTAAATTATAAGTCTAAAACAACATCCATAACTACATAAACCGAAACCAAACCCAGACATGTTTTTATAAAATAGTTATCCTTACTAAACGCAAAACGTACGTGCGTCATACAATATCCTTACGCAGACGCAAACACTCATGCAATGTTAGCGGCAGACACACACACGAGCGCATTTCCTTGAATTAAGGATTGTATTAATTTGTCATGATACTGTGTTTCCATCCAAGTTAAATGAAAGATTTTTCCGTCAAAATTTAATACCAATTTTTTTGACGGAAATCGATTCAGATGCTGATTCTGAACCAACTACTTTCAGGAATTGCGTTTATTTTGTTATACGTTGTAGTCTTCTGTTATTGTTCCTTAATAAACTATTTACTATATTGAGAAGGTAAGTCAAGACAGATGACAGGTCAGACTGGTCGATTATAAGCAACGCTTACTGAAGTCTGTCCGTGGACGGATGAGCCTCAGCGCCAAAGAAAGGTCGTTAAGCTGTTAGCAGTCTGTCATTTATATATCTTTGACAGTCATTGCGGCAATTTTGAAGCGAAGAACGAGTTTAGTCGTGGGCTATCGTGTTATTCAGGAAAATATATCAAAAAACCTTTGCAACGATGAATAAAAAGATCGAAATAAACACTAATGACTTTAATTTTTTTTTCTTTATTTTAAGGGCTTTATGGCTGAGCGATAACGTTGCCCTGTAAAATCACCAGAATCTTAGGTCTAACTTAAAACTGACATGAACTTAGAGCGAATAATGCCAGTTTTTACAGTATTCAAGCCTGGTCCGATAAAGGATAGACTAGACTGGAATTAACCTCTCTAACATTATATTTATTAAAACTAAGTAAATGGAATCGTAAAGTCTCATTTCGGATACACTCCATCAAAACATGTTGTACGGTGGCCGGCACATCAACCTACTCCAATCTGTCAAAATAATTTAATAGATTCACAACTTTATTACAACATGATAAGGTTCAAACTCAATTGGTTAAATTTGACAGATTCGGATAGCTTGATGTGCTGGCGACTGTACATCTTCGACAACTCCATTATGATGAAAATGTCGGCGTATGATAATATATCTATAACTAGATGTTGCGATGGGCTTCGCTCCCCTGGATTTTATCACGTTCAAAACATAACCCACGTTTTCTGCATTAGTCTATAACATTCGGGCACGCCGCAATTGCGGCGGTAAGACCCCTCTTTGAGGAGTGGCTAAATTGGCGTCACGGCGTTCTGACCTACCGCATGACGCAGGTCCTCACCGGACACGGAAGTTTCGGGAGGTACCTGTGTATGATGGGAAAGGCCTGGGTGTCACCACTGCGAGGGTCGCCCTGTGGACACAGTCGAGCACACGGTGCAGGACTGCCCCGCTTGGGCAGAGCTCCGACGTGTCCTCACGGCGGTAATAGGCGGAGACCTCTCGCGCCCGGCATTGGTCGAGGCCATGCTGCGGGGCGAGAGGGAGTGGGAAGCGGTCGCCTCCTTCTGCGAAGCAGTCATACTTCCGAAGGAGGAGGCGGGCCGCGTGTGGGAGAGGATGGCGTCCTTCCTCCAGCCCAGCCGCAGTGGTAGACGCCCACGGCGTCGGACGTCGGCCGACGATCTCCGGCCACCGTAGGCGCGGGCATGCGGACAGCGAGGAAAGGGCAATTCGCTGTCCGACCATGGACCATGCCCGGGTCGACGGCGCGTCGTGTTCCACGCGCGCCTCTAAGAGCGTCAGCAATATGACGAGGCCCCCCCGTAGAGGGCCGAAGCCTGCCGGGGTCGTAGGACTCATCCCGTTACCGTGACCCCGGTACGTAAAGGGTTATTGAAGGAACACCGTGGATTTTAGTCAGTAAAAGTCTGACAGTCCCCCCACCCTGCCCGGGATGGGAGGACTTATTTGATAATTTAACCACGCTAAAAAAAAAAGTGTCTATAACATTCCATAAGCTTCACGCTACTTCCATGTCAAAGGACATCAACCAAAATGGGCCGTAACCGCAAACAACCGTATTGGGTAAAAAGGAATTCATGAATAATTTAGTAATAATATTTAGTCAAAATAAATAATTTAAAACAACAACTGCATAGTCGGCAGAAGGACTGTAGGTTGCTGCGCTCATATCATGTCTGTGTATGGTAGGTATTTAAGTTGGGCAAGGTATTAAAATGTTGTACTGAGGGGTGAGCTACAGCCGGGCGTGAACCTGACGTGTTACGCTGATGACACGCTGGTCACGGCTCGGGGGAGCTCCTACAGGGAAGCAGCGTTGCTGGCTACAGCGGCGGTCTCACAAGTTGTAAGCCGGATCAGACGCCTGGGCCTGAAGGTGGCCCTGAACAAGTCTGAGGCCATCATGTTCCATGGCCCCCGACGGGCACCACCGCCGGGATCATACATCGTGGTTGGAGGGACCCGGATCGCTGTCGAGTCAACCATGAAGTACCTAGGATTGGTGCTCGACGGCCGTTGGGACTTTGGCCCTCATTTTCGGCGGCTGGCGACCAAGTTGATGGGCGCGGCAGGTGCGCTATCAACGCTGCTTCCCAATCTGGGTGGCCCGAGCACCGCCTGCAGGCGGTTGTACATGGGGATCGTGCGGTCCATGGCCCTATATGCGGCCCCAGTGTGGGCAGGTGACCTGACGGCCTGCAGCATCGCAATACTGAGAAAACCACAGAGGGTGATGGCCGTCAGGGTCATCAGAGGGTATCGCACGATCTCCTACGAGGCGGCTTGCGCACTGGCCGGATCCCCGCCGTGGGACCTAGAAGCGAGAGCCCTCGCGTCACTTCATCGGTGGCGTGAGGAGGCGCGGAGTTGGGGCATAGTACTGGTGCAGCAGCAGCTCACGCTGCGCCGGTCACAGCTCCATCAGGTCCTGTTGGCGGAATGGCGGGACAGGCTTATGCGCCCTACCGCCGGCCTCGTTACTATCGAGGCGGTCCGGCCAGTGCTCGATAACTGGCTCGGGAGGAGGCACGGCTCTCTATCTTTTAGGGCGACGCAGGTGCTCTCGGGTCACGGCTGCTTTGGGAAGTACCTGCGCCGCATAGGCAGAGAGCCAGACGCTCGGTGTCATCACTGCGTCCATTGTCGGGAGGACACGGCGCGGCATACGCTGACAGAGTGTGCAGCTTGGGAGGAGCCGCGCCGTGCCCTCGTTTCAGAAGTGGGAAACGACCTGTCGCTGCCGGCTGTGATTCGTTCCATGGCCAGCGGCGCAGCGTCTTGGGACGCGGTGATCTCCTTCTGCGAAGTTGTCATGTCGCAGAAGGAGGCTGCGGAAAGGGAGAGGGAGATCTCGAGTGCTCTCCCGGCCCGCAGAAGGCGCACCGGGCGTCGACAGAGGGCAGACAATGCCCTCTGGCGGCCCCCCTGAATGGGTCCAGGGACGGTGGGCTTGGGGATACCCACCGTCCCCTATAACACGAGACCCGAGGTGGTGGTGCGTTTTGTTCCACGCGCCCTTCTCAGAAGTTACAGGGGAGCCAATATTTAAAAGATGGGGCCTGCAGAGGCGGGCCGGCACTAGTCGGGGGCCGCGATGTTGAATACCTATGCGTTCCCGCAGCCCCCGGCGCAGGTGTACGAAGGAACACGGGGTGGTTTTAGTCAGTTAGAGTCTGACAGACCCCTTCGCCCGCCCCAGGGCGGAGGACATCCATGAGGATTTCCAACTCGCAACAAAAAAAAAAAAAAAAAAAAAGGTATTAAAATGTAACTACACCTGCTCAGCTTTTAGACCATATTTTATTAACATAATTATGAAAATGAGTTTTACAAATAAACGATTTATTTTAAAGTATTGAAGTTTTTTTTGTATTATATTAATCAATTTTTATACAAAACTTCTTATCTATATGTTTTTTTTTATGTTCAAGGTCAAATGCCATACAAAGTGGTTGATGTCCTTTCATCCAAATCCACCCAGTACTTTCAAAAATTAGCGCGTTCAAACAATCAAACTAACTTTTCCGCTTTATAAATATAAGTATATATATCTATAAGATTAAAACAATATGTAAAAGGTGCCACCATTTTCTAAACCTCTCAAAAATTTAATATTCCCAAAAAATTCCACCAAACAACCTCAGCGGTAACAAAATATTTAATTTAATAAAATACTTAGGAAATAAAAATGTTCCCTGAAATTCTATGAATGCTTTTACGTAAGTTACATGCACTTTTTTAAAAAGCTTGAAAATTAGTGATACATAACAAAGTTTTCTCGTTAGTCGGCGAACTAAGTTAAATATGCTCAAAGTGAAGCAATAGTTTGTGCGGGATTCAAACTTTGGACCTTACAGTCATATTTCTGCTGTTTAACAATCTAAAATTATGACTAAATTGGTGACTTAGTCCAAGATTTAACACATCTATCTCCTTTTATTTAATTGATCAACAAATTTTATAAGAACTTGAAACGTAGATGAACTCTCAAGAAACCCCATGGTCACTATTTTAAACCAAATTATAGGACAAAGTTGTAATTACTTGATAATACTTTTTTCAACATTATTTTAAATTGAAAACTGATGAATGCGAGTGGATGGTGAATGTTACTACTGGGTTAAATCAATGTATTTTGTCATGCCGAAATACCATCATGGTTTCAGTCTTTTTAACCGACTTCCAAAAAGAAGGAGGTTCTCTATTCATCACGTATATTTTTTTTATTATATTGAAAGTTAGCTCATGGCTAGGAGCATATTGATTAGAAGTTAATAAAATTGTTCGAAGGTAATAGAGGGCTTTAGCTCGGCCTGTCATGGACGTAGATTATGTCAAGTTATGTACGGGTTTATTGCACTGGAGACACGCGACTACTGACTCAACTGAGCTTACAGACTAACTGACAAAGGCTTGCACTGATGGGACGGGTCTACTCAAATCTGTGTGGTCTTTCCTCAAAAGGCCATTTCAGACTAATCTACATAATCCTCATAAACGATTGTGAATATGTGAACTGTGTAGGTTATTTTATTCGAGTTAAACATAATTGTCTGGCAGTTTGAGTGCTTTTGCGGCCTACCCAAACGTCCTTACCTTGGTATTGTTCGTCAAATCGTTAAGTTCCTTGTTCTAAGTTGAGCTATACGTCATTTGACACATGCTTGCACTTTATGGACAGGCCCACTCAAATCTGTGAGCATCTTTCTTCAAAAGACCGCCTCAGATTGAAACCTACAAGCTTCCCATATAATTAAACCAGTGTAGATTGTATGGACTTTAAAAGAGACGGACCCCTGAGTTTCTTTCGGTGTTTCTTCTCAGGGTAGTCAGTTAGGAAACACCGGCCTCATCTAGTTAATATATACGAAAAAAATGACGTGTAAAAGTGTTATTTATCCTCTCAAAGACCGCCATTATTTACGTCAACTATTAGTTGAGCCCCGCTGGCACACAAATTTTGTGCCAGCGGGGCTCAACTAATACTTGTTTACTGGCACTTTTTTATGCCGCTGGGGCTCTAGAGGTTAATAACCAATTTGCAAAATAAAGATCATTTATCAACCATCTTCACCATCTGCTTAGCTGTTTCCAAACTATTTTTTCACAGCTTCCAGTCTAACTGGGTGCAGCTGAGTACTAGACTACTTAGACCGCTACCCACCTAACCTCCACAACCCAGTAATTAGTTAGCACACTACCGCTTGGCCAGACCAGAAACAGATTTCCTGGCCTTTTACTATACGTAACGACTGTCAAAAATGTCCAAAGGTCAGCCGGAGCCAAGGCACGGAGGTATCTCGATATGTTAACATGGTCACTCATCCACAAAGCAACCTCACCGAACCACCAATGATCGCGACGATAGGTCATGGTGAGCAAGCAATGAAAGAATAGTGGACTTTATAACATGTAATAATGTAAAAAGATGATTAAGTACAAAAACGATACGGTTGGTTATAATACGTGGACAAAGGTTACGGGAATATAATATGCGCGAGCGCAGTCGTGCCTAGAGACGTGCGACAGCTGACTGTGTGACAGCTGATAATGCAGTATTATGTGCACTAGGAAGAACATTGTCACTGTCGATGTGTAGCAAAGTGTTGTGTTTTTGACGACAATATTTACAATGACCCAACTTGCATTTGGAAACATCATGACCTGGACGAAGACAATTCATGCATACATTGGAACCCTCAGCTTTTTTAATTCGAGCCTGTACTGGACACTGACTGAACAATGAAGAATGTCGAATTCATCCAACGAATCGTCGCGTATTTTCTAAGTTTCGATGGCTTTGATCTAAATTATTACTAGCAAAATTAATTACGCACGTTATTAAAGCAGGCTGGATTATTATTGGCCAAAATTTCAGCAACCACACTGCGCTG
Organism: Tholera decimalis; assembly: GCA_943138885.2. NCBI lineage: Eukaryota > Metazoa > Arthropoda > Insecta > Lepidoptera > Noctuidae > Tholera > Tholera decimalis. The sequence continues at coordinate 8,813,368 of OW964552.2, read as the reverse complement.
CGGTTGCGTTTGTTTTAACGGAAACCGAGATACATTGCGTTTTCTAACCGCACGTTCTATTCGCTGGACGTCGATTTAATTTTTTATAACTTAGGTTAAGAGATACCTATGAACTATTTTATACCAAAAAATTTTATAGCAAAACCTCAGAGCCCCCAAACTTTACAAATTTACTGTGTAACAAAATGCATGGAATAGTGTTGTGATTATATACAAGTTGAACATAGGTATACCTGTTAGTTGACTAAGGCCCAATGACAAGTAATCAGGTGCTAAAGTCACTTTGCTATACATAAAAAATATATAACTATATTTTCGAGCTGTTAGGGTTTATAACTGACAGATCAAGGCACCTTGTGCTCAAAGCCTTTGAAAATGCCGTTTGACACCTCCCAAACATAAAGAAAGAAAGAAAGGGAGCTCTAAGGAAGCTAAGCATTGCCATATAAACGGCGATCCGCCATTGTTAAATGGTTGATACCCCACCCATACGCACAAAACGCATTGGGAATAGTTTCATTGTGCGTACAGCTAAAGAGTGTAATTCTCTGCTGGAGTCTGTATTTCCTGATAGCTATAACCTGGGAGTCTTTAAGTCAAGAGTGGATAGGTTACTTCTAGGTAAGCGTGCTTCATCTTCGACCACATCATCACTTAATATCAGGTGAGATGGTGGTGAAACGCAAGCCTATCAAGAATAATATATATATATATATATATATATATATATAACATGGCAATGTCGCCAGTCTCTTGGGTACATTACAGTCCACGAGTATGTTACCTTGCCGTGGGATCAATATAAGCTGATAGCTGTTATCTATACTAATATTTTAATGTGAAAAACTTTTTTATTTCAACGCGCCAATCTTCGAATGTACTGGGTGGATTTAGATGAACTTTGATATAAAAGTAGATTGAAGCTTGAGGAAGGTTTACTATTTACCCAACTGCAAAAAAAGAGGTTTATGTTTTTATCATGATCTTCATCATGATAAAAACATAAACCTCTTTTTTTCCACGGCAGCGAAGCTTTGTGACTGCTAGTGTGAAATAAACAAATAAATATTGTTTATGGTACAACTATTATGAGTGTAAACTACAGAAATGCTGATCCCGACTTTTGATCTTGATAAACTGAAGCCTTTTAGGATTGGGCAAAGGATAAAACAAAGATAATATAACATCGAGTACATTTGCATACTATCTATGTTACACGTGCGAACTTTTCCCATAAAAGGTATCAACAAACTTAATATCCGGAGTTTACCTCGAAGGCTTATAGGATATACAAATAGTATACGAGCCACGGTACTAATAAAAATGACACCATATTATTTGCTGGAGATACAACAGCAGATCCAATATGGTTGCTTATAAGTTTTCCCTGATTCCAATCAAGCCTGGGTTGTAAAGCTTGCTGTCCATTGAAGCGAAGAAAAATTGACGTCTGACATCTCATTCTTCCCTTGGTATAATTGTATTATCGTCATCAGCCATCTTCAGCATAATATAGAATACGAAAATATAAATAATAGACTGAAATAATTTAATGGACAAAATAAGTTATTGATAATATTAAATAATTAATTTATACCGAAGGAAAAGGACTCGTGTATAGGAAATAGTTGAAATTAATGTTTAGCAGCATGGAAAATTATTCCTTCCTCTGTCGTACCTATTTACAATGTTGCTAGGTGTCGGACCTGGCAACATTGTTATTAGGGTTCATAATTTCTACACTTCTTAAGGGTTGTGTTTCTGTATGTCTTAATTCGATTATCAGATATTAAAACGTTCATACGCCATTTAATGTATTTGTTATTATACTTTATAACACCTTTTTTGTAAAATAAACTTATTGTTTATTGCGTCCCTTCTGTATGTGCATATAGGGCGGTTGGGTGGTGTTGCATACTGGATGCAAGATTGATCTTCTAGTCTTTAGTGGAATTAACACAAGATATTTTCCTGAAGTATTATTATTAATTTGGTGTGGATTTCCGCAAAGTAACGTCTGACTCCATTCTGTACAAATAAACTTGTGTTCAAAATTCTACTATGACTCTCGTCCAAAAGAGCACGCCACACTATCAATAGCTCCATCCCTCTATACATGCTGGTATTAAAACGTCATAATACGACACCGGCTTTGTACTGCCCGCTTTTCTACGCTCCAATGGATACGCAGCCTTATATGACATCTGGGTATACGAATCTACTCTTGTGCAATGCGGACAATGGTATTGAATTGTGTATTCGCTATATTTAATAATCTGTTTGTCGTTTCTGTGTCACGTATTTAGTTCAAGGTTATAGATAATAGGGCAATCGTTTCAAAATTATCTTTTGGGTAAGAATATTACCCGGCGGGAAGATGAAATCTCGTTGAAGTGAAAAGTAAAGAATATGATACATGAAGCTACCCGAAACTGTCAAATTTTTCCAATCAACCTTGAACCTAATTTCTTTATCAATAAAGATGAAAATCTATTAAAGAAATTTGACAGCTTGTTGTAGCTTGATGTGCTGGCGTCTGTACATTACATTAAAAAAAAATTGATCATCCGCTTAGTCTTATCCAAAAAAAATTGGGGTCAGCTTCTAATCTTACCGGATGTAACAAAGTACTAGTGTTTCACATGGAGCAATTGCCTATCTAACTTTCACAGAGCTGAGTATTACGGTATTTCTTAGCAAGACCAATGTCAGCGACTAACGACTGTCAAAGATGTACAGTCGGGACCAACGGTGTTTTCTGAGGCACGAAAAATGTTTCTTTTCTTTTCTTTCCTGTGACCTGTGACGTCAAACCATGCGGCTGTTATTATTACATTTATTAAAATTAAACTAATTTAAGTTTTAAACGTAAAATCACAGGTTTAGTTGAAAACCAGCGTCCGGGAAGCTTGTCATATAATGCGGATCTGAAACTATAAGAGGTACGAAGAAACCGCGAATCACACTAATTTGTTAGGGTTGTTTACAAAACAGAATGATTTCTTTATTTTATTTTCTAAACATTTTGTTTTAATGTTCTTGTCGTGTAGAGTGCCTTTAAGTTTGTACTTAATAAATTTACCTACTTTCTTTCTTTATTATCAGAGACTAAAGCCACAAAGAGAATTACCTCAACGGAACAGCATCGCGTGCATCCTGTCAATTAAAACGAGCTCAAAGCCTTGCGTTGCACATCTAGCTACTAATTAATATCATTTAAAAGTGTAACGGAACGTCTTTAAGTTCGTTATTCAAATTGGAGAGAGGTATCACAGAGCACATTTGCCGTACAGGTTGCCTGTTACAAAGCCATTCTACTAATAAACTCTAGATGTTTGTTAGCCAATAACACCTTCACATTTCAACGGCTTTGAATAAAGCTTGGATCAAGACTGGATCATGACTCCAATTACAATAAGATTGCTTTATAAGTGACTGGATATTCGACATCAAATTCGGTTTTGGGAGTCATATTAGGAAGTTACAAACAAATAGCTGTCTTACGAGTATATTCCACTCTTTTGTGCGCGAATTTTATTCATTCATTCGCTCTTAAACTAGGTACAACGAAGAATATTTACTTAAACTATGGACTGGCTTTATATCTTCAATAAATATTTTTGTACAGTGTTATTACAATCTTAATAAGGAATAACAGTTTAAGTTTTTATCCGTCATCTTCTGAATTTCGTCCAACCGTCTTGTGCAATTTCATTGAATCTGTGATTGCACTAAGCGAAAAATAAAAATTGTCTAAATAAAAAAAAACACCTGATAAAGTATTTATTTATTTTGAGTATATATTTTTTTGCTTTATTTGCGGTCAGTTTTTTTTATAAAATCATTATTATTTTGTCAACACTGGACCCATCTAGTGGACAACAGCCCAGTCTCTCTCATAGAGACGAGGCGTTTCCTTGCAGTAGGAACGAAATAAACATGCACTACTAAAACAGACTGCATAGACAGAGAGATCCTATTTTTATGTAAGCAATTTTTTGATTTTATTTCTTGCATTTTTTGTGCCCTTAACTGTGCCAAATAAATTTATTTTCATTCTTTCTTACAGAATTTAATAAGGATTTAGTAACTAAAAAGGTTGTTACAATGGTCGGAATTATCACTAAATGTGATTTTTAACAGACTATATTTTATACGGTATCGTAATGTGACTAAATAACTAAGGAAACAATATTTTCACATGAGATACTAAAATTCCACGTGGCCGCAAAGCTATGTCCTTGCTCTGTATAAAGTACCGAGGCCTGTAATTACCATTCTGTTTCAAGTTTATGTGACAATTAAGCTTTATAATTTCTATGTCATTAAATGAACCACGGGGCTTATAATAAAATTTAATGTTTTGTCTAATTGTTTGTAGTATTTTGTATTATTTGGCTGGCTTAGTAATTTACTAAGAAATCATTTTCTGAACACGTATAATGCCACAAATCTAAACTAACAGTTATTACATTTACACCACTACATTCTTCTAAATAAATTTATCATTAATTCATATGTTATATTTTCTATTTTTGAGAGTCTATAATATTTTTATCATAAAATGATGACGAATTCATGAGTAAGCCACCGCAGTCCACCGCAAAGAGATAAAAATGAAATAAGGAAGAAAAATACTTACATTACTATAGCATGTATCTCGATTCTCGGTATGTCGCATTCAGCTGTCAACTACAAAAAATTGTATGACCTACAGATGGTTGTTCCGGGTCTGGGTATTTGCTTAAACGCAAATTTCTAGAGTGCGTCAATGCTTCAAAAACATTTGCTGATTAAACCACTAGCTTTGTAAATTATAGTATTTTTATGTAGAAAAAGTAATTTAAACCTCAGCTACATACCGGCTTGCTTTACCCCATCTTCCCATGCATCATACACATCTATGAAAATCCCAAGACGCCCTCATCAGAATCGGATATCCAAAGCAAATGACGGTATCATATCACAACGACTTAAGGGACGAGCGATATTTCAATATTGAGCACTTTATTAAAAAGTTCTACATCAGTCATGACATGGTAACGTTGTCATTACCATATACGTAATCATCAATATTAAAATATACTTTATTTAAATATACTTACCATCCGGTACGGACCAGGCCCGAGTCGGCGGCGCTTCGTGTTCAGCGCGCGGTTCATAGAGCAATTAACAAAATTGACGGGACAGGGCCATTGCCTGCCGGGGTTGTGGGAATGTACTAACGAGATAGCGCGGCCCCGGAACGCAAGAGCCGCTGAACGGATGAGGTTTTAGTCAGTAGAAGTCTGACACCTAGGGCGGGAGAAGTCGTTCTACTCGTATGATTTTTTTTCCGTCGTCGTCATTCTGGTAACGTTATGTCCGACGCGTTTCAATCGTTCACAAAATAATATATTGAAATTACTGGTCTGCAATGTAATAGCAGTGCAGTGTTCTATAGACTATTCAATACGTAGAAGGAAAGCGTTGTCGCATTGTCACGTCAAACCTATCTGCGGAATACATAAAAGCTTACGAGACGAAGTGACTCTTCAAAAAGAGACCATCATGCAAAATTGCCAAGAATTTTAATCTGAAGAAAAAACTGAAAGGGTTAAGAAAAACTATTTTTAATTTCAAAGTAGTCGAAGTCTTTGGCATTTAATATTCCTGAAATTAAATTTTATTTTTGCGAGGCCAACGCTTTATTTGCATAGACATTACTGGGGAGCTTTTTTGAGGAACTTTGGAGATCTTTCGATAAAAGATGAGACTATATTAATAAGTGTTCTAACAGTACGTTTCTGCCTTCCCATCTCGGGGAATATCTATCTGCGTAGCATGTTCCCAACTATTTTGGGATCGACTTCCAATTAAACCGGATGCAGCTGAGCTGAGCGACTTCCTACCTGACTTCTACAACCAGTAGCTGAGTAACATGATAGTCCTTGGCCAGACCAGTGATTTCTGACTTCTAACTACCCGTAATAACTGTTAAAGATGTCCAACAGCCGAAACCAGCGGCTTAAAATAGTGCGTTATGACAGTACGTCGAGGGACGGACCACTTATTAGGGTTCCGTAGCCGAATGGCAAAAAACGGAACCCTTATAGTTTCGATATGTCTGTCCGTTTGTCTGTCTGTCTGTCTGTCCGTCCTTATGTCACAGCCATTTTATTCCGAAACTATTAAGACTATACATGTGAAACTTAGTAGGTAGATGTATTATTTGAACCGCTTTCCGATTTAAAAAAAAAAAAAAATATATATAAAATAAAGGGGTCCCCATACATGGAACTAGAACTGAAAATATTTTTTAAATAATATAATATAAACCTATGCGTGTGTGGTATCTATAGACAGGTCTTTAAAAATTATATATGGTTTTCTAAAACCACTTTTTCATAAAGTCAATCGTTTAAAAGATATAAGCTTTCAAAGTGGTAAAATGTGAGTCCCCCCCCTCTAACTTCTATAATAATGAAGTGAAAAATCTAAAAAAAATATATTTCTGTAGGTCTTAATGTAAACTTTCAACCAAAATTGGTTTAAACGAAATCGGGTCAGCAGTTTTTGAGATACAGCATATTTTCTAAAACCGCAAATATAACTTTGTAATTCATAAAAACACTATGAAAAACAAAGTTATTTAGCGTAGTTGTAAAAATGTAAATAAGCTAGTTTTAAGAATTTTTAAGGTTTTTTTTTTATTCGTCAAATAAATATACATATTATTATATTATTATAGTTACTACGGAACCCTTCATGGGCGAGTCTGATTCGCACTTGGCCAATTTTTTTTAAGAGTACGTCGTGGAAAATTCTACTATCGTAATGTGGTGTCAGGGTAAGTGCTCACTGTCATCGAACGTGTTAACATGCTAGCTGAGGCACGCGAGTTGCATACTACTAACTTTCAAACTCGAGATATTTCTAATAGAAAAACCTGATAAAACTTTTTGCCCGACCCAGAAATCGAATTCGACACCTTATGCTCAGTGGCCACGCTTGCTACCATCGCGGCAGTCAGTGTGGTGATTTTAATTAAGTTTTATAAAAAAGTAGATCCCTAAAACATTTCCGTCACTTAAATTACCAGAGAATATCGCATAATTACTTTGCAGGACCTGTCTTTATCAGAGAAAAGATGAAGACAAAATGGCGTATTTAAACTTGACGTGTTGTCACATTTACGGAAAAGATTTACCATTTTTCATCAAGAAGTTATTATAAGACACGCAATCTGAACTTTGGTGCATTTTAGGTTAATAAAAAGTTGATTGATTTGATCAAATAATAAATATTATGTATTTAGCGCTAACTCGTAGCACTACTTTAGTGCTATGTTTGAGCACTATTTTTAGGAGATTATATTTAAGGTAGCGGAGATTTACTTTAGACAGCACTTTGGAGAATAAGTTAGGGAGAGCAATGACAAGGCGTGAAGTCGCAGTAATGAATGTGGAATGAATGTTCTTTATTAAAATAGAATTGTGTATATATAATAGTAGTGTTTACATAAGTTAAACAGTGGTCACTGTGTGAGAGAGCGCGGCCCTCCGCCCGCGTCTCATATAACTGTTGACATTATATTTAATTTATACTATTTATAATAATATTCCTTTGTGCATTGTATGAGCGATTGGTTATCAAAGTGAAGGGTGTGCTACGTATGCTACATGTATATATATATAAATATGATAATATATAATATTATATATCACAAGTCTTTGAGTAAAATGCAGTCTTCAGCAGTCAGTGAACCTAAATACAGGTTACTACGTAACCTAGCTAGGCCACCGGAGCCACTTATAATTGTTCCTCATATAATTGTAAATTCTATTATGTAACGGACTTTATTACAGTCCGTTACATAATAGAATTTATGAAAAATAAATATTGATTGATTGATTGAAACGAAAAAACGATGGTGGTCAAACGCGTAAAAAAAACATACCTCATATGTATAATGTTTGCGTTCTTCCAAATTGAAGGCTTTCAGGTACATGACCAGTATGCGGGACGGTGTTTATCAATTTTTACTCCCCTATTTTGAATATTCATGCCTCATGTAAAAATATGTAGATACTGAACTAGATATAATAATTCATTAATCATATAACTTTAATTTATTTTTGTTGCTAACATTAGTTTTAGGCATGTATTTACTAGAGAATATCAGATAATTACTACTAACTTCACGTTGACCGAATTAAATATATAAATAAAATAAATATACTTTGAGATTCAAATTGACGAGTAGATTGATGAGTAAGAAGAACATATTCTTTAGTGACCAAGACCCGAATATTTATTGAACGACAGTCCCAAAGCTATACAACTCGAAGATCAAAGGCTTTCAAAGTTCCAGAGTAGCTTGCTGGGGCGCTTTGCTGGATCTTGAGTCCCTTTGTTTCACAACGGAGATTTGTTAAGCTCTGTTGGTAGTTGGGGTACTGAACTAACCACATGCAATAATATTGACTACATTGTACTCCGTAGCCTATTACAGAGTGACCTTGGAGTTTTTCATGTAACAGAAAATTGTAAAAAGATAATGTGTTTTTAGTAGATAAGTGTTAAAAGTCTAATCCTTTAAAAACTTTACCAGTTTATGATTTTAAAATATCTGTGGGAAAACTTTGCTGTCAAGTAAAATTAGCAATGAGATGGAATAAACTTGGGTATTGAGGTTATTTCTTTAGCCTACAGTATTGTTTACCAACAGCTGAACTTAAGCATGACAGATAGCAGTTCTGGACGGGGTTAGCCCAAGCGCAGGAGATGAGTTATGCCATAAGTACTAGTTGGCAATCTCATGGGCACACAGCTAACATCGTTAATGCCGAGTTTTTGATGCTATTTTTTATCTGTAGACTACATTAAGTCCTTCCTGTTACACACAGTTGAGTGTTGGTAAATACACAAACAATTTATTATTATTCATTCATTTGTAAATTTTAGTAAACAGAAAGCTATTAGAGCAGAATTAAATAGTTTCTTACTACATTTAAATCGAATAATTTAAATCACTTTAAAGTAACATCACCTCCAAACCAAAACAGCCTCAATAAAACCAAAGCCCAATTTATTCCCTCTTAAACTTAATGTCCTGATGTGAGTACTTCCCTCCGAAAACCCTTAAAGACTTGATGTCGGACAACCCACAGGCAATCAACTGGAAGGGCTTAATTAGCCAATCACGTGGACTAAGGAAAACAATGTAACTGGGATTGGAGTCGAGCTCAATTGAATTGTTGAGATGAATGGAGTTAGGATAATAATGGTTAAGTCATTATAGGATTTTCGTAGTCTATTTGCATATGACCGTGTTTTTACCCGACCGCGCGAAGCAAAGGAGGGCAAGGTGTTTATCAGCATATGTATGTAATATGTGTGTGTTTGTTATTTTGTGGTCTTTTGTGCCAAACGTGGACGGTGGAACCTGGAGATATGACAATATTAAAATACAACATGGCGACAACTAGAGGCCATTATGTGAAAAGGAAAACATTATTCAAAATGTAATTTTGCCAACTCAGTTCAGCCAGTAAGGAATTGTTAGTTGACATACATGTAAACATATAGATTTTTAGTATTTTTATCGATTTCAAAAATGTCTGCGCCCATCCAAATGAATAGGTTTGGTTCCACGCACTCCTAGTAGGTACAGTCAGCTTCAAAGTCCATGAAAACATGCAGTTTTTCAAAATCGCTATGCACCATATTATACCAAAACTGCTGAACATGACAAGCGTCAGAATTGCCGAAACAAGTAGATATTTAATATTGTTCAGTGACTTTTGAAAAGCTTGATGTTTAGATATTTTTGGAAATTATAATGGTTAGCAATTTCTGACAATGTGGTGTTCAGTTAATTTTGAACTTTAATTATGGTCATTCAACTCTGACACTTGTCATGTTGAGCAGTTTTGGTATAATATGGTGTATAGCAATTTTGAAAAACTGCATGTGTTCATCGACTTTTGACGCTGACTGTACCTAGTTCTTATTTATATACGAAATTAGAATCCAATGAAATAGTATTTAACCATTGATATACTTTTTAGTATATAAATGTATTTAACATTATTTTTTGCTTTTTAATGCAATAGCGTTTTTGTTTGTTTTGAAGTCGGTTCACTATTTTTTATAGTTTTGGTTAAATAAGTACATGTTATTAAAGTTTGTTAACCCTCACTTCAAAAAGCTCATCGACTTCTGCGCTGTTAAAGGCTATTTCCCAAAACCAATCTTCTAAACTCATGTGAATTGTGTATGTTTGTTCAAAAATACAAAATTCATTGAACAATATAAAGCAAAAGTCAATTTTTAAAAATAGTTATAAAAGTATCAAATGGCTATGTTGGAAAACAAAGAGCTAACACGAACGAAGTTTGTGAGAACAGTCTGTCAATAGCACACACCTTTTTATTTTTGTCCGTTTGATATATTCAAATATCAAATGAAATTGGTCGAGCGCAAGTTGGTGTGTACGTAGGGATGTTACCTTCAAAAGGTGTCTGGATTTTAAGGAGAAGACCAGGGAGTATGGGATTCCTATTCCACTAAAACCACTCAAGTGATCACCATCAACACATAGAAAGGGCCCCGTTACCCCTAAAAAATTCAGAACGGAACTCCGTGCAGCGCCGTTTACGGCACATACTTTTTCCGTGGGAAAAATCAGCAAATGATTTTTCCCGCTCTAGGTGCAGCGTCAAACTCCTACTGACTATAAACCCTAACTAACTCTAACCTAGAGTTTAAAATAATAAAAATTTATTTTGGTTAGCTAACTCAATACTATCGTAATTGAAACTTATTAACTAAGTTGTGTGTTACTTTTGTTTCGATACCTTTCCCCATGAGTGTGAAACCCTAAAAATGCACGTTCAATATGAAATCCATCGCACACATATTCCCGACCTATCTGCGTAGGTATATCTAGATAAACGCCCGTAAAAAGTGCCTAAACTACAACCAGGAGAAACAGACCTTCCCTTGTCCCCTCAAACCTTGTAACGCTGAACCTAAAGGGACACAGAATGGTCCACGTCGAGCTCAAGGTATACTGGTCGTTTTTAGACGTGGACTCATACTGTCATCGTTCCCCAGTTTGGTTTTTAAAATGCAAATTGAATCCTGGTTTAGATCCACAGCATATGTGCCTAACAACATTTTTTTATCGAATCTTAATAAAGTTTTACAGCAAAACATATTTTTCTAAGTCATTCAGTACATTCGAATTCAAACGCATCATAGGATACGTGGTCTTATTAAACGTAATATCATCAGCGCCATTTTGTGTAAGTAAAAGCTACTAAAGCCATTCTTACTCACAAAGGTGGAAAACTTCTTCAATGAGAGCGCTTTGCATTCATAACACCCACGGCAGGATTAGATACAGCGTGGGTGCTTTTATCCGAACTAATACGTACCTTGTTGTGAGAACGTAACCTCAACGAGAGCCAACAATCATCCGACAATGGAATCATTACATTATTTCAATATAGGTTATGTTAATCAGACGTTCGAACTGTCACGTCGATTCAATTATATATCAAGGGTTAAAGACAAAGTGTTTACTTTTGTGAGATACTTTATAAGTATTCCACTGAAGAACATCTTCTCCAAGGAATTCGAATTCAATCGAGTTGACATTGAGCATCCGAACAATATTAAATAATAACAAGGAAATATAAGTGAAGATAGCTGGCATTCTTTTTTTGCTTATTGATAACGACTTTTTGTACTCAAATAAGAAATTGTTATGTTTTTTGACAACCAAAAAGTCTATTGACAAAATAAGACGCATTAGCAGCAGTCAATCAAAATTTCCCACACCCTAATAGATGGGACACACAAAAAACCGAAAAATTCAAAAGAAAAATCCTTTTAGTACCAGGAGCACATAAGCTAATCCGGTCTGTAGTGGTCGGTGCCGCTCCAACGGGTATCAACTAGAATATTTTACTCACCCCGGGTTTGGGGTGACACAAAATAAATTGGGGAATTTGGAGGCTCTTATTTATACACGTTAGCGTCGGTCTTGGGATGTTACGCCGGCTGGGTTGCTTTCGTCGTGAATGGAAGTAGAATGTATGGGTAGTTATTTTATTGGGTATCCATTTTTCTTGCGTATCAACTGGTAGTGATGAAGGTGGGATTGATTTAGGGGTCCTTTTTTGTTATACGAAAAAATGGGCTCGGGTCTAGCGAATGGCAACGATTTTTAGGACCTCGAATTAAGGTTTGGCACAAATAAAGTCACCGAAAAAGGGACCAAAGTGTAGTCCACTGGCTAAGTAAAATAAAACTAAGATTCTTGCTAAAACCTTTATTTCCGAATAGACGTGGAAACATAATAATAATCCAAAAATATAACTGACTTTGTATACTCTACCTCTTCTCGGCAACATTCAACTTTGAAAGTTATTCCTTGTTAGTGACATTTATACAAATTGCAAGTGAGATTCTGAGTAAACCGAATAATTCTGTGCCGCGTTTATCGTCTTGCTAGGTGGAGCTAGAACTTTCGCTTCAAACTCTTGTGTTAGTTCTTTCCTTTTTATTAAGATGCTGAAGTTTATTAGGTTTTTTTTTTATATTCCGACATGAAAAAGCATAAAAATATTTTGAATAAGGGGAATTAAAAATCCCACTGTGCTCTTAAAACGCAAATTATTTATAATAATAATGATTCAGTCTATAACGTTACCACTACTGAGATATCAATTTCAATTTCAATTTCAAAGATCTTTATTAACATAAATATTAACAACTAGCTGTGGCCCGCGACTTCGTCCGCGCGGAATAGTGACTCAGCAGCAGTTTTAATTTTTTAGGCTAATGATTTTGAAAACAAAACTCATACATATTTTTTTTAATTTGAATGTCGTATTTATTAATATCTAATCAAAAGTCTAAAAAATAAGTTTCAAGCTTCTTTCTTTAAAAATGACGCAATTTCCATACAAACTTTCATCCCCTATTTCAACCTCTTACAGCCTTTTTTTCGCATTAAAAAGTAGCCTATGTCCTTTCTCGTGCTCTAGACTATGTCCGTACCAAATTTCATTCAAATCGGTTCAGTAGTTTAGGCGTGATTGCGACACACAGACAGAGTTACTTTCGCATTTATAATATTAGTAAGGATAATACTACTGGGACTTAGGCCTCATCTTTATAAGAGGGAATGGTCCATAATCTACCACGCCGGCCCAAAGGGTTGATGGATGTCTCATGCCTTAATTTTTGGTCCTATTACATGTCTATCTGCATGAAATTTCCTTCAGCTATTTAAGAGTAAAAGTGATGATATAAATTACACAAATTGTATGTAGTCTGACTTAGTTTGAAATCCCGACCTGCTGCTCGCAAGTCGAGCCCATATCCAAGGAGCTACCATGGATTTAATTGATATATACATATATCTCTCACTCTCGTTCCTTGCCCAAAGAATAAGCATTGCCATACAACGAGGCAATTCTGCCAGTCTTCTGGGTACGTTACCGGACGACAGCTATGTGGAGAAGTACTTTGACGCCTAAGCTTGTTTTTTTTTTATATTTATGTACATAGTTAGAGGTTCAGCAGTGATTATTTTCAACCGACGACAAAAAAGGAGGAGGTTATCAATTCGACGCGTATATTTTTTTATGTATGATCACCGATTACTCGAAGACGGCTGAACCGATTTGGAAAATTATTTCTTTGTTTGAAAGGGTATACTTTGAAATTAGTCCCATTGTCACCAAGTCAGGATCTGATGATGGGATCCTGAAGAAATCGAGGGAACTCTTCAAATATTATAGGCACACCTATAGTAATTTGAGTATTTTTTATAGTAACTTGTGTAGTTGCATTCGAAAAGCACCATTTGTGAAGTGGATCTGATGATGAAGACCACAGATGGCCACTGGAACTACTCAATGTATAAGTAGGAATAATAAGTACCTATTTCATGTCTTCCGTTTCGATTACTTGAATGTGGTTATTAAGCACAATATGCTCGTCACAATGCATATGGTGAAATGAAGCTGATGGTGAAGTACCAGTAGAAGTCCTCAATAATTAACGGCCCAACATTGGGAAAAGCAATATTTTGTAAATGAATATAAATAGTTGACATTTAGGCTCTTGTAACTAGGTAAATTAAAAATCGATCAACTAAAAAGAGTGAAATAAAAACTTTTTACCAAAAAATTAAACCGACTCCCAAAAAACACTGCAAAGTAAAAAATAACTTTAATTTCGGAAGTCAGTGCCAAAAACGAAAATACAAATCTAAAGACACCGACTACCGAAATTAAAGTTATTTTTCACTTTGCAGTGTTTTTTGGGAGTCGGTTTAATTTTTTGGTAAAAAGTTTTTATTATATTTGAATGTGAGCACTTAATTAATAAAAATAAAAAATATTAAGTATATAATTACAATATATATCTCATATGTATAAGAATTTCGTACGTTTGTTATTGAACTCCTTCGAAACGGCTTGACTGATTTTTATGAAATTTTTCTATGTATTTGGCAGTTCTGAGAATAGGTTGTAGTTTTGGGTCATTACTAACAATTTATTAAGCAAAGCAACGTTTGCCGACTCAGCTAGTAATAATATACACATATATTGATATACACATATACACATATATATATACACATATATACACATATATTGACAGGCCCGTTGGTAAAGTGGTCAGTGACCCTGACTGCTATGCGCAAGGTCGTGGGTTCGATTCCCACCTAGGACAAATGTTTGTGTGATGAGCACGGTCATTTGTTCTTTGTCTGGGTGTAATTTATCTATAATTGTATGTATTTAGAAATATATATGTATGTTTATCAGTTGTCTAGTATCCATACCACAAGCTCTGCTTAGTTTGGGACTAGATGGCGTTGTGTAAAAAAGTTGTGGAATATTATTATTATTAATATATTGATATTATAATTTTCATCATGTAATGTGGGCATTTCGTTTGTATACATTTTTTCCCTTTACAATCAAAAATACATTACAAGTCAAATGGTGGTGGTGGTGGTCATTGGCCCTGACTGCTATGCTCAAGGTCGTGGGTTCGATTCCCACCCAGGACAAATATTTGTGTGATGTGCACGATCATTTGTTCTTTGTCTGGGTGTAATTTATCTATAATATGTATGTATTTAGAAATATATATGTATGTTTATCAGTTGTCTAGTACTCATAGCACAAGCTCTGCTTAGTTTGGGACTAGATGGCGTTGTGTGAAAGTTGTGGAATATTATTATATTATTATTATATATTAATATTATAATGTTACTAAAGATGTAGGGGCACAAAATTACCTACACCTTGATCCTAACTTACACATCACGTTGCCTCCACACCCGAAACTATCTAAATATATTATAACTATATAGTTTTTTTTTTTTGGTGGAAAATCATGAAACGACTCCTCCTGCTCTAAGAAGAGCGTCAGATTTCTATTGACAAAAAATCAATACTGTTCCTTCTGTTGCTCTAGCGCTCCGGGCCGCGGTATCTCGTTAGAACATTCCCGCTACCACGACAAACAATAGTCCTGTCGGGCTCCGTCAAACGTGCTGCTTTGAGCCTTGCCTCGCCAAACATAATCGCTAACTACATACTTAGATCGTTACTTAGACCTATTTAAATTAGTTATGTTAATACAAGCGCTAATTCCGTCGACGAACTGTTACGCAGTTCGATGGGTATAACTAAATGTAATATCTAGTTAGTATGTACATATCTAGTTCAAAGTGTAAAACTTTTATCTAGATACTAGCTGACCCGCCACGACTTCGTTCGCGTGGCGCTATCCTACCGATACCCTATCCATACCTTACTCTACCCCTACCCTACCCAAACCCTACACTACCCCAACCCTACCCTACCTAATGTATGGTTGTATGTATTTTGTAATGCCACATTATAGAAAAACAAAAACAAAAAATTATGTCCAAACATTAAAAAAAAATGTTAAGGGTGAACAACCCTTATCACTTAGGGGTATGAAAAATAGATAGTAGCTGATTCTCAGATCTACTGAATATGCATATAAAATTTGGTAAAAATCAGTAAAGCCGTTTCGGAGGAGTAAGGTAACTAACATTGTGACACGAGAATTTTATATATTAGATTTTACTGAAGTATATACAAGTACGATATTAAAAAAAAAAATTTATAGTATTATTTTATTTATGTATTTAATACACTACACATTCATTGACATTAGTTTATTTACCCTCGTCCGTGTGTCACTGCTGGGTGCCAACTGAAAACCAGTGCTGGGTGTCTTTCGCCCAGCAAATGCTGAGTTGGTAACCCTTTCGGTGTAGACATGCTCAGCGAAATTCTTAGTGTTATTTTTTATGTTTGTAATTTTCTGTTGTTGTGTGTGTTTATTACCGAATAAATGGTTTTCAATTTCAATAATATTACCTCGAGTTTTCAATCATCTTATCTAATTTAAGGACTCTGTATGACTTATGGTTGTGGACGCCAAATAGACAGTCGCTCTACGTAAAATACTAGCCACCAACATAGTTTGTAGATGGCTTAACAAATGATGGCCTTTCTCACTATTTTCCATACAATAGGGTATATCGCCGGGTTAATTCAAAAACCAACTAACTGACCAAATTATGATTTTGTGCTAGGGCGTTTTAAAAGTTTGTATCAAAAAATTGTATGTACTATTGTAGATTATGTTATTATAAGGAACAGCATCTGATTTGTAATTTAATCATGTATGCGTTTATTTTTAGCACTTGATAGAAAAGTAACAAGGTTTCACAGAATATTGCATTTTGTGCCCCAAACCCCCTTATTTAATTGCTTTAACCTCCCTACAAAATAAAGGCTTTATTTATTAAATTAAGCACTACTGTCGAGTCTCTGAAACTTACTAGTTAATAATTCAATAATATACATCGAACAATAATGTATTGTTCATAATAATCCTGCTAGTTTCGAGAAAAATGCAAAAAAATAAAATTTTAGTCGCTTTTACTTTCCGATATTTGTTGAAATTTTATACTTATCTATGCGGTGTTCCTTAGCAAAGCGTCATCATGAAAACTATCTAAGGGTTAGAGGTGGTTAATAAATTGGAAATAATTTAATAAAACACACCTAAGTTGAAAAATAAATTTATTCGAGAAAAATGAACACAAAGGCATCAGAAGATACATCAGATACAGTACAATCCAGTACACGGACTAGTTTAGCACTATCAGTCGCTAAATTTTCAAACCAAGCATGGTATTCTTCAGGGATTACTCCTTTTTTGCACAATTTTAGCAAGTCAGATTTTTTGCATTTGTAATGGGCGGTGGTGCATTGTACAGCTGATTTAATTTGGTTGGAAGGCTTGCTTTAGTAGGATCCTCGATGGCATTTGTAGTTGCAGCTGCTGAATTTGCTACGGCTTTTTTTGTCTGCTTCCGAAGCGATGAGCATGAATGTCGGAACAAGCAGTAGGAGTAGCTTCTACGTTTGTTTCCTGAATTTCAAGATCGAGATCCAAGAAATTTGTGCTCGATTATATTTAAATTGTCAATTTTTTGAACCGCCCATAATAAGAGTGAAGCCACATACTAATTTCTATTTTGGCCTCCGCATGTGTCAGAAAAAAAAGCTACCTTATTGACGTTTTACGACGTGAGCGTGTACTTAATAGTAAGCTCCTGGCATACCTAGAAGCCAACGACATCCTCAGTGACTGACAATACGGCTTTCGGAAAAACCGGTCAACTGGGAACCTTCTAGCATATGCCATTCATACCTGGAGTGAGGCCATTGAGAAGCACGAGGAAACACGTGCTGTTTCCTTTGACATCTCCAAGGCCTTTGACAGGATCTGGCACGATAGCCTTATTGCTAAGCTTCCTTCCTTCGGTTTACCCACACAACTTTGCGTTTGGATTGAAGACTTCCTGAGAGATCGGTCCATTCGAGTGGTCATTGATGGCTGCTCGTCTGGCCAATTGGCAATTAAGGCCGGGGTTCCTCAGGGGTCTGTTCTCTCAGCAACTTTGTTTTTGCTGAACATTAACGATCTGCTGATTCTCGGTACCTTTGGGTATGCAGACGACAGCACAGTTTCTGAGAGATATGTGTCCAGCGCGCTAGCTTGTGGGTCACAGATGCAGTCTCTCTGTGAGGACATGGTTGGGCGCTGGAACTTGTCCTTGAAGGCTGTCTCCGAATCGAGTGATGCCAACTTGGTCAAGTTTAATGCAGCTAAGACCCAGGCGAGTCAATTCGAACCGGCTCCTACTTTCTAGGGTGTAACCGTGCCGATAACCGACCGTATCGAGCTTCTGGCCCTCAATTTTGGCCCGTTTATCGAGGCTAAGGCTCAATTAGCATCAAAAAAGTTGGGAATCCTAGCAAAGTTGAGACGGTACTTCACACCCAAACAGTTGCTCAATCTCTATCAAGCCCAGGTTCGGTCGTGTATGGAGTACTGCTCTCATCTTTGGCATGGATCTGCTAAATACCAACTGGACGCGCTTGAATCAATCGAGAAGCGGGCCAAGAGACTCATTGGCAACGATGCACTGGTCGAGTCAAAGCTCCAGAGCCTTGAACATCGACGACGAGTTGCAAGTCTATCGGTTTTCTATCGGTTACATTTCGGGGAGTGTGCGATGTAATTACACAATCTAATTCCACCAAGCCCGTTCCATCATCGGACTACGAGACAAACGGCGAAGCGCCATCGTTACATGGTGGACATCCCACCCATACGCACAAAACGTTTTGGGAATACCTTCATTATGCGTACGGCTAAGGAGTGGAATTCCCTGCCGGAGTCTGTGTTTCCCGATAGCTATAACCTAGGAGTCTTTAAGTCAAGAGTGAATAGGTTACTTTTAGGTAAGCGTGCTCCATCTTCGACCACATCATCACTTACCATCAGGTGAGATGGTGGTCAAACGCGAACCTATTTTTAATTAAAAAAAACATATTAAGACAAATAAATATAAAGAACAGATCCAATTTCCGCGCTTCCTTTTTTACTTACCCTGAATTTGAAAGTCTGGAAGAAAGAAGGAATTTTTTCGCCGCCACAAAATGAATTGAATGTCGTTTGCGCGAGAGCAACGACGACAATGACGCATGCGCGGTTAGAAACTACAGAATTTAAACCAACTACCCGCGGTTAATTAGTTTTACTTCTCAATATTTTGTTGGGATCATGATCAAAATTATAGAAGTAAAACCTACTAAACCTATTTATTGACAATTACTTCTTGATTTTGTGTCAAGTAATAATAAATAAATCAGCGGGTAATAGCTATTATCTTTTAGATACTGCTATTATCATTGAATTTTAACGCTATTTCCTGTTGTTTAAAAGTACTAAACCATATAATTGGATGTGATCGTTTTTCTTTCCCAAAATTCAGTATATTTTGGAGGTATATTTTATTTTGATAACTGATTAAATTTAAGTATCTTGTTTGACTTCGATACAAAACATAATTTTTCCGATTAACAAGGAATATTTGTTTTGCATACAAATGGTATGGTTAGATAGTTGGTTTCACCATTCAGTATCTCCGAAATAAAGCATCGCATGGCTTAGTATGTTTTACCAGTAGAAAGAGAGAAAAAAATTGAATCGTTGGGTATATTTAACTCAATATCCCAAAATCACCGAGTTAGTTGGTTTTTGAATTAACCCGGCGATATTTTGTGTAAAAAATTACTTCATTTAGTCCGTTAGTTACATAAAAAAAACACATTTTAAATTTTTATTTTTGTCTTTGCAAAGATTAAAAGCTTCAGTCAGTTGGGGGCTAGGACGACTTTGTTGGTAAAATTTCAAACACGGCATGACGTCACGTGTAATTTCAACAAAACAAAACAAAAGAAAAATACAGTACAATACTTTTGGTAATCTTTTTGACTAACTTAATAGAATATTTCAGAAGAATAGTTACCCTATTCTGTTATCCGCTAATGGATGCTAGTAGTTTTGGAATTCTAGTTTGATGGATTTTATATGTATATAAATTATATATCTATACTAATATTATAAAGCGGAAAAGTTTGTTAGTTTGGTTGTTTGTTTGTTTGCTTGAACGCGCTAATCTTCGAAAGTACTGGGTGGATTTGGATGAAATTTGGTATGGAAGTAGCTTGAAGCTTGAGGAAGGTTATAGGCTACTTTTTACCCGACTGCAAAAAAGGAGAGTTATGTTTTTACCGTGATAGAATCCACGGGAGCGAAGCCCCGCGTGAGTACTAGTATACGATAAAACACTGGTCAGTTCCCAAAACAACCAACTTTTTCTGGCAGCTAATCATCAATATTATCACAATCACCTATTCTGTTCCTCATAAAAAAAAACCTCGTAGACTTGGCATATTACCGCCATGGTACAGCAGGGCTAACAAGGGTTTATTCCTGCTGTGTTCTCTCATATTTCCTCCTGTTAATCCATATTTATACGGCTGACCCTGCCTCAAACGGCTGCTTCGTGCCGATAAGACCTCAGCCTTTTTATATGAACACCGTTAATATATTTTGCGAGCAACGTGATCGAGTGCTGTCGGTTTTATTGGTATGAAACGTTTACTTCATAGTTTGGGATTTGCGTTTCGTTTTCTGAGTTGGAGTGATCGTGCGAAAATTTATGGTGTTTTTGTATTCTGTATCTTTTATGTGTTTGGGTAAAGGTTGGTCAAGTATCTAGAGAACGTTCGATTAGTAGTCAGATATACGAGCATATTAAAAGGTAGATATTTTTCATAACATCTTCATTGTTTTAGCTCAGAGACATCAACTTCTGGGCAAGACATCGCAAACTGCATCTACGGTAATCATCAAACGAACTGAAGTGTCAGATATTTACTGACTAAAAGCCCACCCCGTTCCTTCAGTTACTCTAGCGATCCGGGGCCACGGTTTCATGTCAGATATTCCCGCAACCCTACAGGCGTTGGCCCTATCTGGGTCGCCAATGGTGTTTACTGTTCTTCGAGGCACGTGTGGAGCACGATGCGGTGCTGACCCGGGCTTGTCCTTACCGGACGGTGAGCTACCCCTCCGCTGTCACACCACTAATCCGGGGCCCGAATGTCGAGCCTTCTATGAGAGAGCTTGTATACAAATAATGCCAGCTCTAACGTACAAAACAAACCACAAACTCTTCAACACTCGCAAAACCTATAGTGTAGGTTCTTGCCATCGATCAATTACGAAACTTTTTAGGACATACGCAATTGACATTACGCTTATTTATTTTAAAAAATAATGAACACACAGACAAACAGAATAAATAGATATAATAGTATTATCTAAACTTTTTTATTAATTTTGTACTCCTTTCAGCAAACCCTTTCATTCGATATCGATACCGAGGCAGTGTACAAAAAATAACAAGACCGCCATCTTAGGCCGGCCGCCATATTGGATTTAAATGATGAAACTTAGATAACCATGCAATGTCATTCGAACTAAACGTGTATGCCGAATTTTATTTTATCTTTTACCATACGCAAAATACGCGTTTGGTCGTGGAGTTGCGGATACCTGTCCGATATAGAAGGTGTATCTATTCATACACGAAATATTTTAAGAGACATATCTATAGCTGGTAAAGAAACTATAAACACGAACAAAAAAAAATCCAAATGTTTTTTATTTTACGTAATTATTATAATTTTTATATGATAAAAGAGTAAAACTCTCTTTAATCATCATAAAAGCCGTGCACCGTGTTAAATACCGCCGCCGCCCGCGTAAACTGGCGTATTGGATGTCAAAAAATAAAAAGGAACCAGTATTTATTACGTGTGTCAAGAAAAAAAAAATTTAATTTTTCAAATAATATACCTAGGTATTTTTTTTGTTGCTATGGTTTCTTTACCAGCTATAGGTATATCCCTTAAAATATTTCGTGTATGAATATACAACGTGTAACGGAAACCCCATATCTATCCAAAAAGACTGAAGACAACATCTGGTATGGAGTCTCTATGCAAAGTTTCAGCTCAAAATAAGTGACTCACAGAATTGACCCCAAATTGTTGATTTCGTATGTTTCTTGAACACCAATAATAACAGACGTGTCACATCACTATGAGGGTCATCACTTTCCACGTCACTTGCCAATAAAACGATGTTTCTCTTCGTTCTTCTTAATTTGAAAAATTCGGTCTCTGGTATCAATGTATTGAAATTTCTAATAAGTTCCACACATGTACACATAGGATTAGAAAACCCTTGCCATATCGTTTATTATCATCCCAGGAAGCCGCGCATTTGGAATGTATATAACCTTTAAATTACACGTTGTATACATACATACATACATCTTAATCGTTTTAGGTCAACTGCTTTGAAATTCATTTGAAAGATGTGACATAGATCCGGACATAGCTACGAACGAACGAACTGGGCAAGTTCAATCATCATTTGCTCAGACTTTTCCTAACAATGTTGGGCTCGACTTCCGGTCTAACTGCATACATACTTGTATGCGCCATTCGCATTATTTTATCTGTACATATTGATAGAAGCATTTTATCATGACAACACTATATTACACCTCACTCAATCACTCACTCTAACCCGCTCTTTCCTACTTCCCTCCTTCCTGTTCGTTCATTGCGAACACTGCCCTTATCCGTCTCTCGCAAACCACGCTCGCTCCTTGACGCTACGTTAGTCGTGCGTTCGCGCTCCCCGCTAAACTCTAAAAAGTGACAGTGTAGTGCACCCTCAATCTCTATCTCCTCTCGTGAACTTGGAGGATATAACGGCTGAACCGGCGGTACCCAGCGCCTACCTAATCGACTCATAACCTCACCATTCCCGTAAGTACCCTACCTTCCAATACTAGCGTTTTACGTGGAGGGATCTCCACCAACCAGTAGATTCAGTCAGATTTTCTGGCTTCTGACCCGTAACGATTCATAAAGATGTACAAATAACAGCTGGGACCAAATGCTTAACATGATATTTAAGAAGGTCGGCCATTCACAAATCGACCACGGCAAGAGTTGTTTAACCTTGAAGGTCTGTGTGGTTGTGATTATTTAGCTATGAGCTCAAAAAAACTTTACAAAGATGATGCTCACCAAAATTATGAGCTTGCGGAAAGCACCTATACAAAATTGAAATCACGTACAGAGATTCAATTTGCAGCTAGCACAAAGACAATATACAAGCAGGTTGCTCTCTTTGCTGCACCGTGTTCTCCTGCTAATGAACTAGGTCAACATCAACACGCCTCAATAGACGGAACGTAAACGCTTCTTTTTCCACACCCCCTCGACTTACAAACTTGAACTAAACCTACCAACACATCTCGACGGCTAATTAGTGTTTCCACAAGCGGTTGTCCCAGTTATCGTCACAAAATAGATGAGCAAGAAACTAGATGCTTGAAAAACAATACTTTTTACCGGTTTACTTTGAAATTAGGTTAGTGAGATAAGTATATAAAATACTAACTTCTACCCGCGACTTCGTTCGCGTGGGATCCTGGGGGAATTCCGGGATAAAAGTAGCCTACGGGTTATTATTTCCAGGATGTAAATTTACGTATAGTGTGGCTCACCTCAAACACTTTCTGCGTGATATCAATCACCGCGAAATAAACGTACCTTATCTTATCTTACTAATAGTATGGATGTTTGTTACTCTTTCACGCAAAAACTATTGAACGAATCTGATTGAAATGTGGTGAGTTGATAGTTGAAATCCTGGAATAACACATAGGCTACTTTTTATCCCGGAATTCCCACGGGATCGGGATTTATCCCACGTGCACGAAGTTGCGGGCAGGAGCTAGTGTGGTTATACGTAATTGTGGTTCCAAGCGTCATGATCCCATTTTACTTTTTATACAGCAAGGAGTGCATTCTTTCGAGAATTGCGTCTTTTTAGGGTTCCGTAGCCGAATGGCAAAAAACGGAACCATTATAGTTTCGTCATGTCTGTCTGTCTGTCTGTCCGTCCGTCAATATGTCACAGCCATGTTATGCCGAAACTATTAGAACTAAACACAAGAAACCTGGTAGATATATGTATTCTGTGAACCACTTTCCGATTTTAAGAATAATATAAAAAAATATTTAAAATTAAGGTTGTCTTCATACATGGAACTGGAACAGATTTTTTTTTTCATGAAAACTATGCGTGTGTGGTATCTATAAAAAGGTCTTTAAAATGACATTGAGGTTTCTAAAACCACTTTTTCATAAAGTTAATCTTTTAAAAGATGTGTCGCCCCCCCTCTAACTTCTATAATAATAAAGGGAAAAATCTAAAACAAATATATACTGTAGATCTTAATGTAAAGTTTCAACCAAAATTAGTTTGAACGATATCGAGTCAGCAGTTTTTGAGATATATCACATTTTTTAAATTCGCAAATAATAACTTTGTAATTCATACAAATACTATGACAAACAAAGTTATTTGACGTAGTTACTACGGAACCCTTCATGGGCGAGTCTGGCTCGTCTTTGGCCAATTTTTGTAGATATAGATTTTAAAAATGGAAATTCATTTTTGACATTGTATTGATTTTTTATATACTAAAAATAAAGTTCCTGAAATAATAATCCATTCAGTTAAGTCGATATGAAGATTAGATCCATTGAATCAGGTTATGATGCTGAGCGAAGAAAAATGCAATACAAGTCAAGGCACACCACCTCCATAGAGACTGTTGGAAGAATCATATTCCAAGCGATTTATACTGTAGAAAACCGTAAAAAAGTTATTTAAAAAATCTAAAAAACCCGATTGCTCAACTGAAATGCAAGAAACAAGCACATTTTTATTTTAAAAAGTGACAAGCAGGCGGGACCCAATTGAACGTATTTCCCAATTTGACGGGTCCGCCTGCTTGTCACTTTTTAAAATAAAAATGTGCTTGTTTCTTGCATTTCAGTTGAGCAGTCGGGTTTTTTAGTATTTTAAATAACTTTTTTTTCAACTTTTCAGTTAAAATATGAATTAACATTTTTTTAATTTTTCCGGTCATGTCACATTGGCACCCCACCGGATTAAGAAAGTATATAAAAAAAAATTTACAAAATATAGAACCGACTTCTATATCAAAATACTACAAAGCCAAAAATAAATTTAATTTCGAAAGGCGGTGTGAAAAAAAAGAAAATCTAAAACCAATAACACCGACAGACGGCTCCATTTTTGTTAAAAAAAAATTTCAGGCTTTTTAGTGGGTCGGTTTGTAATTTATCTAGTTACAAAAGCCATAATTTCAACAACTTATGACCTTTTACAAAATATTGCTTTTCCCGATGCATAGCCGTTAATTTTTGAGGAGTTCTCCTGGTACTTGACCATCAGCTCTACATCACCATACTCGTATGTATTGCGACGAGCATAAAGTGTTTAACATCCGTACTCAAGTAATCGAATCGCAATCCACGAAACATTTATTATTGAGCAGTTTCAGTGGCCATCTGTGGTCTTCATCATCAGTTCAACTTCCCCAAATGGTACTTTTCGAAAGCAACTGCTCAAGGTACTATAAGAAATACCCAAAACGTTATAGGTGTGCCTATAATATTTGAAGAGTTCCCTCGATTTCTCCAGGATCCCATGATCAGATCCTGATTTCGTAACAATGGGACCAACTAGAAAGTATGCCCTTTCAAACGCAAAAAGAATTTTTCAAATCGGTCCAGCCGTCACCGAGTAACGAGATAACATACATAAAAAAAAAGTTCAAGACGAATTGAGAACCTCCTTTTTTGAAGTCGGTTAAAAAGAGCTCTAAGTCCATATTTTTAAACTTTCTCTTTGTATTATTTTTGCTAGTATTACACTAATGATAAATATGATATACCTTTTTGAAATCCTTGCGATAAGCCCTTTAATTTGATACCCATATTGTGGTATTCGAAACAAAACATTTTTTTTCACTATGTATTATGGCTTCGCACAGCTGCCATGTTTAATTTTTTCAAATGTCACCTATCTAAGAACACTTGGGCTGCTAAGACGAATCTAACTATACCTCAATTATGTTAATCCGTTCAGCGGTTCTGGAGATATGAGGTAATAAAGAATATTACAAACATACATACATACATACAAGATACGAGCGAAAAACATAACCCTTCCTTTGCAGTCGGGTAAAAATTGACGTCTCATCTAATGTGCTCTTGATTCTCAGCAGTGTAGAAAAATAATGAATTTATTTATATAAATTTTTGAATTTGTTTATATATATAAACTCACGACTGAACATAAATAAATTCATTATTTTTCTAACAAAATAAGCCATTATTGAGCGGCGGATTATTATAAAATTAAGTACAATATTATTGTTGGCGGTCAGTAATATAATTTCAATTTGGAACTTTTATATTAATGATAAAATTATATAATTTGCAAATTGATTATAAGTGTGGGACTTATTTTACCCATAAATGTAAGCTGAATGAGGACAGTGGTTACAAGTTGACTACTTTGAGAAAAAACGCCGAAACACACTGGTTAAAATCTCTTGAATTCCACACAATCCTTGTTCCATGCATGTTTATGTCTATGGTGCTCTTTAGAGGTCAAAAGCACACTGATTTGAGCAGGCCCGTACAAACAGTGCAAGCATTTGTTAGTTACTTATCGCGGAGCTCAACTTAGAATACTAAGGAGCTCAAACAATTTGACGAACAATACTTAAGACTACCCCGAATCATACTGTTAAAATCAATTTTGAAATCCATAAAACCCGTACTGATTAAATCACATGAGAACCATGCAGGTTAATTTATTTATTTATTCATTTTTACTTTATGTACAATTGTGTTACATGAGCGAACTTAATGCAGCAAGGCATCCGCAAAAAACTATCCAATTACTGGGGTATAGAGCGGAGTAAAGACATAAATTATAGAGGAATTTAAGTGGCTGAATCACAAGTTTTCCAATATGATTTATGTATTTTCGGAGAAGTGGAGTAAATGACGAGGTGGGAACTAGCCAGGTATTTTTGCTGTAAAACATGCAATCTTTTCAAAATATGGCTTTATAATGATTAGACGAAGAGAGACGTTAGGCGTTTAGACGTTTTTATGTATAAAAGTAGAATAAAAAACCGGAAAAATGCGAGTATAACTGAAGATGAAGGGTTCCGTAGCAGCAAGCAAAGATAAGCGAAAAATAGCTTTGTTTTTCATAATGTTTCTATGAATGATACAATTATATTTGTCGTTTTTGAAAATGTGCTACATCTCAAAAACTGCTGACTATATCTCGTTCAAACTAATTTTCGTTGAAAGTTTTTATTAAGATCTACACGATATATTTATTTAAAGATTTTTAGTCTTTTATTTTAAAAATTAGAGGGGAGGGACACTTTTTACCACTTTGGAAGTGTCTATTCTATCATATTCAATTGAACGACTTAGGGAAAACTGGTTTAAGAAACCTCAATGTCATTTTAAAGGCCTATCCATAAACATCCCACATGTACAGGTTTCATGTTGTTTTATTATCATAAATTTCAGTTCAATGTATGGAGAGCCCCCTTGATTTTCAGTATTTTTATTGTTTATATATTAAATTCGTAAAGCGGCTTACAGAATACATGTATCCAACCAAGTTTAAACTATGTAGGCCTTATAGTTTCGGAATAAAGCGGCTGTGACATACGGACGGACATGACGAATCTATAAGTGTTCCGATTTTTGCCATTCGGCTAGCGTACCCTAAAAACGACTCTAGATGACTCAAACATTACTAACATAATAAATTACAACAATTTATAAAATCATTTAAACTGATCTTTTACGGGGATTTCAAAAATGCGTGGTCATATTTAAGACTGATGTTCTTCATTTAACATACAGTAAAGAGAAATACGATAACAAGGCTTCAAAAACCAACTGAAAGTTACTAATACATCACTTTTTAAGCAACCTCATTCGTTATACATACGATACACGTTTAACATTTCTGTCGTAGAATTGGCCATTTCATCATGTGGCCCTTTTTTGTTAAGGTTACCCCCCACCTTTAAAAGAGGTCTGAACTTTTGCACGCGATATTTTGGGAGACAGGGATAGATTCGGTTCTAATTCGTTTCGTGCTGTGGGTAGAGCAGTTCTGCTTACTTCTACTTACTAAAAACCCAACTTTTTTTGAAAAAAAAAATTATTCTCCCGCTATGAGTGGAACGGAAGCAGGGTGGGATTCAGTCAGTAGAAGTCTGACATTCGACTTCTACTGACTAATTGCCATCCTGCTTCTTCAATTACTCTTGCGTTGCAGAGTAAGTTGACAGTCAAAAGGCCGTAGAGTATCCTAGGAGATCGAAATATAGGAGATCCAGTTCTGGTGACAGTTTTAGATGACGGCGGGGCGATAAGATTGTCCTGACAGATCTGATGGTGCCCAATACATTTGTACCTGACAAATTACTACTTCTTGGGGCTTCACTTGGTTGATTACTATTTGAGCCTACAGAGGCGAACCAACATCATAAGAGGCGAACCAGCATCATAAGTCATAAGTCATTTATTTCGGAACAATATAAGTACATTGTGTAGAAATTGTGTAAAATAAAATAGTAAGTACCATTAAATATATAAAACGAAAAAAATATATGTCAAAGATAATAAAAATAAAAAATTCAAAACGATAAAAATCCACATTCAATTTAAAATAATTAATAATACAATAAAACAAATAGTCAACTGAAATTAAAAAAGAAAATCAAATTAGTAAAGATTGATCAGTGATTTATGACATTTATTTTTATAAGAATATTGCAATAAAGTCATCAGTCGAGGGTACAGAACTCGCGTCTTCGGATTTCATGTAAGGATCTTATAAACCCTGCAGACAAAGACTGAAGCCCTACGCAGAGGATCGCCATTTTCGAGGTTAGGTTTCTGAAGACCTTTCTCTTAAATGGCCGAAATTGCTACAAAATACAAACAACTTTTAAAATGTATGTAATTGACTAGATAAATGATTAAAATAATGAAATAATAGCTAAACTCATGAACAAATAAAATTTAAACTTTATGCTAATAATTGAATTTACAAAAAATTGAACGTACAAACTCGAAATAGATTTAAAAGTTAAACGTATTTAGGTCGCTCGTGAATTAATACTTTCATAACTCCAAACTTAAATTTTAATTCGCTTAATACTTCATATGTGTAATCCTCTGTTTCACTAATGATGTATGGACGTAATCTAATCAAAAGGTTATTATAGAGATCATGACAGTGTGACGCAATTAGTTTGGATCTCTGTGTGTATGTATCTTAATTATGTTAGATTATAAATGTTCACTAAATACCTATCTGATATTAATATGGATTTAGTTTTGAGCTGCCGTAATCAGCATTGTTACCGAAAGGATTCACCTAGTATTATTAGTTGCTGTTTCCTGACTATTTTGGTAACAATGTTTCGTAATGCAGCGAAATACCAGTTTCGTTTTCTATTCAACTTAAAAATCAAATGTGGAAAATAGGGACTAAAAAAATAAACTTAAATTAAAAAGTAAGGAACGCGGATGTGCCAGTTTCTTTTCTAACTTAATTATACCTTCTTATACTATAAGCTTCCTTAAACAAATAGAACAAATACTCATAACTTCGGTTTTGATACGACTATTGATGGTCAAAAGCATCTCCTAACCTTTTCAAATCCACCAGTGCTATACTATTCGCAGCATGCTCCCGTATTCTTCATTGAGTCATTCACATCTATAATCTTTAACCATCGTCGTGATAGCTTATGTAAAGTGTACCATCAATTCATCCAATGAATTCAAATCTACGGAACAGACCTGCAGTACACATTCGAGAGGTCTATCAAAGCTTCTGGCTACATCGTCCATACTTTCCTCGATAAAATGTGAACTAGTAATATAGCTCAATTTCTAAGTACGTTAATTTACTTACTATAAAGATATTTCAAGATACCCTCAGGACACACAACCTATTCTGAGAAACAGCAACTTACTAAGGCACAATAACTATAAATTGCGCGCGTCGTGGCCGGGAGACGATAGTTACCGGCACCTGCGACATTGGACACCGGAGACATACGTTTACTGCTTTCTGTATCGAACAACACTGTTGCTAAGTCTAAGGCAGGTTGAAAATTATCTGAAGATGTTTTAGTGACTCTTAGAATATGTATACTGAGTTATGGGTAAAACACTAACAGCCTCTCAGGACTATGTTAGTAACATCATAAACAATAAAGTGTTGTTCTATGACTTTTAATAATTCATCATATTTAAAGGTGAATACCAAGTTTCGGCTCGAATCATGTAGCGTCCGACACACTTTCTAAATTAATGATAATTCATTATATAAAACTGTAAGAATTATACAGTGTAAATAAAATCTGTAGAAGTACACAGTTTAAAAGTCATTTTAAATAGTTATTCAATTTATGAACACGTTTTCTATCTACAATTTAAATTAGTAATGTTGCCAACACCAAAATAAAATTGTATCGATACGAAATTGCACTTGAAAATCGATTACATTAATATAATTATGAACCTAAGTGTAAGTGAATTTATTAGTTACTAAAGTCATAACTTGTAATTCTTATAACAATTAATAATTTTTAGTTATATTTTTTAATATCTTATAATAATTTAAAGTAATTCAATTAAATTATCGATACAGTTTAGAATAGTTATTTAGTGCTGGTAACACTTAGTCTTGTAGTTGTCACTGATAATTGTCGAACAGTTTTACTTTTCCCGCGTTTTATGACGAGCGACGAAGTGTCTTATATATTTTTTGAGTTTTGTGTTGTTTATTGCTTTGTTACCGGACTCCGATTTCTGTATTACTAACGACTACCTTGTCTGTTGAAAACGAATTCAATAGTCATTATTCAATAATTTTATAGTTTATTTCATGTTATCGTTAAAATTAGAAGTATAAAGTGGTCAACTTCAAAGAACTTTAACTTTTTTTGGTATACTTCTTATAGAAAACCAACTATACAGTCAAATTATATAATTATTTTCCTTTTTTATGATATATAGTTCATCTTTGTCGGTTCTAGCCGAGTCTTGAAGGAAGCCTTGGCATTAGTGTTGCCCAAACGAGAGTCTCGCAAGAGTCTTGCAATTAACGATTATCCTATTGCTATTTATTAAACGGTAGTTGAGATCTCAGAACAATGTAACAGACTCTGTTACATTGTTCTGAGATCTAGATTATATAGATTAGATCGATATAGATTATATAGGATAATCGCTAATTGCAAGACTCTTGCGAGACTCTCGTTTGGGCAACACTACTTGGCATTCTCCTTTCATCGCTCTAAATATTACACAGTCTGCGAAGGAAAAGAAAGCGCTAGTAATGTACGAGTAGGTAAACGAATAGTTCAAAAGGCCGCGGAGGGGATCTTAAAGGTTTATTTTTGGTTATTGTAATAAGTTTTATAACAAGTCATAGAGCAAAAGTTTTTGTTTATGATGCAGTCCTCTAAGGTTGTTAGTGTTCTACCAATGACCCAGTATACTTAACTTACGTCATCTTCATATAAATGAAACCACTTTTATGAAGATGGGTACGTGGGCGTAACGATAAACTTGTACGTATTAAGATAGTAAGTCTTTATTCTCTAAACAATTAATTACATGGTTGATATAGATAGAAATAGGGTGATTACTTATAGAGATGACAACTAGTGTTGTAGAAGACATATTGGCACTCTTAATTTAGTATAAGTGCAAAAAAATATATGTAATTATGATTTTTCTAGATAATTTATCCGAGAACTATTTAAGAGAGTATATACTAATCAAGATAAAAAGGCGCTCGTAGCTAAATAATAACAGTCATCGATTGCCATGGTTAGGCCACGTTTGTTGAGGTCTGTCCGTGGATGTGTTACAATATTACTACATACCGACATTCACCCATGCCTCAGAAAGCGCTTTAAGTAGTTGTTACTGAATGTTGTTTGTACATCTTTGACAGAAGTTACGAGTTGTCAGTAGCTACTATGTAGCTACTAGGTAGGGATCACATAGGTAGGAGCTTAATTTTTTTTTATATATTTATTTAAGAAATTTTTATACACTAAGTATATAATATAAGTAGGGTTGCCATCACCAAATTTGCCAGCCCCAGACAAAGCTTATAAACCCCGGATATTTGGGTAAAATCACAGTTTTTCCCCGGACACCGTAGAAAAATACATTTTAGAACTTGAAACTAAAAACAACGATGTTTAATTATGGTTTTTATTTACTGATAAAGTGATAACATTGTAGAGCTTTAGAACTTTTGAAATAATAGTCTCTTCCTTTTCATTTAATCAACGTAATATAAACAATGAGATGAAATACCATAGGAAAATAATAATAGAGATCGTGCTTTTTGGTACTCGTAAAACCAATTTGTGTCAGGGTTTTACCCGAACGCTTATTGGTTAAAATCCCCCCGGATGCCCCCGGACGCTCTCCAAACTAAGACAAATCCGGGAAAACCCGGATGGATGGCAACCCTAAGTATAAGACCCCTAATAATGCAAAAGAATGTAGCAATATGCATGTCTTTAAAACTGAATTGTTCCAATTGCTTGTGGAAAATTTTTATTACTCTGTTGCTGAATTTTTATCGACCAGAATTTTTTAAATGTTTTATATCCACTTGACTGTAATTGTATTGTTGTGCACTGTTTGTATTTATTATGTATGTGTAAGATTAGTAGTAATAATGTGACATTTTCAATATAATTCAAATGAATATATTCGAATATTATAATTGTACTCTTATTATCACGCATTAATTTGTATGCCCAAATGGCTGATCATGGAATGAACAATATGAATAATAATAATTATGTAATGAACCTGTATGCAACCCATGTAACACAAATAAACGATTTGATTTGATTTACCACTTCCATCGTAACCTAATTGACCTAACAGTACACATTCAAATTAAGAATTACAATTTAAAAACATAAATGAAGCTTTTTCCGTCTTGACAAGACACCAGTCTTCCAAAGGAATATCGAATATACCCATTCGCAGCTACTTATTTGTGGAAGTGAGCTAGGTAGTCGCTTCATGTTAAATAGTAGTACTCAGATCTATTCAGCAAGACTGGCAGCCAAACCTTATCTAGTATGGAAAAATAGCCTTTTCCCAACATCGACGACGAGTCGCAAGTCTATCGGTTTTCTATCGGTTACATTTCGGGGAGTGTGCGATGGAATTACACAATCTAATTCCGCCAAGTCCGTTCCATCATCGGACTACAAGACAAACGGCGATGCGCTATCGTTACTCGGTGGACATCCCACCCATACGCATAAAACCTTTTGGGAATACTTTCATTGTGCGTACGGCTAAGGAGTGGAATTCCCTGCCGGAGTCTGTGTCTCCCGATAGCTATAACCCAGGGGTCTTTAAGTCAAGAGTGAATAGGTTAGTTTTACCTAAAAGTTCTTATCTAAGCATGCTCCATCTTCGACCACATCATAACTTACCATCAGGTGAGATAGTGGTCAAACGCGAATCTATTATCCATAAAAAAAATGTCGCAGATGATGATCCTAACCAAGATCTATACAGTCTATTCCGTTCACAATCCACAAACTTTGCAAAACAAAGTTCGTCCAGAAAATTCCATTGCGTTCGTATCGAAGCTCGCGTACCAATTCAATCGAAGCCCTTCGCACTACGTTTGTTTTTAATCGATTCTGTGGCGCAACTACATGGATGCCGACAGGCAACGATTTCGCGCAAAAAATCGCTGAAACGCTTGTGACCAAATCACTGCGTTGCACTGTATTGCATTGTACCGATTTCGGTTCATGCGCCGATACTTACAAGCGTAAAAGAAAAGTGGAATTGCATTTTATTATTGCTTCTGCGCTATAATGAAATGTCAATAGCCTAATGGCTAAGATGTCGGACTTGTGATTGAGAGGTCACGGGTTCTAACCCCACCCATTACACTATGGCCATAAATCTACTCCAGACACAATCACATTTAGCTTAGTTGAAGGGGTTAACAAGATTGCTAGTAATATGAATTACCCCCTCGAGTGTCGCATGTTGAATTTCCTTATGATTTTTGGGTAGGACTTCAGAAAAAAATGATAAATCGGCAATTTATGGCCATTATCATGGTATATAATTATTATACCTTCCTGGCTTCGTTATGAGTTTATCTAACTATTTATATCATACAATAAGCAAATCAAACTGACCTTATCTCGCAGTGATGTGATATGTTTTCACTTTTACAATTTTCACTCACATTCGAAAAAAAAATGTGTAGGCAATTTTAACACAAATTATTTCAATAAATAAAAAAAAACTATTATAAAAAGTAATAAAAACTATTTGATAACACAACGAAAAAGTCTGTGGTATCACAACAAAAACCACAGATGAATTTTGTAAATTTTTTTCGTTCATTTTAGCGGTGTATGCAGAACGTATTGCTAATTGCAACACAAATATTTATCGACCAATCTTGACCAAGCCCTTAAGTGTAACTGTCCGACTTAAGACATTTGGAGCATTTTTTTCTTATGTCGCACTGTGTAACTTAAGACACGCGAGGTTACACCCACATTGTTAGGTCTCTTTCAAAAAAGAACGTTTAATTCTGTAAATTACCTATAACTTACTACATATATATAAAATAACTGAATCAACCTACGTTCTCTCTGCTAGGACATAAGCCTCCTTTCTATGAGAGGGAATGGGTCGCGATCCACTGCAATACTGGCCGAGTGCGCGTAAGTAAATGGCGTTTTTCTTTTTAATGTGATTTTTTGGTACTAGTAAATACCGTTCTCCTCACGATAGTTTTCTTAACCGTTTTGAGAACATTGGTGTATCGCAAAGTAATATCGCCTTCTCGATTCGAACCAACGACCAACCCAGTAATCACTATAGTTGGTTCACGTTATGAAAATAGTGACGTCATCGTTGTCCGCCGCCTCTCGACCAATAAGGTTGCAAGAAATTAGAAAGCTAAGTTCACAGTGACCAGTTGACTGCAGATCTTTTAGCGAAACGGTTGTCTTGCGTTATCTACATAAAATAATTAAATTTAATTCAATCCTATTGAATTGTTGTGAGCCCAAATTCAAAATTATATTGGTGCCAGTAACTCAAAATTCAAGATGAGTGATATAAAGAAATATTTTGTGACACAATAACTTTATTTATTATTCAGAACAAAACTATCCATAAGTTTGTTAGTAGATGCACTTAGAAGTAATGTTCGTATCTAAAACTAATTAACACACACAACGCAACACAAAACTATTTTACACAGCATTAATCATAATAATAATCAAATAGAAAAATTGACATTATATTTGAAATTTATTTATTGACATTATATTTATTTTTGATAAATTATCAAAAATCAAATAGAAAAATTGACATTATATTTGAAATTTATTTATTGACATTATATTTATTTTTGATAATTAATCAAACATAAATATAATGTCAATAAATAAATTTCAAATATAATGTCAATTTTTCTATTTGATTATTATTATGATTAATGCTGTGTAAAATAGTTTTGTGTTGCGTTGTGTGTGTTAATTAGTTTTAGATACGAACATTACTTCTAAGTGCATCTACTAACAAACTTATGGATAGTTTTGTTCTGAATAATAAATAAAGTTATTGTGTCACAAAATATTTCTTTATATCACTCATCTTGAATTTTGAGTTACTGGCACCAATATAATTTTGAATTTGGGCTCACAACAATTCAATAGGATTGAATTAAATTTAATTATTTTATGTAGATAACGCATAAAAGACACAACCGTTTCGCTAAAAGATCTGCAGTCAACTGGTCACTGTGAACTTAGCTTTCTAATTTCTTGCAACCTTATTGGTCGAGACGCGGCGGACAACGATGACGTCACTATTTTCATAACGTGAACCAACTATAGTGGTTACTGGGTTGGTCGTTGGTTCGAATCGAGAAGGCGATATTACTTTGCGATACACCAATGTTCTCAAAACGGTTAAGAAAACTATCGTGAGGACAACGGTATTTACTAGTACCAAAAAATCACATTAAAAAGAAAAACGCCATTTACTTACGCGCACTCGGCCAGTATTGCAGTGGATCGCGACCCATTCCCTCTCATAGAAAGGAGGCTTATGTCCTAGCAGAGAGAACGTAGGTTGATTCAGTTATTTTATATATATGTAGTAAGTTATAGGTAATTTACAGAATAAAACGTTCTTTTTTGAAAGAGACCTAACAATGTGGGTGTAACCTCGCTTGTCTTAAGTTACACAGTGCGACATAAGAAAAAAATGCTCCAAATGTCTTAAGTCGGACAGTTACACTTAAGGGCTTGGTCAAGATTGGTCGATAAATATTTGTGTTGCAATTAGCAATACGTTCTGCATACACCGCTAAAATGAACGAAAAAAAATTTACAAAATTCATCTGTGGTTTTTGTTGTGATACCACAGACTTTTTCGTTGTGTTATCAAATAGTTTGGTTACTTTTTATAATAGTTTTTTTTTATTTATTGAAATAATTTGTGTTAAAATTGCCTACACATTTTTTTTTCGAATGTGAGTGAAAATTGTAAAAGTGAAAACATATCACATCACTGCGAGATAAGGTCAGTTTGATTTGCTTATTGTATGATATAAATAGTTAGATAAACTCATAACGAAGCCAGGAAGGTATAATAATTATATACCATGATAATGGCCATAAATTGCCGATTTATCATTTTTTTCTGAAGTCCTACCCAAAAATCATAAGGAAATTCAACATGCGACACTCGAGGGGGTAATTCATATTACTAGCAATCTTGTTAACCCCTTCAACTAAGCTAAATGTGATTGTGTCTGGAGTAGATTTATGGCCATAGTGTAATGGGTGGGGTTAGAACCCGTGACCTCTCAATCACAAGTCCGACATCTTAGCCATTAGGCTATTGACATTTCATTATAGCGCAGAAGCAATAATAAAATGCAATTCCACTTTTCTTTTACGCTTGTAAGTATCGGCGCATGAACCGAAATCGGTACAATGCAATACAGTGCAACGCAGTGATTTGGTCACAAGCGTTTCAGCGATTTTTTGCGCGAAATCGTTGCCTGTCGGCATCCATGTAGTTGCGCCACAGAATCGATTAAAAACAAACGTAGTGCGAAGGGCTTCGATTGAATTGGTACGCGAGCTTCGATACGAACGCAATGGAATTTTCTGGACGAACTTTGTTTTGCAAAGTTTGTGGATTGTGAACGGAATAGACTGTATAGATCTTGGTTAGGATCATCATCTGCGACATTTTTTTTATGGATAATAGATTCGCGTTTGACCACTATCTCACCTGATGGTAAGTTATGATGTGGTCGAAGATGGAGCATGCTTAGATAAGCACTTTTAGGTAAAACTAACCTTTCACTCTTGACTTAAAGACCCCTGGGTTATAGCTATCGGGAAACACAGACTCCGGCAGGGAATTCCACTCCTTAGCCGTACGCACAATGAAAGTATTCCCAAAAGGTTTTGTGCGTATGGGTGGGATGTCCACCGAGTAACGATAGCGCATCGCCGTTTGTCTTGTAGTCCGATGATGGAACGGACTTGGCGGAATTAGATTGTGTAATTCCATCGCACACTCCCCGAAATGTAACCGATAGAAAACCGATAGACTTGCGACTCGTCGTCGATGTTGGGAAAAGGCTATTTTTCCATACTAGATAAGGTTTGGCTGCCAGTCTTGCTGAATAGATCTGAGTACTACTATTTAACATGAAGCGACTACCTAGCTCACTTCCACAAATAAGTAGCTGCGAATGGGTATATTCGATATTCCTTTGGAAGACTGGTGTCTTGTCAAGACGGAAAAAGCTTCATTTATGTTTTTAAATTGTAATTCTTAATTTGAATGTGTACTGTTAGGTCAATTAGGTTACGATGGAAGTGGTAAATCAAATAAAATCGTTTATTTGTGTTACATGGGTTGCATACAGGTTCATTACATAATTATTATTATTCATATTGTTCATTCCATGATCAGCCATTTGGGCATACAAATTAATGCGTGATAATAAGAGTACAATTATAATATTCGAATATATTCATTTGAATTATATTGAAAATGTCACATTATTACTACTAATCTTACACATACATAATAAATACAAACAGTGCACAACAATACAATTACAGTCAAGTGGATATAAAACATTTAAAAAATTCTGGTCGATAAAAATTCAGCAACAGAGTAATAAAAATTTTCCACAAGCAATTGGAACAATTCATTTTTAAAGACATGCATATTGCTACATTCTTTTGTATTATTAGGGGTCTTATACTTAGGGTTGCCATCCATCCGGGTTTTCCCGGATTTGTCTTAGTTTGGAGAGCGTCCGTCCCAAATTCAAAATTATATTGGTGCCAGTAACTCAAAATTCAAGATGAGTGATATAAAAAATATTTTGTGACACAATAACTTTATTTATTATTCAGAACAAAACTATCCATAAGTTTGTTAGTAGATGCACTTAGAAGTAATGTTCGTATCTAAAACTAATTAACACACACAACGCAACACAAAACTATTTTACACAGCATTAATCATAATAATAATCAAATAGAAAAATTGACATTATATTTGAAATTTATTTATTGACATTATATTTATTTTTGATTAATTATCAAAAATAAATATAATGTCAATAAATAAATTTCAAATATAATGTCAATTTTTAAATAAATAATAATAACATAAAGAGGAAAAAGTACAATAATGGCACTTTCCAAAACAAAATACTTAATTTTAAGATCCAGATAAAAAGTGGGATTGTCATAAGTGTTCCAAAAAAGGTATTATTTTAAATTATATAACTATATACCTACAATGACACGTATACGTATACAACTTTAATAGATGCTAATCTCTGGAAGAAATGTTGCAACCACATGATACAAGAAGAAAATGTTATGTGAAAATTGGATGACGTCTTAGAGAACGCAGAACAAAATTCTTTCATAATAAATACAAATAAATATTCTATTGATACTGATTAAAATATACTAATTTAAGACAAATAATTTGATTTTGGCCTATTGAACTTAATCTTTTGAAATATAAATTTAATTTTGAACTTTTACGCCATTGTGAAAACACCTTACTCTGAAGTTGCACTGATTACGTCACTATTTTTTTAACGTGAACCAACTATAGGCTGGTACGGGTCGACTGAAGTTATGAGTTTTTCTGAGCTAAAAACATCTTAGTCCAAGTGGATATTCACATTGATACAGTCAACTTATAACTTGATTGAATATAGGTACATCAGCTGAAGAAATGAATATAGTATTTTAGGTCAACTTTCAAGTTTTGTATTTTCATGGTTATGAAGTCTTGAAACATTTTTTTACAATTCAGTGTAGAGAACTGACTCTTTTAAGCAAGTACGTTTTTAGGGTTCCATACCCAAAAGGGTAAAAACCCATTTTTACCCTTTGGGTATGGAACCCTATTACTAAGGCTCCGCTGTCTATCTATCACCAGGCTGTATCTCATGAACCGTGATAGCTAGATAGTTGAAATTTTCACAAATGATGTATTTCTGTTGCCGCTATAACAAAAAATACTAATAAATTAAATATTTAAGGGGGCTCCCATACAACAAATTCGATATGTTTGTATTTTTATAGACAATGGTACCTTTCGTGCGCGAGTCAAATCGCACTTGCCCATTTTATATATTATATTCTTAGGCAGACAAGTGTTAATATCAGAAAATAATAGTCTCATAAAATTCTATTTTCCATCTTTCGTTTGGACATCCGACGTAAGATTCACTCACAACAAAAGAATGCGGAGGCTCCTTCTGAAATAACTTTACCTTGTGAAATAGCTTTATATATTACACAAACAGAGCGTAATCCAGTTTTCGACATTATTTTTCAGAGAAAGTCAATCAAGATATCATAATGGTCCATTTCATCACAATGTGACTAGCTTCCCAATTATACTGATGTCTGGTTTCAGTCTGAACGATGGACCGGAGTACCAGTATTCTACATGTAGTGATTGCCTATATAACCTCCACCCAGTAACTGGGTGAAATGTTACCTTGTGTCAAGTCTGATGTCAGACTTTCTCACTTCTAACTACTCGTATCGACTGACATAAAAGATACAAATGACAGCCAGAATCAATCGCTTTGCATGCTGATAAGATGGTAACCCATCTTCAAACCAACCTTGATAGCAGTTACTTATCCGACTTTTACAACTGTCATTATAGCCATGAATAACTTAAAAGAAGATGAGATATTAGTTATGTGTGAGTCAAGATGCTAATTAGATAAATAGATAGAATATACTTTATTATACACCAAAATTTAACCACACCTATTTAACAACATTGCTTATTCTATGGTAACAATGGTGGTCTTATCGCTTACTTACTTACTACATTACTCATAAAAACAGAGAATCAAAAATTATTTAAATATTAAAATAAATAAATGTGTATGCAAATATATATATACTAGCTTCCGCCCGCGACTACGTCCCCGTGGAAAAAAAAATCCCCCGATTTTGAAACATTCTTCATTACTGCTCCGCTCCCATTGGTGTTAGCGTGATGATATATAGCCTATAGCCTTCCTCGATAAATGGGCTTATCTAACACTGAAAGAATTTTTCAAATCAGAACGGTAGTTCCTGAGATTAGCGCGTTCAAGCAAACAAACAAACAAACAAACTCTTCAGCTTTATAATATTAGTATAGATATATATAAATACAATGTAATACATAGGTAATTAAATAATACAATACATATAATGTGTTCTTTAACATCAAGTGGAGAGAAAACCAAAGAATAGTCATAAATTGGAATGAAAACAATTAGCAACCGAGCTTTTAAAAGTAGACAGTGACTGAGCTTGTCTTACTGACACCGGCAATGCATTCCACAAACGAATAAAATAATAATTATAATAAGCTCACTTTTCACTGTTTGAAAGACCGTTTCATTAATACATTACGCTTATATGCTTACAAAAAAGTAATTATATCATCATAAGTAGATTACAATAAATAATAACACAACAAAACCAATTATTAAGAGAACAACTGGCATAATACCCTCCCTATATCCCGTTTCATATTTCATAAACGATCGCGTTCTAATATTACTCTTAATCCCAAATCTTAATTACGACGCGCGTCCGTAAATTCAATTTAGCCTGGAAGTAAGGCTAAGGCTGGATTCAGACGCAAGCCCACTAAGGCTAGGTTTACACGTCCAGCCGCATTAGCTCCTTTGTTATAACCGTTTGTCACGGGGGCTAATCGCAAACACCAGCCTTGGTCACAGATCGGTACGTTTGCTGGCATTTGTTTCGTAATATGTAATGTTTGGATACACAGTTGTATTGTTTTGGGGTTGGGTGTAATCGGCCAGTGCTTTTGGAACTGAAAGCTGGTAACCCTGTTTTGTGAGTATATTATTTCGAGCACAATTGACAGCCTATTTTTTATCAGCAGTAATCCTGGTCTTTAGTTTATTTCCTTCAATCCCAATCGCTAATAATAGTTACTTCATACTGATATTATAAATGTGAAGGTTTGTGTGAACGGAACTGAACTAAATTTAGTAAATAGATATTTGACATCTTAGAATAACACCTGGTATTCCCACGGGATCAGGATTTACACGGGAAATCCTTCCCATGTGAATGAAGTCGCGAACAGAATCTACTAAGTACGTTTTTTTTTTTTTTTTTTTTTTTATTGAAAATAGGTTCGCGTTTGACCACTATCTCACCTGATGGTAAGTGATGATGTGATCGAAGATGGAGCACGCTTACCTAAAAGTAACCTATTCACTCTGGACTTAAAGACTCCTAGGTTATAGCTATCGGGAAACACAGACTCCGGCAGGGAATTCCACTCCTTAGCCGTACGCACAATGAAGGTATTCCCAAAACGTGATAAAATACATATGATTTTACTATGTTATTTATGGCTTCTTAAACATATTACAATACCATAAATGCAAAAGTTTTCACAAAAAAGCTTGTATGGATTATTACTTTCGGATACATTACACCTTGTAATATAAATTCATAAATTCTTTATTGCCAAATAAAGTACACATTTAAAATTGAAATTCCGTAACTCCTGAACTAGTTGTAAACTGTATGATAGGAGCCAGTGCATTCCCTTAACTAAATTGACGTACAGACGCCAGCACATCAAGCTACACCAATCTGTAAAATTTCTTTAATAGATTTTCAACTTTATTGTTAAAGAAATTAGGTTCAAGGTTGATTGGGAAAATTTGACAGTTTCGGGTAGCTTCATGTGCTGGCGTCTGTACAAATAACAAACTGGCAGTTATGCAAATAAATTGAAAACAAACAACAAAAAATAATAAAAAAGAACACAAAATAATTAAAAAAAAACCATTAAAACAGCTAATTTTCTATGTCAGATAACTAATGGAAAAATGTAAACGAATTTATATAACGAAAATATTTACAATAGGATAAAGAAAAGAGGATTAAAATAATTAAGATAACAATTGTGGAATAATAATCAACAAAAGAAAAAAAATAAATCCATGATCTAATATTTTCTTGGCAAGTAAATAAATCAAAAGTATTCATCTTAAACATTAGTGTATAAAGTAGTTCGCACACCAAATCTATACTTATAATAAATCTGTAGAGAGGTCAATTCTGTACATGAAATATATTTCCAAAATAAAATAACTATCAGGGGGTGATTAGGGAGCGATACTGATGCCAAAAATGCAATCAGAAAAATTTTTGTCTGTCTGTATAACCGTTATAGAAACAAAAACTACTTGACGGATTTTAACGAAACTTGGTACAATTATTTTTCATACTCCTGAGCTAGTTATAGTATACTTTTCATCACGCTACAATCAATAGGAGCAGAGCAGTGAAGGGAAATGTTGGGAAAACGGGAGAAGTTACTCCATTTTTTAAGCTTCCGTCGCGTGTGCAACCTTAATGGTTAAAGCTACACAGAAATCAGTTCATGTCGGATATTCTCCTTAAAATTATATAAAAAATATCCCACGACAGTATATGTCTATCTTTTATGGTTGACTCACAATAACACGTGTAACTCCCGATAGCTTAGCAGTTCGAAGCTTTCTGATTAAGATATTTGTCTACTCTTATGTTTATAACACTCTCAGTCACCCCTAATTGAAAAAGTTAACATTATTAACTATTCCATAAAAAAGAATCATATAAATCGGTATAGAAACACCAAAGTTATACATGAAATACGCAAATAATAAGCCATCGCGCGTGAATACTGAATCATGCTATAAGGATTATTTTTGAGAATCGGTCGCCGCGCTCGACGCGTCTCGCAGCCGAAGGTATAAAAAGGCGGGGCGTCCGAGCGCGAGCTTCTTCGGCTACCCCGTCCGATTACCATATATAAGGCCGTGCGCGCACTGCGTTGCGTTTTGAAGTGGTTCCGGAAATGGAGAATCGAAGTCAATCCAGATAAAAGCCAGGCAGTCCTCTTCTCTAAACCGCGGATAAACCCACCCTCCCCTCGTCCGATTACCATGTACGGCAAGCCGATCCCTTGGGAAAAGCAAGCCAAATACTTAGGCGTGGTCCTCGATAGACACCTCTCCTACGCTGAGCACATAAAGCAGGCACGTTCGCGCGCCGCTTTCGCTCTAGGTAGGCTCCACTTCATTCTTAGCTCTCGCAGCAAGTTATCACTCAGATGCAAGCTGCGTATTTTCACCGCGGTCATCCGTCCCATCATGACCTACGCCTGCGTTGTTTTCGCACACGCAAAGCCCTACCTCCTCCACAAGATGCAGACCCTCCAAAACCGATTCCTCCGTAGAGTCACGGGAGCCCCCTTTTATGTTCGAAATGAGCTTCTTCACGTAGATCTCAAGATGCCCACCATCCAACAGTTCATGAAACGTGTCTCCAAGCGTTTCTTTGAAACTTCAATCCAACATAGGAATCCCCTTATCGTATCGGCCGCCCAATACGAACCCTCGCGTATCTCTAAGATTCGCCGACCAAGGCATACCCTAGTCACTCCCGATGACGCAATCACCCTGCTCCAAGAGAGCCGTAGGGAAACAAGTACAGTGGCACACAAACACAAAAACCGACCGTCCTTCCGTCCTCGCCGCCGAGGACCGCCGCGACGTCCCCGTAATAGTCCACCCCGACCCTTGCCAGAGCCAGCCCGCGACGCTGAGCCAGTAGCTTTAAATTCCCTTATTAATAATAATAATGATATGATCCAGCCTGTCCCTAGCTGCCCTCCCCTGCGACGCCCTAAGCCGAGGTCCGTACCCCACAGGGGGTGCCCTTAGCGTGTAGTCGCCTAGTTTGTAAGTTTTTTTAATAAGCCCTGGCTGGAGGCTTTAATTAATTTATTAATTAAGGCAACCACAGGCAAGTCCGGTTAAGCAGCCGACAACCTCAGAGGTTGACCTGCGAGATGCCACACACAAAAAAAAAAAAAATGCGTTGCGTTTTGGAAACGCAAAATCTGTGAAGTATGGAGTGTCATAGAAGTGCACGCACTACGGTGGAATAAACGCGTGCGGTAGAGTCACCGGTGGCCCCGGTCATTCTACCGGTGCGGTAGAACTACCGCAATTGCGGCCACTGCAAGGCAGTGCGCGCACGGCCTAAAATACTTTATTTTCAGACCAAAGTCCATATAGAGATACATTTACACAT
This sequence comes from Tholera decimalis, assembly GCA_943138885.2. Taxonomy (NCBI): domain Eukaryota; kingdom Metazoa; phylum Arthropoda; class Insecta; order Lepidoptera; family Noctuidae; genus Tholera; species Tholera decimalis. Next base: position 8,768,622 of record OW964552.2, on the reverse strand, counting down.
AAACAAAAAATAAACACACAAATCTATATATATAAAAGAAAGTCGTGTTAGTTATACTATTTATAACTCAAGAACGGCTGAACCGATTTAGCTGAAAATTGGTAGGGAGGTAGCTTAGAACCAGGAGACGGACATAGGGTATTTTTATCCCGGAATTCCCATGGGATCGGGATTTACGTGGGAAAAGCCTCCCACGCGAACGAAGTCGCGGGCAAAAGTTAGTTATAAATAACATATTATAACTATTCAATACATCTTTACGTATTTACATCGAGAATTTTATAACTAAATTACGAAGTATTTCGCTCTTTCTCAAACATTGTTAAATAATAATAAGGTTAAGCAAAGTTTGTTTATGTCAGATTCGTGGTTTGGTGACCATCTCAATATTGAGATTCCTCCAAATCTCCAAAGCAAGCAAGTTAAGCAGTTTCCAGCTGTCATTGAAACACTGTTAACAGTAATTACGGGTATTCTGAAGCTAGACAATATGTACGAACGTCTTGCCCAGGGATATCATACTACCCAGTTACTGTATACCTTATGAGTACCTCAGATAGGAAGACATTCCTCATAAAATACTGGGAAACCACCCCAACATAATTGGAAAATGCTAGGTATATAATGACATTTTATTATTCATCCTCGTCCAAATTAGAACGTTACCATTAGTCTGATGGCATACATTTATTTCCTTTCGACATTTTAGAATGTCCGAAAATTTACGAACTTTAAATGTCAAACGATAAGAACCTAAGCGTAGGTTTTTATCGTTTGACATTTAAAGTAAAAACCATTTTTAACCGACTTCAAAAAAAGGAGGTTTACAATTCGTCTTGAACTTTTTTTTTTTTTTATGTATGTTACCTCATAACTCGAAGACGGCTGGACCGATTTGAAAAATTCTTTTTGCTTTTGAATGGGTATAGTTTCTAGTTGGTCCCATTGTTACGAAATTAGGATCTGATGATGGGATCCTGGAGAAATCGAGGGAACTCTTCAAATATTATAGGCACACCTATAGCGTTTTGAGTATTTCTTATAGTACCTTGTACAGTTGCTCTTGAAAAGCACCATTTGAGGAAGTGGAACTGATGATGAAGACCCCAGATGGCCACCGAAACTACTCAATAATAAGTATTTCGTTGATTGCGATTAGATTACATGAATATGGATGTTAAGCACTTTATGCTCGTCACAATGCATATGGTGAAGTAGAGCTGATGGTGATGTACCAGGAGAACTCCTCAAAAATTAACGGCTCTGTACCGGGAAAAGCAATATTTTGTTAAAGGTGATAAGAAGTTGACATTTTGGCTTTTGTAACTAGATAAATTAAAAACCGACCCACTAAAAAGAGTGAAAAAAAACTTTTTAGCAAAAAATAGAACCGACTTCCATATAAAAACACTACAAAGGCAAAAATAACTTTAATTTCGGAAGGCGGTGTCTTTAGTTTTGTATATATTTTCGTTTTTGACACCACCTTCCGAAATTAAAGTTATTTTTGCCTTTGTAGTGTTTTTATATGGAAGTCGGTTCTATTTTTTGCTAAAAAGTTTTTTATTCGACATCAGACAAAATATTATATTATTTGATCAATACTAAGTAACAAGTATTAAAAACATATTGAAAAAAATGTAAAACTGTGAAGTAAGTGTGTATATAAAAAAAATTGAATTGGATCATGAGATTATGATCCAATTTTTTTTATTACCCCTATATAATCCAATAAAAAAAAATTGTCATTGGTCGTAAGGAGCATGATTTGTGAGTGCATGAAGGTTTAGGTTTATTTTTTTTTTGTTTTTAGTAAGAATTTATAACTAAATAAATAAATATTTACCTCTAATGCGTTGGTGACGTTATACAAGTCAATAATATGCATATTGAAGTGACTGGTATTCTTGTTATATACCTACAATTTGTAAACATGATTTTTTAGTTTCCATTTCAATGTGTCATCGTGTAGTCATATTATACTTACTTGATATATTTGCTTGATAGTCTGTACCCATGTTTCAAATACGAAACAAAGCCAAAAAATATCTAAGCTAGAAAACTAGCTTTACGAACAAACCTCAACTTTTATTCCCAACCGAAATAAACCCCACCGTAGCCAATATTTTAAATGGCCATCCCTTGTTTTCTACATTTTCTACTAGAAAACAATGAAACTTTTACATGGGAACGAATAAAATGACAGTTGGGAAGCGGTGGGCACATCAAAGTGATCGGGATCATTCGGAAAACTTCGTAAACGGTCGGGTGCAGTTGGAGGCACTCCAATTTATTGGATATCATGCTGTCAATGCCTTTGACATAGTCACACGGGCGATGATTATTCGCTCTGTCAATAGTTGCGAATGGACTCATTGGCGCCAATACAATGCTTCAGATATCGTCTCGTGCAAACTACACATGTGTTTGGGTAAGTTTACGTATTTTTTAGTTCCATTTTATGTAACTATAAGACTGCATACTTCCCTTTTAGGGCTCCGTAGCCGAATAGCAAAAAATGGAACCCTTAAAGTTTTGTCATGTCTGTCTGTCTGTATGTCCGTCCGTCCATCCATATGTCACAGCTATTTTATTCCGCAACTATTATTAGGACTACACATGTGAAATTTGGTAAGTAGATGTGTAAAATAAAATAAAAAATCTATAAAATTAAGGGGGGCTCCTCATACATGGAACTGAAACTGAAAATATTTTTTTCAGCCAACCTATACGTGTTTGGTGTCTATACAACGTGTGATTTAAAGGGTATATACATACCAAGTGCAAGGCTTTTTGGATGATAACAAACGATATGGCCAGGATTTTCTAATCCTATGTATATCATATCCTATGTATATTAGAAATTTCAATACATTGATACCAGAGACCAAATTTTTCAAATTAAGAAGAACGAAGAGAATTATCGTTTTATTGGCAAGTGACGTGGAAAGTGATGATCCTCATAGTGCTGTGACACGTTTGTTATTACTGGTATTCAAGAAACATATGAAACCAACAATTTGGGGTCAATTCTGTGAGTCACTTATTTTGAGCTGAAACTTTGCATAGAGACTCCATATCAGATGTTGTCTTCAGTCCTTTTGGATAGATATGGGGTTTCCGTTACACGTTGTAGATAGATCTTTGAAAATGACATTAAGGTTTTTAATTTTTTTTTTTTTCTAAAATCAATCATTTAAGAGATAGACACTTCCAAAGTGGTAAAATAGGCGCTCCCCCCTCTAACTTCTATAATAATAGGGTGAAAAATAAAACTAAAATAAATGCTGTAGATCTTAATGTAAAATTTCAACGAAAATTAGTTTGAACGAGATAGAGTAAGTAGTTTCTGAGATATAGCACATTTTCTAAAACGCAAATATAATTTTGTATTTCATACAAACACTATGAAAAACAAATTTATTTTGCGTATTTACTACAGAACTCTTCATGGGCGAATTTGACTCGCATTTGGCCAATTTTTTAAACCGTGTTGTGAAAATAAATAAATTTCTTTTTTATTATTTCTATCAGTTTCAAAAGGCGTCAAAGAAAATAATTATTTCCAGTCATTATCTATAGTGATTTATTATGTCAATCAGATTGATTTTTTGATCAGCATTGATTGCAATAATTGGGTAAAAAGCATTTTCCAACACACACGAGGTGTGTTGGAAAATGTTTTTTACCCAATTTCTCTATCTCCGGCCTGTCCTTCATAATTGAATATCGTGGCGACGGCGACGTTTCACGACGTGTCGTGACGACCTGTCTTTATCAACACCGGGCAAATGCAATTTTTATGTGCTTGGATGTTTTAATCGGTAAAAGACCCAAAGAATGCTCACAAAACAGATGGTCTGATTCGCTTAGAGAGCGACTTTTGGGGCTTTTACCTTCTTTGTTCCCAACTATAATTCGATGCTGTCTTTCCGCGTATTATTAAGTGATCACATGCGGGTAAAATATTGTCAGCAGAGGCTCCTCTTTTTTAAGCTGTGAGAGGATCAACACATTAGCTCATTTTCTAGTACCCTAACTAAAACAAATTACCTTCGCATTTATTGTCATATAAAAGCTTTGCTATAACTTCCAATCATTGAAACCGAATTAAGTTAAACCAACGAAAATCGTCCTTCTGCTGCCTCTGAAGAGATAGTGACCAATAGCCGCAGACCCCACAACAATCAATTTCCATTAGTTGTCGGTTACAACTCACTGGGGATGATAAGCAAGTCTTTGTTTTTGTTCTAACCCCTCCTTTCCCCTTATCTTAGAACAAATACGCGGCATCAGGATCTGTTTTGGCGATTCCTTTGATCTGATGCAGATTGTTTTTTAGATGAAATAAACAAAATTAAACGTGGAAACGTCATTTAGGAGGAAAATGTAGTATTTATTTTTGGCTCTGAAGAAGTGAAATTGAGAAAGTCAAATTATATAGAAAGCATGAAGACTGATTGGAGTTGTCATACAGTCGTTGGCGTGAAATATTTAGGCTGCCGTGATGTGAGGCGTTCATGGTGAATTGGCCTGAAGAGGCTACATCGTGGAAAAATATGGTAGGTTTTTGCCCTGCAGTGGGAAAATAAAGGTAAAATAATAAAGCCACATTTATAATAAAGAAAGTTATTTTTTTTATGTGGGTAGAATTCACATTACTAGTAATCTTGTTAACCCAACTAAGCTAATATGCTTGTGTCTGGAGTGTGTTCACAGCAATAGTGTAGTGGATGTGGTTTGAACCCGCAACCTCTTGATCACAAGTCGGACCCCTTAATCACTAGGCTCTTAACGCTTCAAAACGTTCAAAAATTCAAGAGTATCGAACCAACTACATTACTACATTATTATGGTTTTCAGATATTTTTCCTGTACTATGATGATAGTGAATCGCAGTTTACTTTCGATCCGGCTTTTGTATACTCAGATACTTTATTTATCGTTTACAATTACAGCCAGCCATTGTAGGAAATCATCAAGCAGTGGATGTTAATGAAATTTCCAAAATCCATTAAAATATATTGCTACTTGTCTGTGTGTCACTGTGGCAAGGCTTGACGTTCGGTAAACCCAACTTTTAATTTAAAACATCTCCAATCAACATTGGGTTTGGAAACAGGAAATGTTTATCAATTTTCATTTCATCAGATTCCCCTCGGCAACAAATATAAATATCTTGTGGCGTCAAAGAAGAATCGACCTTAGAAAAGAATAGACAAAAGAATAACAAAAACACTCAAATAATCTTTCAAAAACAAAATTCCAGCACCCAGTGCTTACGCAACATAATTTTTGTAGCCAAAATTGAAGGAAAAATAAAATTAAAAATAATATTTCTCATGATATTGAATTACTGATCTTGTGGTTTATTGTTTAAGGTGCAATTTTAAATGGGACAAGTTGTGTAGCTTAACTACGTGGGTTGACCATTGGACACGTTCAGAGATTTATTGAAAGCATAATTGGTTTTGTTTCGGTCAAGGACGGAATTAACGATAGTTTTATACGCCTAATGGGTGTAGAAACCAAGAACAACGTTTTCTTAATGGTTTGATGCTATTCCAAGGGCTGTTAGGAAACTATGTATGTATCTTTTGTTTGTTTGGCATTAAATACACATAAGATTACCGCGAAGTTATCTTGGAAATTAGGTTTGGTTCTAGTTGCTAGGAAGTGTGTAGGAGTAACTTGCATAACTTTCATTGTTAGATAGTTGTTACGCATGTATAATAATGTTGTGCCTCTGGATTCCCATTCTGAGTTAGTTGAGCTGCCAAGGACACTAACGTTGAACAGTTTGCTTATAAACAGACCAACTTGAAATAGAAAGGAATAATTTTACGGAAACTTTTCCAAAATATTTTGTAAACATACCTCATATATTCAAAAATCCCCAAAACCGCGGTTCTTTATAAAAATGCAAATAAAAAACTGCAAAAATTCATACATCGCAGCCAACATAGTTTTATCTTACCATACCCCATGACATAAGCGACTTCATTAAAAAAAAAAACAACTGCGAACCACACAGGAAAAGCTTACGAAAATTTTAATTTATCTTCCAGTATTTTTTGAAAGTCTCTTCCGTGTCGTGTTTTGTCCCGGCGAATTTTCCTAAAACACTGTGTTGTGTGTGTCTGTTGATATTTACTGCGTAGTTTGAAAAGTATTTTTATTCAGAATACTCGACAACTCTATTCAATGCACAGTGGGGTAACGAGGGACCTAAGGGTGTGGTTATAAACAGTTTCAAATACACTACGCCGACTTTCACGACACGGTACTGTGCAGTTGAAATACGTCATTACGAGCGCTGAGAAGTATTTTAACGAATGTTGCTCATTTTGTGACAGTGAGATAAAGAGATCGTTGATTTTTATTTTAATAGGTTTTTGCAGACGTAATATAATGATATTTTGAAATGGTAAGACGGACGTTGAGTTTTGAAAAAGTTATTTTTTTTTTTTCTGACAGAATAGAATTAGAGTTTTAACGTGATAATTCAGATTCAACTGTGACAATTTAGGGTTTGTATTTTAGTCTAGAGGTACAGCAGATGCTTACGTCTTAAAACCAAGAGCTCATCATGCGCACAGCTTGTTTAATTAATGTATACAACTAGAAATTAAGAGTTTACTGAACTATGTGAATTTTATTACGAATATTAATGATTATAACAAGCAGGCTTGTTACACAAAGAATATATTGACAAATAAAAACTACAAACTATGCTTGTAAACCATATATAAAGTTCTAATAATACATAATTGAACATTCTACGTCATAAAAGGTAAAAGTAACAATAAAAGCGTGCGAAACATTCAACCTCACACACCCGTGATTATCCAACAAAATTGAAAGTCGTACATTTCCTTCGGGGTTTTAAGAGCTCAATTTACTTTCTAAATCGTTTGACTTATAGTCAACTTGCTTATTTGAAAACGGTCGGGGTGTTGGAATAAACCGTCTGAATGAAATATTAGTATTTTATTCAGTACTTGGTGCTAATTAAAATGTGTCCGGATTAATTGGACTGTAATCGCAATTGCTGCTTGCGTACTAAAATTTTAGACTAATTGTTTTAATTAATTGTTTTCGGCTTTGGGCAACTTAGGTCTACCACAATTGTGTTTTAGTTAATAGTGATTTGAAACTTGGTGTGCGTATCAGGTATCTTTTTAGGTCCGGCTATGTTTATTTTGTGTTAATTATCCACACAGATTATTCATATACCTATTTGTTATACGCGAGTCATAGTATTTATCTTAATTACAAAAACAGGTTAACGTTCTTAAATTGTATTAAATTTTTCTCTACCCCTAATTCTGTACCTACTAATATTTTAAATGCAAATTGATAGCAGGATTCTGCGATGTTCATTATAATCATAATCATTATTTCATTCATTTTGTTTACAAGCTGATACAAGTATATTATATTCCATACACGAGCCCTGCAAAAACACAGTAATATAAATAATAAGTGCTACAGTGTTCAAGATCACACCGATGCAATTTCTCTGAGTACATACAACAAAACAAAACTATAACCACCCACGGTCCAAATAAAACGATCCATAACTTCCCAATCCACCCAATTCAAACGCATAAAACGCATATCCAAACAATATACCAGTCTATCAATCAAATACGAACTATCAGACCTTATTCGCTAGACAAAGATTGGGAGAAAAACAATTCGCAAATCCGTGTACATCAGAAGAGTATGAGTTCTATTTGAAACGGTAGGAAAAGGGTCACCGAGCTAGTTTTCCATAAAGACACGCTTACGTAATATTACGAAGGAACGCGTAAAAATAGGCGGTTTACACACACATAGAAATCATTGTCACGTACCTATATGGTTTTTAGGGCTGGCGCGAGATGGAGAAGAAAGGATTTATTTACTTTAACTTTATGTACAATAGTTTTACATGGGCGGACTTAATATAGCAAGGCATTCTCTACCAACCAACCTTTGGGTTAAAAAAACAAATTGTGGTAGGTATACGAGAAAATGGAATGAAATAGCATATTTAATACTCATGAATATACAATACTCATAAAATACATATACACTGTATGTTAACTAACAAAGGGCGTTCCCGTTAACCCGCAATAGTATAGCATCCATACCTGTTAAAAAAATATTACCATTCGAAAACAAAATGTTTTTTTTTTTTTTAATATTACAATATTCACTAAAAATGATAAATTAATACGTAAAAGAAACACTCTGTACACGCGTACTTGAAGGACGGCAACGTTTCAATTTATTTATGAATGCGTGCGAATTTTTTTTTGTTTTTGATTTTGTTTTCGAATGGTAATATTTTTTTAGCATGTATGGATGCTATACTATTGCGGGTTAACGGGAACGCCCTCTGTTAGTTAACATACTGTATATGCTGAAATAATAAACTAATAAATACGGTGCCTAATAATAATCTTTTTGATTAAGAGAGCTCATAATAATTATGACGAAGACCAAACTAAGAATCACAGCCCCTTAAGTAGTGGTTTTTAATTTTACGCTTCAAAGGAAAGTTTGACTCAGCCTTAAGGGTACGTATGGAGTAGGTATGTTTGAAGCGCCTCGTAATAAATGTTTTATAACTGCTGCTTCGTTGGTCGAGTGTTCACAAGCGCGACGGGTCGGGCAAAGAGTTCTATTGGCTTTTTCTATAAGGAAATTCTCTGTAGTTGGCCAGAGTTTCGAAGTTGGCGGTGTGTTCTTGAAAAGTACGTTAAGCCCTTAATCCCTGTTGTCATTTGGACATTTTTGACAATCGTTACGAATAATTAGTAGCCAGAGAATCTGACACTGGTTTAGCCAAGGGTATCGTGTTACCCAGTTACTGGGTTGTGAAAGTCAGATAGGCAGTCGCTCTATGTAAAACATTTATACTCAGCTGTGTCAGGTTAGACTGGAACCCGACCTACATAGTTAGGAAAAGGCTAAACAGATGATGCAAAGAAAATAAATAAAGATTTTACCAATAAAAAATTGGCCAGGTACGAGTCAAACTCACCCATGAAGGGTTCCGTAGTAATTACGCAAAAAAACGTTGTTATTTATAGTTTTTGTATAAAATACAAAGTTATATTTGCGGAATTAAAAAATTTACCGTAGCTCAGAAACTTTTATTTATAGAACTTTTATTTTTATTTATAGAACTTTTTATTATAGAAGTTAGAGGGGGTGGGGGTTACCACTTTGGATGTGTGTCTCTTAAACAATTGATTTTAGGAAAAAATGATTTTAGAAACCTAAATGTCATTTTCAAAGACCTATCTATAGACACCAAACACGTATAGGTTTGCTGAAAAAAAAATTCAGTTTCAGTTCTATGTATGCGTTGCCCCCCTTAATTTTATATTTATTTTTATTTTTGTATAAGAATCGGTAAGCGGTTTATAGAATAGATCTACCTACCAAGTTTTACATGTGTAGTATTAATAGTTTCGGAATAAAATGGCTCTGACATACGGACGGACAGACAGACAGACATGACGAAACTATAAGGGTTCCGTTTAGCTATTCGATGACGGAACCCTACAATTAGCGGCCTTATGGCTAAAAGCGATCTTTTAAAGATATATATATATTCTTTATTGTACACCATAACATAAAACAAATAATGAGCGAAAAACAAAAGCTGTAATCTTATATATCATAGAATTCAATTTGCAAAATATCCTTCACATATTAAGGTGCTATGTTTATTCCAGCGCTACACATCTCCCTACTAATCTACATCAGTGTGACAACCCTTATTCCCTCGTGTTCGCTGAGAAAACACGCACGCGGTTTATAAAATCACTCTTTCTATGTTAATGTTCTTTAGGTATGTTTTTTGTTTGGCAGTATCTAACAGTGTGTTACAACCCTTAACTGTACCCTGTGGATAGATTAGACATGGTTGTAACGTTACGGATTAAATGCAAGGCTGGCGAACCTGGGGTGCTTAGAACCTGGATTTAAAAATGTTTTAGGGTTCTGTACATCAAAAGGAATAACGAAAGATTAATAGGGTCACATCTTTGTCCGTATGTCTGTCAAGAACCTTTTACTCATTTAAATAGAAATGAAATCTATATTAGATACTCGAGTTAGTGGTCTCTTTTAGCTGTCAAAAAGATCAGGCCTGTAATTCAACGCAATCAAAAGATTTTACCGCTTATGTCATATATTTTGCAATTTCACAAGTGAATCAAAACCTATAGTATACTTCCCCCTAAAGATAACCCAGTACCATGGAATTTGGCTAGAAACAAGGTCTTACAACACGTGTAACAAAAATATGTAGTTACTTCGGTATTTATCCAAATACTTAGATAAATCTATAAGAAACACTCGGCGTACCAGTCCATGAATGTACACTTGCCAGTTTTTTTTTTAGTTATTTTAGACTACTGAAATATTCAGAAAGACCACACAAACATTTTTCGTCACGATAATCTATACATCATCTATATGTATAAATAATATAGAAGTATCTGACTGTAATTTAAATAAAACGATGTTTTTTTTTAAGTGCTCTTAGTTTAAACGCGAAGCTAAAACACATACAAACTTACTTTTAAATGTTTTCTGTCTTTCTGTTTGTCTCTGGAATGGCAAAACCAATTTTAAAGCGACTTTAATTGGAAGATAAAGAAGATATTAGGACAACATATGCTACTTTTTATCCCAGAATTCCCACTTGATCGGGTAATATCCACTTCCTCGCGATCGGAGATGTGGGCACAGCTAAGTAGTCACTTTATACGATGTCTGATGACACATTTTCCCTACAACGACGTAATTTCATCCAGTGAATAAATGGAAAACTTCAACAAAACATAACATTGTTTACGGGAGAAAAACACGCCCAATACGCGTACATTTAACACGTAAAACTCAACAGCATTTCCACTCGAGCAGACTTCCATTCTTTCATTTTAAATCAGCATTTTCCGTGTGATTTTTATGTTAATTCGCTGCGGAAGCCGCGGTGGCACGCTCGCCTCCCACGTTTACCGTGATAACCGCAGAACGTCGATTGGCTTTCGTTCATTTGTTTCATTTAATTTATTCACGTTTTTTGGCTTTGCATGAGGATTCAGGTCCTACCTGCATTGAGCTATGATGTATGTAAAATTCTTTATCTGATTCTGTTGCATTGAAAATCATTTAAATCTTTATCAGCTCGTTAATGAGAGGTTTATGTGTGGCCAGTATAATTTTATTTCACTACTGTTAGTTATTATGATTCAATTTTTAATGGATTTCGAAGAACCTTAGCAAAAAGGTATATATGACATCCGACCTTCTTGTTCTCGGCTGGAAACCGTCAACAAGCGCTCGATCTTAGGGGATAAGACAGTTTGGGATTCAGCGGAAGGACACGCCCGGGAGTTGTTGTGAGGATGACCTCGAAGATACGGTGAAGCATACAAGTCCAGTCCTCCCTTGTGTTAATGTGCGGTCAGAGTCCCTACTCTGAAGGCCCATGACTTACTTCTTTCTCCAGTTTTCAATCTTCAGCAGCATTGCCTCGACTACAGCTGGCAGAGACAGATATTAACCAACCTACACAAAACCGGAAAATATATAATGAACAATTTATTTGATAAGGTTTTTATCTCTAACCATTCCGTAAGTCCTATCACAAACTACTACACTACAAAAAAGTTTGACATCAAAAATCCGCAACATCGGAACGGTGCAGTTTTCACTCACACTCAATAATATGCGGCTACGTGTCATCCACACCTCGGGATACCGAGCGACGCGACTATCAGATAGATTGGACGCGTTTGTTTTGTACCAGTCATTTTTATCCGTTCTTTTTTTAAATATGTTAACTAGTTTTGAAGAGGTTGGATTTAGGCGTTGGAAATTGCCTTTACTCATAACATACAAGTCTATCTAGGTATATGTTCTTATAGGGCCATTGCCTGCCGGGGTTTGCGGGAAAGTTCTATCGAGATACCGCGGCCCTGGAACTTTAGGGCAGCTAAAGGAACAGGGTGGGTTTTTAGTCAGTAGAAGTCTGACACTCCCTTCCGCTTAAGACGTAACGACTGTCAAAGATGTAACTTTCGAAACCAACGGCTTACCGTGCTTTCAGAGGCAGGGATGAATCTCAACATGCAATGATGGTCACCCATTCACGAGCCAACCTGGGCAAGCGATGTTAAAACTTGAAGATCTACTAACTCAGATGGTATTATTTAGCCACGAACTCTTCGTACCTTTATTTTATTTAAATAATATCATTCAGTATTTATTCTCTTTGTTAACAATGTCAATATTTACAAATAACTAATATGTGCGTTGCAGAAATATTAGCTTGAAGGGACTAGGTCCTCTTCTGCGATATTAATTGGATCCATGATCTCAATTCTGAAGTTGCACTTTATAGACGTGGATTGTCGGGCGAAGAAAATAGAAGCACTAGTTATTATAGCACAATCAGGCTTACCTTTCCTTTTAAAATAATCATCATTAAATTATAGTTACAATAAGATAACAATATAGGTAGCACAATTCAGACACTCCACCGGACGTGTAGCACGACTGTGCGATCCCGACCGAGTCTCATATCATACTGCCAGTAAATCGGCGCTTCACTGCGCACTAGCGCTCGGTGTTGTGTCAGAGTGTCATGTCATTGGATGTGACGTAACAGACACAGATAATTCATTTACACGGCAACTAACAGCGACATCTATGAAATCTAACACTAATTAAAATATAAAGCGCTGTCAAGCTTATAAATACTTTAATTTATACTACATTAAGTTTTTATAATTCAAATCATCGATTTTCATTTCAATACAAATAAAGAACCATTCAAATATTGACCCAATTTACACTTAAAGAAAAAAGAAAACACGCCAGGAATGAGTTAAAATTCCTTAAAGGCAATTTGTAAGAAATGCTTGAAAGAGGACCGGGCGACATTGTTCAGTAGTATTTCCTGCAATGCAGAGCACAATTACCTTTAAAGCGTCAATTTCATAACGTTACATTGTATAGAGCTGCGATGGTGTGAAATGTACGTGTTTTAAGTACTTGTGCGACAATATACCCGTCTTCCTCAGGCGGTATAAAGATTGTATCATTTTGAATTAGGTTTGGGAAGACGTTATCTTGGTTTTGATGTTTTCATCATGGAATTGAATATCACAGAGGAGCTTATAGCTAAATAAGAGCCGCGCGGGTCGATCTTTAAGGTTGAGCAAGCTTGCCAATCTCGGAATACCGAGATCTCGGTGTTGCGGGATCCCGCGTCATTTTCCAATCCCGCGTGATGCGGGATTATGGACGCGGGATCCGCGGGATTTGCGGGACTGAAAAAAAGCATGCGACCTCTCGCGAACGCGATCGCTCGATGACTGGCGGCCGGCAGTGTTGCAAACAACGCGGGGGCCGAAGTCACCCGTTTTTCACAGCTTAAGTAGCCTAATATAGCCGAATTTCAGTTAGTGGTAGCCTAAGTATGTAGCCTAAAATATCAGTAAAGTTTTTTATTCAGTATTTGTTACTGTTTTTTGTGAAGAAAAAACGGTGTTATTTGATTGATCTCATACTAATAGTAATACGTAAATAAGTGTGGAGTAAGTTGATTCATTCAATGTTTTATTTACCTTATATAAATGTGAATATTTTCAATATCCCGCATATCCCGCAAATACCGAGATCCCGTGAAATTGAAAATTCGTAGTCCCGCAAATACCGAGATTGAATTCAGGCTGCGGGATTGGAAGCACTAATATTAACATATCCAGATTCCTTGTGCCCCAGAAAGCACGAATACATGTTGGTTCCACCTGTCATTTGCATGTTATATCCCCACACGGAACAAATGTTTGAATAGCCTACAGATGATTTTACTGGGTCTAAGTGTTTATTGCAAGAAACGAACCGTCTTACGAATTGAACCAAAATGGCAAAGCTAGAAGCGCCGGTGTGCGAAAAAAGAGCAAAGACGAGTGAGATCTTTTCCTGGGAGATGGACAGCGTTGGCAGAAAAATAACGCTTTGAAAACTACACATGAAGTTCACGAAACCATGAGACTGACTTGCACTAACTTTTCTTGCTTTAGGACTCCAGGAATTGGAAGCAGGTTCCAGGAAGATGATACCATAGCACTGTACTACCCGCACAATGCAAGTCTTAGTATAGTTGTAGATTTAGACGTAAATAATAAGAAGCAACAACTTAATGAATAGAATAGAATTTATTGAGACCACTGTTAGATATATTTTTTATTTTCGATGATCCCCAAATAGGCTATGCCTGTATCTTAGGGACCTGAGTTGTGATAGACAATGTTGTTGTTGTATTTACAAAGATAATATTAGAATAAAAAACAAATGTGATATCAGAAAACAACATAAAATAAAATGAGGTCAACTTAAAAACAACAATTACTTGACATAGACTTATACACATAAGACTAAAAATAATAATAATTAAGTACAAAATAATCGTGAAAAAAGAACAAAATCTATAGTAACTAATACAAAATGTGAGTGTGTTTGTTTAATACAATATTGTTCGTAACAATTTTGACTATGTAGAAGGGGTAACACTGTAAATTAAAAAAAAAATTGATTTTTGTTTTTTAGGCTTAAAAAGTACTCTGAACTTTTTAGAATATGGGGAAAAATATTTCATACCTCAAAGTATTTTTTTTTTGTAATTTCGGGCTCTTCCCCAAGTGCGTCGGACTGCTCCGAAACGACATCTGCGTCAGATGAATACCTGCTGGGAAGGTACAGCCTAATGTCCTACCTTTTGATTTCTATCTTCTCAAATCTATACTTATAATAAATCTGTAGAGAGGTCAATTCTGTACATGAAATATATTTCCAAAATAACTATCAGGGGGTGATTAGGGATCGATACTGATGCCAAAAATGCAATCAGTAAAATTTTTGTCTGTCTGTCTGTCTGTCTGTCTGTCTGTATAACCGTTATAGAAACAAAAACTACTCGACGGATTTTAACGAAACTTGGTACAATTATTTCTCATACTCCTGAGCTGGTTATAGTATACTTTTCATCACGCTACAATCAATAGGAGCAGAGCAGTGAAGGGAAATGTTGGGAAAACGGGAGAAGTTACTCCATTTTTTAAGCTTCCGTCGCGTGTGCAACCTTAATGGTTAAAGCTACACAGAAATCATTTATGACGGAAATGTTCTCCTTAAAGTTATATAAAAAATATTCCACGACAGCATATGTCTATCTTTTATGGTTGACTCACAATAACACGTGTAACTCCCGATAGCTTAGCAGTTCGAAGCTTTCTGATTATAATATTTGTCTACTCTTACGTTTATAACACTCTCAGTCACCCCTAATTGAAAAAGTTAACATTATTAACTATTCCATAAAAAAGAATCATATAAATCGGTATAGAAACACCAAAGTTATACATGAAATACGCTAATAATAAGCCAACGCGCGTGAATACTGAATCATGCTATAAGGATTATTTTTGAGAATCGGTCGCCGCGCTCGACGCGTCTTGATTGGCCAAGTGCGAGCCAGACTCGCCCATGAAGGGTTCCTAAAAACCTTAAAAATTTCTAGAAACCAGCTTATTTACATTTTTACAACTACGCTAGATAACTTTGTTTTTCATAGTGTTTGTATGAATTACAAAGTTATATTTGCGGTTTTAGAAAATATGCTGTTTCTCAAAACTGCTTACCCGATTTCGTTCAAACCAATTTTGGTTGAAAGTTTACATTAAGATCTACAGACATATATATTTTTTTAGATTTTTCACTCCATTATTATAGAAGTTAGAGGGAGGTGGGGACATTTTACCACTTTGGAAGCTTATATCTTTTAAACGATTGACTTTATGAAAAAGTGGTTTTAGAAACCCTTATATCATTTTTAAAGACCTGTCTATCAGTACTACACACGCATAGTTTTCATAAAAAAAATATTTTCAGTTTTAGTTCCATGTATGGGGACCCCCTTTTATTTTAAATATTTTTTTTAATTTTTTTCTTAATGTCGGAAAGCGGTTCATAGAATACATCTACCTACTAAGTTTCTCATGTATAGTCTTAGTAGTTTCGGAATAAAATGGCTGTGACATACGGACGGACGGACAGACAGACAGACAGACAGACACAGACGGACAGACATATCGAAACTATAAGGGTTCCGTGTTTTGCCATTCGGCTACGGAACCCTAAAAAGGCGGGGCGTCCGAGCGCGAGCTTCGCGGTTGAAAAGTGACCAGCCTTAGTGTGCTGAACTACGAGAGGCCCTACCTAAAAAAAAAGTGCGAGCATCATACAATTTTTGCCTGTTGAGCCGAATAGACGTTCAGAGCGTTCGACCTTATTGACAGACAATACTTAATTGATATTAACAAACCGTGCTTATCAGCGCAACTTTTAGTCGTTGATAATTTATTCTTAGATTCCTTTTGTTGTTATTTTATAAAATAGGTAAATTATTAGTTATTTTAGTATACCGATAGGTTAAGTTTTGGCTAATTTACGTTCACTTTTTTATATTAGTTTTATTTTCACCCAGTTGCAACAAAATATAATCGAGGCTCAAATTTTAACAGGTTGCGGTGCAGGAGAAACCGTCCTTATTCCCAGAATTCCCATTATACCAAATATTCCAGTTCCATCATCGGACTACAAGACAAACGGCGATGCGCCATCGTTACATGGTGGACATCCCACCCATACGCACGAAACGTTTTGGGAATACTTTCATTGTGCGTACGGCTAAGGAGTGGAATTCCCTGCTGCTGTGTTATTCTGTAAGACCTCATTCTAAACTTCGAATCTGCTGTGTTATTCTGTAAGACCTCATTCTAAACTTCGAATCTGAATCCGCTGTGAGTTTATTGATTGGCATTCTAAAAACTCGGTTGTTAATTCGAATTTACACTAGCGCTACCCTTGCGAGCGTGTCAGCGAGTTGAACTAAAGATTTTCACAGATAAAGTATGAGATGACGTGAGAAGTGGCATTCGGTAAGGTAATTCCTCCGTCACTTCGACGCTGTTTACAGAATGCAAAATCAAGGTCACTTTGAACCATAAGCGAAGTGACAGTGAATAGCTATGTGAAATGCGAGTTGTTGTTCGAATTTTACAGAATCGACGTACTGAATCCGCTGTGAGTTTATTGATTGGCATTCTTAAAACTCGGTTGATAATTCGAATTTACACTAGCGCTACCCTTGCGAGCGTGTCAGCGAGTTGAACTAAAGATTTTGACAGATAAAGTATGAGATGACGTGAGAAGTGGCATTCGGTAAGGTAATTCCTCCGTCACTTCGACGCTGTTTACAGAATGCAAAAACAAGGTCACTTTGAACCATAAGCGAAGTGACAGTGAATAGCTATGTGAGATGCGAGTTGTTGTTCGAATTTTACAGAATCGACGTACTGGAGTCTGTATTTCCTGATAGTTATAACCTGGGAGTCTTTAAGTCAAGAGTGAATAGGTTACTTCTAGGCAAGCGTGCTTCATCTTCGACCACATCATCGCTTAAGATCAGGTGAGATTGTGGTCAAACGCAAGCCTATCAACTATAAAAAAATAAATAAAAAAAAAAAATTTTCATTCGAATTTAAAAGAACGCAATTCCCAGTATCGGTGTGTTATGCAATGACAATTAATAAGGTTCAAGGGCAGACTTTTCGTGTTGCTGGAGTAGATCTCAGTGTCAGTTGTTTCTCGCATGGTCAGTTGTACGTCGCTCTTTCCCGGGTTAGCAGTTCTAGAAATCTTTATGTTCGCGTGCCGGACGGGTCAACTTTCAACATAGTTTACCCGGAAGCTTTACGCTAAAGTATTTTCGTTCTATAGGTACTTAAGCCTCATGTGAACGTGATCTAAACAATATTACCAACACATTAACTTAATAACACACAAGGAGTTACACGCTGACGGAGTCGCGGGCACAGCTATTAACAATAATATTGTGCGGTTCCGCATTGCGATATTTTTCAACAGTATTATAGATTGACATATTATATTTCCCTACTAAATTACGAAAGTTAATCTGTCTGTTACATCAAAATCACTGAACCGTGAGGAAGGACATAGGCTATGAAGAATGCTTCAAAATCGGGGTTAAATTTAACGTTAGCCCAAAGTAACTATTCCACGCGGACGAAGTCGCGGGCAAAAGCTAGTACACTAATAAATGTCATTATAACTGCATTCATATTCAGGTTCACGATTTTTGTGTGTAAAAATCAGCACGATTTTTAACAGTTTATTTGTAATTTCAGAGTGCTTATTTCATAAGTTGTCAACCGGCGAAAATCTGCAGCACGAGAAGTGCTCAGAGTCTTTGTGTAATTGGAAGAAGGCACAAGCAGCGAATTCCTTCGACACCTTCCATCATAAGCCGCCGCTTCCTGAGGAAGTTTTTGAAGCCATCAAACCGATTTATGAAGAGTTGAGCCGAGACGAGTTGCTAAACCGTTGTTTAGGAGGCTACACGCAAAATAGCAACAAAAGTTTTAATGCTACTGTTTGGAATTTGGCTCCGAAATTTTATTCAAGCGGCAAAAACGTCTTGAATATTGCGACTGATATTGCTGTGTATAATTTCAACGATGGTCTGAGTAATATTTTACAAATTATGAAAGTTTTGGATATTGAAGTTGGCGTCCAATCATATAATTTTTGTATTGAAGCCGATGCTAAACGGGTTAAGCATGCTGAGCGGACTTTGACAGATTTGGCAAAAGAAGCACGCTCTAATATAAAATCATCAAGGAAAGAGAATGAGGAAGAAAATTTAAATATAGAAGGGCAGCTAAATGGTCCGGGGATAGCAGATTAATGGTAAAAAAATTTAAACTGTCAAATTTTTCATTTTTTCATGTCTATAATGCATTTCAAAACTTTAAATTCGTTTTTCTCGTAACACGATTTTTCAAAATGGCACGCAGCATAACTCCAACAATTTTCGTTCTTTTCATTTGAATTTGTTATAATTTCTTGAAAATAAGATTTTGAAGAGAAATACGAAGGGGATTTTTGATAAGTTAATTTAATCATTTTTAATTAAAAAATTAATTAAAAATTAATTCGTTAAATTTTTGTTGAAAATTTAACTATTTAATTCAAATACTCGCCAATCACACAAAAATCAATATTTTAAAAATCCCCTACGTATTTCTCTAGCATAATCATGTACCTACAATAAGTGTTTTTTTTTTCTAGATCCAAATTTGCAGCAGCTACACTGAATGCCGCGGAGCGCCTCAAATTCTACGTGCCTCGCGAAAATGGCTGTGGTGCCGTCATTTTTGAATATTTTTATAATCATTTTCTATTTTGTTACTTAAACATACGCTAGATAACTTCCTCCAATATTATAATTTTAGTACCTTTCCTTCCACCCAAAAAAAATGACATAAAACACGTTTTCTAGGCTGTTACAGTGGTGTTACCCCTTAAATATATAGTAGTGATGGCTCAGTTACAGGCTTAAATTACGAGTTGTAAGTCGTGAGTTCAAACCCAGGCACATTACTTTGTACAATTTTTATCATCACCAAATACCAATGCTCTCAAAATGGTGAGATAACAACATGAGGTGACCGACATTTAAAATGCATGGATGATAAAAATGGACATGAACCATAAATTCCATGACATGGAGGAACATAAAAATCAGATGACCGGTGTCCACTGACGTGCACTGGACCCGTGTGATGAAAGGGGTAGAGGTGGTCTATGTGCAGCAGTGGAAAAGTTGTAAGTTGATTATGATGATATTTAAATACTGTTTTGCAGTACCCAGAACTAACCATTGAATACCATTGAAACCATTGTTAGATTACGCTGACCTATTTTAAATATAGGTATATTATACCCATATTTAAATATGCTCCTTAAAATACTTTTGTAGCTTATTGTACACTTAAGCTTTTGTACATCTATATAAATAAAACGAAAAGTCCTGACTGGCTGACTGACTGACTGACTGACTCATCCACACCCAGCCCAAACCCTTGAACCTAGAATGCTGAAATTTTGCAAAAAGGTTCCTTTTATAATGTAGACAAAGAATATGGAAGGATTTTTTGAAATTCAATCCCTAAGTGAGTTAAATAGGGGATGAAAGTTTGTAAAAATTAATAACAAGTTGTTATTAATTTTTACAAACTTTCATCCCAAAAATACTGAAACACGTTGTTATTAACAACGTGTTTCAGTATTTTTCGAAATTCAACCCCTAAAGCAGTCAAATAGGGGAAGCTGGTGTGGAAAATCGTCATTTGTGTAGTTCAAACCATAAAAATTGGTGGTTATCATTCTGGTTAAAAATTAATAACTACGAGTTTCAGTGTTTTTCGATGTTCAACCCCTAAGTGATTTAAATAGGGGATGAAAGTTTGCATGGAAAATCGTCATTTTAATAGTTTAAATCATGAAAATTGGTGATTATCATTCAGATTAAAAATGACAAAGAACGTGTTTCAGTGTTTTTCAAAATTCAACCCCTAAGTGAGTTAAATAGGGGATGAAAGTTTGTATGGAAAATCGTCATTTTTGAAGTTTTAACCATGAAAATTGGTGGTTATCAGTCTGGTTAAAAATTAAAAATCACATGTTCAGTGTTTTTGGAAAATCAGCGACTGAGGGCGTAAAATAGGGGCTGAAAATATGAATGGGAAACCTGTTTTGACCGACGGACAGACAGACAGATATGACGAATTCATAAGGGTTCCGTTGTTTGCCATTCGGAGTAGAACTTATAGTTAAAAAAAGAAATATTTATTTGAAATGATTTGTCACGAAACTGTGTGGCAGACCAAATTCCACGCGAGCGAAGCCGCAGGCAAAAGCTAGTAATTTATATTGAATAACGGAAAATGAAAAAGGTAAAATGAACGGGTCTCATTGTATGGATTCAGCAACATATTGTCTTATTTACGCCTAAAAACTAAACAAAAATATTCAAAAACCAGTTACTTCATCAATAAAGTGAAACCATAAATACTGACACCCACAAACACCAACCACAGACCCACAGTGCATCACAAATACCCCTGTGGTTAGCACAGAACTATTTGTGGACAAAAAAGAGAATTATGTTTGGTGACGCGGGAGCCTCGTGGGTGCTTTATTGTTGGTTCGAAACAAAGCGATGTCATTCTTTGACCGCGAGGACAATGAATGCCGTGGGCTACATCGGATAGAATTTTAGAGAATTTTCAGGGAAATGGTTGGTATAAAATACAGGGAAAATTATTTTCATAGATAAGTCTTTGAGCGTCTCACAACAAGATGGATGAAGATGAAAGCTGTTGATGGGTGGTAGCTCAAAGGAAACATTGATAGATTGTGTAAGGAAATGATGTGTGATGCTTGGCAGGGGTAACGAACTGTCCTATACAAACAATGAGATTTAGTCTATCCTATTTAACTTTGAAAATAATTATAATTCGTAGTACCTGAAAATAATAACATAAAATTGCTGAATAATTGTAATAAATTTATTATTATTGACATTTAATTTTGACAAAACTATAATTTCAAATCAAATCAAGTTTATTTGTGTAACATAGGTAGTGAATACGGTTCTTAAATTAAAGATAGGTCGCTATTTTATGCCAAGAGGCGTATAAATATCTGAACTTTATTGTACTAAGTATTAAAGAAAATTATTAAGTTGTTATATTGTTTTATGCATGCTAATTTAGGTTGAAAATTGGAATGCTTGCAAAAGGCTGCTAAGTCATAAATACTAACATAATATAACACTAAAATTGTACACTTAGCTTGCAAAGAATGCTTTGACTTTGACTTTGGAAAGCTGAAGATAAAATGTTGAACCTCTTAGGGTGTTACCACACCAATCGATCGATCGTCGATCGATGCCATCGATCGATGGTAGAATGGATTAGTCGACGTCGATCGATAGTTTCTACCAGACCAATCGATCGATTGTCTATCGATGGTAGAATGGATTAGTCAACGTCGATCGATGGTAGAATACATTTCGGAAGAAACTGATAGAATATAGCAGGGGTTAATCGATCAACGTCGACCGATGCCATCGATCGGCAATCGATCAATTGGTTAGTCGACTGGTATCGATCCGTCGATCAATTAAAGCTACCACAACAATCGATCAACGTCGACCGATGTCGATCGATGGCATCGATCGACGATCGATCGATTGGTGTGGTAACATCCTTAGTATTTCATTTGAAATGAACGTAGTTAGTAGAATGAAACTGAAATCAGTATTCCAATCAAATATTGGATAGGAAATTGGGCCGTCCAAACGTTCCTGAGATGGTTTCTCCTAGCAAGAAACACTAAACTAGACCACGTTATGTAGGACGTAATACGTCGATCATAATTATTTATGCTGTACTTGCAGTCATTTTACATACAGCTCGATTCTTTACACGGTATATCATGTGTCACACGTTTAATATTTTACCAGTGCTTCCGAAGATTACCGACCATTTCCGAAGACTGCGATTCTAAAATGTACCAAGTCTGAGCGTCAATAAAACGGTCCGCCCTGACCTTTTTTGTGTGTCAACATGCCAAACATAAATAGTTAAATATATAGAAAAAAATCGCTGAACTTTTCTCCAATTCTCAGATGTTTATAATTAACGATGGTGACCTATGTAATTCCTATAATTTCGTACACATTGACATTAATAGCCAAGCTGTGGATCTCTCTGTCGGCTTCTATATTCCCTGACACTTATGACCTTTCAGCTTTTAAAAAAAGAGTGAACAGGCATCTTCTGAGCTAGCTCGTTCCATCGTAGACGTCATCTATCGCTTACCATCAGGCGAGATCGAGGTCAAGAATGGGCTCATCCGGAATAAAAAAAACAGATATACAACGTGTAATTTAAAGGGTATATACATGCCAAGTGCACGTCTTTGGATGATAACAAACGATATGGCCAGGGTTTTCTAATCCTATGTCTACATGTGTGGAACTTATTAGAAATTTCAATACATTGATACCAGAGACCCAATTTTTAACCGACTTCAAAAAAAGGAGGTTCTTTATTCGTCTTGAACTTTTTTTGGTTGTTTTATGTATGTTACCTCATAACTCGGAGACGGCTGGACCGATTTGGAAAATTCTTTTTGCGTTTGAAAGGGTATACATTCTAGTTCGTTCCATTGTTACAAAATCAGGATCTGATGATGGAATCCTGGAGAAATCGAGGGAAGTCTTCAAATATTATAGGCCCATCTATAGCATTTTGGGTACTTCTTATAGTACCTTGAGCAGTTGCTTTCGAAAAGTACCATTTGGAGAAGTTAAACTGATGATGAAGACCACAGATGGCCACTGAAACTACTCAATATAAGTATTTCGTGGATTGCGATTCGATTACTTGAGTACGGATGTTAAGCACTTTATGCTCGTCGCAATATATACGAGTATGGTGATGTGGAGCTGATGGTCAAGTCCCAGGAGAACTCCTCAAAAATTAACGGCTATGCATCGGGAAAAGCAATATTTTGTAAAAGGTGATAAGTTGTTGACATTATGGCTTTTGTAACTAGATAGATTACAAACCGACCCACTAAAAAGAGTGAAAAAATTTTTAACAAAAAATAGAACCGACTTCCATATCAAAACTCTACAAAGCCAAAAATAACTTTAATTTCGGAAGGCGGTGTTTAAAAACTGAAAATCCAAAACCAATAACACCGACTACCGAAATTAAAGCTATTTTTGGCTTTGTAGTGTTTTGATATGGAAGTCGGTTCTATTTTTTGTTAATTTTTTTTTTTTTTTCAAAGTAAGAAGAATGAAGAGAATTATCGTTTTATTGGCAAGTGACGTGAAAAGTGATGACCCTCATAGTGATGTGACACGTTTGTTATTATTGGTATTCAAGAAACATACGAAATCAACAATTTGGGGTCAATTCTGTGAGTCATTTATTTTGAGCTGAAACTTTGCATAGAGACTCCATACCAGATGTTGTCTTCAGTCCTTTTGGATAGATATGGGGTTTCCGTTACACGTTGTATATGTATATTATAAAGTCTTTTTTCTAAATATATATATATATTCGGGTAATAAATCATCGAATGTCTCCTCCAACTCCGGAAGAAGTAGAAGGGAGTGTCAATTCTGCCTCAAAATTCAATCTGTTCTCTCCGTACCATTATGTTCCAGGGTCACTATATCTCGTTACAAAATTCCCACAACCCTGACAGGCAATGGCCCTATGGAGCTCCGACACTGGTACTGCTAAATACTTTTGACAGGCGCGCGGTGATGCCCCATGCTCCGGCGACACAGATAACCTTAGGATGAAATTTAGAGAGTAAGAGTAAAAATACATGTTACATCATGGACTATGTTCAGACTACCTACCATTTAAACTTAATAATATGTAAATTATGTTCATGGAGAGGTGAAGTGATGTTCCTAAAGCTGACTTTAAAAGTAAGATAGGTGTTTGTCTTACCGACCCAGGCAATGCTTCCCATAGCCGTATTTTTTTTTTTTTAATTTTACTGGCAGTGTGGGTAGAATTCACATTACTAGCAATCCTGTTAACCCCTCTAACTAAGCTAAATACGCTTGTGTCTGGAGTGGGTTCACGGCAATTGTGTAGTGTGTGTAGTGTTAGAACCCGCGACCTCTCGATCACAAGTCCTACACCTTAACCATTAGGCTATTGGGGTTGAAAACGATTAATCCTAAATATTAGGAGCTACATGCGTGCCTTTAACGATATATTTTATGTACAGACGCCAGCACATCAAGCTACAACAATCTGTCAAATTTCTTTAATAGATTTTCAACTTTATTGATAAAGAAATTAGGTTCAAGGTTGATTGAGAAAATTTGACAGTTTTGGGTAGCTTCATATGCTGGTGTCTGTACCAGGGATGTTGCGAATATTCGCATCCGCATCCGCAAATGCGGAGCTTCCGTATGGATTTGGACATCTTCATCCGCATCCGCATCCGCAATAATCAATGCGGATTTTCATGCGGATGCGGATGTAAGACAAGTTGCAACCAGAAAGAAATTGAGCGGCGAATGGCACGTGCTGTTCGCCGGCCCCACAAGATCCGATGCGTTTGTTGTGGTGCATCATTTGTTTCTTGTAAATAAATCATTACGTGTTTGTTTACGCTGTGGGATACTTATCGTATAGATATGTAGCCTATCTACCCTTCGCTTTTGAGAAGATGCCGATCATAAACAACGTCTGAGACACGCGCACTTAGAACCGTACATACAATGCACAAAGGAATATTATTATAAATATTATAAATTAAATATAATGTAAACAGACATACGACACGCGTGCCTTGAGAGCGCGCTCAAACAATGACCACTGTTAAACTTTTGTAAACACTACTATTACAGTGTTTACAAAAGTGACGTTTCCGATTCTCTTAATGCTAATTACGAAGGGGCTAAAAGAATGAGAATGACAGATTCCACGGAAAAGGATATGGGACAACTAGGACCAGGGACGTCAGGTTCCCTCAGAAAGCCATGCTTAAAAAACGATCTTGCCATGATTCCTCAAGTGAACATGAGAGTCAAGAAATACCAGGAAATGGTAGCACTGAAGCTGTACTCAAAAAGGAATTACTTTCTTATCGCACTAAAAAAAGAGTCAATGTGGATGAGAATCCTCTTAAATGGTGGAGTGTTCATCGAGAGGAATTTAACATATTATCACCGATTGCACGAAGATTTTTGTCCACTCCACCAGGCAGTGTTTCTAGCGAACAATTATTTAGTAGCGCGGGTTTAATTTACGAACCTCTGCATAATCGGCTTGAATCAGAGAAAGCGGCAATATTTCTTTTTATTAAGTATAATGCTCCTATCTTTAACTTCACATACTAATTCTAATTAATAAAAAAAAATATAATTACTATATCGTTATTTTAATTCTTCATTCATATACTTTTTTTATATGGGCTTAAACATCCGCATCCGCATCCGCGGATGCGAGCTTTCAGAAATCCGCATCCGCATTCACATCCGCGGATGTGAAAAAATCGGCATCCGCAACATCCCTGGTCTGTACCAACAGTCTGCGTTTAATTTTAAACTTCATGAACTTTGTTTTCGTATTCCAGGAACTTTCTCACATGTACATATAACTGGAGACAGTACCTAAATATCGTTTTAGAAATAACTAAGTATGTACGTGTATAGGAAGAGGAGCTCGTGGATAAATAAAAACGGTGACAGGGGTCGCTATTCCGGGGTTGCGGGAATGTTCTAACGAGATACCGCGGCCGCGGAACTTAAGGACAGCTGAAGGAACAGGGTGGGTTTTTAGTCAGTGAGAGTACCTTCCGCTCCACCTAGAGCGGGAGAAATCATTCGATGATTTTGATGATTTTCCCACCCAGACAAAAAAAAAGTGGGTCGAATCAACGTTACACAACACTTGCCGAGTTCGACCCGTGGATGAATGATCACCATCTTAATCGAAATTCCTCTTTGCCTCGGAAGACACGTTTAACCGTTGGTCCGGCTGTCACTTGTACACCTTTGACAGTTACGGGTAGTCAGAAGCCAGATCAACTACGATTTGCGGAATGGTGCCAGAAGCCAGATCAACTACGATTTGCGGAATGGTGCAAGAAGCCAGATCAACTACGATTTGCGGAATGGTGCCAGAAGCCAGATCAACTACGATTTGCGGAATGGTGCCAGAAGCCAGATCAACTACGATTTGCGGAATGGTGCAAGAAGCCAGATCAACTACGATTTGCGGAATGGTGCCAGAAGCCAGATCAACTACGATTTGCGGAATGGTGCCAGAAGCCAGATCAACTACGATTTGCGGAATGGTGCCAGAAACCAGATCAACTACGATTTGCGGAATGGTGCCAGAAGCCAGATCAACTACGATTTGCGAAATGGTGCCAAGTTATTTAACTTGTGAACGGAAACTTGGAAGTTGACTTCAAAAACCAAAGGTATCTACAATGCAGCTATACAGCCCGGAATCCAGAAAAAAACTTGGTTTTTTAAATTTCCAAAACTGTCGAAGAGGATTGTTTCATCACTCCGCAGACTTAGACTCGGACATTGTTGTAGCCCAGTGTTCTTGCACAAAATTCACGTTCGTGACAGCTCCCTGTGCGAGTACGGCCTTGCAGAGAGTACTTTAGACCTTATTTTCTTCTCCTGCTCCATTAACATAGATCCTTTCCAAAAACTTCCCAACTGCAATATCCCTCTCCCAACTAACTTCCATATACTTCTCTCCTAAAATAATCAACCTCCTATCTAAATATATAAGAGATAACGAGATCAGAATGTAGTTAGTGCGTAACATAGTTATTCTGTACATAGTTGTTTAAGGTTTTATTTTTTTATAGTATATAATATCTTAGTTTATCTATAGTAGATTATGTGTTATAACTAACGTGACCATTTTTTTTTTCGTGTCAAAGCGGGACTACTACGCAATTTTGAATATAAATAAATATTTATATATATAGGGTAAGTCGGTGTAGGAAGCCATATTTAAGAGCAAAATACAAATTATGGTTTAAAATGTGATTTTAAATAACTTTGGTATTTTAATCTCACTGGCAATTTAATTCTTACACCAACTTACACTAAAAATAAAATTTTCGGGACAAAAAACTTGGTACTTTGCTACGGCAAAATCGCTGTTTGTAAAAGCGGGATATTATGGATCTCGTTGGGGACAGCGGGACAGACAACTTGAAAGCGGGACAATCCCGCCCAAAGCGGGACGTATGGTCACGTTAGTTATAACCCATGTGTCTGTCCTTCCAGCTGAACTAAGAGCTACCACAAAGTACAAAGTTCAACGGCCCGCCTATATGCTATAGAGCCGTCATAACATGACACTGGCAGAATAGTCGACACCGGCTCAGTTGCCAAAGAAGGAAAAATAGAAAAATAAAAACCTACACCACTTTTGCTAAGGTGTTATCCATTAGTGGGTTGGTTGGCTCCATATAAAACACTAGTATTTGGTTGTATTTGGAAAAGGTAGGTATTGCGTAAGGCTATTGTGACTATACAATAACAGTAGGAAAATTATGCACCGAGGAAGCAATGTCTTATGTCACCGGTGTATTTTACCCGAGTGTAGCAGGATTAGAATACTATCTAATATCATAAATGCAAAAGTGTGTTTGTCCTCTGTTCACGTCAAATCGGAGCAACGGATCAATGTGGTTTTTGGTGTGCAAGCAGTTGAAATTCTAAAGAGATGTATACTTTCTGTTGAAAATTTTTTTCAGGCGTGTGAAGCGGCATGGCAGATGATGTTTAACAAGAAAATGCAACTATAGATTCAAACCAACCTAAGGAAGTTACTTTTGGGTGGACCATAAAGAGGGGTGAAGGTTGTAATACTCGTATAATACATGTTTTACGAGTACTCCACGGCATTGTCTAGCCGTCTAGTTATCAGTCAGTTTGACTTCACTTTACCCGACCTACTCAAATTTCCTTGATTGGATATTATTCGTCGAATCGTTGAAGCTCCTTAATTAAAGCTCTAAATAGAGCTTCACGATGACTTACAAATAACACTGTTTTGACAGGCTCAGTGAAATCTTTGTGTTCTCAGACATTAACCTACATAGTTCTCATATGGTTTGACCAGTGCCTATTTCAGAAGAGATGTTGACCTCTGAGTCTGTTTTGGTGTTTCTTGCCGGGTTAATCAGTTAGGAAACCGGCCTCATATAGTTTGAATTTACATACGAAAATAAGACATAATAACACTGTTTCTTATTTATTACCACTTTGAAAAATAAATATCATTTATAAAAAGGTTTTTGTTTTATTGATAATAGGTTCGCGTTTGACCACCATCTCACCTGATGGTAAGTGTTGATGTGGTCGAAGATGGAGCACGCTTACCTAAAAGTAACCTATTCACTCTTGACTTAAAGACCCCTAAGTTATAGCTATCGGGAAACACAGACTCCTTCAGGGAATTCCACTCCTTAGCCGTACGCAAACTGAAAGTATTCCCAAAACGTTTAGTGCGTATGGGTGGCATGTCCACCATGTAACGATGGCGCATCGCCGTTTGTCTGAATGTAAAATTGAGGTCCCAAATTCAAATTACTTTTCGGCATTACTGACCGCAAATAATAATAGTGTACTGAATTTTATTAGAACCCTTCTGGTATTACTTACTTTAGGTTGGCATGGCGTATAGTAAGTATGTCGTTTCTGTGAAAAGTATATTCTATTCTAATTGAAAAGATAGTCTCCCCACTAACGTACACAGGGATTTTGTTGCATATTTAAGCTAAATGGGATGCTTAAGTTGGGGCTCACAATGAATAAACGAAAACTCCACAAAAGGAACGTGTAATTTCCTTAACATTCCACCTTCATAGTTAATTTAATTTGTTGTCTTAAAGTGGTTATGTAACGTGTTTTATAGAAGTGTGCCGCATTCTGTGTGTGTGTTTCTTACTTTGTAGATGTTTTAATTGAAAGCGTAATGAAAACTTGATTCCAAAGTTAATTCTTTAAATGTTTACTACCTACTAAGATCTACTAAGCCTACCTCTACTGTTGCATTTGATTTGTACAATATTATATCTCGTTGCAGCACTGTCTTTCATTTCATTATTTGTAAGCCCTTAATTATTTCCATTCGTTCGTTGAATTCGTTCATTTCGCACGTTTTGATAGTGCCCCCACCCACCATCTACGCCACTGAGTTTAACGCGGTGTCGATTTTTGGGACCCACACTGTAGAAGGTTCAGTGGCCTTGGTTTTTTCGACACGTATTAAATCTAAAAAAATCGGCCATTCCTGGTCACAATCAGCTGATTAGCCTATTTCCAACTATTTTGGGGTCAGTTTAACATTAACATTAAGCAGTAACATTATTTTAGATGGAGCTAGTGCCTGTTTGGCCTTGACATCCCAGTAACTGGGTACTACAATACCCGTTGGCAACGCTGGTGTAACAACCATAAAATAGGTACAAACTTCAACCAGGACCAGCGGCGGCTTAATTGCGACATGCTAAAATGACCGCGGCAACCGTTGACCTAGTATTTAGTCATAAGCTCCGAGCTCCATTCTTGATAACGATATTGTACCAAAAAATCAGAAATTACACATTGACAACCATACAAAGAAACAGAAATATACTGCAATTTGAAGCATTGTGTTTCAGAAAGGGAACGTAAATTGCTAACTCGCAAGTCTTATTGAACTCTGACATCTACACAATTCACGTCCCGTGCAAATGAATTAGCGGAAACAGAGTGTGTTGTTCAGCAAGAACCTCTCCCAGCTTTTCCTCAAAGATAAGTACAAAAAGCCATAAAACAGATAATAATATACTACCTCGCTTTCTTAGCAAAAAGGCACATTGCCCCTAATTCTATGACGGACTTATTATTTTCATTAACGAAGGACGTGACCGAAATAAAGTGGTCTTTGACGCTTAACCAAAGGTTTTCGACTGCCTTTTTTCAAGCGTAAATTGTAAAGAAATCACTCAAGCGAATTCTGATAAAAAATATTCTTTATTTTAATGTTCGTTGGACTAATTTTTAGGCGCCTATAGAAGTTACGTGGGTGGTTTGTGGTATTTGAAATTCCTTTCCCGAGTCCTATTAATAAAATAGGGGGAAGGGAAAATATTTCATTATCCAATGACCTTCGTCACCAGTGTCTAAGGTAGGTTTAGTGGTAAAATTACAGTAACTGTGGGAATTTTCAAATATGTTTCTCAATCACGCTTCAAGTCAATCAAGCTACCCTTGTAACTGATTAAATGAGAAATGCGTGTCCTAAGAGTAACCTACCTTAATTTCTCCTTAGGATTGAGAGACCAAATTATTACTGTGTGGTCTCCCGTAGAACACAATCTTAAATTAACGACTTTAATTAACTCAAGAGCCCAAATTTAGCATAACGGGCGAGCCCACGAAACTCCAAGATCTAACTTTCAATAAAATAACCAAAAACCGCGCGATAAATATCTGAGTTGAGCGTCATTGAAAGCCTTCAGAAAGGTCCCATGTGAGCTATCACAGTTTTTCTCCCGTGCGTTCTATGAAAGCAATTTATATGTAAAACCTTTGTAAATGTACAACGTTTGAGATAAGGAGAGTAACGGACCCTGTTGGGGGCTTGGGGGAAGGAATTCGGCAAGTTTAAATGTCAGTCCCCCGTGGATCTTAAGCGTTAGCTCCGCGGATATTGCGGCCTTATCGAGGTATGAATAATCGGGAAAGTTTTTCTGTGTGTGTTCCGGTTTGGACTCATTTGGATGGTGGGTTTAGTGGTGGTCGTTTCAGCTGTAATATAGTTTGTACTGTATACACAATTTGATTTAAGTACATTTTGGACCTATTGAATTGATACCTACAGGCGACAGGTGACAAGCGACCATTTGAAAATTCCACATATATGTATTAAAATTTCAGCAATTGTCCCCATTTACTGGGGCTACCTGGCTAACTGGCTAGCCCAGTACAGTTGCTTGGCTGTGAAGATCAGACAGGCAGTTGCCATCTGTCACAGTCTATTATAGATAGATAGATGGATACTTTATTGTACACCAATAATTTAAAGATACCTATTATTTAACAATAGTACTTAACAGTGTTAATAGTGTTAATTTTAAAAACTTACACATATTTTTTGACGAATATTTTACAATAAATACAACGTGTAAAGGAAACCCCATATCTATCCAAAAGGGCTGAAGACAACATCTGGTTTGGAGTCTCTATGCAGTTTCAGCACAAAATAACTGACTCAAAGAATTGATACCAAATTATTGGTTTCATATATTTCTTGAATACCAATCATAACAAACGTGTCACAGCACTACGAGGGTCAATAACTTTCCACGTCACTTGCCAATAACACGATAATTCTTTTCGTTCTTCTTAATTTGAAAAATTCGGTCTCTGGTATCAGTGTATTGGAATTTGTAAAAAGTTCTACACACGTAGACTTAGGATTACAAAACCCTTGCCATATCGTTTGTTATCATCCAAAGAAGCCATGCACTTGGTATGTATATACCCTTTAAATTACACGTTGTATAAATTCTATTCTAACCTACGATTAAAATTTACAATTTCATGTATTTAGCTTCATCCGATTAGACTGATAGCTAACTTCAGCACAGTAGAACCAACACTGGAAAAAAAGCAAGGTAGATAATAAAAGAAGAAAGTTTATGAAAAACATATCGTATCGCCAATTATACGACATAGGATTCTGATGCCGTATCTATTTGTATTCATTTATTAGCATCCCCGAATTTCAGTTGGGTATGTTTTCAAAAATACGCGACTAAACAATGTGGCAAGTTTTAATGAAACTTTGGTCAGAGTCAGCTTAATATCACGTGGAAAATTTTTAATCTCGGTAAATTAATAGCTAATTTCTCGAGTGGAGTTTGGGTACACGTTGTCTGTTCATTATGTCGTTCACAGATTCACATCACTGGGACTTGGTACCTATTTAATAATGAATAGTTACCTAACTATAGTGAAGCCAAAAGATGTATGGTTGTGACAAATGATACTTATTTTATTACCTTGAAGAGAAATCATTAATTGGTTACATTGAAAGACTCCGCAGTTCCTTAAAGTTGATGATTCTTAGCAGTAGTTTAGTCAAGTAATGGGATCAATGATTCAACAAATATTAGGAAAATTTAAGGGAAAAAATTAGTTTTTTAGAATTCTACAAATATTTATTTTTTAATTGTTTAGCAAAATTATATTTTAGACCAATAATAAACATTTCTTAAAAGTAGATATTATGATCTCGTGATGGAATGTTACAAATGGACGGAACTAGGTTTTTGGTATTATAATACGTCATTGGTTTTTGGGGCCAGTTACAGTACAAAATCATCATCGATAACTCTCGCCTTTCGTCCGCCTCGTTGACTACTAGAAATGTTTATTATAATCTTAACGTCTCTCCTTAATTACACATCTAGAAAAATCTTAAAACAGCATAATATATCTAACATTCGTTATATTACAAAGTCTCTATAGCCTCCACACACATAGCTAGAAATTCGAATGGTCCCTATTTACAAAGGTCCATGAAAAGTATTGTGTATCAAAAATAAAGTATACAAAAAAGGCAGCAAACTAAATTCTACGCGGAGTTACAGGCCACTTTGTATTCCAACGGAGGCAGACATCGTCACATATTCGATACGAACCATGTCAAACGTTGTAGACAGATGGGAAATACCTACTAGCACTGTCATACATACAATAAAGGAGTTTTTTGGTACTATTTTTATCATTTCATTTTTCATGCGGGGCTTTTCTCATATGGCTTATCAGTGACTAGTGTTTTCCTGGCATAGCCTTCGTGATCTATACCCGGACTTTTAATTCGATGCAGTAGACTGACAGTTTCTGAGTTGTCAGATAATGACGACT
The DNA here is from genome assembly GCA_943138885.2 of Tholera decimalis. Classification (NCBI taxonomy): domain Eukaryota; kingdom Metazoa; phylum Arthropoda; class Insecta; order Lepidoptera; family Noctuidae; genus Tholera; species Tholera decimalis. Next base: position 8,735,174 of record OW964552.2, on the reverse strand, counting down.
ACGAAATTGTGATGTAACTAAATGAATCGATTCAGGAATAAAATCTAATAACAATGTAAACATTTTTTATGAGATTGTGTTCAAATAACAAAAAGTAAAATGTGATTATGAATGGGCGTGAAAAATAAAACGAATAGATTTTAATTTTTTTTTTTTTGCAATAGGCCCGTACCCATTCCAACGGGGTTTCGGTCGCAGTGGTGTGGGGGCAGTCTTTTCAATAGTAATCCCGCGCAATTTATTAAAATATTCATCACATGAAAAAGTTTGCAAGAGTGGCTTTTATCATGTCTGATTAGATATGAATATTTTTAATAAAAATATATTTATTTATAATAAAATCTAGTAACTACATACTTAAAAATAAATAATAATAAGTCCAAATTTTATCATTTATTTATATTTCTATCGATTTAAAATCGCTTATTTATTATTCGATTGATTGAATCCATTACTATTAGGTTCAATGGGGTATCATTATTTTAGTGAGTGACATTAGCTTGTCAGCTTACTGCATTGAATTAAAAATCCGGGTATATACTACTGAAACCATGTTTTTAAGAGTTTCGTAACGTAGAATTAAAAAGAAACCCTTGTAGGATCACTTTTTTGTCTATCTGTCCGTCTTTCCATCTACACACATCAAAAGTGTCTAGGGATCAAGCATTTTTATGCGGATTTCTTGAGATTGAGATGTGGCTTTGTAATAAATTTATGATTTTATAAATTTATATGGATCCTTTTTGGTGCATTTCATAATTTGAAACAGGAACTGTTAATCAAATTCGAGTAAAAGATGAAAATCAGCTGTCAATATTTCCCTATAAAAACATACAACGCATTGAAGACATTATTAGTACTACTGTTTCCCTACTACTGATTAAAACCAACGTTATTATGGAGCGGCGACGTCATTTAAGCAGGGAAGAAATGCTCAGAGCCATGGGAATGATAGAAGCTGGTTCCCGGCAACGTACTGTGGCTTTAGCTCTGAATACAAGTCAGAGTGTTATCAGTCGACTTTGGACACGTTACCGAAGCAATGGTACCGTGGCTGAGCGCCATGGAGACAAGACCGATACATTCAAATCTTAACTCGAAGAGCTCCAACAATAACCGCCATGATGTTAGCCGTGAGGCTTCATCACTCTTCAGGGAACTTAATTAGCGACCAAACAGTCAGAAACCGCTTGCATGAAGTGAACCTTCATTCCCGAAGACCGCTACGGGTACCACCTATAGCAATGCACAATCGTAGGATTCGATATCAATGGGCTCTTGAACACAGAAATTGGGCAGAAGAACAATGGCGTTTCGTGTGCTTTTCTGATGAGTCTCGTTTTGGTATGAGACCGGATACAAGACGTATACGACACTGGAGAACCCCTGGACGCCAACAGCGATTAAAATCCTGCCAGGAAGTCCATCCTAATAGTGGTGGAACCATCATGGTATGGGCGGGTATTTGGATCGGCGGAAGAACTGAGTTGATTTGGATCAGAGGCAACCTCAACGCTCAAATTTATGCTGAGACGATTGTATCTGACGTCATCGTTCCTCTAAAAGTGCAAATCGGTCCCTTATTTCAGTTAATGCATGATAATGCACGACCGCACACCGCAAGAGTTGTAAGACAGACTCTCGCCGCAGCTGACATCAATGTCCTGCTCTGGCCTGCTCAGTCGCCAGACTTGAACCCGATTGAGCATGCATGGGATATGCTACAGAGAAGAGCTCTGCCGAATATGGAGGGTATCCAGTCGCAAGAAGACCTTTTTTTGTTGTTGCAACGAACATGGGCGGCCATTCCACAGCGTGATTTGGATGAACTCATTTTGAGTGTGCCAAACCGATGTTCTTGTGTTGTGTAGTGTTCGCGGTAGAAACACGGATTATTAATTGTTTAAGTTACCCAATAAAATTTTAAAGAAAACTGTTATTTCAGTCTTTTTTTCGAACTTTAATGTTAGTGTTTCAAATGTCAAAAATCCCTTTATTAGGAAAATGGCAAATTTCTTTATTAATGCAAAGGTGACTTGGTTTATCGTTACTGTGACAAACGAAAACACTTTATTTGATGAATCCTTAAAGAAAATTTTAATTAATATCAATCAGGAGAAAAGTTATTGCCAAAATATATGTTGATCCCTAGACACTTTTGATGTGTGTATTTATCAAGACAATTTTTTTCTCAGGAACAAGAAATGATATCGAACCGAAATTTATAATACCAGATACTTGTATTTATGTCAACCCTTAAAACAAGAGTGAACAGGTATCTTCTAGGCTCGCTCTTTCCATCGTAGACCTCATGTATCGCTTACCATCAGGCGAGATCGAGGTCTAGAGCGAACTCATCAGTATAGAAAAATCTCTTTCAGTTGTCAAATAATTAACTTAAATGTCAACGCGATCAATAGATAATCTTTACTAATATTATAAAGAGGTTTTTGTTTGTAAGTTTGTATGTCGGGGTAATCTTCGGAACTAATGATCCAATTCTAAAAATTCTTTCTTTGGTAGTAAGCTGTATTATTGGGGAGTGCTATAGCCTATAAATTATTTAGGAATCCATGCAAACGAAGTCGCGGGCGAAGTGCTATTATAATAATTATAATTCCCTTTTTGTTTAACTTAATTATTATATCTATCCCTCTACATCAATCTTCTTACCAAATATGCAAAAAAAAAAAAACATTTTTTCTGTTAAATAAAAATGATCATGACACCGAATCTCTCCTTGTATCACTTTCTTAGCAACATTTATTACTCTTTCCGCTCCGTTAACATACAATAGTTCACCTAACGCACAATCATACTTTACATTCACTAGTACATACATCACACTTCATACGGTAAACATACACACATATCACACTTCACATTTTAATTATAAAGTAGATTAGGTAACATAAAAATAGAAATGTAGACATCATAAGTATTTAAGTAAAATGCAGTCTCTATAATATTGTTTATTGTGGGAATTAGGGACTGGTGGACAGGATATCACGTAACCTAGCTAGGCCACCGGAGCCACTTATAATTATAATTGTTACTTATTTATAATTGCTCCTCATTTAATTGTAAATGTTATTATATAACAGACTGTAACAACCTTATGAAATATATAAATAAAATATAATAATAATTATATCTTTATTTGGCCATTTATTTATTTATTTATAGTTAATTAAAACGGTACAACACCAATTACATTAATTAACATAGAAATAGAAATACATTTAAGATAAGAATAGTAATAATTGTGATTGAAAATTGAAATTATATAAGATAAAATAAAATTAAAATTAACATGGAACAGTAGACACTCTTGCATATTTCCTTTCACAGAAGACCAGACATGCACGCATAATTTACTTAAATAAAATTGCCATAAATTTACAGGTGTCTTAATAGGTAAAAGAAGTATATAAATTCAACAGTAATACCTACATAGCCTGCTGGCTCCCAAACGAGGCAACAACCTGTATCTTGGGTAAGTGAATAAATAAAAATTAAAAAATATAGTGTATAACGGTGTTGAATTCAAACAAAAGAAGTACTCATTAATAATAATGACCGTTTGTGTCGTAAATTCACTTAATTGCGATTTCACAAGGGAATCAAAACCTATGCACTATTTTGCCTTAATCTAGATTCGTGAAATTTGGTAAACTAAACACCATAAATGTAGTGAGTACGGCATGAAGGTAAGTTTGTCCGTAATTCTCGATGCGTGTGTCCAACTCGCATTTAGCGAATTTAAAAAAAAGCTCATGTCTTCAGACACACAGATACACACAATAATCATTTACATACTACTTTTGGTTGTACTGAATGAAAACAAAAATAGATTTAATACTGTCACAAAATCAGAAACAATATAGTAATATAAAATACATAAATAAAAAAAACCAACGTATTCCTTCCGTTACAATTGCGTTCTGAGGCCGCCGTATCGCGTTAAAATATTCCCGCTGTCCCGAAAATATTTGTTTTATACTTTCTTTTCTTAAAAAAATATGTCGGTATAGCGAGAATATTCTAACGAAATACGGCGGCCTCAGAACGCAATTGTAAATGAAGGAATACGTTGGTGTTTTAGTCAGTAAAATTCTGAAAGTCCTGCTCCAACCAAATCGGGTGGAGAGACTATATGATTTTCTCATAAAAAAAAACCTTAAAAAGATATCAAATGTTTAATTTTTACATAAAGTTTTTACCAGAATTTTTAAAACGGTTATGTTTTTTAGCAACAACTTTACTATATCTCGGTGTAACAATACAACGATTACTTCCAACTCATCTTAATCAAATTCAGTGTATTCAACAAAATTCAATTCAATCAATTTTATTCTGATGCTATTGAAATTTATTCTAATTTATGAAAGCTTGAACATTTGGATTGAATATTGTTTACGCAGGGGTACGTAAATCGTCATTTATTATGTACTAAATACTGATTTTATTGAAGTTACGTTGAATTCGTAAATACTAAACGAAAAGTATTGCATTAAAAGTAAAAACGTAGGCACATCGAATTATACCGGCATCATCTAGCTAAACTAAACTTAACACGCAAAAAATATGACGTGTAAAAGTGTAATTTATAACCAATTTACAAACTAAATATTTCATTTCATTTCATTTCAATGACATTTTTATAATTATAATAATAATAATAAACGTTTATTTATCTTCAAATCAGTACATGGTTGATAAATATATATTGTTGATACATGGTCAGTTCATCAATACATGGCAATAATTATACACCGTGAAATTTTAATGGTTGTTTTCCCACACCGAAATTGCTTTGTCTTGGTAATACAATTGTTTTATAAACAAATAAAATATTAGAAACAAAAATGGCGCAGTGTAGTTAATGCATTATCACCATGCGTGAGAGCTTATTTTGCTTTTTTTTGCGGCGCGCGGTGGTTCGTGTTACGTGTAGGTACCTACGTTACGTCTACTGAACTGCTAATGATTCTCGCGCTTTCAAGTTTATGAATATTTTTTTAATAATTTTAAAAAAATAACATTGCTTTTTTAAGTTTAACTGTATGTTTAGATACTACTACTGACGGGTAACCGTCCTGCCGTAGGAAAACAACCATTTGAATTTCACGCTGTATAGTTTATAAGAGAATCTTTAAGGTTAAGCAACGCTTGCCAAGGTCTGTCTCTGCATGGGACCATATTATTATATCGAGTATCCTACATGACTCGAAAACTACGTTTGGCTGAGTTTGTCTCGTCTGTCATTTGCACATCTTTGACAGTTCTTACCAATGAGTTGTCAGAAAAGCCGGAAAATTTTGTCACTGGTCTTGCCAAGGAGTATCATGTTGTGGAGGTCATATAGCATGTCACTTTTTGTAAAACATTAGTACCTACGTTCTACATCCGGTAAGATTGGGAGTCGACCCCAACATATGTAGCTGAGAAAAGTCTTACCAGAAGACGTTATAGTAGAAAGACCGTTGGTTGCGTGATTACCGTGTTTATATGTATGTAAAAACGAATTTTTTTGCTTTCTTTCTTTTACCTGCCCATCTCTTACCGCTTTTTATAGCATGTAGGGTACTGTTTATATATTTGACCTCTAAGCGAGCGAAACCACCTGCAAAATCAAGCGCACAATAAGCCAACAATAAATATTCATTTAAATAATTTAAAAAAAAAAAAATACCAACACTACCGCAAAATTTCTTATCCTATCATAAAGTCTTCTATTACCTCCACCTAAGGTCATTCACCTTTAAACTATAGCTACAACACCACAAAGGACTTTAATCGAATAAACCTTGCTTATAACCCTCTCACACAGAACCACCCATTTGTTACATTCAGCTATGATTAATTACATGTAGTTTCTTCAACACAGCTTCGATCCATTTTAGAAAGGTCGACTTCATCTAAAACCTGCTTATCAATATGGTTCAAGGAACTTTGTGGAACTTAGGTTTGGGTACGCAATGGAATCCGGGGACAAAATATTTGTAAAATATTGTGTGACAAATCTCTCCCATTTGTGACGTGATTATTATTGAAAATTAGGATTAATTACTTTTTCATTATTATATTGACATTTATTTCTTTCAATAATACGTTTCTAACTGGATTATTTGTTTATCTATTTTTATATTTGCACGCCGAAATTAAAGGCACTTACACTTTACCAACCTTCTGTACCTTATCTAAGCAAATAAATGAATTTGAATTTGAATACAAAAGGACAACTAAGGTAATAACGTCACGCATTGAACTTAAGTGACAGGTGACAGTTTTGTTTTCTACATTATCCTGTTATATTAACTGATCTTTCAATAGCTCACTGCTAAATAATAACAGCAATATGGGTCAATATTCAAGGTAAAGCAACGCGTTCCAAGGTTGGACTGTGGATAGACCAAGGCTTGCAGAAATCTAAAGGCCTTTAAGGCTTGCCTTGGCGGCCAAAAATGGCAGTCGTTATGGTACTGAGAAGCCTGAAATTCTCCGGCGCCTCCTTACACATGGACAGAAGAAGCCTGCGAATGGTGGCGGGGACCATCACCGGGCACTGCTCACTGAACAAACACTAACACACAATAGGTATAACGGACAGTTCCCTATGCAGGGCATGCATGGGGACGAAGTAAACGGTGGCATACGTGGTCCTAGAGTGCACGGAAATCACCGACATACGAAAGCAAACCCTCGGGTCATTGAATTCCCTTACAGACATCCTGAATAGACCGAGAGACCTGATCTGCTTCTGGAGGGAGGTTGGCTGTATGGAGTGATGGCCGACACGGCTCACGCACAATGGTCTCGTGCAGAGACTAAGTACGGAAACCTGATCAAAGAAGAAGAAGAAGCCTGAAATCCTAACACCGGTCTTGCTTGCCAAGGGCTAACGTGTTACCCAGTTACTGTGTGCGGAGCTCAGATCGGTAGTCGATCCATGTAAAAAACTAGTACTTATTTGCATCCGGTTACACTGGAAGCTGACCTCAAGGTGCAGGCTAAGCAAATGAAGATGCTTCCCAGATCTTAGTTGCTTCCAGAGCCCAACGGCCATCATGCATGCGGTTGATATTGTTATCCCAGTCGCTTAGCGAAGTACGTCGAGAAACTTCGACAGAGATCTAATACGTTCGAGACACTAACGCCATCTAGCGGCGAGTAGCAGTATTGAGTATCTCGAGTAGCTTCTGGAATATTCTTGGCAATATAGGCAGTGAGTCAATTTTACAAGAATGTTCTAGTACTCATAGACCGGGATATAAATAGATCGCAGAGGAACGGAGACGGCAGTCTTATTTCAAGATACGGGGCGATATAATCGAAGCTTTACAAGGTAATTTCGGTGCGATTTAAGTGTTGAGTGACACGTATTGTACTGTGAATAACTGTGTTAATTTTTATTTGGTGTTATTTAAGAAAAGTGTTAATTTTGGTTTAATTGGTGTAAATTATTTCTATCCCGAACCCCAGCTCGTAACAATATGTACCTAATCCTATTTGTACCTTAATTCATAAATTAGTTCTCGTCAAATCAATAAATCGAAATTCTTCATAAACGCCGTTCCATAAAGGCTCTCATAGCCGGGCGTGACGTGACAAAGCTATAAACGTCTTTTTATCAGTTTTATGAACACACTACAAAATGCGACCTGAGAATATTGTTTATAGAATACAGTTGTCGCAAAGTAGTCTTACAGCTGTCTGCAGTAGAAATAATACTGGACTGGCAGGTCTAGACGGTAATCTATACGTTGCAATTATTCTGAATTTCCTATGAATCTTGGTGGTCATCGATTAGTCAACTGACCTTTGAAGATTAGTAAGCAAGTACTCGAGTATACTAAAGATGTCAATTTCAGCTCAGTGGTTATATAATCGCTTCATTGCTATAAATTATTATTTGCTAGACGGTTTTTATTTTTCTGATTTTATATTAAGGATCACAGCACACACATATCAACTCAGGAGCAGATCGTCACCGCCTCGCCTTTTCCCTTGCCGTCAAACAGGCGTCCATGTAACGTAACCAGGTAACGTAAGCGGATCAGAAGCTTCGGCACGTCAACTCGGCTACAGCTAGGCGATGACGCCTCGCTTACGGCTCGCCGACCGCTGGTTGACGGCTAAGTAGCACGACTGGAAGCTGCCTTGTGAATGACAACCAATGAAAGCACGTTCGGCAACGCAGATCGCGGGAGGAGCGTGGACGAAGAGACGTAAGCTAGGGTACAGAGAGCCGTAAGCTAGGCTACGGAGAACCGTAAGCGCGGGAACTACAAGTCGACCACGCACCGCAACGCGGTTCGTGTGCTTGGCCCGAGGCGAGGCGATTACGTTACGATTCCGATTAGTGTGCGTTGCAGTAGGGAGTTTCATACAAATAATACTGAACGGCTCGAGTTGATATGGTAACGATTCCTTTCCGAGTTGATACGTGTGCTACGACCTTAAAACTCGCACAGCTGGTTGCCTCTGACAATTATAAAGCCATGCTTGTCTTGGCTCAAAAACGAAGCATCAAAATAAAGGTCCCCAGTTCATTCAAAATATATAACATAATAAAGGTTATCTTTACATAGAGCAATTCCAAGAAAACGGTAGTGTTTATTGTCTTATGACTGAAGTTGCCTTAATACCGCTAGATAGATATTTTTTAAATCTGTTAAAAAAAATGTACTAATACTATTAAGATAAGATAAGATAAGATTTATTTATTTGTTTAATTATATAGTCAAACTAAAGATGTTTTAATAATCTATACTTATATTCAGGCCTGTCTATTTATAATATGATACGATTTACGCCTAAAATACTGAACCAGTTTTGATGAAGACTTACCATAATAAAGAACCTCAGTTATTCCCTTGACCGAAGCCGGTGACAAAAGTTTTTAATAAATAACAAAAACAAACAGTAATAATTAACAGCATCATTAGAACTTAAAACGGGATATTTACTAAGTGTATTCAATGGGTTTAATAATAATAAAACGTTAAACCACAGCCTATCCAATACTCCATGCATGACCAAATAAATTCATCCCCGTTCATCACCCGCCTTGTCCGATACTGCACACAAATTGCTAATATCGAAGATTTATTGAACTATCTCTCTTTACTGTTAAATTTACACTTTCACACCACATATTAAACTGGTTCGCACGAATGGTCCATTGTTTGTGACACAATAAGGCTTGGACCCCTCCGATAATATTCGATAATGGAAATAGTTCGTGTTTATAGCATGTTATGTACATTTGGTGATGTATTTTTGCGGTTTGTACTATTATTGTGTTTGCCAGTTAGATAGGATTTCGAAACTATTTTATATGAATCTTCTTGTTAACTTCAGAGAGTAATTTATTTATAACACACACAGAAACTGCCACGGTCCGTAGATGGTGATCATCTTATCACATCGATTTGTTAAGTCGTTGGTCCCGGCGTTCATTTGTACATCCTTCACAGTCACACTCCGCGTCCAGTACAATAACGCCTTCAGGGCGGTGATGGGGCTGCCTCGCTACTGCAGCGCCTCAGGCATGTTCACGGAGGCGCGCGTGGACAACTTCCACACTATAATGAGAAAGCGAGCCGCCGCGTTAGTGCGCAGGCTGCGGGGTCCGTATGTTAAACATTGCGGAGATCTACATATAACTAAAAATTTGATAATGTTTAAAAATGATTTATTTAAAATTAATAATGTATATCTTTTTTTATTCAATTATAGCATTTTTAATTATAGAAAAATTTGTTATGACCATTTTATTTTATTCCTTTTATTGTTTTTTTATTGACATTTTTATTTCATTTAGTTCTTTTATTTTTGTAATTGTCATTTTAATTTATTCTTTGAAAATAATATTTGGAGTGTGTGTTTCTGATTTTGTTAATCTTATATGAGTTAATTTACTTGAATTAAATGCATTTAATTTTTTTTTTTTTTATTTTTTTTATTACGGGTAGTCAGAAGCCGAGAACCTGACGCTAGTCTTGGCCAGGTGTATCGACCTACCCAGATACTGGTCGGCGCTACTGCCCAAGTCGCGCCATGAAAAAGCGCATTCAGCGGCAAGCGCTTAGACTGAAAACTTCTCCCAACATAGTCGGGAATGAAGTTAAAGGAGATGATGATGATATATACGTACACTATATTTCATTTAAACATATTTAAGTACTAGCTAACCCACCACGACTTCGTTCGCGGGGTATCCTACCCCTACCCAACCGATACCACTACCTCTATCCTACCGATACCCTACCCATACCTTACTCTACCCCTACCCTACCCAAACCCTACAACCCCTACCCTACCCTACCGTACCCTACCTCTACCCTTGAGACCTTTCCTACTTTTTTATCTTTTTTTCATAAGAATCTTCTCTTGACAAAACCAAACACAACAAAAAAAGAATCAGCCAAATCGGTCCAGCCGTTTTCGTGTTTTGAGCTTAGCAACACATTTAGCGATTCATTTTGAATATATAGATAAATAAGAACCGAGAGGGGAACTTCCTAACTATACACGCCGGGTCTAGAATCACTGCGTTCTGAATCAAGCCGTTCAGCTAGCTATCTAACGAGAGCCTCCTCAGTGGTTACTCGAGGCTCTTAGCTATTGACTAGATGGGGGCCGCAGAGCAGGCACCAATAGGGCCGCTTTGAAAAGTATTTAACCCTGGACAAAAGCGAGGGAATATAGGGTGGAATTAGACAGGAAGAGTCTGTCAGACACCTTCACCTGTTACAGGGTTATGTCCCCTCGAAAAAAAAGAAGTTTAGATCACTGGTCACCAAGACTAACGGCACAATGACTGCTAATCCACGTCTGGTAATGGTCGGTTGTTAATGATGCCTTTTCTTTAGATAGAGCAGTTCTTGCGATGCACCTCCACTTCCTGCGGTCTTCAGCGTCTTGGGAGCTTTCCACATCTGCTATATCGATAACCTCGCGAGCCCATGCAAAGATACTTCATACTACAAGGAGTGATAGGCGAGATGACCCACGTACAATGGTCTTGTGCAGGAACTTAGTGCGGAAACCAAATTCCAGAACAAGATTATGAAGGTTCTCGTCACGAATTACCTCTATATCAACAATAATTGCGAGGCACTCTTATCGGCCTATCAATTTATTGGCTACAATATTCCTGTCAGTGATGACAAACCGATCCCAATACAACGTAAAATGCCATTTACGAGAATTGGGTCAAGTACTGCGGTACTTTCGATGCTACAAGTTTGTAAATGAAATGATAAATTATATTAAATATTTTGTAAATAGGTTAAAAATCTCATTTTTACACGTCACTCTTTTTAAACTAGAAGATGCTGGAATTATATGAGTAAGTTACTGATTCATATAATAATACTAATACATTAATTAAAAAATCGGCCAAGTGCGAGTCAGACTCGCCCATGAAGGGTTCCGTAGTAACTATAATAATATAATATAAGATTTATATTTATTTGACGAATAAAAAAAGCCTTAGAAATTTCTTAAAACTAGCTTATTAAAAATTTTACAACTACGCTAAATAACTTTGTTTTTCATAGTGTTTGTATGAATTACAAAGTTATATTTGCGGTTTTAGAAAATATGCTGTATCCGATTTCGTTCAAACCAATTTTGGTTGAAAGTTTACATTAAGATCTATAGACATATATGTTTTTTGGATTTTTCACTTCATTATTATAGAAGTTAGAGGGGGGACACACATTTTACCACTTTGGAAGCGTATATCTTTTAAACGATTAACTTTATGAAAAAGTCATTTTAGAAACCTTCACGTCATTTTTAAAGACCTGTCTATAGGTACCACACACGTATAGGTTTCATGAAAAAAAATATTTTCAGTTTCAGTTCCATGTATGGGGAGCCCCCTTTATTTTAAATGTTTTTTTTTTTAATTTTCTCTTAAAATCGGAAAGCGGTTCACAGAATACATATATTTAGCAAGTTTTACATGTATGGTCCTAATAGTTTCGGAATAAAATGGCTGTGACATACGGACGGACGGACAGACGGACAGACATGTCGAAACTATAAGCGTTCCGTTTTTTGCCATTCGGCTACGGAACCCTAAAAACGAAATATAGCGTCGCTTATAAAACAACACCGCCCAAGTTATTATGACTGAAATTACAGCGGAGTGGAAACACTGTTTATATCCATAATTAAAGAGTTTAAAAGTTAGGTTCAGTTAAAGGTTAATTTTTATAGATGATAAGTAATGTTTGTCTTTAAGTAAAACTGATAAACTAATTATAGCAGATTTTCACTGCCCTGTAAAGTTAGTTAAAATTACGTAAATGAGTGGTTTTGTTCGTTATGCGATGGTAGATAATTTATCAAGTGATATAGATAATAAAATGTCCAAATAACGAAACTTCATATATGCTTATATAAAGATGGATGGCCATAAACTGTGGAACGTCATCCGCTTTCAAACATGCAGTACCTAATTTTTGCTATTTATGTGTCCTGAATCACCTTATCAGACGAAATTTAATTCCCACCAAATAAAATAATCAATAGTCACGTCTTCTTGAAAAACGCCTTCAACAACTTCTTATTTTTAACCGACTTCAAAAACGGAGGAGGTTCGCAGTTCATCTTGAACATTTTTTTAATGTATGTTACCTCATAACTCAAACACGGCTGGACCGATTTGGAAAATTCTGTTTTTTGTTTGAAAGGTTATACTTTCTAGTTAGTCTACCATACCATTGTCATCACGTTAGGATCTGATGATAGAATCATGGAGAAATGGAGGGAACTCTTCAAATATTATAGGCACACGTATAGCGTTTTGGGTATTTCTTATAGTACCTTGTGCAGTTGCTCTTGAAAAACACCATTTGGGGAAGTGGAACTGATGATGAAGACCACAGATGGCCACCGAAACTACTCAATAATTATTAGTATTTCGTGGATTACGATTCGATTACTTGAATATGGATACTAAGCACTTTATGCTCGTCACAATACATATGTTGAAGTAGAGCTGATGGTGAAACACCAAGAGAACTCCTCAAAAATTAACGGCTCTGCACCGGGAAAAGCAATATTTTGTAAAATGTGATAAGCAGTTGACATTTTGGCTTTTGTAACTAGATAAATTACAAACCGACCCACTAAAAATATTTCTGGCTTTGTAGTGTTTTGATACGGAAGTCGGTTTTATTTTTTGCTAAAAAGTTTATTTATTTTGACTAACCAATGAAATGCACACAAAGTCACGACAAACGTTGCAGTCAAAGCTTTCCTTCACTAACCGAATTGACGCTCCGAGCTCACATCGCTTGCATAACCAGAAGCCACGTTTACACGGTTTTGGTAGTTAGTCGAGTACTATATTTGTAGGTGAAAAGACGCTATAAGTTTCCTTAAGTACCGTAGATAGTCGTGACATGGCAACACGACAACGATGCGACAAAAATATTATACATAGAAAATATTTGACTTCTATAAAAACCCTTTATAGATTCATCACGTCAATATTGTCTGCCTGAGACCTCCCTACTAATAGGTATTATAAATGGGAAAGTAACTCTGTCTATTACGCTTTCATGTCTAAATCACTTATTCGATTTTGATTGAATTTTGTATAGAGATAAATTAAGCGTTAGAGAAGGCCATGGCCTACATTTTTACAAAAAAAAAAAAAACTTTTCCTGCAAGCGAAGCCGGGGGCATAAGCTAGTAGTAAGCATAAATTGATTGGTTTAAAAAATCTATAACTCTAAATTGAAGCTTTTTAGCCAACACTTGCCTTTAACTTATGAATTATAATTTTTCGCAAAGGATAATTTTTCCATTTATCAAATTTTGAGTTGAAGTACTACTTGACACCATACTGCAAACTAGAGTCGACTATTCCGACTTAAACGTCTTTCAAACAGTCCTTAGAGTACACTCACAGCACACTTCACCTATCTACGCGGTACAGTCTCGCATAGTAGGTGTATAATCTCAGGGGGCAATGTCGGTCGGCGTCGCAATCTAGCACAGTTTACCATTACAATGGCACGCTCAACTATGTACAGTTAGCGACAAAAGACATATTGTCTGCTCGAAGCTGCGCTTTGCCAATCGCTCATCCAGCAAGTCTGCTTCGATTGTTTTCAATGGCTCAAGTCGAGTGGACTGGCTGTATTTTTATTAAAAGAAATGGTGATTTTCTTGTTATTCTCGCTTTAGTTGTGTTCCATTCAAGTAGAAGCGATGGGTATACGAATATGCCGTTAATATTGTACCTCACATCTGTCATAATATTATAAAACGGAAAAGTTTGTTTGATTGAACACGTGAATCTTCGAATGTACTGGTTGGATTTGGGTGAAATTTGGTATGGAAGTAGCTTGAAGCTTGAGATGGTTATAGGTTATTACCCGACTGCAAATGGTATGTTTTAATCGTGATAAAGTCCACGGGAACGAGGTCCCGAGCGACTGCTAGTATTATATGTACATACAGTATGTTAACTAACAGAGGGCGTTCCCGTTAACCCGCAATAGTATAGCATCCACCCATGCTAAAAAAAAAAATTACCATTCGAAAACAAAATGTTTTTATTTTTTTTTAATATTAAAATATTCACTAAAAATGTTAAATTGATACGTAAAAGAAACACTCTGTACACGCGTACTTGAAGGACGGCAACGTCACAATTTATTTATGAATGCGTACGCGTGTACGCGTGTGTGTTTCTTTTACGTATCAATTTAACATTTTTAGTGAATATTTTAATATTAAAAAAACAATAAAAACATTTTGTTTTCGAATGGTAATTTTTTTTAGCATGTATTGATGCTATACTATTGCGGGTTGACGGGAACGCCCTCTGTTAGTTTACATACTGTCCCAACGAGCACATTAGTGGAAATAGCAGCCTATTTTGTTACTTTGGGCTGTAAAATGGCGCTTTAAGGGTTCAAAAAGCAATTCAGAGTTGCATATCTGCATCCGTAAACGTCTATAGTTATAAAAGTTACTTAAGGTGCTATAAGCTGAATCAAATACTACCCTAGCCTTCACAGTAGTCCACGGTAGAACTCATTTACCACTTACACCTTTATATGAGAGTTACGAAGGTCATTCTGCCACTCACAGCTGCATAGTAGTTTCCATTGTAACTTGTATAGGTTATAGTTATAGTAACCACTATTATACTACTATAAGTTTCATTATAGAAATAATAGAAACTCTTATGCATACTATAGTTACAAAAAAATCATCAGTGTAACTAAGGCCTTTAGTAGCAATAGTCATTCCTTGCAGGCTCATTCCATCCGCCATTTTACAGCCACTTTTGTAACTATTATAAAACATTTAATAAAATGGATGCTAAACGAATAAGTACGTAACTAGATCTTATTTATTTATTTATTTATTATATACTTTATTGTACACCTTACAATACACTTAAGGATACAAATAATTAATCTTATAACCTCAAAAACAGGAAAATAAGAGCTTTTTGTGGCTGTGAGTTGCACTAGGGGAATAAAAATCACTGGAAGCGTTAGAAGGGTGAAAATTAGCGCTATGATTCTCAAAAGGGAGTTATTAGAGCTCAAACTGCAGGTTATGACTACAGTACAATGACGCCATGATTTTTTAAGAAAACTTATAATTCACTTGCAAAATTGAGTTGATATACATTGGTTTTACAGTTAAATGTGCATTAAATGTACCGTTAAACAATCGGCCACTTGCAAATAGTAAGTTATCGACACGTAAAAATACGGAAATAAAATTTATTCTGTATAACAAATAAAAAATATCACATATCTTTTGTTAATTTTTTAAATATCATAAAGGCGCGTTAAAATTACTCGAAAATTATCTTATATATCTACAGTAAACTGGACAGCGTTTTAAGTATCTTTATATATCTTGCTAATACAGAATACAAACATTTACTTCTTTTTGTTTTATTTTCATGATGGCGACGAAAACACTTTACCAAAATATTACAAACAATGTCAACTGAAGATATACAATAAAGAACTATAATCAATTCATTCGTTCAAAGTAGTTCAAAATCATTCAAAAGTAGCGCTACGAGAGCTTTAGTATAGCGTTAATAAATCGTTATAGCTATTAAGGAACCTTTATGCAACTGTTGTGCAGGTTAAATGGAACTTTAGGTTGCATAAAATGGCGCCCAAATAGCGCTAAAGCGGCTGCTTTAAGTCTGCAGTAGACGCTCTAGCGCTTACGTCTATTACCATAAGTAATAATCGGATACGCTCCAAAGCTCTAATGCAGCCCATTTGTGCTAGTTGGGGTATATCTCTTGTCGGTATGCTTTTACCGATCTGTTCCGACTTCTAGTACTTTGGGTCGCTTTTCTAAAGACACGGTGACGTAGATCAACATGCAACACAACGGATATAAACTCGTAAGTATAAAATCGCGACACCTTGCGAACCCCAAAAGTTTCTCAAGTTAAAGGTGGAAATCTATATTGCATGGATAAAAATTAGAGATGGGCCGAATGTGGTTTGAACCGAATCCGAACTTCGGCCGAACATTCGGTTAAAATGAAAAGTTCGGCCGAAGTTCGGCCGTATTTCGGTTCAATTTCGCGCGCTTCTCAAGAGCGACACGTCGTGACTTGTTTACGCATTTACTTAAATCTCGAATATATTTATCGTGCCTTGGAAGCTCTGTATGTTCTGAGCAACTTTTATCGGAGGCAGGAACGAACACGAAAAAAAAAACTTAACAAACTTCTGCCAGATAAGGCAGTTTTTGGTGTTTTTGCACCATAGCCTGCCTCTTGTAAATTTTAAATATGAGTGAGTAGATAGATGAGAAAAGTTTGTTAATTTGAAAAATAAGTACACTTTAGTTAATGAATGTTTAGTTTGTGAATCAAAAACGTGATTTTTTAATTCAATTTACGAATTGTAATCCAGATGTTTGTTAGAAGAATAATAAGTTTTATATTTTTGTAATAGTATGTCTAATTATTATGTCAAATTAATAAGGCAGAGATTATCAAGACTAATAAGAAGAACCGATTTAATTTAAGATTTACATTTACAATGTTCGTAACTAAAATAAATGACCATGAGTGAGTAAAAGACATAATTTTATAACAGTAATGCTATTCTAATTCTATAAAATTTTAGTCAAAATAGTGCAAGTAAGTATTATTTTTCTTGTGCCGAATGTTCGGCATCTGAACCGAATTTCGGCCGAATGCCGAAGTTCGGTTCAAGCTGCCGAAATTCGGTTGAACCGAATGTGAACCGAATTTCGGCCCATCCCTGATAAAAATGTTGGTATAGACTTTTAGTAATTAATAATTAAAAAAATAAAATCTTATAGTTCAGGCCATTTTTTTTATCCCAATGAGCTCTTCCCTTCGATCATGCCTGATGGTAAGCGATAGATGAGGTCTACGATGTAACGAGACGGTCCAAAAAAAGACAAAAATATGTTTTTTTGCATCATCTGTTAATTTTTGTAAAGCCCTGTGATTGAGTTTCAAGTGGCAAAAATTATGCTTCTGGTACAAATAAAAATTCCCCATTCTTCGCCTCTTCGTTCTGTATTTATAATGTTAGTATGAAATATTCTGAATGAAAATTCTAAAAGAAAATGTTCATATTTTCTAGGCCAATAACTAAACAAAACTACATCGTTCCTCATCTATTACGATAATAATTTAACTATCATACCAACCTCAGAAAATCCATACCCTATCGATAAAGCTTTCAACCAATCTCGAACCCAATTAACGAATAGAATATTACATACTATCTATATCTCTTTCCCACCTATACGTGCATCCCTGTCTACCTGTAAACGTCACATGTCTCTTCGCTCAGGAATAATGTACCGGTGATTTATCGCTGCGGCTTGCCCAATGGCCCGTAACCCTTTATGGGCCGTGGGCCGTACGACTGCCGGTGGAATAACTGGCCTGATTGCGGTACATTCGTTAGGTGCCGAATCTTATTGGCTTTTTGAGTTCTTGATTGGGTAATTCATTAATTGTTTGTGAGTGTTGGAAATAATACTTTTGTTTTTGTATGTTATTGCATCGGTTTCTACTGTTTCCTGCAATGATTTTATGTAGAAACAGGGAGGTAAATAAAAGAAGAAAAAGATATAGAAATACATTTTACAAAAAAAAAATGCAGTTGATTCGTTTGTGTGAAAATGTTGACAAATCGTACATTTTTGATAAAAAGTAGTAAATATACTATTTTAGACTGTATTATTTTATCTATTTCTATGCCGAATTTCACCATGATCTGTTCCGCCAAGATGACCGTGACTGAGTAACAATCATCGCTATATACATGTAAACTTTCGTATTTATAATATAAGTAGAGTTATCTATCAATAAAAATTATATAGTACCGTTTTGTCAAAATCTGCTTAGCTTTTCCCATCTATTTTGGGGTCGCCTTAACGTGCTTTACAAGGCACGGGAGGAACACACCGCTAACTTGCAAACTCCGGACTGGTACTGATCAATTTCTTATAAATAAACCGGACAGCACTTTTGCTCGACCTGGGAATTGAACCCGAGACCTCATGCCCAATAGCCGCGATTGCAACCACTAGACCAACTATGCAATCGCAGCAGGCGATATAGAATTTTATTGTATTAAACTATTTATTTCAACAAGAAAACATTTTTTGTTTCTTTTTTTATAACAAGAAAATCTATTTTTTTTCTCGTACCTTTGCACAGTTACCTAAACCGTAAGATCTAATTTAAAAATAAAACAAAATATACGTAGGTATTAATTTTTTTTATTGTTTTATTTTATTAAAAGGGCGATCAACGAGAGTGGTTCGAAAGTGCTGTCTCAGAAATATAATTCCAATTATTTTATGAGATCGGTTTTAAAATCACTGATTGGGTATAATTTATTCCCAGATATTAATTTTCATCAATATGAAATAGAAACTACCAATCATTTGATTGAATTAGCAAGATGCATAATTCAGAAATATATAGACGCTCGGTTATCATTTTTTACCAAAAACAATCAGGACCCTAAAACTTTAATTCGAAAAACATTTACCAAATTAATTCATTTTAAAAATCAATAATAACAGCATACTTGTTTTTCTTTTTGTAATTGAGTATTATATAATGATTAAATATTATTATGTGATTTTATTGAGTATTTTTTATAATGTTAAACTTCATTTTATCGATATCGATAACTTTTCGTCAATCAAGTAGAGCAATCCCTAACAGGCATATCTATGAAGCTTGACGTTGAACTGACCAATTGCAGTAGCGCATTTTTACTTCGCCTCCCAACCCATATTGGTGAGTTGTGTTCTTCAAAGAAATTGGCATATACGCTCTCTAGGTTAAATACTCTCTGATCTTTACCCACATCATAGCTTAACATCAGGTAAGATGGTGGTCAAACGCAAGCCTAAAAACAATTAAAAAAAAAAAAATCACTAATAATCAATTACGACACATATTGCGTCAATTTTTTTCATCCATTCAAGTATCAACCAGTATCAATTGCGTAATACAAAAAAATGCGTGTAATAACAATATTGCAACCATATTCACCGCGTGGCTTTTTTTAAAATTGATAGTAGGTTCGCGTTTGACCACCATCTCACCTGATGGTAAGTGATGATGTGGTCGAAGATGGAGCACGCTTACCTAGAAGTAACCTATTCACTCTTGACATAAAATCTTTTGATAAACTATGATGTTTTTTCCTAATTCCGTAGTCAATATTTGTGTTTTTAAGAAGCGCCTATGTGTAGTTAAACCTACCCAACTACACTAGTTTACCTACCCAAAATGGACATCGTATTTTCGAAAACGTTTCATGTTTCACGAAGCATTTTAGTCCTAACCATTTTCTAAAGCGTCCCACGGTTCAACGACACTCGATACTACGCATCGCCCTGTCTTGTCCTGTTTTGAGCCAAACATATTTTCTGTTTTCTTGAGCTGTCCTGTTATTTTTCATCAAAAAATACCTTCTTGCCTCAAAAACAAGTGAAGGTGACAACATTATTTTTCCTTCGCAAAATATATTTTTTGGCCTCGTCACGTACAGTTTATTGCGTTACGTTTCAGAATTCGTAACTTGTGTTTTTTCTTATAATATTTTGTCTGGGATATGGAGGTGTTTTCTGAAGTAACGATACTGGCATCTCGATATTACGTAAGAAAAACTAATGCTGATATAAGAAATACAATGTAAAATATATATTACGGATAAGATATTGGTGATAGATGGTACGGAAGAAGTTACACTGGAAGCCTAGTATGTAAATTCTTGCAACCCGGCAGGACAACGCTTTTTTATATGTGGGAAAACCATCTAATTATTCATCAAGGAATCATCGGAAGGAGTGTCAGACTTCTACTAACTAAAAGTTTGCCAAGTGCGAGTCAGACTCGCCCATGAAGGGTTCCCTAGTAACTACGCTAAATAACTTTGTTTTTCATAGTGTTTGTATAAAATACAAAGTTATATTCGCGGTTTTAGAAAATGTGCTATGTCTCAAAAACTGCTGACCCGATCACATCCAAACCAATTTTCCTTGAAGTTGCTGAGGCCCCCATGGAAATAGCTATTCCCTGGTGGTGTTGTTGGTTAGTTGGACGTCCAGGGTGGAACGGACCTGATCAACCTACCTTGTTGGGCTACGGCCTCTAGGTCGTTTGCCATCAGCTTTGCCAGTAATTATGAGTTGTTCAAGATTATGAATCAATTTTATTCGATTAAATTAAACCACGGATATGTAGCTAAGTACCTACGGAATGAGTGAACGTTTCTGTATTGTTCCGCAATCGGGAGATTTGAGAGAGGAGCACTGTTGCTGGCATCGAGATCATTTCAACAGCTTTGAGGAGACTTACACCTCTAAGGGGCCGCGCTTTCTGGTTGTTCAACGTTAGGTTAGTATACATTTAGTATTGTATCTTGTTTTCACTTCTTTTTGTTTAGATTGAATCGGTTTCAACTGGATTAAGATAGGCATTAGTAGCCGTTTTTTTATTGATAATAGGTTCGCGTTTGACCACAATCTCACCAGATGGTAAGTGATGATGTGGTCGAAGATGGAGCACGCTTACCTAAAAGTAACCTATTCACTCTTGACTTAAAGACCCCTAGGTTATAGCTATCGGGAAACACAAACTCCGGCAGGGAATTCCACTCCTTAGCCGTACGCATAATGAAGGTATTCCCAAAACGTTCAGTGCGTATAGGTGGGATGTCTATGTAACGATGGCGCATCGCCGTTTGTCTTGTAGTCCGATGATCCAATCTAAATTCTACAACTTTGTAGATGGGTAACATCTGGCCTCTTGGTAAGCCTGGTATAATATTTTCAGGCTTTTGAATAATTGCAACCACTGTCAAAAATGTATAAATTGGCCAAGTGCGAGTCAGACTCGCCCATGAAGGGTTCCGTAGTAACTACGCCAAATAAGTTTGTTTTTCACAGTGTTTGTATGGATTACAAAGTTATATTTGGATATGATGTATCTCATAAACTGCTGAACCGATCTCATTTAAACTAATTTTGGTTAATAGTTTACATTAAGATCTACAGCATATTTTTTTTTTTAATTTTTCACTCCATTATTATAGAAGTTAGAGGTTAGAGACCATTTTGGAAGCGTATATCTTATAAACAATTGATTTTATAAAAAAGTGATTTTATAAACCTCAATGTCATTTTTAAAGACCTATTAGATATCACACACGCATTTCAGTTCCATGTATGGGGAACCCCCCCATTATTTTAAATACTTTTTATTTATTTTTTCTTAAAATCGGAAAGCGGTTTACAGAATACATCTATCTACCAAGTTTCACATGTGTAGTCCTAATAGTTTCGGAATAAAATGGCTGTGACATACGACGGACGGACAGACAGACAGACATGACGAAACTATAAGGGTTCTGTTTTTTGCCATTCAGCTACGGAACCCTAAAAATGACAGCCGGGATCATCTGCTTGACGTACTTTCCAAGGCACGAAGCAATCTCGTTGAGTCAAGACGATAACCCATCCACAGAAAGAATCGCACAAGCGTTGCTTAACCTGATCGATCCTCACGGCTGTTATTATATTAGCCACGCGCTCACACATATAGGTACCTATAGGACAAGATTAAAATAATATGAAAAATCTTTATAATTATTATCCTATTTTATTATAATGGACGAGGAAATTGAAGACAGATTTTATTAAAGCATCACTTAATGTTCTCTTAATAACTAAGAATATAAGAACATTCTTTTCCGCAAATTAATGTCATTACGTCTTTATTCAGGAGACTTGTAAGAAAAGCTTTTAAGACAACGTTTTTCATGTAATTAGTTAATGGGGGTCAAGACATATTATCTTATTTCGTTCTTAGATGCACTTAAATCGTGTTAGATGTCTAATTTTGTACCATTTTGTAGGAAACAAGAGAATAAAATAAATTTGTATGAATTGACTGAAATTTTACTTGATGAACAATATCACATCAGTATTTGAATTCGAGAGAGGTATTATGTTTTAAAACTTTATTTCATAAGTGATCAAGTTCAAATTTTATTCAAATTCATTTTTAACACGGTTTTATTACGTCGAGCTACAACTAACTACTCTCAATTACACGCACTTCTAATTGTTTTATCATCACGAAACTTGCCAATTATATTATGTAGATTAGATGATAATACAATATTATGGTACCATCGAGCTGGTTTGATAATGGAATTGGAAGGTGGCTGAAAGAATCTTGGACTGCCTACTAGTAAAAATATCGAGTTTGGGCTCATTAGATCGTCGTAACATATTCTGTACATTTCTCCTGATGACGATGCCATATGATTATTATGGTACCATTGAGCTGGTCTGATAATGGAATTGGAAGGTGGCTGATGGAACCTTGGACTATCTACTAGTAAACATTTAAAGCGTGTTTTTAGTATGAACTTATTCTATTATTACAACTGTAGCTATTACTTGATAAGGAAACCGGTATGTCTCAAACTTTCAAACTAAATGATGAGATCTGACATCTTCCAGCTCATGGGGGATTTCAACCCACATCCTCTTGAGTTCCAACAAAAACCAAATACAAAATAATCGCTGTCATATCAACGCTATCCGGTCATCGGTCAGTAAAATTCTATGACGCAAACTTGAACCAGAGCCACAAAGTGGTTTTCAGTGACAGGCCGCATTAGCTAGATGACGTCACTGTTTTCGATGCATGTAAGTGATATACAGTGAGGTGCAAAACTGAGTCAGTATACTGATATTCTGTATTGTATTAAATATAATCATTTTTTTTAAAGCTTTCTAAATGATATGTGTTATTATATAAAACTATACCTCACTCAGTATTTAACGCGTATAATTATTGTCTAGTATTTACGCTTTAAAATATTGAGATAATCAATTTGGATTGACTCACTTTTGCACCGTGTTTAAAAACTTCTTTGCTTATTACTTAGTCTCATTCGATCCAGCACAGTGAACGAATTTACTTGATATATTGCTTTTCGATACAATCATGAAAC
This sequence comes from Tholera decimalis, assembly GCA_943138885.2. Taxonomy (NCBI): domain Eukaryota; kingdom Metazoa; phylum Arthropoda; class Insecta; order Lepidoptera; family Noctuidae; genus Tholera; species Tholera decimalis. The sequence continues at coordinate 8,711,610 of OW964552.2, read as the reverse complement.
CGATTGCAAAGAATATTATAAAATCTGTTCAACAGTTACTTAAAAATGGGAAATCGACGAGATATATTGGTCGAGAGTTAAACGTGAGTCAATCAACAATTCAAATAATTAGAGCCAAATGTAAATTTCCCATATCAATTAATGTTGGTGGTTGTCCTAAAAAATTATCTAATAGAGACGTCAGGAAAGTTATTCACTATTTAAGATCTAGTGAGGTGTCTTCAGCTTCTGAAGTGGCGGTAATTTCAAGGAGACACTGGCACGTCAGTGAGTAAGTGGACTGTTCATCGGGCGTTACACAAAGCAAATATGCGAGCTGTTGAGAAGAAAAAAATAACCTCTTCTTACTAAAAAAAATATTAAAGATAGAGCAAACTTTGCAAAACAATATATTAACTGGACTGAAGATGATTGGATGAGGGTTATTTGGTCGGATAAGACAAAAATTAATAGATGCAGCACAGACGGTCGAAAATGGCTTTGGAAGAAAGAAGGTGATTCACTACAAACTAAAGATTTTATACAAACAGTGAAACATGGTGGTGGCAATATTAAATGTTGGGGTTATCTGACAGCTTATAGCGTTGGACCAATTTGCAAAATTGAAGGAAATATGGATGCTAAAATGTACCTAAATATTCTTGAAAGCTGTTGAAAATATATACCCTGTAAATGAAGTAATATTCCAGCATGATAATGACCCGAAGCACACGTCAAAAATCGTAAAGAATTGGCTGAATAAGCAAGAGTTTCACGTCCTGCCCTGGCCATCTCAGAGTCCGGATATCAATCCGATAGAAATATGGGCATACTTGAAAAGCATGCTTTTAAATGAATATAAAGCACCACTATCGAATTTAAACATTCTATGGGAACTTGTACAAGAACAGTGGTACCAAATTCCACCTAACAACTGTGAAAATCTTGTTAAAAGTGTGGAAAACAGGTTGTATGCTGTTAAAAAAGAAAATGGTATTTGGACCAAATATTGAAATTCTGAAATCAGTATTTTTTGTAATTGGTGCAAAAGTGAACCAATTGTATTTGCAGTAATTGAAAACTAAAAGTATGTTTAAGCTCACAAGACTTTCTTAATTTAAGTAATAAATGAATGTAGTTTTTAATGACATAATTTGTTTATTATTCAAAAGTTGATCCTGTATTTATCACATTACTTTTTACGAAAATGTAAGGTAGTGACTCAGTTTTGCACCTCACTGTATATCTAATGGTTCTCTTTATCTAAATAATCCATATAGGTATAAAGAATAGTATAGAATAGAGACACATTTATTCGAATACACACATAAACAACAAATCACAAATGAACGAATATTATAAAAATAATAATAACAGGTTACCAACCCATACACTCACTTGTCAGTCTCTTTCTCTATCCTTGCTTTCTTCTTCTAAAGCAGACTATGGATTTTGTTACGTTTTTTAGTATTGGAAAAAGTATTAAACACGGAAATTTGTGTTCTTCAATATCACCTGGCCTAAGCGGATCATTAGTACTAATACTAATGATCCGCTTAGGCCTCCTAAGAAACCTTACAAACAAGAAACAATACACTACCCTATGATATCTTATTAAATCTTGTGAACAGTCTAACATTTACCGAAATTATTTTAATTAATTAATACCAATACCCGTTGCATTTATATCCCTAGTTCTAAGCCATTTATTGTAAGTGAGAGAAACTGCATCCTACGACGCAAGGTATACTAGTGTAGGATCCATTGACACGTTAAAATTTTGACCCTTTTTTCTGGCAATAAACGTAAGATATTAATATTATACGAATCGCTTTTTAAAACAAAGAGGAAATAAATTTTATTCCTATGTGACTACATAAGTTATTAAACCGTTAAAATACAGCTTTAGCCATTTCTGTATTAACATAGCTTTGACGTCCAACAAACGTGCGAGAGACGCATTGGACCGCAAAATGGCGGTGTGATAGTCTTTATTAGCATAGAAATATACTGACGGTGATAGGAACAAGAGTTCCTTAATTGAGGATTAAACTGCTCAATAAACTGCAGTGATATACGGACTTTCTATTATTCAATTTCTATTATCTTGCAATCATTTTCATCGTAAAACATAAGCTAACTAAGCATTATATGCGGTGATTGTCTGCATTACAAAAAGTTTAGACTATTTTATTATGTAACTAGCATCTGTCCATGACTTCGTTTGCGTGGGAAGGTTTTCCCGCTTAAATCCCGATCCCGTGGGAATTCCGGGATAAAAAGTAGCTTATGTGTTATTCCAGGATGTCAGCTATTATTATGTTTAAATATACTTTATTGTACACCTTACAATATTTCAATGGTTATCTACTTACAAAATTTCATTCAGATCCGTTCAGTAGTTTTTGCGTGAAAGAGTCACAAACATCCACCCATCCTCACAAACTTTCGCATTTATAACATTAAGAAGATACGATAAGATATGAATAAAAATGAATCGCCGAAAGTGTGTACGCGCATAACTTCTGAACAACTGAACCAAATTGGATAATTTTTTTTTGTTCATTATTGTCAGGTTAAAGGCAATTTAAAAAAAAATGCGGTATGAAATTTACAGGGACAGCTTGTTTTATTATACTCATAATTATGTATTAATCTATATTTGTCTGTATGTTTATTGTGGTTCGATTTTTATTTAATATTAATTCAGGGTAGGAGTGCTGAAGCAGTTACTGCCTAAGACTAAAGGAGTAAACTGGACCAGGCACTACTTCGGACTAAAGGAGTGAACTAGATTTCAGATTTTGTCTAAGTCTAAAGACAAAATTCTATGAGTTGGGCAGATCAGTACATCAAAAACAGTGCGTCTCGCAGGGTTTCCTGGGCCTAAAGGGGTATAGAATAATTTTCTCTAATGTTTCAAGCTTAGGGAAGAAGTAAAAGAGATCAAGATGATATTCCTGATGGCGGTGTTCTAATACTTGTTTTATTTTCAGATGCATAGATTTGGCTTGTGTGTTTGACGGTGTACGTCGGTGTTGGTTGGAGTGTGCCTGAGGTCATGCACGATGCAGGAGGGCCGTGTTGGCAACACCAAGTGAAGCTAGCGCGAATGGTGCTGTGGCGGGAAACGAAGCGGTTACACCGGTCGACATGCCGCGATCACCGACTCTTTTTGGGTTGAGCTCTCGACGTAGACGGTTGTGTTGTGCTTAGTTTTGCGTTATTAAGGGCCTATACTACCTCAGCCCTTCTCACTATTTATCTCGCTCGCACACTACTGGCCGCGGTCACGCGAGCAAGCGAGACAGGGTGGCAGGGAAAAGACTCCAAGACACCGATTATTTAGTTTATTTCTTTTTACGGTGAAAATAATGGTAATTTAAGAAAAGTAAATAACATAAGACCTGCTTTATAGTTAGTTCAAATAATATGCAAAATTTCATTATCTAATTTGAAGTTATTTTTTAATACCATCGGTTTATTGTCCGGTTTGGAGGTAAATTTGAATTTTTTTTCTATCAAGAAAATTTTATGGAATCGTGTTTCCGTTAATCACAGTAACTAACATTAATCCTCAACGTTATCATATATTTATTTCAAATTTATTGCTGCAGTATTTTCGACATAACGGAGGATCATGCTAAGCCATTTGAGGTAGTATAGGCCCTTAGAGTTGAGATTGTCTTTATTGTCTATATTTGTGATTATACGAGTTTTACCTCATTTCTGTCTTGTTTATAAATCCCTTATCAGCAGTACCAGAAAAATAGTTAACATAATATTGTTCAGTTTTGATTTATTTTTAACCGACTTCTAAAAAAGGAGGAGGTTCTCAATTCGGATGTTTGTATTTTTTTTTTATGTTTGTCCACGCATAACTCCGTAGTTTGCCAACGGATTTGAAATAGTCTGATCTTGTTAGAAAGGGTATACTTCCCAAATGGTCCCATGAAAATTTTATCGAAATCGGACAAGCCGTTTCTGAAAAATCAACAAAAGTCTAAAAAAATGTTTACGTTGATGATCTTTTTGTTTACGCTGCATTGCGTTTTTTGTTCGCGCATAACTCCGTCATTTACGAACCGATTTGGAAAATTCACTGACCCACTAAAAAGCACGAAAATAAAAACTTTTTTGCAAAAAATAAAACCGACTTCCATATCAAAACACTACAAAGCCAAAAATAATTTTAATTTCGGAAGGCGGTGTGAAAAAAAAAAGAAAATACAAAACCAATAACACCGACTACCGAAATTAAAATTATTTTTGGCTTTGTAGTGTTTTGATATGGCAGTCGGTTTTATTTTTGCAAAAAAGTTTTTATGATCTACGTTCTTTGTTTACACATATGTTTACGTTTAGCTTTTTCCCAAATATGTTGGAGTTGGTTTCTAGTCTGACCAGATCAGCTGTTTTACATGGAATGACTGCCTATCTGACCTACACGATCCAGTTCTGCCCCCGATGTCATAATTACAGTAAGTCGTGTTACTGGTGTTATGACTTTTTTTCACAATACTGTGATCCTCAAATCAAGCCCTATAAGGAAATATTTCTTTATTTTTGTATCTAAACTAGCTTGTGCCAGCAGCTTCGCCCACGTGGGAAGTTTTTCCCGTGTAAATCCCGATCCGTGGGAATTTCGCAAAATCCTTTCTTAGCTGATGCCTACGTCATAACATCTACCTGCATGCCAAATTTCAGCCCGATCCGTCCAGTGGTTTGGGCTGTGCGTTGATAGATCACTATGTCAGTCAGTCAGTCAGTCACCTTTGAGTTATATATATTTAGATTATTAATAAAGTTACGATAAGCACAATCACAGTAAATGTTGAGAAGACTCAATTGTTCATTATAATAATAACATTAAGTAGACTAACTGCATTAAAATTATGTTTTATTTCGTATTTTTACTGTCATATTTACAGTAACTAACGTTCCGGTAGATTGATATTATTTAAATATGGCGTTTTAGCTACTCATTTTCACAGTAAGTATAGTTAGTCTATTTATAACTTGTGTAATTCACGAAAAATGAAACCAATTCGTAAGCCACTTACTTGATGTATATCAAGTAAGTGAGTGAGCAGATATACTTCTTAATAAAAAGATAATCTTACCGACTTACTGTAAATACGCTTTAGAAAGTGTTAGTTAGGCTGATAGAAGTGGTAATTATAGATACAATTCATTAAATAAAAAAAAAACCATCAACATTTAACAAATAATTTATATTGAGGACTAATCTACAAGCATGTATCTTTTGTTATCTCTTTAAATATTTAAGCTATCTGCTATAATTATCAAGATACACCAATTTAAACATTTCAAAACAAAAGTGCGATTTCCCAATATTTAATTTTTTTGACATACTGTAATTATGACAATGGGGCAGAGTAGCTAGGTAACATAATACCGCTTGGCTATACCAGTATCAGAATTTCTGGCTTCTAACTACTGTAACGACTGTCTGCCTATGTTGTCTACTTACTTTTCCATCTCAGGTCAGCTAGTTATTTAGTAAGAAGCAGTACCACTGCGTCCTTTTTCTGTATACACTACCACACTAGTGTTTTTATAAGTTTAAACATAAAATAAATATCATTTATATTTACGCATTTATTAAAATCCTCCCTCTTCACAATCAAAGAGTGCTTTATTCTCGCCATGTCAAAAGGTCAACATTTTACTCAAAACACAAAATAATAAAGGAAACAGTATGAAAATGGTTCTTTTTCGACATTTCCGTCAAATAGAGCCATCAAAGAGAATCTTTGTCGGACGCAAATGCCAAAAAAAAGTAATTTTGACCCATAAAAGGAGTGTTTGCTGTCACAAAATGTTTATTTTGCAAGAAAACGTAAATAGAATTTTTGTTTCTTTATTCGTTGTACCTTCGTTTAATTCAGCGAGCTCTTAGTATGGTTTCGATAAAAAACAAAGGTCAAAGATTTCAGGGTAAGGAAACACGAGTAGAGGGAGAGTGTGGAGTATTATCTATATGACTAATTAGAATATTAAGAAGGAATGATCATTCATCAATACTGTTCAAGAATATTTTTAAACATTCTTTGCCGTGATAATTTTCTGATTGCACTTACATTCCTCCGAGTTTTCTAGGCGATTTCGGCTATGGTGGCTAATAATCTGACAATCGATTAGCCAGCTCCGCAGGAGCATGTAGTATTCATAGATTATATATTTGTTAAAAAATAAAAAGTATAATAACATGTTCAATTAATATACTCCACTAAAGAGATTCTGAAGGTTATGTCCTCATATACTTTCTGAATTAATCTGAAAATAAATATGATGTTATAGTCTTTACATTATAAGATTATTAATTATGATGTATCTTATTCACCTGATGTAATACTGCTTTACTACTCCTACGCAATCGAGATACACTAAGTCGACATTAAACATTAAATTATAAATAATTCATCACAACTTTAATACCGTCGTGACCTTTACGCTTTGGCTTAGTCGCTCCAATAATAAGAGTGTATTTGTCAAAGGCTATTGATATTATCTAATAGTTTATAATATTGCAGCAAAATTACAAACGTAACGATAACCTAGATAGTCTTTCTTTCAATATAATATAATAAAAAATACGTGGGAAAATCATCAAATGATTTTTCCCGCTCCAGGTGGAGTGGAAGGGAATGTCAGACTTCTACTGACTAAAAACTCACCCTGATCTTTCAGTTGCTCTTTTGGTCTGGGGCCGCAGTATTATATACAGTTTACTATACCTACTACCCAGCCGCAAACTCAAGGTCGATATGTTGACATCTCCAGAGGTTTCCGCATAGTAACGCCTAATTCCGTGCTGAACACTTAGGTAGATGTTGGATATAATATTTTGTTCTGTTTTTACTTATCCCAAATTATTTAGGGTCGGCGAAAACAGCCTTTTCATACCTACCTTTCAGTGCCCCCCTTAGTGACCATCCATCACTTTTTGGTACTCCTCTCTTTTATCTATTCATATTCATAATCAAAAACTTAACTCAAGACATTTTCCTCATTCTTACATCTCTTGTTTTCCTAAATACTACTTGATTTCCTCAACTCATCCAAAAGTATTTTGATATGAATGGCATAATAAACAACGATCAAACGGGGCAAGAGTTGACACTCAAACCGCTATATCCTACATCAGCATACCAACAAAAGACAGAAAAAAAGTCGCAAAAACATCGACCAACAAAATAGCGAACAAAGGAGGTTGTTAGTATCAAAACAATCGCAAACCACACTCATGCATCACTTTGTTGGTCACAACACGTCAACAGGGTAATAATCGTGTATGATCGCGGAAAGTGCTGGAAGAGACGCAAAATAACTACGATGTTTTCGCAGACACTGTTATGATATCATAATTTCTGTAATAGATTCTCGTAAAACATAGTTAATGTGCGTGTATTGTTGATCTAAGGTGTATATTTGTAATGTAGAAAATTATAATTTGGTGGTAACTGAAGTTGAAGATTGTTTATTGGTGTACCATGTTTCTTTTATTGTCAACAGCCAGTACTAAACAGTAAGAGATTGAGGAAGGAATAGGTTTTCTTTCCTCTGTGGCGTCGTTAACTTGAATTTACTTTTATTTGGGGAACTTAGTAGTTAGTCTACGAAATATATCCTATGACCAATCAGAGATATACTGGTAAAGCGATTAATGAAAAAATGTGACTGTTCTTGACAAACCTACACTATATCCGCGATAAGGATATTATAAAGTTTAAAATGTGTAGTCTACACATACACTAGCAAAATTTGATGTAGTGAACAACATTTTTTGCTCAGTTTTAAAATAGTTATCGCTTGTACATGGTCCTCTGAAAGTGTGTGGTAATTTATCTTTAATGTATTATTCTGTAACAGTTATACATTTTTTTAAAAAGCCTTTGTAGTCCCACCGCTGGACAAAGGCCTTCCCAAAATCGGTCCAAATAACGTAGTCTGCAGCTTTCTCCAACCACGGATTACAAAATTCAAATGTATCGAAAATCTTAACCTCATAAAGCGACTTAAAAGTAATGACTTACCACTTTTGCGATTAATAATTTAATAAAATAAGACTTAAAACTTTTGAAATAAATGTATATATTAATAGAACATTGCTTTGTAAATCTGAGGACTGCTTTAAAGTTGAATGATTGTATAAATAAGTACGCTCAAATCCCGTGGTCATTTTAATAGTTCCTTCCAGTATGACTTTTAACTCCATTAAGGGGCAGTGGGCGGAAACAGCGTCAGGCGATCCGTCGCGGGAATATACAGTGGAGGGAGACAAATAGGTCGCGAAATTGCTATTTACATACATAAATAACGAGTAAATATATACCGTGTGTGGTTTTATTTTCTTATGGACGCTATACTAGCTTCCAAAACGAATTATGGAGATACTTCGAAGAGTATACGATATCATTTTGTTGTTTATTTTTCATGTATCTATTTTCATGTTGATTAAGTATTTTTTGGTTGGCATTTATGTAAAAATGATCAAAGTTAGATTCTAAGAAGCCTAATGGTTGTTATTTTTTAACCCCCGACGAAAACAGAGGGGTGTTATAAGTTTAACGTGTGTATCTATGTGTCTGTGTATCTGTCTGCGACACCGTAGCTTCTGAGCGGGTGAACCGATTTCGATGCGGTTTTTTTTTTGTTAGACATCAGGTTTTCTGCCAGTGGTTTATAGATGGTGTTTTGTCAAAATCAGTTCAGCCATTTACTAGATATGGGCAGTGAAAGTGGGGATGATTCATCGAATGTTGTCAAATATACCCAAGTGGCGTATCAATAGAAAGGGGACGACGCGCATCTATTACAAAAACTGTCAATTCCATGAATTTGGTCAAATTGACAAAATCTGTGGTAGTTGAAAAGTTTAAAATTTAAAAAAAATAGTCGCGGCGGGGTATCGCCAATTCAGAATCGATATTTAAAGTTTGTTAAATAGCGTTACCCCGCCGCGACTATTATTTCTTTATTTTTAAGGGATGTTTCTTAAACTACTTAAAAGTATGTTTTGCGTAGGGGGTTTTTTATATTTTTTATTTAACTTTTACTATTATAAAGCCTAATATTTTCAGGTGGACAATTAATAAATTAATCATAATTAAACTTGACTACACATAAACGAAATACATTATTTATATAAAATTGCGAAAAACGTTCCTACAGAACCCAGTTTAACTACCCCAATTACCTAAACGTACCTAATAAATTCTAAAGTCTATAAAAATCACGTTTATTTTGAACACAAAAAGAGGAATGGCCGAATGTCATTTATAACAAAATAGCCTCTAAATAAATGCAATGGAAGACACAATAGGCATATAGGATACAATTGGTCTCATAATTTATGTTTCCACAACGAACCGTATATGGGTCACGCTGGCTGGACGCACACCACGGAGAAAAACACTTCACTCACTCACGCACACAATTGCAGCATGAAACTACATTTACATCAATATTTACACACACATGGATACCACTTACACGGTAGACACGTGTGTAGTAATCTGCAAATGTGTGCGGCACCATACTGCACGCAATTGAATGAGTGAGTGAGCTGTTTGAGAATGATTGTACGAACTGAACGGTAGGATTGGTTATCTGTATTGTGGCTATTTGCATGTATCATTTTCTGTTGATGTCAGCTCACTGCGGAGACTAATGTAATGATGTAGCTTCGGACAGACGTGGCCGGTTCTTTCAGCTGTCGGGGCAACTTGGAGAAAATTCAGAAATTTTCTATTATTATATAAATCGTTTTATACGTCCTTCGTGGAATACTGGCAACGATTCTGTGATGGAGTTGGACAGGACACTTTGCAAGACATGTTGACTGCAGGTGGCCTTTAGCCCACATCATAATAGTTACGTACACACGGTAAATACAGTATGGGCAGACAGTTAGATGATTGAAATTCAGTCCATCTCTAGTAAAACTTATTACTATTACTATAGATGAATAAATAACTTCCTAATTAAACAAATCATAAACAGGCATATATTTTTATGATCGATATTTTATGACATTGCTTCGTATATTAAAAAAAAATCTACTCGGCAGCGTAAGCCGTAAGCGACGAGTTGCTAGTCTATCGGTTTTCTATCGGTTACATTTCGGGGAGTGTGCGATGGAATTACACAATCTAATTCCGTCAAGCCCTTTCCATCATTGGACTACAAGACAAACGGCGATGCGTCATCGTTACATGGTGGACATCCCACCTATACGCACTAAACGTTTTGAGAATACCTTCATTGTGCGTACGGCTAAGGAGTGGAATTCCCTGCCGAAGTCTGTGTTTCCCGATAGCTATAACCTAGGGGTCTTTAAGTCAAGAATGAATAGGTTACTTTTAGGTAAGCGTGCTCCATCTTCGACCACATCATCACTTACGATCAGGTGAGATGGTGGTCAAACGCGAACCTACTATCAATTTTAAAAAAAGCCACGCGGTGAATATGGTTGCAATATTGTTATTACACGCATTTTTTTGTATTACGCAATTGATACTGGTTGATACTTGAATGGATGAAAAAAATTGACGCAATATGTGTCGTAATTGATTATTAGTGTTTTTTTTTTTAATTGTTTTTAGGCTTGCGTTTGACCACCATCTTACCTGATGTTAAGCTATGATGTGGGTAAAGATCAGAGAGTATTTAACCTATAGAGCGTATATGCCAATTTCTTTGAAGAACACAACTCACCAATATGGGTTGGGAGGCGAAGTAAAAATGCGCTACTGCAATTGGTCAGTTCAACGTCAAGCTTCATAGATATGCCTGTTAGGGATTGCTCTACTTGATTGACGAAAAGTTATCGATATCGATAAAATGAAGTTTAACATTATAAAAAATACTCAATAAAATCACATAATAATATTTAATCATTATATAATACTCAATTACAAAAAGAAAAACAAGTATGCTGTTATTATTGATTTTTAAAATGAATTAATTTGGTAAATGTTTTTCGAATTAAAGTTTTAGGGTCCTGATTGTTTTTGGTAAAAAATGATAACCGAGCGTCTATATATTTCTGAATTATGCATCTTGCTAATTCAATCAAATGATTGGTAGTTTCTATTTCATATTGATGAAAATTAATATCTGGGAATAAATTATACCCAATCAGTGATTTTAAAACCGATCTCATAAAATAATTGGAATTATATTTCTGAGACAGCACTTTCGAACCACTCTCGTTGATCGCCCTTTTAATAAAATTTCACAACGACGACAAATTTCTATTACTGTGGCGGATACGTACAATAACTTGTTTTTAGTGTCTTTTTGAAAATGTAAGGTGTTTTGACTTGTAACACCAATCAACGCTCCAATACAAGTTAGGCATTTTATTTGCTTTATCAGAGCATGGACAATATAGCCGGCCATATATTATTTTTTATTTTATTTTTTTTTATTTTTTATAGTGCATAATAAATATATTTTCATCAACATATTTTTTTTTCTGGGTGGGAAAATCATCGAATGACTTCTCCCGCTCTGGGTAAAGTGGAAGGGAGTGTCAGACTTCTACTGACTAAAAACCCACCCTGTTCCTTCAGCTGCCCTTAAGTTCCGGGGCCGCGGTATCTCATTAGAACATTACCGCAACCCCGGAACCAAAGTAACTTACGAGGGCGATATTATAATGCAAAGGTCCAAGTTAATTAATATTAGACTCCGTCATACAATTTGAAGCCTAGAAAGATTGGATATAGGTATCTTATATTATTTTGACTTTTCTCAACATTATATCAATAAAAGCCAAACTAGAAACTAATATTCCCTAGTAACCTTATCCATCTACTTTTCTTTTTAATCTGGAATCTTGGGAAATCGAAAATGAAAACATGCATGTCACACAGAAGAAAAAATATCAGAACTTTCTCCTTTTTTTAAAGTCGGTTAATGTAGATAGGTATTTTATGACAACTATCTGAATTGAATTAAAAAATTTTTTAATAATTATCGATATCGTATTCAGCCGTTATATGTAACAGCACAGATTTTTACCATAAAAATACAAAAGGAAAGTTAAGGATAAAAGAAATAGAATTTCTTCATGTAAGAAATAGACATTTCCAAAAGACATCAACGCGCGACAAAATTATGTCCTCAACCACCCAAACCACCACTTTAAATAGACCTCTGCGGTAGCTTATAATCTGATTAAATGATAAATAATGTTCATATTATTTCATTACTGATGAATAGTTATGTCATCCATTTGGTATCTAAATGTCTGGGAGTGTTTTCCACACCACTTCAACGTGCATGAAAGCATTATTATGCGTAATAAATTGGATACAAAAATTTAAAATTTGTAATTGTTTAGCATGCACACAGGCCTAATACTTGGTCACAACTAAAATGGTTCGTGTATCGTAGCTAATATATAAGAGCAAAAACTCTCATAGTTTTCGTGCGTCGGGGCAACGTATGCGCGATCAAGTAGTTTTCTAATCTTTGGTAAAGATGAAGCATGATTTATAATATTATTTAGGCTAAGGAGCGTTGAGGATGGATGGCTATCTTAATAATTACGCTACATAGCCCAACTCCAGTCAGCAGTCACCCCGACCACCCCTACACGAGGGAACACCACGCCAAGACCAACGAGTTCAAACGCCTCGCCGCGCAGTACCAGCCCTCAGTCTCAAGTTGAATCTTACGGCCCAGGCAATAGAGTTCAATGTCGCTTATGATCCTGTGTATGTTTGTAACTAAAGAGCCTATAATTATAATATCATATTGAGATTCTTCCGTGCATCGAAGAGCTGGTTATAAACAAACGGTCCAGGCTGTCATCATAGTACATCTTTGACAGTCGTTACGTCACTTTCTTGGTCTAGAAAGGCTGACACTAGGCTTTAAGTAGTATCGTGCTACCCTGCTAGGGTTGTGGAAGTCAGATAGGCAGTCACTGCATGTAATTCAACTGCCTCCGTGGTACAGTAGTTTAGGCGTTTGCCTTGTGACCCGGTGGTCGTGGGTTCGATTCCCGCCGGGAAGCATACTTTGTAAAGTTGTTTTCAGTTTAGCTAGGACATTATAGGCCTGAATCACCTGATCGTCTGATAAAAATATGGTTCCGTGCTTCGGAAGGCACGTATAAGCCGGTGGTTCTGGTCGCCAAATGGCGGTCGTCAAAATAGACCACGTCAGAGGCCGTTGAGGCGGTCTAGAAACTCTGACACTAGGGTGTATGGGGTCGTTAGACCTTACTCAGATCAGCTGCTAGACTGGAAGACGACCCCATCATTTTTGGGAAAAGGTATAAGAGAACACCACAGTGTGTTACATCTATGAGAAGAGTAATCGGAAACACTATCCGACGCTGACATGCCTCGGCCGCTATATCGTTTTTTTGTTTTATTTTTCCATGTTGTTGTACCGCGTCTATCCTGTCAGAATAGAAAATAAGCAGTTTTTCTTTATTTATTATCTTTCTTCATTGATAAGGGAGGAAACTCACACTGTTTGCACATTCTTCAAAAAAATCGGCATTGTTACCGTTTTATAGCCAGCAACATTATGTATTGTGCAAAGCTTGATTTTGCGTGGACTTTGAACTAGTGTTGAGTAGGACTTACAAGAGGCAGTACATTTGTCCCGTACATGACGTCAAAATGTAAGAGCGGCTCGGCTCTATAAAATGTACTACTTCAAATTTTATGTCGCGGTCGCGGTGCACGCTCGTCACTCATCGTAAGGGTGAGAGAGACAGAAAGCGCGGTACATGCTGCAATAGTACGACATTTTTCAATGAACCGAGGGACGAAACAAGACGCGACTCGAGAAGTAATGATATATTTTATTCACTCTAATGCTAAATAAATGTACTACGATGAGGCCTGAATTGAAACGTGTAGGTACGATCTAAATTTAAATATTTGAATCAGCATTGAAAATTTTAATGCAAAGTTTTTGATAAATTATTGTTTTTAATTGTTTGTCATTGCGAAATAAGTTAATAAGTATTCTATCTAAGTATGTATAAGTATTCATGTAAGTTTTAGTAATTATTCTGTTTAATGAATGAATTTCAATAACTATTTATTATGCTTGTTTAGCTAGTTTGTGTTATTATTTTGGAGTGGTTTATTATTTTATATTGGTTTGAGAGAAAAACAGAGTGTAATATTATGACAATACTAACACAATAACATCAAATATCATATTCGTACTGGTTACTTCAAATGTATCGCCGAGCTTCAGTACCTACGCCTCGCCTCATTTGAATTGTCAAGTGGGACCAATGACGTATTATGACATTGTACCGGCTCAGTACAAAAAAGAGACTACTCTTACAAACTCTTTTTCAAGTCGTGTCCTACCCAACACTACTGGTTACTTCAAATGTATCGCCGAGCTTCAGTACGCCTCGCCTCATTTGAAGTGGGACATTGTACCGGCTCAGTAAAAAAAAGAGGCTACTCTTACAAACTCTTTTTCAAGTCGTGTCCTACCCAACACTACTTTGAACCAATACAAGTATGCGTGGATCGCTATGACTCTCAGAACACAATAGGCGAGAGTTGATGAGTCGTATTACAATGTATAATTTATCTAGTTATTTCGTGTAAAATCTGCCAAAACTAAACCCGAATAGTAACTACGTTATGTAAAAGTGGATGTTTACATTTAATTTAAAACTAATTGTAGAAATCTGTTATTCAATGTTTCTGCTCAATTCCATAATCTATTCACTGTTATCTATTTATCTTTTTTCCAACTATTTAAGTATTTTTCTTTTTATTTTATGATATTATGCTCCATAATGGACAGAACATTGCATTATGAAAGATTTACCAATAAACAAAAGTTTTGATAGTTTCTAAGTACCAAAAAATAGAGTCGTTTAACAAAGTCGTAATACAATTATCAATTTAACACTTATCTCAATATACACGTCATATTAGGTAATAAAATTAGTAATCAGTAGTTAATAATTGACTTATGAAAGATCATGAACAAAACCAATGAGGGAGTTCTGGAAAATTTAAAACACTGGCGCTACTGAGGCGAGAGGTCTTCTTCTTTGGAAACGAATCTTTGACGTATACATGACATTGACGTCAATTTGACAGATGTCAAAAAACTTAAGAATTTGTCAGGTGCCTGAACCTGATGCCTCAGTGCTGCCGCCTGGTGGAAAAAACCCTCATTACCATTTGCTAGCCTTTTCATAACTATGTCGGAGTCGGTTTTCTATTAGTACATAATTGACTACCTATCTGAAATCTATATCCCAATTAAACAGATCCCAATTATACAAATATTGCGGGGTAACATGATATCCCTTGGCAAGACTCGTATCAGATATTCTGGCTTCTGACTCTCCGTAATGACTGCCTAATACAAATGACAGCCGAGACTAACTACTCAACTTAGTACGAAGGAATGTTTTCTTTTTTTTTTTATTACTGATGCGCCCACTCTTGACCTCGATCTCGCCTGATGGTAAGCGATAGATGAAGTCTAAGATGGGACGAGCGAGCCCAGAAGATGCCTATTTACTCGTGCTTTGAAGGCTGAAAGGTCATAAGTGGCAGGGAACACAGTAGCCGGCAGAGAATTCCACAGCTTGGCTGTGCGCACGATAAATGTGGAGGAGAAGCGCTTGGTATGACAAGACGGTATATCAAGCTTGTCCACCAGCACGTCGTCGCCTATAAGCCTTTTAGCTTTGCACTCGATCGAGTCCAATGCAGCAAGTTGGTACTTTGCAGAGCCATCCCACAAGTGGCTGCAATAATACTCCACGCAGGAACGGACCTGTGCTTTATACAGATTTAGAAGCTGTCCAGGCGTGAAGTACCGCCTCACCTTGTGTAGGATTCCCAGCTTTTTTGCTGCAGTCTGAGCTCTGGACTCGATGGTTGAGCCGAAGTTGAGGTCTGACGTCAACCCCATGCCTAAAAGCTCCAGGCGATTGGTAACTGGCACAGATGTACTTCGGAAAGTAGGAGTCAATTCAAAAGGGCTCCTTTTAGCGCTGAGAAGACAAGCCTGTATTTTCAGAGCGTTGAATTTGACCAGATTGTCGTCACCCCATTGGGAAAAGAGATTTAAGGTCAAATTCATGCGCTCTACCATGACCTTTCTGAGACCGCTCACTCAAAAAGTCAGAAATCCAGTTGCATAAGCCAGCAGGGAGACCGAATGCGGGAAGCTTGCTCAGCAGACTAGCGTGCCAGACCCTGTCAAAGGCCTTTGAGATGTCGAGGGATACCGCAAGGGCTTCACCGTGTTTCTCAATGGCCTCGCCCCAACAGTGCGTGACATACACAAGAAGATCTCTGGTGGACCGACCACAGCGAAAGCCATACTGGTGGTCACTGAGGAGCTCATTGTCTTCAAGGTATGCCAGCAACTTTTTGTTGAGTACCCTTTCCATTACTTTACACAGTATGGAGGTTAAGGCGATTGGTCTATAATTGGCAGGGTCTGCACGGCTACCCTTTTTGGGTACAGGTTGCACATTAGCAAGCTTCCAGGACACTGGCACGACACTTGTACCTACCAACCTAGGCCATCATTGCTTTACCTTGAAGATTGACCAATACTGTTTTTATTATTTAACCAAGAGCTCGTCGTGTATAAAACGATGCAATCATTGTTTAGTAATATAGTATTTTGGTATAGCACCAGTTTTGTTGTTGTCGTATTTTCTAATATCAAATTTATTACATACAAAAGCAGAAGACGCAGACAGTGGATGCAAATCTGGCAATATTTCAATAACACTGGACGCGGAAGCTTCGCAGATTTATGTGTTATATCTTGAACGATGAGATTTGTTTGGATATCGACTTGTAATCAAAGCTAGATGCAATGGAAAACGAATAACATCCAGCATATAAACTGTTACTCGAAATCAGTTTGCTGACTTTGCAATAAGATTAATGATACATCATCTTCAATCATCATCACCATCACCACCAAGTTATTTTCTTAACCATGTTGGGGTCGGCTTTCATTCTACCCGGATTCAGTTGAGGACCAGAATTTAACTTGCGCGTGTCTGCCTATCTAATCACTACAATTAGGGTTGCCATCCGTCCGGGTTTTCCCTGATTTGTCCTAGTTTGGAGAGCGTCCGGGGGCGTCCGGAGGGATTTCCCAATAAGCGTCCAGGTAAAACCCGGACACAGATTGGTCTTACGAGTACCAAAAAGCACGATCTCTATTATTATTTTCCTATGATATTTCATCTCATTGTTTATGTTACGTTGATTAAATGAAAAGGAAGAGGCTGTTATTAAAAAAGTTCTAAAGCTCTACAATGTTATCACTTCATCAGTAAATAAAAACCATAATTAAACATCGTTGTTTTTAGTTTCAAGATCAAAAATGTATTTTTCTACGTTGTCCGGGGAAAAACTGTGATTTTACCCGAATGTCCAGGGTTTATAAGTCTTTGTCTGGGGCCGGCAAATTTGGTGATGGCAACCCTAACCACAACCCAAAACCTAGTAAACGCCCTTTGTTTGTTTGGAAAAATCATCAAATAACTCTTCCGACTCTGGGTGGAGTGGAAGGGAGTGTCAGACTTGTATTGACTAAAAACACTCTGTTCTTTCAGTTGCCCTTGCATTCCGGTGCCGGGATATCTCGTTAGAATATTCCCGCAAATCTAGCAAGAACACAATACCCCATGGCAAGACGATAGGCCGTACAATCATGTATAATTGTTGTCCTAGTACAAGAGCCAAGGCAACACTGATGTTTGTATCTAAGTGTGTGAAATAAAATTAAGTGTAAGTGTAAATTCCCAATACGTAAGTATTGGGAATAAACAAAAATACATACAGTACTTATGTTTCAAGACTTTTATTAATTGAAAATAGAAGGTACCTTTTGAGTTTCTTGTACATCTGAACAGATATTGCGTGATGACGAATGGACTTTTTTTATAAGTATAGGCTTGCGTTTGACCACTATCTTATCATCGAAGATGAAGCACGCTTACCTATAAATATACTATTTACTCTTGACTTACAGACCCCCAAGTTACAGCTATCAGGAAACAGGAATATTGACGTTCAAGAGCTCCTTACATTATAGCGACTGCCAAAGACGAACCGCTATAACAGCCCAGACAGTTTAACGTTCTTTTCAAGGCAGAAAAGAAATCTCGATACATCAAAACGGTCACCACCATCCACGGGAAGCAATACGTCATATTTTTTAGTAATAATGCCTTATTATCATTTTAACGCCATGACCACTGGAAAGTGGTTACTGAAAGGCTCACACATAGCATGAAAACATTTGTTTGATAAGCGATGATTAAAGTTATTAAGCTAACAATTTAAAACGGGATATTTACTACGTTTATTTATATTGTTTCGAGTTTCTGATATTTCGGTACTATTGCAAGGTCACGGATGAACAACTTTTCATCCGTGATCATGGCGCAAATAAATATGCCGTTTAAGTTAAATAAAAAATTTTTTAGCAAAAAATAGAACCGACTTCTTGCCTTTGTAGTGGTTTTATATAGAAGTCGGTTCTATTTTTTGCTAAAAAATATTTTTTCACTCTTTTTAATGGTTCGGTTTGTAATTTATCTAGTTACAAAAGCCAAAATGTCAACTACTTATCACCTTTTATAAAATATTGCTTTTCCCGGTGCAGAGCCGTTAATTTTTAAGGAGTTCTCCTGGTACATCACCATCAGGTCTACTTCACCATATGCATTGTGACGAGCATAAAGTGCTTAAGATCCATATTCAAGTAATCTAATCGCAATCCACGAAATACTTATTATTGAGTAGTTTTGGTGGCCATCTGGGGTCTTCATCATCAGTTCCACTTCCTCAAATGGTGCTTTTCGAGAGCAACTGTATAAGGTACTATAAGAAATACCAAACACGCTATAGGTGTGCCTATGATATTTGAAGAGTTCCCTCGATTTCTCCATGATCCCATCATCAGATCCAAACATGACGACAATGAGACCAACTAGAAACTATACCCGTTCAAACAAAGAAAGAATTTTTGAAATCGGTCCAGCCATCTGCGAGTAATGAGGTAACATACATAAAAAAAAAAAGTTCAAGACGAATTGAGAACCTCCTCCTCTTTTTTGAAGTCGGTTAAAAACTTAAATATAGATGAAATTTTATTCCTTAGATATATTTATAGTGTGAGATACATACAAGACTTTTCTGCAAAATTGTCAAAAGCTTTTTTAGCTTGGGTGCGAGCGGTAGTTAAAAGTCTTACCATATTCTAATTTGTCAATCTTTGTCAACTATCACACCTCTTTATTTATCAAAATTTCGTCGTTGAACCCCTTTCAGGATTACGTACAGGATTGAAATCCGCGACGCACAGCACCGCAGACCATCGCTAAGCAACTGCGCGCCAGTGTTGTCAAAACTCGATACATTTCATCTTTCAATTGAAGATTAAAAACAACACCCAGCTTAGAATCAACAAACCACTTATAAATAAGCTTATTATACACGAAAAGATCACAACATCTATATAACAGAAACGTTATAAGATAGCCTTTTATCGCTATCTTCAAGACGAATTTATACCCGACGACGTGGCTCAAAGCGCGATAGGACTGAACGGAATAATATTTTTTCCCTGTACCTAAAGATTATTGACGGTCGTTTTAAAAGTGGATTTACATACAGATCTGCTAAAGGAAATATAAAGTGCTTCTCGTTATGCACAAAGGGAAAATATACTTTTAGTATTTCATATTAATAAGGTTCTGATGGAACTGTTTTTAACGTGTGCTGACGGGTATGAAGAGGTCTTATATTTATTTTCGGGTTCAAGAATATTTACACAAACTGTCGTCGTCAGTCGATGTTTTTTGAAGTGAAAACCAGATGTGGTTAAATGAATTTAACAGGGAAACGCACAGAGGCAGACACGGAATAAGTTTACTGAGTAGTGGTCGTAATTCAATCCAAAAATTACATAATTTAAATTATTTCAAATGAATATACTAATAGCTCTGACATGAAAGCTTTCTCCATAAATTGACTTAACAAACATTCGGTTCAAATTGAAAATTCAGTTTTTTAGATAGTCTAATAAGTGAGGTAGGCTTGTCATCCGTACTAATATTATAATTGTGAAAATCTATCTGTCTAAACCACAGCACCGATTTGAATTAAATTTGTAATGAAAATAGCTGAAAACCCAGTGTCAAACTAAGGCTACAAACACACAGATACTAGTTCACCCGGCAAACGTTATTTTGCCGTATTAACAACTTCCACTACAGTATCCAAAAAATAAAAACATAAAAATTGGTCAAGCCGTTTCGAAGAAGTTTAGTAACAAAGACTGTGACACAAGATTTTTATATATTAGCTTCAGAGATTACACAGCACCATCGATAGAGTGTAGTTATCTAATATGCACAAAAGTTTTTAGAAATACTTCCAGCACTGAGCGCACAGCTATGGAGCAGAATTCTCTCTTGAGTCAATGTGTTCAACCCCAGGTTGCATCTATCAGGAACCAATATGGATTATGTATTTAATACCTAGCTATCTAATAACCCCTTAAACCACATACGTCTACGTCGGTGTGCTACATTCTATAGTTGGTCACATCATCGGTTTCCATCAGATGAGATTGCGGTCGAACGCAAACTCATCATCAATTAAAAATAACCAAATGTCAGTCTACCTGTGTGTCTGTTTGTGACATCAAAATCGATTTAATGGTGGAAATGCTTTTGATATCTATTATTTTATCAAGAATGTTTTTATCCGTTATATATTCAAATCTTACTTATGGTAATAGTTTTAAAAGTAAGTAAACTTTAGACCTTGTAATCATCCAGGGTTGCGGGAATATTCTTACGAGATACCGTGGCCCCGGAATCCAAGGGCCACTGAAGGAGCAGGGTGGGATTTAGTCAGTAGAAGTATGACATTCTCTTCCACTTCATCCACAGGAGGGAGGAGTTATTGGATGATTTTCCCTCCCAGAAAAAAAAGACCTTGTAATCATTGTCAAACATCGGTCTCCAAACATTCACACATTATTTAAAATGAGAACCTCGATTCAACATCCAAAGCAACAGTTCTCTGTCCCAAAAACTAAAATAGGCTTCCAAACTGTGAACCCCATTTTACATGTTAAAGGCAAGGGAAATAAAAGTGTAAGAGCGAATGCAAAGCCGTGCATCAACTGTTCACTATGCAGTGCAAGTTGCAGGAGTCAAGTGAAACAATTGCCGCGTCCCTACGGGCAATCTGTTTCTGCCACAGAGCATCGAAACTGTTGTTGTTTGTGAGATAAAATAGCTTAAATGTAATAATTTTTTTTGTAAATTGTTTACAAATAACACTTTTACACATATTTTTTTGTGTTTTAAGTTAAGCTAGATGAGGGCGGTATTTCCTCCTAACTGACTACTCTGAGAAGAAACACCGGAACAAACTCAGAACTCAACGTCTCTTTTAAAGTCCATACAATTCGTATTGGTCAATTGGTCGTCTGTTGTGTCTTTTGTGGAAAGGAGCACGCAGATTTGAACGGACCTGTCCAGACAGTGCAAGCATTTTTTGTCAGTTATTGTGTATTTGAACTTCGAACTTACCTAAGGGGCGCGCCAAGGCCTGGTCTTTCTTTAATTTTCTATGAACACTACGCACTACGACTTACTGGACATTAAAACAAGTAACCAAGTGGGAGTCGCGCTTGCTCATGAAGGGTTTTGTAGTAGCAAGCATTGTTTGGGGATATATTTATATTAAGACTAGCAAGTAATACTTTGCTTTTCATATTGCTTTTATAAATAACACATTAATATTTGCGGATTTATTAAATAAAAATAAATTATAAAGTTATTTCTTAAGACAATACAATTTGCCAAGGGCTGTGAGAGAAGAAATTTTTGTTGTGCCAATTTAGGGGTCACAAATATGCTTACCCATGGCGCAGGGTTAGGTCTAGGTTTTTTATGCTCTGTGGCTGGTGGGGAGCTTGGAATGTTTAAACTAAACGGCTCAGCTGAGTTTTTGAATAGCCTTGTTCTTGTGCCTATGTAGAAAGTATGTTTGGGATTGGACTTTTTTATTTATTTACATTAAACAGTGAATCTTTACATCGGTTGATATAAATAGTGGTTAGAGTTTAGTTAAATATGTAATATGTATTAGTTTATTTACAGTAGGTATATTTTGTTATAGAGTGTGAATTAATTGTATGGCTAAGTTGCTTGAATTAAATGACTTATTATAATAATGGTGATATCATCAATTTTAAGTATGAACTCAAGGCACAGTGTCATGGTGAGTATGTGACGTGTCGTAACAAGGTATGTTTCGTATATTTAAATTTTTCCCTAGATGCTTGTATTTTTTAAGGTTCTAATTTATTATTTTCTTTTCAACAACTTTTCCATTCTTTCACCTAGAACTCTCTCTCAACTCATCTAAACCGAAGTGGAATAACTTTTTCTAAGCCAAATAAATGTTTGTTCCTAGTGGGAATTAAATCTACAGCACGCAGCGTAACAATCAGTTGCTTAGCCACTAAGCCAACTATGGCATCGCATGTTACTTCACTAAGTCAAACTTGAGTGGCAACGCTATAAAAATAAATATAATTGATTTTCAAAATGTATTTGTGCCATGTACGGTATTTTATTTTTAGCTCCATCAAAATTATGCTGTGAATAATTTAAACAAAGAAATATAAAGAATAAGCTAATAGACACAGAAAAAATTAATAAACCGATCAACCGAGATAGTTAAAGACACTAAACACAATTAAAGTTTGATTAAGCTTGAGCAAACATCTTTGTTCGAGCTAGATAGACTTTCAAGACTTCTACACGAACGATTAAAACCAGTGTTCCTACAGTAATCATTCCGAACATTCATTAACTGAATGTTCAGTTCGTTCATTAGTTCAATCGTACATTCACTGGACCGATCACTGTTCACTCGTGCGTTTACTGTCCTTTCTTCAATTTTCAATATTATTTTTATGCCGAGTGCATTTAGCTGTTCTTTTTTGCATGAGGTTGAATAATATTTTGTCATTTTCATTCACTGAAGTCAGTAACTCCCAATATGTATTTAAATACAGATCGTGACTAAAAACACTGTGATTTTTTAAAGTTTCTTATTTTAGTTGCAGGCTCTCTTGTCTATTTTTGACTCGTATTTCAATCATAATCATTTATTGGTTCAATCAAATTACAATAACGTGATTACTGTTACTTAAACTAGGTAAGATTTGTAGTTGTTCAATGGAACCAGTTAAGTTATGCAAACTATCCTTAAGTTAATAAATGAAAAAACAGAACTAAACTTTATATATTTAAAACAAAATTATGGAGCAACTATACAGGATGTCGTATGGCAAAAAACTGTTTTATGTGGTATTAAAAGAGCGGTACAGCCATAGTCTTGAGGTGAGTACTTTGAAAGTAGCCCTTTGTGCTCTTTCCAGCTTCAAAAGAGATAACTTATGTGATGCATCCCATACTGACACGCAATATCCTAGTACTGACTGAGACAGCGATTAATATATTACTTTAAATAAATATCAATGATATTTCTTTTTTTTTTAGATATAAAAGCCATAGCTCAAGAAAAATTACGGACTTTTTACATACAGCCTTCGTTTCCACACTATAACAAAATAGAATTTACCTTTCCTTACATAAATAGAAGTCCATAAACATTGATTTACCAACTTTAATATTCCGTTTCATCGGCCAAAACAAACAGTGAATAGAATTGACATTTAGGCACGAAAAGCAATCGAGATATTGGCAACGAAGAATAATACTAATAATGGCAAAAGCTGGGTCAAAGAAAATCATATTGAACTGGCAACTTTGTAAGAAGGAAACTTTCTTCAATATAACGAATTATTGGATTCTCCGAAGACGAATAATCATATCGGACTTTCCTCCGAGTATATTTTTCGGGTCCCGAAAATTTTTCTTCCGGTTTGATTTGATTTTTGTCCAAATTGAATGATATGCTTTGTATATAATGTGAACGCGTATTCAAAAGTATTTGACCGATGTTTCTATCGTTTTGTCGTCTGAACGCTTTTCTGGGTCGGTGGGTCTATTCGGAGGTTTGATATGGACACCCGTGGGAGCAATTTTCAATGTCTACCAGTATCTATGTGACTTTCATTGCGTGATCTTGGTTGATTAAGTTTTATTTAAAAAGTATATTATTATAATATTCTTTTTCAGACATTGACGAAGGTATTAGAAAAATGTTTTGTGAAATGTAATCAAATCAGAACTGAATAAGAGAAACTATCGTTTTGTTGTGACTGATTCAATGTAATCTTTTTTTTTTAGTAATAGATATCAATCCAATCGTATTATTGTATACAAGAAGCTCAATACCGTTTCTTTAGGCAAATGAGATTATCAGAATTCCGAAATAAAATATAATCATATTTATGGATGAAAGGTTTGAATTTTTGTGATAACAATGCATGTCTGTGTAAAAAAAATATTATAATACTAGCTTCTGCCCGCGACTTCGTTCGCGTGGGAAAGTTTTTCTGCGTAAATCCCGATCCCGTGAGAATTCCGGGATAAAAAGTAGCCTATGATTTATTCCAGCATGTCTATTTCTTTACCAAATTTCATTCAGATCCGTTCTATTTCCGTTATTGCGTGAAAAAGTGACAAACACCCATCCGCAATTATAATATTAGAAGAAGTAAGATGTTAATAAATAGTGTAATTCATTTTGGTCGCACTATTTATATAAATAAATAAGGCATTGATCAAGTGATGTTTTGACACCATTTATGAAGCACACACAGTTTTGGCGTTTAGATGATCACCTTCGCAACTCATTACTGCCAAAGTATATATAAGGATACATAACTAGGAATAATTTGGAATTTTGCATTGGATTCGACTTGGCAATAAACTATTACTCTTCTGAAATGTCAACAGCGTTCTTCTCGCGCAATTAGTTAGTGCTGAATTAGGAAAACTAGGTTACGCCAAGTTCAACGCACCTATTCGCAAATGAATTAGCAATAATTTGTCTAACAGCAAATTAATTCATAGATATAAACGTAAAATTGTAACGACGTAATATTGAGAGTAGTGATATGCAATCAACGTGTCTTCGGTTATTTCTTTATTCTATACAAGATTTGCCCGCAAATTCGTTTGCTTCTGACGTTTCTTCCGTGTGAATCCCAAGCCTGTGGATATCCAAGATAAGATAGCCTATATTATGTTGTTCCAGAAGTCAAGCTAACTAATCCGTTCAGTCGTTTTTGCGTGACAGTTTAACAAACACTCATCCATCCATCCTAACAAAGTAAGATAAAAGGTAAGATTATATTATAAACTAGCTGTGTCTTTTGGTTTTTTGGTCTGAAAATAATCCAGTAGCCCAGTAGGGATTATTTTTTTACGTGCCAATAAACGCAATTTTCTAATGACCTTATCAAGCTTTGTCACTAGTTCTGACTGCACTTTAAGGCACGCGTAGAAAAAGACATGCAGACGAACTCGAGTTGATATGATAATCAAAGAATTTCAGCTAGCTAGTGTCAAATATTATAAAAGACCTTGCACCCTCACTCAAAACAACTCGTAACAGACTTAACTCACACTCGCAGTCACACGTTCATAATTAACTTCGAATGTTTGAAAGCAATAAATATACTGAAAGTCAAAATTGCGTTATATGGGCTGAACAACAATATGTTGGGGCTATAAAGTAAGCGGTGTAGGCGCAAACAAACACTCCAACGGAAGCATTGTTTTATTGAATTATCCTAGAATTTGGAAAGCTGTCCATTTCAGGAATTTAAAGGAATGCATATAGGTAAAATTCCGAAAACTTTACTTATGGACAAGCCTGAACTTAATGCAAATAGGTAAATAAATAAAAATAGCATACTTAATTTGTCACATCAATATAATCAATAGGTGTGTTTAAATTTTGGTGTACAATAAAGTATATTCTATCTAATTATAAAGATAGGTATATATAAAATCTCCTAATTCAAATCAATGTTAGAGTGCAAATTCACACTCCGACAAAACCTTTACAAAGTACGCGACACAAGCAACGAGAGAGATTTGAGTGCTCCAGCGAAATACTGTGTAAATGTGGACATTTTCTGAGGTTTTCGCTGAATTAATTTCAAAATAATAACTTTTTATTTTGTTTGATACCAGTAGGATAGACAAGTATCGCACGAAATATTTTTCCTACTTCCATAATGTTTAAATTTTTCATAAATGTTCACGTTTTTGTTGTTTTCGTAAATTGTGATTTTACATATATTATTTAGACCAACTTTAAACAGTAATTATGAACCTACTTAATGCACGACAGCATCTGATAATTACAAAACAAGTTTATTTATTTATTTATTTATTTATTTCGGGAAAACAAACAGTTACACAAAGCACTTAGTCTCTAGTATCATTAAGTAAACAATAATATATGTGTAACCCACTGCGTTATCCACAGATTAAATTTTACGACGTGATAAGGTGACAACACTCACAAAACAAAAATAATAATTATAAAAATAAATAAAAAAAACACAATATTAATCAAAAAACATAAAAAAATAGCGTCAAAATAACATTGAAATAATATGAAAGAAAAACAAACGGTATCAAATCATTGAAATTAAAATTAAAAATAATTAAAATTAAACAAATCAAAATAAATAATCAATAACGAAGGATAATTATTACAATTAAATGTGTCACAAATTTGATGCATCAACTAATAATTTAAATAAGGAGATCTTAAACTTATTTGCAGACACAGCAAACAAGTCTAAGTTCCCAAAGACGTTATTAAAATTGTTTGCCATACGACGAAGAGGTGCCCGAACCCCAGCGTTAGTGCGACAGGAAGTCACAGCAAAAATTGGACGTGCTCGCACCTCCCGTCTAATGATGGTCCTTGGTACAACATAACTAAGCCTATTAATAAGGTCTATGCAATCATATCTATTATTACACAAGTCATAAAGAAACATGGTTTCAAGATACAGGCGTCTAGATTTTAAGCTTAACAACTCAATATTCCTGTGGGGTAAATTCGAGGATTTCAAATGGAGGCGGCACCGATATTTTATGGATTTGAGGAATTTACGTTGCATCCCTTCCAGTGCGTCAATGTATTTTTGGTAAAGAGGATTCCAAATGAGTACAGCGTATTCAAGTTGAGACCGAATTAACGATTTGTATAAATGTATGTAAGTATCAATACGCTTAAAGTTGTTGGTAGCCCTCATCACAAAACCATACATACGATATGCGTTACTAACTATTTTCCTTATATGCTGATCAAGATGAAGTTTAGTGTCCAATAGTATTCCAAGGTCCCTTACTGATGTAACTTTTTGTAATGTATTGTTATCCAATGTGTAATACTTACTTATTATATTTCTATTCTTCGTAAATGTAATAGATACACACTTAGATGTACTCAGCTGGATTTTATTTTCTACACAGTAATGAGAAAATCGATTAAGATCATTTTGTAGGAGTAAAGCATCAGTGTCGTTACTAATTTGTCTGTAAATTTTAAGATCATCTGCGTATAGCAAATACTTACAATGCGTGAAGCAAGTCCCAATGTCATTAATGAAAATAATAAAAAGCAGAGGGCCTAGAATAGAGCCCTGTGGCACACCAGAAGTGACGCCAATTGAATTGGACCGATAACCTCTTATAACTACTCTTTGGGACCTATTCGAAACATAGGATGCAAACCAGCGAAGTAGATCCCCACGAATGCCATTATATGCCAGCTTTCTAAGAAGCAGTTCATGATCCACCTTGTCAAAAGCCTTACGAAAGTCTGTGTACACTGCGTCCACTTGTACCTGACGATCCATATTATTGAACAAGTATTCTGTAAAAGTTAATAAATTTGTAACAGTAGACCTTTTTTTAACAAATCCGTGTTGTTGTGTCAGAATAATGTTATGAATGGTAGGGTATATTGCCTTGTGTACAAGCCTCTCGAAAACCTTGGACAAGGTAGACAAGATAGAGATAGGACGATAGTTTTCAACATCGTGTTTAGAGCCTGTTTTATGTACTGGGGTTATATTTGCTTGTTTCCAAACTTCAGGAAATGTGCCTTCACAAATACATTTATTATAAATAATGTGAAGTGGAATATACAAACTATCAGCTGATTTTCTAATAAAGAAAGGTGGCAACCCGTCAGGGCCTGGACCTTTTGTAACATTCAATGATTTCAATTCTTGTAGTACTTGATCAGGGCAAAATGTGATACTGTTAATAATAACACAATTGTCTGAGCACTCTTCAGGGGGAAGCCATTTAGTCTTATCAAAAGTAGTAGCTTCATAAACCGATTGAAAAAAGTTGGAAAACATATTACAAATTCCGTTTGGGTCACTCGAACTATGTTGTTTATAAAATACTGTTTCGGGTATACCAGCATTGGATTTGCGATTATTGACATAACTCCACAGGTTCTTGACATTTTTTTTAATATTATCTTCGACACTATTAATATATCTATTAAAACTTTTATTACACTCAATTTGGAACCTCTTTCTAAGGAAAGAGAACTGTTCATAATCTGATAGGTTATTGTACGTTTTCCATTTAATCCACGCTTTATTTTTGTTATTAAATATCCTTATGAGTGATCTAGAAAACCAGACTGGGAATCTTGATGATTTGGAATGGCTAGTAGGAGTATGGGTTTTTATTATACCAAAAATATTATTATAAAAAGTACTGACGCACTGATCTACTGAGAGCCCGTTGAAGGTCTGATCCCAGTCAATCTTACACAAGTCACTGTTAATTTTCTCATAATCCGCTTTGTAATAATTATATCTTATTGTTTTTGCTTGCTTGAGACATTTATTGTTGGATTTGTAAGGAATTGTAGTATAAAATGGAGGGTGATGATCATCTATCGGCAGTAATATACATGCTGGTTTAGATGTGATGCAGTTTGTATTGCTTAATAATAAATCCAAAATGCGTCCTTTGTGATTTAATATATAGTTAAACTGCGTGGCGTTAAGTAATGACATGAAGTTACTCATATGCTCGCTTAAAGAATTATTACAATGTAAATATGTAGCGTCGCCGTCACGATTTGGGAGCCAATTAATTTCAGGCAGATTGTAATCGCCAAACAGATAAAATAATTGTGCATTTTTTGCGCCAAACAGATAAAAGTTTGAATCAACTAAAGTGTTTTCTCTATACCACGGTATAACGGTTGCCAGTACCGGGGTACCAATAAAGCGGTAGTACCAACATTCTGCTTACTTCGAAGCCCGACGCACCAACCAGCAGTATTTAATCAAACATTAACTGTAATTGTATTATGCTTGATTTATGTTCTTCTAGAACCTCCAGTTTCCGTTGAAAAGTTAATCAACTAAAAGCCTTCTTTTTAACTCCTAAATTAAGAAACGAGTTAATTTATGGAGATTAGAACAACTTTTTATATCCTAATTAGAGTAGTCAGACATTTTGGACTCGAAGTTCTGAATTCAATTTGTGGATTGTGTAACGTATTTCTATTTCGGAGTTCTAGAAATGAGTTTCAGACTGGTTTATTAAAAAATGGAACGTGGAATTCTAATACTTTTTATTTTTACTGTAGACATCGTCTTGACCTATTAATTATTTAAATAAAACCTTTGCGTAACAAAAAATGCATTCATTAATATAATCGATACTGCTAAGTGCAATATTCAATAATTAGACTCCCCCTACTTATAAAATATTTATCTAAATTGATTATATCGATTACTATTACTCACGCGGGGCTTCGCTCCCGTGGATTTACGGTAAAAACATAATTCTCCTTTTTTGCAGTCGCGTAAAAAGTAGCCTATAACCTTCCTCAAGCTTCAAGCTACTTCCATACCAAATTGCATCCAAATCCACCCAGTACTTTCGAAGATTAGCGCGTTCAAGCAAACAAACAAACAAACATTTCCGCTTTATAATATTAAGTATAGATAATTCTGTGATATACGTAGATTCAATTATTTATACTTATATTGCTTGGCACCTATTATTGTATATTATTTCCACATTGCGATTATAAAGTAGTAGATACTAAGTTTTTGATTAAGATAAATGTACTACATTTACCAAAACAGTTTTGATAAAGGCTGATAAATATCAAAAGGAAATGTTGCCCATAATCTTATATAACTTACATTCAATCTACAGCATCTTTGAAGTTAAATACGGTCTAAATTACGGCTGACCCAAATTCTTGGTTCAGAAACCTACTTATTAATGAGCTGTCTTTTAAAGCTAATATTTAAAAAGTGAAATAGAAATTTCCTCGCTGTGGAACAGTATAGCTTTAATTATAATCTTGTAGTGTTACTAATTTATTCATAAATATTAAATATTTGTAGATATAAGTATTTATTATATTATAACTTTATTTATTTTAATATTGTAACTTTGATTTAAGATTATGTTTTTATTATTTTGTAACCCAAGAGAATGATTAAATAAAATATTAAAAATACACCTGCCAAGATACCTCTTCACTAGGCTTAATTGACTGATTGACCAAATGCGTAGGGCATTAAGCCCATATGTTAATATCGCTGAAATTAAACATAAAAAAATACAGATACTATAATTTAAAATATGTCTCACCGGATATCCAACAAATGAGCAACGACACACTGAGCCTCAATGTCCCCATCTTCACATATAAAGTCTCATCACTAATTCTTTACACCACAACACTTCGTAATTCGTATAATTTCGCTATCACATCAAAATGAAGCCTCCATGCCGTCACACTTCCCAGAACATTCTAGCACCTGAAACAAAGAACATAGATTTTAATTAACGGTGAGTTCCCTTACGTAAATTACACGAAATATCTTTCGAAAAGCCGGAACTACTTCGAATATATTTTAGGGCCATAAAATGTTTGTTCGAAATAGTTTATTAGTTATAAAAGGGGCCTTGAATGTTTATTTTATAACCGGGCAAGGTTGTGGGTTAGTTGGGATTCATTTTAGTGCCCAAAGCGTTATTTACTAGTTGAAATTAGTGAGCATTAAACTGCGAGCGTAAATTACTTTCGGATACTGCAACCTTCATTTTTAGTGGCTTTGAGCACTGAGTCTTTGAGAATTCTAATTAAGAACCGTAATGTAATTTTAATATCAGTCTGCTAATATTAAAGCTTGATATTAAAGATCTCTTGGTAAGCTGACAGCAGACTCAAATAAATGCAGATGCAAAATTGATTGCTGTTTTTCGGCAAATCCATGTCTCAAATGAAATGTTGTTTTCTTCATGATGTTATCATCATCGGCTGTTGAACTAATTTATATTAGTAGGGACACATATTGCAACAAAACAGAAGTGATAGAATATACTTTATTGTACACTAACATTTTGCTTAATCTACTGTTACAATGGTGGTCTTAGCACTGATAACGATATCTTAGAAATCAAGCGACCCGAGAATCGAAAGATAGTCATACTCACGTACTACAATTACAAATTTAATTGAACATTAACAATTTACTTTGCTGCATACTGAGAATTACTCTTGTTACGTGAGATTGTTTAAGAAAATATAAGCATACATGTACAAACAGCCAGACCCACAACAACAACAACAATCCGTAGGCTATACAAATATTTGATCCGCGTGCGGGAACCGAACTCATGACACCATAGAAATATAAAAAATATGCATGACACGTAGCGAATCGCCCAACTATTGTTTTCTCGAGGTTCTCAATTCTTATACAACATGTAACATAATTAATGCACATCCTGAAATTAGTTTGTTCAGAATCGTTTACTGAATCGATTTTTATCGCTTTAATAAAAAAGAAATTATCGAAAATTTATCCCAAAGCAATTAAATCTACGTTTATTACAAATTACACTTTCGCTGTATCTTAAAAACAAACTAACTATGGACCGTAAATTAAAGTAGTAACTTGTTAAATGCAGATTTATATAAATTCCGTCATTCAGTACACATTACAGAAAAATGAAACTTATTTCAAGGAAGTTAAAGTCTTAAAAAAAACTGTTTAAACAAGTAAAACTTAAAATTCAGTATAATATGTATTATGATAATAACATAATTTTCTAATCGGGGTATTTGAGAGTGTGCGTTAATTACGATACATGTTGTAGATGTGCTTCGCCTTTGGTGTGTTTCAGACTCTAACGAACCAAAACCTGTCCGTCATCACATACTTCAAATAAATAAATATTCTTCAATGCAGCCTCTGAATGAATCTCCCATCCACTGCGCAACGCTGCCAACAGTGTTGTTATTTATTAACTAAATGCATGTTTGGAACTGTTTGACCGGTCAATCACGAGTAAAGATTCATTAGAAGACTAGGTTTGAAGAACACACTGATATCTTTTATTCTTACCATTTTATTTGTGTGATTTTTTTCTCTACTTTTCTATGCATGGATGACTACGGTGCCCACAGAGCACTTTTTTCGGTAAGAACATCATCTAATGAATCCTCCCGTTCTGTGGCAAACGGAAGTGAATGGAGAGGGTAGTGTCAAACTTCTACTGACTAAAAACCTACCCTGTTATCTCAACTGCCGTTCTGGGGCCACGGTGTCTTTTTAGAACGTTCCCACAACCCCAGCTGCGAAGAAGAGAGTTATCTTTCCCTCACGCGTTCAGCCTCAGCTCTTAATGTTATAGTTATAAAGTTCAGGGTTGGTTGCTCGACGAAACTACAATGGCATAAAAAAGGCAAGTCTAAGGAGTATTTCTTCTATATTTTTCACAATAGCCGTCTAGCCATTAGCCGCGTAATTTACATGTTTATGCTCGTATTAACTTGTAGGAGTGCTGTATTAAGTGATTAGAATTAGCATATTTCTTAATACTATGAGAACACTAACGAGTAATGTAAATAACATTGTATAATAATGCGGCAACGCTTCTGTTTCTGACCTAAAACCAGTTGCAATATCTTTAAGGAAGTGTAATTTTATTTGAAAATAAGGCCGCTGCATTTTACTTATAGCCAAAAACATTAGCTGCAGTTCCTTATTTTTAATTCAATACCGATGATACAATACACGGACGTCATTAGCTAGATATTGAAAATGCGTTTACGAGACATCGGTTAAAGAAGGCCACATATCAGGGGTTTGGCCCAGCTGTGGAACAGTATATGTAAAATGAGTATGATAATTTATCCTATATGCAACGTTAATAAAAGCGAGAGGCATTCAATGAAACCACATTTACTATTTATATTTTTTAGGCTACACACCAACAATCAGATCAACAGAAGCAATAGTTTGGTCATAGGATTTTTTTCGATACTTTTCAGGGTTCCGTAGCCGAATGGCAAAAACGGAACCCTTATAATTTCGTCATGTCTGCCTGTCTGTCCGTCCATCCGTATGTCACAGCCATTTTATTCTGAAACTATTAAGACTATACACATGAAACTTGGTAGGTATATGTATTCTGTAAACCGCATTCCGATTTTAAGAAAAAAAATAAAATTAAGGGAGCCCCCTCATACATGGAACTGAAACTGAAAATATTTTTCTTTTCATGAAACCTATGCGTGTGTGGTATCTATAGAAAGGTGTTTAAAATGATAATGAGGTTTTTGAGGTATAG
The DNA here is from genome assembly GCA_943138885.2 of Tholera decimalis. Taxonomy (NCBI): domain Eukaryota; kingdom Metazoa; phylum Arthropoda; class Insecta; order Lepidoptera; family Noctuidae; genus Tholera; species Tholera decimalis. Next base: position 8,677,946 of record OW964552.2, on the reverse strand, counting down.
CATATTCTCTAAAACCGCAAATATAACTTTGTAATTCATACAAATACTGTTAAAACAAAGTTATTTGTCTTAGTTACTACGGAACCCTTCATGGGCGAGTCGGACTCGCCCTTGGCCAATTTTTCTTAGTTAAAACACGATGTATCTTCCCGAGCATCTAACTAAGTACTTATGCATAGTTATCTAGGGTCGTACACCTCAAAACGACAAAATTCACGCTACTATGCTGCTCTGCATCATAAGTTCGCAATACAAACAAGGAAGATTTACTTTGATTATTCAGCTATTTAAGTTTTTTGAAAAAAGTTTATTCATATTGTTCTCGTAAACTTTTTTAAAAGTTTCTAACGTATAGTAGATATAATATGAAGTTTAATTTAATGTCTCTCGCTTTTATCAACGTTGTGCAAAAAAACTCGCTACTGTCCAGTGTACAAATACTGTCCATTTCATTAGGAAAGTACTGAAAAGATGGACTCAACTAAACTGCCTTTTAGCCTCCAAATGACAGTTCTAAGAAAATGAAGTTCCTGTTCCCGACTCGCGCTTAGATCCAAAAATAAACTGCTTAAGACAATTAACAACTTTGATAAGTAAAATTAATATTGAGCCGAGAATTAAGTTAACAGAAAATTAGCGTTAAGTAATTAAAGAATTTATTACGCATCTTATGGTCCCGCTGTTTTCTGGGGGGAAATTTATCTATTAGTAGTTTTGTTCTGGTTTTGTTCGCTAATTTAAAGTGCCAGAGTGAAATTATGGCAAACTATACATATTGGTAAATCATTTGCTGTTCGGTAGTTTCACTAAAACTTTAGAACGGCTGGACCGATTTGACTGATTCTGGTTTTATAAATTGATTATTTATTACACTATTGTCTACATTTATTTTTCACTTCTCGTTTCGCAGGTCTGCTGGAAGAAATTTCTTAAGAAATAAGCAGTACCTTTGTACTCAGATATTATAATTATGCTTATCTTAATGTATTTTACTGTGTGTACATAAATAATAAAATAAATAAATATATTAGTGGAAGTCCACGAAAATTTAAAAAAGTGTATAAAAAAATGCCGGCCGAAATTCGTTACGTTAGCTTATAACTTAATATTTTAATATACATATAACTATAATATTCAACGGAAGACGGAGCCCGTGGCGAAAGGCTAGATAGGTGATACAGATCAACTCCGGAGTGATCTTTAAAGAGTTAACGGGAACCTTCTATGGGTCATCACCGGGGTGATTTTAGTGAGTTAGAAATCCCACACTCCCTGTTATTTTTCCCCAAAAGTTCAGGCACCTTTTGAAGGTTTCCCCCAATTTTTCCGCACTTTGTTGATACATCTTGTCGTACCAAACGCTTTTTCTCCACATTTATTGTGCGCGTAACTCTCTGCCGGCTTCTATGTTCTGCCACTTATGACCTTTCAGCCTTTAAAGCAAGAGAAAATAGGCATCTCCTGGGCTCGCTCGTCACATCGTAGACCTCATCTATCGCTTACCATCAGGCGAGATCGAGGTCAAGAGTAGGCTCATCCGTAACAAACAAAAGAAAACAAAAAGGCAAGTGATGTAGAGACATTTAAAATAAATTCTATGAACAGCGATTTTTGTTATATTTAATAGCAAATAAGTGTTTTATCTAAAGACCAAAGCACTCGCTCACAATTCTATATTAAAATCTGTATAACATTGTAACATCACTTTAACGTAATTTGGCACCCGTGTTAGAAGCTTCCCAACATAAATGATTGATCACCTACGCCAAACAAGTGATAAAAAATGTAGGTACCTCTACTAACCTATCGTGGAAATGTTAGAGTATTGAAAGAAATCGCTTCAATTTAATGGCAACTAACATAGTGGAGTAGAATGATTAAAAATGAATGAAAGAATATATATTATGTTTATTTAGGTCTCATGTAGGAAAAACAGACAAATAAAATCTTATTATTGTGCGTGTTATGTTTACGGGTCAGGACAAATTATCAACCAATTTAGTTTATATTGAATTTGATATTGATGTTGGTCTATGATTCAGCCGGAATTTCTATCTGTGCAGCTAGTGTTGCCCAAACGAGAGTCTCGCAAGAGTCTTGCAATTAGCGATTATCCTATTGCTATTTATTAAACGGTAGTTGAGATCTCAGAACAATGTAACAGAGTCTGTTACATTGTTCTGAGATCTCAACTTCTGTTACATTGTTCTGAGATCTCAACTACCGTTTAATAAATAGCAATAGGATAATCGCTAATTGCAAGACTCTTGCGAGACTTTCGTTTGGGCAACACTATGTGCACCCCCCGGCGCAAATGTGCGTGGGAACACAGTTTGCATTAAGTCAGTATGACAGACCCCTTCATTCACCCCAGGGCGGAGGGCATCCATGAGGATTTCCAGCACGTTGAATAGAAAAGGATTCGTTTTGCGCATTTTGAATTTGAGACGCGTAAGCGGGCATAACACTGGTGCAGCAGCAACTCACGCTGCGCCGGTCACAGCTCGTCAGTTCCTGGTAGCGGAATAGCGGGACAGGCTTAGGAGGTCTAGTTACCATTGAAGTAGTCCGACCAGTTCTCGACAACTGAATTGGGAGGAGACAAGGCTCCATGCCTTTTAGGGCGCCGCAGATGCCCTCAGGCCAGGGGGAACTGCATCGTAAAGTCAAGAAGTGAACTAGAATTATATCCTTTACAACCCAGTAACTGGTACTAAATAACACGGTACCCTCGGGTTATTTAGTTGCCTGTACCAGTTACTAGGTAAAAACAAACAAGACAGGTATCCAATTTTCTGGCTTCGGACTAACTAACTGATTAAATTCTAGGTACTATGCTTAATAATATTCAGAGTAAAGAGAAAGATAATTATAATCATTCAATATTATTGGTGCTGATTTAATTCTGAATAACGGCTCAACACTCGACCTCGCTCGAAAATTTCGACCCGAATCGAATACGTATACGAGTGCGTGTTGTGTTGCGTAATATTTATTTGTATCTTATGTAATTAATTGCTGCCGCATTTCCAAAATAACCTGTTTATTTTCATATTTCCAATACGTGTTACTATTAATTATCCTCGCAAATAGTAAACAAACACATTTGTCGGTTTGTGATAATTTGGTTTGTGTTCAAACGCGTGTCTGGACGTAACTCATGATGTAAATAAGAGCAAAATGCAACCTTATTCGCATAAAATCCTACTCCTCGTGGCGTTTTCCTCATTGCTGAGAGTTGTGATCATCTCCGTGGTATTTCTTGATCAATGCACTTTGTACAATGACTGGCCACCAGTTGCTATTTTATGCAGCATGCTCAGCATCGTGAAGATTGCCAAATTCGAGAGCGCTGTGGACCTGGTCGGACAAGCGTATCAGACTGCGGCCATGCGGTTTTTATATATCTTTCTGGTCACTATCAGTTTCTAAAGATTGTCGTCTTTATTCCTTACGATGTGAACAAAATATTGAAGAATATTTATCTTAGATCTCTCCCATAAAACAAGAACCCAAACATTTTCTTACGCAAAGACAACAAACAACGTACACCTAACGACTACATCACTTTCATCACGCTATAAAGATAATAACTACTAAAACCCGGTCTCATCGTGACATAAACCCTATTGTTTACCTCCAAATCGATCGGTTAACGGGTAGTAAATGGCAACAACTACCATTTACGACTATCCAGATCTACATTCTAGGTATCGCTACTACCCAACCTTATAATGTAGCCGCGCCACCGGCCTCTTGACAAAGACTCCTGCGACTGGAACGTCGACAATAAAGCAACCGATATTGAGTCCACACAATGCTCGGGTCGGGCATAAAAACCGGGTATAAACCGGTCATAACGCTTGGAAAAGTTAATTAAATAGGTCTGTTAGCTGGCACGACATTTTTCAATCGTTCGCTGCGTGATGCCTGAATGCGGATTGCGATGGTGGACTGGTTTCGTTTCTTTAGACATTGGACACAGTTGAATTCTTATTTGAACAGACATATTGTATGTCATTCTTCTGTCTATATTTTTAACCCTTCCCTTCTTTACGTAATAAAAATCCAGAACTCGGTGGGTATTTAAATTGAAAGAAAAATAGTAAAAGTCGGGAGATGACTACCAATATCATTTGTAACCAGTTTATCTGTTTGGTGAATAACGCATATCTCCGAAACTACTGAACGGATTTTGATGTAGTTTACACAGGTAGAAAGGGCATAATTAGAAGCAGGATAAAAGCTGCATGTTTACAAAGTATTTGTTGAAGTCAAGGTTAAGGAAATAAAAATCTGCTCATAATCATACTCAGTCTAACTGTAAAAAGCTAACTCACAAAATTTAGATTTCTATGCAGTGTAAGATACCTACCACTAATAATATCGTAAACGAAGTCGACACCACAGGTAGTTTATTAATAAACTTAATAACCTGAAATTAAAATGAATACGTGCTAGCGTATACCACCTAGGAGGGCCTATATTGTCTCTTATTCTAAGGATATTGTTGTCTCCCAAAAACTTTCAAATTCATGTTACTTCGCAATATTTCGAACCATTATATGTATAATGACTTTTTCTCCGATTTGGATTTGTTTTGTGTACCAGCTATTAGATTCCGTAACGCGTTGATCCAACTGATCAAAGATAAAAACATGTAACTATAATATTACTCATTTGAAGTATAAAGTAACAGTAATTTTGTATTCTTCTCTTGCGCCTTTGTTCACAATAGATTTTTTTTAATATTTTGTATTATATGCTGTGCATAACGTCGTGGGTGAATTTTTAATTTGTGTGTAGGTATGTACATTCATTAATTAAGACAAAATGTGTAACCGTTTGTTATTCCGAAATAAATAAATATACAGTATGTTAACTAACAGAGGGCGTTCCCGTTAACCCGCAATAGTATAGCATCCACACATGCTAAAAAATAAATACCATTCGAAAACAAAATGGTTTTATTTTTTTTAATATTAAAATATTCACTAAAAATGTTAAATTGATACGTAAAAGAAACAGTCTGTACACGCGTACTTGCAGGACGGCAACGTCGCAATTTATTTTTGAATGACGGGCCGCGTGTGCGGCGAACTAATTGATGTGCTTATACTATTGCGGGTTAACGGGAACGCCCTCTAGTGTTTTACATGAAGCGACTGCATATCTGACCTCCATAACCCAGTAACTGAGTAACCCGATACTCCTTAGCAAGACAGGTGATTAGTGACAGATTATTACTTCTAACTGCCCGTAACGCCTGTCAAAGTTGTACAAATGATAGCCGTAACCAACAGCGTAACGAGGCACGGTTGAATCTGGATATGTTTAGACGGGCACCCATCTACAAATTGACCTCGGCAAGTGTTGCTTAACCTTGTAGATTGACCTTTGCGGCTATTGTTAGTCACGAGAACCTAACTGACTTTAAGAGGAGGCTCCCTAAATTGTATGTAAATTTGCATTAATATTCTGAAACCATCACGCATACAATCAAAATGGAACTTTAGTATATGATTTATTGGATCTTTTTCTTTACATGTCTAGACCAGTTTCGTAATTGGATTATTTTTGCTCGATTCATTTTTTAATCTAAAATCATGTCTTTTTTAAAGATTATTCAAAATTGAGTCAAGATTACTCGGCTTTTATGTCTAAAATTTGTATTGAATAGGACATTTTTTCTCTAGATCAAATATTACTTTAGTTATAAATGAAATAATAATTGAGACTTACGACATTTAGTTCCGAACCCGAATATGGTAAAAGAGCGCACGCGATATTCAACTTTATTACTGCTGTGTTAGCGTTTAGCACACAACGGCAGTTTCGAAACCGAACATGGTGAAAGAGCGCACGCGATATTCAATTTTATTACTGCTGGGCTAGCGTTTAGTATACAACGGCCTAACCGGGGTGCATGGGGGTGGAGCTTGCGTGAAAATTATTTTGGACTGCCTGGTCTTAATAAAACCTTACATTATTCACTCAAGTGCATCACTATATCGATTCAGATCAACAGAAAATACCCATTGAATATAAAAAGAAACCAATATCTGAACTTTAAACTTAACTCTCTCGGACAGATAATTAAAATCTATTCGACATCAATTCTTATATATAGCCCCCGGGATTGCTCGGCTGGTCTCATCGAAAGTATGAGAGCAATAATATTTTTTAAGGGATCTTCAACTTTGTTGGGAAGATTAAAAGCTTATAAGTAATTTCTTCTTGTATAACAGAACTAGAACATCAGTTCAATTTAGATAACAGTTTTAGATTTCTGATATTCTGGTTGAGACGGTTTTTGGAGTTGGTTACATATCGACTAAAACATATTTCACAGAAAGTGTTAAATAACAAATCACGATTATTTTGCGTTTAACTGTAGGTATAATTTGTAATGCTATAAGGGTTAGTATTACAATGGGTGACCATCCTATCAATCGGTTTTTAACCGACTTCAAAAAAAGGAGGTTTACAATTCGTCTTGAACTTTTTTTTTATGTTTGTTATCTCATAACTCGGAGATGGCTAAACCGATTTGGAAAATTCTTTTTTTGTTTCAAAGGGTATAATTTCTAGTTGGTCTCATTGTCGTCACGTTTGGATCTGATGATGGGATCATGGAGAAATCGAGGGAACTCTTCAAATATTATACGCACACCTATAGCGTTTTGGGTATTTATTATAGTACCTTGTGCAGTTGCTCTTGAAAAGCACCATTTGAGGAAGTGGAACTGATGATGAAGACCTCAGATGGCCATCGAAACTACTCAATAATAAGTATTACGTTGATTGCGATTAGATTACTTGAATATGGATATTAAGCACTTTATGCTCGTCACAATGCATATGGTGAAGTAGAGCTGGTGGTGATGTACCAGGAGAACTCCTCAAAAATTAACGGCTCTGCACCGGGAAAAGCAATATTTTGTAAAAGGTGATAAGTTGTTGACATTTTGGCTTTTGTAACTAGATAAATTACAAACCGACCCACTAAAAAGCGTGAAAAAAAACTTTTTAGCAAAAAATTGAACCGACTTTCATATAAAAACACTACAACGGAAAAAATAACTTTAATTTCGGAAGGCGGTGTCTTTAGTTTTGAATATATTTTCGTTTTTGACACCGCCTTCCGAAATTAAAGTTATTTTTGCCTTTGTAGTGTTTTTATATGAAAGTCGGTTCTATTTTTTGCTAAAAAGTTTTTTTTTTAAACTAAAATATATTACATGTTATATTGGTGAAAAAATGTTTGAAATCGGTGCATTAGTTTTCTAGTTTATCCAGTACTAGTACTCACGCGGGGCTTCGCTCCCGTGGATTCTATCACGGTAAAAACATAACTCTCCTTTTTTACAGTCGCGTAAAAAGTAGCCTATAACCTTCCACAAGCTTTAAGCTACTTCCATACCAAATTGCATCCAAATCCACACAGTACTTTCGAAGATTAGCGCGTTCAAGCAAACAAACAAACAAACAAACTTTTCCGCTTTATAATATTAGTATAGATTAGTATAGATAAACCAGCAAAACATTCTTCTTTATTTATAACTAGCTTGTGCCAGCGGCTTCGCCCGCGTGGAAAGTTTTTCCCTAGTAAATCCCGATCTCGTGGGAATTTCGCAAAATCCTTTCTTAGCGGATGTCTACGTCATAACATCTACCTGCATGCCAAATTTCAGCCCGATCCGTCCAGTGGTTTGGGCTGTGCGTTGATAGATCACTATTTCAATCAGTCAGTCAGTCACCTTTGAGTTATATATATATAGATATGTATTAGTGTAGACAAATAAAATGTAGTGACAATGTGGGACATATCAATATATTTCAAAATCCATAGTTAAATAATAAACAATATATCTAAATATATATAACTCAAAGGTGACTGACTGACTGATTGACTGACTGACATAGTGATCTATCAACGCACAGCCCAAACCACTGGACGGATCGGGCTGAAATTTTAATCCCTTCATCCCCCTTTTACTACCGGTCTATCAGACGTACCGCAGGATACCATCCATACTTGGTCGATATACCGTCTTGTCGTACTAAGCGCTTTTCTTTTCAAGGTGTGGAACACTTTTTTTTATAGTTGATAGGCTTGCGTTTGACCATAATCTCACCTGATCTTAAGCGATGATGTGGTCGAAGATGAAGCACGCTTGCCTAGAAGTAACCTATTCACTCTTGACTTAAAGACTGCCAGGTTTGAATTTGGAATATCTTTGCCCAGCAGCGGTACAATTAAGGTTATCACCACATAGGTAACATATTGGGTAAGTCATGTCATCACCAGTGCTCTCAAAACGGTGAAGAACAACATCGTGAGGAAATTGCACTGGGCTCGCGTGTGGATTACGACACATTTATTTATTTAAACTTTATGCAACACAAAAGGTACAGTGGCGGACTTAATGCCACAGGCATTCTCTACCAGTCAGCCATGGGTGGTGAAGAGAAGACCTAGAAGGCCTAGAAGTAACCTATTCACTCTTTAAGTCAAGAGTGAATAGGTTACTTCTAGGCCTCTCTGCCTGCTTCTGTAATTCCTGCCACATATGACCCGTCAGCCTTTAAAGCAAGAGTGAATGGGCATTTTCTGGGCTCGCTCGTTCGATCGTAGACCTCATCTTATACTTACCGTCAGGTGTGTTCGAGGTCAAAAGCTGGCTCAATCGTAATAAAAAAAATGTGTATGCTGCATCCAGCAAGACTGGAACGCAATCTCAACATAGTTTGGATAAGGTTAAGTAGATGATGATGAACCAAGTAGCAATAACCTTCTCCCGATTCTCTTCTAGGGAAATCTTCAAAAGACTCCTCCTGCTGTGGGTCGAGCGGAAGGGAGTGTCAGACTTCTACTGACTAAAAAAAAAAGTAATTAAAAAAATTAAAAAACCCGATTTGAGTTTGAAACTATAATAATGGTATGGACCCCGCCTGCGCCCAACTTTTATTTAATTTAAAATGGGCTTGTTTTTATTAGCGTTTCAGTTAGTTTTAGTATAAGGTTGCAGTCGGGTTTTTTAATTTTTTTTATTACTTTTTTTCTTTTTTTTTCCAGCTTTTTAGTTTACAGATGTGAAAGATTTCGCAGATGATTTAGTTCTTTATAGGTACGTGTTTTTACGATTTGTCACTTTGAATTACTTTTAACCATATAAGTTGTATATATATTTTTGTAATCACCTTTTAAAACCCTTTATTTTGATACCCCACTCGATAGGTTTAGAGAAAAAAAAACTTTTTTGAAGGCATAATATGGCCCCAAAAATCCGCCATTTTGGATTTTTTTTAGTTTGATATACCCAGTGTCACTTTCACAGTCAATACGAATCTAACGATACCTCTCAAGCTAAAATCCGTCGAGCCGTTCAGGCCACAGAGCGTGCCAAACAATTATACATACATACATACATACTCTCGAAAAACATAACCCTTCTTCTGGCGCAGTCGGGTAAAAACCCACCCTGTTCCTTTAGCTGCCCTTAAGTTCCAGGGCCGCGGTATCTTGTTAAAACATTTCCGCAGCCCCGATTCTCTTCCACTTACGATCACCAAAAGCGCATTCCCAAAAAATTACATCTACCTACTTTCAAGACCTTTTATCGCGTACCCTTCAAAGCTTTGATGCAACTTCATTAAGAGCTTCCTAAACTAGAGTTTATTGATAGAGAGCACCCCTCTATGTTTTATAAAGTTGAATAGAGCGGTCATGAATGTCGCACCTCTATTGACCAACTCTTTCCTGAACTTCATTACATCTTGCTCTTTTGAATCTTTTTTAAAAGACGGGTACTTCATTTGGGTGGGTAGTCGGAATAAAAGAGGCGTTTTAATTAAAATCTGTACTTGGTGTCGCGGTTATAAAGGTGACTGATGAGCGAGAAGGCTATGAGGTATAATATTTGAGGGGCTAATATGGCGCATAGAACATTGGTGACCACGTGATCATGACCCATAACCTAACTCATGTGTCGTATGTTATGGGTTCAAAATCTTAAGAATTTCATTATTTTAACTTTGTGTAATTTATTTTAAAACCACTGCTCCCAAAATATACAGAATAAAATCATTAGCAAATTAAGACTCCTCCTCCACTAGGCCCAATCCACCTTGAGGAATCAGCAGCCGCAAGATTTCTCGCAGAGAGGCTATTCATATATTTGCAGAGGACTTTATAATAATACCTAATAACATTAACAATGGACAAAATGACCCAGTATATACTACGTAAGTATATCTAAAGAGCAATAACCAAAAATACACTGACTGTCACTGTATTTTCAGGAGAACCGTATCCTACAAGCTACTTACTGCTACGCAAAGTACTGAGAAATTACGCCATTGTTATAAATTGACAGTTTTATTTAAAAATCGCAGGGTTTCGGAATGAAAAATATCACGATAACGCTCATAATAACATTGTTTTTATTCAATAGTAAACCTGTCTTACAGTAAACAAAGTCTTACAAAAACAGGGCGTTTCCGACTTTGTAATTTTATGACAATTTTATTTTACGTACTCTCCTTTAAAACTGGATAGCAGTAACACTTGAGCATTTTAGTTCTGCACTTACTGTCAAGCGAGTCGAAAGTATTAGTAGTAACCTTATTATCACGACTGATACTTGTCTTAACAGTTCCCATCTGAAAAAGTATGAAGGTCCACGAAAAAAGGACGATACCGTGAGATGTTTGACAGATTGCTAGTTACACCTCACAGGTTTCACAGATACATACTTATGATTGAATAAATCGATGATATTATTATCAGTACGAAAGTCTAGATGTATAGATGGATGTTTGGTATTGAAACATCTAAATCTGATTGAAATTGACAGAGAGATAGAACAGTCTGAAATAGCGCATAGGTCAATTTTTATTACGAGAAAATCTTCTATTCCCATAGGGTAGGTTTGATTTATTTTAACAGTTCCATACAGACGAAGTTGCGGTAAACAGCTAGTATTAAAATATGATGGTGATGATGAAGTAATTGTTTGAAAGAGTTACCGCGGCCTCGGAACACGAAGGGCAAACGATGGAACACGGATGAGTTTTAGTCAGTAAAAGTCTGACACACCCTTCCTCTTACCCAGATTAGGAAGCAGTCATTGCATGATTGCCCATACTTAAAAAAAAGTATTAAACTATAATCATGAATGTTTACATTAGCTTGTCCAAGCCAAATCCGCACCGAAATAATTTCTGTTCAATAAATATGTTCAGTGATGGGGGTTTTATGAAATAACTTCCAGGTGGTCACACTGGGCCTGATATCTGTCGACTTGACGTCAATGTCGTGACTAAGTCAAAGTTTTGTTTCCAGAGAAGAAGACTTTTGGCTTCATTGTGCCACCAGCCGGCGGTGTGTCTTTCTGAAAACCCTCATTGCAAATTATATTCAAATTAGTGTTAAAACTCAGTTACCAACGCCCTCCTGCCTGCTGAATCTTATAATTCAGCAGGCGATCTTTACAGAAGCCTTAATGACCAACTGAACGCTTCTATTAGGTGTAGTTAGTTTGATTCTCGATGTTTGAACGACGATGAACCAGTTCAACCAGGTTCTACGATGATTGGCGTTACTCGGTCATGGCAATGTGGCGAACAAATGTTATTTATTAAAAAAGGATTAAGGAAAATAGTTTTAACAATATATAGTTAGACAAGTAGTGCATCTTCACATAATACGATGTAAGTAGGCACTTACTCATGTTCTGTGTGAACCGAAAAGTTAATATAATATCCGCGATAATACAGTTTGCCCGTGCTTAATAAGTGAACGTATATCTTTATACATTCAAATATGCATTTGTAACAATTATCAAGTCATTTTTTTCATCAATGAAATGAATCCATCTTTTACCAAATAGTATTCGATTTACACATCCGTGCCAAAAAACCGCTCATACTCAAATTGTTTTGAAAGCCATTCCTTCCCGCACGAACAATATCGTTGAACCATATTGTTTCCTTTACGCGTAAAATTCACAAATATTTTACGTTCCTATTCAACACTTTTCCGCTGTTTCTTCAGAATATTTTTTCTTTATACTCGTATAATATGATATCTCCGCGGGCAAGGCCAAAGGTCCTTGTATAACATAAAACTACGCACACTGTAATAGTATTCGATGTTTCTTATATTTATATCTCAGTGTGGACGTGACAGACCTACAAACGGTATCTGAAGTACAATAGAGCTCATTCTTCTAACACGAGACTAACTACGAGTATCACCGGCCCCAACAGCGCCACTTTCCAAAAAGTCTATTCAGCAGAAATTATCTTCAACTTTGATAATCTAGAAAGATTTTAATAAACACAGGACCAGATTCGCAGCAATATTCTCTCAGTAAATGAAACACGATTGCACACTACACTTCATTACAAAAGAACAATGTACATGTACAAAAATAAAACAGCGAAAATTGTTCCCAGACGTCAGCGTCGGACAATCGGACGGGGCGTTATCGCGGCGAAATTCGCACAAAATTCTCGCCTCAATTCGCTGTTTTCCGCCTTCTATGTGTATAATTCGGCGTGCACCTGCGAGCCGAGTGCTCCAGGCTACGCGATTGCCACTGACACTATCTACCTGTGTTCAGTTTAAATGCACCACTAGAATTGTTCTTGATTCTTTTGTATATATTTTTATTTTTGTGTGACGTCAATGTGGCCACAAGTGTACCTTCAGAATTGTAAGCGAAAAATTGTGTATTATACTGGTTTAATTTTTACGATAGGTACAAATATCTTACGCTTTGGGAATTTGAGTTCAAAGAACGTGTTTATATAAGTGTACCAGTTTGCCAAATAGGTTACTGTGCTTTACAAAACGATGCTCTGGGAGAAATTTACATAATAAAATGTACGTGTGTGTTCGTTTAGTCCAATATATTATTGAACAAGGTTTTCCGTCATTGAACGTGGGCGTTTGGCTTTTATGGTTTTGGTTGCGGAAGCGCCCGCTCTTGACCTCTACCACGACCGATGTTGAGCAATTGACTTGGTCTACAATTGAACGAGCGAGCCCAGAAGTAGCTGTATCCATTTGTTTTAAAGGCTGACGGTTATGTCTAGGGAACACAGAAACCGACAGAGTTTCACACCTTAGCTGAGAGCGAGCCGAGAAGCGTTTAGTACGACAGATGGTATATCGACCAAGTGTGGATGGTATTCTGTACTACGTCTTGTAGACCGATAGTGAAAGTGTGATGAATGTTTGATTATTACCTACGTACGGGTAGTAATCGGAGCACGAACATGGCCAAATTAATACCTTAAAAGTAACATCCTGACCTTTTATCTGCCTCTAACAAAGCCCCTATAAATCAAAACTATACAGCCCGTCTATTTTATTAGAGGGCCGTTTGAAACAAATAATACGTCACTTGCTCGCGATAACACGGTACCTGCCCCGATTCACAAGATCGCATCTGAAATTGCCAGCAAGATTTATAGTCCATTGTTTGTACCGTGTTTTGATTTGTTTCTACATCGTAAATTCATGAATGGGTAAAATTGGCCTGACATTTTCCTAAAGATAAGTTGGTAAGAAAGTCTGTGATTTGGTGATTGATTGTAAATGTTTCTTTTACTTTTGTGGCTGTATTGGCAATGTGTGTATTGGCTTATTTTACGTAAGAGCGAGTGGGTTGAAGTTATTTAATTTCGTAGTAACTTTTGTGTTATTTTCGGAACAAGTTTTCGTGGCAACAGTGATGTTGACTGATACGGAGAGTAAGCAAACCGGACCACCCCACAAACGTCGTTTCTCAGAATTAAGGCTTCGATTTCGATTCAAAAATGTAACGGTTAATTCTATTAGCCTTTATTAGGTACTCGACTAAATACTCCTTCATATTCATGAAAACTACCTTCGGAGATAGACTCAGCTACAGGCACTATGCACATCGACAAAGTACAATTGCAACGCCTTCTTGATACTTAGTATTACCTAAATCTAATATATAAAATTCTCGTGTCACAATGTTAGTTACCTTACTCCTCCGAAACGGCTTTACTGATTTTTACCAAATTTTATATGCATATTCAGTAGATCTGAAAATCGGCTACTATCTACTTTTTATCCCGGAATCCCACGGGATCGGGATTTACGCGGGAAATCCTCCCACGCGAACGACGTTGCGGGCAGCAGCTAGTATGCGTATAAAAAACAATTGCTTTTCGTCAGTCTCTGATCATCATCAGATTTGGCAAATTTTCAAAATATTTGAGGAAGTTCAGGGAAAGTTTAAAAGGTTAGAAAATATGGATCAGTTAGTACTTAATAAACATAACTTTTAGAATATTGGTTTATATTTAACTAGGCCCGCAAGATGGATTACGACCCACTCAAACTCAAAATATTTTATTTCACATAGTCCTACATGGACACTTACAAAACGCCAGAAGTTAGTGCACGGTTCGAAATTGGTCGTTTTCTATGGAGAAGAACCGGCAAAAAAACTCCACAGTTACTCTTTTAAAAATATCATTTTGACAATGTATCCATAATACAGGTTAATTAGGAATAAGAGGACAGTATAGACAATTAATATAATCCCTCTCATAGACAGAAGGCTCGTGTCCTAGCAGTAAGGACTTAGGCTGATTTTGTGTTCTTATAGGTATTAATTTGGATAATAATTACCAGATTGTCGGGGCCCACAAGGAGACCGTTGCCTGCCGGAGTTGCGGAATTGTTCGAAAGAGTTACCGTGGCCTTGGAACGCGAAGGGCATATGATGGAACACGGATGAGTTTTGGTCTGTAAAAATCTGGCACATCCTCCCGCTTCAGCCAGATCGAGAGGTAGTCATTGGTTGATTTCCCCTCCTTATACAAAAAAAAATAATATGTTGAGCTACCCCTACGAGCACTCTATATGCCCGCAGCAACAGAAGCAGGAGATCGGCTAACGATCCCAGACGCCTGGGACGACTTTCGCATTGGTTGGGGCCTGAGCATAAGAGTTGTCTCTCCATCGTAGGTTCCGCTTTTGTTTAGCTAACATAATTACTTCACAGAAGTAGGCAACTGCTGCCTATGTAAAGCTAAGCCTAAGGTCTTGCTATAAATAACCAGAGCATGCAATTCATCTAAAATACCATTATTCTTTCATCTTACGTAAAGAAACATTTTATACACCTTCTACCAGCTTTAAACTTACATTTTAAAGGAGATAAGTAAGGTGCAATAGTTCTCAAGTCGTAAGAGAAAATAAACTCTAAGGTGTGGATTATAAACAGGAGTTTTCAAGACGACACAAAGTCAAGAATGTAAGGCGCCGACCGGCTAGAGATAAAATGTTGTAAGATGAAATATGGCTGGCACTACTTGAAAATTTACTGAATTATTGCGCAGACTTAGCCATGTTTCTTGTATTGTTACGCTGTTTAATGGAGGGGTCTTAAGGCTTGTATTCATGCCAATAACCTTGACCATTTGGGTGGAGCTAACGACCCCTCTCCGCGCGCCACTCCGCGCAGCTCCGCCACCCGCGCGCGCGCGCGCGGCCCGCTCCCGTCGTCGCTTCGCCTAGTCTCGGCACAGAGTATCGAAATCACAGAAGGTCAAGTCATCGTAAAAGTTAAATTCATTTTTATTTGTACCGCATCAAAAGCGGTCAAATTTTGTTTTTATTTATTATCTATTGAAATGGATGCACTTTTAATATGTACTGTAGAAACTATACCTCTATTATAAATCAGCCTGGCTTGAAACATGAGGTAAACAACTTGATGTATCTTTTTAACTAAATTATAAATAAAATAAAAATTTATGGCTAAATGTGTTGCTAAGCGCAAAACTCAGGAATGGCTGGACCAATACGGATTTTTTTTTGCGAATATTCGTTGTAGTCTGAGGAAGGTTTCTATGAAGAGAAAAATAGTAGGTAGGTAGGTAGGGTAGGTATGTAGGTAGGAACTTAGAGTAAGGTAGATAGGTAGTATAATTATTACTAGTGTATGTCATATTATTTGTTATATTTTTTATAAACAAATAGATTATAAATAAAATTCACTGAAAGAGCAATGCTGAGTGTCCATAGTAACTTTGGCTCAATATAAAATTCTCACGGCCAGTGATGAAAATAATTTTATTGTGTGTAGTTCAATACTAAGAACTGTTTCTTAGCATTGAATATTGTATAGAACTTCTAACAAAAAATACTAGCATAAATACAAATATGGAATTTTGAGGTTATTACAATTTGACGATCTCTATACATGTTTGTACACGCTAACATTTAGCACTAAAGTAATTACTTCTGTCTAATTAAATAAAAGTACTTTACTTCGAGAATAAAGGTCCACTGCTGTAACAATGAACGAACTTCTTCGCATTCTACTAAATAACTCCGCATTCGGAAAACATTCAATCCACAATTAGTGCAACGTTGTTGGTTAGACATGGTCACAATAATGGATGTACTTCAACACTTCCAAAAGCAAAAGAGTCTCAAAAAACAGAGAAGGAAACGTAAACGCATGCACTTCGCAATATCACCGACAACAACAACTCAAAGAGAATATAATACATTATGTTTTACAACAAATCTTTGTGTTTGTAATGTCAATCAATTGCCTTTGTGTCACTTTTGACACTTGTTCGAGTTTTTATTTGGCAGAATAGTCAACATCGCCTTTGCTTGTCATGTATAGAAATAGAATAGAGTTTTTATTCTCAATAATTAAAATATTATTTCCGATTTTTTATGTAATGAAATGCGATTATTGTTCACCACATATTGTTACTATTTTTAGTATAGAAAAGAATGCATAAAACAATAAAGAATTTGAAATAAAAACTGATTAATAAGTTTAATTGCAGCATACTGACAACTCAACCTTTTTTCGACAATTTCCGGTCAGCTATTTGTTTATTAATAAATCAATTCTAATGGAGAAGTTCTCGAAAGAAATTAAGTACAACTTTATAGTTTAGATTTTATTGTATAGATTCTTATACATTGAAGATAAATGGCCGTGCCATTTTAAATTTAAAAGTTGTGTAGGCCAGGACCCGTCTTTGTTCTTTAACTTTCTTTCACCAAGTATTTTTATTCTTTTGGTTAGTTGAACTTCTTCATCGTCACTTATTTCTCCATGTTCACATATATTTATTTTTGGAAATTTTGATAGCCATATAAAATCTTGTTCTATGTTTTCTTTTTGTCCTTCTTCGTCCTCGTTTTCTTCATTTTTCTGTTCATTCTGTTTTGCTTTCCTTAGTTCTATTTCCTTCTCTTTGTCGTTTTCTTCTTTCTCTTGTATATTATCTTAACTCTATTTCTCTATCTCAACTGGTGGCTTCGCCCGTACGAAGAGAAACCGGTTCATATCGGCTCAAGCCAGGCCTCACTCAGACGAAGTGCACACACGCGCCTAGCTTGTAGTAGTGTACCTATCATAGCGCAGTTGTACGAAGCTTACCCTCTGTCTGTTTACTCTGTGCTATCTACTTTTATGCGAGGTAAGTAAAGCGATAGTTTATAATGAAATCTATACTATATATAATATAATATATAATCTATACTAATATTATAAAGCGGAAAAGTTTGTTAGTTTGTTTGTTTGTTTGCTTGAACGCGCTAATCTTCGAAAGTACTGGATAGATTTGGATGCAATTTGGTATGGAAGTAGCTTGAAGCTTGAGGAAGGTTATAGGCTACTTATTACGCGACTGCAAAAAAGGAGAGTTATGTTTTTACCGTGATAGAATCCACGGGAGCGAAGCCCCGCGTAAGTACTAGTATAATCTATACTAATATTATAAAGCTGAAGAGTTTGTTTGTTTGTTTGTTTGTTTGTTTGTTTGTTTGTTTGCTTGAACGCGCTAATCTCAGGAACTACCGTTCTTTTTTGAAAAATTCTTTCAGTGTTAGATAGCCCATTTATCGAGGAAGGCTATAGGCTATATATCATCACGCTAACACCAATAGGAGCGGAGCAGTAATGAAGAATGTTTCAAAATCGGGGGATTTTTTTTCCACGGGGACGAAGTCGCGGGCGGAAGCTAGTAATATTATAAAGCGGAAAAGTTTGTTTGTTTGTTTGCTTGAACGCGCTAATCTTCGAAAGTACTGGATGGATTTGGATGCAATTTGGTATGGAAGTAGCTTGAAGCTTGAGGAAGGTTATAGGCTACTTTTACGCGACTGCAAAAAGGAGAGATATGTTTTTACCGTGATAGAATCCACGGGAGCAAAGCCCCGCGTGAATACTAGTATGTAGATAAAACTTTAAACTTGCCTTGATAATAAATGTATACCCTTTTGTTTTTAATATTTTTTTAGACCCCTCTTCATTCGTTTCTTCTTAATCCCCATGTTTTACAAACTAAATTTAAACACTAATAAAACTGTAAAATACTATAACTTTATAACATTAACACTACTTATAGATACCTACATAGAATACTCTTAACTTATAAACAAAAATCAGAAATAAAACTTTTTAGCAAAAAATAGAACCGACTTTCATATAGAAACACTACAAAGGCAAAATTAACTTTAATTTTGGAAGTCGGTGTCATTTTTTTGTATTTTCTTTTTTTTTTGACTCCGTCTTCCGAAATTTAAAGTTATTTTTGCCTTTGTAGCGTTTTTATATGAAAGTTGGTTCTATTTTTGGTAAAAAGTTTTATTTCACGCTTTTTAGTGGGTCCGTTTGTAATTTATCTAGTTACAAAAGCCAAAATGTCAACTACTTATCACCTTTTACAAAATATTGCTTTTCCCGGTGAAGAGCCGTTAATTTTTGAGGAGTTCTCCTGGTACATCACCATCAGCTCTACTTCACCATATGCATTGTGATGAGCATAAAGTGCTTAACATCTATATTCAAGTTATCTAATCTCAATCCACGAAATACTTATTATTGAGTAGTTTCGATGGCCATCTGTGGTCTTCGTCATCAGGTCCACTTCCTCAAATCGTGCTTTTTGATAGCAACTGCACAAGGTACTATAAGAAATATCCAAAACGCAATAGGTATGCGTATAATATTTGAAGAGTTCCCTCGATTTCTCCATGATTTCATCATCAGATCCAAACGTGACGACAATGGGACCAACTAAAAAGTATATCCTTTCAAACAAAAAAAAAAATTTCCAAATGGGTCCAGCCATCTGCGAGTAATGAAGTAACATACATAAAAAAAAGTTCAAGACGAATTGAGAACCTCCTCCTTTTTTTAAAGTCGGTTAAAAAGCTATTCCACTATTTGCAAAATTAAATTTTTGCAATATCTTACGATTTTGTTTCGTAGTGCTTGAGCTCTCGCAACGCGTCATACGTCCACCTAGCAACACGATGCGCCCCGCACTGAATTTGTGGACGAGTGCGGGGGTGACGTAAACGCAGTCTTTAATCGGACCCATTTTTAATTTATTGTAATAAAAATAATACATATTTGTAAAAAGTAATAAAACCAAATTATTTTCATCTGTATTACAAAGCAGTAGTATATTTTTTTATACTCTTTTGATAAGAAATTAAGGAGTAAAATGGTTTCATCTCAATGATTTGGAGGTGATTTGGCATTTTTTTTTTCTTATTAAGTGATACCGATAGAACAATTGTGGCTAAACCAAATTACGGTTACTAACAATATGTAATATATAATATACAATATGTAGATTACTAACAATTTTTTTCAGATGTAATTTCTCTGTAATTGCCGATGAAAAGTTGCTTCATCTGAATGCTTTTTTCAAGCTTTTTTCGAGAGAGCAGCCTTAACGCAATGGTTTTGGGAGATATGACTGACGGATTGTATTCTATATTTAAGTTTAAATTTACTGTGAGATTAATTAATTGTATCGGTTGACAATATCGACGCATTCGATTGACTGAAGTGTGTGTTTTTACGAAAGCTATGAATGACTGTGAAGACGAATAAGCCCGCGCGACCTAAATTAGAATAATGAACTTTCCATATCATTCTTTGACTTAAGTAGGTACAAACTAGATACAAGTATTGCTAATTAAAATATCTTTAAGATGATGAAAATGTTATAAATGAATTTAAAACGACTTTCTTGTCATTGTTATTTTCGCATTTGACGTAATTATATAAAGTTTTTAAAACAGCTTCTGCTCTAAAAGAATTTAAAGGGAAACCAAGCCAGTCCACCAGATACTGACAACATATTCAGGAAATGAAACGAAACACACAATTTGCTTTATCAGAAAGCTGTAAGTTAACCAAATGATATGAAAAGGGTTCTGCTTGGAGTTTTTCAATCAGAAACAAAGATATCCGCTTGAGAACTTTGTTACCGGCAAAGCACGAAGAACTGCCACACTTAAGTGGCAATAGGCAGGGCACATTGCACATTCTTTTTATTCAGAATATGCTCGCGTTTGACCACCATCTCACCTGATGGTAAGCGATGATGTGGTTCAAGATGGAGCACGCTTGGCTAGCAGTAACCTATTCACTCTTGACTTAAAGACTCCCAGGTTATAGCAATCAGAAAACACAGACTCCGGCAGGGAATTCCACTCCTTAGCCGCACGCACAATGAAAGTATTCCCAAAACGTTTTGTGCGTATGGGTGGGATGTCCACCATGTAACGATGGCGCATTACAAATACTTAGGACTCGAGACTGCATACCCCACGACACAACATTGCAAGGTCTCCCACAAGATGGACCGATGATCTGACTACGATAGGAAACCACTGGACGCAGGTTCTATAGAGTCGGCCGATGTGGCTCTCGTTACCCACTGTCTCACCTGGTGGTAAGCGATGATGTGGTCGAAGATGAAGCACTCTTACTTAGAGGTAACCTATGCACTCTTGACTTAAAGACCTATGTCAAGCAGTGCGTGTCTGTTAGCTGAAATCACGATGATAATCCTTACTTGGCTTTGTTCTTAAATACCCAATAGCTGATAGTAGTTGTAAAGAACAATACCTCATTCTTGAATTATAAACCAACATAGTATTGACAATAATCCCAATAAATTGATAGGGGTTTTCCTCCCATTAACACCCCCTTTGTATGTGGTTCTGTGGTGAATGTGAATGTTCCTATTATACTGGGAACAGTAGGCCATCTATATTGATATTATCAATGTGGCGAACTATTTGGGGAAACGAAATTCTTGGTTTAGATTTATTTGATAATGTTAAATATGCAATATCTAAATTCAAAATATTGGTATACCCACAAACCTATGTGATGACATAAGGTCAACGTGTAATTAATCTAAATCCTATCTCTTTTTGCACAAAACTTTTCGGTGAGAAAATCATCTAATTACTTCTCCCGCTCTAGGTAGAGCAGAAGGATGTATCAGATCTTCAACTGTCCTCACGTTCCGGGACCACGGTTAGAATATTCCTACAACCCCGTCAGGCAATGACCCTGTCGGGCACTTAACTTCAGGCAACCGTGAAAATGATAGTTTAAAAGCTCACGGTTACTACTATCTTACCATGCTATGATGTAGCACGCTTACCTAGAAGGATCTTAAGTTTTAATGGTTGACTAAAATTTTCCAGGCTATAGCTATCAGAACACATAAAGAAACTGCAGAACACATAGCAGAACCACTCACACTACACACAAACACTTTTTGCGAGGCACTGTTTGAAAATTCCACCAATTCTTCTATTATATGCGTCGACTAAAGAAGAAGGTTCTATAGTCGAAGCATATAATATTTCATATTACGACGCTAACATATTTTATTGTAAAACCACGCATAACTGTTTACGGAGTGGTCCGATTATAAGTAATCTATACTAATATTATAAAGCGAAAAAGTTTGTTTGTTTGTTTGTTTGCTTGAACGTGCTAATCTTCGAAAGTACAGGGTGGATTTGGATGAAATTTGGTATGGAAGTAGCTTGAAGCTTGAGGAAGGTTATAGGCTACTTTTTACCCGACTGCAAAAAAGGAGAGTTATGTTTTTATCGTGATAGAATCTACGGGAGCGAAGCCCCGCGTGAGTACTAGTAATAATAATAATATTGAACCCCTGTCTCATTCAACGCCAAAACGATGATGTTAATAAATCAGCCTTTTCATTTTACACAATGTCCGGGAAAAGTTGCAAAACATTTAACGGCCATCAATATCAGGACGCCACAACCCGCTGATGTGTGAATCGACACTTAATCAGACTTAATCGACTGCATAAATAACTATAATAACGTAAATTGAACGAAATTGCCGGTTAATGTCGAATATTTTTTAATATTAGTCATTTTGTTGAAGGTTTTTGCGGTAATCGTAAAATATATTTTTAGGGCGCTGAATTAAAATGCAGTTTTCATAATAATTATTACAAAAGCAGTTGTTCTATATGTACGAAACTGAATCATAGCCTTTTCTCAACTATGTTAGGATCGGCTTCTAACCAAATGAGACGCAGCACAGGGTACAGGATACCCATTGATTAAACCAGTGTCAGATTTAGAAAACCCGTAACGACTTTCAATATTTACAAATGAAAGTCGAGACCATGTTTTTCGAGGTACGGAGAAATAGCGATATATCAAAATTGTAACCCATCCACCGACTAACCTGGCAAGCGTGAATTCTAAAAGATTGGATATTTAGAATAATTTCAAAACCACTCTAATCATCGTCGAATGATTAAAATGGTTTTGAAATTTTTGACGTGTTGCAAGCCTATCGGTTACGTTGGAATTACACAATCTAATTCCACCAAACTCGTTCCATCATCGGACTATAAGACGAATAGTGATGCGCCATCGTTACATGGTGGACCTCCCAACCATACGCACAAAACTTTATGGGAATAAATTCATTGTGCGTACAGCCAAGGAGTGAAATTCCCTGATTTCGTGTTTCCTGATAGCTTTAACTTTACTTCGAGGTAATTGTGTTTCATCTTCGATCACATCATCGCTTACCATTCGGTGAGAAGGTGGTCAAACGGAGCCTATTATCAATAGAAAAAATAACTATTTGCCCAAAAAATTTCATCTTTTTAATAGGTAATTTTTAATAGTACAGACGCTATGTACTTTAAGCAAAAGTAAGAGTAGTGTTTAGCTTTTTAACTAGTTCGTGGATCTAGCGCTGCTGATCGTGAGATCTTAGGTTTGATTCCTTGATATGCAATGTGTACTTCATTGCAAAGTGTGATGAGGGTTTCCTGTTTTCAATAGCAGCTGAGAAGCATATCACATATCACATGGCTTTTTCTCTCCAGCACGTTGCGCGAATTGAATGAACCACCGTCCGCGCACGGGTTTGACGCAATGCTTGCGAGTAGGTATGTTAACATCACTTGCTCGCGTTTGGTTTTTGTTATTTTTTGGTGATCACCACTGCCAGCTAAATCCATTTGCCTCCATTTCCCCTACATATTATGTGATTTTGAAAAATTATATAAAACTAGCTTGTGCCAGCGGCTTCGCCCCACGTGGGAAGTTTTTCCCGTGTAAGTCCCGATCCCGTGGGATTTTCGCAAAATCCTTTCTTAGCGGATGCCTACATCACAACATCTACCTGCATACCAAATTTCAGCCCGATCCGTCCAGTGGTTTGGGCTGTGCGTTGATAGATCACTATGTCAGACAGACAGTCAGTCAGTTAGTCACCTTTGAGTTATATATATTTAGATAATTATTTTATTAATACTCTGTTACCAGATCCAGATTCCATCACATTTTTAATCCGTAGCTTTCAAATGTTATCGCCCCTTAAATTAATTGCAATTACTTGTTACTTAAGATTTGACCTAATTTTACTGCAGGGTGCTGAGTTTGGATGCCAGTCGCATTGCGCGTAATTTTGAATCAGATATCAAAACATTTGCTACTAAAACTACAGTTATAATTCTAATAGATTATTAAATTTAAGAGAATACTTATAAAGATACTTAAAAAGAAAAGGTATGGCTTTTATTTGTTATCAAGGGAAACCTTTAAAAGGCGCCTGGTCATTTAGGGGAAAGACCCTGGATTTTCCCCTAAAAGACCAGGCGCTTTTTCCTCACACTGCCTGCAGTGTCCGATTTTTACCTCACTAAGGCTCCCCCAATCAACATCAAACCATCAGAGGGCTCTGTTATCTCTTAAGAGACCACTCCGGAACCCCCTTTGTGCAACACCTATTAAGGCATGTCCTTTTTTAGACTATAAAGGGGACTCTCCTGAGTCTGCTGCTCTTCTGAGAGCTGTGCACGGTAGCATGTGACCACTGTACCATTATCGTCCCTGAGGTCACTCCACATACCAAATACATCGATTGCCTAAGTTCAGGCATATACATATATCATAAAAATACACATGAGCGTTGAAGCACTCCTCTACATCTCTGGCATCTGGAAACAGGCCCAGAAAACTGGCTGATTTTAGGATAACAACCAAGCCAGCACCTTGGTTAGAGTGGTTAAGTGACGGTGAGTATCCTTAAAGTCTCTATAGAAAATTTTATGTTTTCACGCACTTGGCCGGCTACTGGCGGATTAGTCGGCACTCAACTGGCTGAAAATGTATCCAGATCGTCGGCTTTTACGACTCATGGGTGCCTAGTAAGTCTAATATTATTCTTTTTACAATAGTTTTATAGAACAAACTCTGCTCATAAAACTCACTTAAAAATGTCAAAAGCAAAAAAAATAAGTACGTGCGATTTTATTTGTTTTCAAGAAAATATGCTTATGTGTTCAGTGTACCTGATGGTGTCCGAATATATTTATATACCTCGAAAGACAACTATATCACTAAGGAACCAAATGACACAAACAAAACTGAACTAAAATTTTGTCTTTCATTCACGTCTTAGGCGATAATAAAAAGTAGATTTCATTCTTATCTTAAGAAACTGCTTTAGATACCGAAAGAGTTCTCAACTAAACTGCAGCTACTGCAAGTAACGTAAGATATTACCAAAATGCCACGGTTCTTGAGATTTTTCTTAAAATTTTTCGTGAATGAACAGAACTTTCAGAGTTTGAAGAGCAGCGAGAGGCATTGTCTTGAGAGTTGTAAGTTGTGGGTTAGAAATCAGAAAACTGATATGCTTTGTACTCAAAAAACGGTCAAGGGAAACATTAGGAAGAATTTGGCATGTCCTTGAACCAAAGATCTACAAATAAGCACAGGACTTGCAAAGAAGAAGAAGGACCCTAAAGGAGAGAAATAATATAGGTCTATATTCTTTGAATGACTGAAATTAAATAGAAATCGTTGGATCATAAAATATTAAACTATCAGATATTGGCACGACTAACGAAAAATATATTTTTTATGAAACATATCTCAAATC
This sequence comes from Tholera decimalis, assembly GCA_943138885.2. Classification (NCBI taxonomy): domain Eukaryota; kingdom Metazoa; phylum Arthropoda; class Insecta; order Lepidoptera; family Noctuidae; genus Tholera; species Tholera decimalis. The sequence continues at coordinate 8,652,657 of OW964552.2, read as the reverse complement.
ACTAAATACATACCTATTGAATATTATAGGTAAATAATTAGCTTGAAACATTCACAGAGGGGACACAGGCCTCATCTTTTTGAGAGGGATTAGGCCGTAATCCAAGACCCAGGTCCAGTGCGGGTTGGTCACTGAACAATATATAAGACAAAGTTCTTAGAACAATTTTTATAATTCAATATTTGATGACGATGACCAGTTTAAGAAATTTTGTGGCTTGCCACGTAATTGCTTATTGATTTCCATTTCCAAATTATACTCGGAAAAATCTGCTCGTTATAGTAGTCGAATATAACATTAAAAGCTACCGCTATAAGGTGATAAATAAAACAGTTGCTAAGTACCAAATGGCAATTGTCGAAATTCGCCGATAAATTAGCTAAAAGCGCTGTTTATTTGTTGCAATCGCTATAACTTCTAATTACGGGGACGGTGACAATTACGAGGGTGTTTGTCTCCTCCTTTTATTTATAGTAAGTACCTAGGAGTATATCACCTATTTACACGGACTTCGATTCAGGGAGAAAGTTATGTTTCGAATGTTTTTGTTGCTAAGTCCCGGAGTTTTTAATTATTAGAGTTTAAAGTGTTACCCCAATTGCTAAGTTGTTTGCAAATTAATAAGATTACACATTCCGGGAATGGGATGCAGTCGCCTCCTTCTGCGAAGCAGTCATGTGAAGAAAAAGGCTGAGTGCGTGAGGGAGAAACAACTCTCTTTTTTACGTCTCAGCTGCTGCGGGAGACGCATCGGGCGTCGGGGATCGCGAGCCAATCTCCAGTCACCGTAGGCGCGGGCTTGCGGATGGCAAGCAGGGGTAGCTTACTGTCCGGTAAGGATCAGGCCCAAAAGAACAGCATTGACGGGATCCGACAGGGCCATGGCCTGACGGAGTTGTAGGAATGTTCTAATGAGATACCACAGCCACGGAACTTAAGGGTGATTGATGGAACAGTTTTTAGCCAGTAGAAGTCTAACACTCCCTTCCGCTCCATCCAGAGTGGAAGGAGTCATTAGATGATTTCCCCAGAATGAATAAATTATAAACCTTCTAAATTGTTTGTGTAATAATCAATTACGTAATAAAAACAAGCGTCACACAAAACGTAGTACCTACAATTCACGATCGCCCCTAAAAGCCCATTGTTACATTCAAGTACTTCGTTGAATAAAAAATTCACCGGGTCACGGTACATCCCTTTTTACACTCCATTTCACTTTTTCATCCGAACCAAGTTAAGCTGATTACTACTGAATCGGCGATGCAAATCATACACTGCAGGATTGTTGCAGGATCGGGATAAAATTGGGGTTTAGTAGGGGGAGCCAGCATGATGAATAATGAAATTTGTGACTTTTGATTAAAAGTTTGGAAGTAATGCTGGAATATAGGGCGGAGATTAGTGGTTATTATTCTTTTTTAATTACAACGTTGCTCTACTCTAAATATGTCTTCTGCATTGTGGGTGCGTTTACAGATTTTTCACTTTTGTGGGACATCGTTGTACATTATAAGAAATACCTTGTACATTTAAAATAAAAAGTACACGAATCGAACCCGCTGTTGCCAATTTTTCAGCCACTGCGCCAGCATTGTTGTCATTCTATTGATTATGTTTCTATCATGGAAGTCGGGCGTTTATAACCTACAACATAACAATGGAAGTCATCGTCATCTGCTTACAAATGACAGCCGTGACCAACAGAAAACTCGATATGTTACGTTGTTCACCCATCCACGAACAAACCTTGGCAAGCGTTGCTTAACCATATAGATCAACCCAAGTGACTGTTATTATTGACCCATAAGGTCCTCATGACTATAGGTTATGTATAATAATTCAAGCATACGCACTCACAAATATCACATTAATTTTTACATGGCTATGCCATTGATATACTTGGTTTTTAGTATATCAATGGGCTATGCACATAAATAATAGGGTAGTTTCCATTGGTGTATTAGGGTGTGTTTCCACCAGAGATGTGCGATGGAAATGTGTCGTGCGAGGATGTCTAGCTGTGCTGTGAAAATGTGTGGGCGTTTCCACCAAAGCTGTGCGATGAAAATGTGCCTACGAGGATGTGTAGCGGAGCTGTGAAAATGCGCATTAATGTGTGGTGCGAGGATGCGCAAACCTCGCAACACATCCTTCTCAACACACATTCCTCGCAACACATCCCTCGCAACACATCTCTCACACACATCCCTCGCACACATCCCTCGCTTGTTTTGTATGCGCAAAAATCTAGCTCCGCTGAGCCGTTTCCACTAGAGCTGTGCTGACCGAGGCGAAAAAATGAAGCGATTCTATTGGGTCTTTACAAACACATCCCTCGCTATGCATCCTCGCACATCTCTGGTGGAAACGCAGCCTTAAAAGTAGGAAGATATGTTACTCTCTAACATCGCAATCAGTAAACCTGGGCTCGGCGCACGAATACATGCACTGTAACTCACACATCTGTTGTGTTCAGTGTCGTCATCAGTCCCAAACCTACAGTTACCGATAGACAAGGATAGAGATAGGAGACGGCGCTGTAGTGCGAGTGAAATCGCCTCAGCTGCCGAATGTTTGCGCTTATGAATGAAATGAGATTGCATGTATTAGGTAAGTACGTAGTAAGAGACATGGGTCATGGGATCCCCTCTTATTTTTTTTTCCTGGTGTAACTAAAACACTGTCTAGCTACACAAGAAGTCATTTTGATGCGTATTTATTCCAAAAAGAAACTTAAAAACACGAAGAGACGAGAATTTCTTGAACTGTGTGATCAACAACGTTCCGTACGCGACTGAGTGCCAACTACGGGCAATCACTTAGTTTTGTAGGACGAAACGCTGTGTCTAGTACCGTATCTTCCTCCTTTTAATAAATCAATGGTAGTTTCCTAAAATATTTTATGTAGTCCGTCACGTAGTTTAACGAAAAACATTGGATATGTATTTATTATTTTTTTACGTAATTGAAAAATTAAGACGATACAGTGAGTTAAAATTTAGTGTGACGTCACACTCCGGTATAATTCTTAGCACTGTGTGACGTCAGAAGCCCCCAATCCTGTACTTTGAAGCTCTCCATCTTTGTGAACTTTTCTTAACTTGAAAAGGCAAAAAATACGTGACCAATACTTTTTGAAAATCTAACTAATGGACCAAATAAAATAATTATTTTGCAACACAGGAAACTACCCTATTGTACGTCGATAAAAAAGTATCTATTAAGATTATTTTGTTATTTGTTACATGATATTCAAAAAATGTATATATTTTAATACTAAAATTAATTAAAAAAAAAACCAAGCCGCAAGTAACCGAATCGATTTTAGAAACAAGTAGCAAACTAAAACAATAGTAACCCTCATCACTACCATCTCAAAATACCTAAGACAAAACAATCAAAGCTTATTGTCCCGAAACAATATATACAGGACACAATTACGTGGACTCCACTAAATTACTCGACTAAACTACCCGTTCTACTAAATCCTGAATCTCCGCCCGATCTATCGTATTTCAAGAGCTCCTAACACTAAATTAATCCGGCAAAATGTCACTCATCCTTTATTTAGGTATCGCTTGAAATAAGGAAACAAAACAGCCTAGCCCCGATCGCATCACAGATATCGGCTCTCGAATAGGAGCAGCAACCCTGAATATACTATTACTAAAACTTGAAACATGAAAATGGACTCTAAAACGGATGCATCAAAGTCTATTTTGTCATGCTATGCCACTCAACTCCTTACCGTCGTTTACATCACAGATACGTTTGGATAGTGGAGTTTTAGGTCAACGGTGACATAGAAAAGATGATATTACAGAAGTTTTAGTTCACTAGAAGCGTGTAAACAATAAACATATGTGTTTCTTTGAGATGTGAAAGCGACGGCACAGTATTCTTATAAAGTTTCGTCTGAAGTTATTTCACTATGGTTGGGAAACAGCTGCTTCGATGTTCAATAGCTTTGATGCACTTTGGTGTGAGTCTTACAAACTCCAAGTTCTTAATGGCACCAAAGACTAAAAGCTACTCGCATATTTTACTCTATGCAGGTTGAAAGTTAGTGACTCATTTTTATTTCATGGTTGAAAGAACGTAGGACTTTTTCTACTTGCATTGAATATTTTGTAAAACAATATCTTTATTCCGCATGCAATAAAGTTTATTTGGCACTATTGCCGAAAATAGTAATTGTAAAACGCCAAAGCAATTAATTGATTATAATATATATTTTCTCGTATTTCACAATTAAAAGTCGCACAAATTGTATTAGATACTACATTATATTTATGCAGTTTTATTTATTTAAAGAGTCTCTTGAAAATCAGCGTGTGATTTATACAACGTGTAACGGAAACCCCATATCTATCCAAAAGGACTGAAGACAACATCTGGTATGGAGTATCTATGCAAAGTTTCAGCTCAAAATAAGTGACTCACAGAATTGAACCCAAATTATTGGTTTCATATGTTTCTTAAATACCAGTAATAACAAACATGTCGCAGCACTATGAGGGTCATCACTTTCCACGTCACTTGCCAATTCAACGAAAATTCTCTTCGTTCTTCTTAATTTGAAAAATTCGGCCTCTGGTATCAATGTATTGAAATTTCTAATATGCTCCACACATGTAGACATAGGATTAGAAAACCCTTGCCATATCGTTTGTTATCATCTAAAGAAGCCGTGCACTTGGTATGTATATACCCTTTAAATTACACGTTGTATAGGTAGCCCAACTTCATGTGAACGTTTTTTGTTCTTGTTTTGCCTAGGGTCTTATGACAACACACTATTTTAAGGTAAAATAGGGATGGGGGGGAGGATGGAAATAATAATATGATTGACTGAATTTCCTATTGTTACTTAGATTTTAATCTTTAAGGTACCTTTGTGGGGTCTTTATATTTTATTAACTTAGACCCTCATTGAACCGAAAACTATCACCAAAATACGAGCATTTTTATACCCTCACAAATAAAGAGGAATTAAACACTGAGTCTTTTTTAAAAGAAAGACTAAGAAAATCCCACGCAGAGTAAGAAGGCACACATACACAAAAAAATAAAGTTTAATTCAAAATATTCAAATGACTTACGAGAAGAAGTGAAGGCTGTACGATGAGTACATGAAGTACTGGCGCAAAGTGAAATGAAGTACGCGAGTGAACGAAGCGTAATCGCGCGTAAATGACTCCCGTTCCATTCATTCATCTTATCATTCGTTCTAATGTTTTACTTATCGTCATTTGACTTACTCTTGAAGTCGAATTCCGTGTTGGTATCTTCTTATTATCCATTAGAGTAAAATTTAAATGTCTCTTTCATTTTTGGCACCACAAGCGACCTACGTCTCGATAAAAGATGAATGAATCCAAAGGGAATATACTCTCAAATAATAGTTCTATCCTATGTTCTATTCTAGGACATGTTCTACCCATATGTTACGTTTCATTAAAATCCATTAAGTCTTTAAAAAGTGAAACTGTACAATCAAACAGACATAACTACGGAGTTCTAATCGTACCTATTTATGTCTAGCTATGCCCGTGAATTTGCTCGCGTGGTAGGATTGTCCCGCGTCAATCTCAATCTCGTGGAAATTCCGGGTTAAAGAGTAGTCCTGTAGAAGTCTCATTAAAATATTTTTAGATGTTTTAAAGACTACCCCAGACAACCAGATGGACAATTTATGTTTTATGTATAATTAACAGTAATTGAGAGAACATAGTTATTCTAAAATTACAGGCAGACACAATGTTATGCATGTTATAATAAAGTGTATCGTTATACCAACAAAAATAGTACGACACTTTTTGTAAGTCCAAATTATATGTAGACTGTAGTATAAAGTGAAGATGTATACAACTGTAAGCTCATTCAAAAATAAACGCAATTTTGTCCCTTAAAATGTATCAACATACGAGATTAAATTCCTTGTTATAGCATAATATGTATTACGCTTCTGCGACCTCAGAAGCTGTCAGTTAATCCAATCAAGGTGGTATGAGAGTTCTGTTTAGGATCAGTTTCCGTGGTGAGGAGTTAACAGATTAGACCGGCTCTACACCGAGTAGTTACCATTTTATCTCAATTCACAATTTCTCGGACGCAGGTACTACAAGTTCAACAGAATGCTTATTTGCAACCATTGCTATAATCTATAATATAACGTGGTAATGCCATCAGTCTCTTAGGTCCATTAACTTACCAGTCCATAGCGTTACTTTAAGAATGAATTTTTAAAGCCTTTTAAGGTTGTAGTTTAATTGATATAAATTAGTTTTCATCCTAAGACAAGAAACCGAGGAGGTTATCAAGTCGACGCATATATTTTTTTATGTATGATCACCGATTACTCGAAGACGGCTGAACCGATTTGGAAAATTCTTCTTTTGTTTAAAAAGGTATACTTCGAAATTGGTCCCATTGTCACCAAGTCAGGATCTGATGATGGGGTCCTGGAGAAATCGAGGGAACTCTTCAAATATTATAGGTACACCTATAGTGATTTGAGTATTTTTATAGTAACTTGTGTAGTTGTATTTGAAAAGCACCCTTTGTGAAGTGGACCTGATAATGAAGACTACAGATGGTCACTGGAACTACTCAATATATAAGTAGGAATAATAAGTATTTCATGTGTTCAGCTTCGATTACTTGCATGTGGTTATTAAGCACAATATGCTCATCACAATGCATATGGTGAAGTGAAGCTGCTGGTGAAGTATCAGGAGAACTCCTCAACAATTAACGGCCCAACATTGGGAAAAGCAATATTTTGTAAATGATTTTAAGTAGTTGACATTTGGGCTCTTGTAACTAGGTAAATTAAAAATCGACCAACTAAAAAGAGTGAAATAAAAACTTTTTACCAAAAAATTAAACCGACTCCCAAAAAACACTGCAAAGTGAAAAACAACTTTAATTTCGGTTGTCGGTGTATTTAGTTTTGTATTTTCGTATTTGGCACCGACTTGAAACTGAAAACTAAATACACCGACAACCGAAATTAAAGTTGTTTTTCACTTTGCAGTGTTTTTTGGGAGTCGGTTTAATTTTTTGGTAAAAAGTTTTTTTTATAAAATAATCGTATGTCTCATGGATATAGTTGAGTACCAGTGTTTTACATGATACGATTTCTTATCTGACCTCTACAACGTAGCTAACAGGTACCCTTTTACAACAGGCACAGGTAACAGGCTACCCTTTTACAAGACCTGTGTCAGATGCTGACTGCTAACTTCCTATCCTCTCCGATGCACTGAGGAAACTCCATATCGCACCCTCAGTAATATAAGGAATCAAGTCAAAATTTTTGCAAACTGAGGTTTTAAATGCTAAGGGCTCAAAATTAAATTCGCTACCGGTTAACTAACCAGTTAACTAACCGGTTAACTAGCTTACCGGTTGGCTAACTTAAATAATAAGCATGTTATATGAAAAATTATCTGTAATGTAGGAATCCAGAATCTTGAAACGCGAGTAGTCAAAAATCTACTTTTTTGAGTTGTACCCTTATATTACTAAGGGTGCGATATGTCAAGATCGTCACCCACCTCCGGACCGATCTAGGGAAAGATTGACTCGTGCCACTGTTATTATTAGCCATCAGCTCCTCTAAAATCTCCCCTAATATCTTTCTAGATATTGAATAATGTTACAGATTTTGCAAGTTGATGACAGACGGTTAAAACACACGTCACCGCTTTCAATCATACGGAGAACTTTGCTAACACCCGCAGCTGAGTAGCCAGCAATATTATAGAGGTATCACTCATAACAATATTAACATATACAACTTGTAACAGAATAAACGCAGTTCCTGAAAATAATTGGTTCAGAATCGACTTCTGAATCGATTTCCGTCAAAAAAACTAGGTGTCAAATGTTGACGGAAAAATCATTCATTTAACTTAAAATGGAAACACAGTATCATGACAAATTAATACAATCCTTAATTCAAGGAAATGCGCTCGTGTGCGTGTCAACATTGCATGAGTGTATGGTCTGCGTAAGGATATTGTATGACGCACATACGTTTTGCATTTAGGATAAGGATAACTATTTTATAAAAAATGTCTAGGTTTGGTTTCAATTTATTTAGTTATACGGATATTATTTTAGACTTATAATTTAATATTCTAATTGGGGTGTCTGGGGTACCTATTGCGATTAATCTGTTACACCTTGTTTATGGTTATATATTGACGCTCACGTGGTTTAAGCTAGTACAGTTACATACCAACTTACAATACATGATATACATGTTGCTGATAGATACCAGATAGTCGTAATCCGATAACTGTATAACAGTGTCTGGTATTTACCGAGGTGCTCGTAGTTAAGTAATAACAGCTCTAGGGTTGATCTTCAAGGTTGATCTACTCTTGACAATGACTACCAATGGACGGGTGACCTTTCATTACGTACGGTCCTATATATAGCACCCGTATTTTACATCGCGCAATTATCTATCTGACTTCCACTGTCTAGTAGTTTGGTAACACAATATCTAGTGTTGCCCAAAATCAGTCTTGATCTTGCAGTCTTGGTCTGTTCTTGCATTTTTGCAAGACCAAGACCAATACCAAGACCGCATAATTTTAGCAGGACCAAGACCAAGACTTACCCTGCAAGATTTAAGCAAGAACAAGACTAAGCCTGCGAGACTCTTGCGTCTTGCAGTTAGTTCAGACCGTCGTTTTCTTTGTGTTATTATTATTAACATGACAAAACTTACATTGCCAAAACACAGGGGAAGGGCGGGCGATGCGGGAGAAACAATGAAACTTAGGCAGCTCTTAAAAGAACTATTTATGTGTTCTCCGAGTTTGGATCGTTGTCCAGAGCCGGATTATTCAATGAAAACGTTAATGCGCTGGCTTTGACGGAGGTGCAGCTTAAAGTTACTAATACCAACAGTGATACAGGTCCGGTAACATCGCACAAGGTTTCTTAAAATAAGAAATCAGAGGAAAATATTAAGTTGTTGTAGTTAATATTTTTCGACTTAATTTAAATTAATTTCTAGTACCTTATATTCAATGAAGGTCTAGCCTAGGCCTAGGGACAGGATTTTTGTATCGATTCATTTATGCAGTTTTAAAGCGTAGGTATCATACACATTAAACTATCTCGTATTTTTAGTTTTCATTGGATTTTATTAGAAAATGTTTCAGTAACGATAACAATCGTGATTAGTTAATACTTGTGAGTATTATTTATACGATATCGACTTACATTGTACAAAAATTGTATCGATTAAAAGAAAAAGAGTGTATCCCTAGTTTTGACCATCGCGGCACATTAATAGTGCGCGGCTTTATGGATTAACCTGCTACAGGCTTACCATGCCATTGGGTTATAGGTTATCCTGCCATTGGGTGCTACAGGGTAATGGGTTATCATGCTACAGTGTTATGGGTTATCCTGCCATTCGTGTAATGGGTTGTCCTGCTACAGGGTAATATGTTACCCAGCTACAGGGTAATAGATTATCCTACTACAGGGTAACGTAAAAGTAAAAATAAAATAAAAGTAAATGTTACCCGGTCAAAGGGAACAGCTACAACTGCTACAGGGTAGTACGTCTTCTAAATACGTTCTACGTCGGTCTTATCGCTAAAAGCGATATCTTCCAGACAACCATTGGAAGGACTTTCAAAAGTAATTAAAATGGGGAGGGCTAAATTTGTGTACCACATAAATATACTCATAAAACAGAATATAATATATATACAATTATATAAATACATATACAAATATATAAATACAATACAATAAATAAGTAATTATTCATAAATATAATGTGTTCTTTAACATCATGTTGAGAGAAAACGAATAATTATAAATTTGAAAGAAAATGATTAGCAACCGAGCTCTTAACACGTTCGCTGACAGTGAGCACTTACCCTGACACCATTACGATAGTAGAATTTTCCACGACGTACTCTTAAAAATAAGTGGCCGTCCCTCGACGTACTGTCATAAGTCATAACGCACTATTTTAATTTCCCACCTATCGACGTACTGTCAGCGAACGTGTTAAAAATATAATATGTTAAGATCACATTGACGGACCAAACTCGGCAAGCCTTGCTTACTACTTATTCTTGAATATCTACTCTTGCGGCTGTTAATATTTTGCTACGATTTCCTCATACTCGTAGATAGTAGTTATACGCACAAAACGTTTTGGGAATACTTTCATTGCGCGTACAGCTAAAGAGCGGAATTCCCTGCCGGAAACTGTTTCCTGAACCTGATAGCTATAACCTTGGGATCTTTAAGTGAAGAGTAAAAAGGTTACTTCTAAGTAAACGTGCTACATCCACCACCAGGTGAGATGGTGGTCAAACGCAAGCTAACCTAAAAAAATATTTCAAATAGTTCCTCACTAACAGTTTACTGGAAAAGTATAATACTACATATTTGCCCATTGCCCAGCTAGGAGAATTGCTGAACTGCGATACATTAACTCCGTTGATTATGTGGGCGCCTAGTGCGTCATACGCATACCTAAGACTGAACATTGGTACCATTTATTGCTGACTCTAGAATAGTGCGCTAACATACTGTCATTTATATTTGTTAAAGTAATTATTGATTGCCTATTTATGTAATAACACTCTAACTTTAGAAATGCTGACACAATCATAACAACAACGAGCTACTTCAGTGTGTAATTTCAGCGTCTAATTAAATTAGGTTTAGAATAATAAATTAGTATTCTAAGTCTATTAAAAATTAAGTATTGTTAAGAATTCTGTTGACCAATTGGAAATAGAACCCATGTCGCCTGTGATACAGGTTTTAATTAACCTAGTACAGGCATCAAACATTGTATTACCTACTTTATTTCTAAGAGTTACTTTGTAATTTCTGAATTTTACTTTTTGAATAAATACGTATACTTACACTTATACATATTATTTTTCAAAATTATATGTTAAAAATATGATTCGATTGGACATGAACTCTTTCAATTATTCAAGTTCTTATTGCAATCCATAATGTACACAGTCATACAGGTGGTAATACAGAAAAAAGAAACCATTACGGACCCTGTCGGGCACAGCACATTTAAAATGAGTAGGTGAGAGAAAGAGTGCTGAAATAAATTTTCCTTAATACTAAAATTAAATCATTTTCTGCAACAAATTTTCTATAGATCTGTACTGTATATTGTATGTTGTTATTGTATGTTTGGATGTTAGACACATACTTGGCCACTTTTACTAAACGTATCGCTTGACCCTTCTGTTCCTCACCTACCTAGTAACTCAAATGTTTGTACTTTCGTATCGCGAGCACGCGTTCGCCTAAGAGTCAGTAGTAAGAATTGGTTATTGGGTTATTGGCCAGAACGAAATGTTAATACGAGGATAAAGAAAATCCGATTGTCTCGTTGACAGGGTGGAGGTCAAGCAGGGTTATTGATAATATTCTGCAGACGCGTCGCAACAAGGCGCAGATATCATGGTTTGTCGATAAAGATGAATGGAGGAGGTCTTTAAGGAGAGAGTGGGCTACTCTCTGGTGTTACTTCTAGGCAAGCATGCGGCGTAGTCGATAACATTATTTCAAGATTATAAGTAGTTGGAGGACATAGAATAAGTAATAAAATATTAACTTTTGTGACAGGCATAAGTTCTAAAATATATGTTATCTGTCTATTTAAGTTAACCTAGATACATTCCTAAAAATCCCTTCAAGAATAAGGTAGGTATATCACACCTTATACGCTTCAATAATCCTGTATCTGTCTATATTTTTGTCTGTTTCTCTGTTTATCCGGGCTAATCTATCCTCTGGAATGGCAGAACAGAACGGAGAGAAGAGGTTATAAGTGACTAATAGTGACTATACTAGGCTGTGAGACCTTGCTTATTCCAATTTTATGGTCTATTATATAATTTAGATTGTTTGCGAAGTATCAAAATACCCGATATAAATATTTCTTGTTTGTAATAAACAAATTTAAAAAAATTGCTTTTTTTGAGCTCCAATGATCGACAGAACCTCCGACTTTGGTTTTAATTTAATCTTAATCACACATTCGTGTGTAAAAAGGTCTTAACTGACTGACAGATGGATGGACAACGAAGCATTCTGTAAGGATTCCGTATTCCTTTTTGAAGTATGGAACTCAACAAAAGAGAAAATTACTGTAGGTAATACCAATTTACCAACCTCTTATTTAATTTATGGTACGTTCTTAATTTGAAATTCTCAAATAGACGGACCAAAGCGGCGTCTAATTGAGAATTTGCTAACATCAAAAGAGTAAGCATATTATAATTATGTTACTAAGTATAGAAATTACGATCGCTTATTAACAGGGCCGGAATTAGAACAAAGATACAGATATCTATATATATATAACTCAAAGATGACTGACTGACTGACTGACTGACATAGTGATCTATCAACGCACAGCCCAAACCACTGGACGGATCGGGCTGAAATTTGGCATGCAGGTAGATGTTATGACGTAAGCATCCGCTAAGAAAGGATTTTGCGAAATTCCCACGGGATCGGGATTTACACGGGAAAAACTTCCCACGCGGGCGAAGCCGCTGGCACAAGCTAGTTTATTAATAAAACTGTACAAGTGACTAATTAAAGACAAGCGTCAATAGCCTAAGGGCTAAGGAATCGGACTTGTGATCGAGAGGTCACGAGTTCGAATCCCACCCATTACACAATTGTCTTGAACCCACATCAGAAACGAGTATATTTAGCTTAGTTGGAGGGGTTAAAACCTAAAAAAAGATGTTATGTGAAGACCAGATCACCATTCGATGTCCACCACTTCACCGCGCTTATGATGTCGGAAAGCAGTAGGTTGTAAGGTTACTAAATGCCTTAGTCTGTAGTCTGTCTCTGTACTTATTAAAATAAAATAAAGGTCTTCGTTGCTGTAATTACTGCAATGCGTTCCAATGCAAAATAACGAATAAGACGTTAAGTTTTAAAAATAGACCATAGAATGATTGGTATTTATTAAAAAAAATATATGGTGATTTATGGTAGAAAAGGCTTACAAATACGAGTATTTTAGCATACTCGTAGCTATCTCAATGTCAGATGTCATCACACCTTAATTCTATTCCGACTTAACTCCAAACAGTTGATGTGATTACCGGCTGTAGTGTTAATCTGGAAACTAGAGAACGATATAGATGTGTTTTCGGGTTAATGCAAATTAATCCATGGATCTGAGAATTATTGGGTTAGCACTTGTGTTTTGGCATGACAGTGGCAGTCAAATGAAGAATGACACCAAATGTATGTAGATAAGACCGTGTATATTTCGTATCATTTTTTATTTAAAAAACGAAAAGCTAGTCATTTTGAATTCAAAATAAATTATTAATTAATTATTATATTAAGTATTTTTATTAAAGTTTTAGTATTTTTTGGAATCAGGCAGAAATCAATGACAAAAAGAATTTTTAAATCAATATAGAGATAATTCCGTCCAAAACTAGTAATTGTTTCAGCTTCAACGCAATACGTAGCACCGCCCTTCTCGGATGAGCGAATGATTAAGCAAGATCTCCTTTTTTGTCGGTGGGCAATCATCAAAAGACTCCTCTCGCTTTAGGTGGAGAGGAGAGATGAATAGTGTCAGACTTCATTTCATTTTTTTTTTTATTCATTAACAATTTACATTGTGTTGAATATACAATTAATTATAAGACATATACAAAAAAAAATCCATCTATGAAAGTAACATTTGTGTCAATTAGTATTAAAAATTATGTCAGAGTTACATAATTATCCCTATAATGTTTACTTCTACTGACTAAAAATCAATCAAGTTCTTTCAGTTGCCTTTGGATTTCGGGGCTGCGGTATCTTGTTATAACATTCCCGCAACACTTGCTGGATCGGCACCCGCACCCCTGCACCTGCCATCGAGTATACTGTATTGGTTTGGTTTGGGCAACGTGTAATTTTACATACGTATACGTATTTTACATACGGGATGCTGCATTTCAATGTTTTGCATACTGCATTAAAGCTTGAACAGATAGTTTTTAACGGAAATATCACTAAATCCTCTTTGCGTCGTTTCCCTCATTATTGAGTCTCGTGATCTCCCTTTTGCTTTTCTCCAGTGGTTTCAGTCTCTGGCGATGTGGAAAGCGTTGTGAACTGTAGAGGGAGAGAGAGAGCGGTGCGGATCTGGTCAGACCAACGTATTGGGCTACGTCTACGAGGCCTTTTTTCGTGTACTTTGCCGCATACGATGAGCTTTTTGAGGTTGCTACCGTCTTTCCTAGCAATGTGACCGAATATCATAGGACTCTACGTAGACACTTTGATGATAGCCGTGAGGAGATTTTTAGTTCTCGCAATATAGTGACGTTGGTCCGAAATGAAATCACTAAATATTGTCCATAAAAATACAATTTATCGTAATTTTGGCATTTCCCACGGCCGACTCCAATGAAAAGCAAATCAAAATTGATTGTAGTCATTTTTCACAAATCCAATCCGTAAAAAATGACTAAGGCTAATGGCAGTATATGTACCTAGGGACACAAATAAAGGTGACTGTCCTTCTTTAAACATGTTAGCCGCACCAATTTATATTTATTTTCGTACGAGATCCATATATTTTGGGACCTTAGTTTTCCTCACGTGTCAAATAAAAGAATGGACAAAAATATAGATAGATTTACGATTGTATCAGAGACAGGGGCCGCGGTCAAGTGGACCTTATTGATAAATATCTTACTGCCTCACGAAAAGAGTAGGTAAAATCGTGACATAATAGCAGATAGCAAGGTACCTATGCTATGGTTGCCTTTTATTTGGGTTTTGATATTTAGCCTGCATTTTATTATTTTTCTTATAGGCTCGTGTGTGTGTGCGTAGCATTGACGGGGCCTACTAAGGTCGTTGCCACCGGGGTTGCAGGAATGTTATAATGAGATATCGTGGCCCCAAAACTCAATCAGTAGAAGTCTGACACTCCGTTCCGCTCAACTTTTCCCCCCGAAAAAAAGACCGGCGCAGTAATGTATGTCAGACATATTTGGACAAGAGTGCCATAAATGCTTAGCATAGCAGTACTTAACTTGATTTTTCTATTTCTATTTTTTAAGCTATTGCATAGCTTTTATCGCGGGCTTTGAGGGCGGCGACCGAATCAAAAAATTTTGTAACGAAAATAAACCTAACACCCCCCACTCCGACCGGCACATCGGTGTGGCCTTGGAAGCCGTGCATCGTCTAACGTCGTTTCAGTTCGGCAGACTTCGGCACGGTGTTTGTGTGCGTGCGACTAGACGTATGCGTGTAGACTAGCTGCTAACTGCTCCTAACTGAGTTCACGCTCCGAAATCGGACGAATACGTAAGCAGCTGTTTGTGAAAAAGTATATAGGTGTATAGGTATCTATCATCTATGTACAACAGTGAATAGCTGTACGCGTAAAATTAGTGTATAAAGTGTTTTAAATATGAATAAACAAAGTGCATTTATTAATGAAGAAAGTGATGAAAAAAATACGGCATAAGTAAAATAAATAAATAATTATAATTGCATAAGTTGATAAAAAATGCTATGCAATAGCTTTACCGCGGCAGTCCCTGAGTGCCACACTCATTTTTTTTTATATAGCTTTTAATGTATTCATATACCTATTTCAGTCCTTTTCCTTAATTTAGTCGATGCGGCTACTAAGTACCTACTTGATGCAGATTCCTACCGATACAATATACTTAATTATGAAAGTAAGATTATTACCTGAATAATTCACAAAATAAACTCCAAAATAACTCAATCTGTTCTCATGTATGCTCCAACCTAAGCCTACACTTTCAAGGACTCCTAAATACCTGTTCATATTCGCGTCCCTAGTCCAAGTAGGGATTAGATTACCCTAAAAAGATCTAGCTACCGATTAATTGGGGTCCAGACACGTGCCCGAAGTTCGATGTATCCTTGAGCTATTTTTGTAAACTAGTAACAAGGAAAGACGAATATGTAAGTACTTGGGTATGTTTGGTCGTGTTGACCTTTCCAAACTATAGATTCTGTTCACTACAGCTATTTTTATTCTATTTATAAAAGCTTCTGTAAACAAAATTTTATGAGGATATATAGTAAACATCTTATGACTTATACAAATCGCTAAGTGCAGGTTCACAAAATTTATAACATAATCTATACTTATAATAAATCTGTAGAGAGGTCAATTCTGTACATGAAATATATTTCCAAAATAACTATCAGGGGGTGATTAGGGATCGATACTGATGCCAAAAATGCAATCTGTAAAATTTTTGTCTGTCTGTCTGTCTGTATAACCGTTACAGAAACAAAAACTACTCGACGGATTTTAACGAAACTTGGTACAATTATTTTTCATACTCCTGAGCTGGTTATAGTATACTTTTCATCACGCTACCATCAATAGGAGCAGAGCAGTGAAGGGAAATGTTGGGAAAACGGGAGAAGTTACTCCATTTTTTAAGCTTTCGTGGCGTGTGCAACCTTAATGGTTAAAAGCTACACAGAAATCATTTCATGACGGAAATGTTCTCCTTAAAATTATATAAAAAATATCCCACGATAGCATATGTCTATCTTTTTTGGTTGACTCACAATAACACGTGTAACTCCCGATAGCTTAGCAGTCCGAAGCTTTCTGATTATAATATTTGTCTATTCTTACGTTTATAACACTATCAGTCACCCCTAATTGAAAAAGTTAACATTATTAACTATTCCATAAAAAAGAATCATATAAATCGGTATGGAAACACCAAAGTTATACATGAAATACGCTAATAATAAGCCATCGCGCGTGAATACTGAATCATGCTATAAGGATTATTTTTGAGAATCGGTCGCCGCGTTCGACGCGTCTAGCGGGCGAAGGTATAAAATTTCGTTCTATAGGTACTTAAGCCTCATGTGAACGTGATCTAAACAATATTACCAATACATAAACTTAATAACACACAAGGTGTTGCGTCCCAAATGTAATTTTGAACGCTCTTTTTGGTGTGGCAACATTCTATTGTCTTTGAACTTGACATAACCTCTTGACTCTTGACAGATTGACTTGCTTGTTGGAAAAATGTCCGCACGTTTGGGACTTTGATTTGATTGTAATTGGTAAAATATTGTTGAATTCGCCTGTTGAGACCGATAATTGGGTCGCGAATTATTTGTTGGTTGAAGTGTATTCCCCATTTGTTGAAAACCCCGGGATTTTGTTGAATTATACGCCGCCTTATCGTCGGTCGGCCGGCACGCGGAATTTGCTGTAAATCGTATTGGATCTCACGAGATATGAACAGATTAATTGTGTTCAGTGAGTGATTGAACTTTGTAGTCTCGGATTAACAAGAATCCAGTGATATTTCTCGGAACACATCGCCTTATGGTCTACCACGCGTAGCGCGCGCTTGCTGGAAACGAGTTAGGTGTGATGCTGTTGTGATCGCGCCATCTGGAGATCGGCGCCTTGGGAACGTTCTACAACACTTGACTTACATCACACCTTTCAATTACTCACCCTCATTACATACAAACCACACTTGGAGCGTGACCTTGGAAGGTCGAAGTTGGCGTCCCCAGCACTCAGGTTAGTGGTACATTTTTGTTTATTGAAATAAGGCCTAAGAGCCTACCACAACGTAGGGCTCCGCGTAATCGCGGACAGTTCGACATACCAGTTACCGTTGGCTGGGCTTGGGGTCGAACAAATTGGTATGCAGAGCGTGGTTTAATATAAAACTGGTAGCAGAAGCGCGGCTCTTATAATAATAAGATCCACTGGTTTAATTGGAAGTTTTGAATATTGTTGAAAACTTAAAACTTGAGTTTAATTACTTAACATAACTTGTAACTTAATAAGTTTTGAATATATTACCATGTCATCCGGGCTATCTATTTGAAGTTGTATTTGTAATTTGTATTGTAGCCTCTTTCATTGCATTGACAGGTAGGATTTATTTGTGAAATTAGGAATTATTGGTATAATTTGGTATAATTGGTACATAATTTGGTACATAAGTTGGTATATTGTTGTAAAAGTTGTTTGGTATTTGTGGCAATTAATAATTGAATGTCATTGATCTGAATTTGAAAGGTTATCTAAATAATAATTACACATAGTCTAACATAATAGGACTTGAATTGTGTGTATTGGTTATTGCATTTATAGTAATTATTGGATTGTTGATAGACATTCTCCGGCTCAATATTATACAGACAATTGTTGTGCTTATTGATGTTTAATTTGAGGTTGATCCAGCATTGTATTATACATTCAATTGTTATTTATTTGTAACTAGCCATCCTTACCAAGCTAGATTCATACTTGGAATAAGTACAGGGTCGCATTTGGACTTGAAATAATTGAATTTGAATTTTTATTTTGTTGAAACTATTTGGTCGGCCAACAAGTCATTGCTGTTTGTTTAATATTTGATTGTTGGTTGTTGATTGTTGTTTGCATTAATATTTGATTGAATAATTGAATTTGAATTTTTATTTTGTTGAAACTATTTGGTCGGCTAACAAGTCATTGCTGTTTGTTTAATATTTGATTGTTGGTTGTTGATTGTTGTTTTGTATTAATATTTGATTGTTGCAATGGCCTCATTAAGGGCAGTGCCCCGCCCCCCGTTTTGCTGGCGCCCGGAGTCCGCGGGCTAGGGGGCCTGTTGATGATCGCCCCGCCCCTCGTTTTGCTGGCGCCCGGAGTCCTCGGGCTAGGGGGCCTGTTGATGATCGCCCCGCCCCCCGTTTTGCTGGCGCCCGGAGTCCTCGGGCTAGGGGGCCTGTTGTTGATCGCCCCGCCCCCCGTTTTGCTGGCGCCCGGAGTCCTCGGGCTAGGGGGCCTGTTGATGATCGCCCCGCCCCCCGTTTGGCTGGCGCCCGGAGTCCTCGGGCTAGGGGGCCTGTTGATGTTCGCCCCGCCCCCCGTTTTGATGGTGCCTGGAGTCCTCATCATTGTGACTTTTGTAAGGCAACGGGGCATGTCATGGCGCGTTGCCCGGATTTTTTGAATTTGCACGTAAGTGCCCGCCGCCGTATTGTCAACGCACGCCGTTTGTGCTTTTCGTGCTTGGGGGCCCACTTCCATCGGGACTGCCCCGACCCCCGCCCGTGTAGAATTTGTGATGGGTCCCACTTGGAGATTTTGTGCGCCAACGCGAACCGCTCCAGCAGACCAGCTTCTGAGGGGGGTTCGCGCAGGGGGGGGTACCCCGGAGACGAGCACCGGGCTGAGACCCGCAATTCCGTACGCCGCTCTCCACCCCCCGCGCAAGTTGAACGGGAGCCCCACGAGCGCCATTTGGTCTTCCCTCGTCAGGGAGAACGCGCATTGGCTGCCAGGCAGCAGTGGCCGGGTCGGCGCCGCTGCCTTTCCCCTCCGTTGGCGGAACGTCCCCCGCTGGAGTCGCGGCCTCCGCCATTCGGGCATTCGGTGGGATATGCCCCTCCAGTGATGGCGAGCGGCTTGGGACACCGCGCGGACGAATGGTTTGATTGTTGGCCTCGTCGTGAACGAAGGCAGCCTGGAAGCGGCGATCGGTCGCCGCCCAGGCATCACTAAGAGATTGACGCCTGCCCCGCTAAAGGAACCCCCCGATCAAGACGGTTTTGTTGCCAACGGCCTCGGTCACGGTCTGGGGACCCTTGGGTGACTCGATTGTGGTCTGTGCCATTTTGGAGACGGGAGTCCGGGGTTGCCTTTTGTCTTCTTGGTTAGCGGGACAGGTTGGCCTGAAGGTGAACGACCTTTCAGGCAAGATTTGGGGAATTGGCGAACCGGCTGACACCACTGTTGAGGGAAGGACCTGGTTTGAGGTCACCCTTGTGAGTTGTCCTTACCCTAAAATTGGTGCTCCTGCCCTTGTTGTAACTGAACTTGGTACAATTGTTGGTGACTGATCGTCACACTAAGAACTCGCATGCCGGTTGCAATGCGCTGTTGGCCATTCTGCAGCGAGAATTTTGGATTTTGTCGGCTGATCGCGTCAATGAGGCGAGGCCCTTTGCTGGCGTCGTAACGGATTCTGTTGGTCCCCCCTTGTTGAAGACGTCCACCCTTCGTAATAGCAAGATTGTTAGGGCTTATTTGTGTGTTTGTCTGCCTGTCAACCAAGGCAGTACATTTGGAGCTGGTAACCTCCCTCTCGACAGAGGCCTTTGAGGCGACTTTGGAAGGATTTGTGTCTCGCCGTGGGTTACCTTCGTTGATTAGGTCTGATTGCGGTACGAATTACAAGGGTACAAGTAACTATTTGAAGGAGGTATACGCCTTCCTTAATGAGAACCAGGTTGACATTGGTAATAGTTTGGCCCGCCGAGGGGTCACTTGGTTGTTTGACCCGCCAGCCTGCCCCCCATTGGGGGGGGTATTTTGGGGCCGCGGTGAAAGCGGCAAAGGGACGCTGGCGGAGATTGTTGGGAGACACCGTTCTCACCTTTAATGAACTAGCTACGGTATTTGGCCGCATTGAAGCTGTGTTGAATTTGCAACCTTGTCAAGACTTCCAATTGATTAGCGGACGGGTAGGCCCGTCCGGGGGGGGTAGATGTTGCGTCCCAAATGTAATTTTGAACGCTCTTTTTGGTGTGGCAACATTCTATTGTCTTTGAACTTGACATAACCTCTTGACTCTTGACAGATTGACTTGCTTGTTGGAAAAATGTCCGCACGTTTGGGACTTTGATTTGATTGTAATTGGTAAAATATTGTTGAATTCGCCTGTTGAGACCGATAATTGGGTCGCGAATTATTTGTTGGTTGAAGTGTATTCCCCATTTGTTGAAAACCCCGGGATTTTGTTGAATTATACGCCGCCTTGTCGTCGGTCGGCCGGCACGCGGAATTTGCTGTAAATCGTATTGGATCTCACGAGATATGAACAGATTAATTGTGTTCAGTGAGTGATTGAACTTTGTAGTCTCGGATTAACAAGAATCCAGTGATATTTCTCGGAACACATCGCCTTATGGTCTACCACGCGTAGCGCGCGCTTGCTGGAAACGAGTTAGGTGTGATGCTGTTGTGATCGCGCCATCTGGAGATCGGCGCCTTGGGAACGTTCTACAACACTTGACTTACATCACACCTTTCAATTACTCACCCTCATTACATACAAACCACACTTGGAGCGTGACCTTGGAAGGTCGAAGTTGGCGTCCCCAGCACTCAGGTTAGTGGTACATTTTTGTTTATTGAAATAAGGCCTAAGAGCCTACCACAACGTAGGGCTCCGCGTAATCGCGGACAGTTCGACATACCAGTTACCGTTGGCTGGGCTTGGGGTCGAACACAAGGAGTTACACGCTGATGGAGTCGCGGGCACAGCTATTAACAATAATGTTGTGAGGTTCCGTATTGCGATATTTTTCAACAGTATTAGAGATTGACATATTATATTTCCCTACTAAATTAAGAAAGTTAATCTGTCTGTTACATCAAAATCACTGAACCGTGAGGAAGGACATAGGCAACTTTTTTTTTACGATAAACGACGGAAACGCGGACGAAGCCGCGGGCAACAGCTATCTATACTAATAATATAAAGCTGAAGAGTTTGTTTGTTTGTTTGAACGCGATAATCTCAGGATCTACTGGTTCGAATTGAAAAATTATTTTTTAATTAAATAGTCAATTTATAGAGAAAGGCTATAGGCTATATATCATTACGCTAAGGCCAATAGGAGCGGAGCGCCAATGAAGACTTCTTCAAAATCGGGGTTAAATTCAACGTTAGCCCAAAGTAACTATTCCACGCGGACGAAGTCGCGGGCAAAAGCTAGTATTTAAAACAAATTAAATTATAAAAGTAAGTAGGTAGGTTAATTAATTGACATAAAGGTATGGAGAATTTCATCTTAGTTATTACCCACACGCAAAAATACACATGCAAAAACTACTGAACGGATTTGAATGAAATTTGGTAAGTAGATACTTGACATCATGGAATAACACATAGCCATACATAGATACATACTTTTTATCCTGGAATTCCCACGGAATCGGGATTTATGCGGAAAAATCCTCTCATGCAAACGAAGTCGCGTGGAGAAGCTATTTATTCCAATAAATAAAAACTATTATAATATTAGATACCTACAGGCTTTGTATTTCATTCCTTTTCTTTGGGTTTCGTAACGAAAGGTAACCAATGGAGCTCTAATTCAAATAATATTATGCTGTTCATCCGTCTGTTTTTTTATATTTACTTGAAAAACGTTGCCTCACACGCAATTACTTCTCAATCACTGTGCCAACCATATCATTCAATTTATATCTTGTTGAAGGAAACAGCCGCGGAAACAACGCACTACAATGCATTGTTTTTACGATATATATTACCTAGTTAACAATTTTTACATTATGACAATCCCGGGGATTCACCCGCGTTAATTTAAGAAAAAACCAAGATTCATTAAAATTGGTTAAGCAGTTTTTATTTCTCATATAAACTTGATCTCATATTTCAACTATTTAGGGATTGTATTTTGAATAAATATAGCTTATGTTTAACTTTCCAAATTTTACCCAAATCGGTGTTGAGGTTTAGCCGTGAAAGCGTAACAGATAGACAGACAGACTTTCGCATTTATAATATTAGTATGGATTTGCTTTTCCCAACTATGTTTGGTTCGGCTTCGAGTCTTACCGGATCCAGCTGAGCATTAGTGTTTAATATGAACTGACTGAAAAATTATTATTTGGTAAAAAGAATTTTTAGAATTACCTACACGCATATTTTTGTCACTTCCCCCCACTCGAATTAAATTCGACTAAACCTTAGCGCCTTCCCTCGATCAAACAGTCAGTTTTGTATTTAGGCCGTGCGCGCACTGCCTTGCGGTGGCCGCAATTGCGGTAGTTCTACCACACCGGTAAAATGACCGGGGCCACTGGTGACTCTACCGCACGCGTTTATTCCACCGCAGTGCGCGCACTTCTATGACACTGCATACTTCACAGATTTTGCGTTTCCAAAACGTAACGCAGTGCGCGCACGGCCTGATAGTTTTCATTTTGAATCTATCTGGTAGGTTGGAGTCAGTTCCCTAAAAAAGTATATGAACTAGATTTATTAAAGTTCCACAGAAATCAGGTGTTACTTTGCGGAAATCCATACCAAACTAATACTTTAGAAAAATATATTATTAAGGTTCCTCTAACCACGTGAATCTGAACTACTGAATAACAGTATAAATGACAATACCCAGAATTCCCTGATTAATACAAATAATAGGATTAACACAAAGCAGTTGACAGAACAATCTACTGCAACTTCAGATGCCTGAGAACTTCAGCGGAGTTTGGATTCACCAACATAATTGTATCAAAGTAACACCGTTACCTGTCTGTGTGAAATAAATAGCTTTGTACTTTGTGTCTATTAACAATGCCTTTATTTTTAATCTAGGTACACAAGCGAGCAACCAAATTGACTCAAACTATGTTAAGTAGTACCCTATTTGCGCTACTTACCCTTTAAAAATCTGTTTCATAAAGTTATATAACCTAAACGTTTGCCTAAAATGAAAAATGGTGAAAGGAACCTAAAGACCTATGGAACGATACCGCATTTGATATAGTTTGTCGTTTTTTTATTTTACAATATTTATGGCGTCTGGTGGTCGTTGAGGTGAATTATGATAATTGTCATGTCTTTAGTGACACTTGCAACCTTTATACAAATTGATTGACGTAAGAATTATAAAAATCGGTCTACGCTAAACACATTATCCTCCTTTGCGACGCGCAGTCGGATTAAAACACTTTCAACGTATATCTGGACGGTCCCGGGTAGGTATGTAGGCATTTAAACAAAAAACATAACCTACTTCTTAAAACTCATATTTGCGAAATTAAATAGTTACAGATAAATAGCCGTTCCATCTACAAGTATGATTGATTTTCATCACGTGACATTTTGAGTGTCAATCCTTTACACTTTTGAACTTTTGACAATCGTTTTTGTCTCACTATTATGCGGATTATGCCTCCGGACTACACTAGGTCGATTAGGTACCTATAAAATGTAGTTAAGTGAGCGATAACGAATGTTTAAAGCTATGACTGGAGGTTTTAATTATTATAAATAAGGCTGCCACAAGCAACTCTATTTAAGCAACTGAAAACCTCATAGTTTGACCTGAAATCAATGGCTGAAGCCCTCTTGTTCTACTGGGAATTTTCATCACACCTACAGGTAGCTAAGTCTTGTGTCATAGGGCTAACCCTGTTCTCGTTCTGGGTGGAGCGGAAGGGAGTGTCAGACTTCTACTAACTAAAACCCAACCTGTTCCTTCAGCTGCCCTTAAGTTCCG
The DNA here is from genome assembly GCA_943138885.2 of Tholera decimalis. NCBI lineage: Eukaryota > Metazoa > Arthropoda > Insecta > Lepidoptera > Noctuidae > Tholera > Tholera decimalis. The sequence continues at coordinate 8,628,303 of OW964552.2, read as the reverse complement.
GGGCCGCGGTATCTCGTTAGAACATTCCCGCAACCCCAGCACCGGGCTAAGCCTACCGCGTAACCTGTGCGCTACCTGTATGTTAATATAAAGGATATTTTAATGATTTTCTAACAGCCCAAGAATAGTATAGGAGTCTCTATGAAAAATTTAGGATAACTGATCACATCGAGCTTCTTGGGGTTACGTTGACCTCCACCCTTAATTTTGGTTCGTTTATCGAGGCTAAGGCTCAATTGGCTGCCAAAAAAGTTGGGAATCCTAGCAAAGGTGAGACGGTGCTTCACACCGGAACAGCTGCTCAACCTTTATCAAGCACAAGTTCGGTTGTGTATGGAGTACTGATCTCATCTCTGGGACGGATCTACCAAATACCAGCTTGACGCACTTGAGTCTATCGAGAAACGGGCCAAGAGGCTCATTGGCAACGAGAAACTGGTCAGGGCAAAGCTCTAGAGCCTTGAATATCGGCGGCGTGTTGCAGCCTGTCAGTTTTCTATCGGTTACATTTCGGGGAGTGTGCAATGGAATTGCAATATTTAATTCTACCAAGCCCGTTCCTGTTATGTGAGGTGGTCTAGTAGGAATAGACAATAAGTTATTATATGTATAAGGTCTTTATAAAAGTCTATGATTGTCTGTGACACTTTCCGTCTATCATCTAATGGAGGCTTGATGTTAAAATTGTTTTCATCACATTGTAATCGTAAATAAATAATTGAATCCTACAACGTCCATATTTCTTTAAGTCCTAATTTACAGGTTATGGGCCCGGTAGTTACGTAACTCTGTATAATATAGGTGAAGAACAAGAACTGACGTTGTGTGTGTAACAACCGGCGATCACTTGGAAGCGTGCTTTTGCTTCTTTGTATTTCCGAAAAAAAAAAGGTCGAAGTCAATTGTGCTGAGGGCAGCGGCGTCTGGTGTTTAACGGTGCAAGGGAGCACACGTGATAGACGTCAACAATTCGACGGAGGAGCAGATCGGGGATCAATGGATCAGCTCGTGGCGATGACGATGGGAGGGGGAGTCAAGTTGGAGGGTCCGACAAATTGGAATTTATGGAAGTTCCAGATGACAGTGTTGCTGAGAGCGCAAGACGTGCTATCGGTGGTGAATGGCACTGAGGTAAAATCTGCAGATGGGTGGGTAAAGAAAGATGCGAAGGCTCAAGGGTTAATCGTTTCAAGATTGACCGAAATCGCAATGATACATGTCATCGCTTGTGAAACTGCTGCACAAATGTGGGACAAGTTGCTCAATGTTTATGAGCAGAAATCGTGTACAGCGATTCATTTGTTGCAACAGAGATTTTTTAACTTCAAGTTCGAGGATAACATGGAGGTGTCGGTATTTGTATCAAAATTTCAAGAATTACAACTGCAGTTGAAGCAAGCAGGGGAGGAAATCTCTGAGAAATTTATTATGACAAAAGTTTTAATGGCATTGCCGGAGAAATACAGTCATTTTGTGTCAGCATGGGAGTCAGTGGACACATCTAAGCAAACTTTTGATAGTTTAGTTGCTAGACTTCGTATGGAAGAAGACAGACTGAAGGCAAAGTCAACAGATAGTGAAAATGTGGCATTAATTGCAAAAAAATCTGACACTGTTGTGAAAAAGTGTTATAAGTGTGGTAGGGTTGGACATTTTATTCAAGATTGTAAGAGTAAAAAGGATGTCAGAAAGTGCTTTAATTGCAACAAAGTTGGACATTTAAAGAAACAGTGCACAAAAGATACAAAAACTGGAGCACAAAGTAACGTCTTTTCAACAATAATAAAAGACAACAATGGGTTACCATGTCATGCATCTGAAAGTAAGTGGATTATCGACAGCAGTGACTTCAGAACGAAATTTGTTTACGTCAATGCGTCAAGTATTAAACCGGTTCGTTGTTGCTGGAGATGGGCGACGCCTACCAATTTTAGGAATTGGAGAAATTGAGTTTATGTATAATAACCTAAGTGAGGTGTTATTTGTGCCAGAACTAAAACTAAATTTGTTTTCTGTGACAAAGGCTACTACTAAGGGGTATAGTGTGAATTTAACATTGGACAAATGTGTAATAAAGAAACACAATCAAGTGTGTGTGTCAGGACTTAAAGAAAACAATGTGTATGTAGTAAAATTTAAGAAACATGATGACCAATGTGCAGTGACTCTCAGTGAGTGGCATGAGAGGTTAAGTCACCAGAACATAAACTATGTGAAGTCTGTACTTTCAACAAATAATGTGAAATATACTGAGGACAATAAGAAGTGCATTGATTGTTTAAAGGGAAAGGCACATAAGCTTCCTTTTAAAGACAGTGTATCCAGTACAACACAACCTTTGGAGTTGGTCCATGCTGATGTATGTGGACCATTTGAAGTAGCATCACTTGCAGGGGCAAGATACTTTTTACTTATCAAGGATGATTTTACTAAGTTTCGTCATGTCTACTTCATGCAAAATAAGTCGGAGGTTGTGCAGTGTGTCAAGCAGTATACTCAGTCTGCGGAAAGGAAAACAGGGCAAGTTTTAAGGGTTTTTCGTTCTGATGGTGGGGGTGAATTTGTGAATAAGAATATGGAGGAGTACTTCACTAGCAAGGGAATACAGCACCAAACAACAGTGGCTTATACGCCAGAGCAGAATGGCCAGGCTGAAAGAGACATGCGTACCCTGGTGGAGGCGGCACGTACCATGCTGCATGCCAAAAACATGGGTAAAGAGTTGTGGGCTGAGGCCATTAATACAGTTGTCTATGTGCTAAATAGAACCAGTAAGAGTAGAACTGAAGGGAAGACACCATTTCAGATGTGGACTGGGCATGATTTTGATATTGCCATATTAAATAAAATATTTGGTTCTAAAGTATGGATACATATACCTAAGGAAAAGAGGCGTAAACTGGATTCAAAGGCTGAAGAAGGAGTGTTTGTTGGCTATGAGAGTTCAAAGGGATATAGAATTTATTATGAGAAGAAAAAGATAGTACAGACAAAAAGAGATGTAGTGTTTGTGTCAGAAGATATGTCATTAGCAGGTGAAAAAGAAAATGATAAAGAGAAAGTAGTCTATTTAGACAGAGAGAATATAGGATTATACCAAGAGGAAAGAGGGCAGGAGCCGGTACAGATAGACCGGGAGCCCATGCAGATAGATCCATAGCAAGAACAGGCTCAAATAGAACAGGAACAGGGTCAGACAGAGCAAGACCAGGCAGAGAGAGAACCAGAACAGGAAGAGCACAGTGATAGTGAAGCCAGTAATCCTGAAAGTTCTGATTACTCTGATGCCAATGACACAGAACAGACAGTACGCACACGGAGTGGGAGACAAGTAAAAAAACCTTCGAGGTTCAATGACTACATGGCATTAGTTGTGGCAGAGGAAGAACCTGCTAGCTACAAGGAAGCTATGGAAAGAGAGGATGCTGATAAGTGGAGGAAAGCTATAGAAAAGGAATTGAGTCAGTTACAGGAACATAATACTTGGACACTCATTGAAAAGGTACCACAGGGAAAAGAAATAATAAGTACTAAATGGGTGTTAAAGAGAAAAGAAAGTCAGGTTGGGGAATTTATTTATAAGGCAAGGTTGGTAGCCAGAGGCTTTCAACAAAGTTGTGATGATAGTGATTTATATGCTCCTGTAGCTAAACTAAATACCTTTAGAATATTTACTGCTGTTGCTACTAAGTTAAATTGTAAAATAAGACAGTTGGATTTATGTAGTGCTTTTTTAAATAGTAACATTAATGAAAAGGTGTATTTGAGATTGCCTGATGGTATAGAGTCTGATTTGAAGTTTTGCAAACTTAATAAGTCTATTTATGGGTTAAAAAGGTCTCCGAGGTACTGGAATGAAACTTTTGATAAAGTGATGAGGTCACAGGGTTTTAAAAGTTCTGACAAAGATTACTGTTTGTATTCAAAACATGAGAATGGTAATAAAGTATTTTTATTGTTGTATGTCGATGACATATTGTATTTCAGTACTTCAGAGACAGAAAGTAACAAGTTGAGAAATATGTTATATGATTCTTTTAAAATGAAGGATGTAGTTGGTAAATTTTTGGGTATGGAAGTAACTCAGGATTTAGATAAAGGTTGTACAACAGTTTGTCAAAAAGATTACATAAAAAAGATTTTAGAGTATTGGGGTATGAAAGATTGTAAACCATTATCTTTGCCTATTGATAAGAATTTTAAATTTATTTTGTTAAAAAGAGACAAGTCAGAGTCAGACGAAATAGAACATAAATGTAAAATGATAATAGGAAGTCTAATGTATGCGGTAGCTGGATCTAGACCTGACTTGTGTGCCGTAGTCAACATACTAAGTAGATATCAAAGTTGTGCTAGCCAACTGTTGTATAAACTGTTACTTAATGTTCTTAGATATGTGAAGGGAACATTGGATTTGTCTTTATCTTTCTATAGACATGGTAGAAATGATATTGTTGGTTATGTTGATAGTGATTGGGGGGGCAGTGATGATAAGAGATCAACAACAGGTTTTTGCTTTAAAGTTTTTGGGGGTTCAGTCATTTGGGCAACTAAAAAGCAACAGTCTGTGGCTTTATCATCTACTGAGGCCGAATATGTAGCTCTCAGTCATGCTACTAGTGAAGTTTGTTGGCTTAGGTCAATATTATGTGATTTTGGCATTAGTGTCGGGACAATTGTTTTATATGAAGACAATCAGTCAACAATTAAAATGGCTAATATGGCTACAGGCATTACTAGGGTCAAACACTTAGACATTAAGTTGAGATTTGTAAAAGAAAAGATAGATAAGAAAATAATAGTAGTTGAATATGTAAGTTCTGATAAACAAGTAGCAGATATTTTAACTAAAGCTCTAGGTGGGGTTTCATTCAAATATTTGAGGAGAAAATTGTTTAATTAATCTTTGGTTGGCTAAAGTGGGGTAATTAGATTAGAGGTCAGTTTTAAATATGTGTAACTTTGAGAAAAGGAAAGTGTGAGACAGTAGGTATTGGTTTTGTGTTGTTTTCTTTTTTTGTTTAATAATTATTGAGGGGAGGTGTTATGTGAGGTGGTCTAGTAGGAATAGACAATAAGTTATTATATGTATAAGGTCTTTATAAAAGTCTATGATTGTCTGTGACACTTTCCGTCTATCATCTAATGGAGGCTTGATGTTAAAATTGTTTTCATCCCATTGTAATCGTAAATAAATAATTGAATCCTACAACGTCCATATTTCTTTAAGTCCTAATTTACAGTTCCATCATCGGACTAAAAGACAATCGACGATGCGCCATCGTTACACGGTGGACATCCCACCCATACGCACAAAACGTTTTGGGAATACTTTCACGGTACGTACAGCTAAGGAGTGGAGTTCCCTGCCGGAGTCTGTGTTTCCTGATAGCTATAACCTGGGAGTCTTTAAATCAAGAGTGAATAGGTTACTTCTAGGCAAGCGTGCTTCATCTTCGACCACATCCTCGCTTAACATCAGGTGAGATGGTGGTCAAACGTAAGTTTATCAATTATAAAAAAATAAAAATTGGCCAAGTGCGAGTCGGACTCGCCCATGAAGGGTTCCGTAGTAACTATAATAAATATAATATACTTAAAATATTTATTTGATTAAAAAAACCTTACAAATTTCTTAAAACTAAATTATTTACAATTTTTACAACTACGCCAAATAACTTTGTTTTTCATAGTATTTGTATGAATTACAAAGTTATATTTGCGGTTTTAGAAAATATAATGTATCTTAAAAACTGCTGACTCGATCTCGTTCAAACTAATTTTGGTTGAAAGTTTACATTAAGATCTACAACATATGGTTTTTTTAGATTTTTCACTTCATCATTATAGGAGTTAGAGGGGGTGGACACACATTTTACCACTTTGGAAGCGTATATCTTTTAAACTATTAACTTTATGAAAAAGTCATTTTAGAAACCTTAATGTCATTTTTAAAGACCTGTCTACAAATACCACACACGTATAGGTTTCATGAAAAAAAATATTTTCCGTTTCAGTTCCATGTATGGGGATCCCCCTTTATTTTAAATATGTTCTAAATTTTCTCTTAAAATCGGAAAGCGGTTTACAGAATACATCTACTTACCAAGTTTCACATGTATAGTCTTAATAGTTTCGGAATAAAATGGCTGTGACATACGGACGGACGGACAGACAGACAGACGGACAGACATGTCGAAACTATAAGGGTTCCGTTTTTTGCCATTCGGCTACGGAACCCTAAAAAACATTAAGAAATTTCCTTTGTAATAAGAAGGTCCGTGTCATATATGTATGAACTTTCATGTAAAAATAATCAGCTTTTGTGAATGTAGGTGGGAGGAGTGATCCGGGGGAGATTGCTAATATGTTCAAGGAACATTTTACAGTGCAGTCTCCGCTGGGTCCCTCAATTGATATGAACAATGCTGGGCCTGAAAATCAGAGAGTGGATTCATTCATGTTCTTTTCGGCCAAACAAGTTGCAACAGTAATTAAAAATATGAGCAAAGGCAAATCTCCTGGATATGACGGGCTCAGTATTGAACATCTCAAATTTGCGGGGGTACATCTGCCAAGGGTGTTGTCGTTGTTTTACACCATGTGCCTAAGTCACTCCTACTTGCCCGCAGGACTAATGAAAACACTGGTGGTTCCCATAATTAAGAACAGGACGGGCGACATATCTGATAAGTCAAACTATCGACCTATATCTCTCGCAACCACATTGGCAAAAGTGCTGGACGGTATGATTGATTCTAGCTTGAAGGAATGTCTATCCATGCATGACTCACAGTTCGGGTTTCAACCTGGACTGTCAACGGAAAGTGCCATAGTGAGTCTCAAACATACGGTCCAGTATTACACTGATCGTAGGACGCCGGTATACGCCTGTTTTCTGGATCTTTCCAGAGCCTTCGATCTGGTAAATTACGATGTACTCTGGAGAGAGCTTGAGGACAGGGGTGTATCGGCAGGAGTCCTCAGGATCCTACAGTATTGGTATGCGAACCAAGAAAATGTTGTTAAGTGGTCCAATGCACAGTCTGAGACTTATAGGTTGGAATGCGGTGTGAGACAGGGTGGTCTGACGTCTCCTAGGCTATTTAGCACATATATAGATGGCCTAATCGTGGACCTCAGCAATATGCGGGTCGGATGTAGCGTTCATGGTGTAACAATAAATAGTATCAGCTATGCTGATGACATGGCTTTGCTGGCGCCGACGGCAAGTGCTGTAAATGAAATGCTGCGGGTCTGTCAGGCGTATGCTGCCTCGCACGGACTTGTTTATAATGTTATGAAGTGCGAATACATTGTCTTTAAGGCCAGCGGTGAATGCCCAGATACTATACCTGACATTACCCTAAACGGCTTGAACGTCAAAAGAGTGACGAAATTTAAATATCTAGGGCATCTTCTCACTGACGACCTTAAGGACAATGTCGATATTGAAAGGGAGCGTAGGGCATTGGCGGTCCGAGGTAACATGTTGGCCCGAAGATTCGCTCGGTGTAGCAGTCTTGTGAAAGTAACACTATTTAAGGCGTATTGCCAGTGCTTTTACACGGGGAATCTTTGGGTCAACTATACCAAAAGAACGCTGGATGACCTACGCGTTCAGTATAATAATATTTTTAGGATGCTGTTGGGACTGCCACGATGGTGCAGCGCATCTGCTATGTTTGCGCAAAACCGAGTTGACGGCTTCCACGCCGTCATTCGCAAGAGAACCGCGTCGCTGTTGTCAAGGTTGCGGGCGAGTGGCAACAGCATTCTAAAAACTGTGGCGGAGAGTATCGACTCTCCGATTATTAAAAGTTTTGTGAGAAGGACAATCACTAACCATTAATTCGGGGATGTCCTTTTCACAATACTATATGGTCTGTCTTCTTCTCTATTGTATTTTAACTACTAACACTAGTAATAAGTTATATTATTGTTTACTAACACGCTGGATCATTGTTGTCTGAAAATAAAGAATTATTATTATTATTATTATTATTAACTATTCCTCAACTATGTCAGGGTCGGCTTCCAGTATAACCAAAGTACTGGTTCAGCCAAGTATATATAGAATGCAGCGACTGCCGATCTGACCTTGAAAACCCAGTAACTACTCATAACGCATGTCAAAGATGAACAAATCACGGCTGATAGTCCTGGGCTTAACTTGCTTTCCAAGTTCATTCATCCACGGACCGACAAGCGTTGCTTATCGTAGAAAACCCCCCTGCATTATTTAACCATAAGCTCCTTGCTTGAACATAATATAATAAATAAATAAATAACTTTATCAATCACAAGGTTTCCTCTCACGAGTCAGCCTCAACACGTGCGAAGACATGTATTTAGTAAGTTTAGATGCCCCTAGGTGTTTTACTTAGGCCCGGGCCTTATTGAGCTAGCGGTGGCGAAAACTTACACCAAACTCATTGATAGTTTGTAGTCTTAAGGTTATGTATATTAATGTGGTAAACATTGTTATCTTTTAGTCAGACACAAACTTAATAATTATATGATCATGATTTATGTTACTCTTGATGAGACTTTGGGTTTTATGATCCGTTCTGAAGTTTGCCAATGGGAGGCAGCCAGAGAGCATTATCTGCTCTTGAAATCACTATATTTCTGTGATATGATAAACTATCAGCCAATGTCATTTTAGACGGTGATCACCGTATTGGACAACAATGGACCGAATCATAGCCGGTAGGTAGTGACAGGTCGCCTGACACTACTGAGGACACGGCGTGGCTCCTGCCAAGCTGCACACTCTGCAGTGGCTGTATGCACACCGTGTCTTTCCGGCAATGAATGCAATGACGACAACGAACGTCTGGCTCATGGATATACCAGGACTAAGACTGACTTATTAGGGTAATTCCCCCCTAAATGGTTCCAGGGACGACGGAAACCGGGACGTCCGCCGCCCCCATAACATCAAACCCGAAGTGAAGTTCAGAACTTGCTTTTAGAACTGAGGTGGGCTGGCACCAGTGCCACCAGAGGCCGCGTTGAAGAATAATTGTGTTTCCGCAGCCCTCAGCTAATGAGAGTGAGAGAACACGGATTGATTTTAGTCAATTAGACTCTGACAGTCCCATTACCCGCATATACATGCTATCCGCTTGAATGTGCGATTTTTCTTAATATAAAAAGATAAAATCTTTGTTTGGTATATACAGGAGTAAAATGCAATGTATAAATAAATTCAAGGTTTAATATATCATGGCTGTGCCAAATGCAGTTTCAGTAATGAAATGATTCAGACAACCATACAGGCAATTGAGTTGCTTCATATAAATTGATTTCAGCTGAAAATTTAATTCATAACGTTTTCTCTTAAATGGATTTTGCTGTTCATATTTTTGGCTATAAATAACAGAACATAAAACCAAAAAGGCCACAATCCATGGCCTTATTACGGACTAAATAAAAACAATAATCCCCCGGGTCTACCTCTAGCTCATATTTCAGCGCATTGTCCGGGACAAGTCCATTATTCATGTAACTGTTACATTATAAGCGAGTCAACTTTTGTGAGGACTGACAATTTATTTGATGTCCCTCTTTTTAAACGCTTGATGGCATTATTTGGGAGTGTCCGTAGAATAAAATGGCCGTAATACCCACTCATTAGGGTGTTATTATCAATTAAAATCCAATTTCGAGTTGTAATTGGGCTATATTTTACATTAACATCTGTAAATGATGTAAATGATCATGAAAAATTATAATTTTCTGTGCATGCAGGAATATTAACATAGGTGTTCAATGATGGACTTCATAAACTATGTTTTTAATTAATTTAATACTTATTGAATAATTATATCTACAATTATAATTTGCAACTTGGACTCCACAAAACATATAGTTACAAACATATTAAATCAACAAGGTAACAATTAAAATTTAACCATTAAAACTAATTAAAATACTACTAAGTAGTACAACATGCTCTGCTCAAAAACAATTCATCTTTACCAGTGCATAAAATAATAATAACAAAGGATCAGAATTATTATTCGCCAACAGTAACAACCTTATTTCTGAACAGTCACGACTAAGAAAACTTATTTACTTTGCGCATTAATTCAGTGTCGATCAAAAAGCAAAGGCAAAAATAATTGTTTAATTTTGCTACATTCATGATAGTCACTTATTAGCCTACCCAGATTTTTCAGATTAATTATGAAATAAATTGATGTTTTTACACAACGTGTAACAGATTAAGCGCAATACCTCAGACACCCCAATTAGAATATTAAATTATAAGTCTAAAACAACATCCGTAACTTCTTTTTTAAATAGTTATCCTTACTAAACGCAAAACGTATGTGCGTCATACAATATCCTTACGCAGACGCATAAACTCATGCAATGTTAGCGGCCGACGACGCGACACGCACACAATTTCCTTGAATTAAGGATCGTATTCATTTGTCATGATACTGTGTTTACATTTTAAGTTAAATGAAAGATTTTTCCATCAAAAACTACCACCAATTTTTATGACGGAATTCGATTCAGAAGCCGATTCTGAACCAACTCCTTTTCGGAACTTTTCTGGACACACAAACTGAAATAAAACCTATTTCCTAAATATCTAAATTTAAAAACAATCTAAAACAAGGCGTAAAAAATTCATACCTACACAAGAGCACGTCGATCACAAAATTACAATCCTTTTGTCTTGAATCCTTTTGAATATAAGAACATACTAGATACACATTAATGCTTTTAACTATACAAACAGGAAGAACCACGCAAAACTTTCCTCATAATGAACAAACATATATTTAATAGTTTATTAAGATTAAGATTGCAGATGTTAATGCGAAGCGGGGCAAGAATCAGGAATAACGCTTATTGTGGACTGGTAACTAGGTCGCCGGATTCCATTATAAGTTTTTGTTATGTATGGTAATGTTGGCGGAGAAATGATAAGCTGTATTGAGTTTTTTCGAATTCGTTCCGTATAATTACAGATACTGCTGTTTTATGATAATTATGCGATTACAAATAAAACATAACTTATCCGAATTGGTTTCGGTGTTTCTTCTCAGGGTAATCAGGAAACACCAGCGTTTTCTAGCTTAATTTAAAACGGAAAAAAAAGTTACATGTAAAAGTGTTATTTATAACTAATTTACAAAATAAATATTTTATTTAATTTCATATACAAGTTTTCTTTATATGTATATTGTTAAATGACAAAACAAGCGGTTGCCCGCTGACTTCGTTCGCGTGCGAGCTTTTCCGCGTAAATTTCTATCTCATGGGAATTCAATAGTAGCCTATCTGTTCCAGGATATTAGATATCTGCATACTAAATACAATTCAGATTCGATCAGACTTTTTGCGTGAAAGAGTAACTAGCATCCATCCATTTATTAGGGTTCCGTAGCCGAATGGCAAAAAACGAAACCCTTATAGTTTCGTCACGTCTGTCTGTCTGTCTGTCCGTCCGGCTGTATGTCACAGCTATTTTATTCCGAAACTATTAAGACTATACACGTGAACCTTGGTAGGTAGATAGATGTATTCTGTGAACCACTTCCCGATTTTAAGAAAAAAATATTTAAAATTAAGGGGGCTCCTCATACATGGAACTGCAACTGAAAATATTTTATTTCATGAAAACTATGCGTATGTGGTATTTATAGAAAGGTCTTTAAAAATTACATTGAAGTTTCTAAAACCACTTTTTTATCAAAGTCAATCGTTTGAAAGATATACGCTTCCAAAGTGGTAAAATGTCCCCCCCCCCTCCTTGCTTCTATAATAATGGAGGGTAAAACCTAAAAATAATATATGCTGTAGATTTTAATGTAAACTTTCAACAAAAATTGGTTTGAACGAGATTGGGTCAGCAGTTTTTGAGATATAGCATATTTTCTAAAACTGCAAATATAACTTTATAATTCATACAAATACTATGAAAAATAAAGTTATTTGGCGTAGTTACTACGGAACCCTTCATGGGCGAGTCTAACTCGCCCTTGGCCAATTTTATCACAAACTTTCGCCTTAAAAATATTAGTAAGAAGTAGGATATAGTAGAAAGTTAGATGTAGGATAAAAAACAGTACAGTAGCTCGTCAAGCCTTTTGATCCGTTTGTCGTAGATATACCTCAGTAAAGACAACAATCTTGCTCATGAGTACCGGGTAAGGTATCTATTTACCGGGTTGTGATGGTCAGAGAGGCAACTCCATCCGGTTACATAACAATGCAAACCAACCCTAATGTAATTGTGATACGGTAGGTTATTGATTGCATTTAATATTTTAATGTATTATAATATTGAACGTTACTTTTTAAGGTACACTTAAACAACCAATGACACACATAGATAGACATAATATAACATTTATGCCCTGCCGGAGTCTGTGTTTCCTGATAGCTATCATCACCTGGTAGTTTTAAGTGAAGAGTGAATAGGTTACTTCTAGGGAAGCGTGCTTCATCTTCGACCACATCATCGCTTAACATCAGGTGAGATAGTGGCAACACGCTAGCCTAAGAACAATTAAAAAAAAATCTTTGACATTAATATGCGCATTTTGGGTACGAATTTATTTTAAAGAATACTTAAAGATTTATTTCTCTTTCACGGCTCATCTGAAAAGAAAAACAATCCTGGGGGAACGCGTTGCCTTGTAAAGTCATGCAAGTTATAGGAGTCAATTAAGGGGAAAACGACACCTATTCAACTTAATGTTGTGCTCGCATGCGGTGAGCCGGCAATATGTCGCCGTTTACACGCATCTGTCTCTAAAGGTTCGCGTAACTCCTATGTAGATGGATAGATAGCCGCTGTTTAGTTTAGACGATTTATAATCATAGTATTACATACTACATAACACAATGTTCATCTTCTGTCATTAAAACTTAGCTAAGTTGATCCCTATATATAGTACTAGCAATTGCTCGCGACTCCGTTCGCGTGGGAAGTTTTTCCCGTGTAAATCCCGATCCCGTGGGAATTTCGCAAAATTCCGACTTAGGGAACATCTACGTAGTAAAAGGAATACCCATGCAAGATTTGAGAGCCCTACTACTTGTAGTTTCTGAGATTTCGTGTTTAATCAGGGAGCGCTATTTCGCTTTTATACATATATGTATATAGATTACTTAAAATTAGTTCAGCCGTTCTAGATATTAGACCGGATAAACAAACAGACAGAGGGACTAACTAATAGACCGAAAGACAAAAACAATGTTCATGTTAAGTAATTGAGAAAATACATCATCATCTTCCTATCCTTATCCCATTTTCTTGGGAAACATTTGCAAACGTTATCATACAGATTTCATTTTCATTAGTATACAAGTTTGGGTGTATGGATAAAGTAAAAGGTATTTTAGCAAAGAAAAGGTAGTAGATACTGTGACGTTACAGTTTCCCTGGGTAGAGGGAAATGTAAGGTTGCAATAACTAATTAGGAGGAATATGACCAGGAAAAGAGATCTCCGACTGAAGGCCAGCCGCCCTGTAGCCACCTCTTCGTTCTGCTACTGAGGCCATCGGACTGAAGGCCAGCCGTCCGCAGCCACTTCTTCGTTCTGCTACTGAGGCCATCCGACTGAAGGCCAGCCGCCCGCAGCCACCTCTTCGTTCTGCTACTGAGGCCATCCGACTGAAGGCCAGCCGCCCGCATCCACCTCTTCGTTCTGCTACTGAGGCCATCCGACTGAAGGCCAGCCGCCCGCAGCCACCTATTCGTTCTGCTATAATCATCCGCTCCGCTTATCATCGACTCGCAATCTCCGTTATCTCCTGTGCTCTTAGGGTTCCAGCAATTTTTTATAATTTCTTTTATAAATCCTGTTTCATTTTTCTTTACTTTGATTTCTTTTCCTGGTCATATTCCTCCTAATTAGTTATTGCAACCTTACATTTCCCTCACCCAGGGAATGTGTAATGTTACTATACCTAGAAATTGACATCGTGCATTGTGAATTAATAATATTCCAATCGCTTCCCAAGACGCCTGTATTCATGTTAAATTGTGCAACGGGTGGCGATTAAATACCAGACCATTCGCATGCCAGTTCGAGACTAAACAGCTTCGCCATTCCCGTATAATAAATGGAATACCCGACTACACTTTTCATTCTTGGCTACATAAACCATCATTTTAAGCCAAACAATATTTAAAACGTTCGCCAAATTGCCTGCGGGTCTACTAAAAAAGTCAAGAGGGCCAATTAAATCGTAGTGGGCGCTAATTAGGCCCGACGGGCCAAGACATTAATTTAATTGTTGCAACGAGCGGTGTAATACGGCCTCTTTTGAGCGTAACCCAGCATTTTTTTCCACTAAATGGAACCACTTGTGACTGCAACGGCATTTCCTTGCAAAAGGGCAATTAGGTAAAGAAATATTTGTTCCTGGAAACATTGTGAGGCTGCCAAGTGACTTATTATGGAGCTCTTAATTTATGAAGCATTTGCTATAGGCTATTTTTATGATATTGCGCGCTGTTTGCATTTTTGGAATAAGTATGAATTCTTGAAAAGCCTGTGAAAGAAAAAAATAATCTAAAGGTATCTTAGAATTGCGAGCCGGTCTTCGGCCACCATAGGCAACCTTGTTGGCGAGAGGTAGCTCACCGTTCAGTATTTACTGGGCACACGTGTTGGATTACGACGTCCCATGCTCTCTTATAGAGAAAAGGCCTGTGTCATAGCTGTGGGAACTTTATAAATTGACTAACTGTTGCCCGTGTCTTAATCCCATTGGAATTGCCTTTGTGTTATTCCAGAATTTCAGCTATCTACACGCTTATTTTAATTTAAATGCGTTCAGCCAATTTAGCGTGACAGAGTAATAAACTTCCATCTCAAGCAGTTTGAGTATTTGTGTGGCCTACCCAAAGGTTCTTACTTTGGTATTCTTCGCCAAATTGTTGAGCTCCTTAAGTTCTAAGTTGAGCTACACGATAACTGACAAATGCTTGCACTGTCTGGACAGGTCCGCTCAAATTTGCGTGGTTATAAAAAGAATACCACAGACATGAACCTACATGCTTCTCATATACAAATTGTCTGGACTTTAAAAGAGACTTTGACCTTTGAGTTTGTTTCGGTGTTTCTTCTCAGAGTAGTTGGTTAGGAAATACCGGCCTCATCTAGCTAAACTAAACTTAACACGCAAAAAAACATGACGTGTAAAAGTGTTATTTATAACCAATTTATAAAATAAATATTTCATTTCATTTCATCCATCCTCACAAACTTTCGAATTCATTATATTATTTAGTAGGAAGAAGGATTATGTTCCTGGTAGTATGTTCAATTGATGATTTCAAATATGCACAAGGGCGGCGCCAAGAGTTTCTAGCAATGCCTAAAATATAAACCCTTTCCTATGTTCGTCCCACTTTTCTTGTCTGGACGTGGCCAAATATTTTTTCTATAAAAGCGCCTGTAGTGATTACAGCAACATTTCCTTGTTGCAAAAACGGCAATTAGATCGTGAATTATTTGTTTTGCCCGTTTAGTTTTGTCGTTACGGATAAAGTTGTGCTCTAGTTTCCAAGTATTAAGTGCTTGCTTTATACAGCTAAATAGTTAATTGGTAATCGTAGATATGCTTTATTTTCAGGAGTTTTAGGAAAAGTACCAATACTTGGATGGACTCTAGGTAAAATACACAATCAGTTTTTTTTAATGCATAATCTCGCCTTTAACGGCCATCTCTACTGATGGTAAGCGATGATGTGGTTGGAGATGAAGCACGCTTACCTAAAAGTAACCTATTTACTCTTCGACTTAAAGACACCCAGGTAATATATAGCTATAAAGAAACACAGACTCCGGCAGAGAATAGCACTCCTTAGCATACCCATGTAACGATGTCGCATCGCCGCGCGCCGTTCGTCTTGTAGTCTGTAGTTGGAACGGGCTTGGCGGAATGAAATTGTGCAATTACAAATAAAAAATCTCTATCGAAGTATTATTACCTGATGACAGTGAAGGAAGAGTTAATTTAAGTAAGTTAAGTTAGTTTAAGTAAAACAATTTGTAACTATATCTTTAACCAAATAAGTTATCAGTTATATAATATGACAACACGGGTTGGGGTTGGTGTAACGACTTCGATTTCCACGAGAACAAATATTTGTATGACCTACAAATATGTAGTCGTATATAAGCTACAATAGAGGAAATTCCTTTCCTAAATTTAATGAGTTTTGGGAAAATTCCTTGATCCACACAAACTGAATAATAATGCTGACTACGCCGCTATTATGTTTATTTTTGTAATTCAGATTCTTTTCTAAATATTCCAATGGGCCGATTGAAACATTTGTGTTTAATAATGCAATAAAAACCGAGGGCGAAGGGTCAAAAGTTTCAGTAGTTTTTAGTGACAATTAAAAATACTGATGTTTTGTGTTTGTGATCCCATCAGTATTTTTAATTATTTGCTTCTTTGCTGTCGGTTAATCTCCAGAATGTAATCAGAACTGGCAAACGATGTCGTGGGATTATTTTTCGACCAACTGCTTCGGACTACTTTAAAAGTGATTAATTTCGTAGTTTTTTGTAACTTTAAACAGTCAAGTTTTTTGTTTAATTTCGGTGTGTACAACAACACATGTCAATGATTGCAAAGGTTTTTCCTAACGATGAAATTGTTATACACATAAGTTGATGAAATAAACACTTGTATTCATTAAAAAGCCATAGTTTCACTACAGGTATCCCTTCTACTACAATAAATATATTCTTGCCTGCCCACTATGTATAAATTGTCTACTTTATTACCTTTCAATGAAATATGATAAGGAAAAAACTGTGTGTTCCTTCTTCATTTTTGAAACACACAAACGCTAAATAATAACAGCTGCATGGAATGATCTTCTAAGTTAAGCAACGCTAGCCAAGGTTAGTCTGAGAATGGGTGAGCATATTAACGAATCTATTTTCTTCCATGCTTCGGAACGCACGTTAAGCCATTGGCCTAAGCCAGGGGCTGTCTTATGAACCTTTTTGATTCGTTACCGGTAGTCAGAAGCCAGAATTTCTTACTAAGGGGTATCGTGTTACCCAGTTACTGGGTTGTGGAGGTCAGATTGGCAGTCACTCGATGTAAAACACCAATACTCAGCTGCATCAGGTTAGACTGGAAGCTAACCCCAAAATAGTTGGAAAAGGCTAAACAGAAGATGACACTTATCAAGTTTTAAATATACTGACATGTTCGCATATTACAGTCAAGCATTTGCTATAAACAGACAGCATTGTACATCACCCTTTCGAACGAGTTATTCCGTTCGGATTCCCCTGATCTGATCCCCTGCTTGTATTTTATTTTGTTTTTTTCCGGTCTGATCCCCTACAAACGTTGACATTCCGGTCTGATCCCCTTTCTCTTTTTGAATGCTAAGTACAGTCAAGATAAAAATAGTTCATGTATTAAAATATTAGTTTTTATTTGTTTAAAACCATCACTGGTGATCAGCCACTTGATCTTATAATATTTGACCATCTTAATTCAATAACAAAATTTTAACCTAAAATTACTAAAAAATAGTCACGAATTGTGTCTTTTTTGTATGCATTAATAAATGTAAAAAATGAAGAAACCTACCTAAAATTATTCCAATTATTATTAAAAGAATATCTCTCGAAGATGAATATCTATCACTCCAGACACAAGCATATTTAGCTTAGTTAGGGGGTTAACAAGATTGCTAGTAATGTGAGTTTTACCCACATTGCTAGTAATCTTTAAAAAAAAATCTTTTATTACTTGGCCAAGAGGAAAATTAAGAGTGTTTGTTTCTCAATACTACACGTTTCCATTACTACAAGAATTACGTACAAACATTATTTTAATAACCCTGTACGTATATTTTTGCTAACGCTCCAAAAACTCTGTTAGGGTATCCGACCGAAATAAAATATTTAACTTTAATTGTGATACCCTGCGTGGTGGATCGGACCGGAATAAATAATAATGATAAAATAAAACTGATCCCCCAGGGGATCAGATCAGGGTATCAGACCGGAATGACTCCTTCGAACAAAGACCCCAAACAGATGAATTACAAAACAATTCAATTTAAACTGAATCAAACTTAAATTACAATTAATCTGTAACAGTTGCAGTCCAAACTAGATCCTGAATGTATGTTTTAAACCATGCTTAGAGTATGCTTAGAATTGAATTAAGCACCGCCTGGACTAAGTTGGCGCTGTAATCTTGAATTTAACTTAGTCACTGCTTTCTGTAAGTAAGTCTTAAGTTGAATTGTAACTGGTTTGCGGTCAGCTCTGCATTGGTTTCAGGTGTTGGGTTAGCTATTTTGGGAATACGTGGACTTGGATCAAGTTGTTTTTTTTTATTATTAATTTTGACTAGCTTTTAAGTGTCTAAAGTTAAAGATGGGAAAGACTTGACCTTATGTCACGAGTATTATTCAAATTCTAAATCATAGTCTTTATTTGAATATTATATTTGTATATCTTTGATATTCGTTAAGGGTAGTGAGACATCGATAATCTTGCACCAGTCTTATCAAGGGTATTGTGTGCCTAGTTACCGGTTAATAAAATTCAAATAGACAGTCACTACATGTCAAATACTAGTACTTCGCTGCATCAAGTTAGACTTTAAGTCGAACCCAGCTTAATTGGAAAAAGGCTAGATAGGTGATATAGTTTTGGGCATGCCGCAATCGCGGTAATAAGTCCCCTTTTTGTGGAGTGGCTAAAGAGACACAACGCCGTCCTCACCTTCTGCCTGACGCAGGTACTGACCGGACATGGCTGTTTTGGGAGGTACCTGTTTCGGATGCAGCGGAAGGATACGCCCGGGTGTCGTCATTGTAAGGACCATCCGGAGGACTCGGTGGAGCATACAGTGAACGGGTGCCCTGTTTGGGTGGAGCACCAACGTGTCCTCGTGGAGGCGGTCGGCGGCAGTGACTTTCGCTCCCGGTCTTGGTTCAGACCATGGTGCGGAGCGAGTGGGAATGGGATAGAGTCGCCTACTTCTACGAAGCAGTCATGTTACCGAAGGAGGAGGCTGAAAACGCTCCACCCACAAAGAGAGGAGTCATTTGATGATTTTCCCACCCAGAAAAAAAAAGGTTAGTAGTACCTACTCATAGGTATCTCATAGTCATATTTATGTACAGGGAGTTATGGAATTAAGGGTGATGTCATAAAGTATCAATCGCAAAATTAGAATAATAAAAGGAAACTAAAACATTTATATATAAACACTGACAATGATTCGATGATGGCATTGATTCGAGTAAAAACAAAGCTTAGTAAATCCTGGCGGCCGACTTTAAAAAGTCATGTTTTTATTTCTGCAATTTTTTGTCTGTATATGCGAAACATAACATCACTCTAAAATATAGCCTAGCATCTCTGAAACAGCCAATAACTCGTGTGAGCTCTAAATCATCTATTGTCACGCGATGACATATTCGACAACAGAGCTCGCTTGCCTAAAAGAAAAATCATCACGTTAAAGCTATCAAAAAACACATAATTCAATAGCAATTCATTATTTAAACAGTAATTTTCGTTAAGAAGAAGTGTCAATAGCGCAATGGTTAAGGTGTCGGACTTGCGATCGAGAGGTCGCGGGTTTGAACCCCACTCATTACACTATGGCCATGGACCCACTTCAGACACAAGCATATTTAGCTTAGTTAGAGGGATTAATAGGATGCTAGTAACGTGAATTCTATCCAAATTCCTAGTTTTATTAAAAAAAATATATTTGTAAACATTCGCTTCTTCATACGGTAACCTTTTTTTTTTTACGTGGTAAATTCATCAAATAAGTCCTCCCACCCCGGGCAGGGCCGGAAGGACTGTCAGACTTGTACTGACTAAAATCCACGGTGTTCCTTCAATAGCCCTTTACGTTCCGGGGTCACGGTAATGGGATAAGTCCCACGACCCCGGCAGGCTTCGGCCCTCTACAGGGGGGGGCCTCGTCATGTTGCTGATGCTCTTTGAGGCGCGCGTAGAACACAACGCGCCGTCGACCCGGGCATGGTCCATGGTCGGACAGCGAGTTGCCCTTTACTCGTTGTCCGCATGCCCGCGCCTACGGTGGCCGGAGATCGTCGGCCGACGTCCGACGCCATGGGCGTCTACCACTGCGGCTGGGCTGGAGGGAGGACACCATCCTCTCCCTCATGCGGCCCGCCTCCTCCTTCGATAGCATGACTGCTTCGCAGAAGGAGGCGACCGCTTCCCTCTCCGTCTCGCCCCGCAGCATGGCCTCGACCAGTGCCGAGCGCGAAAGGTCTCCGCCTATCGCCGCCGTGAGGACACGTCGGTGCTCTGCCCAAGCGGGGCAGTCTTGCACCGTACGCTCCACTGTGTCCTCAGGGCGGTCCTCGCAGTGGTGACACCTAGGCGTTTCTTCCTTCCCCATCGGACACAGGTACCTCCCGAAACTTACGTGTCCGGTGAGGACCTGCGTCATGCGGTAGGTCAGGACGCCGTGACGCCGATCTAGCCACTCCTCAAAGAGGGGTCTTACCGCCGCGATTGCGGCGTGCCCGTCATACGGTAACTAGTGCAAAATTTCTTTATTTATTTACCAATATTGGTGTTTAATCTATTGAATTATACAGTGTGTAGCGGAAACCCCATATCTATCCAAAAGGGCTGAAGACAACATCTGGTATGGAGACTCCATATATGCACAGTTTCAGCTCAAAATAAGTGACTCACAAAATTGACCCCAAATTATCGGTTTCATATGTTTCTTGAATACCAATAATAACAAACGTGTCACATCAGTATGAGGGTCATCACTTTCCACGTCACTAGCCAATAACACGATAATTCTCTTCGTTCTTCTTAATTTGAAAAATTTGAAAAATTCGGTCTCTGGTATCAATGTATTGAAATTTCTAATAAGCTCCACACATGTAGACATAGGATTACAAAACCCTTGCTATATCGTTTGTTATCATCCAAAGAAGCCGTGCACTCGGTATATATATACCCTTTAAATACAATACAATACAATTTTAAAGACTCATTTCCCAACATTACTAAATTAAAATTTTAACCAAGCAAAACATTCACCCGTAACTTCATCTTTGTCAAAGAAATATGCAAGAATGAGCATGTCGTATTCCCCAAAAGCTTACATTGTTGCAGTCATCAACTGTGACTCACAAATACTGTGGACAGAACCGCAGATCATTTACATGGGTATCGCGAATATATGTAAATGCACAATGTGTGTTTAGCCACCTCGGAGAGAAAGGAAAACTTTCAGAGTTCAGTCAATTGAAAGAATGTACTGTTGCTGTGATAAAGGAGTTAAAAGGACAAAGGATATATTCTTTTTCTCTTTGACTCTCATTGGCTGTTTATTGCTTACAACAATACCTCAAATGAAAGTACTTTGATATATAACACAGTAGTAACATAAACAGGAGTTTGGGGCAAAGGCCGAGGACATCGTAGAATCAGAATCATCAGAATCAAGACCAAGTTCTCGCTATGGGCTGAACGGTTGGGTTCTCGTCACAATATGAATTTTAATTCTTTTGTTTGAGGGTTCCTACCGAACATCTATCGACCTTCATGAAGCAAGAGTTTTGGCCGAAAGGTGTGGCGATCGCGTGGACATATATCCCATACTGCGCGACACACGACGCCTTTACAGACTATTCGTGTGAAATAATGTTTATGTTATATGTATTAGTTTATTGATAATAGTAGTAGTTTTATTATGTAATTATAAAATATGTATTAGTTCGTTAGCAGACACTTCGCGTGACCCAAAGGTTGGCTTTTACCTTGGACAGAGGATAGGCATTGCCATACAACGTGGCAATGCCGCCAGTCTTTTGGGGACATTACCAGTGGACAGCGATGCGCACGAATTTCTGGACGCTATATTTTAGTTTACTTTTAGATATATATGTGTAGTTTTGGGTTTTTAATTTAAATGTATATTCCATTATTGTTTAATTAAATTAAAAATGTATTAGTTTGTAGTCACTTATTATGTATGTATATTTTTCTATGTGCCTTTGGTAGCCAGAAATAAATAAATAAATTCAATCTTCAAGATTGAGTAACACGCCGAGGTCATTCCGTGGATGATGGATGAACTTAATATTGTTATGCCAGTCGCTTAGCTAAGTACGTCGAGAAACTTCGACCGACATCTAGAATGTTCGAGACACTAACGCCAACTGGCGACCAGTACCAGTACTGAGTACGTCGAGAAACTTCGACTCTTAGAACGTTCGAGATACTGACGCCACCTGGCGGCGAGTAGCAGTACTAAGTATATCGAGTAGCTTCTGGAACATTCTTGGCAGCATTGGCAGTGAGTCGATTGTACAAGAATGTTCTAGAGCACATACATCGGGGTATAAATAGATCGTAAAGGAACGCAGAGAGTCAGTCTTATTAAAAGATACGATGCGATATCATCGAAACTCTACAAGTGAATTTCAGTGCGATTTAAGTGTTAAGTGACAAGTATTGTAGTGTGAATAGCTGTGTTAATTTTTATTTTGTGTTTATTTAATTAAAGTGTTAATTTTGGTTAAATTGGCGTTAATTATTTTTATTTCGAACCTCAGCTCGTAACAATATATTGAGATTCCTCCATGCCTCGAGTACGACGTTAAGACGGTCCCAGCTGTCAAAGACATCTTTGAGAGTCGGCAGCTAAGCCAGAAAATCTGGCACCGTTTTATCCAGCTCCTGGGTTGTGGAGTTCAGATATGCAGTCAAGTATATGTAAAACAATTGTGCTCAGCTGCTTCTGTTTAGAATGGTAGGCGACTCCAACATAATAGGAATAAGCGTCAATAGCCCAATGCTAAGGAGTCAGACTTGTGATCGAGAGGTCTCGAGTTCGAACCCCACCCATTACACTATTACCGTGAACCCACTCGAGACACAAGCATATTTAGTTTAGTTGTAGGGGTTAACAAGATTGCTAGTAATGTGAAACCTACCCACATTGTTAGTTATTAAAAAAAAATTAGGCTTAGCCCATGATGATGGTAGATAACATAGTGTTAATCATGAATATCTATAAAACAATGTCCATTATAATTATGGCTTCGTATTGTAACAGGCGTTATTAATATGCTCCGATGGTGCAATTTTTAGGGCATGTATTAAAAAGGATGTCTGTGTCAAAGACGTTATAGGCTGATGTAATTGGCATAAACCACAGAGCAGATTAAAGAGTCTGTGGCATAAACTGTGCTAATGTTGTTCAACAAGCGGGTTCTATAACAAATGTTCGTTTGATCATAATATTATTATATTGTTATTACCTTTATTCTTTTTATATAGGACTCAAAGTATAAATTTTTAATAAGTTTCTACAAAAAAGACATAAAATAACATTAAAAAATATAAAAAATTGGCCAAGTGCGAGTCGGACTCGCCCATGAAGGGTTCCGTAGTAACTATAATAAATATATACTTAATATATTTATTTGAAAAAAAAAAAACAAAAACATTACAAATTTCTTAAAACTAGCTTATTTACAATTTTTACAACTACGCTAAATAACTTTGTTTTTCTTAGTATTTGTATGAATTACAAAGTTATATTTGCGGTTTTAGAAAATATACTGTATCTCAAAAACTGCTAACTCGATCTCGTTCAAACTAATTTTGGTTGAAAGTTTACATGCAGTTCTATAACATATGGTTTTTTAGATTTTTCACTTCATTATTATAAAAGTTAGAGGGGGGACACACATTTTACCACTTTGGAAGCGTATATCTTTGAAAAAGTCATTTTAGAAACCTTAATGTCATTTTTAAAGACCTGTCTATAGATACCACACACGTATAGGTTTCATGAAAAAAAATATTTTCAGTTTCAGTTCCATGTATGGGGAGCCCCCTATATTTTAAATATTTTTTAAATTTTCTCTTAAAATCGGAAAGCGGTTCACAGAATATGGCTGTGACATACGGACGGACGGACAGACAGACAGACGGACAGACATGTCGAAACTATAAGGGTTCCGTTTTTTGCCATTCGGCTACGGAACCCTAAAAATGGCAGTCCACGGGTATCGGAAGCAGGGTCCAAGCTATCCGTGGTTACGAGCTATATCGAGGAGTACTGCCTTCTGTATCATCCCTTTATCTAGCTGTGCAACGCCAGCTTCGATAGATGGTCATCGAAGCTTTTCGCTATCAGCCCATTGACGGATACGATAATCGGCACAATGACAGCCGAGTCCACATTCCACATACCAACAACCTCATGGGCTAAGTCGAGATAATTTATATGTTTCTCTTTCTCAGCTTTCAAGAGGTTCTCGTCATGTAGGATGGTAACAACGATTATCATTGTGCGGCGCACTAATCGGTCTTTTTTTTAGGGATGGAAAATCATCCAATAACCGCCCCCCGATCTGAGCGAAGCGGGAGGGTGTGTCAGACTTTTACTGACTAAAACCCATCCGTGTTCCATCATATGCCCTTCGTGTTCCGAGGTCGTGGTAACTCTTTCGAACAATTCCGTAACCCCGGCAGGCAACGGCCCCCTTATGGGCCCTGACAATTTTGCTGACACTCTGTGAGGCGCGCGTGGAACACGACGCACCGTCTGCATGGGCCTGGTTTCAGTCGGGCGGCGAGCTACCCATTGCTCGCAGCCCACAGGCCCGTGCCTACTGTGGCTGGGAGTCACCTTGTGACTCCCGACGCCCGGAGCGTCTCCTGCGGTGGCTGGGGCGTGAGGGCTGTGAGACCTGCCTCTCCCTCGCGCGTCCCGCCACCACCTTCCCTTGCATAACTGCTTCGCAGAAAGTGGTGACTGCTTCCCATGCCTCCTCGCTCCGGACCATGGATTGAACCAGGGCCGGGAGCGAGAGGTCACTATCGCCCCTACGAGGACACGGCGGAGCTCTGCCCAAGCGGGGCAAATCTCCACTGTGTGTTCCACCGTGTCCTCAGGGCGATTCTCGCAGTGGTGACACCCGGGCGTTTCCTCCCGCCGCACTAATCGGTCTATCACCATTATTAGTATTATATTTTATCAAGTTAGATCTAACTTTATTATATATTGTGCCATTAACAAAACAAGAAGAACACTACAAACAAAGCAAACAATTTCAACGAACAATACAAATTCACATCACTGAAAGGCTAACTTCTTGAATTAGAAACCTTTACATGTCAGTTCCAACACTATACGTTATAACTATGTCAAACACATAGTTTCTACATTTACTCTAGACTGTGCTATTTGACTTTGACAAACGTAGTGAAGCCACTTAGCGTAGCGAGTCGTGTCGACAAGTAATCGACTCCCGTAGGAATAATATTAAGTAGAATAGCTTTGCAACTAGCAATGTTGTAAGATAATTTTAATGTATAAACAATTTGGGTGCTACTTTACAAAGATGCCGTCATGCCTCTCGTTTTGCACTTGTTGTCTAAACAGGGCAATGTTAGCTTTTTATGTAACTGTAGGTACATTGTGTGCAATCTATACATAAAAATAAAATTGAAATGTCTGTCGCTGATACCAAAATAATTGTGTTTTCTCAAGTACTTATAGTTATTTACACGAAACTTAAACGTAACGTAGTGTTGATAATCTTTGGAACAGCTAAACCGGTTTTAATGGGACTTTCACTAGAAGATAGAGGAGACGGGCTATTCTCTCGGGATCTGAATTTTCGTGGAAATAGTCGCGTAGATAATATGAACTCCCAGGTAAACGAAGGCGCATACACCGCTAATGTATAAATAATTAATATACAATTCAATTAAAGATTTAATAATTGATTGCGCTCGTTTATATATTTCATCATAATTTGCTTAGCCTTTTCGTAACTATGTCTTGATCATCTTCCGGTCTGACCAGATGCAGCCGAATACTACTAGTACTAGTGTTTTACATGAAGTGGTTAATGACTTATTTGTGCTTAGACTAATTAAGTATATACTCATCTAATTGTAAGTATGCAATCATACAACTCATATGTAATGCATGATGTGCTTACCTATAAGAAATTGATACACTTGTCCCTAAATCTACTGAATGTTATTTATTATATACTTTATTGTACAACTTACAATACACTTAAGGAAACAAATAATAAAACTAGTGTACAATGGGCGGTCTTATCGCACAGGGCAATCTCTTACAGACAACCTTTGGATGGACAGTAATTAAAGGAGATATATTTAGGACTGTCAGTGTACAACATCATACATAATACTAATCATACATAATAATATAAAATACATACCATATATATATATATAAGGTGTATCTATTCATACACGAAATATTTTAAGAGATATACCTATAGGTGGTAAGGAAACCATAGCAACAAAAAATAAAAAAATATCTAGGTATATTATTAATAAAATTAAATAATTTAATATTACTTGAAACACATAATAAATACTGGTTCTTTCTTATTTTTAAACATCCACTACGCTAGTTTACGCGGGCGGCGGTATTTGAAACGGCGCGCAGCTTTTGTGAATATGATCAAAGAAAAAACATGCGCGCGCAGCGGGCGGCGGGGGCGCCTGCTACCCTTCTCGGCGCTCGCGTCTCAGTCCAGCTCAATCCGCGTGTCGTGTCGCTCGCGCGCGCCTTAGCAGACAGCTGACACGCGTCGGACTCGCTCGGGGAACATATTAAACAATGCCTAACTACAGGAGTACCAGAACATGGTGGTGGTGCTACAATGAGGGTGGAAATATTTTGCTCACAGCACAAGCCCTCTTCTTGAAGCGATTTGGGAGAAGACCATCACTGCAGAACATCCTTGGAACTGTACAGCGGCATATGGACTATAGGATCTACATGCCACCAGCTGCAGACGGAGGAAGGCAACGAGTGCCAGTAAGAATCGAGGACGACATCGTCGAATTCTTTTTGCAGCACCCAATGGCAAGCACATCAGACGCCGCTCGTGTTTTTAACGTGAGCAAAATGACCGTTTGGCGCCTTCTGCGGGATGACGGGAAGCACCCGTTCCACTTCACTAGGGTGGAAGAATTAAAGCCGATAGACTTAAATCCACGCGTGGAATTTTGCCATTGGTTACTTGAAGACCCGACGCGGTGCATACTCTGGACGGACGAGTCCACCTTTACGCGCGTTGGGATATTTAACATCTACAACGCACACTGGTGGGCATCAGAAAATCCACATATTGTTAGGCCGACGCGGTTCAGTGTAAATGTGGGGTATGTATGTATGTATGTATGTATGTCGGGCAGGTATCCGCAACTCCACGACCAAGCGCGTATTTTGCGTAAGGGTAGGGATCTTCTTATTCTATCCATGCCAATTCCTCTAGGAAGGCGAGCAACGCCCTCGTTTTGCCTACCATTTCTCGGAGGGTACCTGGTTTGCCGAAGTATTTAGTCCTGTAGTCCGCGACTGCAGGGCAGCTCAGTAGCAGGTGTGCTGCTGTTTCGTCCTCCTCCATGCAGGCTCTGCAGAGTGGGCTGTCTGTGACTCCTATTACATAGAGGTGTTTATTAAAGGATCCATGACCGGTAAGGGCGGCTGTCATCAGCCGCAATTGCGGTTTAGACAGTCGTAGGACCTGTTTTGACAAGCGGCCATCAAGGGTCGGGAGAGCCTCTTTAGCCTGCCTGCACTCACCATGGTTCTCCCATAGTTTGTGGTGTAGGTCTCTGGTACATTTCCTTACCAGGTGACGCAGATAACCGAAGGGGAGTGGTGTAATGGGTTCAGGTCCCATAATCGCCATACTCGAAGCCCTTCTAGCGAGTTCGTCCGCTGCATCGTTGCCTCGGGAGTCGCTGTGTCCTTTGATCCATTGAATGGTTATATTATTGTGTCTACCAACCTGGTTGAGGAGATTGTGACACTCCAAGATCAGCCCGGAGTTAACTGTGTGGCTGCTCAGTGCTTGCAGGACTGCCATGCTGTCCGAAAGTATGCGTATTGAGTGGTCCACAACTTCCCTGTTTATAATAGCTGAGGCTGCCAGTGAGATCCCCAGGCACTCGGCCTGAAACACTGTGTTGTAGACCCCCAATGGTCTGGCTATACGAATGTTGAGATCCTCCGAAAAGACTCCTGCACCCGTACCAGTACCTGTTTTGGAACCATCGGTGAAGACCCGTACCTCAGAGGGGCACAGCCCCTCGCAGCGGTGATCCTCGTACAGTTGGATTCTGTATTTTTTGTCAAAGACAATTTGTTTGGGCACCCGGTCATTAACTGCCTTCGTTATGGGGAGCTCGTTGTTGAGTTCCTCAAGCAGAGCGGTGTGCCTTGTTTCTATCTTACCCCAAAGGTCCAGTGTTTTGAGACGTACTGCTGCCATCGTCGCTTCCTGTTGTATGAACAGATGGAGCGGCGGGAGCCCCAGCATAGCCTCTACAGCTGCTGTCGGGGTAGTTCTCATGCAGCCCGTTATCGCTATGCAGGCCAGCCTTTGCATGCGTTGTAGTTTGTTAATGGCTGTGACAAGCTTGGTGCGGGGCCACCACACCACGGCCCCGTAGGTAATCATGGGCCGAATTACAGCGTTGTACAACCACATAGTGTTTTTTGGGGATAGGCCCATTTTGTGGCATGTGCATTAATGTGGGGTAGGGCTAAAGACCTGGTTTGTGGTAATGACGGCCATACCATACCAAGTGTGGAACAATTAAAAACGCGAATTGTGAACGCTTTCGCAGTGATGGTTAGTGATAGAGACACATAAGTAATTAAAAGTGCAAGGAAGAAGGTACTAGGTATGTACATTTTAAATTATTGTAAATAATTTGATTCTAATTTTTAGACACGCCAAATTATTGTTACTGTAATTCGTAAAAAGCGTCACAATTACGAATTTCTTGTAAAATAGACAGGTTTCCGACTAACTTCACTGCGACATAAAGCCAAAACAATAATAATGTAGAATAATAAGTACCTATTATTTCATTTTTGACGGCATTCTTAAAGTTCACATGTGTATTTTTATAACAATCAGCTGACGGATACGACTCGCTCGACACATCTTAATAACCTCACAGAGGTCATTAACATGCGAATTCGAGTTGAACCTATCAGCTGTTTATTGGTATTTACCTAGCTTACAGATGAAATGAAATAATTATTTATTTTGTAAATTGGTTCTAAATAGTACACTTTTACACGTAATTTTTTTGTGTTTTGAGTAAAGCTTGAACAATCAGCTGACGGATACGACTCGCTCGACACATCTTAAAACCTCACAGAGGTCATTAACATGCGAATTCGAGTTGAACCTATCAGCTGTTTATTGGTATTTACCTAGCTTACAGATGAAATGAAATAATTATTTATTTTGTAAATTGGTTCTAAATAGTACACTTTTACACGTAATTTTTTGTGTTTTGAGTAAAGCTTGATGAGGCCGGTGTTTCCTGACTACTCTGAAAAGAAACACCGAAACAACGAACTCAGAGGTCAACGTCTCTTAAAGTCCATTCAATTCGTATCATCGTATGTGATGTAGGTAGGATAGATGTAAATGTAGATGGGTAATAATAATAATTGTAGGTTAGGATTATAATTGAAAAAAATATTTTAATCGCATCTAGGTTCCTTTTCGTAAAACTTTAATGGAGTGAATTTAATAATTTGCCTAAGTAGGCAAATTATTAAAGCTAAGTAGCTTTAAATGGTATTGTAATTTAAATTCACATTTATTATCCATTGTAAGCGATACGTTATTAAAATGACACTAGAATGAGATACGAAGTCTAGCTACATTGGTTTATTTTTAACATCATCACGCCTGATTTCTCGGTAGAGATAGGCAGAGGTGTATTTTCGTAAGTCCACTACAGTTCACCAGTGATATTGTTAGGTCTCATGTAAAATGAGGTGGGGGCAGGTGTTTGAATCCGGCAGAACACAGACTGGAGTGCGGTAACCTTCAGGACGCAAAATAACTAGGTACCATGTAGCGCCGTCACGTGGAGACATGCATGCGAAGCGAATACTCGCACAATCTCACCAACACGCGGCTGCTCGACACAGGCTCACTTCACCGCGGCGCGGGCGGGCAGGTCATTCATAGAATATGGAGTAAAGATATTATGCAAAATGTCTCAAGCAGTTTTAAAATATTTCGTGTATGAATAGATACACCTTATATATATATATATATTATATTAATGTATACTAATACATATCAAAATCATAATAGAGAAAGGAGGGGAAAAAATTATAGTGTGAAGTAATGCTTTTTCACGATTTTTTTGAATGTAAATAATATTTGAGCACGCCTCACATCTATAGGCAATGCATTCCATAAAGCCGCGCCGCTACTTACGGCCGCTACGGGCCGCTTGGATAGTGAAAGATTTATCGAAGAAAGAAGTGGAATGCATACGGATACTAAGTCTAAATTTTCCGATAATGTCAAGGACCTTGACTGTGTGTCACAGAAAAACCGAAAGCGGTCTTTAAGATAAAAAGGAGCGAAAGGATTAAATAGCACATTATAAAGCAGAGATTATCTCATATATTTGTATCAGTGTATTCAATTGTTGATGAGCCAAATAAATAAAATAAAATAAAATAAAAGACTGCCTATCTGACCTCTACTGCTAGGTAACACAATACCCCTTGGGAAGACCGGTGTCAGATTTACTGGCTTCTGACTATTCTTACCAACTGGCAAAGATATACAGACGTCAGCACATCAAGCTACAACATCTGTCAAATTTCTTTAATAGATTTTCAACTTTATCCTTAAGGAAATTAGGTTCAAGGTTGATTGGGAAAATTTGACAGTTTAGGGGAGGTTCATGTGCTGGCGTCTGTATAAATGACAGCCAGAATCAACGGAGAAATCTAGATAATATAATTATTAAGATGGTTACCTACTAATCCATGGACCGATATTGACAAATGTTGCATAACCATAAAAACCACTGTTATTATTACACCACAAGCTTTTCTGTACTTGCAGCTTTTAATTTTAAAACTTATTAAAAGATCTTTATCTGTCTCCTTAAATTGTTGTTATTATGTATGTATTTGTTTCTTTTTTTTATATTTATATGTATACAATATGTAACAAAAACCCTGTCCGATCCAATAAAGGCGTATTCCTGGTTAAACATACGTACTGGAAAAAAATATTTAAAAAATGTAACTCATAAAAACCAAAAGTTATTGAGTTTTTATTTTTATAATCCATGCGAAATTTAACACTGAATATGGCAAATTTTCATAAATTGACAACACTCCACCAGCTCAGGCGGCTTCTTTGACACAAAACTGTAGGTGACATGTGAACGTCGAGCGATCAGTGTTGCCTTTGATGTTATTATTTTTTATTTAAATTTAGTTATATTCACTGTGGGAAAATAACAATCTCAAATCCATTAAATGGCTACGTATATGTGTACGCAGTACAATGCCGAATAATACTCTTAAGAATCGGACAGGGTTTTTGTTACATGCTGTATATATGTTTTGAGAACGTTATTTATTGTTTGTATTTTATATAGATAAATGGTGCACCGTGGACTACCCGCGTATTTATTTTCTCCTTCTGTGTCAAATCCATCCAAAGGTTGTCTGTAAAAGATCGCTTTCAGCGATAAGACCGCCCATTGTATCACCCTATTTAGTAGTGAAGTCCATATTTGTTTTACTGTTATGGTGTACAATAAAGAATATATCTATCTTAATTCGTAAAGCCACAAATAATCGTATCTAGCCACGTTATACAAAGTGCTGTTTCAAAGCTGGAAGGCCTTTAAACCCTTCTGATCCAGCTTTTCCAATAGAGCTAAAGCTACTGGCTGCATACAATGTTTCTACCAAATTGCTGAAGAATAATAAAATTGCAACAAAATTGAATTCTAAGTCTGGAGACTCGGTATCGCATTTTCTAGGTCACTGAGTCTTAAATTGTGTTCTCTTTGTTGCAACCATACATGGATGAGACTGGTAACATGTAAGCTATATTAAACATTGTTAGGATAGGCATTTTTTCTAAAACATTGGGCACATCATTTGTTACGCCTTTTCCTATGTTGCCGTCCGCTTCCAGTCCAGTTCAGCTTAATACTGCTAAATGGAGCAACTAAATATCTGACCTCCTCAATCTTGTAGCTGGTTAACACAATACCCATTGGCAAAACTGGTGTCAGAACTTCTAGCCTTTTTTAAATTCATTTTACGTTGAAAAAAATTGTTTGACGTTTGACCCCCATCTTACATGCGCGATGATGTGGTCGAAGATGGAGCACGCATACCTAGAAGCAACCTATTCACTCTTAACTTAAAGACCCCAAGTAATAAGATGTTTAGTTTATATAAAAATAATACATAGAAATATAGTTTATAAACCATGTAAATAAAACAAGTTGTCCAGTAAATATACCTAAATAAATAAAAAACAATAACAGACTAGATTAGCATAGCGGGAGTCCCACCCGGCTAAGAATGAAAGGTTGTATGAAAGAAAGATAAAGTATGAAGAATGAAAGTACGAGAGGAATAAATGATAGAACTGGAATGAATGAGAATTTAGATAAACAAGATCCTGGTGTTTCCATGACCGGGGAAAAGCAAAAAAAATAAAGAAAAAAAAAAAAAACTTAAAGACCCCTAGGTCTCCGGCAGGGAATTCCACTCTTTAGCTGTACGCATAATGAGAGTATTCCCAAAACTTATTACGAAAACATTTTTTCCATAGCATCGTGCAAATAATCTGCTAGGCCTTTTTGCAAGTATGTTGGGTTCCGCTTCCACTCGGACGCAGCTGAGCACTAGTGTGTCCAGCTAAGTCCCAATTAACCCAGTAACTGGGTAGCACGGTACTCCATGTCAAGACTGAAGTTAGATTTTCTGGACTCTGACTACTCTTAACGACTGCCATAAATATACACATGACACCTGGTACCAGCGGCATAACATGCATTTCGAGACATGGAGGAATATCTATGTGTTAAGATATAGTCATTTCTGATGTCATCGGAAAACTTGAAGCTAGCTAGCTAGTCTTGCGGAAATTGTCCTGACGAGACACTGCGGCCTCGGAATGCAAGGTCAACAGAGGAAGCAGGGAGGGTTTTTAGTCAGTAGAAGTCTGACACTTCCTTCCGCTCCACCCACAGCTGACATCACATGATGATTTTTTATTATTATTCTCTTTATTTTCAATATATACATATAAATTACATTTTTAAATATTGTTTAAAAAAGAAAAAACATTTAAAAATATAAAAAATAGTAGCCCACAGGTACCGGGAACAGGGTCCAAGCTACCGGCGGTCAGGGCTCCATAGAGAGGAACCTCCTGTTGATACTTGCCGTGTCCAGGAGTACCGCTTTCTGAAGCAAGCTCTTGATCCAACCGCCTAACGAGAGCGTCCTGAGGTGTTGGTCGAGGCACTTGGCTATTAAGCCATTGGTTGAGCTATCGGTACAATGATTGCCGAGCTCACATCCCACATATCGACAATCTCGTGTGCCAAGTCAAGATACTTGATTTGCTTATCTATCTCAGCTTTCACGATGTTATCGTCATGCGGGATGGTTATGTCGACAATCATGGCACGCCTCACGATTCGGTCCACCACCACTATATAAGGCTTATTGGCTACAATAGTCCTGTCAGTGATTAGGGACCGATCCCAGTATAATGTGACATGGCCGTTATCGAGAACTGAGTCGGGCACATACCTATAGTACGGCACTTCCGATTCCACAAGAGAATATTTCAGAGCAAGTTGCTGATGAATTATCTTGGCTGCAAGGTTGTGCCTGTGCAAGTACTCTCCATTAGCAAGACGAGAACAACCAGAGATAATGTGGCAGATTGATTCACCCGGACGGTGACATGCCCGACATATGTCAACCGTGCCATCCTTCACAATAAATTTCTGGTAGTTGTTCGTCATGATAACTTCGTCCATAATTGCACAAACAAAACCTTCGGTTTCCCCAAAGAGGTCACCGAAGCGCAACCAAGCTACGGACGCTACTTGGTCTACGTCGGACCCATGTAGGGCCCGGAAAAAACGTCAATGAAGCTCCTTACTCTTCCATATCCTTCTTCGATCGTTAGTGTCTAGCACTGCAGGTTTGCGCCAGTTCTCATTAGCCAAAGAGAGTGGGCTGAGTCCCTTGTCCACCGCTACTACATCTCGAAGCATACCCACTTCGGAAGCAAGGAAATGTTCCCTGAGACCGCATACCTCGCGGTTGTGGAGAGTTTTAGCATTCAAAAAGCCTCGACCTCCACATTTCCGCGGGATATACAGTCTGATCACCCATGAGCGTGGGTGATGCATTCGATATGCAGTCAGCAATGCAAAGTACGAACTCTCCTATCCAGGGCGTCAAGTTCAGTTTGAGTCCATTTGAGTACACCGAAAGAGTATATCAACACTGGCATGACCCAACCATTGAAGGCACGCACCTTGTTCCCGCCCGATAGACGGCTTTTATTATTATTATGGTTTTACGCTTTCGTTTTCTCAGGTTAATACCTGGTATTTTTAAGCCGGCTCTACACGTTGGCCAACACAGTGGCGAATGTAGTGGCCAGCATATTGGCCAAGAGTTCGTGATAGCGTCCACACGTTGGAAGGTCGTTCAGTTTGCTACGGTTCAGGCCAATGTGCGGACGTATTTATTAAAATGGATATTAAGGCGCTAACTGCTGCTTCTTGGGTTCCACAAACAATTTACGGCTTAGTAGAGCTCTATAAACCGAAAAGTTTCTTCGTTATTAGTCATTACTGACATTTTGTTTACACTAGTTGTTACCGACGCGTGACTATAAAATTTTTTTAACAAAAAATAAAACCAACTTCCATATCAAAACACTACAACGGCAAAAATAATTTTAATTTCGGTAGTCGGTGTTATTGGTTTTGTATTTTCTTTTTTTGACAAAAAAAGTTGTTTTCACGCTTTTTAGTGGGTCGGTTTGTAATTTATCTAGTTACAAAAGCCAAAATGTCAACTACTTGTCACCTTTTACAAAATATTGCTTTTCCCGATGCAAAGCCGTTAATTTTTGAGGAGTTCTCTTGGTACTTCACCATCAGCTCTACATCACCATAAGCATTGTGACGAACATAAAGTCCACGAAATAATTATTATTGAGTAGTTTCGGTGGTCATCTGTGGTCTTCATCATTAGTTCCACTTCCCCAAATGGTACTTTTCGAGAGCAACTGCACAAGTTACTATAAGAAATACCCAAAACGCTATAGGTGTGCCTATAATATTTGAAGAGTTCCCTCGATTACTCCAGGATCCCATGATCAGATCCTGATTTCATAACAATTAGACCAACTAGAAAGTATACCATTTCAAATGAAAAGAGAATTTTCTAAATCGGTCCAGCTGACTTCGAGTTATGAGGTAACATACATAAAAAAATTGTTCAAGACGAACTGAGAACCTCCTTCTTTTTTTGAAGTCGGTTAAAATGTTTAATCAGGTGCGTGCGATCGTTCTGGGAGCTCGTAGCATACTAAACGCGCGGCCAACGTGTGGACGCGGTAGCCAATACTCGGCCAAAACCCTTTGATCTTTTGCAAAAAACCGACACCACACGGATTTCGCGCCAACTCGTCGGCCATCATTCCAATACAACCCAAGATGCACAAACACCCCCTCTACACGTTGGCGAATAGGCACTGGCCACTACATTCGCCACTGTGTTGGCCAACGTGTAGAGCCGGCTTTAGAATATCGCGGGTGTGAACCAAGGCGACATTCTAGTTTTCTGGTTGTGAAGCTAAATTATTATGTACTGCAGTAAAATTGTAATCTAAGTCTAGTTGTAAAAATTTTCTAACTATTCGGCAAGTGTTTAGTATGGCGGCTTTTTGTAGTGTCAGATATGTGTATTTAGATAGGTTGAGTGCATTAAGACTATTAAATATTTGTTTTGGTATAACACCTGTTGTTGATATAACAATTGGGACTATAGTGACTCTATTCATTTTCCAAATTCGGGTAATTTCCTCCTGTAGCTCTGTATATTTTCTAATTTTCTCTGAGATGGTTTTCTGTATGTTATTAGTGTTAGGAACTGTGATATCTATTATGTATGTGTGTTTATTTTCTTTGTCAACAAGTGTTATGTCAGGTCTATTGTTGTATATGGTATGATCTGTAATGATGGCTCGGTCATAATATATTTTGTAAAATTTATTTTCTAAAGTAGCTCTGGGTGAGTATTTGTAATATGGTGTGTATGGATCCTTCATGAGATTTAATTTAATTGCGAATTTTTGGTGTATGATGTTAACTAATTGATTATGTCTGTGGGTGTAGTCATTTTGAGTAAGTGTGTTACAAGCTCCTGTGATGTGCTGTATTGTTTCAGGTTTACTATGGAACTTTCTACATAAATCATTCCTAGCTGTACTATCTTTTATTATGTATTTCCTATAATTTTTTGTGTTGATGACTTGGTCATGCATGGCTAACATAAACCCTTCTGTTTCCGGAAATAGCCCACTTAGCTCAAGCCATTTGTTAGAGGCTTCTTTATCGATGTGTGTTTGGTGTAGGTCGTTGGGGTGTCTTCCATGTAGTTCTTTTTGTCTCCAATTTCTGTGTATCTCTTCTATATGTTTTGTTTTATCAACTATCTCAATATTGTTGCTTTCGCTAAGGTTTAGTGGTGTGTATTGTTTGTCTATGTCTGTGATTGCTTTGTGTAACTGACTATTACTTTTCTTTCTTATGAAAAATTGTTTTAAATTTATTATTTGTCTTTTATGAAGATGTGATATTTTGACTAATCCTCTGCCCCCTTCTTTTCTGGACATTATTACTCTCTCTATTGCCGACTTGGGATGGTGATATCTATGTTGTGTCAGAATGGTTCTTGTTTTAACTTCAAGAGCGTGTAGCTCTGTGTTCGACCATTTAATTACACCGAAAGAGTACGTGAGTATGGCGTAAGTGTTTATGGATTTAAATAAATGTTTACTGGTGAGATGCATTTTGCATATTGAGTGTATTCTACTATTGTATTCTTGTTTTAGCTTATCTTTAATGGACTTATGTTCTAACAGTCTTGCTTGATTATAACCTAAATATTTATATAATTCTTTGTCTTTCATAGCTTCAATTACTTCATCAGTGTCTGTTGGATAGTTTCCTTCAATAATTTTACCTTTTTCAATATTTAGTTTCCGGCATTTATCTAGTCCAAAATCCATTTTCATATCTTTCGAAAATGTTGTTGTTATATTTAATAATTCGTGTAAATCTTTATTTTTATTAGCATATAGTTTAAGGTCATCCATATAAAGTAAATGTGTGATTTGGTGCAATACTGATCTACCATCCTTAATATCGAAACCTAATCCAGAGTCAATTAATGCTCGTGAGAGTGGATTTAGGGCTAAACAAAACCAAAGAGGGCTTAATGAGTCCCCTTGAAAAATACCTTTTTTAATTGCTATTTCTTCTACGGATATGTTTGTTGTTTTAGTTTGTAATTTAAGTGTAGTTCTCCATGTTTCCATGGTGTTTTTAAGGAAATTAATAATTAATGGATTGACTTTATAAATATTTAGTACTTCAATTAACCATGAGTGTGGGACGCTGTCGAATGCTTTTTTATAATCTATGTATGCTATGTATAAATTTTTCCTAGATCTCTGGACGTATTTTAAGATAGTGGAATCGATAATTAATTGCTCTTTACATCCCATATGACCGCGCCTACATCCTTTTTGTTCTTCAGTTAAGATATTGTATTTCTCAGTGTGTTTAATCATTTTATTAGTTATACATGACGTAATGATTTTATATAAGGTTGGTAAGCAAGTGATTGGTCTATACTGTGACGGATCTTGGGTTCTGATTGATTTAGGGATCATGTATGTGATTCCTTTAGTTAAAAATTCTGGGATAGTTTGGTTGCCTTTTAGGATATCATTTATTTGTTCTGCTAATGTACTGTGAAGTGAGTGAAGTCGTTTAATCCAAAAATTATGTATACCATCTATTCCTGCTGCTTTCCAGTTATGCGTTTTATTTATTATTGTGTTTATTTCAAGCGTATCTATGTCTTCGAATGGTATTTCGTCTATGGTTTCTGACCTACCAATTTCTTTTTGTATCCATATGGCTTTCTTGTTATGATCAGTATTATCTGACTAGATTCCTTGCCAGAATTCTTTTAAGGACTCTTGAGATGGAGGGTTAGTAATAACTCTATCGCTGCCTTTAAGTTTTCTGTAGAATTGTTTTTCATTTGTTTTAAATAATCTATTATTGTCTTTTCTCTCTTTTGCTTTTTTGTATCTTTTTAACCTATGGCTTTTTACTAAAAGTTTTTGTTTCAACGTGTTTAAGTGATCTTCTATTCTTTTGTTATAATTTTCATGCGAACTGTGTACTCTGGTATTTTTATTATTTGCTTTACCTTATTTTCTAGTTTTCTTGATGTGTTACCATTATTATATTGCGTCAGTCTGTTTATATCTTTTCTTAGTTGGTCTATATCGGTTTCTAATCTTTGTTTCCAAGGTGGATCTTTTTTTATTCTAATATCTTTATTATTGATGGCTCTATTCATATTTATTTTTAATTTAAAATGAATTGCAACTGTAATTGCTACTGAGTATATTAAAGAATGTGTGTCGCATAGATTTTCCAGTGACGATAGTTTGGGTGGTATAATCCTTTGATTAAATATACTTATGATATCTGATAGTTGGCGAGACGGTCTCATTTTTGGTAATAATGGCCTACATGCGGGATCCATTCCATTATATTTTATCAAATTTGACTCTAATTCGTTACTTAATTTGTCTACTAAGGAAGAGTCAATCTCAACATTATTTTGTGTTTGGTTTGACACGGGATTATTTGTAGTAGGTTGATTACTGTGTTGTGTGTGTATCGTTAATTCTGTATCAAAATAGTCACTAGTGTATGAGCTTGTGTCCAGATCTTGTAATGTATGTGTTTGTTGTGTGAGATTCATACTTTCTTCTTTTTTAAGTTGTTCGGCTATTTCATATCTAATTCTATTTATGGTGTCATCTGATAACAGCTTGTTTCTGATAATTACTCGTCTTTGATCTGCTACTCTTTGTTCTGTTGCATTTATATCTGGATATTGTAATTTAAACTGTTCGTGTAATTGTGTACAGTACATAGTTTTGTCCTCTTCAAGTTTAGTTATATGATAGTAAGTGCGCATAATGAATATGTTCATATCTTTAGTCCATTTCATGCGCACTCTAGGTTTGCCGGCTTTGGTGGTCGCAGGCTGAGTGGCTAATGCCGCCTGTGAAACATCCAAATCGGATATAACTGTTCTAATGTTATTGTCAAGTCTGTCTGTCAGTTCGGCTGTAGTATTTTTATCGGGGAGAACCCGCTTGCTCAGTCCCCCACCGCCGATGGATCGCATACTGTGACACCCAGCATCGGCCCCAGGTGTGCCCCGACGATTGCCCTCGGGTAGCGGTCCTATACGTACTTTTCTTGATCTAGTCTCCATGTTAAATGGGTTTCCAGAGCCACGTTAGCCACGCCAGTAATTTTTTTTTAATCGTGTGTCCGCCCCCTACGTGATTCGATGTTCAATCCGGACGTGTGGTTGTATTAGGGGGCTTATTATTATTATTATTATTGTTTTAATTTGGAACAACATAGGAACCATTTTTGTTAGTACATACCTTGAATACTACAACTTATACACTAGGGTTAGTAACACATACAAATACAAAATAAACATTATTGGGTCATGTACTTAGGAGGCATTTCATGCAGACAATGATTCCGCATGAGATGCCTCAGCACAGTAGCTCTCGGGTCCTCAGCCAAGGCTTTCAGGATGCTATTGTCACTCCCCCGCATCCTCGTCACCAGCGTTGCCACCTTTTTCCTGATGATAGCATGGAAACCATCTGTACGTAATCGGGCAAACATCCCCGAGACCCTGAGGCACGACAGAAACAAGGGAGTTTCAACATCATCCTGAAAACATTGTTGTATTGGACGCGCAGGGCATTTTCCCACACAGAAAAAAAGAGGTACCGAGTTACTCCACCAATTTCTTTGGTAAGTCGTTCGCAGCTCAAGCAGTACGACTATGGAGTACTCTTGCCGTGTCAATAAGACAAGCACAAACCCTTCCTTCTTTCAAAACCATGGTAAAAGATCTCTATCTCTCTCTTTAATTTTGTACTATTTTTTATATATCTCAGCTTAGTTTTTTATGTATATATATTTATATGTGTATTGAGTATGTAGGTTATTACTTATTTATTGTATATAAGTGAATAGTACACCATGGACTACCCGCGTATTTATTTTCTCCTGCTGTGTCAAATGCAACCAAAGGTTGTTTGTAAGAGATCGCTTTTAGACATAAGACCGCCCATAGATTTAAGTCCTCATTTAATTCTGTTATGGTGTACAATAAAGAGTATATCTATCTATCTCAGTAACCGTTGCCGTTGAATTGATTCGTTTCGGCTGTTATTATTTAGCCCTGTTTAGCCTCGAGCTCTAAAGCTTCGTACACAATACACCCTAAATCATCGGTACATACTGTTGAGCATGTAAGACCGAGCTCAAAGCTCGCTCGCGATCACGAATTTCCTTTGGCAAGGACTTTCAAACGAACATGGACCTTTGTAATTACTATAACAATTCATATATTTACGAATTACGCGGTATCTATGTGTCAGTGAATTCCGAATGCTTGTTAGTGCTTAGCTGTAAAAAGAAAAGTTTTATGTTTTTATTTGAAATAGCTTATACAACATATATCGTAATTAACGCACACCCGCAAACACCTAGCTAGCATACCACAGATAAACCCTCGATGGTTTAGGTGGTATGTTTATATTTCTTAAAAAAAAAACTTTTTAACAAAAAATTAAACCGACTCCCAAAAAACACTGCAAAGTGAAAAATAACTTTAATTTAGGTCTTTAGTTTTGTTTTTTCGTTTTTGGCACCGACTTCCGAAATTAAAGTTATTTTTCACTTTGCAGTGTTTTTTGGGAGTCGGTTTAATTTTTTGTTAAAAAGTTTTTTTTTCACTCTTTTTAGTTGGATGATTTTTAATTTACCTAGTTACAAGAGCCTAAATGTCAACTACTTATAACCTTTTACAAAATATTGCTTTTCCCAATGCTGGGCCGTTAATTGTTGAGGAGTTCTCCTGGTACTTCACCATCAGCTCTACATCACCATATGCATTGTGACGAGCATAAAGTGCTTAACATCCATATTCAAGTAATCGAATCGCAATCCACTTAATACTTATTATTGAGTAGTTTCGGCGGCCATCTGTGGTCTTCATCATCAGTTCCACTTCCCCAAATGGAAATTTTTGAGAGAAACTGCACAAGTTACTATAAGAAATACCCAAAACGCCATAGGTGTGCCTATAATATTTGAAGAGTTCCCTCGATTTCTCCAGGATCCCATCATCAGATCCTGACTTTGGTGATAGTGGTACCAATTTCGAACTATACCCATTCGAACAAAAAAAGAATTTTCCAAATCGGTTCAGCCGTCTTAGAGTACTCGATGATCATACATAAAAAAAAAATATATATATATATATACGCCTCGAATTGATAACCTCCTCTTTTTGTCGTCGGTTGAAAATGTACTCGCATGTTTTAAATAATAAACGATAAAAAAAAAACCTCAATTAGAAAATTATGTTATTATCATAATACATAAATCATAATGTTTAAATAAAGTATTTCTCGCCACAATACAATGGTTTTGTACATTAACAATATATTACAAATAATATAAAAACATATTGTGGGAGACTGGTGCCTAAGCTAGGCTCATGGCCTGTATTTCAGGACACCAGGCCTCCTCCTTAATTATTTAAAATTTACAAATTTGTGCATAGAATAGTTTACAATAGATTATGGTCGAAAATTATATAACACAGAAAACGAAATCACAAATTAAAAAATAAAATAACAATAAAACTATACAAAAAATAATTAAAAAATAATAATAATAATAATGGACAAAGATGTGTGTGAGCGAGCGAGTGCATTAGATTGTGTGTGTGTGCGTGGATTAGAGTGAATGTGCGTGTGAGTGTGTGTGTTTGAATGAGAGTCAGGCCTATACTAGTACAGCAAACAGTTCCTCTGTATCGTCATAACTTAACTCCTGTAGCCAGTTAGTTACTTTCATTTTGCACTTTGTCTTCTTGAGTTGATATATCGACAGGATTCTGTTAATTTTGTTATACAGATAAGGACCTAGGTAACAAAAGTAGCGTCTGGAATGCATGGTGGTAAGTTTCAGTTGGCTTCTACCTACAGGATTATAGCGCCTTTTGTCACAGGACAGAGATGGAGTATACTCAAGAAGACTGTGCTGCATCAGAATAGTCTGCTGGATGAATATCTGGCGCACAGTCAGAACTTTTGCCTTCTTGTAAAGAAGTGTGGTAGGATATCTGAAGGGCAGAAACAAGGACACCTTTAATATTGCTCTCTGAGCTCTCTCCAGTTGAAGCAGAGTGGTCTTGGGTGCACCACCCCAGGAGGTAATGCAGTAGTTTAGTAGGGACTGAGCGAGTGCATAGTATACGGCTCTCTTTAATTTATCATCCGCTACATCAATCAGGGTCTTAAAGACGTATATCAGTTTGCGCATCCTACCACTAAGTGTAGATATGTGATCTTGGAAACGCAGGCTACTATCCACTATTATCCCAAGGTATTTTACCGAGTCAGCTTTCTGGAGATGCATGCAGGAGCAAGTGGTGTTGTGAGGCTTGGGACAGGAGTGAGCTATAAGGGAATGCTGTGTCGTCGAGTTTGGTGCTGTCCTATGTGTGATTGCAAAAGTGAGATAGTGTGTTTTTGTTGTATTTAAAGTGAGTATATTATTTTGCAACCAGTCCGATACAATATTAAAACCCGATTGTGCATGTTTAAAAACATCACTCCATGTGCTGGCATTAAATAGAAGGACAGTGTCATCTGCGAAGGTAATTACTTTGCCTTTTGGAAGAGTGAGCAAACCCAGGTCGTTTATGTAGATGAGGAACATTGTCGGGCCAATCACGCTACCTTGCGGCACACCGTAGGTGACCAAACGCTCATCACTGATATGCTCATCCACCTTAACGCATTGGGTACGCTCACTCAGATAGTCCTCAAAAAGCTTGAGTTGATTCCCTCTAATCCCAAGGCGATCCATTTTCTCAATGAGAATGGAGACAGAAACCGTGTCAAAGGCTTTGGCAAGATCCAGGAAGATTCCAATAACCTTCTGACCTTTATCTAGGTTGGTGATAATATGGTTAGTACGTAAAGTAAATAAAGTAAGTAAAGTTCTTGTCAAAATCACGGGTTTGCTTTGTTTTATGACAAATAAATCAATTTAAATGAAATAAATAAAACAATCCATCATCATTTGCAACTTAATAGAAAGAAAACAATTATTATTTATCAAAATTTTACATCCATGATCCAATCAATATTCTCGAGACGCGGATGACGAACCCGGGAAATTTTTGAGGTTGTGTATCGGGCGGCCGATACAATCAGGGGGTTTGTGTGTTTTTCAGCAGAGGCGAAGTAACGCACTGAATGGCGTTTCTTAAATTGATTTATTTGTCTAAAGCCGTGATTTTGACAAGAACTTTATCATAAACCCAAACTAGTTCAGGTTTTCGATCAAAAATCTAGATTGTTACAGGTTTATGATGAAATTGAGTTTAAAATGTGTCATTTTCCAGTTTTTCATCGAAAGCCTAGGTTTTTGATCAAAAACCTACTTTTATGAAAAACCTGCAACACATACACTGAATTTTTAGTTTTACTTGTTTAAACAGTTTTTATAAGACTGACTTCCTTTAAATGAGTTTCATTTTTCTGTAATGTGTACTGAATGACGGAATTTATATAAATTTGCATTTAAAAAGTTACTACTTTAATTTACGATCCATAGTTAGTTTGTTTTTACTATACAGCGAAAGTGTAATTTGTAATTTACGTTCTATGTGTTGGTCACCCTCGAAATAGACCGACAGTACTCCGAAACTGAGCTGTCCTGCCTTCAGTAAGACGGTGGCGATGTTCTCTGTCACAATCTGTGGGTCGTGGATGACCTCCAGTTTGTTACCGAAAACAACGATCGCCGCCTTGACTGGTTTTTGGCGGTTCAGGCTGCACTGGATGACATGTGTACCGGGGCACTGTTTCATCACACCTGTTCTTCCGACATAGGGTTCTTGAACAAGTGCTACTGAAACTCCCTTTTCCTGGGCCACCATGTGCAGTTCTTCTGTAGCCAGTTTGGAGCGTTGAAGGTTGACCTGTATGAACTTCAACCTTGCTGTTGGCTTTGTGGAGATTTGGAGGGTGACGGGTTGTGTAGTGTGTTCCTCCTGGTCGCCTTTAGCAGTATGAAACGCGCTATCCCATCCCACTTTTGTCTTTCCGGACAGTCCTCGCTGAATGTCGTGTGGGCGAGGTCACTACCGGATCTTTTGGCCACCTGGCAGTTGGCGCAGGTAGGCTGCCTTCCAGCTGCCCGAAAGGGACAGCAAAGTGAAAAATAACTTTAATTTCGGTAGTCGGTGTCTTTAGTTTTGTATTTTCGTTGTTGGGAGTCAGTTTAAGTTTTTGGTAAAAAGTTTTTAAAGAACATCTTGAAGTAGATTTTTTTAAACAATAAACCCTACGGATTGAGTTAAATTATTTATTTAAACTTTATGTACAATAGTGGTACATGGGCGGACTTAATGCAACAAGGCATTCTCTACCAGT
Source organism: Tholera decimalis (assembly GCA_943138885.2). Classification (NCBI taxonomy): domain Eukaryota; kingdom Metazoa; phylum Arthropoda; class Insecta; order Lepidoptera; family Noctuidae; genus Tholera; species Tholera decimalis. The sequence goes on along the minus strand of OW964552.2, from coordinate 8,583,538 downwards.
CAACCCTTGGGTTAAAAAGAAATTATTATTTTACACTCTGTTTTACTTACCTAAGCTTTTTAAATCCAGTATTATGGGCCCCCAAGGATGCCGTATTAATTATTTTTCTTACATCATGTCATGATGTATGAAAAATAATCGCACTAATTTCGCAAGAAATGCATGTTCCTTTTAATACATTAATTAATTTTTTAATTGGATTTGAACCAGTAAACTCTGTATTCTTCAACAAGTAACCCAGCCGGCTTTACTTTACTTTTTTGCTTATTCAAACAAAACCTTACTAAATTATACGCTTAAAACCTTCGTCATTAATCACTACGTCCATTGTGAAACCGCATGAGAATCTGTTTAGTAGTTTTGGAGTTTATCGCAAACCGACAGTCAGCTAGACGAGGCGTTAAACTTTGACTTAAAATACGTAAGGAAAACACTTACTCTAATCGGTACCAGAAAATTACCTACATAATATTTTCCTGTAAGAAGTACCACAAAAAGAAAAACAAAAATCATAACCTATTTCTGGACAGGGAAAAATCTTTCATCATACCAATAACGATAAAAATTGGCCACGAAATCAAAGTACATAGTATTTCTAATATAAGCACACATACCTAATACAATACACAATTTGTGTCCAATTTAAGCGTCGACCTCGATAAAAGTTACTTGTAGCGAACTAAATCCTTTACATGGCCTCTCGATCGGAACTGAGTAAGCCTTTATTGTGTATTTCTGTATATTCAGTAAGTATTTTATTTATTTATTGATCGTTGATTGTTGTGGGCTCTGCTATAAGTGCCGACTGTGTTTATGTTTCTAATAGTTATGGCTTACTATGAATACTTAAGTAAAAGCTAGAACTGTGGTATGAAAAATGTTTCTGATGCTTAACAAATCTGTGGTTGCGGAAAGTGCTTTGCTTTTGTTCAGCTATGGACCTAGTTTAGTTGAAGTTGAAATGATGATGACTAAACATTGCACATTTCCCCTCGCCCTGGAAGTTGTTTTGGTACGTTACTGCAGCCCCAGAACGCAAGTTTATAGTCAGTAGAAGTCGAACACTCCCTTCCGCTCCACACAGAGCAAGAGGATTAATTTGATGATTTCTCTCCGCAAAAAGAAGGCTCTAGACAACTATCAATCTGTCATTCAATAGTGATTCGAAGGCAATTATAAATACAAACAAAGAAGGGTTGATAGTGTCTCACTAGTCTAGAATCTTTTTTTTTTCAGGGTGGAAATCTGGGTCTGTCAGATTCTTACTGACTATAACCACCCCGTGTTCCCTCGTACACATGCGCCGGGGCTGCGGGAACACATATGTATTCTTCAACGTGGCCCCCGACTAGTGCCGGCCCGCATCTGCGGACCTCATCTTTTTAAGCAGGGGGAGTGAGGTGTTTGGCTCCCCCTGTGACTTCTGAGAAGGGCGCGCGTGGAACAAAACGCGTCGCAACCCACCTCGGGTCTGGTGTTATAGGGGACGGCGGGCATCCCCAAGCCCACCGTCCCTGGACTCATTTAGGTGGGCCGCCAGAGGGCAGGCAGAGCGCTCTGGATGTCCCTCTCCCTTTCCGCAGCCTCTTTTTGCGACATGACAACTTCGCAGAAGGGAATCACCGCGTCCCACGATGCTGCGCCGCCGGCCATGGAACGAATCACAGCCGGCAGCGACAGGTCGTTTCCCACTTCTGAACTAGTTAAGCATCTAGTCCAACCTCTTACACTTGGTTCACTAGATGTAAAAACATGTTCCACAATGGGCGTTTAAACAATATCATTTCGACCTAAAAACGTCCACTGCTGGTCAGAAGCACTACACAGAGCATTGCCATATGTAGATATACCACCAGTACACAATTGCCAGTCGACAGCCACGTTAACCTTGTAAGAGATCTTTTAATACGTTCATTTCGAAACATTCAGCCCCATCAAATAACCTTGTGCCCTACACAGAGTCATCCTAGCATAGTAATTCTTCGCGTTAACTCAGCTTAGTTCTCCATCTTTCGGATCTGATTATGCAGGAAAATTTCAAGCGGGTGATTCTAAAGGAATTTTTTGTACAGATAAAAAAACAACTGTATTCATGAATAATTTGTTCTCTTTACAAGGCGACAGTTTATTTAATGTAAGATTTCCTGTCTTCGACAATTTGGCTATTCACAATTTTCCTAATATTTATCGAAAAAGTTGTACGTTCACATTGACTGAATTAGAATAATATAAACACAGTAACTCGACCTGTTTCACAAACTTTATTAATTTAGTTTCCAAGCGTTTGTTGAAAACGTTGGAGAGTTAGAAAACGTTACAAAAAAAATTGAAGGAGAACGAGATTGTAGGAATAAGCAATTAGTTTCCAATATAGGTACCTCCATAAGGGCTATTGAACTCAATAAAATTTATACTAATAATTAAAATATCTTGATTGACTAGACAGGCTATAATTTGGAAAGTCGGTGTTGATTGAGCTAAAAATAGAATAGGCAAATTATAATATGATTTCCGATGACACGGTTAACATAGGTTGAGTGATTGGCTACTGTACTGCGTGTCGCAGGTTCGATTCCCGCGTCGAAATAAATATTTATATTGTCTACAGATAGTTGTGCCGTTTCGTTTCTACAAAGAGGCAATGATTATTTATATGTCTAGTTTTTAATCTAGTCAGTATTTTCAAACAGAATGTTTGAGTTTTCGACAGAGGATTTTTATGACACATCACCTAAAACCCAAGTTCATCGTCACACAGCACAGCATCACAACTGACACTAGCTCATTCAGCGGTATAACAAAAGGTTCACAAATACAATGGACAAAGTTCCTGAACAGAACCATTTGCGATGTCTCAATGCTCTTTGTACTCACTTTATGAATTGTCTCTGCAACTTTTATCATCTGCAAATGAAAATTTTAAACAGTATCCTGCTTAGTAAACCTTTGTGATCTTAGTTATTGGATTGGGGGCTTGTTGCTTTAGCTCTGTGTAATTTTGTTTTCTTTCTTTGTAATTCTTGCTTATAAGTTAATAGCCACTGTAATTTGGAATAATGTGGATCAAATGTTTTTTTGAGTTGGGCGTTGATCTTCTTGTTGTTGTACATTAGATACCTAACCTGTTAGAAATAAACAGTATTATTATTTTAATAGAGATTTAATTACTGTCAGGATTTTTTGAGTGATGTTGAGCAATAGCAGATTTTGAGCGGATTTGACGCATTTTGGGAGAATATGCGTCACTTTTTTATAAAAATGTACAATATTCTGTGGCACAAATAAACTCATTTTCGTCTTCGTGTTATGTGCTTTTAGAATTAAACTCCAGAGTTTGATGTATGAACTGGGAGACTTGTCTTGTGGGTGGGTTTATGTAGTGGGATAGACTGGTAATGAAAGGTGGAGTAGTAGTTGTAATGGCGGTACCTGGGACAGAACTGAGTCCATTAGTCCGGCAGTGGAAAGATATTAGCTAAGTTTCTGCACACACAACATTTTCTGGGGAACTATAGCAAATGATGGAGGCTGTTTTTTTTGTCAGGTGGGAAAATCATCGAATGACTTCTTCCGCTCTGGGTTAGACGGGGCCCCACGGGGCCATTGCCTGCCGGGGTCGCGGAAATGTTTTAATGTGGAAAGAAAATGACGGAGGCCCTTACTATTAACAAATCATCATCAGACTGCAACAAAACACTGGTCGAATGGCAATAAAGATATTTAATTGTATTCCAAACGTTATAAGAGAACTTTGCACCAGCTTATTTCAAAAGCATCTTATAGCATGGCTTATTGAAAATTGTTTTTATACCATTAAGGGATTTATGACTTTTAGGACAAATGGGAAAAATTTATGACATTATATTTTAATCTATTGATATTTTTGATATTTAATTGCTTTGGTTGTAATTTAAATAGTAGACATTATGATATAGATATTTGACATTGACATTTCTTGATTATTGATTTCGTTTCTTGATTGGAATTTTATTTTGTTTAATTGCATTGAATTACTGATCACAATCACAAAAATCTGAATCACAAAATTTGCATGGCGAATTTAGTAGGGGGAATATGTAGAACTGTTGTGTATCTGTTATAATATCTGTAAAATACCATATTTCTGGCAAATAAGTGAACCTATCTATCAACCCAATTTGCCTACTACAAGGCATGGGCTCCTCTTGATTCCCCTCTCCCTACTCCTGTGAAATCTTATCATCTAGGTTCTACAGACTGTGGCAGAAATGCCGCCTCCCCGTCATGATTCTGGACCACAGACAGTTCTTCTAACACGGATTTACTCAAAACTCTCATCTACTCATCCTGCGCAACCGCAAAAGAATGCTATCGAACGCTTTTGTAGGTCCTCAGATCACGTAGATCACAGAGAGCTACTCACGAAAAGCAGTGATGCGTGGCTCTATGTGACAGTCTGTTTGCACGTACGCAATCTCTTGTATGAGCGTCTACATCACAGCACCGTATGTCATGATGAAATGATCACCCATGACAAACCAGGATAATACTTTTATCCTGGTTTGTCATGCTTTGGCTGCAAAGCATGCGCGCCTGCTGGCTGTGGGTGAATGGGAGTCAGGTCTCTGCCTTCGAGCTCTACCACCATCGAACATAGGCACCTTGTTCGATGATACTACTTTCTGCCTCGTTGCTTCCCTTCGATTAAGTTTCCCTGTTGTTCTGCCCATCGCTGTCACTGTCCACCATCTGTTGCCTGTATACTGAATTTCTCAACGGATAAAAATAAATAATTTAAAAGTTGTGTTCCTACAATTAAGTACTTATCTTGAAAGCAAAGAAACGAGTTTTGGTGCCCATTTCATGTTATTTCTTTTGTCCCAAATAAGCTGGGATAAGATAAAATTAATGACTTTAGTTTAGGACCTAGCGAGTTACCTACCAAATGACTTTTCACGTTTATACAAGGTTACCTAGAATCTAGATGAGAATATGAATCCATAAATATTAGAGAATAGAATGGTGCTTGTAGGCTTAATAAAAACAGCCGCACGGGTCGATCTTCAAGGTTAAACATTGAAAGAAAGAAAGAAAAAACGTTTATTGACACATGCCACAAGTACACATAGTAAAAAAAAATAAACAACATCTTATTATTATTAAAAGAAATTATACATTAAAAAATAATAGAATTCAAATTTTTTCATTGCTTCACTGAAAAAAAAGAATGATTGATTTTACTAAATTCCGCGTAAATTTTATCAAATCCGCGGGTTATATAGCTCCTACACACGAAATTGTTGATTTTACCAAATAGAACTGGTTGATTATGTAAATCAACAAAGAGGATTTTGTTTAATTCGCTCTTGTTATAGTAAAATTAACTATGAAAAGGGTTGACTATGGCAGTTCATTACTCAAGCTACGCTACTTTAGTACATTCAACAATTCTTTTTTTTTCAGTGTTGCCGGTTCGGGCCGCGGATGAGTGACCATCAACCAAGATACCAAAATCCTTCTTCCATTTCGAAAGCATGGTTAGTCTTTGGTTCCGACTGTCATTACAGGTATTCAGAATCTAGAAAATCTGACACTATACCTACTGCTATACACCAAGGGGTATTTTAAACCCAGCTACTGGTATGTGTAGGCCAAATGGGCAGTCATGTCATGCAAAACAGAAGTATTTAAATACATCCTGGAAAAGACTAACACGTTCGCTGACAGTACGTCGTTAGGCGCGAAATTAGAATAGTGCGTTATGACAGTACGTCGAAGGACGGGCCAGTTATTTTTAAGAGTACGTCGTCTCACGATAATTTTTCATATAAGTATTATGAAGAGCAGTATCCACTGTCATATTAAGAGCAATTTCATATTTCTTACTGCCGTAATATGAGTATTTTGTGGGTAGTTTCATATTGCTTGCTTGTGCATGAGTACTACGTTGATTTGTCATTTAGTATGGAAAATTCTACTGTCGTAATGTGGTGTCAGGGTAAGTGCTCACTGTCAGCGAACGTGTTCACTAGATAATCATCAAATCATAGCCTGGCTCATCGGCGAACCGTTGCTTGCCTGTCGGTTTTCTACAGATTGTACTTCGGGGAGTGTGCGCAGGAGCTCCATGACCTGATTCCTCCATCTCCCTTTCACTACCGGTCTACCAGACGCACGGCTGGGTACCACCCACACTGCATGGTTGATATACCGTCTCGTCATACCAAGCGCTTCTTCTCCACATTTATTGTGCGCACAGCCAAGCTGTGGAATTCTCTGTCGGCTTCTGTGTTCCCTGCCACTTATGACCTTTCAGCCTTTAAAGCACGAGTAAATAGGCATCTTCTGGGCTCGCTCGTCCCTTCTTAGACCTCATCTATCGCTTACCATCAGATGAGATCGAGGTCAAGTGTGGGCTCATCAATAATTAAAAATATAAATAATGATGATTTAGAATTCAGTATGACTGTTAGGTACTTCGTCCTATTTTTTGTGCCTAGAAACAGCCTCGTGCCACAGTGACAGAGTGGCTTCATTTTTGTTAGTAGTACGTCTTCTTTGAGATTGATATTGTTATGCATAAACAACGTTCTATTTTGAGGTTATGTTACATCACTTTAATGCGTGTACAAATACTGATCTTGTTTGTAAAGGTATGTCGAAAGAACTCTGTTTATTAACGAGATAATAATCACTTAAAAAATCAATCTAGAGTCAGTCTCAAGCTTGGATGAGGGCTATATTTTTTTTTATATATATATATATTTTTTTTTTAAGGATGAAAAGTCATCCACTGACTGCCTTCCGATCTCAGCGAAGCGGGAAGGTGTGTTAGACTTTTACTGATTAAAACCCATCTGTGTTCCGTCATTTGCCCTTCGTATTCCGAGGCCGCGGTAACTCATTCGAACAATTCCACAACCCCGACAGGAGAGCTATATGTTAGCAGTGGTTTTTTGACCGAAAATATAAAGTTGACGATGGATAAGACCAGAGCAGGTATGTTTTGAGAATATTAAGTATTTACACAGTAATTCCTTGGAATAGCCGAAATAAAAAAACATATCACATACAATTTATAACTTAACTAAGCGTAAACAGCAATTCAGTAGTCTATCTAGTTTCCTTACTTAAGTATTCCACTAACAACATCTTATTTATCCCCGCCTCGAGGCTGCCTCTGCAGGAGTATTTACTGAATTTGATCGAAAAGTCCAAACCGAGGCTTCGATCGTTTTAGCCCTATTTTATAGTCCGATAGTTTTTATTGCCTTTTTTATTTACTTCGAACAATGAAACAATAGACTCTGATAAGAATGGATTATTTTCTATCCCGCCATTTATTTTCACTGTCAAGTAGATACATTTCTTTTTTATTTTCCTGTGAGAAAAAGGAAGCCAATTATTTTTACTTTTTTTTCTCCTGAATTATCATATTTCCTTGTGCTGAAAAGGTAAAATGTAACACCGTTTTCCTTTTTCCGTTTGAGAGTCCATAAATTTTATTTTAAAAATGCACACACAGGGTGGAACTTTTTGAATAATGAATACGCGCAGGACTTCCAGTTAAATACCTAGTGTCCGACACAGAGGATATTTTTGTTATATAATTGTTTTAATTTACTCTTTGTAATTTGATACACATCACACATTTAATAATAAACAAAAGTAGTTAGAAATAGAAAATAATCTCAGTTGAAAATTAGGTCTCTCGAGCCTCAAGTATTTCATAAACACCTACGCGCCTAAACCCAAATAAGCTTTAAATCAAATATCGGCTCAATGTTAGACCTACTTCATACAGCCAATAACGTATGTGCATAATTTGAGCCATGTTCTCAATTTGCCCTATTATTATTTTCGTTTCTTTTAGCAGAATTTTAGTTATGCCCACGACATCAAATTCTGTGTTCTTCTCAGGAGGAGACAGTTTCTAAAAGAAGAAGTCTCAAGTCGTTTTATTAAATTCAGGGATATATTTGCCAACATCTTTGAAATAATGGAAATAATGTTAATAGTTATCAGGATATTGCAATAAAAAAGGCTATTCCTTGTTTTATTAATTGAATAGGAAATTTAACTCTCGAAATGGTCCTGTTGATGAAGAATTCTATTGATAGCAAAAACAATTACATTGGTTGGAACTTTGGCAGTACACTTTTAAAATTCAAGAAATATTTTTTTATAGAAATTGTTCAGTGATTCAGATATTGTTTTGGTTTATGTCGTTTCCGAAGATATTATGGCACAAATTGGAACTCCGTAACAGCTAACACCGCGAATGTGTCATCGACTCAATATTAGTACCTTTTTTTTTCGGGAGAAAATAATCGAATGACTTCTCCCACTCTGCGTGGAGCAGAAGGAGGTGTCAGATTTCTAGTATTTTGTTAAAACATTCCCGCGATTCTTATTGTTACTTGAATAGGATACCTAATTTAACGTTGTCTTCACTTTTGGGTAGACTATTTATTTTTTTATTTCATAATTTTATTTCATACAAATAAAACACATTCTATTACACAATAAACTATATTTTTTCATAACATTATCACTATCACTACGCACGAAGAACATAATTATAGTTAATAGGTACTTTTCGACACCTACGCAGGTGAAGCCACGGGTAGAAGCTTGTCCAGTACAAAATAAGTACCTAACCAAGTTAAAACTACTAACATATTCACATCGCATGTTTCCAATTGCACAGAAAATGTACAGCAAACGGCACAATTATGTGGAGCGGAGTATTAAAATTAAATTCTTTCAGGAAAAATCACGCATTACTTTATAATAATGTTCATAAATCTACCGCAAACTGCTCGTAATTTAGTTTGTTATAATTACTTTTTAAATACAGTTTGTATATTAATTAATAAATGGGCTTAGTTTTCCAAGTTTGTTATTAATATAAACGCGAATTAAGGGTAGTTGGATTATAGAAACGGATATATATTGTGCAGTGGTTACGGCCCCAACTTACAAGTTACAGGTTATGAGTTCGAACCCAGTCTGAAACGATATATTTGGTTGTATAATCGCTACAGTAACTGCTCTCAAAACTGTGAAGAAAAAAAAGAATAAATCAGGTCTAAAAACCAAAAAATCGAGGACATGTGACAATCAAACCCATACTAGTCCCATTCCCTCTCATAGATAGATAGATAGATATATTCTTTATTATACACCATAAAAGTAAAAACAAAATTATGGACTTGACAATTAAAAAGGGTGATAGAGATGAGGCTTCCCAGCCATGAGAACGTTATAGGCTAAATAATTAATATTATATTAATAATCATATTTAGAAATAATCTATAGACAATGTACAACATGTAACATGATTAATGCACATCCTGAAATTAGTTTGTTCAGAATCGTTTACTGAATCGATTTTTATCGTTTTTAATTTTAAAAAATTATCGAAATTTTTATCCCAAAGCAATTAAATCTACGTAAATTACACTTTCGCTGTATAGTAAAAACAAACGAACTATGGATCGTAAATTAAAGTAGTGACTTTTTAAATGCAGATTTATATTAATTCCGTCATATACCTAGTACACTTTTTATTTTACACATTACAGAAAAATTAAACTAATTTAAAGGAAGTTAAAGTCTTAAGAAAAACTGTTTAAACAAGTAAAAACAAAAATTCAGAGTATGTATTGTATATAATATAATAATAATATAATTGTCTAATTGGGGTGTTTGAGGGTGTACGTTAATTACGATACGTGTTGTACAGTCTATAAGCAACATTTCAAAAATATATTAAAAACAGAATCAAAATATAAAAGCAATTTTTAAAGTAAAATACAAATTTACTTCTACTGGAATGATTTTCAACTACATACATTACTTTCACAATAGTAATACAGAAAACATATCCAAAAACACACGAAGTTTATTTCTCAACCTTTAAGCCTAGAACCGACAACATACAATTCAAAAACCTTTCAAAACAGAGACAAGGCAAACGTTCATCACAACAGAATTACCTCGAAAAGGCAATGGTAGGTATGCGTCATTTGTCGACAATATCGAGAACACAAAGACTGTCTGCCCTTTGTCGTCGGCTTTGTAAGCCCGGCTTTATCTACAAAACGCTATGCAATTGCACAGAACGACTGCAACTTCAGCTGAAGACTTGCATGTAATGATGGGGTGGCGAAATGTCAGAGTTGCGTGCAGTCGCCTTTAGTAAGATCAATTGCTTAATTGCTATGTAGAAATGGCCAACAATATATACCTATCTGTTTTCTACTTCGTTGTCGTTTCTTGTGGGCGAGATAGATATATATATAGGTACTGTATATTTTAGACCATAACCGAATTAAATTAGAAATTAACAAATACAAAGGGTGGTACAATAGGCGGTTTTATCGCTAAAAGCGATCATTTACAGACAAACTTTGGATAGATTTGACATAGCAGGAGAAAATAAATACGCGGGTAGTCCATGGTGTACTATTTATTTATATACAATACATAAGTGATACATTACATACTCAATATATGTATATACAACGTGTAACGGAAACCCCATATCTATCCAAAAAGGCTGAAGACAACATCTGTTATGAAGTCTCTATGCACAGTTTCAGTAGGTACAAAATAACTGACTCAAAGAATTGATACCAAATTATTGGTTTCATATATTTCTTGAATACCAATCATAACAAACGTGTCACAGCACTACGAGGCTCAATATCTTTCCACGTCACTTGCCAATAACACGATAATTCTTTTCGTTCTTCTTAATTTGAAAAATTCGGTCTCTGGTATCAGTGTATTGCAATTTGTAATAATTTTTACACACGTAGACTTAGGATTACAAAACCCTTGCCATATCGTTTGTTATCATAGAAAGAAGCCATGCACTTGGTATGTATATACCCTTTAAATTACACGTTGTATAAACAAAAAAGCTGAGACAAATACCAAGAGTAACAAATATCTGCTTCTACTATAAAGATCTTTACTATAAAGTTTCTCTAATTATAATATCTGAGAGTATTCATCCTTTGTTATTAATTGAAGAAAACTATTAATTTCAGTTTTCAAACTCTTTAATACCAGCTTTTTTTCGCTACTTCGCTCGCGTGGAAAGTAGCCTGTGTTCTTCTCCAAGGTTTAAACTACCTGTCTTTCAAATTTCATACCTGTTTAGTGGTGAAAATGTTACAGACGGATAGATTTACTTTCACATTTATAATGTTAAGTATATACTATCCGTACTACGCAATTATATTAGATACAGAATGTCATCCTTAAATAAGACCAGATTTAAAATACCCTATAAATATCCATTGGAAAAAAATGCCACGCAATACATATTCCTCTCAAACATCTACAGAACTCGAACAAACAAAAAAAACACTTTTCAATCCATACAACTACTCAACAAAAATAAGCCATTAAAAGCCAATGTAACGGATCTGGGTTCCGTAGAGAAACGCACGAGCACTCGTAGGGCGTGCTAACGGGAGGTAGTAACAGCGTGTTAGGGCTCGTTTCCATGCATTTTTAACAAGAGGGCCGTTGGGCCGGGTGGGATGTACCGTACACTCGTTACGGAGGGAACTGAGTCAAGAGGCGCAAGTTCGTTCTTGAAAATAATTAGGACTGCGTCTAATGTGGGACGGGTTTTTGGGCTAGCGATGTAAGAACGGCATTCAAATGCTTACGTTGATGGTTACCAAATGGGTACAACTAAGTCTTGGTTGTCTTAAAGTTGTCATATAGTTATGATTTCAAGTAATGTGTTGTTTATAATAACTTACAAAGTTACTTCTACCACCTAAACTTACTTATATGAAAGAGTTGTTCTGGCAAAATTTGGCTTCGTACAGTAGTTCTTTTTTGTATCTAAACCTTAAATAACTATTTCAAAGATTCCATCAGGTCTACGCTTTTGAGTGTCAATAGCCTAATAACTAAGGTGTCGAACTTGTGATCTAGTGACTGCGAGTTCAAACCCACTCATAACATCATTGCCGTAAACCCACTCCAGACACAAGCATATTTAGCTTAGTTGGAGGGGTTAAGGCTTGTATTCATGCCAATAACCTTGACCATTTGGGCGGAGCTAACGACCCCTCTCCGCGCGCGTCTCCGCGCAGCTCTCCGCTACCCGCATGCAATAGAAAAGAGAGGCGCGCTCGGCCTGCGCTTGCGCCGCCAGCATGCGTCGTCGCTTCGCCTAGTCTCGGCACAGAGTATCGAAATCACAGAAGGTCAAGTCATCGTGAAAGTTAAATTCATTTTTATTTGTACCGCATCAAAAGTGGTCAAATTTTGTTTTTATTTATTATCTATTGATATAGATGCACTTTGAGTATGTACTGTAGAAACTATACAAATAAAACATGAGGTAAACAACTTGATGTATCTTTTTAACTAAATTATATATAAATAAAAATTAATGGCTAAATGTGTTGCTAAGCGCAAAACTCAGGAATGGCTGGACCAATACGGATTTTTTTTTCGAATTTTCGTTATAGTCTGAGGAAGGTTTCTATTAAGAGAAAAATGGTAGGTAGGTAGGTAAGGTAGGTATGTAGGTAGGAACTTAGAGTAAGGTAGATAGGTAGTATAATTATTACTAGTGTATGTCATATTATTTGTTACATTTTTTATAAACAAATAGATTATAACTAAAATTCATTGAAATTTAACTTTCTTTCACCAAGTATTTTTATTCTTTTGGTTGGTTGAACTTCTTCTTCCTTGTTTATTTCTCCGTGTTCACATATATTTATTTTTAGAAATATTGATAGCCATATAAAATCTTGTTCTGTTTTCTTTTCGTCCTTCTTCGTTCTCGTTTTATTCATTTTTCTCACCAATCTATTTTTCTTTCCTTAGTTCTATTTCCTTCTCTTTGTCGTTTTCTTCTTTCTCTTGTACATTATCTTAACTCTATCTCTCTATCTCAACTGGCGGCTTCGTCCGTACGAAGAGAAACCGGTGCATATCGGCTCAAGCCAGGCCTCGCTCAGACGAAGCGCACACACGCGCCTTGCTTGTAGTAGTGTACCTATCGCAGATGTATGAAGCTTACCCTCTGTCCGTTTACTCTGTGCTATCTACTTTTATGCGAGGTAAGTAAAGCGATAGTTTATAATGAAATATGTAGATAAAACTTTAAACTTACCTTGATAATAAATGTATACCCTTTTGTTTGTAATATTTTTTTAGACCTCTCTTCATTCGTTTCTGCTTATTCCCATGTTTTACAAACTAAATTTAAACACTACTAAAACTGTAAAATACTATGAGTTTATAACACTAACACTACTTATAGATACATAGAATACTCTTTAACTTATAAACAAGAATCAGAAATAAAACTTTGACGAATCGAAAGTCGGTTCTATTTTTTGATAATAAGTTTTATTTCACGCTTTTTAGTGGGTCGGTTTGTAATTTATCTAGTTACAAAAGCCAAAATGTCAACTACTCATCACCTTTTACAAAATATTGCTTTTCCCGGTGCAGAGCCGTTAATTTTTGAGGAGTTCTCCTGGTACATCACTATCAGCTCTACTTCACCATATGCATTGTGACGAGCATAAAGTGCTTAACATCTATATTCAAGTAATCTAATCGCAATCCACGAAATACTTATTATTGAGTAGTTTCGATGGCCAGCTGGGGTCTTCGTCATCAGTTCCACTTCCTCAAACTGTGCTTTTCGAGAGAAACTAAACAAGGTACTATAAGAAATACCCAAAACGCTATAGGTATGCCTATAATATTTAAAGAGTTCCCTCGATTTCTCCATGATTTCATCATCAGATCCAAACGTGATGGCAATGGAACTAACTAGAATGTATATTCTTTCAAACAAAAAAAGAATTTTCCAAATCGGTCCAGCCATCTGCGAGTAATGAAGTAACATCATAAAAAAAAGTTCAAGACGAATTGAGAACCTCCTCCTTTTTCTAAAGTCGGTTAAAAAGCTATTCCACTATTTACAAAATTAATTTTTGCAGTAATATTTTACGATATTATTTCGTAGTGCTTGAGCTCTCGCAACGCGACGTACGTCCACCTAGCAACACGATGCGCCCCGCACTGAGTTTCTGGACGAGTGCGGGGGTGATGTAAACGCAGTCTTTAATCGGACCTATTTTTAATTTATTGTAATAAAAATAATACATATTTGCAAAAAGTAACAAAACCAAATTATTTTCATTTGTATTGCAAAGCAGTAGTATATTTTTTTATACTCTTTTGATAAGAAATTAAGGAGTAAAATGGTTTCATCTCAATGATTTGGAGGTGATTTGGCATTTTTGTTTCTTATTATGTGATACCGATAGAAAAATTGTGGCTAAACCAAATTACGGTTCATATCATGTAGATTACTAACAATTTTTTTCAGATGTAATTTCTCTGTAATTGCCGACGAAAAGTTGCTTCATCTGAATGCTTTTTTCAAGCTTTTTTCGAGAGAGCAGCCTTAACAAGATTGCTTAATGTGAATTCAACCCACATTCCAAGTTCTCTTCAAACAAATAGAAATAAAGATTATATATGTCGATAAACATAAATACAGCGCATGGTTATCACGTATTCATTTTATTCCACACCTTTTCCTTGTTTGTTGTGGATACTACTTTCAGTCTATTGAGCTTGATAAAATAGGTAGCTATTTTATATGGAATTGTTTCCTCAAATGCCCCCAATATTTATTTTAAAAAATACGTAAAAGGAATTTAATAAATTGAGTATATAACTTATTCAGTCACCTAGTAACAACTATATCTGAAATAAAAGTATTTACTGCATCAACAATTTTTTCACCATTATCAAAAAATATTTTAGGCAAAACATATTAATGTTCAAAAGTTTGACGTCAGGAGTGTGTCGGAGAATTGTGGACACGTCTAGGTGAAAAGTGGACCAGGGCGTGACGTAACGCGGTATTACATACAACACACTATAGTATTGACTACATAGTTTATTTCACGAAAAAAGAAAATGTAAGACTCAAAAATTTTTGAACACTACAAAATTTATTATGCGTCACTCGCCTAGTGGTTAACGTGTCGGACTTGCGATCGAGAGGTCATGGGTTCGAACCCCACCCATTACACTGTTGCCATTAATGGCATATAGTGGGTTCAACCCACTCTAGACACAAGCATATTTAGCTTAGTTGGAGGGGTCAACAAGATTGCTAGTAATGTGAATTCCACCCATTCATTGCTATATCTTAAAAAAAAAACATATTTAAAAATAGGCATGGTATTATTTAAAGCCAAATAATCGTACCTTCTCCTTCCTTAGCGAACCTCTTTATGTAAGCAGACGGTACGACAATAGCTACACTTTAAAGATGCGATAACATCATTTGTCGTACGTGGTTTTAAATACCTTTGTGCGGAAAGAAGAATTATCAAAAGCTTAGCAATGGCAAAGAAGTTAAATGCTTGAGAAAAGAGATACAAAATTCAATATTTCTTGTTTTTATGTTATCCGCGTTAGGGTAACATAGTTTCATAGATCCAGACCCATCCGTTCCAGTAGATTCAGAGAAAATCAACTACCTATGACAGACAGACATACGAGTGATTCTATAAGGGAAAGAGAAATATAGCCTAAGTTTCTCCATTCGGACGTGAAATATGTCTTCCAAGTACTTAACAAATACAAACTAAAGACCAATCAGAAAAAGTTTGCTAAGATTCATTCCGCTTCGTTTTAATAATCGCTTTAAAGCTCAATAATAACACTACAATTTAAAACCGTAAAATAGTGGTCTTTATTAAAAGGTAAACATTCCCTTTGTGAATCCTCTTCAGTCAGCTAATGTAAAAGTCTAAAAGTGGACTGTGGAACGCTACAGTCCACTTCAAGAGATGCTATAAAATTTGTAGCGCTACATGACTTAAGTAATGGTATGCTGCTCTTTTGTGATGTTTGCTGAGGTAAGGAGGGTAAATTTTATACCTAGTCTACCCATCATATAGGCCCTAATAGGTGTCGCGTGGGTGTCCGCGCGTCTTTCTAAAATTTTGATTGGGTGAGCTGTTCACTCCTCACGTCATTTGAGACGGTGTTTGCTACCACAAACTGTCCCTTTTGTGGTGATTGTGGAGAATGCTATCGTATCCCCGAACGCCAAGAAATAACGAAAATAAACACCGTATGGTTAGTCAGTAAAAGTTTGAAAGACTCAATTCCATAATTCGGCTGTGCGCACAATAAATGTAGATGTGAAACGCATAGTACGACAAATCTGGATAGCAGCCTGCAGTATGTACATATAATTAAGTTAAATATTGCAACGTGTATAATAAATTATATAATAAATAAATAAGTTCGAGTTGCCTATGCATTCGCGATGCAGCAGTCAGGGATGAGGATGTTCCGTGGAGGAGCAAACACGTGTTGAGAGAGGTTTGCTTGCATGTGGCATTTTTAGGGTTCCGTAGCCGAATGGCAAAAACCGGAAACCTTATAGTTTCGTCATGTCTGTCTGTCTGTCTGTCTGCCCGTCCGCACGTATGTCACAGCCATTTTATTCCGAAACTATTAGGACTATACACATGAAACTTGGTAGGTAGATGTATTCTGTGAACCGCTTTCCGAGTTCAAGAAAAAGTAAAAAAATATATTTAAAGTTAAGGATATATTTTCATGAAACCTATGCCTGTGTGGTATTTATAAAAAGGTCTTTAAAAATGACATTGTGGTTTCTAAAACCACTTTTTCATAAAGTCAATCGTTTAAAAGATATACGCTTCCAAAGTGGTAAAATTTTCTCCCCCGCCCCCTCTAACTTCTATAATAATGAAAGGAAAAATCTAAAAATGTATGCTATAGATCTTAATGTAAACTTTAACGAAAATTGGTTTGAATGAGATCGGGTCAGCAGTTTTTGAGATATAACATATTTTCTAAAACCGCAAATATAACTTTGTAATTCATACAAATACTATGAAAAACAATGTTATTTTGCCTAGTTACTACGGAACCCTTCATGGGCGAGTCTGACTCGCCCTTGGCCAATTTTTGTTGATAGGCTCATGTTTGACACCATCTTACCTAATGTTAAGCGATGATGTGGTCGAAGATGGTATATTTTTATTGCATCCCATATACATATGCATATATTTGTGAGCGAGCGGACTGTGCTGCATACTGCATGCAAGATGGAACATCTAGTTGTAGGCGAAATTACCACGAAATATTTTTCTAAAGTATTAGTTTGTATGGATTTCAACAAAAGAACCACTGATTCCATTCTGAATATTCTAGCAGTATAATTAAAAAAGATAACTTTAGACCCATAATGAGTTGCGGAATTGTTCGAAAGAGTTACTGCGGCCTCGGAACACGAAGGGCATATGATGGAACATGGATGGATTTTAGTAAGTAAAAGTCTGACATAAAGATCGGGAGACAATCATTGGATGACCTTCCATCCTTAAAAAAAGACCCATAATGAATTAAACACTCACACTGAATAAAATCAAAGAAACAGCACAAGGGATGTCTTGGCTGGCTCTTCAGCAAATGTACCGTAGTCCACTTCAAGCGATACGATAACATCTGTCGCCGTACGTGACTAAGTGCAGGTACGCTGCTCTTTTGAGATATTATTTGTTGAAGTAAAAATAGATTTGGTCCTTGGCGTACACAAGCTTTAGAAATTGTTGAACAATGCAAACATTGTCAAAATCATAACATCGCCTCCTCACGTGTGTTTTTTTGTAATTGTTTTATAAGAAGTATGTGAAAGTGGAACAGAAGAGTAATAAAATTAACTGGACTACGAATACTCTAGTGGCAAAGGCAGGTCAATTGTGGGTTGAAGCTGGTCAATAAAATTGCTACCGACAAAGATCACTGATACTTCTTATGGTGAACGCAGACCTAGCCGCACCGCACGCGCCGCAGTCTTTGCATTCGAATTCTTTATATGAAGTTCTATGCAACCTCGCACACCTACCCGCGCCGCAGTCGCCGCAGTCCCTGAAACGACCGAACTCCCCTAGCCGCAGCTGATGACGTCATCCGCACGCAGCGCGGATGACGTCATTCGCATCCACGGCGCGCAGTGTTGCCAGAGTTATAAAGTAGACAGAGAATCTCTGTCAACGGTTTATAATAAAATTACTTATTCTCGTATAAATAATTACTTGCTTAATCCCTATTATAGCACCTACAGATATAATTACACAAAAGAGCAAAATACCAATACCAAATACAGATTTTATACAGATTTTTTAAATCTTCGGAAAGATAATGCTTTCAAAAATCTGGCAACACTGACGGGAACGACTGCAGCGACTGCGGCGCGGATAGGTGTGCGAGGCCATTAACAAAAAGCGATGACTGCGGGGACTGTAGAGACTGCGGTGCGGCTAGGTCTGCGTTCACCTTTAGAGACTTTTGCCCGACGGGAATCCGCGAATCCGCTAAACTAATAGAATAGAATAGAATAGATTTTTTTTTTTATTTCATTAGTTATTAAAAAAAAAGGTTACATGTCACTTACAAATCAGTATTATACATTGCAGTGCATTTGATGAATTTTTTGGCGCAGTTTGTCCGGGAGGGGATCTTTTGCGACCTACTTTGTAATTCTTTTCACACGCTGTTAAATTATATAAAGCAAGTGTGAGAAGTTTTGGATTTAGGATCCCATCAGGTCCTAGACCTGAAGTTACTTATAAACTAGGAGTGACTCTACGAGTCAAAGCCTATGCTGACGGGGGGGGTCCGTTCTATTATGGAGTGGTTTGGCTCTCTCGGATTTATGTATGTAGGCTATGTCACCTATTCTATTTGAGAAAAGGAACGGGTTGAATTGTCCATATTTCGTATAAGCAGGACCGGGATCTTCTAGGCCGCTGATCGTTAATGATGTTAATTTCTCAATCATATCGCGGTGAAGGTCGTGTGCTCTGAGATGCCAGGGGTCTTGTCCAAGTATTTCCCAGAGGATTTTGGTTTTAGTACGACGTGGAAAGTCACCTGCAGCTTTCAGTGCCATTCTATATTGTCTTTCCAATTTCGACAGATTAGTCTTGCTGTATCTCGGTAGAAGTTGGATGACTCCATAATCCAGTACCGGCAAGACGCATGTCTGTATGATGAGTAATTTTGTGTCAATATTGACTTTGGATCGGTACCCTATGATGGAATTTAGGGCGCCTCTTACTCGTTTAAGCTTGTCCACTCTTTCTTTTGTGTGTTTGTTCATTGATAGTCTTTTGTCAAATATAACACCGAGGTATTTTACTTGGTTCTTATATTCGATTTGTTCATTTTTTAATTTGATGTAATTTCTGTATCCACTGTTAACGTTACCTCGCCTAGGTCTTTTGTGAGAAAACATGATACACTCCGTTTTATCCACATTACATTGGAGGCCCCATCTCTTGTAGTAGTCGATAACTTCCTCCGCCGCCCATTCTGCACGCCTCGTGGCATGATCTGGCTTCTCTGCTGCATTGAGAATGCATAGGTCATCTGCATATTGAGAGAGCATCTGACCAGCTATTCGTGGTTTTGGTATGTCGGCGACATATAAATTGAAGAGTACAGGTCCTAGGATCGAGCCCTGTGGGACGCCGTGCGGTACGTCTTTTTCTGTTCCTATTGTAGTTCTGAATCTGCCTTTGGTCGTTCGTTTTGATAGGTAATTTTCAATAATTTTTATGACGTTATTACGTGCTCCTGCCTCATACATTTTCTTTATAAGACCTCTATGATTTATAGAGTCAAAAGCCTTGCTGAGATCAGTTGATACCATGGCCACACTGTATCTTTTCTCCAGGGCGTCAGTGATATATTTTCCAGTCCTCAGTATTTGCGTTCCTGTGCCTCTCTGACGAACAAATCCGTGTTGATGTTCGGGAATCAATTTGTTGACTTCCGTGTTTATTCTCGATAGAATTATGCGTTCAGCCCATTTGCCCATGATATTAAGTAGACTTATGGGCCTGTATGACTTAAGTTGTGTATAATCTTTTCCTGGTTTATGCAAGAAAATACAGATGCTTTCTTTCCATCTCCTAGGGAAGTATCCCGTGTTAATAATGTAGTCCATAATTCGCTTGAATATAGCTACTACCGTGTCGCCTCCCAATTTTAGAACATCCGCTCTTATTCCGTCGGGGCCAGGTGCTTTCTGATTTTGGAACTTTCGAAGGGCTGCTTTTAACTCTGCATGTGATGTGGCCTCCAACGGATGGAATGGTGTGTATTTTTCTGTATTTTTGTCTTCTTGACTAATGTCAGATACTTGAATAATTCCTGTGTTTACTAGATTATCGATAATTTCCAATTGTGTGTTGCAGTTTTCTATACGGGGGAGCCTTTGAGGGGGCCTTTTCAAGGCTCTTTGTATACTCCACATTTTTCTTCGGTTGTCTATATTATTTTCTAAAACTTTATTCCAGGTTTCTTCTCTATTTTCTGCAATTTTCTTATCAAGATAACGTTTTAATCTGTTGTATTCTCTCTTTAGTTCGTTGTATTTGTTTGTAAATCTTAGACACCATGCAATTTTTTTCGCCTTGTTTCTTCTTTTGATCAATTGTTGAATATATTCGGGAAGACTTTCTCTGTGGTTGGTTTGTTTGAGCGGAGCGAATACATCCAGCGTTTGTATTATAGCTGTTTCCAGATTTGTGATAATGTCGTCACAGTCTGCGTCTGTTTTTATTTCAGCGTATGGGTCCATTTTAGTTGCTAGAAATTGTTCAAATTCGTCTCGTTTTTTCAGGTTTGATTTAATATCTTTAAGGTTACGACTGAGTGGTATCTCGTAGTCGTTTTCCAAGTTGATTGTAATTAACCAGGGCATGTGATCTGAGTTTAAGGATTCTATTTGTTTGCACGTTTTTATCTCCAAGTCTGAATGGTTATATGTAGTGATTGCTATATCTAGTATATGGCTATTGCCCATGCTAGTGGGTCTAGATGGCTGACTAGAATGTATGATTCTACAGTCTCCGTTGTTATGTATTTCTCGTAATAGAACCCCGAGACCTCCATCACTTGGGTGGCCGAGTAGTTTCATCCTAATGTTCATGTCTCCTATAATTATAGCACCCTCCTCTCTAACCAATTGCTCAAATTCATCCGATAATTCATTTTGATTCGGTATTGGTACATAGATGCCTTTAACTGTGATATATTCTCCGGTTATGTAATTGGTGAAAACTCGAATGCTGCACCCTTCGATGCTTCTCTCGTCGTCATTGAAGGAGTTGATAAGTTTGGTTTGAGCCCACCTCATGCCACTTTTGATGTATATAATAGTACCTAGATGGTTCGCTTTTTGTTCATAGATCTTGTCGTAATTTATAATATTGAATTTTTGATTATCCAGATTTATTTTTGCTTCATTTATAATGGCAATATCGACACGGTATTTCTGTATCAACTGTTTTATTTCTGTGAACTTTCTTCTTACACCCTGCGCGTTAATGTGCAGGATCTTTATGTGTTTTTTACTGCTTTTAGTCGAGTAGAATGTTTCGGAGTTCTTTCATTAGTTTTACAAACTTTTCCATAGTTCTATCGAATAAAGTAATTTTTTCTTCTGTAGTTAATTTTTCACAGCGCAGGTTCTGTTCGTTTAACTAAATAGTATTTCATTTTATTTCGTATATCTTAGGAAATTTTATTACCTTTTTAAGCAATTCGGTGCATTATAATGTGTAACAAGTTATTAGGATTACTTACGAGTGGATTATGTTAATTATTCAACCTGAAGAAATACAAACCTTAACTATACTAAAACACTATATAAATAATGAATTCGTCTTCAACGCTGTCAGCCTGTAATTTGCTCAAAAGACTTGCGGCATTACTATTTTTAGGGTTCCGTAGCCGAATGGCAAAAAACGGAAACCTTATAGTTTCGATATGTCTGTCCGTCTGTCTGTCTGTCCGTCCGTCCGTATGTCACAGCCATTTTATTCCGAAACTATTATATATGAAAAATGAAATATGAAAATAAAAATGACTATACATATGAAACTTAATGAGTAGATGTATTCTGTGAACCGCTTTCCAATTTTAAGAAAAAAATTAAAATAAAGGGAATACATGGAACTAGAACTGAAAATATTTTTTTTCATGAAATCAATGCGTGTATGGTATCTATAGACAGGTATTTAAAAATGATATAAGGGTTTCTAGAACCACTTTTTCATAAAGTCAATCGTTTAAAAGATATAAGCTTCCAAAGTGGTAAAATGTGTCCCCCCGTCTAACTTCTATAATTATGGAGTGAAAAATCTAAAAAAATATATGTCTGTAGATCTTAATATAAACTTTCAACCAAAATTGGTTTGAACGAAATCAGTTCAGCAGTTTTTGAGATACAGCATATTTTATAAAACCGCAAATATAACTTTGTAATTCATTCAAACATTATGAAAAACAAAATTATTTAGCGTAGTTGTAAAAATGTATATAAGCTAGTCAAGAAATTTTTAGGGATTTTTTTATTCGTCAAATTAAACTCTTTTGCAAAAAAAACGGGCACTTTAGATTTTTTTCTCTTCTTCAATGAAGAAGAACAAGAAATAGGTTTTATTAATTTGACGATGTATTGGCATGTTATTTGAAGCATCCTGGCATGATTCTTTACGTTCCAAATTTAAAATTTGAAATTATTAAAAGAAAAATAATGATTATTGTGGATTATTCTAAAATTGCTTTACTAATGGCGCGAATTGCTGAAACGATTTTTAACTGATTACGATATTTTAAAACTTTTTGGATATTTTCTGCAAATTAAACAATTTAATCTTTCTTTTTACATTAAATACCACTTTTTGATATGAGTGATAAAGCGATAAGGGCCGGTAAAATTATAGCCCTACTTGAAGAAGGTTGTTCGCAAACTTACGTGTCTCAGCGGCTAAATGTGAGTCATTCAACTGTCCAGAGGACTTGGCAACGGTATCAAGAGACCGGTTCGGTCAAAAGAAGATCCGGTTCGGGAAGAAAACGATGCACAGAACCAAGAGATGACCGCTTTTTAGTGAGTCAGGCGTTGCGGAATCGTAAAGCGTCAAGTGTGAACCTGAAGAAGAGCCTTGAAGAAGTAAGAGGAGTAGAAGTTAGCTTGTGGACGGTCAGGAGGAGGCAGCCAAAAGCTGCCAATATCAGGAGTTACCGCCCAGCTCGGGGCCCTAAATTACTCCGTGAGCACCGTGTTGCTCGACTTCAGTTTGCTCAGAACTGTGCTTCATGGACTCTGGAGGACTGGAATAAAGTATTGTTTTCTGATGAAGCTAGAATCTCTTTGTGTGGAGAGGACCGACGCCGGCGAAGACCACGGGAACGCTATGCGGAAGTGTGTTTCGAAGAAATCACTCCTTATGGCGCAGGCTCCGTTATGTTTTGGGCAGCAATTAATTCGACGGAGCGTACGGAGTTAGTTTTCATAGAAAATGGAACATTAAATGCACACCGGTACATAATGGAAGTCCTAATTCCATATGCACAACCCAAATTGACTTGACACTTGGGGAAGATTCCATTTTTATGGACGACAATGCTCGCCCGCACCTTTCTGGCGACGTAGAAGCGTACATGCAAGAAGTTGGTATCCGTCGTTTAGATTGGCCAGCTCGAAGTCCTGACCTCAATCCAATTGAGCATGTCTGAGATGTTCTAAAGAGACGGGTAAGATCAGTGCAACCTGCTCCACCAAACATCAGGGAGCTAAAAAGAGTCATTGCAGAAGAGTGGGAACGTATTCCTCAAAACGTTATTAAAAACATCGTGGAAAGCATGCCCAGAAAGATTCAAGCTGTGATTTTGGCAAGAGGAGGTCACACTCGTTATTAGGTTTTTATATTTGTAACTTTATTTAATTAAAACAAGTAAAAAAAATCTTGTCTTTATTGCCGACCACTTCTTATTGTTTGGGCGTGTACATCGGTTTTAAAGAATCCGTCGTTTTTTTCTTTTAATTGCCCGAATTCACTTCACACGCATTAATTTACACGATTATAAGTATACAGACTACGTCAAAGTAATAAATTTCATTTAATTAACTCAAATCGACCTTAGAACGTAGGTGCCCGTTGTTTTTGCAAAAGAGTGTATATTATTATAGTTACTACGGAACCTTTCATGGGCGAGTCTTACTCGCACTTGGCCAATTTTTTTTTATAGTATCGCCGCAAGTCTTAACTTGGGTGTCACAAACTTGATTAGTTCACCATAAGTTAAGTTCAATGGACATGATTCAGTAGAAATCTAACCCTCCCTTTCGCTCTACCTAGAGCGAAATAAATCATTTATAATTTTACTCCCGAAAACAAGACGCCACACGCTCGAGTGATAAGACAGTTATTGCAATAGGCACAGGCACGGAGAAATCTCAATATTTTAAACTGTTCAGCCATCCACCAATCTCGTCAAGCGTACCTTAACCTAGATCAACCAATGAGGCTGCTTTTATTTAGCCTCAATCTCCTCTCATAATAAATTTTAAAGCAAATAAAATTAATTACGAATCATCTAAACAACAGAACCTATACTCTTTTTTAATGCCTTCGTCTGTACAACAAAAGCCTCTATCTCTGTATATCCAATTGTCTTCATCTCTCGCTACTGGTACACTGTTCAAAGGACTCGTCTTGCGGAAACAAAGGGACCAGATGCTTGATAGGACACACGTTACCTTATCGAACATCTTTAATATTAGTTGCGGGGTACATTGGTGACTCCGTACAGGGGTGTATTTCGACCCCCGTGGGTGGGCCACGTGAATGGTCGTAACACTTTATCATGTAAAACTGGATTTTGAACGCAGCTAAGACAGGATTAAGTGTATTATTTATCTTAAAGACACAAAGTACTAAGATGAAACGAGAAATTATTTTTTATTTTAGGTCTGACGATTGGTTAGAGAAGTCAATATGTAAGATAAGGTGGATGAATATGGACTGGACTTTGTCCAGCAAAGGAAAAATACAGGCTCATTGAAAATATAGGTTTATCAAAATGCCCAGTTAAAAAAAAACATTGTACCTACTGTGGTTTACACTTTTAATATCTGTATGTACAAGCTTTGCGCGCACTCATTCTGCTAATTCACACGCTTAGGTTTTAACCTTAATAAATTATTCACAATAATCTTCAAAGTAAATCACTACATTTGCATTTGTGAAAACCGCATGACAATCTGTTCAGTAGTTTTTGAGTTAAACGCGAATAGATAGACACGCGGCGGCGGGAGTTTGTTTAATAGTAGGTTTTTTTAAACATAGTGTTTAAAAAAATACCTTTAAGGTACAAATTGAAGCGTAACCTTAATGGCCATTACACTATTGCCGTGAACCAACTCCAGACACAAGCATATTTAGCTTAGTTGGAGGGGTTAACAAGATTCTTAGTAATATGAATTCTGCCAATATCGTGAGTTCTTTTTATTAAAAAAAAACGGTTCGAAATTTGGAAAATACTTTTCTAGATCACATTTATCACTCATAGGTATGTATAATTAATTATTTACATCATAAGGCATTTATCACAAAAACGAAAATATCTCAATCTTCAAATAGCATAAGGCTTCCGCAATACTGTTTCTTTAAATAGCTCTTTGATAAAATAACACATTTCGCCGTTTGACCTTATGCGTAGGAGGTGTCGATTCGTGACTGAGAGGGTAGGGGCGTATATTGGAGCACTCAAGTCTGGGGTGATTGTATCTGTAATTACTGTACCGAAGTATTTCTTCGACTCCCAAATTGGAAACGTTCTTATCTCTAAATCGAAATATTCTCTTCTAACTGATGAATCTCCTTTAAATGCAATTTGAACTCAAACCAGAAGCTTTTATTTCAAATAAACCCTAGGCACTTTTAACATCGTTGGCGCAGTAGTTGAGCGATTGGCTGTCGTGTTGCGTGTCGCGGGTTCGATTCCCGAACTGAAACAAATGTCTATATGACCTACAAATAGTTGCTCACGGTACAGGACACCTAGTGTAGAACAATACTATTCTATATAAAAAAAAAAAACTACTAGGTCAGTCAGTCAAAAAAATTTAACATAGCCTCGCTTCCCAAACCGTACATTTTTATGGAAATGAACCTGCAAGGAACTCAGCGGACATTCTTTTAAATCTAATTACTTTTGGTAGAGCAATGTATCCAGTTAAACACGGGCCAGTCATAAATGGCTAAAAATAATGATGCGCCATCGTTACGTGGTGAATAAATCGTTTTGAGAATACTTGCATTGTGCGTACTGCTAAGGAGTGAAATTCCCTGGCGGAGTCTATGTTTTCCGATAGCTATAACATGAGGGTATTTAAGTCTTAAAATCAATAGATTAATTACTTCTAGGTAAGCGTTCATTTAGGTTGATTTCGTTCATCTTCGACCACATCATCACTTATCATCAGGTGAAATGGTGGTCAAACACGAGCCTATTATCAATAAAAAAAGATGATGGGTTACCAAGTGTCCCTAAAATGCACAAAATGCATCGCTTTATCTTTTATATCCTGAAGAGTGACCCATCAATCTGGCTAACGTTCTCGCAACTAAATTGTGGTCGGCATCCAGACTAACCACATTAGTCGCTGATTCCTGTAACACATGCTCGCCTGGTACCGGAGTCAGGGGCTTCACTTGAAAGACGTAATATTTTTATGTTCAATAAATTATTTATTTATTTACTTATGTATATTTGCTGAAACAAATGTCCTATAAAAATAAAAAAATAAAAAATCTTATTTATTTATTTATCAATTTATACTAGTAGGTCGTTCATATGGAGCGACTGCGTCTCTGACCTCCATGATTTCACATCTCTCCTATAACTAGATAACCCTTTGGCAAAACTGGTGTCAGATTTCCTGGTTTCTGACTACACGGTATGGCAGTCAAATATTTACATATTATTATGACACTCGGGATAGCGACATAACGTGCAGTTGTAGTCACGTAGAAGTTTGGGTTACTTAAAATGGTCACCCCCCAAGGACCGACTTTTGCAAACATTGCTTAACCTCAAGGTTAACGGGCCACAAACGGGCCGATATTCAAATATCGTCCCGTTTGTTTTCACCAACATAATAGGCATTTTCACGTCTTACAGTATGTTATTTATTCATTTATTTAAACTTTATGTACAATAGTGGTACATTGGCGGACTCTACCAGTCAACTTTTGGGTTCAAAAGAACACAGTGTGGTAGGTGTACAAGTAAACAAAATGTCATAAATTATCGAAAGAATATACAAATAATATATTTATTTAATTTAATTTTATATTTAATTATATAATAATAATAAAATACATATTATACAACGTGTAATTTAAAGGGTATATACATACCAAGTGCATGGCTTCTTTGGATTTGTGATCCTAAGTCTACGTGTGTAGAACTTATTACAAATTCCAATACTGATACCAGAGACCGAATTTTTCAAATTAAGAAGAACGAAAAGAATTATCGTGTTATTGGCAAGTGACGTAGAAAGTTATTGACCCTCGTAGTGCTGTGACACGTTTGTTATGATTGGTATTCAAGAAATATATGAAACCAATAATTTGGTATCAATTCTTTGAGTCAGTTATTTTGGGCTGTAACTGTGCATAGAGATGTCCATACCAGATGTTGTCTTCAGCCCTTTTGGGTAGATATGGGGTTTCCGTTACACGTTGTATAATGCTAAAATAAAAAACCTAATGAATACGGTAATTTTCCAAATATTTGTTTCTTTTTTCCAAATATGTAATGCCTACATGTTAAAAAGAGCTCTTAATTGCGTTACTTCTAGAAGCGATACAATGTTAATAGTATTTATACGAATTGAATCAGATTACAGAGAATTCTGTCATGATAAATAATTATTAATAGTACTTAAAAAATTATATTATCATATTGTAGCTGGAATAGTTATATTTATCGAATAAGATTAAAATTCTGTCTTATTTTATCCGCCTAAGTCAGTAAATTCACATTACATGGACTTAATAAAGACAATGTACTCAAGTGGTTTTCTAGCAATCAGACTACTCGGTCGGTCACCGGTGGAAAGTAATTAGATATACTACTATGTCGTGATCACAGAGCTCGGAACACCAACAAGCACTAGATACGCACACACCAATTGTATTGTATTACGTAGATTATATTCACCTAAACTTCAATAGCATAAGTAACAAAGAGTGGATAATACCACCTCTGAATGCCTGGAAGCGTGCTCCATCTTCGATCACATCATCACTTAGGTACCATCAGGTGAGATGGTGGTCACACGCGAACCTATTCCGAATTAAAAAATATTACATTCAACTAAGATATGCTAGGCTGACTGACAAATGTAATTTGATTTGCAGGGGGTAACTTGCACACTCAACCAATGGGTTCCCAGAAATGTTCGCCGGCAGATAATGAATATCGAACACGTCACACTTACTACAACGTTATCTGAGAGAAGGTATTATCCACACTATGTAATTTACGATTTGATGTTAAATACTCAGAAATATCATTTCTATAAAATTTTTCTTCGATCACATCGCCCATTTATTTCGAAACCGTTACTAAAAAAATTATAATTAGAGAAAATAGTAAATTATATGACTGAAAAGAAACGAATAATTTAACAAATAATGCCAGAAATATCTCATATGTATTCATTACTTTTTTTTATTAAGAGGTAAATATATTATTTTAACATGACTATAGTCATGCAAAAATCGTAAATTAGCTCTCCTGTAAAATTTTGTTTTTTTGTTTAGTAACGGTTTCGAAATGAAGGTGCGACATATTTCAGCCATCATAGACATACATATTTAAACCTGTCACGAGCCTATGAGTAACACTCGCTGACACGTTTCGTTTGAATGGAAAGTTTCAAGAATGCCGTATCTTATAATGTCCGTATAGACGGCTACTTGCTCTGTTGTAATAGTGTGTAGTCTGTGTGTGTGTATGTTTGTGTATAAGAGCTTCCCACCATAAGGGTGTGTCAGACTTTATCTTCGACTTGTTTCGTCTGATTTATTTCTTTCGCGTTCCGTTAGAAGCTTTATCTACAATATGGTAGGAATTAGGAAAAAGAAATTCGAGATTGGTGCCTTGTCTTTAATCAATTATAACAAAGCTAGCTATTGAGATGGAGTTGGCCTTGAATTATCTATAGTACCAGAGATATAGCAAGTGCGTTTTGCAGTCAGAGAATTAATTGTAAATAGTCTTAAGGTTGAATGTTGCTAGCCCGTCTTCTATTAAAAAGGCTTTTTGTGATAGTATTTATTGAAATTTCAATGACTGTTTATAGTGATTTCACATATATTTTTAAATACATGTTTAAAAGTCTCGTCGTTGTTATCTAATTTTAAATTAGGTATATGAGAATTAAAAATTAGAAATGTAATATCTA
This sequence comes from Tholera decimalis, assembly GCA_943138885.2. Taxonomy (NCBI): domain Eukaryota; kingdom Metazoa; phylum Arthropoda; class Insecta; order Lepidoptera; family Noctuidae; genus Tholera; species Tholera decimalis. The sequence goes on along the minus strand of OW964552.2, from coordinate 8,554,158 downwards.
TAGTAAGTTATAGAATACGTGGGTGGGATTTCTGTGCATATTTAGTTAGGAGTGTTTATTTAGATTATTTAAAAAAATATATCAGACCTTCTTAAAAAAATAACGCGACTTATTTTCTTGCCTACACAGCGGGAAGAGTCATTTGATGATTATCCCACTACAAAAGGCATATTTTTATTTATTTAGTCACTAACATTTAACCTTTTACATAAAAAAAAAACAAACAAGTGGACAAAACAAACAAAGAATTATACGTAACTACAACATTAATGAATACACAAATTTAGAAAATGTGCTAAATTGCTATCAAAAAAGCTTTTGAAGGACATCAAAAGCAACCAATTCAGCTATTTAGTCTATTGCAGTAATAATAATAATAAATAAGCTGGCAACACTAGCCGTCAAACCAAGTTTTATGTTCCGTCTATACAAATTAAATCCGCAAACAATAGTATTAAGTTTTTCCCATCCAAATTTTCCAATATCCATGAAAAGAGGACATATTAAACACAGGAAAATAACAATATCTAAAAGCCACCAATATTTACACAAAATGAAAATAAACCAGCCATTGACAACTGTCAAGTGTCAATCTCACCAATCAAGAAAAAATGCGAGAAATAATATGTAAATATGTGAACAAATAAACTTGGACGATGCTTACGAGAGCAGCTTCGCGACGTGCACGCCCACCACCCCCGGACCTGTCGCTCAGCTCCGCCTCGCCGCCGCCGGACTCAGGATCATCAATATCACCGGCGGCTGCAGCCGCGTCGAGCTCGAGCGACGAGTATTTCTCTCCGCCGACGTCGCCAACACCTGTGCGTCGGCAGGGGAGAGGCCGGCCACCGAACAGCTTGGGGCCTAGGAGCCAACCGGCTCCGAGTCGGGTCCCCGCTGCCGGTGGTGTGCAGCGCATGAGATGGACTCAGTCCATAAACGAAAACGTCATGCGCGCATATTATGGGTCTACAGAGGGGGGAACTAACCTCACTGCGTATCGTGTCAGGATGCTGTCTCTGTTCCAGGACCTAGAACCAGCTGTCAACGTCTCGGCCCAACGACTGTCGGATCAGGTGCGGGTCATCCAGCGTAGCCACAGGTTGGATGATGCAACACTTGATAGGCTGCGCTCAGAGGTACTGAGCAACCATATCATCTCGTCCCCGACGCAAGCCGTGGTACAAGCGCCCGCTAGTGGCGCAATGACACCGCGGCCCAATGGTCATAATAATGAGCTAGATGATAGGGTTGTCACGGTAAGTAGCCAATGCAACGATCGACTGAGGAGCGCACTGGAGGATGCGCTTCGCGAGTATAGATCGACTCCGCCTGAACTTAGACCCCGGTTACCACGGTTACCCATGCACAAAAAAAATAGGGTGCTGGTGTGTGCTTTGGACTCGCTGCTTGAGAACATTTTTGAGAGCAGCGAAAACCTCGTTGATACGCACTCAATCCTGTATTGCGGGGCTGTTGCGGCATGTCGCTTAGCTAACGTCAAATTCCCTAATAACGACGAAGCTATTCGACCAAAACCTGCTGTACCAGCCTGGCAGTATAGGATCGAGAGGCGTATCGATGAGGCCAGAACACTCATCGGCAAACTATACTGCTTCAAGGAAGGCAATGCACGCCCACGTGTGATGCGTTTTGTACGGCGGGCTTTCTCGGGGACTGGAATCAGCCCTCGAGAATACACACCCCACATTACGGAGTGCATTGACTTCCTGAAGCAGAAAATTTATGCATGGGCAAGCCGTATCCGACGGTTTAAGCGGCGGGTTGAACGGTACTCACAGAATCGCATGTTCCAGAGCGATGAGAGGTGGGTATACAGAGCTTGGGAGCGACCCAATCAAAATGTGACTGACGTGTGCCGCCCGGATGATACCGCCACGAATTTATTCTGGCGCAACATCTGGTCGGTACCCGTCTGTCATGTTGAGGGTGACTGGATGCGTGAAGTTGAACGCGTATGTGAAGCTATACCACAAATGGATAAAATAAATATCAATAAGTCTGATGTAGCCAAAGCAGTTCATCCGTTACCAAACTGGAAGTCTCCAGGACCGGATGGACTGCACAACTTCTGGCTCAAGTGGTATAGCAGCTCGCACGCGCTTTTGGCTTCTCAATTCCAGGCATCCTTAGAGGCTGGGTCTCTACCAGAGTTTCTTACGACTGGCTGTACCCACCTGCTCCATAAGAGTGGTAGTCCCATGGAACCCAAAAACTATAGACCGATTACTTGTTTGTCTACGGTCTATAAGGTTCTTACGTCCATTCTGAGAGTGAAAATAAATATGCACATTGAGTGCAACTCAATTATGTCCGCTTCTCAGAATGGATGTAGGAAAGGGTCCCGTGGCACTAAGGAGCTACTCCTCATTGACATGGCCATTAGCCAACAGGTTCGTCGATCCCGCAAAGATCTATCAACATGCTGGATAGACTACAAAAAAGCCTATGACTCTGTTCCTCATACCTGGCTCATGAAGGTGCTAGAGCTTTACAAAATAGATCCAACTCTACGCACCTTCCTTGAGTCATGTATGAGGCAATGGAAGACGGTACTTCGCTATCCAGGATATCGACCGATCCGAGGGAATGATGAGCCTATATGGATCAGACGGGGAATATTTCAGGGTGACAGTTTGAGTCCACTTTGGTTTTGCTTGGCCCTGAATCCTCTAAGCACAATGTTAGAGGACTCAGGCCTGGGCTATCGGTTGAGAAGAGGAGGTCAAAGTATATCCCACCTCCTTTACATGGATGATTTGAAACTCTTTGCCCCCAACAACTTGCAACTGATGGAACTACTGAAGGTAACTGAAACTTTCAGTAGCGCCATCAAGATGGAATTTGGTGTGGACAAATGCGCAATCATGCATGTAAAACGAGGAGAGATTATGGAATCTGAGGGAATTCAACTTTCAGACTCCATACACCTTAGATCTCTCTGCTTGACCGAAACTTATAAGTATTTGGGTATGTCGGAAGCTTTGGGCATTAATGTTGCTGACATGAAGCACTCGTTGAGGGAGCGCTTCTTTGGCCGCCTGACAAAGGTATTAAACAGCCTTTTGTCGGGAGGAAATAAGGTGCGCGCCTTCAACGGTTGGGTCATGCCGGTGTTGATGTATTCTTTCGGCATACTCAAATGGACTCAAACCGAACTGGACGCCCTGGATAGGAGGGTCCGCACACTGCTGACCGCAAATCGGATGCATCACCCACGATCATCGGTGATGAGACTGTACATCCCGCGGAAGTGTGGAGGTCGAGGCTTTTTAAACGCCAAAACTCTCCACAACCGCGAGATTTGCAGTCTCAGGGAATATTTCCTTCAAGCCGATGTGGGTATGCACCGAGATGTGGTTGCAGTGGACAAGGGACTCACCCCGCTGACCATGGCTAAAGAGAACTGGCACAAACCTGTTATACTCACCGCAGATGACCGCAAGGAGGTATGGAAAAGCAAGGAGCTTCATGGTCGCTACTATCGGGCTCTCTATGGGCCCGATGTAGATTTGACAGCTTCGGTTGCCTGGCTACGCTTCGGGGATCTCTTCGGAGAAACTGAAGGTTTTGTCTGTGCAATTATGGACGAAGTTATCTTGACGAATAATTACCGGAGACATATTATGAAGGACGGGACGATTGACGTGTGTCGGGCATGCCATCATCCTGGTGAGTCCATCAGACATATTGTCTCCGGTTGTTCTCGTCTTGCTAACGGCGAGTACTTGCATAGACACAACCAAGTAGCCAGAATTATCCATCAGCAACTTGCTTTGAAATACAAACTTGTCGATTCTGAGGTACCGTATTACAAGTATGTGCCCGACCCAGTTCTCGAAAATGACCATGTCACGTTGTACTGGGATCGGTCTATCATCACTGACAGGACTATTGTTGCCAATAAGCCTGATATAGTGGTGATAGACCGATTAGTGCGCCGCGCAATGATAATCGATGTTACCATCCCACATGACGAGAATCTCGTGAAAGCTGAGAAAGAGAAACATATAAAGTATCTCGACTTAGCTCATGAGGTTGTTGACATGTGGAATGTGGACTCGGCTGTCATTGTGCCGATTGTCATGTCAGTCAATGGGCTGATCGCTAAAAGCTTCGACGACCATCTGTCGAAGCTGGCGTTGCACAGCTGGATAAAGGGCCTGATACAGAAGGCAGTTCTCCTCGATACGGCTCGCATTGTGAGGAGGTTCCTTTCTCTGGAGACCTAACCACCGGTAGCTTGGACCCTGCTCCCGACACCGATGGACTGCCATTTTTTATATTTTTAAATGTTTTTTTATTGTAAGTTTTTATAGAAAAATATTTAAAAATGTAATTTTTGAGATATTTGTTGAATAAAGGAAATAATAATAATAATAATAATATTCCACAACTTTTTCACACAACGCCATCTAGTCCCAAACTAAGCAGAGCTTGTGATATGGATACTAGACAACTGATAAACATACATATATATTTCTAAATACATACATATTATAGATAAATTACACCCAGACAAAGAACAAATGACCGTGCTCATCACACAAACATTTGTCCTAGGTGGGAATCGAACCCACGACCTTGCGCATAGCAGTCAGGACCACTGACCACTATACCAACGGGCCTGCCTGTAGTAATACTGTATGTTTGTATCTTAAGCCGGCAATACATGTTGGCCGAGCGTTGTCGAGTGAAGGCCAATACTAACATGGAGACAGTATATTTGCCTTGTCTTGCTATCGCTCGGTGTCACTTGCCTAGTTGGCCGAGTAGAGGCCAGCGCCAACGTGTATAGAGCTCATTTGGTGCAACTTGTCTTCGCTCGCCGTTGCTCGTGGTCACTTGCCTCACTTCGGATCGGTGTCGGTTTCTGGTCACAAATCAAAGGCGCTCGCCTGCGCTCGGACAAAGTGTGGGCAGCTCTACAGACCCTCTTCTACATTGGTCGTCTGCATTGGCGTCTGCTGTGGACATTATTTATTGCCTTGCACCTATTTGCCAACGCTCGCGTTGGCCTACGCTAGGCCAACATGTATTGCAGGCTTTAAATTGTTTGTGTCTTGCAACACCTTATATGCACTTTCTCGAATGCCTCGAAGAGAACGTGTTGAATGATTCTTTTGTCTAACTTATTCGCGGCTTTCTTTTTTTTCGGGCCGGAAAATCATCGAATGACTTGTCCTGCGCTGGGTGGAGCGGAAGGGAGTGTCAGACTAAAACCCACCCTACTCCTTCAGCTGCCCTTGTGCTGCAGGGCCTCTGTATGTCGTTAGAACATTACCGCAACCCCGGCAGGCGATGGCCCTACGGGGCCCCGTCAGTAGTGCTAACATCTCTGAAGCGCGCGTGAAACACGACACGCCACTAACCTGGGCCTGATCCTTACCGACGGTGAACTACGCCTGCTTGCCGCCAAAACTTGCTCGGGCTAAAATATTTGTTCCCATAGTTTTCAATATTTTATGGTGCGACCGCATACGATATACGAGGTGTAAAGCTTTTCGAGAACACTTCGCTCACTCTGCTTTAACAATTTTTTTAAATCACCGTTATATTATTCACTATAATGTAGTGTTGTCGTGATAGAATCCACTTGAGCAACAAAAAAAAAGGAACCCATTTTTTTTGTTAATTAAGACAGGTTGGCGGTTTTATCTTAAAACTAACAGACGTGGGAGTCTGCGCTCAAGTGGATTCCATCACGATAACAATATAACCTCCTTCCTTTGTTATCGGGTAAAAAGCCTATAACCTTCTTCAAGCTTCTAGCTACTCCCATTACAAATTTCATCCAAATCAACCCATTACTTTCAAAGATTAGCGTGTTTAAACAAACACACGAACAATCTTTTTCGCTTTATAATATTGTATAGATAAGCCACTAGGTTCCCCCCACCTGTGTTTTGATGCAATCTTGTTTATAGCCTTTCTAGAACGACTAAAAGGCTAAGACAACCCTTCGTGTTTATGTTATTAAATGTCCCATGAACCTCGAGTGTGCGTAAAGGCTGGCAGACACGTGATCAATAGAAGTAGGTAGTTACCATACAAGTTACGTCACAAATACCCAACATATACACATATACAAAAAGGAAAACACAACGCTTTAAATTATTAATTAACCTTTTCAACATCCAAGCCCTTAAAGCTTATCTTATTCGTTGGATAAACGCAAACTTATCTGCTGTTTCAAAGAGATACCAAGCATACTTCGCCTTAAAGAAGCCTGAAATCTTTCATAGGGAAACTCGTCAGAACTTGAGCCAAGTTAAGAGAAAACTTTCGTGTATGGTGTTACAAAAATTATATTGAGTAAGGTTTAATATTACTTTTTTGTTGAATTGGCCCATTGTATGCGTTTTTCTTTCATTTAATGAACAGCATTTTATACTGTTACGAGCTGGGGTTCGGGATAGAAATAATTAACGCCAATTAAAGCAAAATTAACACTTTAATTAATTAAACACAAAATAAAAAATTAACACAAATATTTGCACCACAACACTTGTCACTTAACATTTAATCGCACTGAAATTCACTAGTAAAGCTTCGATTATATCGCGTGTTCACCTCGTAATAAGACTGACTCTCTGCGCCCCTTTGCGATCTATTTATACCCCGGTCTATGAGCTCTAGAAAATTCTTATAAAATCGACTCACTGTTTTTACTACCCAGAATATTCCAGGAAGCCACTCGAGGTACACAGTACCGCTATTCGACGCTAGATGGCGTTATTGTCTCGACTAGATATACTCATTCCTGCTACTCGCCGCTAGATGTCGTTAGTGTCTCGAACATTCTAGATTTATGTCGAAGTTTCTCGACGTACTTCACTATGCGACTGGCGTAACAATACTATGATGTGGACTGAATTATAAAAGCCGTGCGGGTCCATCTTCAAGGATAAGCAACGCGTACCGAGGTCGGTCCTTGTATGGGACCATAATCATCATAATCTTTATTTATTTCTTCTATAAACTCACTTCATAATACTATAATAACTTAGCTTAACTAAGGTTAACATCGAATACCTCCATGCCTCGGAAATCACGTTAGTCATTGACCCCGGCTGTCATTTGCGTCTGAGGTATTGCACTTAATTTGTAAACATATACAGGGTGGCCCGTTTACAGTGGTCCAAAGATTTTTTTCAGCTTGAGAGCATCATAAGTTTTCATTTAAAACATACTTTAGTTAAGCGAAAACTTATGGCTTAGATTTTTTTTTTGTATTTTAATTACCCGAAATTTCAATATTTTTGACACAAAACCACTCTGTTATGAAAAGTACTGGACCGAATCGAATGAAATTTGATATAAGCATAGTGCAATAATCTACCTATCGCGCTATAGGCTCATCTAGTGTAAATACACCCTGCATATCCGTGGTGTAAATTTTTATTTATCTGACAGATAAATATATTATTATGTTACTCATATTAATCTTCTTTTATATCATGTTGCCTTTAATAACATTAAATGCTCAATTTTAAAGTGCTTTGAGTGAACTAAACATTGATTTAATTGTAACTTAACCTTGAAACCGTCAAATGTTAATTTTAATGTTCTAAATATTGTTAACTTTATAATATGCATGCTGTGTTAGCCTTTAAGTAATTATTATACTGGCACATGTTTTAATGTTTTTCTGTTAATTGTGATGATGTAGTATAATAATTGTTGGTTAACCTTATTAAATAAATAAAAATAAAATAAACACGTTGCATTCTCTAATGACAAATACAAACTTTATTCCAAATTACATTGGTAATGAATTACTTCAACAATTAATTGTAATTAAGTTGTAGCTTTGACGTCGTCCGATCACAAGTAAATAAGTAAATGTTGACTTGTATTGACAAACTCAATGGAACTCGGTCGACAACCCCTTTGATGGCGCCGTAATTAAATTCAGCATCTATTTTAATAATGTCAAATGTATTTAAGTGTTGCAATGAGAAACTGAAGCTTACATTTGAATTTAATATTATTTGTGTAGTTGATGGTTTGGTTGAGGAGCTCGTCGCTAAATGATAATAGCCGTACGGGTCAATTCAATGTTAAGCAACACTTTCCGAGGTCAATTCTTGGATGGGTGACTATCTTAACATATTGAAATTCCTTTAATGCTTCGGAAAGCCGTTGGAAATGAAAGATGTGCAAATTGACATTCGTTACCGATAGACAGAAAATTTGATACTAACTTTATGTAAATTTTTATTGTATTGAGATAAATATTAAGTCCCATAAAAACAATACTTGTCAAAAAAAACAAGTCTCGCAACTTAATTCTTCTACCGTAAAAAGTTGTGAGATCCATGTAATACTAAGTCGGTTAATAATTTATTCTGTCCTTACTTAAGGGACCTTCTGTCTTAAGTTGTTACGTAATTATCTAATCTAACAACATCTTATAGTGACCATATCAATATTTAAAATCTTTAACGTTTTAAATAAATACATTGACTCGGCCATCGCATGAAAATACAATATATCTCACAAGTAATACATATATAAATTAGATTGTTTAGTGCGATTGCCAAGTCAATCTATGTATTTATTATATACAATACCTGCTTGGTTACTGAAAATTGAGGCTCCTAGTTTTATCCACAACGAAGTGATAGGGGGTCGAAAATGGCCTGAATTGCTTTGAGAAAAGGATGGTACGGCCGTGCCACTTTTTTGCTCGACTTGGATGCCTGCTTGGTTAATGAAAATTGAGGCTCCTAGTTTTATCCACAACGAAGTGATAGGGGGTCGAAAATGGCCTGAATTGCTTCGAGAAAAGGATGGTACGGCCGTGCCGCTTTTTTGCTCGACTTGGCGGGGGCACTGCCGTGCCCCCAGATGCTGTGCTAACCTTTAATTTAGATGCATGCAATACTAACGAATCTGAACTTAATCTATGTTGAATGTCTTTGTATGCATTTAGTTGGTTTTCTAAAATAATAAAATACCAGTCCAGCCAGGTTGAAGTATGAAGGTTAGATAGTCGCTTTATTTAAAATACTGATACTCAGAATCGGGGTCCAGATCTTCTAGTCTATCCGGATGCAGCTGCATCGGGATACTGGAAGATACTGGAAGCCGGTAGTCTGTAGCCAGAATCCGATAGTTGGGAAAAGCTAGACAATTTCGAATACAAGCTAGTTAAACAAATTTACTCATTTTTGACCAAAGATATCGGTCTATATTATCCAATTAAGTCAAGAGTGTATAAGTTACTTCTAGGCAAGCGTGCTTCATCTTCGACCACATCATCGCTTAACATCAAGTGAGATTGTGGTCAAACGTAAGCCTTCCAAAATAAAAATAACATTACTGGGCAAATTTTGGAGGTCATATTTTTTTTTTTAATACTGGAGCATTAATAGCCAGGCTTAGACTTATACGTTCCAACCTAGGCAAGACCTATTAGCTTGAGTAATTTACATCTTCATCAGTGCTCTCAAATCGACGGTGACAAACAGTCCGGAGGAAACTGGCACACGCTGTATGTCAATATTTAGCTTTTGACCAAAGTAATAGATAGCCCTTTGGTCACCAGACGAGTCATGCAACCATTTCAAAATTCCTTTGAAAAGCTGTCAGCGCCAGCACGGTCCAAGAACTAAGTTAAAGTCACGTGTAAATGGCATTACTTCTATCAACAGACCTAATCCATGTTACTTCTTTGTCGACCATGGATTAAATTTTTAAGGTCATTGTATATCAAAATCGATAGACATACAATGACATTTAAATTGAATGTATACTAATGGGGATCATTGTTCATTAGAGAGATATGTTCATTTAAATTTATTCTAGCTTGCTTTTTTATAGACTTTCTTGCTCAAATAGCTATCACTCTACGCGGTATGTCTAAAAACACACGCTCCCCGAGTGCGCAAAAAAACTAACAAATCCGTACTGCACCTCAGTAAGTGTAATCCATTGAAGCATAAACGAAATGCGCATCTGGGGTAGCACTTATGTGGCCCAGACGAACTGCTACCGACCCGCTCTAAGAAAATCCGATAGTTGTTACCAGGTGCAGGTTTTAAGGAACTTTTATATTGAGTCGAACACCATAAGATTTATTTTTAGGGTTGTGTGATGAGAGCATGGTTCCGACTGTGATTTTGGTGTTGGATGGGGAGTAACATGAAACGTTATAAGAAATTGGAACTAATTGCATGGTGTGATTTGTAAAAGATAACATCCATTTTGATCGAAATTCGAAAGACTGACATTTCGAACTCCAAAAAACAAAAGACAGTCGCGCATACTAACATGCTTATTCACATAGTCCGTTAGTTGTTCAAGATTGAAGGTGTAATAGAAATAAAATAAATCCGCCCATGTACCAGTATTGTACACAAAATTTATATAAATAAATAATTTAAGATATATAGTTAAAGTAATGTTAAATACTTCCATGACCATGCTTGTCAATTTTTAATGTAATTCTATAACATCTACTTTTGCAAACTGCAAACAGATCGAATACCGGAATTATTGTGCAAAACGACCGTAAAACTTAAAAAATTGGCCAAGTGCGAGTCAAACTCGTTCATGAAGGGTTCCAAAGAAACTACGCAAAATAACTTTGTTTTTCATAGTATTTTTATGAGATACAAAGTTATATTTGCGGTTTTAGAAAATGTGCTATGTCTCTAAAACTGCTGACCCGATCTGATTCAAACCAATTTTCGTTGAAAGTTTTTATCAAGATTTCACAAATTTCACATGTGTATTCCTCATAGTTTCGGAAAAAAATGGCTGCGACATACGGACGTACGGATAGACAGACAGACATGAAGAAACTATAAGGGTTCCGTTTTTTGCCATTTGGCTACGGAACCCTAAAAAGGGTCATTTAAAACCATCATACCCTTAAATTCAAAAGATTACGAATCCTTACCTTTTGCCTCGAACAATGTATAATGCATTGATCAATATAACTATAGGTACAAAATAATATAAAATAAGTGTCAGTATAATCACACTAGTGACCGTCAATTTCTTTTCAACAGCTAGTGACAAATGAGGTGTAACTCCATATATCAACGTCACAAAAGTAACTGAGGCCATAATATAAAAAAAAACTTATAAATTGCGAGAAGGGTATATTTTTGGCACCTAATTGCATTTTCTTATTTCGCTCACGTGTGATTGACGACCTGCACCACACGAATCGATCTTCAAGGTATAGAATACAACAGAAATTTATTTGCTTAGATTGTAGGTACAATACATGATTGGTCTTAATTACATAAATACGAGGTCCTTGTACAATCTACCTTATATTAGGCATGCAAACATTTGGAGCAGTAACAAAAAAAAAACAATCATACCAAAATTCAATGTTCCAATTTCAAATTAAATATAGTTAAAAATAAATGTTTCATATCAAATTGGATTTTCCTTGTGTATAATGGAAATTAGGCATGTAAACAACTGAAGATTGCTAATAATAATAATAAAAAAAGTAAAATACAAATTACTATGTCAAAAAAATGGGTAACCTTCTTAACATATTACCATTCCGTGTCTTGAAAAGTACGGTAAGTCGTAGGTCATTTGTAGATCTTACGGTCTGATCTGACAGTCGTTACGAATAGTCAGAATCCAGGAAACCTGTCACCAGTTTTGCGAAGGGGTACCGTATTACCCTCTGCTATAAAGCAGTTGTTCCTTGTTATACACAGCTTCATTTGTAACTCTAACGTAGTTGAGAAAAGGCTAAGCTAACCGTGTATGACAAACGAGGCTGGAGGAATCTCGGTATGGTAAGATGGTCACGAATCCACAAACAATTGTATGGACTTTAAAAGAGTTGACCTCTGAGTTTGTTTCGGTGCTTCTTCTCAGAGCAGTCAGTTAGGAAACACCGGCCTCATCTAGCTAAACTAAACTTAACACGCAAAAAACATTACGTGTAAAAGTGTTATTTATAACCAATTTACATAATAAATATTTCATTTCAGTTTTTTTTTTTTTATTAAAAATAGGTTCGCCTTTGACCACCATCTCACCTGATGGTAAGTGATGATGTGGTCGAAGATGGAGCACGCTTACCTAAAAGTAACCTATTCACTCTTGACTTAAAGAATCCTAGGTTATAGTTATCGGGAAACACAGACTCCGGCAGGGAATTCCACTCCTTAGCCGTACGCACAATGAAGGTATTCCCAAAACGTTTTGTGCGTATGCGTGCGTCCACCATGTAACGATGGCGCTTCGCCATTTGTCTCGTAGTCCGATGAAGGAACGGGCTAGGCTTGTTCATACTCGGTCACTGACAGGAACGCTCCGAACTAGTACAATTGTTCAAATGTTCTAGTTCGGTCTTCTAGTACTATTAGTTCATTTTAGTTCATCGATAATTAAGACATCAGTCAGACGTGATGGAATACCTGCATATTTGATTTTCCTTCATACTTTGCAGGCTTAGGACTATCATTTTAATTATGATACATTTTAAATAATTTGAATATCATTTAAATAAGTAATATTGAATTAATTATTAAAATGGCGTATTTAAAAATCAAATATTTATAGTGATCTTCATTTTTATATACATATTTTCTTTTTTACAATCCACACGAAACAAAACCAAGCATAAGCAACATAAACTTAAACTTATATTGTTGAACCAATGACGTTGAGTAACTTCACTTAACAAAGTTAAAATAACAAATAAAAACATCGAAAACAATTACTATCAAAAAGCCATAGAACGTCCGGGCCATAGATTATGCACATAAATGACCGGCCACAGTTTCTCGTTCTCCAGGTCATCGTAGTTCGTACATCACTTATTAGTTCAGCCGTTCTTACTCGACTCTCGCGGTTGGATGTCGCTAGGATTGGTGATTAGTTCACTGTACTAGATGACCGATTTGAGCGACAGAAACAGAATAGTTCGTTCTAGTTCACATGACGGAATTGCGTCCTAACAGTACATAGTACATGTACTACACAAGCCTAGAACGGGCTTGGTGAATTTCAACCTCGGGAAGTGGTTTTTTAACCATAAAGATCAACCTATGCAGCTGTTATTATTTAGCACGAGCACTTAAGCATGGTAACATTGTTAAGTAATGTTTACGCGAATATGCACGCTATGCAGCTTTCAAAAAGTAAATATAATATAGTCATTCAAACCTCCAAAATACCACATTCCAATTGCATTTTAATACCCTCATCTCAAAGTTTAAAATAGCCCAAAAGCGTCATTATTTCTCGGCAAACAAACAGGAAAACATGAGTGGCATGATTGATGCGAGTTACGCAGGTAACAGGAGTTGTGCGGACTCCTGAAATTAATCATACGTGTCGTCCTGCGCAAACGATAACGGTGTAAGTTCCCGGATCAGTTAATAAACATAGTGACATTGATGGCGATGAGTGGGATAATCTTGATGTAGTCGTAAAGAGGATGAGAAAACAAAACACTTAAGAAACAAAATATACCAACATACAGAACGTAAGGGTCGTGCCTGACCCGAGTCAACCAGCAAAGCAATCACCAGCAATGTCCCTATAGGGTGCCTGCACTGGTTGTGGGTTGTTTTATAGAGATAAGCATGGAACTGAAAGAACAGGGTGATTCGTTTTTATTCAGTAGATGTCTGGCACTCCTTTCTGCTCCTAGACCGAGAGGTCTTCGAGCAATATTCACCAGTTAACTGCAGCGTTCGTGTTAGCCTTTCGCGAGAATATCGCGGTCGATAACTGTATGAATGTTGTATAAATATACGTTCAGGTCACAAATATAAATAAATAATCAGTCTGTAACGTTTCTACTGTAGAGACACAGACCTCTGGATGACAGGAAAAATCGATGTGTGGAATTGAATTTAATTTGACTTCAGTAATGAGGGAAATAGAATTTTAGTATCAAACTACATCATAAATAATAAACAGTAAAAAAGTGCGTCTGTGTATTGGAGACATTAAAGAAATTAGGGGAAACAGAAACTTAGTAATAGAGTAAGAATTTAAAATATAATGTCTATTTGTTTATCTGTTTGTACACGCTAATCTCTAGACCTACTTGACGGATTTGAATTAAACTTTTTTGTTATACATATAGCTAATAAATCTAGGCAACATATAGACTATAATTGATTTCGGAAACTTACTCCCTTGCAGAACATTAAACGCGATCGAAGCCGCAGGCAGAAGCTTGTATAAAATGACTTAATATTATGTAAAAATCCCGTACAGACTGACATGAGATCGGTTTTACGAGATAATTTACTGTATAGTATAATAATACTAGATATAATAAAACAATAAAAAAGTGTGTCTGTACATTTAAATTTTAAACAAAAATAATAATTGTGGTGGGTTAAGAAACGGTAACACGGCATTTTTTTTAAGTCTTTCTGTTTGTCTGTTTGTACACGGTAATCTCCGGAGGATGAATTTTAATGAAATTTGGTAAGTAAATAGGCTACTTTATATCCCGTAATTCCCACGGGATCGGGATTTACGCAGGAAATCCTCCCATGCGAACGAAGTTGCTGGCAGCAGCTAGCTTATATTATAATATCTGTTCGCTCATTTATCAATAATGCAAACAAAAGTTGCAGCCTAAAACATTTATTAATAAAGTACCTACACATTAATATAAATTTAAGTACATAATTATTTATCGTTAATTAAAATCATCTATCAAACAACGACTGTTTGTATTAACTCGTAATTTTAGTTTGCATTAATGATCAATTTATTATTCATTGATTGTAAATTAATTCTAAAATTTATACATTTCACTCTAATTAAAATCACATTGTATACATTATTACGTGTACCTATTATGTGTAAGCAAATGTTACTAACATAGTTAAGTATGTTCAACTAATCATTTTTGTGAGTCAAAGTTAAATAAACATTCTATTATATTTATTTTAACAACCATTTCAAAGTTTTGCGTAATTTCTTTCTTTGGTCTTGAAAACGTACGAAGGACTTTGATGTACATACACCTACGAACTACACACTAAGTCAACATCTGATTTATTAAAACACAAAGTAACAAACAGTAGAATAATGTAGCATAATAGTTTGCGTAAATAACTGGTGTGAACTTAACCTATTGTGGCTAACCTACCGCTAACATAGCCGTAATTAGCTGGATGGAGGAATTTCAGTAGAAATAATATTTTAGCGAAAGTTTTGTTAGCAATACTTGGTTATAAAATCACGTTCGAATAAAGATTTGTGACTTTTAGCCAAATTTCAAAACACTGAGTTCGAAATTAGAATTGTAATTCGAAATAAATTTTATAAAACAAATGACGTGTTGTAAACAAGGACCCATTAATCGGATTAAAAGGTTAACCGGTTAGACGTTTAACCCATTTGTTTGATTAACCTTTATACGGGTTAACCTGTATACTATAAAGGTTAATCTATAAAATATTGCTGATTAATCTGAATGAAAGAGACAGAACCTGTAAGTTGCACAATCTCGGCTGCGTCGCGGTATCTTACGTTACACGCGGCTGAATGTTGCTCAGGTTTATTTGTCGCTCTTTTGTTGAATTTTGCACTTATTCAAAATTATGTGCGTAACCACGCACAGTGGAATGAAAATGTTTGGTAGGTAAGTGTATGGTGAACATTAAAAATTCAATGACAAAAGCAAATTGAGAAATGTAGGCAGGTAAGTAGGTAGGTGTCTTTTTAACCGACTTCAAAAAAAGGAGGTTTACAATTCGTCTTGAACTTTTTTTTTTTTTTATGTATGTTACCTCATAACTCGGAGACGGCTGGACCGATTTGAAAAATTCTTTTTGCGTTTGAATGGGTATACTTTCTAGTTGGTCCCATTGTTACAAAATCAGGATCTGATGATGGGATCCTGGAGAAATCGAGGGAACTCTTCAAATATTATAGGCACACCTATAGCGTTTTGGGTATTTCTTATAGTACCTTGAGCAGTTGCTTCCGAAAAGTACCATTTGGGGAAGTTGAACTGATGATGAAGACCACAGAGGGCCACTGAAACTCCTCAATAATAAGTATTTCGTGGATTGCAATTCGATTACTTGAGTACGGATGTTAAACACTTTACGCTCGTCACAATACATATGGTGATGTAGAGCTGATTGTCAAATACCAGGAGAACTCCTCAAAAATTAACGGCTATGCACAGGGAAAAGCAATATTTTGTAAAAGGTGATAAGTTTTTGACATTATGGCTTTTGTAACTAGATAAATTACAAACCGACCCACTAAAAAGAGTGAAAAAAAATTTTTAGCAAAAAATAGAACCGACTTCCATATCAAAACACTACAAAGGTAAAAATAACTTTAATTTCGGAAGGCGGTGTCTTTAGTTTTGTATATATTTTCGTTTTTGACACCGCCTTCCGAAATTAAAGTTATTTTTACCTTTGTAGTGTTTTGATATGGAAGTCGGTTCTATTTTTTGCTAAAAATTTTTTTTTAGTAAGTAGATAGTTAGACGGTAGAACAGGTTAGGTATCTTTTTAGGGTTCCGTAGCCAAATGGCAAAAAACGGAACCCTTATAGTTTCGACATGTCTGTCCGTCTGTCTGTCTGTCTGTCTGTCTGTCTGTCCGTCCGTCCGTATGTCACAGCCATTTTATTCCGAAACTGTTAGAACTGTACATGTGAAACTTGGTAGGTAGATGTATTCTGTGAACCGCTTTCCGATTTTATGAAAAAAAAAATTAAAATAAAAGGGGCTCCCGATACATGGAACTGAAACTGAAAATATATTTTTTCATGAAACCTATGCGTGTGTGGTATCTATAGACAGGTCTTCAAAAATGATATAAATGTGTCTAAAACCACTTTTTCATAAAGATAATCGTGTCAAAGATATACGCGTCTAAAGTGGTAAAATGTGTCCCCCCCCACTGTAACTTCTATAATTATAGAGTGAAAAATATGAAAAAAAATATATGCTATAGATCTTAATGTAATCTTTCAACCAAAATTGGTTTGAACGAGATCGGGTCTGCAGTTTTTGAGATACAGCATATTTTCTAAAACCGCAAATATAACTTTGTAATTCATACAAACACTATGAAAAACAAAGTTATTTGGCGTACTTGTAAAAATTGCAAATGAACTAGTTTTAAGACATTCTTAGTTTTTTTTTTTTCAAATAAATATATTAAATTATATTTATTATAGTTACTAAGGAACCCTTCATGGGCGAGTTTGACTCGCACTTGGCCAATTTTTTTTATTTATTTTACTATATTTATTGGTTTACTTTGTTCTGTATATTACACACCTGAAAGGTGTTCCGAGGTGGGAATGTTTTACCCGTAAGTATACAACATTATGTTTAGTATATGCGAAATGTGAATATAGTTTGTTCGGAATAAGTAACGAAATCGAATCTAATATTTTATAAACCTTTTTTGTTATTGCCCCAAAAATATTTAAAAAGAAGTTACAAGTTGGACACTTAGTAGCATATATACGCAATGATACGGCGCACAACACAGGTCACGCAGCACGCCACTAGACGCGCACGGCGCGACGCACTATGGGACCAACCGGTATTTTCCATCTCAAAATTAGTTGGGACAAAAGTCGTGTTTTTGAAACTGTTTTGATTGTTTTACATTCTAAGATGATAAAGCCATCCGATATAATAGTAAAAAAAAATACAAAAAATTTTTAGGTACATTAAATTACACCCAAACTTTATACTTTGATAATTTGATATTAACTAGACTACTCGTTATGGAAGTTCAATTTAAGATTTCTAGTTCATAACTACGTTATTTTGTGATGAAACATATATTTTCGAATTTTTTAATATAATTTTTAATTGTCATAAGAAAATTTTACGTCTATTTAATGTTCAAGTTGAGGTTTCCTTGTTACCGATGGCTCCCGATGTCAAGTTAATGACATGTTTAGATACCTTACCTATTCAGTAATACAAAAAAAAACCTGCGTCATTGCTGCGCCATTTCGAACTAGAAGCAAAAATGTCGACCTAAATATATTTACACACGATATTTTTTTGCGGTAACCATTTTAACCACACGTATGATAAAAATCATGTTGCATTGTTCTTATCTGTTGTTGTAATTATAATAAGTATTAGTGTGAAAACTGTTTTTATCAATTTTCTTATTGGTTTTGCACAAGTTACTGAAACTAGGGTCCTATAAATACTCGGGTTTGCAGCGTGTTCATCAGTGTCCGGATACCTTCCTTCGGTAACTGTGAATTTGCTGAAAAAAGTTTAAAATGAGTGAATTTGTGTTTTCGACGCGATATATGTGCTCAGATAATAAGCGGGAAAAGTACTTCAGTTATTGAAAATATTTGTTGGACAATTTCCATTTATCAACAACAGATGTGAGCACGGTTATGCAAAGTATTCAAAGAAATTTGATTACGATTTGTAACCAAAAATGGGTGAAAGCTCAAAGAAAACAAGATTGCTTCGAGAGCCAAAACACAAATTGGTTAAATGGCGAGTTTAGAGTACGTGAAAAAAAAGAAAATCCTGACGTGTTCGGAGAGTACGAAAAAAACGTAAAAACTTGGAATTACTCCAGGAGTATGGAATGGGACATGTGCATTACGCTTATGTTCAAGGTTTACGATCTATGGGTGAAAATGATGAAGCTTCGATTGAGAGTATTACGAGAAATACAGAAAAGGAGGAGAAAAAGTCATTTTACGAAGTCCAGATGGTGTACCTTCCCATACCAAAGAAGAAGCATTATGTATATATATTGAAACCGATCTATCCAAAGCTCAATATTCCTACCTGAGGCTGAGACTTGTTGAGAAAAACTTATTTTCGGTATTTCCATCATACCAAATTTTGGCTGAAGCAAAGAAGGATTGCTATCCTCTTGCGTCAAGCATATCCGTAACGAATATAAGTGCTAAAGTGAACCTTCAAGAACTCTCAGATCATACTGCCTGTCGTATTTTAAAAATAGACTCGGTTTCGAAAAAGTTCACCCGTCTCAAACTGTATAGCAAATGGGGTTGCGATGGATCCTCGGGACAAAGTGAGTATAAACAAGTTTTACCGGAAGAAAATGAACAAATATCGGATGCTAATATGTTTATAGTTTCACTTGTACCATTGAGACTAGTGGATGAATAAAGTAAAGTAGTTATATCGCAAAATCCAACATGTTCTTCAGTTAGATATTGCAGACCCATTTCTCTGGAATTAGCAAAAGAAACTCCTGAAAAAACTACAGCTGTTGTAAGTGAACTTGAAGCAAAAATTAATGAATTAAGTCAAACGCGAACGCCTGCAGCAAAAGAAGGTAACATGAGTAAGACATGAGCTGTTTATGACAATGATCGACGGGAAAGTTGCTCAAGTGTTAACGCAGACTCCATCGAGTGCTTCATGTACTGTTTGTGGAGCAACTCCTAGACAGATGCACAATATAACAAAAGTAACTGCAAGAATTGAGAATGAAGATACGTTTAAATACGGGCTGTCTACCTTACATGCTTGGATAAGATGTATGGAAATGATTCTGCATATTTCTTATAACCTAGGATTTGAAAAGTGGCCTGAATCGACTCCAGAGAATAAAAGATCAAAGAAGAGAAAAAGAAGCACGTTCAAACTCGCTTCCGGAAATTGCTTGGTTTACACATTGATAAACCTCGTCAAGATTCTGGAAACAGCAATGACGGAAATACGGCAAGGAGATTCTTCCAAACCTATCAATGTTCTGCAGAAATCACGGGTATCGATGAAGAGTTGATTAAGAGATTATACATAATTCTGCAAACTATGTCATCAGGATTTTCTGTTAACGCAGTAAAGTTTGGTGAATATACGCTGAATTTGCTTGACTTCTGTAGACTTCCTCTGTCGCTAAAGTGCGTATGATTATAATGCCGTTTTTAATATATTGTACCTTTATGCCCATAAATGCACGGTGACTTGGCCGTTGACTTCGATGTATTAACTAGTAAAAAAAAGTGCACAGAGTATGTTCAACGGCCGGTTACATAAAATCTAACTATATTAATAAGGAAATCGCAGTAAAGATCCTTAGACTTGGCTTCGCTTTGCTTAGAGATTTCATTACTTTTTATAGAGAAACAAGCAGCTTAGGCGAGGCTTGGCTAATTTTTTACAGGATGTTTTGGTGGGATTTTATATTTTGTACATTGATTGTGTTAGCTTGGTCCTTATCTTGTAATGCAAAACCAGTAAGCAACATAGCCGCCGAGCGCTACATCTAAGCTAACGACCAATAATTGATAGGCACGCGGTGCCGTCCCACTGTGCAGCCACAAAATAGATAGGTTCAGAAGTCAATCTACATAAAAAGCGCGCTCGAGCAACGCACTCATAGACACCGCTCACGGAGATGATATCTTGGCGCAATGCAGCTCAATGCGAGCGCGGGTACCTAATAATAATAATACCAGCTGTTTGCAGCGAGAAGAAATGTACCATAATTCCGTACACAGAGAGTTAAGATTGTTTTAACCGCCGCGCGGCCCACGAATGTGTTAGGGTTGTACCCATAAATATAATATTATATTTCTATGGTTGTACCTATGCTGATATTGGTAAAAAAACGAATGTTGTAGAAAAACAATTCTTTTTTTATTTGTTGATCAAATATGTTTCAGTTTAATAAAATGATAGATGCATTTTTTTCCTTCCCTGATTTCCCGATTATATAAACTTTAACGTCTAAAATATCCGAAACCGCGTAAATAATTGTAATAAATAATTAATCAAAATGGAAACAGTAGCAAAGCGGAGGAAAATCAATTGTTTTTAGGTCGATCCATTATGACGTTGTCAAAATTATTTAAAAAGGTTCAGGCAGGCGTGCGGCAACCCACTGTCGGATGTACCGACGGCGATACGTGAAGCGGTAGGCATATAACACGTGGCCTTGAGCGAGTGACGGACGCCTGGTTTTAGGCATACTTAATCAGATCACTATAAGTTCACGTAGGTATAAAAATAAAAAAAAAACATGTGGGCAATTCACACGTGGTAGAAGTGAAACCTTCAATGTTGGCTTTTTTTTTCTTATGAATTCCTGTGTCTGTCTCTTTTTACTGTCACTTTTTTGTTTCATAAACTTTCAAATCACAACGATGCTAAAGAAGTTTTGACTTCAAAACAGGTTGGTAATAACGCTACTTATGTATGTGCTAATTATGAGATCAAAAAATTTTTTAGCAAAAGTTAGAACCGACTTCCATATAGAAATTAAAGTTATTTTTGGCTATGTAGTGTTTTGATATGGAAGTCGGGTCAAATTTTTGCAAAAAAAAAATTTTTTCACGCTTTTTAGTGGGCCGGTTTGTAATTTATCTAGTTACAAAAGCCATAATGTCAACAACTTATCACTTTTTACAAAATATTGCTTTTCCCGATGCATAGCCGTTAATTTTTGAGGAGTTCTCCTGGTACTTGACCATCAGCTCTACATCACCATATGTATTGTGACGAGCATAGTGTTTAACATCCGTACTCAAGTAATCGAATCGCAATCCACGAAATACTTATTATTGAGGAGTTTCAGTGGCCATCTGTGGTCTTCATCATCAGTTCAACTTCCCCAAATAGTACTTTTCGGAAGCAACTGCTCAAGGTACTATAAGAAATACCCAAAACGCTATAGGTGTGCCTATAATATTTGAAGAGTTGCCTCGATTTCTCCAGGATCCCATCATCAGATCCTGATTTTGTAACAATGGGACCAACTAGAAAGTATACCCATTCAAACGCAAAAATAATTTTTCAAATCGGTCCAGCCGTCTTCGAGTTATGAGGTACTTAACATACATTACAAAAAAAAAATTGTTCAAGACGAATAAAATTGAGAACCTCCTTTTTTTGAAGTCTGTTAAAAATAACAAAGTTCTACTAAGTACCTACGACAAACGACGATAGGTATGTACAAGTACAAACACACTCACAATTCAACCGTGTCGGTCGGTGAAATGCGCTAGAATCGAAATATTATTTTTAATATTTTAGCGTCGAACATTAGTCAATATTAAAAACAGTATTGTGCAACATTAATAGGGCTCAAAGTTCAATGCATTCTACGCGGTGACTACGAGAGTCATGTCTGTACACGATCAAACACCGCGTGGTAGTTATCTCTGTCACTTTCTTGCAGATGTTTTATGTGCTAAAATGCACCTTATGTCGAAACCGGTTCTTATAGGCTGATTAACCCTATAATACGGGTTAACCTTTATTGAGGGGTTTGTAACCTAATCCTAAAAATTAACCGGTTTAAAACCCTCATACGGGTTAACCTTTCGGTCCCTGGTTGTAAACATAGAGATATAAGAATAGAGTGCAGAAACGGTTAAATATAACGATAGAGGCGAAGAGAGAGACAGATGCTGACTATTCATCTGTCTTTCTCGCAGAGTACTGTCATTGGCTAATGAGCAGTGTTTGCTAGCAAATCCTAACACTTGTATATTGAGAGTGTAGCAGACGCGGAGCTGTATGTAACTTTGACTGATTCTTTGGTTTGTAGGATATTAAAAAAATCATCAAGTATTATTTGAATTCAGTGCCGATAACAAAGGTGAAAAACTGAGTGGGAGAGTGTGAGAAAACTCCCACTTCACCATCTTCAGTAGGGCCAATCACAACGCTCTGCAAGAGAGAGATGGATGAATAGTTGCCGTCCGTCTCTTTCCTCACTTCTATCGTTCCCACTTACAGGCTAGTGTAGCACTTCTGCACTCTATTCTTATATATCTATGGTTGTAAACCCGTTGATCCCAGCTGTCATTTAAACATGTTTGAAAGTCGTTAAGGTTAGTCAGAAGTCCGTAAATCAAACACTAGTCTGGTTGTAGAGGTCAGCTAGGCAGTCGCAATATGTAAAACACTAATACTTAGTTGCATCAGTTTAGTCTGGAAGTAGACCCAAACAGTGTGGAAAAGGCTAAACAGGTGATGACTGATGAGTTTCTTTGAAGACGGTATACAATTTAACACCTGCACATATTACAACACCAGTATCACGCACTCACACGTACAACACACCACACGCACAACACATCACACACCCATAGAACTCATGCCACATACACGAACACACACACACACACATGCACGCGCGCACACTATAGGTAACTTTATGCATGTTAATTACGTATTTTGTTTTGTATTCTTTTCTTCCATCTTTAATCTTTGTTTAAACTTACCTAGAAAATTTTGTTTACGATGGAACGCTGACGCGTAAACTACTTGTATGGGCCTTAATGGCTGCAACACAGTTTATAACTAATGCAGTCATTATCGTACTATAATTTATTGTATTTGTGTTTTTAGTTCCAATAAATCTTTTATTATTTATTATAATTTTACTACTAATAATAACATATTACGATAAGCATATGCGATAGATTTTTCAATCCCTCAATGCAAAATAATCAAACAATTAACCTTCGTTTATCAATCTTTGAAGCAGGTGAACACAAAGATTACTCAATTGCCCGTTGGTATAGTGGTCAGTGGCCCTGACTCATGCCATGGCCATGCGCAAGGTCGTGGGTTCGATTCCCACCTAGGACAAATGTTTGTGTGATGAGCACGATCATTTGTTCTTTGTCTGGGTGTAATTTATCTATAATATGTATGTATTTAGAAATATATATGTATGTTTATCAGTTGTCTAGTACTCATACCACAAGCTCTGCTAAGTTTGGGACTAGATGGCGTTGTGTGAAAGTTGTGGAATATTATTATTATGGTTTTACGCTTTCGATTCTCAGGTTAATACCTGGTATTTTTAGAATATCGCGGGTGTGAACCAAGGCGACATTCTAGTTCTCTGGTTGTGAAGCTAAATTATTATGTACTGCAGTAAAATTGTAATCTGAATCTAGTTGTAAAAATTTTCTAACTATTCGACAAGTGTTTAGTATGGCGGCTTTTTGTAGTGTCAGATATGTGTATTTAGATAGGTTGAGTGCATTAAGACTATTAAATATTTGTTTTGGTATAACACCTGTTGTTGATATAACAATTGGGACTATAGTGACTCTATTCATTTTCCAAATTCGGGTAATTTCCTCTTGTAGCTCTGTATATTTTCTGATTTTCTCTGAGATGGTTTTCTGTATGTTATTAGTGTTAGAAACTGCGATATCTATAATGTATGTGTGTTTATTTTCTTTGTCAATAAGTGTTATGTCAGGTCTGTTGTTGTATATGGTATGATCTGTAATTATGGCTCGGTCATAATATATTTTGTAAAATTGATTTTCTAAAGAAGCTCTGGGTGAGTATTTGTAATATGGTGTGTGTGGATCCTTCATAAGATTTAATTTAATTGCGAGTTTTTGGTGTATGATGTTAACTAATTGATTATGTCTGTGGGTGTAGTCATTTTGAGTAAGTGTGTTACAAGCACCTGTGATGTGCTGTATTGTTTCAGGTTTACTATGGCACTTTCTACATAAATCATTCCTAGCTGTACTATCTTTTATTATGTATTACCTATAATTTTTTGTGTTGATGACTTGGTCTTGAATGGCTAACATAAACCCTTCTGTTTCCGGAAATAGCCCACTTAGCTCCAGCCATTTGTTAGAGGCTTCTTTATCGATGTGTGTTTGGTGTAGGTCGTTGGGGTGTCTTCCATGTAGTTCTTTTTGTCTCCAATTTCTGTGTATCTCTTCTATATGTTTTGCCTTATCAACTATTTCAATATTGTTGCTTTCGCTAAGGTTTAGTGGTGTGTATTGTTTGTCTATGTCTGTGATTGCTTTGTGTAACTGACTATTACTTTTCTTTCTTATGAAAAATTGTTTTAAATTTATTATTTGTTTTTTATGAAGATGTGATATTTCGACTAATCCTCTGCCCCCTTCTTTTTTGGACATTATTACTCTTTCTATTGCCGACTTGGGATGGTGATATCTATGTTGTGTCAGAATGGTTCTTGTTTTAACTTCAAGAGCGTATAGTTCTGTGTTCGAGCATTAATTACACCGAATGAGTACGTGAGTATGGGTATTGCGTAAGTGTTTATGGATTTTTTTTTAATTTTTTACTGGTGAGATGCATTTTGCATATTGAGTGTATTCTACTATTGTATTCTCGTTTTAGCTTATCTCTAATGGACTTATGTTCTAACAGTCTTGATTGATTATAACCTAAATATTTATATAATTCTTCGTCTTTCATAGCTTCAATTACTTCATCGGTGTCTGTTGGATAGTTTCCTTCAATAATTTTACCTTCTTCAATATTTAGTTTCCGGCATTTATCTAGACCAAAATCCATTTTTATATCTTTTGTAAATGTTGTTGTTATTTATTTAATAATTCGTGTAAATCTTTATTTTTATTAGCATATACTTTAAGGTCATCCATATAAAGTAAATGTGTGATTTGGTGCAATACTGATCTACCCTTCTTAATATCAAAACCTAATCCAGAGTCAATTAATGCATGTGAGAGTGGATTAAGGGCTAAGCAAAACCAAAGAGGGCTTAATGAGCCCCCTTGAAAAAAACCTTTTTTAATTGCTATTTCTTCTACGGATGTTTGTTGTTTTAGTTTGTAATTTAAGTATCCATGTTTCCATGGTGTTTTTAAGGAAATTAATAATTAATGGATTGACTTTATGAATATTTAGTACTTCATTTAACCATGAGTGTGGGACGCTGTCGAATGCTTTTTTATAATCTATGTATGCTATGTATAAATTTTTCCTAGATCTCAGGACGTATTTTAAGATAATGGAATCGATAATTAATTGCTCTTTACATCCCACATGACCGCGCCTACATCCTTTTTGTTCTTCAGTTAAGATATTGTATTTCTCAGTGTGTTTAATCATTTTATTAGTTATACATGACGTAATGATTTTATATAGGGTTGGTAAGCAAGTGATTGGTCTATACTGTGACGGATCTTGGGTTCTGATTGATTTAGGGACCATGTATGTGATTCCTTTAGTTAAAAATTCTGGGATAGTTTGGTTGCCTTTTAGGATATCATTTATTTGTTCTGCAAATGTACTGTGAAGTGAGTGAAGTCGTTTAATCCAAAAATTATGTATACCATCTATTCCTGCTGCTTTCCAGTTATGCGTTTTATTTATTATTGTATTTATTTCAAGCGTATCTATGTCTTCGAACGGCATTTCGTCTATGGTTTCTGACCTACCAATTTCGTTTTGTATCCATACGGCTTCCTTGTTATGATCAGTATTATCTGACCAGATTCCTTGCCAGAATTCTTTTAAGGACTCTTGAGATGGAGGGTTAGTAATAACTGTATCGCTGCCTTTAAGTTTTCTGTAGAATTGTTTCTCGTTTGTTTTAAATAATCTATTATTGTCTTTTCTCTCTTTTGCTTTTTTGTATCTTTTTAACCTATGGCTTTTTACTAAAAGTTTTTGTTTCAACGTGTCTAAGTGATCTTCTATTCTTTTGTTATAATTTTCATGCGAACTGTGTACTCTGGTAGGTATTTTTAATTATGTGCTTTACCTTATTTTCTAATTTTCTTGATGTGTTACCATTATTATATTGCGTTAGTCTGTTTTATCTTTCCTTGGTTGGTCTATATCGGTTTCTAATCTTTGTTTCCAAGGTGGATCTTTTTAATTCTACTATCTTTATTATTGATGGCTCTATTTATATTTATTTTTAATTTAAAATAATTTGCAACTCTAATTGCTACTGAGTATGTTAAAGAATGTGTGTCGCATAAATTTTCCAGTGACGATAGTTTGCGTGGTATAATCTTTTGATTAAATATACTAATGATATCTGATAGTTGGCAAGACGGTCTCATTTTTGGTAATGATGACCTAAATGCGGGATCCATTCCGTTATATTTTATCAAATTTGACTCTAATTCGTTACTTAATGTGTCTACTAAGGAAGAGTCAATCTCAACATTATTTTGTGTTTGGTTTGACACGGGATTATTTGTAGTAGTAGGTTGATTACTGTGTTGTGTGTGTATCGTTAATTCTGTATCAAAATAGTCACTATTGTATGAGCTTGTGTCCAGATCTAGTAGTGTATGTGTTTGTTGTGTGAGATTCATACTTTCTTGTTCTTTTTTAAGTTGTTCGGCTATTTTATATTTAATTCTATTTATGGTGTCATCTGATAACAGCTTGTTTCTGATAATTACTCGTCTTTGGTCTGCTACTCTTTGTTCTGTTACATTTATATCTGGATATTGTAATCTGTCTGTCTGTCTGTCCGTCTGTCCGTCCGTCCGTATGTCACAGCCATTTTATTCCGAAACTATTAAGACTATACATGTGAAACTTAGTAGGTAGATGTATTCTGTAAACCGCTTTTCGATTTTAAGTAAAAAAAATAAAAAAATATTTAAAATAAAGGGGGTCCCCCATACATGGAACTAGAAATGAAAATATTTTTTTTCATGAAACCTATGTGTGTGTGGTATCTATGGACAGGTCTTTAAAAATGATATGAGGGTTTCTAAGACCGCTTTTTCATAAAAACAATCGTTTAAAAGATATAAGCTTCCAAAATGGTAAAATGTGTGTCCCCCCTCTAACTTCTATAATAATGGAGTGAAAAATTAAAAAAAAAAATATGTCTGTAGATCTTAATGTAAACTTTCAACCAAAATTGGTTTGAACGAAATCGATTCAGCAGTTTTTGAGATACAGCATATTTTCTAAAACCGCAAATATAACTTTGTAATTCATACAAACACTATGAAAAACAAAGTTATTTAGCGTAGTTGTAAAAATGTAAATAAGCTAGTTTTAAGAAATTTTTAAGTTTTTTTTATTCGTCAAATAAATATACATATTATATTATTATAGTTACTACGGAACCCTTCATGGGCGAGTCTGACTCGCACTTGGCCAATTTTTTGTATTCATTTCGTAAAATTGTTGAGCTACAAATAAAAGATTAGGCAACTAACATTCATAGTTAGGTACATACCTATTCTCTTACTTAGTTATGTATGACAATAAGCAACATCTGAATTTTCAGATCAATCAGATATTTTGTCATGCACATTACTGCCCATATCAATAAACCGCAGTCTTGAAACAAAATGTTTCTTACTTTGTTTTATTCTTTATAATAGCCTAGATAATGTGTCGATACTTACTCATTGAAAATAACTTCGGCGTTGACATTTTCGACTTTCTTTCTCCTATAAAAAAATGAAAACGTTTCTTTTTTTATTCAACAAAATATTTACAAAAATATCTAAATATAATATAAAAGTACTTTCAATAAAATAGAAGTGACAAAAAGACAAAATAAGACCCTAGGTTTGATCCAGGACACTGGCGGTTGCCAATCCGATTCACTACTATACACGCTAATAGAACTTAGGAATTGTAATGAAATAACTGACCGTATTCGAGTAAAATAAAGTGCTCAATACTGAGACGGTTCCAATAATGTGTCATAATATTTTAGAAATAATTTAGTAATCTAAAATATTCTTACCTTTTAACATCGTTCATATGTACGGCGTTTGATTTATATGAACGTTTTTTAGTCCTTTTAACTGGCTTCACTTTATTTCCCATATTTATAAAATAAAATTGAAATCAAGTTACGCTATTTTAACCTAAAGTATTTTATATTTACAAGAAAGAAGATTATTTATAGAAAATAGATATAAAAAATGAATTTATAAATATAATAATTAATTTACAGACGAAACTTTACAATAACTACAAACAATTCCGAGTCGAAATAAATCGGCGAGAAAAGCGACACGTCCATATAGCAACAGGCGTTGGCCGGCACTGTCGGTACACAGGCGTTTACGCACACATGCGTACGTATTATATTGCGAAATAATAATACGCGATTTACAGAAAATGTATTGATTGGATTAAAAAAATAAAACACTATTTCGTTAGTATGTTTCTTGTTGAATAATTTGTCAAAAAATCAGAATGATTGTATGTATTTTAATATGGTTTTTATTCGTTAAAAGATTTTTTTAGAGGTATCTTTGTGATTTTTTTCTATGAATTAAAATTTGTTGTATTATGTTTTCAACACACTACTTAACTAGATTATATCCTGAAGAATATCATATATTTTTCTGACTGTGTTAACTGCAGTGAATCATATACTTTAACGCATTATAAAACTCGCGTTTAGCTCTTGTAGTCCCCTTAAACTGTTCGTGTAATTGTGTACAGTACATAGTTCTGTCCTCTTCAAGTTTAGTAATATGATAGTAAGTGCGCATAATGAATATGTTCATATCTTCAGTCCATTTCATGCGCACTTTGGGTTTGCCGGCTTTGGTGGTCGCAGGCTGAGTGGCTAATGCCGCCTGTGAAACATCCAAATCGGATATAACTGCTCTAATGTTTTTGTCAAGTCAGTCTGTCAGTTCGGCTGTAGTATTTTTATCGGGGAGAACCCGCCTGCTCAGTCCCCCACCGCCGATGGATCGCATACTGAGACACCCAGCATCGGCCCCAGGTGTGCCCCGACGATTGCCCTCGGGTAGCGGTCCTATACGTACTTTTCTTGATCTAGTCTCCATGTTAAATGGGTTTCCAGAGCCACGTTAGCCACGCCAGTAATATTTTTTTAATCGTGTGTCCGCCCCCTACGTGATTAGATGTTCAATCCGGACGTGTGGTTGTATTAGGGGGCTTATTATTATTATTGCAGGTTTGAAAGTTGTAGTACATTGAAAGATTAAAAAAAAAATTAAGTCCACCGCACTGTGTAGGTCTCATCAAAAGTGTTCACAAAAACTTGAGATTTAATTACACTTTCACAGTAATCGAATCGTTATTTTGGCAGCCGTCAGCTGAGATGATACAAAATTAATTAAAAGAGAAAACTGTGAAAATAAATAGTTTCAATCCCAATAGAAGAAAATTAAACTAGAAAATTATATTGAGGTCTAGTCTAGACAGGCAAATAAACCAATGAGAGATTAGAGACCATGATAACTAAATTGATAATAATTGCTTTCATTTTGAAGACGGTTCTTCTAAAATGGTTGTGAATACTCTCGTCATCATTGTTCTACCTCTGTCTCCTTTTAATTGGATTCAGTGGAAGACGTCGAGCGCCTTCGTAGTTCTAAGCTGAGCTACTCGATTGCTGACTAAAGCTTGCACTGATTGGACAAGTCCACTCAAATTTAGGAATTCTCTAAGACTCCAAAGAAAAAAAAGAAAACCAAGTAAATTTTGTCTGAGTTAATTCTTAGGTACTAGATTGTGAATCTGAGATTTAAATGAGAAAATAATGAAAACTATGCATAGATTAGCGCTCTTTCTAGCAGTTTAAGAAGATACTTCATGCGGCGTACCCAAAATTCCTTAGTTGGATATTGTTGGTCCAATCGTTTGCGCTTCTTAAGGTTCTTATATGAGCTACAGAATAACGGACAACTGCTTGCACTGTTTGGACAGATCCGCTGAAATCTGTGTGCTTCTTTTTTCTCAAAAAAGTACCACAGACATAAGCCCACTACATAATTCTCATATAAATTGTTTGGATTTCAAAAGAGACGCTGACTCAGACTAAACTCACAAGTGTTTGTTTAAGTTCAGGTTATTAAGCTAGGATAAAACGGCCTGCTCTATCAGACCCTGAAATATCATTATCAGCCTAGTGATTTACACAGAATGGATGTTTATCCGACGTTCTTCTTAAAATTCGACGCTCCTGACGTTAATACTAGCTGAAGAGGATTTGGTTCTAATTTCGAAATTTAAATTTGGAACTGGAAACCATAAATCTGTAATTGAAGACTGATTAATGGTAACAGGCCCTCTATGTCTAGAGACAGCCTCCTAATAATGCCTAATTTATTTAAATCCGCCTCTGAACAAAAAGTTTTAATACTAATTCAAAAAATATATATACAATGTTTGCAAATACAAGGTAGTAGTTAGAGATTTGAGTTTTCTATCCATACCCAAATTTTTTATTCTTCTTTTATTAGGAGTTATCCTGTATCTGAAGAAGTAACGCTTGGCCTACATAATATATTAAAAAATAACAATAACTTGAGTGGACTGTGTCAGTCAGCGACTTAGATTACAGTAAAATATTATGTAAATGATATATGTCACAATGGACAATGTCTTCTCTGACGACTTATCTCACCTGATGGTAAGTGATGATGTGGTCGAAGATGGAGCACGCTTACCTAAAAGTAACCTATTCTCTCTTGACTTAAAGACTCCCAGGCTATAGCGGTCAGGAAACACAGACTCCGGCAGGGAATTCCACTCCTTAGCCGTACGCACAATGAAGGTATTTCCAAAACGTTTTGTGCGTATGGGTGGGATGTCCACCATGTAACGATGGCGCTTCGGCGTTTGTCTTTTAGTCCGATGATGAAATGGACTTGGCGGTATTAGATTGTGTAATTCCATCACACACTCCCCGAAATGTAACCGATAGAAAACCGATAGACTTGCAACAATATATATATGTATACAACGTGTAACGGAAACCCCATATCTATCTAAGAGGACTGAAGATAACATCTGGTATGGAGTCTCTATGCAAAGTTTCAGCTCAAAATAAGTGATTCATAGAATTGCCCCAAATTATTGGTTTCATATGTTTCTTGAATACCAGTAATAACAAACGTGTCACAGCACTATGAGGGTCATCACTTTCCACGTCACTTGCCAATAAAACGATAATTCTCTTCGTTCTTCTTAATTTGAAAAATTCGGCCTCTGGTATCAATGTATTGAAATTTCTAATATGCTCCACACATGTAAATATAGGATTAGAAAACCCTTGCCATATCGTTTGTTATCATCCAAAGAAGCCGTGCACTTGGTATGTATATACCCTTTAAATTACACGTTGTATATATATATATATATATATATGTATATATTCTATGTATCTACTAACATAGAATTTAAGTTTGTGCAACAAGAATAATAATAAATTAATAGTTCAAAAACACTAGAAAAACACGCTTTTATAAATGCACGTAAAAACAAAAAATCTCCGTTTTCTTTGTGTTACTGTTTCTTTATTTTGTAGTTTTTGCCATATTATTCCCACGAGTAGTGAACAATTAAACTGTCGATCCCCAAAGAGGATTTGAAAGTGACATCTATAAAAAATAAATCTATGGATTACGCCGTAATGCAAAAAGGTTAAGAAAACCGATAACGGATTTTCTTTAGGTTTGTTATATATAATTGCAAACACGACTATGATACGATATTCCATCATGGAGTGCCAGTGCCTATCTTCCGGCTTCATCATCAGACCTTGAAACTTAATCGTGGTCAAAGTTCATAACAAGACTTTTCTACAAAATCCAAAACAGCTATGATACGATTTTCATCATGAAGTTCCAGTTCATATCTTCCGGCTCCATCATCAGATCAGTTCGACTGTACTATATTATTGTATTGTCATCAGAACTACATACAGCTGCCAATTTTCATTACGCTATGACCCTTGGAAGATGGTTAAATTAGTTACCTTAGATTCCATTACATAGTTAGTTACATACAGGTCGACCTTATAAAAGCGAGTTAATAAAAATGGACTTTGGTCTGAAATTTTTTTTAAATTGAGATTAGGCTCGCGTTTGACCACCATCTCACCTCATCATATTATACTTCTGCCAACCTTTTAACAGAACATACGATCATTCTCAATCCACGTGTGTTCTTCGAAATGTTACGAAAGATTCCTGTATCCAACTTTCCGTGCGTAAATTAAAATAAAACAAAACCCAACGGCTGTC
The DNA here is from genome assembly GCA_943138885.2 of Tholera decimalis. NCBI lineage: Eukaryota > Metazoa > Arthropoda > Insecta > Lepidoptera > Noctuidae > Tholera > Tholera decimalis. Next base: position 8,521,410 of record OW964552.2, on the reverse strand, counting down.
TCTCGCCCGACTGGCCCGAATACTCGTGTAAAGTTTAATGTCGCGTAAAGCGTCTACCAATGACATGTAAGGGAATAAATTTTACGTGAATAAGGAAAAATCACATTTTAGCGTGAAGATTCTCTTTCCTCATGTCACCGGATCTTATGTTAATAAGATAGATAGATAGGTATACTCTTTATGGTACTCCATAACAGAATGAAATAAGGACCTAACAACTACAGAGGTTGTTACAATGGGCGGTCTTATCGCTAATAATACGAATATAACAATCACAATCTCACTATTATTTTCCCCTCCTTTCTTTGTTATATATTATATGTTTATGTTATATGTTACATGAAACACATATATTATATGTTTTTGGTATTGTATGTTTTATATTTTTATGTTTAATTAATTTCACTAGCTTCTGCATGTGGTTCCGTTTGCGTGGGAGGGTTTTCCGTTTGTATCGCTTCTAACGCTACAAACGCGCGTCGACGGCGCGTTTAAAAAACGTGGTGTGCACAGGCCCTAAAACCCGATCCTGTGGGAATTCCGGGATAAAAAGAAGCATATATGTTATTCTAGGGGAGACCCTGGAATAACAAGAGTTGAGAAACTATCTACTACCAAATTTCTTTCAGATCCATTCAATAGTTTTTGCGTGAAAGAGTAACAAACATCCATACATCTGAACATGATGGATGTTCAGATGTATATATGATCTCACTAACTTTCGAATTTATATTATAAGTAAGATAAGATAAGAAGTAAGATGATGTTTATACACGGAAAGCCTTTAATCTGTCTCCTTTAAGTTCAGAGCTTAAAGGTTGTCTGTATTCTGTACACTCGTACGTCTCATTTTACACTAGTTTTTATTTTTTATATCCTTACTTACATTGTTAGGTAAAAGGGAAATTTCAACAGTCTCATTTCCAATGACACCTTGTTTAGAGGCACAGTAGAGACTTCCAGAAATTACCTCTTACAAACTTTCAAATAATAGGGTAGTTTCCTGTGTTACAAAATAATTATTTTATTTGGTCCATTAGGTAGATTTTCTTTTTCAAGTCAAGAAAAGTTCACAAAGATGGAAAGCTTCAAAGTACAGGAGAGGGGGCTGCTGACGTCACACATTGCTAAGAATTATACCGAGGTGTGATGTCACGCGAAATTTCAACTCACTGTATCGTCTTTATATTAAGAATTAATTAATTAAATATTAAGTAAGCATGTGTATAATAATTATATAAAATGAACAAATTATTGTTTAAATATTTGTATGCCAATAAATGGCGAAACATGAATGATTTATGTAATTATATTAAGACCTATAATGTACCATGTTTTATGCAAATAAATATTCTTATTCTTAATTATTCAATTACGTGAAACAATAAAAAATACGTGTCGAATATTTTTTGTTACTACTACTACTACTAACTACGTGATGGACTACAGAAAAAAAAATTTTAGGAAACTACCCTATTCTAACACAATAAAATATTACCTATATCATTATTTGCTTAACCTATTCCCATTTATATTGGAGTTGGCTTCCAGTCTATCCAGATTGCTGAGTATTCGTGTTTTACATGTAGCGACTGCCTATCTGACCTCCACAACCCAGTAACTGGGTAACACGATACTTAGCCAGAGCAGTATCACATTTTTGGCGACTCAATACCCGTAACCACTGTCGAAGATGTCCAAATGACCCGCGGCTTAACCTACTGCCGAAGCACAGGTTATCACACCGCCAACTTCCAAACTCCGGGCTACTAACTAAGTAATTAAATGGTTTATTTCTCGCCACAATACAATAGATTTACACATTTTATACATTGATAATATACAAACATATTGTGGGAGACTGGTGCCTACGCTAGGCTCATGGCCTGTATTTCAGGACACCAGGCCTCCTCCTTACTTATTTGAAATTTACAATTTGTGCACAGAATAATTTACAGTAGATTATGGTCGAAAACTATATAACACAGAAAAACAAAATATAAAATAAAACTAGATAAGAAATAAAAATAAAAAGAGGTTTATTGAAAAACCCAACAAAAATGTCTTATTGAAAAACCCAACAGCACTTTTCACCCGACCCGGTAATTGATAAAATATTATCTGCGTAAGACATCTAGACACGCGGGAGCGTGTCAAGTCAAGAACTGGCGCGCAGCTCACCGTGTGTAATATTACACGAACCATTTGGAGCCACTTTTGAGCCCCTCATTTAACTTTGGCTCATATATTGAGACTGGCGAGACACATATGTGTTCCAAACTTTATAAACATATCTCAAACGGTTATTTAGATATTAACGTCCAAAAATCGACATTTTTATGACTGACCTATAGATCAAAACTATAACCCAGTTCCAGGTGACCTAGAAAGTTCAAATTTGGCATGAAGATAGGTAATTATGTGAATAAAAAGGAAAAAATCAGAAACTGGTAAATTTTATCATTTTATTATAATTTTCACATAACTTATAATTAGTGCCTGTAAATCTCTATATCGCACCTTCGGGAACAAAGGGTCACTACTGCAACTTTTTGCAAAAATGACTTAAATATGCAGAAAAAACCGCGATAATCGACTCTATATCCTCAGCAAAAACGGTGACAATAGCATGAATAACATCGGTTTGAGGGAGGGAGTGTCGTTACATTATTTCGCGTAATTGGTCCGTTTGCTTGAAACATAACGTCTCATCCTGTCAGTAGTGTTTTGACAGCCGAAGTGTGACCTTGCGCATTTGTGACGGTGAGACACTACGGTAAGTAATGACTTTTATTTTACATATTTTTTGTAAAATTAATGTCAATTATGGATAATAATCACGTTTTGTTACCAAATCTTGGTATTTGTTTGCTGCAAACATAACGTCACTTCAATTTCTAAATGATATTATAGCATAAAACTTTTCTTTTCATTGAAACCAAAACGTCACTTCTGTTTACAAGTGACATTCAAGGTGACATTATTTTTGTAATGATTAAAGTCATTTTTATCATCATTTTTTTTTTGCTTCAAAAGATACTCATTGTTTTGATGGTAATAATCTGTCATTTATGTTTATAAATAAAGGTTTATAAAAAAAAATATTTTGTTTATAAAATGAATAGGTTGTATTTGTTACAATGACTTTTGTATAAATAAATATTACAAACATAATGCCATTTTATAACTGATGTGACATTAAAATATCAAGCGAGATCTCAATCAATCTTTGAAAATTAAATGGCCCTTTTAGGTAAAACTCACAAATGAATCCAATCAACCAAAAAAAAAGTTTTACCAAATCATACTTTATGTTCTTATTAAATTAAACATTTATTTTTATAACAAAAAGACACTTTCTATCTAGCCAATCTTTCCTAGATAGATGGTTTTCTATTTACATTATTATTTAGAGCTGATCTATTGAGTAATTTTTTTGTTTTGGATTTCAGATTTATGATTAACCTGTATTATTATGCAGTAAATAAACTGCAAATAAATACTATTCAACATAAATTCCTTGTTCGGGGGCATACACAAAGTGCGGCTGATAACGCCCATTCTTATTACTTCAAAACTTCATACGAGGGCAACTGGATTGAAGTCAATCGTATTCATACAGTAACACGAAGCACAAGAGTCCAACAACCTCACGAAGTAAATTAAAGCAGGCTTATGACAGTAAAATCCCCTTAAGTGCTCGAAAGAAGGCAGATATTCAAACCTTAATTAACACCAACATTATACCGAAAGTTTATGAAACTATTTACAACACAATATTTTGATATTTTTTATTTTATAATAAAACAAGTGCGATGCGAGTCGTACTCGTACTTATTGCTATATTTTTAGCAGAGCATTTGATACTGATTTTCCTTATAATTTTGTTACCAAAGTTGTAGTTCCTAATTGTATAATAAAGTCCAAATACCTACTAAACTGTGATGAATGTGATTTACTTAAGTACCTTTAAGCAATTTAATATTACAACGTAGGTATATAAAGATGTTTAAGTATAAGTGTTATTTGTGAGACTGTTTAATATTAAGCTAATATTGTTATATCAATTTTAGAATTTATCTCTTAGGAGAATGTTATAGAATTTTGTCCACGATACTCGTTTTATTAGATGATAAGTGCCGAACGGCAAACTCTTTAATCGTATTAAGACTGATGATTGATTTATTATGTTGAAATGTGTGACTATGCCTGGTTTTGTTTAGATTTTACATGCCATGCACCTGAGACATGGTCTTAAAGGGATTATTTTGATTATTTTATTAAATATTAAGTACCTACAGCTTAAACTTTCATAAAGATTTTAAGATACTTAAACAGCATGCTACTGTCATTTTATCTATACTATAACGATTATATTTATGATTATAACTATTCAGTTTTTATCTGACAGTAACTTGAAAGCCATTTTCTATAGTTTAGAGCAAATACCTTGAGCTTGTGGTGCCTCCAACATACAAGTTGGCCAATATATCGTCCACACGGGTGTCGGTGTGGGTCCTCTTTCAAAATGTATGTTATTCTTTTTTAATTTTGATGCCATTTGTTTATTATACAAATAAAAAATAAAAAAGGTATCATCTATTTCATTTAATAACCCTCTATTTTTCAATAAATATAGTATTTTACCGATTCTTCTTCTTTTTCTACTTGTTTTAGTTTGTATTGGTTTCCAGTTAAATATATCTTTACTAAAAATAAACGTAAATCACCCGTATCATGCCCGTATCAATAAAAAATACGTACTTTCGTGAAGTTATTATTTTTTAAAAAGGTCATTTCTGCAATATGACAGTTAGCGATTTGTAACAAAAAGTCACTTTTGGTATCCTTTCCTCAGTTTATGGCTTGTTTCTCAGAAACCCCTTCTTGTATTTTTTTTTTAATATTCACGATTGTCCGTGAAGAAACTACGGATTTAAGACTGTAAGAATCGCGTCAATACTCTAAAACAGTACAGAGGTAAAAAAAAAATACATAAAAAAAAATCGAAAATTGCTCCTCCTGTAAAGTTGGAAAACATGCAGTAGTGACTCTTTGTTCCCAAAGGTGCGATATGTGGATTTTAAGATCTTTACGTGAATATATAATGAGTTAAATACCACGCTTAATTTTTTTAATCCAAATATTTCCGTTTTTGTACTTATAAATAAGAATATAGTAAATTTTCGTATTTATTACGCGTAACTAACCGTATTCTACAACCACTAGCGCCACCTATTATCTTAGAGGGTCACTACACCATGAAGGCAAAACGCGTAAAAAGAATTCCGCATACTGAATGGGCAATTCATTCGAACATTTCAAAGGTACAAGAAAATATATAAAATAACACAAAAAGGACAATTATACCCCGTAAACGTAGGAAAATACAGTAGTTTAACAAAAAACCATTTAGTATTAATTTTGCTATAAGTAAGTACCTACTACTAATTTATGTACAAAAAGTAATGATATCCCATGAAAAACATAAATGTGAAATGAGAGCCAAGTTCAATATTATCATAAATGCCTTGGTTGTTGACTTCAACGACAAAAGAAGTGAAATCTAAATGGGTGCCAAGTTCAATGGTCAGTCCTGAAATTTATTTATAACAACATAAAATATCATTTATTCTTATAACTTAGGAGAATATATAGTAGCCTAAGGTCTGACTTGGCTAGTTTTCATATACGAATTATATTATAGCCTTTGCAAGTTCTAAACCTGTTACTTCTCGGTTCTTATTTTATTATTCCGAAAATTTGGCTTGCTGGTAGAAAGTAACCATCGAACATAATAATTCGTATATATGAACTAGCCAGGTCAAACCTTAGGCTACGATATATTCTCCTAAGTTATAAGAATAAATGATATTTTATGTTGTTATAAATAAATTTCAGGACTGACCATTGAACTTGGCACCCATTTAGATTTCACTTCTTTTGTCGTTGAAGTCAATAACCAAGGCATTTATGATAATATTGAACTTGGCTCTCATTTCACATTTATGTTTTTCATGGGTAATATATACTGGTCTAAGGCGAAAGCGATTTCAAACTATTGTATTTGTGTATTTTTTCACGGTCATACTGAAACATAAGAACAATGTAATTGTTGAAAAATGCCGACACTGTGGCTATCACAACAAATAAGTAAAGAAAAACAAAACTAAACATCTGTCTGCATACGAAAAAACTTTTGCATTTTAACGAACTGAAACTTATGGGAAATCATATTGTCCAAAGTTACAAATACCACTCAGCTAAAAGAGTACTCAAATTGCTGTTTATACCTATATTTTGCTATAAAAATAAACTTACTAAGTTACAGTAACTCGTAAATTTAGTATTGCCATTAATATAAAGACATTATTACACTTTCAGACTCGGGTCTCGCTTTTCCGTAAGCAAAGCTATTTCCCTCCAAAAGCCATTCGCTTACTTTTTATATATTTTGGCTTTAATCAAGTTTTCTTCATTGAGTTGTTTATTCAATGAAGCCTGTGCCTGCTTATTTTTGTATTTATTGTTTTTTTCTCTTAAACAGAATTGCACTGCGATCAAAGAGCTATTGAATGTAACCAATTTATTTATTTACTAAAACTTTAAGCAACACAACTGGTACAAAAGCGGACTTAATGCCTTGAACGTTCTCTACTAGTCAACCAATCGATTTTTTTTTTTTGTATAGTTGATAGGCTTACGTTTGACCACCACCTCACCTGAGGTTAAGCGAGGATGTGGTCGAAGATGAAGCACACTTGCCTAGAAGTAACCTATTCACTCTTGAGTTAAAGACTGCCAGGTTTAAATTTGGAATATCTTTGCCCAGCAGCGGTACAACTCAGGTTATCACCACATAGGTAACATATTGGGTAAGTCATGTCATCACCAGTGCGCTCAAAATGGTGAAGAACAACATCGTGATGAAATTGCACTGGGCTCGCGTGTGGATTAAAACACATTTATTTATTTACTTAAACTTTATGCAACACAAAATGTACAAAGGCGGACTTAATGCCACAGGCATTCTCTACCAGTCAGCCATGGGTGGTGAAGAGAAAACATGGCAGGTGCATAAAAAAAATAAACTAAGTAAATAATATATTCAAAGCAAAAGTTTTATTAAGTGTATACAACGTGTAAAATAAAAGGGTATATACATACCAAGTGCACGGTTTCTTTGGATGATACAAACGATATAGCAAGGGTTCTGTAATCTTATGTCTACATGTGTGGAGCTTATTAGAAATTTCAATACATTGATACCAGAGACCGAAATTTTCAAATTAAGAAGAACGAAGAGAATTATTGTTTTATTGGCAAGTGACGTGGAAAGTGATGACCCTCATAGTGCTGTGACACGTTTGTTATTACTGGTATTCAAGAAACATATGAAACCAATAATTTGTCGTCAATTCTGTGTGTCACTTATTTTGAGCTGAAACTTTGCATAGAGACTCCATACCAGATGTTGTCTTCAGTCCTTTTGGAGAGATATGGGGTTTCCGTTACACGTTGTATGTACATATATAACTAGAATAAACATACATACATATTAATCATAATAAATACCAAAAAAATATTATTTGTATATTAATAAAAAGTTATAGAATTCCACTATTTGTTAAGAAAATAATCCCGCAACTTTCTCTTAAATGCATATTGATTGGTGGCCGTCCTGATATCGAGAGGTAGTACATTCCACAGAAGAATAGACTGTATATAGAAGGAAGAATGAATAAAATCAGAAGTAAGAGAAGGACAAAGTAAGAGAAGGTTATTGGAAGAGCGCAGACTTTTAGCGTGTGAGGAACATAGAAATTGAAAAAAGAGAAGAGGTCAGTTTCCCAACAGTTGGAACGCTATAAGCTGGTTAGCAAACAGTAGGTATATTTAGTTGTAATTTATGTATGTTAGATTTGAATATTCTGACTCCAGTCTTGCCAAGGTGTATTGAGTTACTGGGTTGTGGAGGCCAGGCAGTCACTCCATGAAAACTACTAGGGAGTATTCAGCTGCAACTGGATAATCTGGAACCTGACCCCGACAAAGTTGAGAAGGGCAGATGATGGTGATAATGTATGCTAGATTTAAATGCAATTTGAACCAGGCATACTTATAAATATAGTGAATATTTTACTTATCGCTTATATGCAATTAATAAGATGTTACGTAATGCTTTATATCCCCGATTTCAAAAGATATTTTTTTTTCTTTTCATTTATTTAATAATAAGTTAAGCAAATATCTCATCGACGGAGAACCCAGGGAAACCTAGTTCTAAATGATTTTGTATTTTTAGCAGAATAAAGATCGAGATAGCCTGATATCCTGTAGCTTTTAACATCAAATGCGCTTTGACACGTTTTAACTTCTGATTTGCAATATGAGAAGCCGTTCATTATTTCTTCATAGATGATAATACTTTTGGTTTTCTTATATATCTAAACAAGACCACGGGTACTCCCAGTTTTTCACTCGGCTTTATTAAAATAGAGTAAAAGAAGAATTGTGTTTATAAATTGCAACCGTGTAAAGGCGGGGCGAGCCGCTAGTCATTCATATTCTAAATTTGAAAATTCTATCATTTGACCTTAAAATAGGATATTTATGTTATCTCGAGTTTCCAATATTTCGACACTGTTGCAAGCGCTATGATCACGGATCAGACAACGTGCCATTTACAAAGTTCTCTTAAGACATATAAGCTCTCTGCTGTGACCTAGGCCTCTTCTCTTCATAAGAGGGAACGGCTTACAATCTACCACGCGGGCCCAGTACGGGTTAGTGGTCTTAGTCAAGAGTTGAGGATCTTTAAATTGTTTTGGGAATTTTCTAACGAGGCACCGCGGCCACAGAACGCAAGGCCAACTGAAAGAACAGAGTGCATTTTCCTTTACTGTATAAGAACAATAGTGATGATGGAAATTATACCAAGTAATCTGGCTACCTGGGATCGAACCTACAACATTCCGAGTTATATGTTAGCCTAGTGTTAGTAGGCACGAGCCTACAATCACTAGGCTACCACGCCTCATACAGTTCTCACTCAATTAAAATCACGACATTAACAAAATCTGCTGGGAATTAATATTTATGTACAATAAAGCATATTACTATCCATTTATCTGTTACGCCTCTCGTCTTATACCGCTAAATGCTCATGAGTAAATATTGTCTCGAACACAATCCTTAGCAAACAGATTAGTGATCGCACTATGTTGGTTATTGTCACACACGAAAATAGTCCGAATAGACGTTGGAATTCAATATCTATGTAAGTAATATTCTCGTGTAAAATGCTATTTGATAAATTATATTTATTTTTGCAAGTTATTTAAATATATAAATAAATAGCTCCATCTTCGATCACATCATCACTTACCATCAGGTGAGATAGTGGTCAAACGCGAAACTATTTTCAATAAAAAAAAAAAAAAAAAAATATATATATTTATAAATTATCACATTTACACGTCAATTTATTTTCGTAAATTTTGACTACATAGCTGAGGCTGGTGTTACCCGTCTGACAAAAAAAAACACAAACTCAAAGGTTAAAGTCTATTTTGACGTCCATATCATCCGTACTGCTCAATACATATGAGATTCGTGTAGGTAATTAATAATTTGAGGAAAGAAGCACACAGATTTGAGTGGATCTGACCAAGTAGTCCAAGCACTTGCCAGTTATCGCATAGCTCAACTTAAAACTTTAAGGAGCTCAACAAACTGTTATACTTTAAATAAAACCGTAGTACGACATTTTTGCAACATTGGAATGCTTTTGTTTTCTTAGCAGGTATACAATTTTATCATTGACTATCACAGTCATTATGAAAAAGAATATCAAATCTGCCATATATAAAAAACATTTCTGCTCATAAAGCATTGCTGCCTGTTATTTAAAGTAGCTTTGATTCATAAAGTAATTTGACCTTATCATCTTTTAATATTTAGAAAAAAAAAGATAAACAAACAGCTACTGTACACAAATTAATCATGAACCTTCTTTTTTCAAAACAACATTTTATTTAGTATTCTTATTTTTATTTATTTTTTTTCATTCTTCTCTACTGAAATTATCTTCCGCACAAGTACCTACTCAATGCATTTAGAGTATATGTTTATACAACGTGTAACGGAAACCCCATATCTATCCAAAAGGACTGAAGACAACATCTGGTATAGAGTCTCTATGCAAAGTTTCAGCTCAAAATAAGTGACTCACAGAATTGACCCCAAATTATCCGCTTCATATGTTTCTTGAATACCAATAATAACAAACGTGTCACATCACTATGAGGGTCATAACTTTCCGCGTCACTTGCCAATAAAACTATAATTCTCTTCGTTCTTCTTATTTTGAAAAATTCGGTCTCTGGTATCAATGTATTGAAATTTCTAATAAGTTCCACACATGTAGACATAGGATTAGAAAACCCTGGCCATATCGTTTGTTATCATCCAAAGAAGCCGTGCACTTGGTATGTATATACCCTTTAAATTACACGTTGTATTATCTAGTTTGCTTATCATATGTGCAGTAAGTAAACATTATTTTGCGCTTATGTCAATTTATTTACTGTCGACTTAATTAGTCTATCTTTTTTCCATATATGTCTGTAAGCTGTCATCTCTATAGCCTATAAACCTTATCTAAATCAATTTTATGACTTGTTCTCCCAGTAGTTTAATCTCCGGAAAATTCCGCGCGATTCAATTTAGAAGGATCTCTAATGCTGTATCTGGTATTTGTATTATATATATTTTGTCTGAATGTGTAGATACATATTTCAAACAAGACCCAGTTCCCTATTACCTATATTTCAACTTGATTGCCAAATATATATATGATTGCGGCACAAAGATTACGTAAACTGTACTACATAATTACCTGTCTTAAATTCAAAGACACGCGATTGTAAAAAAGCCATATTTATAAAATGCATTTATTTTAAAAATATTCAGTAATTCCACATGTAAATTAACCTGTATCAATTTATTATTTGCTTGACAAATCATATTTTGCTAAATACCTAAGTTTTTAGTAATCCCTTTTTGCTTAATATGGATAGCGATACTCAGAAAATATTTTCTAGACCAGGTTATTAAATCAATTCTGAAAGAACATACCTTTTTATTCAAAATAATTTCCTTACAAAGTGATTAAAATAAACAAGAGGAAAATTTTAAACATCAAACAAAATTACCATTATTCCCACGCAAATATCGACAAAACTTACCTCTATAAAAAAAACTCACAGTCACAATAACCACAACACTAACAACACTAGAACGAATCACAGATATCGTCACAGATCATACGAAGGTTCTTTAATACGTAAACGATGTGAATCGCGCCGCCGCGTGTACTCGCGGCTCGCGAACGTAGCGGTGATACAACCGGCGCGGGTACACTGAGCGCGTAGCACGGAGCTACGACTACGGGCTACGGCGCGCGCATCGGTCTACGAAAACGCTAATTCAAACACATTTATCAGGCTAATTCTGCAAATTGGACTAAATAATGACGTTAGAAGGCTATTTTCCTTCGGCATTAACTGTTTGTAGAGCCACTCAATGGTGTTAATAACAACGTCTTCGATGTTAATAAATGAGTTTAAAGTTGATTCAGTGACCTGTTTGTGAGTTATAGCGGGGCGGCGTTCGGAACTCTCGGACATTGTTGAGGCGAGCTGAACAGGGAAGCTGATTCGTCACGGGTTGTACGCGCACGGGATGCCTTTGTTTGTCTTAAACATAGTGCGCGGACATATAAATATAGGTTTTATTTTACGGATTAGCGCGCTCTTGACCGCGAATCCGCCCAGAAAACGAGCGAGCCCAGAAAATGCCTGTTCACTCTTGCTTTAAAGGCTAATGGGTCATAATATGTGGTAGGGTACATACAGAAGTCGGCAGAATTAATTGTGCGTACAATAAATGTGCAGGAGAAGCGCTTAGTACGACTAGAGTTAGTTTGTTTTTTAAGCTGGATTAAAGATATTCATTTGGAGAGTGTCAGTATGTTGAATATGCTTAAGATACTTTATTAAGTGATACAAAACTAAATATTAGATACTATGCTAACGTCAGGTAGATAATGTTAAAAACTTAAAGCAACATAAAAAAGTATAATTTTTCATCATTATAACAAAAAATATAGAGTCTTTTATCGAAAATATGTTAAAGTTAACCTTAAGAAAAAATAATTTACTTGATTTTTTTTAAAGATTTTTTTTTGCAAACTGTAAATTTTTTACAAATGTTTCTTTTTCAAAAACAACTGTTGCAATATTTCACGCAACAACTGCTACCATGGTGCGTCGCAGTAACCGACAGAGGAATAAAAACTCTACATTTATCAGTATACTTGTAGGCATGATAGATAGACGGAAAAAGTTCTAGTAAAATAAACAGAAAAGACAAATGCACGGCAACGTAATTCATAATTTATTTTCGTTGAATCCCAGTTTAATATTTTTGGCGTTTTAAGATTCAAGATTAATTTATTTGTCGAAACAGAAGTATACATACAAGGCATGCAGGTTTTTCACAATAAGGAAATAAAATCCGTCATGTTTGGCCTTCTTGGCATACAAATATACAAGAAAAGTTATTAAGAAGACGTATTGGAATACAGCTAAAAATATGATACAATTGTCAACTAAAATAAGAATCAAATTATTTGAATAAAACATTGTCGATTTAAATTAAATCAGTCAAATAAACAATGTCAAAATAAATTATCAATATAAAAAAGCTACAAATATTATTTAATTGTCACATAAGCAAAACATTTAAGTACATAATATGTATACAATGATCTAATAATAATTAAGGGTCCCACAAAACATTATTATGCATTTTCGTTAGACTCCAAATTTAAAAAATTACAACAACAAGACATAAATAAAGAAATAAAAAACTGCAAAATAAAATCATTATTTATTTATTTATTTATTATATACTTTATTGTACACCTTACAATATTTCTATGGATACATTATCCACTTAGCCTGTTCCCAATTATTTTGAGGTTAGTTTCCAGCCTAATCGGATGTAGCTGAGTAATAGTATATTTTTATGGAACGGATGTCTATATAACCTCCAACACCCAGTAGCTGGGACCCCCAATACCTCTTGACAAGACTGGTATAAGACTTTGTGGCTTTTTACTACCTGTAACAGCCAATGACAGCCGGGACCAGCAAAGTTAAGCAACGTCACAGCTATTAACCTGGAAAATATACCTAATAGTCTAACATAAATTGTTAAGAAAGAAGTTTGCTTAGGAAAGATCAACTTTTTGGTCTACAGAAAGTGAGGCGATACTTCACACCTGGACAGCTTTTGAATTTATATAAATCACAGGTCCGTTCTTGTATGGAGTATTGCAGTCACTTGTGGGATGGCTCAACCAAATATCAGCTAGCTGCACTTGACTCGATCGAACGCAGAGCTAAAAGGCTCATAGGTGACGAGGTTCTGGCAAGCAAGCTTCACAGCCTAGCTCACTGGCGAAACGTTGCTTGCGTGTCTATCTTCTACAGGTTATACTTCGGAGAGTGTGCGCAGGAGCTCCACGACCTAATCCCTTCATCCCCCTTTTACTACCGGTCTACCAGACGTACCGCAGGATACCATCCACACTTGGTCGATATACCGTCTTGTCGTACGAAGCGCTTTTCTTCAACATTTTTTGTGCGCACAGCCAAGGTGTGGAACTCTCTGCTGGCTTCTGTGTTCCCTGCCACATATGACCCGTCAGCCTTTAAAGCAAGAGACAATAGGCATTTTCTAGGCTCGCTCGTTCGATTGTAGACCTTATCTTACACTTACCATCAGTTGTGATCGAGTGATCGAGGTCACGAGCGGGCTCATTCGTAATAAAAAATAATAAAAAAACTTGAGGATGAAAGGAAAGAGTTAGTCGATATGAGTACAATATAGAATACCTATAGTACTACAGGAAAATGACTACTACAGTAAGGCCCGGCACCCACTATCGGCATCGGGACGGCTGAGGATTTTAGGTGATAAAAAACATTATACATTAACTTCATGGCAATAAAGTAGAAATTTCCATGATATATGATCGTTTTACCAAAAATACCGTTTCGGTATGCTTGAGGCTACTGCATCGGCAGCTTTGAGGCTGCTTCGGGATACTTCGGTACGCCGTCGCCCGCCGCGCCGCCGGCGCCGAGGCAATACTCGGGGGTAGCTTGCACTGCGGTGCAAGGGGAAGGGGAGGCATTCGCCAATCGGATCATTTTTTCTCTTCTTCTTCAGCAAGAGCTATGAGCACTAGATCCCAATCCACCATATTAAATACAACTCAGGCAACTAGCTTGTAACAACTCTGAGACTGTTTTGAAGTGAAATACGATATTGAGACGCTTCGTCAAGCTTGAGGACGGTGCGGCATGCTTAATTCTTTATTACAAAAAAAAAACCGACTTCAAAATACCATAAAAGCACTAAAAAGTTAGGACGCCTCGTCATCCCTAAGAACGTTGCAGCATGCCAAGACATCGTTTCCGACAGTGTGAGCTTGCATGTAGAAATGCTGAAGGATCCCTTTTCATTACATACATTTCAGTACATACAGCAGCAACAACTTTTTTTTCCAAGATAATTTAGTTTAATCCTAATATAGGGCTAAACGAAGTAGTTGTTAGAAATACTCTAAGCAATGTGTAGGTTTACTTCATAACAGTAGACAATTATTTTATCCTGTTTTTGCCAGTTTACAAGGCTGCACAATCTCATATTTCTATAACACAGTTCACACTGAAATGTCTGCTATTTACTGAATCATATTAAACATATTACAGCCTTTTAGCGTAAAACAGTTAAATAAAAATTCCGTACTAAGGTAAACGCAGGTATTAACGACCCCCCTAAGGCAATTTTAAAATCAATCATATTTTTTTAGTATACAGGTTCCTCTAAAGATTAATAGTTTCATTTTATATGCTAGTGTTATGTATAAAAAATGTATTTACTTAATCAAATACATTTAAATACAGGATTATCTTGTAAAAAATAATTTACAATGTGACTTAGTCGAATGTTGCAATTACCGACCCATAAAAACGGCTGTGAAGCTATTAACGATTTTTATGCAGCTATTTCCGATTGTGTATGAGAGAAGGCCTCTTTTCAGCAATAGAATGTATATAAGCTAGTGATGATGATGATTACCGATCTTAATAAAAGAAAACAAAAAAAAATCCAAGTACTTATTTGTATTTTTTTATTATCGTTATTTTTAATGAAAACAAATTAGTACTTCTTCTTCTACCTATGAACTAAATGATTATAAACTTTTAAATTAATCAACTTAATACTATTAATACAAATATATATTTTAATTTAAGGATTTCAAACTCTAGGATATTTCCTTATGCTATTGAGATCATAATCATTCTTTGAAAATTATAATTTTAATCATCACAGTCATTGATTCACCTCTTATTAGAAATAAATTGCAACTAATTAGTTACATATATGATTTGGTACAACTGGTGCTTACAAACGAAACATTAAAGTCACTTAAAAATAGATTCATCATCAGACTCACTGCTATATAAGACTCGACGTTTAACTGTGTCTCTTGTAGAGTCTGACTCTAATAGACGTACGGTAGTTTCTGTTTCAAAAGAATCTCCATCATTAATTAAAGTACTATTAGAATGTTCATGTCCTTTTTTAAATTCATTTTCTAACTCACTATTACAAAGCACGCGATGCTTTGCTGCTTCCTTTGGAAGTGAATTAAAATCTAATTCGCTATCTGATTGATATTTACTAGGTCCTGCTACAGGAGAATCTTCTTTGTTAACCGCATTCACTTTTTTAATAGGTTTTTTTTCTTTTTTAAGGTCGTTGTTTTCTTTAATAATTCTTTTTGTTCCTTTTTTCCAAGATTTCTTGTTATCTTTTTATTTTTTTATTTTCTTTGTCTTCTTTTTCTTTTATAATTCTCCTTTGATATTCCATAAACTCATCAGCTACTGTTGGCGTTACTTTTTTATTTAATGCCTTCTTTTTATTGTAATCGATATTATTCTTCGGAAAGTAAAGAGAATTTTTGAAAGGTGTGGCATAATTCTTAAATGGTGTGGGAACAGCAGAGCTTTCGTTTATTTTTGGAGCGGCCTCTTTGGTTGCAATTTTGGGTGATGGTGTATACCTCTAAAGTGTTTGGAACGGCTCCGCGGTTATTTCAATTAAAGTATTATTTTCTGGTGCAAGAATCAAAGTGGACAAGGGTCTGAACTCGTTGGTAGATGGTAGAAGTATATTATATTGTTGAGGAGTAGATGTCTGCAGAAACTGGTTGAACTCATCTTGTACAGTTAATAAGTTTACAGTAGGCGACTAGGGTAGAGGTTTTTCAATAAACAAGGATAAGTTGGATGCCTCTTCTCCCAATACTTCTGAACCTTGCTCTATTGGCGGTATTGGATTACTCTCTGCAACTATATCAAAATTTAGGATAGCCTCAGATATATCTGGCGTTTCATTCACAAAATTGTTATTTAGTGTTGTGTCCCCTAACTGCAGAATACTTCCACTCTCTTGATTTATGGCGTTTTCGGGGGTAATTTTCTTCCAATATTCGAATAACTTTTTATAAGTTGGATCGCCCATCCATTGGCCTCCCGAATCTTTGAAAGTTTGTAAGGTTATAATCGATGATAACCTAGCCCAAAATCATGTTTAAATTCTTCTGCATATTCAGATGTGATTATATGATTGATGTCTTCAGTATGTTTTAAATTTGGCAACAGTTTACTGTAGTTTATTTTAGATGGATCAAATGGATATAATCCACAACATTGAAATCCGCTCTGTATGGTTTCAGGTTTAAGGCATTTGTCAAAACATTTTTTTACTGCCGGAGCAAAATCAATGCGTTTAAGCTTGGCATAGTTATTTTGAATTCTGAATTCATGCACAACAGTCCTCTATGTTCCTTTGACTGGTCTGAAAACAGCTACGTCAAGCGGCTGTAGTAGTATGTGTAGAGTTGGAAAGTAAAGTTACCGGGATGATTGCTTTTTCTTTACAGAATGTTGATAGTGAAAGTGATATGTGAGATGTGTGACCATCTAAAAACAAAACTACTGGAAATGGTATTTCATTTGTTACAAGCCACGGATAGAAACAGTTGGTAACATATTCATAAAATGCTTCTGTGTTCATCCAAACCGATTCCGTGTTACCAAGTCCCCATCCACGCGGTAATGTAGGCACAAGATTTTTTGGCAAACGTTTATACGCAAAAAGTATTATTGGAGGTGCTAGTTTTCCGTCAGCTGAAACGTTCACAAGCACAGTCAAGCACTCTTTTTCGTTATTAGCAACACGATTATACACTCGTTTGCTACCTCTGCTGACCAAAATTTCTTTCTCTTTTGGGCATAAAAAGAAAGCAGTTTCGTCACAGTTAAACACTCGTCTAGGATCTTCTGAAACATGATGCAGATTATTTGTCATAAAATAATTGTTCACTCTGTCGAACCATGCACGTATAGCCGCTTCTGTGACTTGATTTTGTGCAACGCGTTTAGATACTGTTGGATGTCTCTTTATAAAATTCTCTAACCAATATATATATATATATATATATATATATATAAAGTTATATATATATATAAAGTTGTGGAATATATGTGGAATATATATATATATATATATATATTCCACATATATTCCACAACTTTCTCACACAACGCCATCTAGTCCCAAACTAAGCTGAGCTTGTGGTATGGATACTAGACAACTGATAAACATACATATTATATATTTCTAAATACATACATATTTTAGATAAATTACACCCAGACAAAGAACAAATGACCGTGCTCATCACACAAACATTTGTCCTAGGTGGGGAATCTGCCAGGCACACCATTTTTAAAAGGGTTTGGATGATTTAAGTTCTGGACTAGCTTAGTCACTGCTTCTAATAATTGTTCTTTTGTAACTGTAAATCCCATCTTACCAAGGTAGTGAATCCAGTCTACAATCTGTTTTTTTTTCACTTAAATTAAGAACCGACTGAACTCCGCAAATTTCATTCTTATATTTCCTGTCCCGTTTGTCTCGTAATGTAGTTTTGGGAATATTAAACCTTTTTGATACCTCATATACACTTGTACCGTCATTAATTGCTTTGATTGCTTCGGCGAGTTGTGTTTCACTGTATACTTTTCGCCGCTTTTGTGGCTCCATACTTCTGGAAAAAAATATAATTGTATGTTTTATGTTGCTTTAGCCAAGAAGTAACATTTATTAATAGGTACCTAATATGTCATAAACTAAATAATCTATATATGATCGGTAATAGCTTCTTATAGTTGCTATTGCCGACCCTCATGGGTCGGTAATGAAGTATGTAAGTATAAACATAAATTGTATTACCGACTCATAAAAAAATGGTTATTTTAATTCAATGACCTTCGGACTATAAAATAGATTATAATTGATTAATGTTACAAAAGATATGAACAAATGCACACTGTTTTAACACAAAAACAATGATTTATTACTGTAACTATTCAATATCGATCCTCGAAAAATATCATAACTTTGGTTAAATTGACAACGCTAAAAGGTAAAAGCTAGACAATAAAGTTTAGTCGCTAATAGATTTTTATAAAGACTGATAGCTTAGATTTAAACTGGTCCATAAAAATACTTGTGTTAGTGTGATATAATATATAAAAGAAAAATAAAACGAAAAGTTACGTTACTGCCATTTCCGACTTATGGGTCGTTGATAGCTGCCACGACTAAAACTGATGAAGCTAACACCATCCCATTTTAATTTAAAGTTTTATCGTTTTAAATTAATTTTTATTAATATAATGTCATAAGAAATCAAGAGTTGACACTTAAATGAATACATTTAATAATATAAGATAAAGTATAGACATCATTTGTTTGTATAAATGTCTTAAATAGAAAAGTCACGTACTTACTTGAAGGAACAAGGGAACAGTACGACACGTCCTGCGTCCGCGCTGCCCCGCAGTAACTGACGTATTTTATCTCTTTTTTGCACAGCTACCCACACTAACGTAAAAGTATACGATGCTCAAGGAATAAACGCATGTGTAACTTTGCCTACCTATAGCTAGAATAGTTCTGGAAACGTAAAGATTTTGAATTACTTTTATAGGTCGGTAATAACTACAGATTTTCGATGGGTCTTGATACCTGCGTTTACCTTATCGCAGTTAATAGTTTTCTGAGAGATTGAATTACATAATAATTATATATTTCTGCAATAACATACTAAAAAAACTAAAAAAAGAGTATGAAGAACAGGAATTCGAAAAGGCTAAAAACAACCCCAAAAAGATGTGGGAAGTAATTCGCAGTGTGACTGACACCAAATGCATACGCTCCACATCAACAGAGCTTTTGACAATTGAAAATTGCCCTACTAAATCCGTCAATACAGTGAACACGTTCTTTGCAAATGTGGGTATAAATCTAAATAATAGCAACTCTCCACAGATTTTCCCCCTAACCTCCAACAATGATCAACAAGGTACGGCTAACTCAATGGTTGTTTTAGAAACAGATGAAGGAGAGGTTAAATCGATAATAAACAATCTCCGAATCAACAGTGCTACCGGATGGGACGGCATTCCATCAAAATTGCTAATACACACTAGTCACATTCTAGCTCCACCTATCACACATATATGCAACCTGGCAATATCTACAGGTACATTCCCAAATGCCTTGAAAAAGGCCATTGTACATCCAATCTACAAGTCTGGGGACAGAGACAAGGTCACTAACTACCGCCCAATATCAGTCCTCCCTGCGATCTCCAAGGTCCTGGAAAGAATAATGTACAAACGCCTGAATAATTTCCTCAACAAACATAACATTATTGCTCAAAACCAATTCGGCTTCAGACGCGGATTGTCAACTGAAGATGCAGTGACATCCCTACTCGACTTTGTAGTTGATAGGGTTGACAATAGATTCAAATGTTTAGGAATTTTTCTAGACCTTTCAAAGGCGTTCGACACTGTCTCTGTCCCTCTACTTCTATCGAAACTGGAAACCATGGGAGTTCGAGGCATTGCTCTGTCTCTTTTCAGTAATTTCCTCACCGATAGATTGCAGTGCGTTAAGATTGGAGAACATATTAGCGATGCATGTAACGTGGTTGTCGGCTTGCCACAGGGAAGTCTTCTCAGTCCCCTTCTTTTTCAAATCTACGTCAACGAACTCTGTCAGCTATCCCTCCCCTCCACAAAAATAATAGCCTATGCAGATGACACCGTAATTCTATCGTATGATCGTGATTGGACCTCAGCAAAAGAGATTGCCGAAAGGGGACTCAGTGAAGTGATGCTATGGTTGGGTAAAAACAATCTTGCCCTAAACATAAAAAAAACCAACTTCATTACCTTCGGCTTAAGACACGCCACCCTTCCCCCAGATGGTTCTTTATCAATAAAAGCCCACAAATGTACCAACCACTCTCCCCTCTGTTCATGCCCCACAGTTACCAGAGCAACAATAATACGATATCTCGGTATTCAACTGGACTCTTGTTTATCCTGGAAACCACACTTACAAGCAATGTCGGCGCGAGTTCGAAAATTAATTTACCTATTTAAAAAACTTAGAGTTTCCGCCAATAGCAACATCCTTAAGATCGTTTACTCGGCACTATGCGAATCGATATTAAACTACTGCATCACTGCATGGGGAGGGGCTGCCAAGACCGACATTATTCAGGTAGAGCGAGCGCAAAGAGCGGTTATAAAAGTTATTTTAAGAAAGCCTTTTAGATTCCCAACACGGCAATTATATGCAGAGTTTGAAACGTTAACAGTCCGACAACTCTACATCCTCCGCACAGTTATGAGAAAAGATGTCACCGTCCCGTATACCACAAATAACAGCCCAACAGCCAGAAGAAGATCCAAACCGCCATGCCCCACAACACACACAAACACTACATTTGCTAAGCGACACTTCACTTACCTAAGTGTTCGCATCTACAACAAAATGCACCAAAAGCTGGATATCCACCCCCAAAATACATACAAATGTAAAAAAAATGTCAAAACGTTTCTACTTACCCTAAATTATGACGAGACAGAAGCACTGGTAAAACCCTCTTCCATATAAATCTTTAATATAACCATCATACAAAACATACACAAGCCCAGACATCATCACACACATATCATTACTTACATACACAAACACCATCACACTCTTCCTATCAAACTCACACACACACTACACTACACTACTTTCGTTTGTTAGTAAGTGTTGTTATTTGTTTTGTTTTAATTAGAGTTCTCTATTTTAATGTGATTATTGATCACAATCAAAATGAAATTGTATTGTAATTTAAGTTTAATTAAAATGAACCCTATTTATAAAAAATGTTATTAATGTATGTACTAGGAAATAATTTATCTTTATCTATTTGTTTTAATTTATTATTTATCTAATTGCTTTTTGCTTTTTCTGTTAATGTTGTAATTGATATTAATAGAAAATATATTGTTATAATTTAGTGTTAATATACTTAACTCGCACACGTGCTCACACGTACATAAGTTATTGTTAAGGTTACACGTTTGGTTCACCGAATTCTTGTAAATTGTAATTACGGACGAATGGGTGTCTCCTATAATACAGGACTTTCCTAGTATAAGGGACATTATTCACAAAATTAAATGTAAAAAGAACTCATATGTACACTTGATATGTAACAAGTCATGTATTTTCTTTTCTTTGTGGAAATAAATAAATTATTATAATTATTATTATATAATTATATTATTTTCACATTTGTTTTGTCATCTTTTTTATTGATATTGTATGTTAACTACTAACACTAATAATGAGATAGATATACTCTTTATTGTACACCATAACATAAACATAAAAAACGATAAAAAGGGTGATACAATGGGCGGTCTTATCGCTAAGAGCGATCCTTTACAGAAAACCTTTACGTTTAAGTTATATTAATAAAAAAAATTAAGTATAGTTCACTAACACGATGGATAGTTGTTGTCCAAAAATAAATAATTAATAATAATAATAACTGCATACTGTGTAACTTTTATTGTACAAAACAGAATTAAAACAGGTTTTCCGGAATCAAAATGAATCTCCACTGTATTTCATAATGAAAAGATATTTTCCATCACTGTTATAAGGTGGTTATAATACTTTGTCAGTTTGTTTTTGTTTGTTTACGTAAATTATCTAGAATAACAAAGGTATAAAGCCACACATTAAACGAACACATTAGATTAAATAGCTCTTTAAAAGTCTACGAGACTCCTATCCGTTTCTCACAGAGAAGCAGATTACAGGCTTACCTACATTTATTAAAGAAGCATACACCTTCATTTAAATACGACATCTTTGAAGCCTTTTAGCCTGGATTATACGTGCAGTCATGTCTTAAATCACCTACTAATTACAAGGACTATTTGTTTACATTTAACACGTAACCTTTCATTTATGAATAGTATAGAAATTCTGGTTTTAAGTGTAATAAAAACAATAATTCCCTTTCCCAAATAATTTTTTTTTTTTCATTGTGCGTACGGTTATGGAATGGAATTCCCTGCCGTAGTCTGTGTTTCCTGACAGCTATAACCTGGGGGTCTTTAAATCAAGAGTGAATAGGTTACTTCTGGATAGTGTTCGACCACATCATCAGTTACAATCAGGTGAGATGGTGGTCAAACGCGAGCCTATTATCAATAAAAAGATACATTTCATTGTTTGTATGTCCAAGTGTTGATTAATTATTATATTTTAAACTAATCGTTGACAGCGACTTCATTTCCGTGAAAACTTGGCACATTTTAGATGGATAATAAGTAGTTTATATGCGACTCCAATCTATTATTAATCTTTATGCTAAATTTCATCCAGACCCATTTAGTCATTTTGGAATGATTTAGTACCTAACGTGTATACATCTATCAAAACCTTCGCATTTATAATGTTAGAATGTATTAATTATTGGCGTCCTTTCGACGAGAATAGGCTATCTTTTTCGTGGACCTATGACATCCAGTTGCTCCCTGCTTTCTCTGAATTTAGGTACATGCATTTCAAATTATTTAAATACTAATACTGTGGTAAAATAATTTCAGTTTAATTTTATAATTTGTATGCATGTGTCTTCTCATGCATATTTACAGACATGTCGAATTAGATATGTATTTATTAAATAATGCATAGTGTTTCATCATTGAATTAATTAACTGGACAAATTCGAACAAAAAAGAAAAGCTATTTACTGTGACAGTAATGACGTAAAAACAAATTTTATAAATAAGAACTAGAATTCTTTACCATAGCATTATTTATTTTCCTCTCCCCAGCATGTTATAATAAATAATAAAATCTACTACTGCACAGGTACTGTACAGCTAAATCTGAAAAAGAAAAAACTATACCACCTGCTTAGCCTTTCCTCAACATTGTGAGGTAGGTTTCCAGTCTAACAATGTCCAGCTAAGCACTAGTAGACCTCCATAACCCAGTAGCTAGGTCACATGATACCATGTGTCTGTCAGAAACGAAAACAGGTCAGCCGGGACCAAAGAAACCGTTGGTCGTACGTCGTACGTCGAACGTACTTTTCAAAGCCTCGAGAAATTTCGATATGTTACACAGATCAATGGCAAGCGTTGCTTAAAATTGAAGATCGGCCCTTGCAGCTGTCAGTAAAACTTCTTTAGCGGCGTTGTGCACTTTTTTCTAATGGGTAAAAAATGTTAAACTCGCGTCAGGACACGTGACCTGATCGAAAATTCGTAAGACGGACGGAAAGTAGACAGCCGGCGCGGCGTAGGAGAGGAAGTATCCCCCTCTCTTTCTACGGCGCGGTGACAATGTATGCCTGCGCAAACTTTTTAATGTAATATAAATTGTCATGTTTGTGTACGATAGCGCAATAAATAAATATTGTATTCTACCACATAAATGATAGTACTTTTATACTGATAATTAAAGCAATTCGTGCAAAATTATTCCATTTCACCATTCCAAAATATCAAAAATGCACAACGTTAATATTCAAGTTTTCACTTCTGCCGGCACTCCCGGAGTGCAACCCGTTTTTTTTTATTGATTTACTAACTCACCTGATGTTAAACGATGATTAGTCGAAGACGAAGCTCGTTTACCTAGGAGTAACCTATTTAGGTACTCTTGACTTTAAAACCCCTAGGTTGTAGCTATCAGAAAATAAAGACTCCGACAGGGAATTTCACTCCTTATCTGTACGCACAATGAAAGTAAATAAATACTAAACTAAATTAAAACTAATAAATAAATACACACATCAAAAGTGTCTAGAGATCAACATATATTTTTGCAATAACTTTTCTCCTGATTGATATTAATTAAAATTTTCTTTAAGGATTCATCAAATAAAGTGTTTTCGTTTGTCACAGTAACGATAAACCAAGTTACCTTTGCATTAATAAAGAAATTTTCCATTTTCCTAATAAAGGGATTTTTGACATTTAAACCACTAACATTAAAGTTCGAAAAAAAGACTGAAATAACAGTTTTCTTTAAAATTTTATTGGGTAACTTAAACAATTAATAATCCGTGTTTCTACCGCGAACACTAACAACACAAGAACATCGGTTTGGCATACTCAAAATGAGTTCATCCAAATCACGCTGTGGAATGGCCGCCCATGTTCGTTGCAACAACAAAAATAGGTCTTCTTGCGACTGGATACCCTCCATATTCGGCAGAGCTCTTCTCTGTAGCATATCCCATGCATGCTCAATCGGGTTCAAGTCTGGCGACTGAGCAGGCCAGAGCAGGACATTGATGTTAGCTGCGGCGAGAGTCTGTCTTACAACTCTTGTGGTGTGCGGTCGTGCATTATCATGCATTAACTGAAATAAGGGACCGATTTGCACTTGTAGAGGAACGATGACGTCAGATACAATCGTCTCAGCATAAATTTGAGCGTTGAGGTTGCCTCTGATCCAAATCAACTCAGTTCTTCCGCCGATCCAAATACCCGCCCATACCATGATGGTTCCACCACTATAAGGATGGACTTCCTGGCAGGATTTTAATCGCTGTTGGCGTCCAGGGGTTCTCCAGTGTCGTATACGTCTTGTATCCGGTCTCATACCAAAACGAGACTCATCAGAAAAGCACACGAAACGCCATTGTTCTTCTGCCCAATTTCTGTGTTCAAGAGCCCATTGATATCGAATCCTACGATTGTGCATTACTATAGGTGGTACCCGCAGCGGTCTTCGGGAATGAAGGTTCACTTCATGCAAGCGGTTTCTGACTGTTTGGTCGCTAATTAAGTTCCCTGAAGAGTGATGAAGCCTCACGGCTAACATCATGGCGGTTATTGTTGGAGCTCTTCGAGTTAAGATTTGAATGTATCGGTCTTGTCTCCGTGTGGTGCAGCGATACCGTCCTCCATGGCGCTCAGCCACGGTACCAATGCTTCGGTAACGTGTCCAAAGTCGACTGATAACACTCTGACTTGTATTCAGAGCTAAAGCGACAGTACGTTGCCGGGAACCAGCTTCTATAATTCCCACGGCTCTGAGCATTTCTTCCCTGCTTAAATGACGTCGCCGCTCCATAATAACGTTGGTTTTAATCAGTAGTAGGGAAACAGTAGCACTAATAATGTCTTCAATGCGTTGTATGTTTTTATAGGGAAAATATTGACAGCTGATTTTCATCTTTTACTCGAATTTGAGTTCCTGTTTCAAATTATGAAATGCACCAAAAAGGATACATATAAATTTATAAAATCATAAATTTATTACAAAGCCACATCTCAATCTCAAGAAATCCGCATAAAAATGCTTGATCCCTAGACACTTTTGATGTGTGTAGTTTATTGTTCCAAAATCGTTACTTATTAATTAACAATACTTGTGTTGGGGCCGACTCGCTACTTCCCTTATTCCTATATACATTTACATAATGGAAACTAATAAACTAAAAAATGAAAAAAATTTGCAAAAAAAGAAGTCGGTTCTATTTTTTGCAAAAAAATTTTTTCATGCTTTTTAGTGGGTCGGTTTGTAATTTATCTAGTTACCAAAGCCAAAATGTCAACTACTTATCACCTTTTACAAAATATTGCTTTTCCCGGTGCAGAGCCGTTAATTTTTGAGGAGTTCTCCTGGTACATCACCATCAGTTCTACTTCACCATATGCATTGTGACGAGCATAAAGTGCTTAACATCCATATTCAAGTAATTGAATCGCCATCCACAAAATACTTATTATTGAGTAGTTTCGGTGGCTATCTGTGGTCTTCATCATCAGTTCCACTTCCCCAAATGGTGCTTTTCGAGAGCAACTGCACAAGTTACTATAAGAAATACCCAAAACGCTGTAAGTGTGCCTATAATATTTAAAGATTTCCCTCGATTTCTCCATGATTCCATCATCAGATCCTAACGTGATGACAATGGGAGGAACTAGAAAGTAACTATACCCTTTCAAACTAAAAAAATATTTCCAAATCGGTCCAGCCGTCTTTGAGATATGAGGATACATAAGAAAAGAAAAAAAAGAGTTCAAGATGAACTAAGAATCTCCTCCTTTTTTTGAAGTTGGTTAAAAAAATAATTTTGCAAATCGGTTCGTAAATGACGGAGTTATGCGCGAACAAAAACCGCAATGCAGAGTAAACGAAAAGATCGCCAATGTAAATATTTTTTTAGACTTATGTTGATTTTTTAGAAACGGCTTGTCCGTTTTCGATAAAATTTTCATGGCACTATTTGGAAAGTATACCCTTTCCAAAAATAAGATTTTTTTAAATCGGTAGGAAAGCGACGGAGCTATGCCCGAACAAACATAAAAAAAGAAAAATAAACAAACATCCGAATTGAGAACCTCCTCCTTTTTTAGAAGTCGGTAAAAAGACAAGAAAACAGGATCTAAATTTAAGACTTCTTTAAAAAAACTTCCTAAAATCTTATTAGACCGTCACCTTTGTGGCCGTACGCCATTTTAAATGGGAGATCTGGCGTATCGCAGTAATTAGAAAGGGATCAAAATTACACGACAGATTTAATTGAGGTCCTCCTGTGTGAGGACCTCTAGCTATTTATATTATAATAGCAACAAGATTTATACCTACTATGTGTTTTAACTTAGTTTAGGTTGAGCTGACTGGTGGTAACAAAATTAAGATTAGCACAGGCTAAACCTTTAATTCTATTTAATCCATTTAATGTATTTTTATAAATTAGGTCATTGTTTTTTTTCATATATTTAAAATACAAGATTCGCCCCGATTTCAGCTTTTACGCGATACATTAATATTTATGTTTTATAGTGTTTTTATTTTTGTAAGTTTATTTATTACTAGCTGCTGCTCGCAAC
This sequence comes from Tholera decimalis, assembly GCA_943138885.2. Lineage (NCBI taxonomy): Eukaryota > Metazoa > Arthropoda > Insecta > Lepidoptera > Noctuidae > Tholera > Tholera decimalis. The sequence continues at coordinate 8,493,970 of OW964552.2, read as the reverse complement.
TTCGTTCGCGTGGGAGGATTTCCCGCGTAAATCCCGATCCCGTGGGAATTCCGGCATAAAAAGTAGCCTTGTTCATTAATCCTGTTATTCCAGGATGCCAACTATCTACTTACCAAATTTCATTAAAATCCATCCAGTAGGTCCGGAAATTAGCGTGTACAGACAGACCTTTTTTTATTTTTTTGCCGTGTTACCAAACGATTAACCTACACCAATTATTATTTTTACACAAAATTTAAATGTACAGACAAACTTTTTTTATCTTTTTATTATATGTATAGATAAATATATGCATGTGTTCATATTTTCGAACGTATGGCACATACAGATGAAAATCAAAGCCGAGGCCCTTTTGGCATTATTTTTATACATCATTTATACATCACTAGTACTCACGCGGGGCTTCGCTCCCGTGGATTCTATCACGGTAAAAACATAACTCTCCTTTTTTGCAGTCGCGTAAAAAGTATATACTATAACCTTCCTCAAGCTTCAAGCTACTTCCATACCAAATTTCATCCAAATCCACCCAGTACTTTCGAAGATTAGCGCGTTCAAGCAAACAAACAAACTTTTCCGCTTTATAATATTAGTATAGATTTAATTTGTAAAGTTTTAGCTAAATGAGGCTAGTGCTTTCTAGCTGAACTCCCTTGAAACCGTAGGAAAAGCTTGGAGGTTTTTGGTCATATTATGGTAGTCGAGAATTAATAAAAATGATTTTTGTTTAATATAATAATAATATAATTCCCGATACCGGTGGGCTACTGTTTTTTTTATATTTTTAAATGTTTTTTGTTTTTATAGGAATATTTAAAAATGTAAATAATATGTTTGTAAAGTGTAATAAATGATATAATATATTAGAGCTTCAACCAACACCTTAGGAAGCTCTCGTTAGGCGGCTGGATCAAGAGCTTACTTCAGAAAGCGGTACTCCTGGACACGGCGCGTACCTTTAGAAGGTTCCTCTGTCTGGAGTCCTGACTACCGGTAACTTGGACCCTGTTCCCGGTGAGCTACTATTTTTTATATTTTTTAATGTTTTTGTTTTTTTTTTTATAGACATATTTAAAAATGTAATTCATATGTATGTACTAGGTATAAAGGAAATAATATATTTATTTCTCTCACCACAATATAAACATACATTTGATATCAATGACATAACAACGAATGTATTGTACTGTGGGAGACTGGTGCCTAAACTAGACTTACATCTGTATTTCTGTATATGAGATGCCAAAAATCACCCCAAAATATGACAACATAGTTATGAAACACCGTGTACAGTTCTGAAACAGGGTAAGGTATCTTAGTGGTAGTGGCGTGCCTAGGGTTTCAAAATAACGCAAGCCCAATAAAATTTTAACCGATTTCAAAAAAGAAAGTTCAGTTTTCGACTGAGTATGTAGGTACCTACGTATGTATCATCGCAATTTTCCCATAAACTACTGGTTAGGTACAATAAATTAAAAGTGAATTCATCCATCTTCTTCTTTCCTCTTCTTTCTTCAATTTCACTCTTGCTTGTCGTGCGGTGAATGAGGTAACCAAAGCACACTGAAGGCATGCTAGTGCTAGATTGAATATAATAAACATATCAGCAATTGCATACCTCCGGTGGCTTTGAAAAAAGCCGTTTGGTTTGCTTTATTGCTTGAGGGAACAAAGTTATGGTAAGTAGTTGCTTCCTTCGTAACAGGACCCAGGTTACAGACAAAAAAAAACAAAACAAAAAGTTACAAAACGAAAGTTAAAAAATAGCTAGATAGAATGTAATAAGGAATTTAAATAAATTATTTATATTCTAAATGGAATCGTCTATCTTTCTTAAGAAATGATTTAATTACATCAGAGTAAAATGTTGGTGATCGTTTTAATTCTACCAACAACTGTTTTTCAATAGCTATCATTGATAATTCGGAAAGACGCTCTTGACCTTGTGTATTTCTCAGATAGGTATGGATACGTTTAAGAGACGAAAAAGCACGTTCCGCGGAAGAACTTGTAGCCGGAATAGTTACAACAAGATACGCTAACTTTAACAGCTCGGGAAAGGCATCTTCGAGGTTATTCTCATGAATGAAATCAATTAATTCGAAAACATTACGATCTTTCAGATCAGGACTAGAATACAAGCAAATCAATTGGCTTTTTAATGTTTGTTTGTCGAAATAGTTTGCATAAATGTCAAATAATGAATCTAATTCCTCTGTAGGAAAATGTGAGTGATAATTGTCAAATTTTTTGTTGTTGAGCAGTTGGAAAAACTTTAATTTATAAATTTCAGAATATCGGTCAGTAATTTCGGTATTAATGTTATCAATTACTTCTACAAAAAGTCGTCTGTATTCCGTTTTTGCACAGCGTACGTTGCGTCTCAAACGAGGAGCCGAGTTATTTTGCAACGTGTTCTCATAAATTTGATCAAATTCGGATTGAAATTCAGCACGTAACCATGCCTGAAATTCCTTTATTTTATTAATACAATAACCGACATCAACTTGTGATTTTTGTAGAATATTGTACAAGCAGTCAGTTTTTTCAAATATCCGATGAAAGATAAAAAGAAAAAAATTGAAATTATAAGATCGCAAAGTGTTTTCAAAATTCTCCGCAGCTAAAATCGTATCCCCGTCCCAGTTCTGTGGATTGTCGCACAGATCAGAAAACAACTCAATAAGTTTACTTTTTTGTTCAAAAACCGTGTTTACAACTCGCGACATGTATGTCCAACGAGTTGCGGGAGCATTAGGCAATTTTTTGCTGCAATGAGTATCGTAAAAAGCAGCTCGTTTTGTACTATTACTAAAAAAATTACACAAAGCCTGAAGGGCTGAAAAAAATAAACTAACCTCCTGAATTCTATTGCATGATTTAGACAACACTAAGGCCAAAATATGCGCATTACACCAAATGTAAATTGCTTGTGGACAAACATCTTTAACTTTTTGTTGCACTCCATTTCTTACACCGGACATTACACTAGCACCGTCATAGCTTTGCGCTACTAATTTTGCGATGCAATCATGTCTATTCAATAATTCTAAAATAATATTAGAGAGTGAGTCTGCTGTGCGACTTTCCGACACATTAAGAAAGCCCAAAAAACGGTCATGAATTTCATTTTTATAATAATATCTGAGAATCAAGCACAGTTGTTCTCTATGACTAACATCGGGGGTTTCGTCAATAATAATTGAAACAAATTTTGTTTGTCTAACTTCGTAATCGATGCAAGTTTGCATCACATCGGCTACGGAATGAATAATATCGTTTTGAATTTTGTTAGACAAATAACTCGGCCCCGGTTTGTCACTTTCCTGATGCTGCATATGTTTTTCTAAAACGACATCGTATTTTGAAATTAACGAGACCAGTTCTAAAAAATTGCCTTTATTTAATGAAGTTTTGGACTCATCATGTCCTCTTAGAGGAAGTTCCTGTTGTGCTAAATGACAAACAATATCGACTAATCTTTGAAAAACACTACGGTTGTTTTCAACGCGCGTGTTATATTTTGAAATTTCCTCAGATAACTGGCGTGATATAGATGTCTCAATTCGTTGTTTACCAAAATTACCGAAAGAAACCATTGCACACAGGTGTTTATGGGAATTTGCGTGCCTTTTAATGGCGCCAGATATGTTATTTAAATCATTATAACCAGATGTATTCCAAACGGATTCTTCATTCGAAAAAAATATGCAGCACCAGCAATACAACTTATTAGTGTGCGAACAGCCAACAATCCAACTAGTTTTATACACTGATCTATTAAATTTTCGTTTATGCGATTTACTAATCTGAGAAATACACAGATTAGGCGTCGGTTTTAATGAAGAAATTAACTATTTTTTCTGAGCAAAGTTTAAAGATTTTACCTTATCTTCGCCAATCAAAACTTGAACGCATTTTAAATCCTCACAAGGTACAATTACCTCCATTGTTGTAGGTAAATCACCAAAACAATTGTATCACTGAGGAAATCTTAGAAAACAAACAAAAAACTTTAACAACAAAACCTTTTCCCACTCAAGCAAATGAAACTGAAGTTAGTTGCACTCTCGGATGTCGGGAACTACTCAGTGTTGTCATTTAGGCAAAAAAAGTCGCCAGGTATATGAAAAATCTAGCTAAATTTTTTTTATTTTTAAGATATTGCTTGAATACAGTCAAAATCTGTTATAGCAACATCCAAGGGACCACTCATATTTGGTTGTAAAAACCGATAGTCGTAATAACCGGTGATGTTTTCAAGGTACAAAGTATTTTGTACCTATGATTTTGGTCTATATAACCGGTATGTTGTTCTAAATGATGTTGTTGTAAACGGTTTTGACTGTATTTAATTTCGTTATTTTAAAAGTCGCTAGTTTTTATTGTTGCTAAATGTTAAAAAAGTTTCCAAACTCGTTAAAAATCTCCAAGATCTTTCAACGTGTGGCTAAAACGGCAACACTGCAGAGTTGGCAAGCTGACAAGGTCACGCATACGCATGCAACTTCATACCAAAAGCCCTGCTTAAATCTGCCATAGTGATCGATTTGTTCTATGCACAAGGCCTAACTCGTTATACGGCACATCGCTATAAGTGCGAAAGTGACAGATATAGTATTTGAAAGCCCGGTAAAAGCCGGTGCGTGTAAGCGAGATAGCAATATGTAGATCATTAGATGCTACAAATGCGAAACTCTGCGCGCGAACAATCGCGATGTGTAGTAGTGTAGCAGTAGATACATTGTGTTATTTTGATAAGAATTAAGCGCGCGAACTTTTAAATAGTTCGGGTTTGACATTGATTCTCTATCGAGCATTTTTTATTAAGGCATGCTTTTGGGCTTATATGAAGGTACCGCCACTGCTTAGTGGCTCTAACTGGGTCATCACAATTTTCATTTTATACGTTTTATACTTCAGCAACTAATAATAACAATAAAACCTTTATCCATCAAAGCTGCTGTAGTATCTACAGGAAAGGAAATATATTTGACTTATCATTAGAACTTAAAACGGGATATTTACCATGTGTATTTATTGTTTCGAGTTTCCAATATTTCGTCACTGTTACAAGCGCCATGATCACGGATGAAAGAAAAGATACACATGGTAAAAATCCCGTTTTAAGTTCTAATGATACAGTCAGTGACCATGTAAGCTTAAAAACTTACATTTGACTTATGTTCTAGTATATATACATATATATACATATATAACCGAGATTTTGGGAATGTTCTAACTGGCACCTGAAGGAATAGGACGGATTTTTAATCAGTACAAGTCTGACACTCCCTTCCGCTTCATCCAGAGCTGTGGGTCATTCGAAGAATTTCCAACCCCAAAACAAAAAAAAAATTACATATAACAGTACATTTATACTAAGTTTGCACTAAATTAGTACAGGTATCATGTTATACTGTTCTCTTAGCTAAGCTAATAAATTAATTTTTATGATAAACGTAAACTAACTAAAGTGCTTAAAATCTATTACTTACAGCAACTATAAATGTATTTCAGTATTCCATCGGGTGCATTCAACCCTACAAGGCCAGTCAGAAGGCGTCACCCAATCAAACCTGCCGACGAAACATCATCCCACCTCGGATTGGCTATAATCTAATTTCCGAGCTCGGGGCTGCTGCTTTTCCTTCCCAGAATTTCCTTTTTTTTAATATTACCGTGACGAAAATATATCGTGTCTTCGTGGCTCGTGTTGCTGGCGCTAACGTTGTGGAGAACCTCAACAATAATAAATAAATAAATAATTCTTTATTGGCATAAACAGTGTTATAAATGATGTGAAACCCTGCCTCCAGAGCTAGGTTAGAAAACCTATATTTCAGGAGACAGTGACTTCTTCCAATGATGTTACAATTTACCAAGTTTTATGCAACAGAGATACAATATTAGAATTTACTTGGTAAAAGAAAAGATGAAAAAAAATCGGTATCAGATAATATTAAAATTATAGTGAAACCCAAAAATTATCTAGGTGCATAAAATGAAGAAACAAAACATTGAAAAAGAAACAAGAAGTCATAATTATACCAAAAGATAATAATAATAACCTATTTAGTAATTATACTTCACGAATTATGGGAACCGAGCGCTCATGTTTATGTTATATGACCCAAGGGCTGGCTCAATACCCTTTGCAAAGATCAAGCATTGCTATATAACATGCCAATGCTGCTAGTCTTTTACTACAATGCTGCATGTGAATTTTTGACGACATATTTTAGATTGATTATAGATTTAGAATTTGAGAACTAATTAGCTGAACACTGGCTCTTAGAATATAGGCTAGCCTAGTTTAAGAGGCAGAGCTTTTATAATTAAGTACAGACATTTAGCAACATACTGTCATCCCTCAATTAGTTTACTCGTTACTTGTTGTCACCTGTAGGTATGTGTTTATTTCTGTAGTCGTTATTATGATAAACTAGCTTTTGCCCACGACTTCGTTAACGTAGGAGGGTTTTCCCGCGTAAAATCCCTATTCCGTAGGAATTTCGGGATAAAAAGTAGCCTATGTGTTATTCCAGGATGTAAACTATACAATGTGTAACGGAAACCCCATATCTATCCAAAAGGGCTGAAGACAACATCTGGTATGAAAATCTCTATAATCATAACAAACGTGTCACAGCACTACGAGGGTCAATAACTTTCCACGTCACTTGCCCGTAACACGATAATTCTCTACGTTCTTCAATTTGAAAAATTCGGTCTCTGGTATCAGTGTGTTGGTATTTGTAATAAGTTCTACACACGTAGACTTAGGATTACAAAACCCTTGCCATATCGTTTGTTATTATCCAAAGAAGCCATGTACTTGGTATGTACATACCTTTTAAATTACACGTTGTATAACTTGCCAAATTTCAATCAGATCCGTTCAGTAGTTTTTGCGGGAAAGAATAACAAACATCCATCCATCCTCACAAACTTTCACATTTATAATATTATATAGTAAGAAGTAAGATGAAAGAAAATAAAAAAAGAGATTAAGAAAGTTCAGATTTAAGTTACATAATTTCTTAAGTACAATCTGTGTTTGTTTAAATTACTAGTTATTTAACAACATTCTGTACAGCGTACATTAAAATCAACACTCAGAATATTACTAAAAATAGTGAGTGAGAGGTAATCAACTTCCACTGATACACGGTTGGCGCAGTAGGAATAATTGAGTGCTGTGCTGAGTGTCACCATTACCTACGGAAACAAATTTTGTATGACTTGCAAATAGTTTTTACGGGTCTGGGTGTAAGAAAAACGCACGGGATACGGGAGAAATTCCTAGTGTAATAAATAAATAGTGTAACCATATACACCATACACACGCATCCACATACACACAAACACATATACACAGAACGTCCTTACTAGTTTTTACTTACTTTTTGTGTTATATAATATACTCATATAAAAAAATAATATAATTTGTGACCTTGTAATTTGACTGAGCTGGGCTTCTCTTTGTAAATAGTCTAGGGAAAAACGCTAGCACCCAAGATACAGGACATGTCCTAGTTTGGGTGCTAGAAGTTCACTACAAAATTATGCCTATACATAGCCCTGTGTACAGTTTAAATGCTTTTTTTTAGTATTTTATATTCTCTCTTTTTGTTATTAGGCTTAAGAAAATAATATAAATATATAAAATACTAACAGTTAGGTTTAAAGAATTTATTCGCATAAGAAGGATATATGTTCACTTACAATGAGATCCAAAGAAACTGCTTATAACTAATTAAACACATGTTTACCTCTAATGCGTTGGTGAAGTTAAACAAATCAATAATATAAAATAGTCGCTAATATCCTTGTTATAAAAATGTCCCTACAATTTGCGAACATGATTTTTAAGTCCCCATTTCAACGTAAATATATTATTGCACTCTTTTATGTCATTAGGTAGAACATTAATCATTTGTACCCCTTCAAACATTTTTTTTCCATAATTAGTCCGAGATAATCAGATAATCTTTAAAGGTATGGTATTGATATTCAAAAGCAAATCAAGCGAATTCAATAGATATGAAAAAAAACATATGCAACTGATTATCATATTACAATCTGTTTTAAGGTTAATTGTAAACACGAAGGCTTAGTGAAACGCTTAGCTTTCAAGTACAACGATTTACAAAATCAGACAAATCACTAAAATGGAATCCACGTCAGAGCTAAGAAAGAAAACCGCGTTCAGGTCTTACTTACAAGAAGACGAGCACTTTCTGCAAAAGTCTTAGTGGAAAAAACAGCTTTTTGTGGATAAACAAATGTACTACAGAACATTTACTAAGCCGTAAACGCTACCCGGAAATGTTTGATGCATCAGATCCAGGAACGGGCCAGGAAGGCAGCGGGTTTTATGAGCTGTACTTAGCGGTGGTTAAAGAAAATTCAATACACATTTTATTTATTTAATTAAGGTTTACCAACTGTTGTTACAGATATAATACAGACAGGAACATTAGTGTCTCGTCTAGGTATTAGTGTCTTAAATCTAACTGCACCACCAATTACCGGCAAACACCACAAGCAATATGCCCTTTCTAATTTTAATGACTTATTTGTAAGTACTTTCGAATATTATAAAGTTTGTTAGTAAATTTGTATGTAGGGGGTATTCTTCGGAACGAATGATTCACATACTTATAATAAAAATAAATTAATAATTATTCATTTACTTTTCAGAATATTTTTACTGAATTCTAACATTTTTCATTAAATTACACATTGTCGTGCCATTTCCGGCGTATAAATTACACAATGCCATATTCAAAGATTTTAATAAAAAAATGTATTTCTTAAGGATATTCATACAATACCATTATAGTGCTAAGCCATTAAGCAGATTGTCGATAGTATTCAGATAGTGTCCTGATATTATTGTACCCTCTGTTTATGTTATTTTGCGGCTTCAAAAGAATTACCATTACAGAACATGTAATACGTATTTAGGTACTATGATGAAACAAACGCATTCTAATCCCGAAAATATCGCTGTTCTAGAGGCCTAACCTAAAGATATGGCCGCCTTTACCACAAAGGCGATAAAAGCGTGCAAGCTGACTCTGCCATGGCATTGTGTGTGTGGCGTAAAGCATAAGAGGCCAGTATAAAATGTCGTTCTATCAGTGATAACTGTGATACACGACCTGTCCCAATATTCAAGAATAATTGGGCACCAGAAGGTGGATCTAATGCTGAGTAGTGGTAATGATGTAAATTACAAAAAAAAAACAAATTGAGACACAAGAAAAGCAAGTAGTAATTGTCATCTAATAATACCTCCTTTCCTTCTTTCTACCTTATTTCATACTAGCATCAGTGCATTGTAGCGCAGCGCATTGGTAACAGAAACGACTTACAACGATCGTGGGTTCAAACCCAGGAAGTTACATTACACTGTGTAATATTTATCATCAACACAGCTTTTTAATATGTGAGGAGCTCCATCCAGCTAACCGCACAGAAATACGGTCCATTCCCTGTCATAGCGAGCCTATGTCTCAGCTGTGGGAATATTGTAGGCTGATTATATAGTTGTTATTTATTTATTATATACTTTATTGTACACCTTACAATATTTTGATGTTGGCAAAAAAGAAAACTAGTGTACAATGGGCGGTCTTGTACCACAGGGTGAACTCTTAGAGATAACCTTTGGATGGACTGATCTTTGCTGAGAAATACTTAAGTCTTAATTGTCCGATGATGGACAAGGAATGAAAACGACAAGGATCTAGAATGTGTGTCACACAGGAACAGAAAACTTTCCTTAAGATAAAAAGGAGTGAAATGATCATGTGCTATGATAAACCAGAAAAAGAATTACATACTTAACACCTACGGACAAACATGTAAGCCATTTCTCTTCAGACAGCATTCAAATATCCCATTCTCATTTGCGAACCGCGTATGCTTTGGACCGATAGTAAAATAAATCCGTGCCACTTGGTATTCAAAGTGTGAGAGAACCCGAGCGCTACGCAATATAGTGACAACATTGATCAATTTCTTGATGTTTGTCGGCCTAGAGAAACGTCTTCACTTTAAAGAGGGTTCAATTGACCAGGTAGGCTTGAATAAATCGAATAGCACTTCTTTATTCTGTACAACTCGTCTATTCGAATATTATAAAGCGGAATAGTTTCTTTGTTTAAACGGGCTAATATTAGAAAATTCTCATTGTATTTGGATGAAATTTGGTACAAAATTAACTTGAAGCTTGAGGAAGGAACTTTTTAACCGATTGAAAAAGAAGAAGGGTTATGTTTTTATCGTCAGAAAGTCCACTGGAGCGAGACCCCACGGGACTGCTAGGAATAAAATATATAGAAACTGGTGTATAATGGGCGGTCTTATCGTACAAGGAAATCTCTTTCAGGAAATCTTAGGGTGAACAGAATAAAAGGTATACCGATTTTGAGCAGTCAATGTATGAATAAAAACTTTTTACCAAAAAATTAAATCGACTTCCAAAAAAAACTAAAACGTGAAAAATAACTTTAATTTCGGTAGTCGGTGTCTTTAGTTTTGTATATTCGTTTTTGGCACCGACATCCGAAATTAAAATTTTTCGCTTAGCAGTGTTTTTTGGAAGACGGTTTAATTTTTTGGTAAAAAAAAATAATTTCACTCTTTGTAGTTGGTCGATTTATAATTTACCTAGTTACAAAAGCCTAAATCTCAACTACTTATAACCTTTTACAAAATATTACTTTTCCCAATGCTGGGCCGTTAATTTTTGAGGAGTTCTCCTGGTACTTCACCATCAGCTATACATCACCATATGCATTGTGACAAGCATATTGTGCTTTATTAAGCACAATATCGATTATTTGAATACGGTTATTACCATATTCAAATAATCGAAGCGGAACCCATGAAATACTTATTCCTACTTATATATTGAGTAGTTTCAGTGGCCATCTGTGGTCTTTATCATCAGGTTCACTTCACAAATGGTGCTTTTCGAATGCAACTACACAAGTTACTATAAAAAATACTCAAATCGCTATAGGTGTGCCTATAATATTTGAAAAGATCCCTCGATTTCTCCAGGATCCCATCATCAGATCCTGACTTGGTGGCAATGGGACCAATTTCAAAGTATACCCTTTCAAACAAAAAAAGAATTTTCTAAATCGGTTTAGTCGTCTTCGAGTAATCGGTGATCATACATTAAAAAAAATATACGCGTCGAATTGATAACCTCCTCCTTTTTTGTCGTCGGTTGAAAACATGAACCAATGTAACATCAAATAGAAGTGCAGAAAGACATTAGAGAGAAGCAGTTATTTCGAAATCATAGACCGACTACTTCATTTTTTTTTTTTTTCAGGGCGAATATCGTCATATGACTTGTCACATCGCTTTAGGTGGAATGGAAGGGAGTAGACTCATTAGACTTCTACTGACTAAAAATTTGCCGTATTCTTTCAGTTGCTTTTGCGTTCTGGGACTGTGGTATCTCGTAAGAACATTAGCCCCAAACATGACTTTTTTTATTTTATTTTTTATGTCTGTTACTGCAATCTGTCTCCCAACGGACATTCAGCAATACGTATATTAGAAATGGTTCGTTTGTAATCCAGATCCAGTGATATGGCCACGTCAATGAAGAGGACGTGTATACGAATATACATTTCCCTTTTTTAGCTGTGTCATTTACACAAGTCCAAGGGTATACGTCTTTTGAGCCTTGAGAATATTACCCTAGGCTTCATCAGCTCAACATCAAGCTCGTTCATGTGGTTTAGGATACGGTCTCTGTATTTAGGCATTGCATTCCTTATTTCCTCCTTGATTGTGGTAATTTCCAAATCGTGGTGTAACCTATCATTTGTTATGTACCAGGGTGAATCAGTTATAATTCTTAAAAGTTTCCACTGGAATCTCTGCAATATTTCCAGGTTGGCATTTGCTGCAGATCCCCACAGTTGGATTCCATAAGTCCAAGTCGGCTTCATAATGCACTTATATAAGATTAGTTTATTTTGTAGTGATAGCTTCGAGTTTCTATTTAGCAGCCAATAATATTTTCTGAGTTGTATGCCGAGTGCTTTACGCTTAGTAAATATGTGCTTTTTTCAGGTTAGTCGTTTATCTAAATACAATCCAAGATATTTAGCTTCATTGAGCAACAAAGAACATGACATAAAAACTCTTCTATTATATTTGTATGTAGATAGATAGATAGAATATACTTTATTGTACACCAATAATTGAATAACAATATCTAAACTAATATTATAAAGATGTAAAATTTGTAAGTTTGTATGTAAGGGGTAATCTCTGAAACTACCGAACCGATTTTGAAAATTCTTTCACTTACATGTAGCTGCATTATCCCTGAGTGCTATAGGCTATAAATTATCTTTATATCATGCATATTAGCCGAGCTATTATGATCTTTGTCAAGCAAGTCGGGGACGGGATCCCGTGGAATATTTTCGACTTCTACGCGAATGAAGTCGCGGACAGAAGCTAGTTGTAAATAAAATTGCTTATGTATAAATAAATAAGAACAAACCATGAAACACATCAAAAGTAGAAAACTACTTCTCGAATAAAGGGGACATGGGGATTTATCAGGACTCCTCAAAATATTTTCTTCACCCCAAATCAGTACCTATTAGCCCGATAAAATTAATCCGGATTTAATTATTCCGCCATCACGATTCCCTCTTCAACGTTAAATCCGATCCCGTTAAGTACATTTCTAGTTTCGTATCTCGACCTTCTCCTGAACAAACAGAAAAACAGCCAAATGTTGTAAATGACGAAGTCTTTTAAGGAGTATCCAAATGATAAAATATTTTCATTGAACACATTTTACTGCAAAGGTTATGCGGTATTATTGGATAAACATTTCAGAAATTTTATACAACGTGTAATTTAAAGGGTATATATATACCAAGTGCATGGCTTCTTTGGATGATAACAAACGATATGGCAAGGATTTTGTAATCCTAAGTCTACGTGTGTAGAACTTATTACAAAATCCAATACACTGATACCAGAGACCGAAGTTTTCAAATTAAGAAGAACGAAAATAATTATTGTGTTATTAGCAAGTGACGTGGAAAGTTATTGACCCTAGTAGTGCTGTGACACGTTTGTTATGATTGGTATTCAAGAAATATATGAAACCAATAATTTGGTATCAATTCTTTGAGTCAGTTATTTTGTGCTGAAACTGTGCATAGAGCCTCCATACCGGATGTTGTCTTCAGACCTTTTGGATAGATATTGGGTTTCCGTTACACGTTGTATACTAATTCGTGAATTAACAAGCAAGATAACCAGCTCCAGAAAGCTCCAGAGCCTTGAATATCGACGACGAGTTGCAAGTCTATCGGTTACATTTCAGGGAGTGTGCGATGGAATTACACAATCTAATTCCGCCAAGCCCGTTCCATCATCGGACTACGAGACAAACGGCGAAGCGCCATCGTTACATGGTGGACATCCCACCCATACGCACAAAACTTTTTGGGAATACTTTCATTGTGCGTAAGGCTAAGGAGTGGAATTCCCTGCCGGAGTCTGTGTTTCCTGATCGCTATAACCGACCACATCATCACTTACCATCAGGTGAGATGGTGGTCAAACGCGAGCCTATTATCAATAAAAAAAAGATGCTCGGCTTCGTCTTGAAGGTTAAGCAACGCTTGTAGAGGTCGATCCGTAGAAGGGTGATCATGTCAAATTATCGAGATTCGTACCTGTATTCTGTGATTCGGTACCGAGTACGTAAAGCCGTAGGTTCAAGCTGTCATTTCTAAATCCTTGACAGTCGTTACCGATAGTCAGAAGCCAGAAGATCATAGTCTTGCCAGTCTTGCCACGGGATATTGTGTTACCCTGCCACATGGTAAGGTAGGTCAGATAGGCAGTTGGTCTCAAGGTAGCACACTAGTATAAGACTACGTTGAAGATAAGACTGCTTGGCTATGATTCCTTCTGCACATGTGGCTTCCCTGGCTTATCGTGACTGCGTTATTGTATAAAGGTCTAACAACCCCACTTTTTTGTGTTGTTGTTACTTGTTGTTATTTTTATTTATTTTACTTGTATATAGCTTTATTTTATCTTATTTGCAGTTTTGTAAAGCTAATTTTTAATGTGAATGCGAGAACACTATAGACTCTGAGATTCATTTCTGATTAGTTATATTACATTGTATTATGTCAACTAGTCTATACTGACCTCTCATATCAAAAAAATTGTATCTATTATGCAAAGATTGCGAAAATCAAGATTTTTTTTTAAAGAGTAACCGTGGAGTTTCTTGCCGGTTCTTCTCCATAGGAAACGATCAATTTCGAACCGTGCACTAACTTCTGACGTTTTATGAGTGCCCATGTAGGCCTATTAGAAATAAAATAATTTTGATTGATTTGATTTGATTCCAACGAAGTTGAGAAAAGACTAATGAGATGATGACGCCGATGAATGGTTCTGAGAAAATCAATTTTGCTAGGAAACATAAGTAGTATGCGTTGCAAGATACTAGCGACATATAACGCATTGTTCAGGCACACGATATATACAAAAATACATGGTGGACATCCCACCCGTACGCACAAAACGTTTTGGGAATACCTTCATTGTGCGTACGGCTGAGTGGAATTCCCTGCTGGAGTCTGTGTTTCCCGATAGCTATAACCTAGGGGTCTTTAAGCCAAGAGTGAATAGGTTACTTTTAGGTAAGCGTGCTCCATCTTCAACCACATCATCACTTACCATCAGGTGAGATGGTGGTCAAACACGAACCTATTTTCAAATAAAAAAATATTAATAACTGAAAGAAACGGCCGAACTAAACAATTGGATGGTTTATTCCCGTTGGAGATAACACAGCTAACATCACATTTGTATAAACAAAATACCGATACCAATTTAGTTTAATTTTTAACTATAAATCCTTGCGCACATCAAAACAGAAGTTTTAAAGCTTTCCTACGTAGGTTTTAAAACCCGAACACACGCCCAATATACCTGAAATAATCCTTAACAGCCACTGAATGGTATGGTAGGTACACCCTATTTAAGCCAGCACACTACCGCCTCGACTATTAACACAGATTCCACTGTATCCTTTACAACGCTCCACTGAACAAAATCCTTTTAAACCAAAGTCAATGGAGGATGTAGTAAAAAGTGGCGGTAAACTGTCGTTAATATATTTGTATAGGTCTGTTTACGTCGCTGAGGTGCAAGTTCGGAGCTTCTTTTAGTTGTGCCAGTGAAGAGACTTGAAGACTAGTCTATCTACACTTGCTGTCAGCCGTGTATTAACAAATTACTGTTCATTTGAAATAACGTCAGACCTTTTATTATTTTTGGAAACGGAAAAATAAAGGTTGGAAATTTTGCGGTCAGAATATCAAGTGAATTTCGAAAACTTTAAGGACTGGGTAGAAATTTTTTTAGACTAGTCATTTCTTGAAATCAGTTTGATTTGTAAGATAAATTTCTGGTGAATAATGCCAGAAAGCGGTAAAATAAAAAATATAAGAAAAAAATGTGTGTGGCACTCGGGGACTGCCGCGGTAAAGCTATTGCATAGCATTTTTTATCAACTTATTCAATTATAATTATTTATTTATTTTATTTATACAGTATTTTTTTTTCTTTGATATTAATTCAACTTACACTTTTTGAGCGTGGTGACCCATAAGAAAACAATTGTTTTTTCTTTTATTGAATAAATGAGAAGTTAATATTGTTTAAAATATTTTTATTATCTTACAATACATGTAGGTTATTTAGGAATTTTTATCATTGAAACTATAAGTTTATTAGCAGCTAGTCTACACTCATACGTCTAGTCGCACGCACATAAACACCGTGCCGAAGTCTGCCGAACTGAAACGACCGGCGACGTTAGACGATGCACGGCTTTCAACGCCACACCGCTGTGCCGGTCGGAGTGGGGGGTGTTAGGTTTATTTTCGTTACGGAATTTCTTGATTCAGTCGCCGCGCTCAAAGCCCGCGATAAAAGCTATGCAATAGCTTACAATACAAAAAAAAAACAATACAACGCTATTTACTAAGCAATAACATAATCCGTAATTTTTTCCTTCATGAAGAGAATCTTGTAAAATTGCTGCAGCTTAAAACACAAATGTAAAAGTAGTTATAATTTTTAAAAACACTCTTTCTCATATAAAAACGACTCCCAACGTTCAACAGCAGTAGAAAAAATTAACATTAACTATGAGATGAAATGAGTTAAAAAATAAACACAATACTTCATAAAGGTTTTAATTAAAACTGCAATCCTCCTTGGTTCCAGCGCAAAGTGTAACCTAGCCGAGTTGAGAGCGTTTTAGAATTTGGGTGGCGTCGTTTGCGGTGCGAGCTTCCGGCCTTGGTCGGTTTATCTCACTGTTTTAGCACCTGACTCCGGATGGGACGGCGACCGTGCCAGGCCTTTTGCTAGTAAAACTAGAGGAAACTTTAACGTACCTGTAAGTATTTATTTTTCAAGCTCTTAGATAAGGTTCGGTTTTAAACGTTAAAGGTTGCGTCATAGTTGTAGAAAAAGGGTTTGGTCATTGTACTCTATTTTAGTTAACAACTGTGCCAGGAGGACTTTTAAGGAGAAAGTTTTGTTACAACTTAATGTTTTCTCGGAAAATTGTCTGGCTCGTTTGAAGTACCAAGGTATCGTTATTTTCAACAAAGGCAGACCCTAATTAATTATCAATTTTTGAGTAGCTTAATATTTTCATTATAATAATCATTTATTTGTGGGAACATGATCTATATGTATAATTATACTTGGTCTTTTTATTACATAAATTGTCTCATCTCAATCTACCACATGGGCATACAAATGTCAAGTTGATTACATTGAAGCTATTTAGCTTAATAATATTCAGTATAATAACAATATTTTTAACATTTATAACATGTAACTCATTTGTAACATGAATTTTGTTATTACACGTAATCATTACAAGTCTAGTTTCGATTACAATTATTATTTCTTTGTTTTCCACCAACCAGATAGAAAATGCCTAGATATTAATTAATTTGCGTTGAATGTAGGTACAAAATAAGTTGTTACGATTGTGAAAAATTCTTAAACATTATAACTTTAGGGCTTGCCTATTTAGTACTTAGGTCATCGGCGTCATCTGCCGGGGTTGCGGGAATGTTCTAACGAGATACCGCGGCCCCGGAACTTAAGGGCAACTGAAGGAACAGGGTGGGTTTTTTAGTCAGTATTAGTCCGACACTTCCTTCCGCTCCACCCTGATATTTTTAAGGCAACCACTGAAAACCAGCACCGTGCTGTGGGCATGCTCATGGCATAGCATTATGCTGAGTGGGAGCCTTGTTGCCACGGCCACAACGTTTATTTGCCTTGCTTTTTGTTGTTTCCTTTTTCTTCGTAAATTGTCAATATATAAATCTTTGTTCTTAGCTACTAACATAATTATAAATACCAATTACTTACTGTATTCTTAAGGAACCAAAATAAGTTTTTTTTTTATTACGAGTGAGCCCGCTGTTGACCTCGATCACACCTGATGGTAAGTGTAAGATGAGGTCTACGAACGAGCGAGCCCAGAAAATGCCTATTCACTCTTGCTTTAAAGGCGCACCGAGTTTCTTGCGCTAATCGATTGTAGGTATTCTATGCGCTCCGTGTATGTGTGCGTGAGCTGGCTAGGCTAGACATATAAAAATTGGCCAAGTGTGAGTCGAACTCGCCCATGAAGGGTTCCGTGGTAACTATAATAAATATAATAAATATACTTAATATATTTAATCGAAAAAAAAAAACAGAACACCTTAAAAATTTCTTAAAACTAGCCTATTTATAATTTTTACAACTACGCCAAATAAATTTGTTTTTCATAGTATTTGTATGAATTACAAAGTTATATTTGCGGTTTTAGAAAATATACTGTATCTCAAAAACTGCCGACTCGATCTCGTTCAAACTAATTTTGGTTGAAAGTTTACATTAAGATCTACAATATATGGTTTTTTTGATTTTTCACTTCATTATTATAGAAGTTAGAGGGGGGGAGACACCCATTTTACCAATTTGGAAGCGTATATCTTTTAAACGATTAACTTTATGAAAAAGTCATTTTAGAAACCTTAATGTCATTTTTAAAGACCTGTCTATAGATATCACACACGTATAGGTTTCATGAAAAAAAATATTTTCTGTTTCAGTTCCATGTATGGCGAGCCCCCTTTATTTTTTTTTTTTTTTAATTTTCTCTTAAAATCGGAAAGCGGTTCACAGAATACATCTATCTACCAAGTTTTACATGTATAGTCCTAATAGTTTCGGAATAAAATGGCTGTGACATACGGACGGACGGACAGACAGACAGACGGACAGACATGTCGAAACTATAAGGGTTCCGTTTTTTGCCATTCAGCTACGGAACCCTAAAAACACGGCGGGGATCGCGCGCCGGTCGACTGAGATTTCTGGTTTTTCGCCAACCCCTTCTGTGTCTTGATTTCTTTACTTTGTTCCCCATTTCAAATACGCTACAATGAATTTTCATTCAATTTTCATCGTTGTTACTAAATCCGTGCGTAAGCGCAAGCGACACAAGCTCCCCGTCCGATGGCCGACGCAGGACTAAAGCGGACAAGACAGCGGCGCGGCGGCTCTGGATAAAATGGGCGAAACTCGCGCGAATTTATGTATTTCCTTCTTATTGTTAAACAAATCAACATTTTCAAAATGTAAAATTTATACGTTGTGTAAAACATGTAGTTTTGTTATTATTCAAAAACTGATGACCTTCCGCGAAGTATTCACGCTGTACTAAGCGTTTGTTGTGTTTTTTAGAGAGAGAGAGAAAGTTAACTTGATATAATAAATTCACAAAGTTACCTTTGTGAATTTATTATATCAAGTTAACTTTATCAAATCATATTTCCATCGTGTATACCGCCTAGCATATATGCCCAATAGTACCAGTTTATTTCCTTAGGCTTTAATTTAATTGTTTACTACTTCAAACAACCGTTATAAAAACGCGTTTTTGTGTATAAAAAGCTCGGTGCCCCGTTAAAGGCTGAGGGGTCATATGTGGCAAGGAACACAGAAGCTGGCAGAGAGTTCCACACCTTGGCTGTGTGCACAATAAATGTAAAAGAGAAGCGCTTCGTACGACAAGACGGTATATCGACCAAGTGTGGATGGTATCCTGCGGTACGTCTGGTAGACCGGTAGTAAAAGGGGGATGAAGGGATTAAGTCGTGAAGCTCCTGCGCACACTCTCTGTAGAAGTTTTTAATATTTTTAGCATGTCGTTTGTCTGTTGGCAATAAATACTTTTTCTTTCTTCTCCTTTCTTTCACCCAGAACGGGAGTAGTCATTCGATGATTTTTCCACCCGGAAAAATGGTCACGTCATCATCTGTTTAAACTATGTTGGGATCGGTTTCCAGTCTTACCGAATACAGCTGAGGACTTGTGTTATGGAGCGTCTGCCTATCTGACCTCCACAAACCTGATCTGACTACCCGAAACGATTGACAAAGTTGTACAGACGCCAGCACATCAAGCTACAACAATCTGTCAAATTTCTTTAATAGATTTTCAACTTTATTGATAAAGAAATTAGGTTCAAGGTTGATTGGGAAAATTTGACAGTTTCGGGTAGCTTTACGTGCTGGCATCTGTACTAATGACAGCTGGGACCGACAACTTAGCATGCTTTCCTAAGGCACGGAGGAATCTGGATATATATAGATCGTCACCCATCCGACCAGGCCGACCGCGTTAAGTGTTGCTTGACCTTGAAAATTAAACCGGTGTAGTTGTTATTATAAACTGACTTTAAAAAAAGGAGGTTCTCAGTTCGTATTGATTTTCTTTTTATGATTGTTACCTCATAACTCGAAGACGGCTGAACCGATTTGGAAAATTCTTTTTTTGTTTGAGAGGGTATACAGAAAGTATACCCTCTCAAACAGTTGGTCCCATTGTCATGAAGTCAGGATCTGATGATGGAAAAAAAACGAAAATCAAAAACAAAAACGAAAATATGTACAAAACTAAAGACACCGACCACCGAAATTAAAGTTATTTTTCACTTTGCAATGTTTTTTTTTGGGAAGTCGGTTTTATTTTTGTTAAAAAGTTTTTTTTTTGTACGAGCTCCTCTAGAGAGATTCATAGATATCTTCATTTGCATTGAGTGTAGGTACCAAAACACAATTACAAGTACACTCTCTGTTCCTTTAATCTCAGAGGTTGTCTGGAAGATATCGCTTTCAGCGATAAGACCACCATTGTTGCCATAGAATAAGCAATATTATTAAATAGGTGTGTTTAAATTTTGGTGTACAATAAAGTATATTCTATCTATTATAGCCTGATGGATGGGACGGTAATCCAAAACGACCGGAGAGTGATCAGACACAAGATCAACGGCTTAACGTGCTCGATACACGGAGGTATCTCACCACTAACGTCCAAACTCTGGACTACTACCGAGAAATTTCTAATAGAAAAACCCAATACACTTTTTGCCCGACCCGGGAACTGAACCTGAGACATTATGCTCAACAGTCGCGCTTGTAACCACTAGACTGAGGCAGTTCAGTACTAAACATTTTTTTATTTTATTTTTTTAAATTAGGAATAACAAACAGTCACATAATAAAATATACACAAAATATAACAAAAAAAACTACAATTATGTAACCAACAGCGTTATCCACAACATACTCATGAGAAACATAGTACGCGCTACAAACAATAATAATGAAATGTAACGAAAAACAAGATTAACAAAAATAGTGCACTAACAAAGAATGAATGCTAAGATTCGACTACAATATATCGCACACCTAGACCTAAGGAGAGCTTTTTTTTTTTTTAGCGTGGTAAAAATATCAAATAAGTCCTCCCACCCCGGGCAGGGTGGGAGGGACTGTCAGACTTTTACTGACTAAAATCCACGGTGTTCCTTCAATAACCCTTTACGTACCGGGGTCACGGTAACGGGATGAGTCCCACGACCCCGGCAGGCTTCGGCCCTCTACGGGGGGCCTCGTCATATTGCTGACGCTCTTTGAGGCGCGCGTGGAACACGACGCGCCGTCGACCCAGGCATGGTCCATGGTCGGACAGCGAGTTGCCGTTTACTCGCTGTCCGCATGCCCGCGCCTACGGTGGCCGGAGATCGTCGGCCGACGTCCGACGCCGTGGGCGTCTACCACTGCGGCTGGGCTGGAGGGAGGACGCCATCCTCTCCCTCACGTGGCCCGCCTCCTCCTTCGGAAGCATGACTGCTTCGCAGAAGGAGGCGACCGCTTCCCACTCCCTCTCGCCCCGCAGCATGGCCTCGACCAATGCCGGGCGCGAGAGGTCTCCGCCTATTGCCGCCGTGAGGACACGTCGGTGCTCTGCCCAAGCGGGGCAGTCCTGCACCGTATGCTCGACTGTGTCCTCAGGGCGACCCTCGCAGTGGTGACACCCAGGCGTTTCCTCCTTTCCCATCAGACACAGGTACCTCCCGAAACTTACGTGTCCGGTGAGGACCTGCGTCATGCGGTAGGTCAGGATGCCGTGACGCCGATCTAGCCACTCCTCAAAGAGGGGTCTTACCGCCGCAATTGCGGCGTGCCCGGCCTTCGGTTGCGACAGTCGTTCCCTCCATACTGCCCTGAGCTCACGCCGGAGCTCTTCCCGCCGCGCCTCGACTTCTCGAGGCAGCGGGGATACGCCCCGGCGCTGCGCCTCCACGCGCCATTCATAGACGCGCTGGAGGGCAGTCGCCTCCAGATCCCAGGGCAACAATCCGGCAAGGAGGTTGGCTGATTCGCCGGCGATCGTGCGGTATCCCCGGATCATTCGGATAGCCATGACCCTCTGGCATGCGACCAACTTTAGTGGTCGCGTCCGGATGCACAGGGCCCACACTGGAGACCCGTAGAGGGCCATGGACCGCACGACGCCAGCGTACAGCCTTCGGCAGGAGGCGTTTGGCCCGCTGAGATTAGGCAGGAGTCGCCTGAAGGCGGCTGCTGCCCGGTTCAGCTTTGGGGCCAGACTCAGGAAATGCTCCCTGAAGTTCCACCGGCTGTCGAGGACGAGTCCCAGGTACTTCATCGTCCTCCCGACGCCGATGCGAACCCCCTCCACCGTTATGTGGGACTCGGACCGTGGCGCGTTCCGACCGCCATGGAAGCACATGGCCTCTGTCTTGTGCAGCGCCACGTCGAGTCCCAACTGCCGGATCCTACGAACGACTGTCGCAACCGCTTGCGTCGCCAGGTCGGCCGCCGCCTGGTGCGACTCTCCCTGCGCCAGGACGAGCGTGTCGTCAGCGTAACATATTACGCTGACGCCGTCAGGGAGGTCGCCGCGCAGCACCCAGTCGTATCCGATGTTCCACAGGGGCGGCCCCAAGACCAATCCCTGTGGGACACCGCACGACAACTCTCGCCGGTTCCACTCTCCCCGGTGACCGGGGTAGATGACGGCTCTGTCCGTCAAGTAGTCCTCGACTATGCGACGGAGGTAGGTCGGCACCCGGTGATACCGGAGTGCCTCCCTGATGCAACTCCAGGGCAGGGTGTTGAAGGCGTTAGTGATGTCCAAATACACCGCCAAGACGACCCTGCCCCGGGATATCGCGTCCCCCGTCGTGAGGGCTCTCACGCGCATGACAGCATCCACCGTCGAGCGCCCCTTGCGGAAGCCAAACTGGCAGTCCGCAAGATCCGGGCCCACCCGATTCAGGTGCCCGAAGAGGCGGTCTGCAATTACTCTTTCCAAGAGCTTGCCCGCCTCGTCGAGCAGCACGATGGGCCGGAATGCGGACGGAGAGTCCGCAGGGCGCCCGGCTTTTTGGATCAGGACCAGCTTTCCCGTCTTCCAACGAAGCGGAAACTGGCCCCTCTCCAGGCATGCGCTAAAGAGCCCCCCTAGTCGAGGCCCGAGAGTCTCCGAGGCCAGGACCCAGGCTTTCCCTGGCAAGCCGTCGGGTCCTGGGGCGGTATTTTTGGCCTTGAGCCGTTGTACCGCCACTCTCAAGTCTACCTCGGTCACCTCTGGAGCGTCGTAGACGTCGTCGTCGCTGTGGTCCGCGTTTGCGCCAGCTTTAGGTTCCGTCGGAGACGGAGCCATGGGCGGGGGAGCGTGCTCCCCTCGCGAAGGGAACAGGGCGCTCACCACGTCCTCCAAGAACTGAGGCTGGAGACTCTGAGCTACCTCAAAAATCTCAATTTTTGAGTTATACATACCATCGAATTCCTTATTACGTAAGGAATTATATGGTATATATAACTCAAAAATTGAGATTTTTGAGTTAGCTCTCTTTAGATCTAGGTTTGCGATATGTACTCTCAAATACCATAAGATAAGCGAACACTCAGTATATTGAGTTGCTATTCTGAAACATAAAATTTCGGTACACGTAAGTAATATTATTAAAATAGAGTGAAACATTTAGAGCAAAAGCTTTCAAGTTAGTTTGTAACTATTCAATCACAGTACTGCGAGAGTTACGAGTGTCTGTGTTACTTCTACAGGTAAAGTTATGACGTACCTACTCAGTACGAGTACGTAGGTATGTATGTCATACATAACGTGACCATACGTCCCACTTTGCGCGGGATTGTCCCGCTTTCAGGCAGTCTGTCCCGCTATCCCCAACGAGAACAAAAATGTCCCGCTTTTATAAAATCATAGCTCTACATTAAAATATCACTAAAACACGCGGAACACGGCAGCGTAGACAGGTTCAGAGTAAGGAACAAGCGAGAGCGAGCGACCTTTATTCCCATGTAAAAACTTTTTTTTTTTTTTTTTAACGTGGTAAAATTATCAAATAAGTCCTCCCACTCCGGGCAGGGTGGGAGGGACTGTCAGACTTTTACTGACTAAAATCCACGGTGTTCCTTCAATAACCCTTTACATACCGGGGCCACGGTAACGGGATGAGTCCCACGACCCCGGCGGGCTTCGGCCCTCTGCAGAGGGGGCCTCGTCATGTTGCTGACGCTCTTTGAGGCGCGCGTGGAACACGACGCGCCGTCAACCCGGGCATGGTCCATGGTCGGACAGCGAGTTGCCCTTTACTCGCTGTCCGCATGCCCGCGCCTACGGTGGCCGGAGATCGTCGTCCGACGCCGTGGGCGTCTACCACTGCGGCTGGGCTGGAGGGAGGACGCCATCCTCTCCCTCACGCGGCCCGCCTCCTCCTTTGGAAGCATGACTGCTTCGCAGAAGGAGGCGACCGCTTCCCACTCCCTCTCGCCCCGCAGCATGGCCTCGACCAAGGCCGGGCGCGAGAGGTCTCCGCCTATTGTCGCCGTGAGGACACGTCGGTGCTCTGCCCAAGCTGGGCAGTCCTGCACCGTGTGCTCGACTGTGTCCTCAGGGCGACCCTCGCAGTGGTGACACCCAGGCGTCTCTTCCTTACCCATCAGACACAGGTACCTCCCGAAACATCCGTGTCCGGTGAGGACCTGCGTCATGCGGTAGGTCAGGACGCCGTGACGCCGATCTAGCCACTCCTCAAAGAGGGGTCTTACCGCCGCAATTGCAGCGTGCCCGGCCGTCGGTTGCGACAGTCGTTCCCTCCATACTGCCCTGAGCTCACGCCGGAGCTCTTCCCGCCGCGCCTCGACTTCTCGAGGCAGCGGGGATACGCCCCGGCGCTGCGCCTCCACGCGCCATTCATAGACGCGCTGGAGGGCAGTCGCCTCCAGATCCCAGGGCAACAATCCGGCAAGGAGGTTGGCTGATTCGCCGGCGATCGTGCGGTATCCCCGGATCATTCGGATAGCCATGACCCTCTGGCATGCGACCAACTTTAGTGGTCGCGTCCGGATGCACAGGGCCCACACTGGAGACCCGTAGAGGGCCATGGACCGCACGACGCCAGCGTACAGCCTTCGGCAGGAGGCGTTTGGCCCGCTGAGATTAGGCAGGAGTCGCCTGAAGGCGGCTGCTGCCCGGTTCAGCTTTGGGGCCAGACTCAGGAAATGCTCCCTGAAGTTCCACCGGCTGTCGAGGACGAGTCCCAGGTACTTCATCGTCCTCCCGACGCCGATGCGAACCCCCTCCACCGTTATGTGGGACTCGGACCGTGGCGCGTTCCGACCGCCATGGAAGCACATGGCCTCTGTCTTGTGCAGCGCCACGTCGAGTCCCGAAACTGGCCCCTCTCCAGGCATGCGCTAAAGAGCCCCCCTAGTCGAGGCCCGAGAGTCTCCGAGGCCAGGACCCAGGCTTTCCCTGGCAAGCCGTCGGGTCCTGGGGCGGTATTTTTGGCCTTGAGCCGTTGTACCGCCACTCTCAAGTCTACCTCGGTCACCTCTGGAGCGTCGTAGACGTCGTCGTCGCTGTGGTCCGCGTTTGCGCCAGCTTTAGGTTCCGTCGGAGACGGAGCCATGGGCGGGGGAGCGTGCTCCCCTCGCGAAGGGAACAGGGCGCTCACCACGTCCTCCAAGAACTGAGGCTGGAGACTCTGAGCTACCTCAAAAATCTCAATTTTTGAGTTATACATACCATCGAATTCCTTATTACGTAAGGAATTATATGGTATATATAACTCAAAAATTGAGATTTTTGAGTTAGCTCTCTTTAGATCTAGGTTTGCGATATGTACTCTCAAATACCATAAGATAAGCGAACACTCAGTATATTGAGTTGCTATTCTGAAACATAAAATTTCGGTACACGTAAGTAATATTATTAAAATAGAGTGAAACATTTAGAGCAAAAGCTTTCAAGTTAGTTTGTAACTATTCAATCACAGTACTGCGAGAGTTACGAGTGTCTGTGTTACTTCTACAGGTAAAGTTATGACGTACCTACTCAGTACGAGTACGTAGGTATGTATGTCATACATAACGTGACCATACGTCCCACTTTGCGCGGGATTGTCCCGCTTTCAGGCAGTCTGTCCCGCTATCCCCAACGAGAACAAAAATGTCCCGCTTTTATAAAATCATAGCTCTACATTAAAATATCACTAAAACACGCGGAACACGGCAGCGTAGACAGGTTCAGAGTAAGGAACAAGCGAGAGCGAGCGACCTTTATTCCCATGTAAAAACTTTTTTTTTTTTTTTTTAACGTGGTAAAATTATCAAATAAGTCCTCCCACTCCGGGCAGGGTGGGAGGGACTGTCAGACTTTTACTGACTAAAATCCACGGTGTTCCTTCAATAACCCTTTACATACCGGGGCCACGGTAACGGGATGAGTCCCACGACCCCGGCGGGCTTCGGCCCTCTGCAGAGGGGGCCTCGTCATGTTGCTGACGCTCTTTGAGGCGCGCGTGGAACACGACGCGCCGTCAACCCGGGCATGGTCCATGGTCGGACAGCGAGTTGCCCTTTACTCGCTGTCCGCATGCCCGCGCCTACGGTGGCCGGAGATCGTCGTCCGACGCCGTGGGCGTCTACCACTGCGGCTGGGCTGGAGGGAGGACGCCATCCTCTCCCTCACGCGGCCCGCCTCCTCCTTTGGAAGCATGACTGCTTCGCAGAAGGAGGCGACCGCTTCCCACTCCCTCTCGCCCCGCAGCATGGCCTCGACCAAGGCCGGGCGCGAGAGGTCTCCGCCTATTGTCGCCGTGAGGACACGTCGGTGCTCTGCCCAAGCTGGGCAGTCCTGCACCGTGTGCTCGACTGTGTCCTCAGGGCGACCCTCGCAGTGGTGACACCCAGGCGTCTCTTCCTTACCCATCAGACACAGGTACCTCCCGAAACATCCGTGTCCGGTGAGGACCTGCGTCATGCGGTAGGTCAGGACGCCGTGACGCCGATCTAGCCACTCCTCAAAGAGGGGTCTTACCGCCGCAATTGCAGCGTGCCCGGCCGTCGGTTGCGACAGTCGTTCCCTCCATACTGCCCTGAGATCGCGCCGGAGCTCTTCCCGCCGCGCCTCGACTTCTCGAGGCAGCGGGGATACGCCCCGGCGCTGCGCCTCCACGCGCCATTCATAGACGCGCCGGAGGGCAGTCACCTCCAGATCCCAGGGCAGCAATCCGGCAAGGAGGTTGGCCGATTCGCCGGCGATCGTGCGGTATCCCCGGATCATTCGGATAGCCATGACCCTCTGGCATGCGACCAACTTTAGTGGTCGCGTCCGGATGCACAGGGCCCACACTGGGGACCCGTAGAGGGCCATGGACCGCACGACGCCGGCGTACAGCCTTCGGCAGGAGGCGTTTGGCCCGCCGAGATTAGGCAGGAGTCGCCTGAAGGCGGCTGCTGCCCGGTTCAGCTTTGGGGCCAAACTCAGGAAGTGCTCCCTGAAGTTCCACCGGCTGTCGAGGACGAGTCCCAGGTACTTCATCGTCCTCCCGACGCCGATGCGAACCCGCCATGAAAGCACATGGCCTCGGTCTTGTGCAGCGCCACGTCGAGTCCCAACTGCCGGATCCTATGAACGACTGTCGCAACCGCTTGCGTCGCCAGGTCGGCCGCCGCCTGGTGCGACTCTCCCTGCGCCAGGACGAGCGTGTCGTCAGCGTAACATACTACGCTGACGCCGTCAGGGAGGTCGCCGCGCAGCACCCAGTCGTATCCGATGTTCCACAGGGGCGGCCCCAAGACCGATCCCTGTGGGACACCGCACGACATCTCTCGCCGGTTCCACTCTCCCCGGTGACCGGGGTAGATGACGGCTCTGTCCGTCAGGTAGTCCTCGACTATGCGACGGAGGTAGGTCGGCACCCGGTGATACCGGAGTGCCTCCCTGATGCAACTCCAGGGCAGGGTGTTAAAGGCGTTGGTGATGTCCAAAGACACCGCCAAGACGACCCTGCCCCGGGATACCGCGTCCCCCGTCGTGAGGGCTCTCACGCGCATGATGGCATCCACCGTCGAGCGCCCCCTGCGGAAGCCAAACTGGCACTCCGCAAGATCCGGGCCCACCCGATTCAGGTGCCCGAAGAGGCGGTCTGCAATTACTCTTTCCAAGAGCTTGCCCGCCTCGTCGAGCAGCACGATGGGCCGGAATGCGGACGGAGAGTCCGCAGGGCGCCCGGCTTTCTGGATCAGGACCAGCTTTCCCGTCTTCCAGCGAAGCGGAAACTGGCCCCTCTCCAGGCATGCGCTAAAGAGCCCCCCTAGTCGAGGCCCGAGAGTCTCCGAGGCCAGGACCCATGCTTTCCCTGGCAAGCCGTCGGGTCCTGGGGCGGTATTTTTGGCCTTGAGCCGTTGTACCGCCACTCTCAAGTCTACCTCGGTCACCTCTGGAGCGTTGTACCCATGTAAAAACTAGACCAGATATTTTTTTTAAAATTTACTCCACTGGCAAATACAAAACATATGTGCCTGCAACTACAATTTAAGATTTCATTACCCTATACTACCTTTTTTTATTTATATAAAAAATGGTAGCGCACCTAATGAAGCGCTCCTTTTTTATTCCTCGGAGCGCTCCTTTTAGTTGCGCTCCCGAAACCATTTTATCGGAAAAGGAGCGCTCCGAGGAATAAAAAAGGAGCGCTTCATTAGGTGCGCTTCAAAATGGTAGCGCTTCGAGGAATACCTCGCCCGTATACAAGTAGGCGTCCCACTTTGACACGAAAAAAAAATGGTCATATTAGTCATACACTGTATATTTCCAGCAATTTTGTAGTGTGTTCTTTGTTTCTACATGACATTTGAAATAGATTTATGATATTGTTTTGTTTTCTTCATCAACCGCTTAGCCTTTTCTCAACAATTCTGGGGTCGGCTTCTAGTCAATACCAGTCACAATGAAATCACAGTCGGTATAAATGGCAATTTTTTGCCCAACCGAATCGAACTTGAGATCTCGTTGCTCAGCAATTGATTTCTTTTCTTATGATACTACATAGACAATGAAAGAAAAAAACATTTAAATAGAAAAAAGTTTTACGTTTTATTTTTTTCATTGATGATAGGTTCGCGATCGCGTTTGACCTCCATCTCACCTGATGGTAAGCTATGATGTGGTCGAAGATGAAGCACGCTTACCTAGAAGTAACTTATTTCTACTACCTTAAAAATAAACCGTGCCTGTGATATACAAACACATGAATGGCTTATTAAAATTCAGTCTCCACAAGAACGAAACATTTGATTGTTAATCAATTGTTAGTTCAAACATTTTCCTCTTTACTGTAGAAACCAGAATGATAAACTAAGCCTATGAACCATTTTCAACCGACTACAAAAAGAGGAGGTTATCAATTCGACGCGTATATTTTTTTTTTATGTATGATCACCGATTACTCAAAGACGGTTGAACCGATTAGGAAAATTCTTTTTTTGTTTGAAAGGGTATATATACTTCGAAATTGGTCCCATTGTCACCAAGTCAGGATCTGATGATGGGATCCTAGAGAAATCGAGGGAACTCTTCAAATATTATAGGCACACCTATGGCGTTTTGGGTATTTCTTATAGTAACTTGTGTAGTTGCTCTCAAAAATACCATTTGAGGAAGTGGAACTGATGATGAAGACCACAGATGGCCGCCGAACCTACTCAATAATAAGTATTTCGTGGATTTCGATTCAATTACTTGAATATGGATGTTAAGCACTTTATGTTCGTCACAATGCATATGGTGATGTAGAGCTGATGGTGAAGTACCAGGAGAACTCCTCAACAATTAACGGCCCAGCATTGGGAAAAGCAATATTTTGTAAAAGGTTATAAGTAGTTGACATTTAGGCTCTTTTAACTAGGTAAATTAAAAATCGACCTACAAAAAAGAGTTAAATAAAAACTTTTTACCAAAAAATTAAACCGACTCCCAAAAACACTGCAAAGTGAAAAATAACTTTAATTTCGGAAGTCGGTGCAAAACGCCAAACGAAAATACAAAACTAAAGACACCGACTACCGAAATTAAAGTTATTTTTCACTTTGCAGTGTTTTTGGGAGTCGGTTTAATTTTTTGGTAAAAAGTTTTTATATTGTTAAAGTATTCATTTATATAAAAGAAAAGCTCGGTATTTTCATTTCAAATAGATTTTCACAGAAGTTTATTTTTTGATCTCATACCCATACTGACAGTTACTAAGAAATGAACTTATTTATTTTATGGGGAAACTAGCTGTGCCCGTGACTTCGTTCGCGCTGGAGGTATTTCCTGCATAAATCTCGATCCCATTGAAGTACTGGGATAAAAAATCTACGTTATTATTCCGGGTATATTTATTTATTTTAACTTTATATACAATAGTGTTAAATGGTCCGTCTTGATACAGCAAGGCATTCTCTACCAGTTAACCTTTGGGTTAAAAAAAAAAATACTTTGTGGTAGGTGTACCTACAACAAAGTATACGGGTAGCATAGATATATGTTGCTGATTATCCCTTCGAGTATCGCATGTTGAATTTCCTTATGATTTTTGGGTAGGACTTCAGAAAAAATTATAAATCGGAAATTTATGGCCATTATCATGGTATATATTATACCTTCCTGGCTTCGTTATGAGTTTATCTAACTATTTATATCATTCAATAAGCAAATCAAACTGACCTTATCTTGCAGTGATGTGATAAGTTTTCACTTTTATAATTTTCACTCACATTCGAAAAAAAAAATGTGTAGGCAATTTTAACACAAATTATTCCAAAAAAAATAATAAAAACTATTATAAAAAGCAATAAAAACTATTTGATAACACCACGAAAAAGTCTGCGGCGTCACAACAAAAACCACAGATGCATTTTGTAAATATTTTTCGTTCATTTTAGCGGTGTATGCAGAACGTATTGTTACTTGCAACACAACCACAGATATTTATCGACCAATCCTGACCAAGCCCAAGTTTAGTGTAACTGTCCGACTTAAGAAATTTGGAGCATTTTTTTCTTATGTCGCACTGTGTAACTTAAGACATGCGAGAGTTGCTCAATAAACTCTCTATCTTCGAGTGAATGTACAATATTCAAATTGGTTCAGCCGTTCCAGAGATTGGCCCTGGCAAATAGAAATACGAACAGACAGACAAAATAAAAAAAATAAGTTTGTGTGTATTTTACTATTGTGTTAGTACTACAATACCAGAGTTATTTTGAAATCCAGACAGACAGTTAAATTGTATGTATACGTAGTATGTATTCATACTACATACTGAATACATACTACATATATACATACAATTTAATCTAATTTTCGTCTACCTTCTATACATACATAGAAGGTATAAGAAAATTACGTTGTATATTTTTAAATTCAGTCGGTACGGCGTATCTTGATACCTTTATTTGTGTGCGTACTCTTTGATATAACAGAGTTTTAATTCATACATTGAAAGTGTACCAAGAATAACTCAAATTGATATTGATGGAGAGCTATTTCGTTTATTCATCAATTAAACATAAATAGGAAAGTTTGTGTATATAAATCTATAAATAAATGTACGGATGTTTGTTAATCAATCACGTCCCATGGTTGAACGGTTCTGGAGACAATTTGATAAAGATGATATACAGTATACACCATGTAACAAAAACCCTGTCCGATCAGCATCGTAATGCGTACACATATACGTAGCCATTTAATGGATTTGAGAATATTAGTTTTCCCAGTGAATATAATTAAATTTAATTTAAAAATAATAACTGATCAAAGACAACACTGATCGCTCGACGTTCACATACGACGAGCGGGTGGAGTGTTGTCAACTTATGAAAATTTTCCATATTCAGTGTTAAATTTCGCATGGATTATAAAAATAAAAAATCAATAACTTTTGGTTTTTATGAGTTACATTTTTAAAACATTTTTTTCTAGTACGTATGTTGAACCAGGAATACGCCTATATTGGGTCGGACAAAGTTTTTGTTATATACATATGTAATGTGTATATATATGATAGTGAAAATAGATGTGTCACACCCATCACATAGGAATATAGGCTGCTTTTATCCCGCGAAAGAAGCGCAAATTCGACGCGAACGAATTCCAAGACAAATAAGTTCCTATGGTGATAGAAAATCAACTCATCATATAGGTAGCTGAAGCAAATTTAGAGAATCTAAAGGGATTTAAAGATACAAGGGCGTCCCTCTTAGTTCCTTGTCCATTGACTAGGTTTACAACTATCTTTTGAAGCGGTATCGCAGATATACATTCATTGTGTCTGAACCTCTTTTGAGGTCTTTTACCTAAACGGTAGTAGCCAAGTACTAGCTAAATGAAGAAGTCAGTTTGGTTGTTATGCATTTACGCCTAAATCGCTGAATTAATTTTGATGATTTTTTACGGATATAGACGGATCCCTGGATATGGTTATTACTGATACGTTCTAGGATTTATCAGCAAAGTCTATAGTAGTTCGATATCCATTGCTGGATGTATATCCACTATTTCCCGTATCGATATCCTTATGGATGTCTTGCGAATAAAGTTTGATGGAGGGGTCTAGTGACTTGAAGTGAAAGGAAACACTATTTGATGTTTCCTTTCGTGACTTATAACATGATTCAGGTTCTCGATGACATTCTCCACAACTGTGCTGGATAGGTAAAAGTCTACCCAAGTGTAACTAGGACCAGTCTTGAGCGTCGAATTCCCTGGACCTTAACACGTCATCGATCCACATTGCGAGAAGGACTCTCATGCCGAATCTTACGGTGATCAGTCCCCACTTGGGCAAAGAAAGAGAGTAAATAAAGGAAATAAATAGAGCTAACTTAACTCTCATGTCACGACAAACGAATTCTAGGTCGTGGTTTTGGACCCTGGCAAGCACATTACTTTTAGTCATTTATATCATCACCACTGCTCTAAAAGTGGTGAAGGAATCGTGGAGAGACCAACATGTCCTAATACCAAAATTCTGAAAATATGCGTCATCGCCTTTCATTGGGCCACTGGACATTTATTATTCTCATCTCTATCTCTCTCTGTTCGAGTGTAAAACATTAATTTAACTATTTTTAGTTGACCAGAGTCTCGATAGATGGCGTTGGTGTCAATTTAGAAGTCGATATCATTTGGTTACAACAAAACATATATTCACGGTCACGATTTTTTTAAATAATGTGAGACATATCCCGAGATATTGTAAACGTTTTAAGCGCCCTCTGATGGTGAAATATACTCGTGTTCGTGTGAAGTATCTGAGTGTTTCATTTATCTCCCGCTCCTGGATCTCGGGCGTGTTCACTCTAGACATGTGCAAAACAGTGCACCACGAAGTGATGTGATATGTCATTACATTTCGTGCCGAGTAATATGACATTACACCATCACTTCAAACATCACGCGTGATGTTATGATGTAGCGCCATGCGATAGCACACCATCGCGCGTTCTAATGTAATGCAATGTTCTAGTGTAATAGGACATGTTATTGAAATAGTAACATAGCAGCGAGCGATACGATGTTGTCCGCGTGTCATTATGATGATTCATAATTACACGAAAGAAATGAAATAATTGCATTGCAATTCGAAATAAAAGGACAGTTGAGTATTTACCTTCGACCGTACAACGGGTGGTAGTGTCAAGGAAATATAAACTCTTTTTTAATAAAAATAGAGTTCTAAATAACATACTAAGTTACCTGACCGGGCGAAATACGAAATCGCACGCGCGTAGTTCCGGACTTCCGATATAAACCGAACATTGCCGATGCGATGCGTTCGGGAGGGCTCGGTACGAGCGAGTCTGCGAGTCATGTCGCGAGCGAGCTACTGCGCTGCTACCGCGCGCGTGATGTTTAGTGTGATGGTGTGATGCTTATTTTAGTCGAGTAATGTGTGATGTTACAGTACGCGCTCGGGTGATATTATGCGTGATGCATCACTCGCATTACTTACACATGTCTAGTTCACTCTCTTTAATTTGTTACATTTTTTTATATATCCCAGCTTTTTTATGTATACAACGTGTAATTTAAAGGGTATAGACATACCAAGTGCATGGTTTCTTTGGATAATAACAAACGACATGGCAAGGGTTTTGTAATCCTACGTCTACATGTGTGGAACTTATTAGAAATTTCAATACATTGATACCAGAGACCGAAATATTCAAATTAAGAGGAACGAAGAGAATTATCGTGTTATTGGCAAGTGACGTGAAAAGTTATTGACCCTCGTAGTGCTGTAACACGTTTGCTATGATTGATATTCAAGAAACATGAAACCGATAATTTGGTATCAATTCTTTGAGTGACTCATTTTGAGCTGAAACTGTGCATAGAAACTCCATACCAGATGTTGTCTTCAGCCCTTTTGGATAGATATGGGGTTTCCGTTACACGTTGTATACATATGTATATATATATGTGTGTATTTTGTATGTAGGTTATTACTTATGTATTGTATATAAGTGAATAATACACCATGGACTACCCACGTATTTATTTTCTCCTGCTGTGTCAAATCCATCCAAAGGTTGTATGTAAAAGATCGCTTTTAGCTATAAGACCGCCCATTGTTACATCCTTTGTAGTTTTTAAGTCCTCATTTAATTCTGTTATTGTGTACAACAAAGAGTATATCTATCTATCTATTAGGAAATAAGATAGTAATTGAGTTACGAAACCCACAACAAATACCCCAAAAGAGCATTATGCTACAAGCATACCCAACGCTTCCCGCCAACTGTAAAAACCTAACAAACACAATAAAACAATCGACAGATTCGTCACGCACTCATCGTCGTGCCACCGTCGCTTTTCGTATTGGCGAAAGCTTTTAGGAGATGAGTCCGGAGGACCTCGCGGGGCCGCAGGACTGCTGAGATCGACTGGTCATTGTTTATTCAGTTGTTCATTGAGTCAGAGACGAGAGAAGTTATGTCGTAGGAAGATCTTGTTCGTATATACATCTGACGTGCCAAGTTATTTTAATAATAAAACTTTTATTTATTTATTTACTATTCGAACATAAAAGCACAAATTACTAGTGTACGTTAACAGCTACATTAGTTGGGAACTGCGTCGGAGTTATATACCTCTAGACGGTTGGAAACGTTAGCGATCCCGATTTAATCAAGCTGCACCCTTCTTTCTTATATCTATACATATAATAAAACAGTAAATAAAACGTGTCTGTATATTTAATATTTTTACAAAAATAATAATAGAGGAAGAATTTTTTTTTAAATGTCTGTTCGTTTATACACGCTAATATCTGGACCTATAGGATGGATTTTAATGTTTGGTAAGTATCTGGTTGACACCCTGGAATAACACATAGGTTTCGTATCCCGGAATTCCCACGGGATCGGGATTTACGCGGGAACCTCCCACGCAAACGAAGTTGCGGGTAGCAGCTAGTTTAACATAAAAATTATTAGTTTTAATTGTAATTTATGGACTGTGTTTTACAGTAAATGTTTTTTTAATAACTATTTTAGAACCTCATAATGAACCACATTTGATTGGTCACACGACCGAGTTAAGAGCCTAAACTGTCTTAACAAAAATATTTCATACTCAAAATTAATTAAGTACTCCCCCGTGTTAGGCTGACGGAAGCTAAATAATTATGTTTTTTTTCTATTGAATCTGTTCCGTAGATACAAAAAAAAAATCTAGCTGACAGCGTAAAACGTAAGCGTTTGTAATGTAAAATCAATAATTTTATCATGCAATTATTCTGCAAGTTCAGCCTTCTGCATTTGATTGATTTAACATAAACCTTAACATAAAAAATGTTAAAATAGAAACGAAAATCCACATTTCACGCTTTCGTAAGAACTCTGTATGTGGTTGAGTATACGATTCACGAATAATTACCACAAACATTCATCATTATAAATCTTTTAATTAAAATAATCCAGATTAAAAAATACTTGCGCTAACTTTCACAACTATTGCTTTAAAAGTGGTTTGTATTCAAAGATTTTTTTATACTTATACTAAAGGGTGAATGGGGAAGAATAGGGTAGAACGGGGCAAAACGGGGGAAAGGGGGTAGAATTCAATTCACCCTGACCATTGAAAAACAGCTCACCGCGGTTTGAACGATCGATCGGTGGCTATAAAAACGTTAGACATAAATACCTTTTTAAAGGTCCTGTTGAGCAAAGTTTCGAGTATTTTAAAGAGAAGTGTGTTGCTTAGAAATTGAGTTAAGCGGGGTTTGGACTGTTGCTATGGTGAAACCGGGATTAAATAAGTACCTAAAAAGATGCTTTACGTAAACGGCTGTTGTTTACATCTTTGAAGTTTGATTTAATTGGATTGAAAATATAACATCAAATAAAAAGGGGATGAAGATTTGAAGTTTTTCTATTATTCTGTTTGGTTTCCGTCGATTAGTAAGGAATTTGCTATACAACGTTCTAGTAATATATTCTAAATATATAAATAATGGTGGCGGTGGAATAAAACCAACGTTGGATGACACATAGGGTTTATTTACTTTAACTCAAACACTTGACAGATTTTATCAAACCAAGTTAGAGTGCCGTAATATCTATTCGTGGTCCTAGGGATGGGCTGCGGGGCTATCCTACCCCTAAACGTCCTAGCTCGCTATTCCTGAGGGCGACGCGGCCTCCGCTCAGTTAGCTCAAGCTTAAGATAACAGTAGTGACTGCGGTATATACAATCTGATAGATGGCGTAAGGCGTCGTGTTATAAATATCAATTATAGTTTTAACCAAAACGGTATTTTCTAAATTCCTGCTGGAGGTGCCAGAATGATCTAACAAGACACCGCGGTCACGGAACGTGAGGGTAACTGAAGGAACAGGGTGGGTTTTGAGTCAACAAAAGTCTGACACTCCCTTGCGCTCCACCCAGAGCGGGAGGAGTCATTTGATGACTTTACCACCAAAAACATAGGATTTTCTGAATAAAGATAAGAAAAAGAAATTGGCCAAGTGCGAGTCGGACTCGCCCATGAAGGGTTCCGTGGTAACAATAATAAATATAATATAGGTACTTAATATATTTAATAAAAAAAAAAAACAAAAAACCTTAAAAATTTCTTAAAACTAGCTTATTTACAGTTTTTACAACTACGCCAAATAACTTTGTTTTTCATAGTATTTGTATGAATTACAAAGTTATATTTGCGGTTTTAGAAAATATACTGTATCTCAAAAACTGCCGACCAATTATTAAAAAGTTCGAACCAATTTTGGTTGAAAGTTTACATTAAGATCTACAACATATGATTTTTTTAAATTTTTCACTTCATTATTATAGAAGTTAGAGGGGGGACACACATTTTACCACTTTGGAAGCGTATATCTTTTAAACGATTAACTTAATGAAAAAGTCATTTTAGAAACCTTAATGTCATTTTTAAAGACCTGTCTATAGATACCACACACGTATAGGTTTCATGAAAAAATATATTTTCAGTTTCAGTTCCATGTATGGGGAGCCCACTTTATTTAAATGTATTTTAAATTTTCTCTTAAAATCGAAAAGCGGTTTACAGAATACATCTATCTACCAAGTTTTACATGTATAGTCCTAATAGTTTCGGAATAAAATGGCTGTGACATACGGACGGACGGACAGACGGACAGACGTACAGACATGTCGAAACTACAAGGGTTCCGTTTTTTGCCATTCGGCTACGGAACCCTAAAAACAGATTGCAAACTTATACAGAGTTGATACGACCGAGATGCTTTCCTTTAAACTGCGTATACTAGGTACCATTTTCAAGCTTTTTACCAAAAATCAATTAAATAGGAGAAGCAGTTTAGTCGCAAATGATTTTGATGAGATGCACCTTAGAGCGATAAATCTGACCAAGACAAGAGATAACGCACGCCGCGCTACGTTGCCACTTTGGTACCTAGGTATTTAAGGTCCGTCACATTTATTTGCAAAGGTTAGTTGCATTTTACTCTGAATTGTAAGCTATTTAGTTTGTATGAAAATAAAAAATTTTTGGCTCTTTTTATTTTTAACTGTATCGAATTAACACTAAACACGTATAGTATACGTAGTGCAATTAAATGCCCCTCTGTCGTATCAACTCTGATAATGCATAAACTTTCGTATTCATACTGTAAATAACACTAAAACGGCTGTCAATTGTGTGTGCAAAAGCAAGAGTTTGAAACATTGTTTCTACCATAATTCGGTCATTGTTTCTTCAACCATCGAAGAGACAAGTTAGTAACAACGTTAAGTGGTTCTCCAAGTTACACTGCAAAGGAATAAGTTAATTTTAAAACACTTCGGCGGAATACTAAAAAGAGGCCATTGCATTTTTAAGTACCTACAATTTTTTTTCTAGTGTTAATTAAATAGACGTATTGCGTAATTATTGAAGTGTCTCATTGGTGTAGTGTCGCAAGTGCATCTAGTGAATATTAGGTCTCTGGTACATTTCCTGGGTCGGCCAATAAGTGATATTGGGTTTTTCTATAAGTTATTTCTCAGTAATAGCCCAGAGTTGGCGGAGCAATAGTCCCGTGCATTTAGGGTTTCCATCACCAAATTTGCCGGCCCCAGACAAAGACTTATAAAAAACCCCGGACATTTGGGTAAAATCTCAGTTTTTCGCCGGACACCGTAGAAAAATACATTTTTGAACTTGAAACTAAAAACAACGATGTTTATTTATAGTTTTTAATTACTGATAAAGTGATAACATTGTAGAGCTTTAGAACTTTTTTAATAACAGTCTCTTCCTTTTCATTTAATCGACGTAACATAAACAAGGAGATGAAATACCATAGGCAAATAATAATAGAGATAGTGCTTTTTGGTACCCGTAAGACCAATGTGTGTCCGGGTTTTCTGCCAAAAGGTCCTTACTTTGGTATTGTTCGTCAAATTGTTGAGCTCCTTAAGTTCTAAGTTGAGCTACACGATAACTGACTAATGCTTGCACTGTCTGGACAGGTCCGCTCAAATTTGCGTGGTTATTTCCTCAAAAGTATACCACAGACATGAACCTACATGCTTCTCATATACAAATACAAATTGTCTGGACTTTAAAAGAGAATTTAACCTCTGAGTTTGTTTCGGTGTTTCTTCTCAGAGTAGTCAGTTAGGAAATACCGGCCTCATCTAGCTAAACTAAACTTAACACGCAAAAAAACATGACGTATAAAAGTGTTATTTATAACCAATTTACAAAATAAATATTTCATTTCATTTCATTTCATTTACCAGGAAGCTTATTGGGTAAATCCCCGCGGATGCCCCCGGACGCTCTCCAAACTAGGATAAATGCGGGAAAACCCAGACGGATGGCAACCCTACGTGCATTAGAGAGCACGTAAAGCCTGATCCTGGTTGTCATTTGGACATTTTTGACAGTCGTTACGGGTAGTCAAAATCTAGAAAATCTGATACTAGTCTAGCCAAGGGGTATCATGCTATTGGGTTTTGGAGGTCAGATAGGTACCTAGTACCTACCTATGTACCTTTTTTTTTTTTTTTTGGTTTGGGAAAATTATCGAATGACTTCTTCCGCTCTGGGTCAAGCGGAAGGGTGTGTCAGATTTCTACTGACTAAAACCCACGGGGCCGCGGTAACTCGGTAGAACTTTCCCGCAAACCCCGGCAGGCAATGGCCCTATGAGGCCCCGTCACTGGTGTTGACAGCTCTTTGAGGCGCGCGTGGAACACGACGCGCCGCCGACTCGGGCCTGGTCCTTACCGGACGGTGAGCGACCCTTGCTCGCCGTCCGCAAGCCCGCGCCTACGGTGGCCGGAAATCGGCTCGTGATCCCCGACGCCCGGGGCGTCTACCGCGGCGGCTGGGGCGCGAGGAAGAGAGTTGCCTCTCCCTCGCGCGTTCGGCCTCCTCCTTCGCTAGCATGACTGCTTCGCAGAAGGAGGCGACCGCATCCCATTCCCTCTCGCTGCGCACCATAGTCTGAACCAGAGCAGGGCGCGAGAGGTCGCCGCCGCCGACCACCTCTACGAGGACACGACGGTGCTCCGCCCAAGCAGGGCACACCTCCACCGTATGCTCCACCGTGTCCTCCAGGTGGTCCTCACAATGACGACACCCGGGCGTGTCCTCCCGCTGAATCCGAAACAGGTACCTCCCGAAACAGCCATGTCCGGTCAGCACCTGCGTCAGGCGGAAGGTGAGGACGCCATGGCCTCTCTCCAGCCACTCCTCAAAGAGGGGACTTATCGCCGCGATTGCGGCGTGCCCAGCCTTCGGTTGCGACAGCCGCTCTTTCCATGCTGCCGTGAGATCGTGCCGGAGTTCTATCCGCTGAGCCGCGACTTGCCGCGGTACCTATGTACCTAGGCTTCATATAAAACACTAACTTAGCCGTATCTGGTTAGACTTGAAGCCGACCTGATTATAGTTGGGAAAGCCCTAGGCAGATATCATTAGAACTTAAAACGGGATATTTACCACGTGTATTTTTTATTTTATTTGTTTATTTAGGAAAAACAAACAGTAACACATTATATCAAGTTAAAGAAAAAGTACAATATTAAATGGGCAAATGTGCCACCAACAACATTTTCCACAAAATACATAAAAGGTTTCTGCAATGAATGCGGTACAATTTAAAACCTTACAACTATAATACTAAAAATCAGTTAAAGACGAAAACAATGAAAACAAAAATGTAGATTGAATTATAATTAAAAATAATTGAAATAAAACAATGGAGATTGAAATTTGAATTTAAATAATAAGAGATCGATTTTTTAAATTAATTATGTTATTTATCAAACATTGATTATTGACTCAGTGTCTTAAGCTTTTTTGTTTTGAGTTTCCGATATTTCGGCACTGTTGCAAGCGCCATGATCACGGATGAACTGAAGTAATTGCGGGTGGAAGTTTATGAGCAGACAAATCGGTCTACCCTCTTTCTCGTTCATTTTCTGTTAGCGACACCGTTACCACTGTCACATGTATCAGTAAACACTCGATTCTGTTCCCGACACACAAAACTCACCGTTTCGACCTGCGAACTTTCTACGGAACTTTTTCGGATTTTACACATTTGAAGCGCTGGATTATTGAAAAATACACATTGTGTATTTTTCAATAATCCATCTATAAATATCACGTTTTAAGTTCAAATGATACTATTGGTGACCATGTTAGCTTAAAAGGCTAGGCAGATGTTTGCTTCAATGTTCTATTTTTAAACTTTGTTTGTTTCATAAATCTTACATACGTGTTTTACTTTTGAACGATTGCACCGAATTAGATTTGTCAGCACAACGTTTGTATAAAAGATTATTTTTTAATTACGAAAAAACTCATTTTGGTCAGCTAGTTAAAATATAAGCAAAGGTTTTCTTTGTACATTCACCTGTAGTAGTGTAGGCACACAAATTGGGGTTTTAGGTCATCGGTCCTCAGAGTGAGGACTCTGATCACCCAGTAAGTGACACCAAAGATGACGGAGGCACTGAGCCACATGCTATCGTTAACATCGAGACCTACAGAGAAAGACCTTATTTTATTTATTGTAGATATACTCGCGTTTGACCACCACCCATTGGCAAGCAATGATGTGGTCGAAGATGAAACAGGCTTGACAAGATCAGAGTCAAGATTGAAAAGGTTACTTCTAGTAACCTTTTCAATCTTGACTTAAAGATTGCGTAATTGCTATCGGGAAACACAAACTCCGGTAGGGAAGTCCACTCCTTAGCCGTGCGCACAATGAAAGTATTCCCAAAACGTTTTGTGTTCATGGGTGGGATGTTCTTAACCTTTTAACAGACTCTCCCAGCGAGATATGTAATGTTTCCTTTTTTAACCGACTTGAAAAAAAGGAGGTTTACAATTCGTCTTGAACTTTTTTTTTTTATGTATGTTACCTCATAACTCGGAGATGGCTGGACCAATTTGGATTTTTTTTTGTTCGAAAGGGTATACTTTCTAGTTGGTTCCATTGTTACGAAATCAGGATCTGTTGATGGGATCCTGGAGAAATTGAGGGAACTCTTCAAATATTATAGGCACACCTATAGCGTTTTGGGTATTTCTTATAGTACCTTGAGCAGTTGCTTTCGAAAAGTACCATTTGGGGAAGTTGAACTGATGATGAAGACCACAGATGGCCACTGAAACTACTTCATAATAAGTATTTCGTGGATCGTGATTCGATTACTTGAGTACGGATGTTAAACACTTTATGCTCGTCGGAATACATACGAGTATGGTGATGTAGAGCTGATGGTCAAGTACCAGGAGAACTCCTCAAAAACTAACAGCTATGCATCGGGAAAAGAAACATTTTGTAAAAGATGATAAGTTGTTGACATTATGGCTTTTGTAACTAGATAAATTACAAACCGACCCACTAAAAAGAGTGAAAAAAATTTTTTTAACATAAAATAGAACCGACTTCCATATCAACACACTACAAAGCTAAAAATAACTTTAATTTCGGAAGGCGGTGTGAAAAAAACAGAAAATCCAAAACCAATAACACCGACTACCGAAATTAAAGTTATTTTTAGCTTTGTAGTGTTTTGATATGGAAGTCGGTTCTATTTTTTGTTAAAAAATTATTTATAGGGCTATAGTACTTACGTTATAACATCATTATCAGTTGATGTTATAACGTAATTAAACAGCATAATATGCTGATATTAAGCAATTTTTAACCGACTTCAAAAAAAGGAGGTTCTCAATTCGTCTTGAAAAATTTTTTTTTTATGTATGTTACCTCATAACTCGGAGATGGCTGGACCGATTTGAAAATTCTTTTTGCGTTTGAATGAGTATAGTTTCTAGTTGGTCCCATTGTTACGAAATCAGGATCTGATGATGGGATCCTGGAGAAATCGAGGGAACTCTTCAAATATTATAGGCAAACCTATAGCGTTTTGGGTATTTTTTATAGTACCTTAAGCAGTTGCTTCCGAAAAGTACCATTTGGGGAAGTTGAACTGATGATGAAGACCACAGATGGCCACTGAAACTCCTCAATAATAAGTATTTCGTGGATTGCGTTTCGATTACTTGAGTACGGATGTTAAACACTTTATGCTCGTCACAATACATATGGTGATGTAGAGCTGATGGTCAAGTACCAGGAGAACTCCTCAAAAATGAACGGCTATGCATCGGGAAAGCAACATTTTGTAAAAGGTGATAAGTTGTTGATATTATGGCTTTTCTTACTAGATAAATTACAAACCTACCCACTAAAAAGCGTGAAAAATTTTTTTTTTTGCAAAAATTGAACCGA
The DNA here is from genome assembly GCA_943138885.2 of Tholera decimalis. Taxonomy (NCBI): domain Eukaryota; kingdom Metazoa; phylum Arthropoda; class Insecta; order Lepidoptera; family Noctuidae; genus Tholera; species Tholera decimalis. The sequence goes on along the minus strand of OW964552.2, from coordinate 8,450,870 downwards.
CTTCCATATCAAAATACTACAAAGCCAAAAATAACTTTAAGTTCGGAAGGCGGTGTGAAAAAAAAAAGAAAATCCAAAACCAATAACACCGACTTCCGAAATTAAAGTTATTTTTCGCTTTGTAGTATTTTGATATGGAAGTCGGTTCTATTTTTTGCAATTTTTTTTTTTATGCAATACTTTGTTTGTTTACGTTTCTGTAAAGTCATTAGTGACAGGACTAGGTTTTCTTTTTAATTCATTGCTGGAGTTTAGGTTGCATAACTAACTGATATTGTACCTCGTGATAAATTACATTTATTTCTCTTTTCATTCTAGAACCTCATTCAAATGCGTAAAAGTCGATTTAACTAGAGAGACGACGAGAGAGGAATCAGTCTACGCCTAGAACTAGAACAGACCAGAAATCTCCAAAGAAAACGGATAAGTGCCATTGGAGTGAAATGGACCTCTCTTAACATACGATCCGTGGCCCGGACCTCCAGACATCCTGACATCTCCGAACTTTCCACCATTACCGTCCGACTGCTGCATCGACGGAGCCTGATTATCCCTCGTCCCCCTACTACGGCCGGAGGGAAGGATGAAGGAAAACTGAGGCCATCCGACTGAAGACCAGCCGTCCTGCAGTCACCTCTTTGTTCTACTATAAATAATCATCCGCTTCGCTTAACATCAACTCGCAACCTCCGTCATCTCCATTGCTCTTAGGGTTCCGTGTCTCCAGCAATTTTTTAGAATTATTTCTTTATTAAATCCTGTTCATCTTTTTTTTTCACTTTGATTTCTTTCCCTGGTTATATTCCCTATTAAAACGTGCTTTCCTCCTAATTAGTTATTGCAACCTTACATTTCCCTCTCTACCCAGGGAAACTGTAACGTTACAGATACCGTAACAAACTTTGCACAAAGAGCTTCGGAGCAGTCTCCTAAAAGGACCCGGAGCTTTCCTGCTTATACTTATGGTGACCATCGGTAAAAAAAAATATTATAAAAGGAGTGTAAAATTACTCTGAAATCGCGTAGTGAAATACGGCGCGTAGTGAGTGCGTATTCAAGACACATGGTAGGGTCTGTTTCAAAGGATTAGGATCTATCTTGCAACATACGGACTAACGATCAAAAACCCGTATCGCGCAAGCAGTGTTTACCGCACAATTAGCCTGCATACAATTTACCCGATATGAACATTAGAAAGTTGCCCATCAGGCAGAAAAAAACACCGGCCCGGTCGGAGGATCCTCCTTTTTCACTGGGATATCACCTCGACTCATTGGGGGCAGCACCGCAGACAGTTCCGACACACCACGAAATATCCGATTGTCCTGAACCAGTAAATACCATTATGCTTGTGCACCAATATGCTGGTAAACAAGTACGTATATTGCATTGTCATTGAAGCAGCAACAGTGTGGCGTCTAAGGGCTGGTAGAAGAAATGTTGTTCATCTGTAACAAAATTTACAAAACAGGTTTTAACGTCAATTTAATTATATTTAAATTAGCTTTCGCCCGCAACTTCGTCTGCGTGGATTTAGAACTCATTTATAGGCTATAGCACTCCCCAAAGCAGTTTACTACCAAAGAAAAAAATTTTAGGATTGGATCATTAATTCCGACATTGTTTAGATTTACTTCAGGCATCTAAGGTCTATAGAATATAATACATGAATAACACATGTACAAACATTCGCTAAAAAAATACTTAAACTAATGCACATGAAGCGACGACGGCTCGCGGCGTATTGCGCTGCGTGGCCGGCAAAACTCTTCCAGGAGGAAACTCTCGACGTGGTGTCTCAGCACTCGCAACACAAACGACTTGAAATTAGTATTTATGTTTCGACTCGAAAGATGAAGAAAACAACCTTAATAAAAAAAAGATATACAACGTTAAAGATAGCTAACTAAGCATTGTTTTTTATTGGTTAATTATTAAAAAAAAAATGCTGAAGTTAGGTTAGGTTAAAACTTTGACCTTCTACGCTAGAAACGACTAGATTATATAGAAAAAAAGAACAGGCTACACGAACTAGTCATACGAGATTAATTACACTAAATAGAAATGGTAAATTGAAAACTGATGATACTAAATATTTGGCAAATTTTATTTTGTGTAAAATGAGTTATTCCAACTGAAATATTTGACTACATACAAATTGGTACTCGTAAAAGTACTACTTGGAAAACATTGTTTAAACGTTCACTTGCCAAAAATTAGGTTTGCGTTACGATTATTTGTGAACAGATTTTTTGCTAAGTAATAATTTGGCAAATGAAATTATGCGGAAAATTTTTTGGGAAGTGATAATTTGGCAATTTCTTTTCGATAAAACAAGGGAGCCCCCAAAAATTACTTACATATTTAAACAAAATAGTTAAAGTAACATCTGACGTATTCTACGATGGGATGGATATTTATTATTATACCTAAGATGGTCATCCACGGACCGAACTTAGCAAACGTTGTTTAACCATGAAGTTCGACCTGCGTGGATGTTATTATTAAGCCACGAGCTGCTTCACGGTTTATTATGTAGATTTAGTACCTAACTTTGCGAGAAACCCCATAACACCCGTTTCTATTCCCACTCCTTCTCCTTTCATGCAGTACGAATGTGGAACTCACTTCCCGCTAAAATCCGCGAAGCTAAATCTATTAGTAATTTCAAAAAGCTAGTCAAAGATCATTACCTATCTAACATCCCGTAAGTCTATATATTTATTATAGGTATATATTTTTATAGCATTAATATAAATATGTATTTTAACTCTATGTATGTATATATTTGTTTATTATATCATTATAGTTTAATTTACTAGCTAAGTATGTTCTATTTATCGTAATTAGTATTTATATACACTGTGTTTATCATCTCCTCTTCAACTGTCCTGTCGCAGGTCTGCTGGAAGAAATTTCTTAGGAAATAAGCAGCACATTTGTGCTCTTTTGTCTGTATATATATGTTTTTTTCTTTTGTAAGTGTCATGTGTGTACATAAATAAATAGAAAACAAATCGAGTTTCACTCACATTTGCCACCAACGCCTCGTGTTCTAATAATTATTGAATACTAGGCAATAGCGAGTACAATCAACATGAGGAAGGTAACCTATACATCTATCCTTTGTATGTACTTGAGGGTGAAAAAAAAAGTGTATATTATCATTAGTTTTTGTTGTTGATAAGCTGGCATTTGACCACTATCTCACATGCTGATGTATAAAGTGTAAGCGATGATGTGGTCAAAGATCCACGCACAAAACAAAAGGCGTACATGGCCACTGAAAAAACGAAAAGTAATTCAATTACATACAGCCTTTTTAGGGTTCCGTACCCAAAGAGTAAAAACGGGACCCTTTGTTTTAAGACTTCGCTGTCTATCCGTCCGTCTGTCTGTCACCAGGTTGTATCTCAAGAACCGCGATAGCTAGACAGTTGAGATTTTCACAAATTATGTACTTCTGTTGCCGCTATAACAACAAATACTAAAAACAAAATACAATAAATATTTAAAATGGTCAATCATGGCAATAAATCATGGCTGTTGTATGGGAGCCCCCCGGCTCCCATACAACAGCCATGATTTTTTTTGCCGTTTTTTATAGAAAATGGTACGGAACTCTTCGTGTGCGAGTCCGAATCCCACTGGGCTTGTTTTTTTTTTTCAGTAAATAAATCTAATGACTCCTTCCCTTGTGGATAGACCGGAAGGGTGTGTCAGACTTCTACTGACTAAAAACCCACCCTGTTTCTTCAACTGCCTTTACTTTCTGGGCCGCGGTACTTTGTTAAATAATTCCCGGAACCACGGAATTATATTCAGCCTATTTTTTTGCGGTGGAAAAATCATCGAATGACTTCTCCTGCGCTGGGTGGAGCGGAAGGGAGTGTCAAACTTCTACTCACTAAAAACCCACCCCGTTACTTTAGCTGCCCTTAAGTTTCGGGGCCGCGGTATCACGTTACAACATTCCCAGAACCCCGGCAAACAATGGCCCTATGGGACCTCGTCACTAGAATTATATTCAGCCTGCAGCAAACATTAATTACAATGACAAATTTTGTCAAATCATTGAATCTCGTAGGATCTAAGTTGAATTTAATATCTGAAATGTTTGTACTGCCTGGATAGGTCCACTCAAACCAGTGTGCTTCTTTCCTCAAAAGCCCACTTTAGACATTAACCTACAAGATTTTTGTAAGTTTGTAAAAGCTCATTGGCAACGAAAATGGTGAAGACAAAGGCGACATGTTGCAAGCCGTTCAGGTTACATTTCGGGGACTGTTCGATGGAATTGCACAATCTAATTCCACCAAGCCCGTTCCATCATTGGACTACAAGACGAACGGCGATGCGCCATCGTTACATGCTGGACATGCCATCCATACGCACAAAGTGTTTTGGGAATACTTTCATTATATACAGCATTCACATTACTAGAAATCTTATAACCAAAAACCAGACATCAAACCGTCAAAAAATATTTTAAAAACCCCTCAAACTAAGCTAAATATGCTTTTGTCTGAATTGGGGTCACGGCAATAGCACATTTAATGATATGTTTGTTTAATCTTATTCTGTTGAATACATTTTGAACATTAATTATCCAGGATTTAATATTCAGCCTACAGAAATTTAATTAATCTAGATCATGATTTGCCGGTCATTCAACTGTGATGCCGAGCTAATAAACGAAATCACATTCAGAGTGGTTTAATAATAGGCAATTCACAGATCAACTACGATAATTTTGCTAGACATGAATTGATATATTTCCCTTTTTAGGGTTCCATAGCCGAATGGCAAAAAAGGAACCCTTATAGTTTCGTCATGTCTATATGTCTGTCTGTCTGTGCGTCCGTCCGTATGTCACAGCCTATTTATTCCGAAACTATTAGGACTATACATGTGAAACTTGATAGGTAGATGTATTCTGTAAACCACTTACCGATTCTTATACAAAAATTAAAAAATATATGAAATTAAGGGGGCTCCTCATACATGGAACTAAAACCGAAAAAAATGTTTATTACAACCTATACGTGTTTGGTGTCTTTGAAAATTTAGACTTTAAGGTTTCTAAAATTATCTTTTCCTAAAATCAATCGTTTAAGAGATAGACACTTACAAAGTAGTAAAATGGGCGTCCCCCCCTCTAACTTCTATTATAATAGAGTGAAAAATTTAAATAATGTAGGACTTTTCTGCAGAATTTACTATATACTTAGCCTATCCTTTGTAAAAAAGGTTGCATAATTGAGTAGCTATCGATGGATCCTTTCCCGCCAATATTTGATTCCGCAGGGCCCATTGGTACTATGGCTTTGGAACGAACACCAGAGGGCGTTCGCACTATAATAACACAGTTTCTGCACCGCTCGCCACACTTTGAGTGTTCGAATTTCCCGCTTTTGAAAATTCTTTTTCTGACTTTAAACTTTAAGTATTGTAGCGTGGTAGTCGATTAAACTAGAATCGATTACCACACTCATCCCTAATGTCTATGATTTCACTGAGTGACAACACTTATGCGGTGCCGGCTATAAATTCTAATCCCCGGTCTGCTGAGTTCTTTTTACACCGCCTACTACTACAAGTAACTAATATTGAAACCCCTCTGTGCCCAAGGGTAAGTGCTCAAACGTATCTGCCATTTTTTCACCATCTTGCCAATCGCAATCCTCTTATTTCGCCATAATCTGCAGCGTTTGTAAATTTATATAATTGCCCGGTTGTCAAGATGGCTTCCGTCTAGAACATGACTGTGCTATTTCATTGTCATCTGTTTTCCACTAGTGATTCTAAATTTGTGAAGCGTCCGCAGGTCGCAGCATTGCTTTCCTGCTGTGTCATAGCAGCTACGAGCTTAAACGCCTTGCCACGCGGTTACCTTCTATATTGTTGCACGCGGCATGCGCACGCTTATCTTTAACCTTTGTGAACCGCCACGATGGTGAGTTTCCCTTCGTTTCCCTGAAGCTTTTCCTTGGGCTTACGGCTGGGAGACGCACGCATCGCTGGCGCTCACGAATCCTGGCACCACGCTTACGAAAGCACCCTTCGTGTTGATTCCAGGGTTTTTCCTTCTTACTGCCTTCATCTCTGATATCAACTACCTCAACGTCTGCCACGCGACGGGTGTCACCGCTGCCTCCGCGTATAACCGCTAGAGAGACGCCCTGTCGCGTGGTCTGCCTGCGTAACCTCTGCACCTGCCGCGTGCGAGTTGGGTGTCAACGCTGCCTCCGCGGCTAACCGCAGGAGAGACATCCTCTCGCGTGGCCTACCCTGCATAACCTCTACGTCTGACACGTGGTCGCTGCCGGCTTCGGGGTCGGCCCGTCGGTCTGCGTGCGTCGTGGCCTAAGCCCAGGGCAGTACCTTCCACAAACCTACAACCAGTGGAGGAACACCTTGGTGAACTGAATCCACCCCTCTACCGAATAAATGCTGTAAACTTCTGTGGTCATCTTTCAATTCTACCACCTAAACCTCTACGCCACAGTATGTACCTTAAAGTTTATTTCATTTGAATATTTTTGGAAGCTCTAATTCATCTCCATTCATCAACATAACTACTCTCGTTTAGTTATATGAGCTCATCACTATTTTTCAACAATAAGGTTCATTCATACACCCACACTCGGGCCGGATAATTAAAACGAAATCTCAATGAGGCGTTCAATTAATGACATAATAGTTCACTTAACACGGCGATCATTTACGAGAATGGAGCGCTGTTCGTTCATTCTTTCCGGCGTGGAGAGAATATCAAGGAAACGATCTATTTTTAATAATGATAAGTCTTCATAAATTTTCGGGTGGTAATCTAGCAGAAATCAAAATTAATAGGTTCGAACAGGAATAAGTGACGGATTGCTGACCACTGTATGCAGTCTTTGTAAACAAAAACCTAAACATTGGCACGTTAGCCTGGAGACTAGTACATAAATTCTCAACTTATTTTTTTATAATTTCATCCATCCATACTTACTTACTTACTAATATTATAAATGCGAAAGTAACTCTGTCTGTCTGTTACCTTTTAACGCCTAAACCGCTGAACCGATTTAGATGAAATTTGGTGTGGGAATAGTTTAGGACTCTGGGAAGGACATAGGATAGTTTTTATCCACACCTTTTTGGCAACAAGAATTATTGACAAAGTGTAAATTAACGCAGGCGAAGCCGCGGGCAAAAGCTAGTACTGATATAAAACTGTGTCCCGATATACTGGAACATATTTTGCCCATTTAAATACTAGGGAAAAGAATGGCAGAATGACTATAAAATATAAATACCGAAATACCTATAGATATTTATCTTTACAATAAATTAGCGCTTTATTTATTTTTCTGGAAACTGTAAACCGGAATCTGTGTTTTCTGATTACTATATCTTTACGTCAAGAGTCTTCGACCACATCATCGCTTACTATGAGGTGAGTGAGTCTATCAACAATAAAAAATATCCCCAACAACAATATAGAATATTATGAAACATCCGAAACATCCTTCCATTTCCAAAACATTCTTTCATCGTCTCGTATCATTCATTCACACGCAAATCGTACAATTAAAACAAAGGCCTATTGAGTTGCTCACTTAACGTCGCAATCATTCAGTTAACGTGCGCTAATTTGCGGGTTAAACCAACATTATAATTGTCTTACGACTTGTTAGACTTAACGACTCATTCATTACCGCCATTGTTATATTATTGCTGATTAACAGATTACTTTTGAAGGCTTGTTTTGTTTGGAACGGATGGTTTTATTTAGAAGGTACAATATTGAAAGATATTATTTGGTGAAGAAATTATTAAATAGTGCATTGATAATATCAACGACTAGTACTTTGCCCGCGACTTTATCCGCTTGGATTTCGAAATACTTTATGCCTTATTAATAGCACTCACAAATAAAGCACACAAATAAATCACCCTACTGACAATTAATACATTTTTAGTGGTGGATCCTTACTTCCGGAGATTATCTCCTACATACTGTTACGCCAGTCGCTTAGCGAAGTACGTCGAGAAACTTCGACAGAAATCTAGAATGTTCGAGACACTAATGCCACCTGGCGGCGAGTAGCAGTATTGAATATCTCGAGTAGCTTCTGGAATATTCTTGAGGAACGCAGACGGTCTTCATTTAGTCAGTCTTAATTTGAGATACGAGGCGATATAATCGAAACTCTAAAAGTGAATTTCAGTGCGATTTAAGTGTTAAGTGACAAGTTTTGTAGTGTGGATAATTATGTTAATTTTTATTTTGTGTTTATTTAATTAAAGTGTTAATTTTGGTTTAATTGGTGTAAATTCTTTCTATCCCGAACCCCAGCTCATAACAATTCAAACCTAAAAACAAATTTTACCATTTTATAATATTAGTATAGATAAGACACGACTGCATAAAGTATGCAGCGTATAACTTGACATACACTCATAATGTTTCCCTTTCCAACATGTCCCTAGCTGCCCTCTCGCAGCGGCGCCCTAAGCTGAGGTCCGTCCTTACCCCACAGGAGGTGCCCGTAGCATGTAGTTGCCCAGTTTGTAAGTTAAAAATAAGCTCTGGCTTTAACGGTTTATTAAAATCATGGCTGCCACAGGCAAGTCCGGTTAAACAAACTCATAGATAGACCTGGCAGAAGTCACTCACAAAAGAAATAAAATATACTCTCATCGACCACTCACGCTGACATAGAACGTAGTTTGAGACAGATACATAGCTCAGAGCAGGCACGTGCATAGGATTATGACAGGGCATGCGGCGGAGTAAAAACACACAAAAACTTCTTCTTTTATAGATTTTTAGCATAGCCACAGCCACGCATCGCCACCACGCTACGATGCGGTTTTTCTTCTCAGAGTAGTCAGTTAGGAAATACTGGTCTCATCTAGCTAAACTAAATTTAACACGCAAAAAAAAACATGACGTGTTATTTATAACCAATTCACAAAATAAATATTTCATTTCATTTCATTTTATTCAATTTGAAACGTCTTTATTTTTTAATTTGAATTATATCTCCTATGTGTTTAATTTTCATTCCGGAATTACGCGCTGCATGTTTATAATAAAACTAACTAGCTTGTGCCAGCGGCTTCGCCCGCGTGGGAAGTTTTTCTCGTGTAAATCCCGATTCCGTGGGAATTTCGCAAAATCCTTTCTTAGCGGATGCCTACGTCATAACATCTACCTGCATGCCAAATTTCAGCCCGATCCGTCCAGTGGTTTGGGCTGTGCGTTGATAGATCACTATGTCAGTCAGTCAGTCAGTCATTCACCTTTCAGTTATATATATTTAGATTAGGACGCGGGTTTTCCCGTGTGAATCCCGTTCTTGTGGTGATTTTGGGATAAAAAGTAGTCTCCTCTACCTTCCAGAGATTAGCCCAGATGAACAGAAAGATAGACAGACTGACCGATAGAAAAAAAATACTTCTGTGTTTTACTATAGTATAAATAACTATAAGCACATGAGAAATTTTGAAAATCACACACAGACATTTCAATTTTACTTTTATATATAGATAGAGTAGCAGCCGCGCGGGATTTTGCTACCGTGGACTTTATTACGATTAAAACACAATCCGCCTTTTTACCAGTTGGATAAAAATTTGCCTATAACCTGTCTCAAGCTTCGAGCTATTTCCATATCAAATTTCATCAAAATATATCCAGTACTTTCGAAGATTAACGCATTTATACAAAAAAAAAATATCTGCTTAATAATATTAGTATAAATGTATCTAAACATTAATCAGCAAGAACTATTTACCAACCCGATGCTCGTCTAGATTAGTTAGCAGTGCATCAAAATAAAATCAATAGTGTAAAGTGGAGAAAAGTGAGCAAGTTCTAGCAAAGTTATCGAATCTTTCAGCTTGTTTGTTTAATTATAAACTTGTTGTGGCTGAAGCTGTGTTCTACACATGTTTACGGTACGGAATAACAACATTGTTGCTGTTGTTATACGTGCGAGGGATTTACGTGATTAGAAAATACAATACCGATACGCTATTAGGGGTACGGGCTTCAGAATTTCTTTTGGCAGTTGCAATACAGGATTTTCTTCTGCGTTTTTGTTTAGAGTCTTAGATTTAGGTAAGTCGCACTTGGAAATATTGGCTTTTTTTATAAAAACTCAAATGGAAAATTAAAATGACATTTATAGCCTTAAAATATGTGAATAGTAATAATGAAAGATGTCTATTGGTTGAGGTCTTAGATCCTACACTAGGATTCCCTGTGTTGTGGAACTTAGGCTCTGCGTTCCGTTAACAAAATTAGCATATTTTTAACCGACCGAAAAAAAAGGAGGAAGTTCTCACTTCGTCTTGAACTTTTTTTTTTATCAATGTTACCTCATTACTTGAAGACGGCTGGACCGATTTGTATTTTTTTGTTTGAAATGGTAGTAGATTTCTAGTTAATCCCATTGTTATGAAATCAGGATCTGATGATGGGATCCTGGAGTAATCGAGGGAACTCTTCAAATATATAGGCACATCTATAGCGTTTTGGGTATTTTTAATAGTGCCTTGTGCAGTTGCTCTTGAAAAGCACCATTTGAGGAAGTGGAACTGATGATGAAGACCACAGATAGCCACCAAAACTACTCAATTATAAGTATTTCTTGGATTGCGATTCGATAACTTGAATATGCATGTTAAGCACTTCATACTCGTCACAATGCATATGGTGATGTAGAGCTGATGGTGAAGTACCAGGAGAATTCCTCAAAAATTAACGGCTCTGCATCGGGAAAAGCAATATTTTGTAAAAGGTGATAAGTAGTTCACATCTTGGCTTTTGTAACTAGATACATTACAAACCGACCCACTAAAAGGCGTGAAAAAAAACTTTTTTGCAAGAAATAAAACCGACTTCCATATCATAACACTACAAAGCCAAAAATAACTTTAATTTCGGTAGTCGGTGTTATTGGTTTTGTATTTTCATTTTTTTTTGACACCGCCTTCCAAAATTAAAGTTATTTTTGGCTTTGCAGTGTTTTGATATGGAAGTCGGTTTTATTTTTTGCTAAAAAGTTTTATAGGTATTCATTCAAACGTGATTCGCTATAATATTATAATTAGACATTTGTTTTGTATTTATTATTTATTTGTAGGTAGTTCTATCGAAGAAAGTAACTGTTTAATAAACTAACCACTCTGAGCCAGGGGCGTGCATAGGATTATGACAGGGCATGCGGCGGAGTAAAAACACACGAAACTTCTTCTTTTATAGATTTTTAGCATAGCCACAGCAACGCATCGCCACCATGCTACGATGCGTGGCTGTGGCTATGCTAAAAATCTATAAAAGAAGAAGTTTTTGTGTGTTTTTACTCCGCCGCATGCCCTGTCATAATCCTATGCACGCCCCTGGCTCAGAGTGGTTAGTTTATTAAACAGTTACTTTCTTCGATAGAACTACCTACAAATAAATAATAAATACAAAACAAATGTCTAATTATAATATTATAGCGAATCACGTGTGAATGAATACCTATAAAACTTTTTAGCAAAAAATAAAACCGACTTCCATATCAAAACACTACAAAGCCAAAAATAACTTTAATTTTGGAAGGCGGTGTCAAAAAAAAATGAAAATACAAAACCAATAACACCGACTACCGAAATTAAAGTTATTTTTGGCTTTGTAGTGTTATGATATGGAAGTCGGTTTTATTTCTTGCAAAAAAGTTTTTTTTCACGCCTTTTAGTGGGTCGGTTTGTAATGTATCTAGTTACAAAAGCCAAGATGTGAACTACTTATCACCTTTTACAAAATATTGCTTTTCCCGATGCAGAGCCGTTAATTTTTGAGGAATTCTCCTGGTACTTCACCATCAGCTCTACATCACCATATGCATTGTGACGAGTATGAAGTGCTTAACATGCATATTCAAGTTATCGAATCGCAATCCAAGAAATACTTATAATTGAGTAGTTTTGGTGGCTATCTGTGGTCTTCATCATCAGTTCCACTTCCTCAAATGGTGCTTTTCAAGAGCAACTGCACAAGGCACTATTAAAAATACCCAAAACGCTATAGATGTGCCTATATATTTGAAGAGTTCCCTCGATTACTCCAGGATCCCATCATCAGATCCTGATTTCATAACAATGGGATTAACTAGAAATCTACTACCATTTCAAACAAAAAAATACAAATCGGTCCAGCCGTCTTCAAGTAATGAGGTAACATTGATAAAAAAAAAAGTTCAAGACGAAGTGAGAACTTCCTCCTTTTTTTTCGGTCGGTTAAAAATATGCTAATTTTGTTAACGGAACGCAGAGCCTAAGTTCCACAACACAGGGAATCCTAGTGTAGGATCTAAGACCTCACAGTATACGTTTAAAAGTATAAATTATGCCAATATTATTGTATCAGAAGTCCCTTACAACAAGTGTTTAAATGAAAAACGTCTGAATAGCTCGCTACGCCACGTATGTATTAAATTTAATGCTTTATTTGTGAATATGGGATATAGTCAATATGTACCACGTAGACATCATTTTTCGGTTAATATTTGTAGATACTTACTAAAAGAAATATTGAAAGTTGATTACAAACTTAAATTTATGACATATATTGAGCAAAACTGTACACTGACTAAATTAAAAACTGACCAATCAACTCAGACTTGTTACATACCTGGCGACGTTGTGATTACCAACTATGACAGATACACTCAAACTTGTGACAATCCTGATAGCATTGTTGACTGCAACTTATCTGTATGTTTGGACAATGACATTAAGCATGGTAATAGTAATTTTTTTCTTGTATCCCGATAAATATATATCTCTTAAAATATATCACCAAAACCTATGCGGAGTCATGAACAAGAAAAATGAATTAGAAGTTTATATGGATAGCCTTGATAAAAGGCAGGATTACATGTGTATAAGTGAACACTTCTTGAATGAGAGCACAGCAAATGTTTTTAATCTCAATAACTATAGATTAGTAGCTTACAACACTAGAAGAAATAAATTAAGAGGGGGTAGTTTAATTTTGGGGCATGTGGATAGACAGACTGAAATATGTGAACCAATAAACAAATTATACAAAATGGAATGTTTTGAAATTTGTGGTACTAAAGATACTATCACTGGTCTTTATATCTGTTGTTGCTATCGAAATCCTGTTGATAAAAATTTTGAACAGTTCTTAGAAAGATTGGAGAAGCCATTGGACTATTTATTCAATAGGAAATGCATAATTTGTGGTGATTTTAATATTGATCTGCTAGTGGACAGTAAAAAAAGTACGGAATTCCTTAGTATGTTAAAATGTTATAATTTTAGGCATCTAATCTCTTCGGCTACTTTCATCCGTAATAATAGTACGTCATGTATCGATAACATTATAACCAATCTGCCTCATGCATGTGTTTTAGATTGTGAGGTAGATCACAATGGTTTGGCTGACGGACATGCAGGTATTTTTGCTGAGCTTTATTTGAAAAATCAAGCCACTCCTAATTTAAATGAAGATCAGGTTATTGTAATAAATAAAAGAGTATACAATAGTAAAAATGGTGCAGCATTCGCACAGGGCATTCTTGAGGAGTCTTGGACTGGTATGGGTATTAATACGTTTCTTAAAAGTTTTTATAAAGTGTTTCGCAATAGCTACAGAAAGAGAGAATGTAAAACTAATCTTAATAATAAATTACAATTAAATTGGATCACCAAAGGGATACGCACCTCCAGTAAAATGAAACGTTTTTTATGTGCACTTAATGGGAGTAAACTCGAACCAAGTGTTTTAAAATATAAAAATATCTACGTTAAGTTATATAGAAAAATTGTTTCTAAAGCTAAAAAGCTTGCTATAATGTGTCAAATAAATAAATCAAAAAATACGTGTAAGGAAATATGGAAAATTGTTAATAAATGCACTAATAAAGAGAAAGTGATTCAGCAGGAACTTAGGCTTAAGGTTGATGGACGAATTGTAGTGGATCCAGAGGAAATAACTAACTTACTGGTGAATCAGTTTGACTATAAAAGTGCTACTGATATAAATGAAGTAAATCATACTATGGAATTTCTCCTTTCACACACGGACAAGGTTATTAGTGACATGCATATTTCTCTTACCACACCTGATGAGATTTGTTCCATTGTTAAAAGAATGGAAAACAAACATTCCTGTGGGTATGATGAAGTTCCAATTAGTCTGTTCAAGGAGCACATAGCCATATTAGCCGAGCCTTTATCTGACTTCTTCAATAAATGTATAAAGGAGACTATTTTCCCAGAACAACTAAAAATCGCGAAAGTTATACCTGTTTATAGGAAGGGAAGTAAATCTGATCCTAAAAACTATAGGCCTATCTCTCTATTACCAGTGCTGTCAAAATTATTTGAGAAGATTCTTAAAATTCGACTTTTAGTACATTTGAGAGTAAACAAAGTGTTAAATAAAAGGCAATTTGGGTATCAGCATGGTGTTGGAACTTCTGATGCGATTTATACGTTATTTGATGATGTTATAAGAAAAATTAATAATAAAATGAGAGTTGCAGGGATTTTCCTGGATTTAAGCTCCGCATTTGACACAATTGACCGTGAATTTCTTTTGACTAAAATGAAACATTACGGAATCAGAGGAAATGCTTTGCAACTATTCTCTTCCTACTTAAAAAACAGGCGGATGTACGTTGAAATTGACAAAACTCAGAATAATTATAAGAAAAGATACAAATCTAAAACTGTATGCATATCGAAGGGCGTCCCACAAGGATCGATTCTAGGACCTATTTTATTTTTAATATTTATTAATGACTTGATTAATTATTTAAATACAATTTTACCGGGTATTAATTTAGTAATTTTCGCGGATGACACGAATGCTATAGTGGCAGCTAATGACATGGTAGAGTTAACTGAAAGAGTAAATGCTACGTTACAAGCATTTCATGTGTGGTTCACGGCAAATAAATTATTTATTAATAGTAGAAAGACTCAAATAATGTTATTTAAAACTACAGCCCGGAACACAGATAATTTAAATGTTGCCTTAAATAAAGTTGAACTTATGACCGTTGCCGAAGTTAAATTCTTAGGCATACATATTGACCAACTCTTAAATTGGAAACCAGAATTAAAGGCAATTGATGCATCTATATCGTCTGCATGTTACGCTCTGAGAGCCCTTAGAAATGATATCAATATAGAACAACTAAAAATGGTATATTTTGCGCTAGTAGAGTCCAAAATTAGATATAGCATACTTTTATGGGGAAACAGCTATGAATATAATTGCAGAAGAGCTTTCATATTGCAAAAACGAGCAATTCGGACTGTTGCGTCCCAAATGTAATTTTGAACGCTCTTTTTGGTGTGGCAACATTCTATTGTCTTTGACTTGACATAACCTCTTTGACTTGACAGATTGACTTTGCTTGGAAAAAATGCCGGTCATGGGAACCGCTCTTGTGTTAATATAATTGGTAAAATATTGTTGAATTCGCCTGTTGAGACCGATAATTGGGTCGCGAATTATTTGTTGGTTGAAGTGTATTCCCCATTTGTTGAACACCCCGGGATTTTGTTGAATTATACGCCGCCTTGTCGTCGGTCGGCCGGCACGCGGAATTTGCTGTAAATCGTATTGGATCTCACGAGATATGAACAGATTAATTGTGTTCAGTGAGTGATTGAACTTTGTAGTCTCGGATTAACAAGAATCCAGTGATATTTCTTGAAACATATCGCCTTATTGCGTCATCTCGTGTGGCACGCGTTTGTTGGGAACGAGTCGGGTGTGATGCTGAGTTGGAACCGCGCCATCTGGATATCGGCGCCTTGGGAACGTTCTACAACACTTGACTTACATCACACCTTTCAATTACTCACCCCATTTTACATACATCAACCACACTTAGGGCATGACCTTTGAAGGTCGAACTTGGCGTCCCCAGCAATCAGGTTAGTGGTACATTTTTGTTATTGAAATAAGGCCTAAGAGCCTACCACAACGTAGGGCTCCGCGTAATCGCGGACGGTTCGACATACCAGTTACCGTTGGCTGGGCTTGGGGTCGAACATTCTGGTAGCAGGCGTGGCTCTTATAAGATCCACTGATTCATTCTGGTATAAGCGCGGCTCTTATAATATAAGATCCACTGGTTTAATTGGAGGTTTTGAATATTGTTGAAAACTTAAAACTTGAGTTTAATTACTTAACACAACTTATAACTTGATAAGTTTGAATATATTGCTTTGTCAGCCGGGCTCAAATAGTACTTGTAGTTTGTATTGTAATTTGTAGTGCTAGCCCCTTAGAATTGAATGACAAACAGGATTTATTTGTGAAATTAGGAATTATTGGTACATAATTTGGTACATAATTTGGTACATAATTTGGTATTTGTTGAAATTAATAATTGAATGTCATTGATCTGAATTTGAAAGGTTATCTAAATAATAATTACACATAGTCTAACATAATAGGACTTGAATTGTGTGTATTGGTTATTGCATTTATAGTAATTATTGGATTGTTGATAGAGATTCTCCGGCTCAATATTATACTTCAATTGTTGTATTTAATTGTTGGTGTGATCCTGCACAATATATACATTGAATTGTTATTTATTTTGTAACTAGCCATCCTTAGCAAGCTAGATTCATACTTGGAATAAGTACAGGGTTGGATTTGGACTTGAAATAATTGAATTTGAATTTTTATTTTGTTGAATATATTTGGCCGGCTAGCAAGTCATTGCTGTTTGTTTAATATTTGATTGTTGGTTGTTGATTGTTGTTTTGTATTAATATTTGATTGTTGCAATGGCCTCATTAAGGGCAGTCAGGGAGGCTGCTGCGGGATTGACCTCACAGTTGAGATGGTTCACATCGGCAGCTGCAACTGTTGAGCGTGTGGAATTGGAAGAGCTCACCCTTGCTCGGTATGGGCAAGTGATTGAGAGGATCAAGTCAGCTGATGCTGCGCTCACGCGCTTCAACGAGTACATCATGGACGTGGATTTGGGGGTGATGGATCAGTCGGCCCGCGATAGGATTTTGGGTGACTATGACCAGATTATCCACCTGGGGGATGTCATATGTCTGCGAGCGCGGGAAATTTTGAAGAGCCGGGTGCCTGATGCGGCCAAGCCGCAGACCCCTGTTGTTGCAGGCCCTGGACTATTGAGTAGGCTGCCCACCCTGGAGCTGCCACGTTTTGACGGTCGCTTGGACCACTGGCTGGGCTTCCTAGATCTCTTTGAGAGTCTTGTCGATGCACGTTTGGACCTCGGACCTGCCCAGAAGCTGGCCTATTTGTTGTCTGTCCTGGAGGGCGAAGCCAGAGCCTTGGTGCAGCACTTGCCGGTGACGGATTCCTCTTACCCGACCGCTCTGGAGCTTCTCTCCCGACGATATCAGAACAAGCGCTGCCTGGCTGATGTGCACATCGACCAGATTTTGGGACTACCGGCCATTGTCAGCACGTCGACGTTGCGCACTGACTTGCTGAACCCGTTGGTTTCAGCGACCAACGCTTTGAGATGCTTGGAGTTACCGGTAGAACATTGGTCCTACTTGTTGGTGCACATAGTGCTGCAGTTGCTCCCCGCGGAGTTGAGGTCACGTTTTGAGCAGAAGTATGGTGGGGATAGTGCCACCCATCTTCCCCCCTTTGACGACCTCCTCAAATTTTTGGAAGACGAGTGTCGGTTTGCGGATAACACTCGTGGCGCCACGGGGTCACCCCCACTACCTTCTCAGCCCAGAGACCAGGGACGGACTAGGGCCCGGGGGCCTGTTGATGTTCCCCCCGCCCCCCGTTTTGCTGGCGCCCGGAGTCCTCGGGCTAGGGGGCCTGTTGATGATCGCCCCGCCCCTCGTTTTGCTGGCGCCCGGAGTCCTCGGGCTAGGGGGCCTGTTGATGTTCCCCCCGCCCCCCGTTTGGCTGGCGCCCGGAGTCCTCGGGCCAGGGGGCCTGTTGATGATCGCCCCGCTCCCCGTTTGGTTGGTGCCCGCAGTCCTCGGGCTAGGGGGCCTGTTGATGATCGCCCCGCCCCCCGTTTTGCTGGCGCCCGGAGTCCTCGGGCTAGGGGGCCTGTTGATGATCGCCCCGCCCCCCGTTTGGCTGGCGCCCGGAGTCCGCGGGCTAGGGGGCCTGTTGATGATCGCCCCGCCCCCCGTTTGGCTGGCGCCCGGAGTCCGCGGGCTAGGGGGCCTGTTGATGATCGCCCCGCCCCCCGTTTGGCTGGCGCCCGGAGTCCTCGGGCCAGGGGGCCTGTTGATGATCGCCCCGCCCCCCGTTTTGCTGGTGCCCGGAGTCCTCATCATTGTGACTTTTGTAAGGCAACGGGGCATGTCATGGCGCGTTGCCGGGACTTTTTGAATTTGCACGTAAGTTCCCGCCGCCGCATTGTCAACGCACGCCGTTTGTGCTTTTCGTGCTTGGGGGCCCACTTCCATCGGGACTGCCCCGACCCCCGCCCGTGTAGAATTTGTGAAGGGTCCCACTTGGAGATTTTGTGCGCCAACGCGAACCGCTCCAGCAGACCAGCTTCTGAGGGGGGTTCGCGCAGGGGGGGGTACCCCGGAGACGAGCACCGGGCTGAGACCCGCGATTCCGTACGCCGCTCTCCACCCCCCGCGCAAGTTGAACGGGAGCCCCACGAGCGCCATTTGGTCTTCCCTCGTCAGGGAGAACGCGCATTGGCTGCTAGGCAGCAGTGGCCGGGTCGGCGCCGCTGCCTTTCCCCTCCGTTGGCGGAACGTCCCCCGCTGGAGTCGCGGCCTCCGCCATTCGGGCATTCGGTGGGATATGCCCCTCCAGTGATGGCGAGCGGCTTGGGACACCGCGCGGACGAATGGTTTGATTGTTGGCCTCGTCGTGAACGAAGGCAGCCTGGAAGCGGCGATCGGTCGCCGCCCAGGCATCACTAAGAGATTGACGCCTGCCCGCTAAAGGACCCCCCCGATCAAGACGGTTTTGTTGCCAACGGCCTCGGTCACGGTCTGGGGACCCTTGGGTGACTCGATTGTGGTCTGTGCCATTTTGGAGACGGGAGTCCGGGGTTGCCTTTTGTCTTCTTGGTTAGCGGGACAGGTTGGCCTGAAGGTGAACGACCTTTCAGGCAAGATTTGGGGAATTGGCGAACCGGCTGACACCACTGTTGAGGGAAGGACCTGGTTTGAGGTCACCCTTGTCAGTTGTCCTTACCCTAAAATTGGTGCTCCTGCCCTTGTTGTAACTGAACTTGGTACAATTGTTGGTGACTGATCGTCACACTAAGAACTCGCATGCCGGTTGCAATGCGCTGTTGGCCATTCTGCAGCGAGAATTTTGGATTTTGTCGGCTGATCGCGTCAATGAGGCGAGGCCCTTTGCTGGCGTCGTAACGGACTTTGTTGGTCCCCCTTTGTTGAAGACGTCCACCCTTCGTAATAGCAAGATTGTTGGGGCTTATTTGTGTGTTTGTCTGCCTGTCAACCAAGGCAGTACATTTGGAGCTGGTAACCTCCCTCTCGACAGAGGCCTTTGAGGCGACTTGGGAAAGATTTGTGTCTCGCCGTGGGTTACCTTCGTTGATTAGGTCTGATTGCGGTACGAATTACAAGGGTACAAGTAACTATTTGAAGGAGCTATACGCCTTCCTTAATGAGAGCCAGGTTGATATTGGTAATAGTTTGGCCCGCCGAGGGGTCACTTGGTTGTTTGACCCGCCAGCCTGCCCCCCATTGGGGGGGTATTTTTGGGGCCGCGGTGAAAGCGGCAAAGGGACGCTGGCGGAGATTGTTGGGAGACACCGTTCTCACCTTTAATGAACTAGCTACGGTATTTGGCCGCATTGAAGCTGTGTTGAATTTGCAACCTTGTCAAGACTTCCAATTGATTAGCGGACGGGTAGGCCCGTCCGGGGGGGGTAGATGTTGCGTCCCAAATGTAATTTTGAACGCTCTTTTTGGTGTGGCAACATTCTATTGTCTTTGACTTGACATAACCTCTTTGACTTGACAGATTGACTTTGCTTGGAAAAAATGCCGGTCATGGGAACCGCTCTTGTGTTAATATAATTGGTAAAATATTGTTGAATTCGCCTGTTGAGACCGATAATTGGGTCGCGAATTATTTGTTGGTTGAAGTGTATTCCCCATTTGTTGAACACCCCGGGATTTTGTTGAATTATACGCCGCCTTGTCGTCGGTCGGCCGGCACGCGGAATTTGCTGTAAATCGTATTGGATCTCACGAGATATGAACAGATTAATTGTGTTCAGTGAGTGATTGAACTTTGTAGTCTCGGATTAACAAGAATCCAGTGATATTTCTTGAAACATATCGCCTTATTGCGTCATCTCGTGTGGCACGCGTTTGTTGGGAACGAGTCGGGTGTGATGCTGAGTTGGAACCGCGCCATCTGGATATCGGCGCCTTGGGAACGTTCTACAACACTTGACTTACATCACACCTTTCAATTACTCACCCCATTTTACATACATCAACCACACTTAGGGCATGACCTTTGAAGGTCGAACTTGGCGTCCCCAGCAATCAGGTTAGTGGTACATTTTTGTTATTGAAATAAGGCCTAAGAGCCTACCACAACGTAGGGCTCCGCGTAATCGCGGACGGTTCGACATACCAGTTACCGTTGGCTGGGCTTGGGGTCGAACACGGACCATGGTCAGAATCTCACAAAGGGAAAGTTGCCGACAACATTTTATTAATTTAGGCATTCTTACAGTCCCAGGTCTTTATGTTCTAGTACTTTTAAGTAATATGGCCAAATACATTCAAGACTATGAGTCAGAAGAAGAGCGGCAGATTAGGGAAGGCACCCGTAGACTAGATATGAATAATAAAAATTTAACTAATCATAACCTACGAATTGTCAAACACTGTCCACGATACCAGTCTGTAAGATTATTTAACAGGTTGCCTTTAGACATAAAAAGTGCTGTCTATAGTACCGCTTTCAAATCAAAATTGAAACAATTCCTATTGAATAGGTGTCTATATGCTGTAGAAGAACTCTAAGTTATTGGTGTATAATTGTGTTACTTTTTATGGATTTTATTCATTAATTTAGCTGTACATTATATAATTGTTATTTTTAATTCATTGTGACATTATTTGCTATTTTATGTGTAACTAATGTTTTTAATGTAATTTATTTTAAATTTTATGGTTTGACCCTGTTTAATTTTTTGATGATATTTAAATTTATAATTTTTAAATTGTTGACATACATAGAAAAATCCAAATTTACTTATTTTATTTTATTGTAAAACTGTAATATTGCAATTTTGATGCTGTAATACTGTAATATTGTAATTTATTTATGTGTGTAAATTCAGATACAAATTACTTGTTTATGAATAAATGACTATGACTATGACTATGACCTCAACCAATAGACATCTTTCATTATTACTATTCACATATTTTAAGGCTATAAATGTCATTTTAATTTTCCATTTGAGTTTTTATAAAAAAAGCCAATATTTCCAAGTGCGACTTACCTAAATCTAAGACTCTAAACAAAAACGCAGAAGAAAATCCTGTATTGCAACTGCCAAAAGAAATTCTGAAGCCCGTACCCCTAATAGCGTATCGGTATTGTATTTTCTAATCACGTAAATCCCTCGCACGTATAACAACAGCAACAATGTTGTTATTCCGTACCGTAAACATGTGTAGAACACAGCTTCAGCCACAACAAGTTTATAATTAAACAAACAAGCTGAAAGATTCGATAACTTTGCTAGAACTTGCTCACTTTTCTCCACTTTACACTATTGATTTTATTTTGATGCACTGCTAACTAATCTAGACGAGCAACGGGTTGGTAAATAGTTCTTGCTGATTAATGTTTAGATACATTTATACTAATATTATTAAGCAGATTTATTTTTTTGTATAAATGCGTTAATCTTCGAAAGTACTGGATATATTTTGATGAAATTTGATATGGAAATAGCTCGAAGCTTGAGACAGGTTATAGGCAAATTTTTATCCAACTGGTAAAAAGGCGGATTGTGTTTTAATCGTAATAAAGTCCACGGTAGCAAAATCCCGCGCGGCTGCTACTCTATCTATATATAAAAGTAAAATTGAAATGTCTGTGTGTGATTTTCAAAATTTCTCATGTGCTTATAGTTATTTATACTATAGTAAAACACAGAAGTTTAATTTTTTTTTCTGTCGGTCAGTCTGTCTGTCTTTCTGTTCATCCAGGCTAATCTCTGGAAGGTAGAGGAGACTACTTTTTATCCCAAAATCACCACAAGAACGGGATTCACACAGGAAAACCCGCGTCCTAATTTTATTATAAACATGCAGCGCGTAATTCCGGAATGAAACTCAAACACATAGGAGATATAATTCAAATTAAAAAATAAAGACGTTTCAAATTGAATAAAATGAAATGAAAGGAAATATTTATTTTGTGAATTGGTTATAAATAACACATCATGTTTTTTTTGCGTGTTAAGTTTAGTTTAGCTAGATGAGACCAGTATTTCCTAACTGACTACTCTGAGAAGAAAAACCGAAACAAAACTCAGAGGTCATACAATTTGTATTTGTATATGTGAATCATGTAGGTTACCAAAACAAAAAATCGGCCAAGTGCGAGTCGGACTCGCGCACGAAGGGTTCCGTACCATTATCTATAAAAACCGCAAAAAGATCATGTTTGTTGTATGGAAGCCCCTCTTAAATATTTATTTTATTTTGTTTTTAGTATTTGTTGTTATAGCGGCAGCAGAAATACATAATTGGTGAAAATTTCAACAGTCTAGCTATCGCGGTTCTTGAGATACAGCCTGGTGACAGACAGACGGACGGACAGACAGCGAAGTCTTAGTAATAGGGTCCCGTTTTTACCCTTTGGGTACGGAACCCTAAAAACCGAGTTTTGAGTAAAGTGGTTAATGCTGAAAAACCTTTTAAATCAAGATAAATATTTCTTTTTTAAGTTTAATTACAAAATAAGTTGTGAAACATTAATTTTGACAACATTAAAGATGTGCTTTAGCATCCACAAAATAATATACTGTAATTTAAAAGATCCCTGAATTTAGAAAATACAGTACAGTAATCTGATTAATGGACATTAAAATCTCATTCGAGTAACTCATTCACTAACAAGAATTTAATTTTAAAAACATGTCTAGAAAATAGTGTGTAATTAAATGAAATATAAAAAGGTCGGTGGAGTGAATATTGCTCACGGTTTATCTCTGATATCTATATAAATATAAAATCAATTATTTATTTATTTATTAACCACTTTACATCTATCATTACAGGGTAACCTAATGCGATAGTGTACCTATTCTAGTATTACAACTATTTAATTTTTTTATAACAAATTACAAATAAAGCACTCCTAGTGAATTCACCCAGTGAATATCAGAATAAGTCCAAATCGGTCGCAATGATGTTGAGAGTGCGGATTTGTATGTTTGTCCTCTATGCATTATTAATCCACCGATCATATAGTGGGGAATCTTTGGTAGGGTGTTCTGTGGACGCGAAGCAAGATTTCTGGACCAAACATTCAATGAAACAATATCTATTTACTTCTTTACGTGGTATTACAGCAACCGCGCCGATAAAATAAAAACAGCAACTAATATATATTTTTAACATAAAATTTCAGTATTCTTGTCCCAACAGTGAGGCTGATTGTGTGTGTACTTGTTAGTAAGCACCTCCTACAATCCCACTAATATTATAAATGCGAAAGTTTGTGAGGATAATAATAATAATAATAATAATATTCCACAACTTTTCACACAACGCCATCTAGTCCCAAAATAAGCAGAGCTTGTGATATGAGTACTAGACAACTGATAAACATACATATATATTTCTAAATACATACATATTATAGATAAATTACACCCAGACAAAGAATAAATGATCGTGCTCATCACACAAACATTTGTCCTAGGTGGGAATCGAACTACTGAATGGATGTGAATAAAATTGTGAACTGGAATAACAAATAAGCTTCTTTTTATCCTGGAATTCTCACGAGATCGGGATTTACGCGGTAAAACCCTCCCATGCGAACGAACCTTTTTTTTCTGGGTGGGAAAACCATCAAAAGACTCCTCCCGCTGTGGGTAGAGTGGAAGGGAGTGTCAGACTTCTACTGACTAAAAACCCACCCTGCTCCTTCTTGCATTCCGGGGCCGTGGTATCAGGGAAGGAAGCTAGGCAGAAGCTAGTTCGTTGATAAATGAGAGTTTACCTAGAACCACTTAGACGCATCACCGATGATCTCACACAATGTTGATTTTCACCTACCCCAAGTAGGTACTAGGAGGTAGTTGTCCAACTTGTAATCAATTTTACGAGTACCGATCAAATCAATAATGTCTTACACACAAATATTTTCATCAATTAGTTTCAATCTCAGAATTTAAAAAAAAACTTATTTAAAAAATCTAAAAAACCCGACTGCTCAACTGAAGTGTAAGAAACAAGCACATTTTTATTTTTAAAAGTGACAAGCAGGCGGGACCCAATTGAACATATTTTTTTAAAATGGGATGGGTCCGCCTGCTTGTCACTTTTAAAAATAAAAATGTGCTTGTTTCTTACACTTCAGTTGAGCAGTCGGGTTTTTTAGATTTTTTAAATAAGTTTTTTTTTCAACTTTTTAGTTAATATATTAAGTAACAATTTTTTTGTATCCCCAGTCGTGTCACATTGGTACTCCACCGGATTCAGAAACTGAGTCCATATTTTTAAACTTTCTCATTGTGTTATTTTGCTAGTATTACACTACTGATGAACATGATATACCTTTTTGAAATCCTTATGTTAGGCCTTTAATTTGATACCCATATTGTAGTATTCAAAAAAAATTTTTTTTTATCACCATGTATAATGGCTTCGCACAGCCGCCATGTTTAATTTTTTTAAATGTCACCTATCTAAGAACACTCGGGCTGTTAAGACAAATCTAACGATACCTCAATTGTGTGAATCCGTTCAGCGGTTCTGGAGATATGAGGTAATAAAGAATATTACATACATACATACAAGATACGCGCGAAAAACATAACCCTTCCTTTGCAGTCGGGTAAAAACAGATACCTATATCTTTTTAATTCTTTTTTTCTACCTGGTTTGGTCTGCTCAACACTCCTCTTCCAGCCAATACCAATGGAATTTACAAATACACAAGCTAGCCTCAAGTTTATTTCAAGTACATCCTTCAAAAATAAGTCCGGGGAACTGTAATTGTTTGTAAAAAAAAAAAGGCGTGGCCGGTGCGGTATGCGAGTTGCGGTGCAGCCAATCTGGTGAAACGCCCGCGGTCACCCAACCACTACACGATACCGGAAAATAAGCTTTTACAACAAACATTCTTTTACAATTCATTCTCTGGAAATAACTCCTTGCGTTGTAGAAATTGTGTAATTTACAATCTGATTTTATATTTCATTCTTTTTGTCAACGCCCTCCGTCTTGAAATGGGTCAATTGGCTCCGTATCCGAAAAAGAATTAAAAGGGTTTTTCGGAAAAACGTAGCCTATGTCCTTCTCCAATCTATCTCAGTAACAAATTGCATATAAATTGGTCTAGTGGTTTAGACATTAGTGTAACGGATAGACAAAGTTACTTTCGTATCTACAACGTGTAATTTAAAGGGTATGTACTATACCAAGTGCATGGCTCCTTTGGATGATAACAAACGATATGGCAAGGGTTTTGTAATCATACCAGAGATCGAAGAACGAAGAGAATTATCGTGTTATTGGCAAGTGACGTGGAAAGTTATTGACCCTCGTAGTGCAGTGATACGTTTAATATGATTGGTGTTCAAGAAAAATATGAAACCATTAATTTGGTATCCTATTATTTGGAGTCACTATTTTGAGCTGAAATTGTGCATAGATTCTCCATATCATATGTTGTCTGCAGCTTTTGGAAAGAGGGGTTTCCGATACAATTAATATTATTAAAGATTATGTAATTTTCAAAACAGTCTTACTTGTTGAATCCTGCTCGGATTTGACAAGTAAGACTGTTTTGAAAATTATGTTCCTGATAAAATATTGGGATTCAATATTGAATAATATAATTCCTCAACAGTTGCCAACCTTGTTGGTCTAGTGGTTGCAAGCGCAACTGCTGTGCATGAGGTCTTGGGTTCGATTCCCAGGTTGGACAAAATGTGCTATTGGGTTTTTCTACAAGAAATTTCTTAATAATAGTTTGGAAATTTGCGGTGTGGTACCCCCCATGCCTCGGAAAGACTTTGAGTCGTTGGTCCCGGTTTATAATACCTAGGTATTGTAACTATCAAGCGCTCAGCTTGTTGCTGAATCCGGGGTCGCGGGAATATTCTAAAGAGATACCGCGGCCCCGAAACATAAGGGAAACTGAAAAAGCAGGATGGGATATTATAGTCAGTAGAAGTCTAACACTCCCTTACCCGCTCCACAGCGGGATCGATGATTTTTCCGACCCAAAGTAAAGCTTGTTGCTGAATACAATTACAGCTAAACACGGAATGTCATTGTGTCTCCGTTAATCCTTTGAAGTCGAAAAGCAAAAAATGACATCTAAATTATGTTTACCATAATTGAATTGTTTTATCTCCTTGTTCCACCGAGCTATTTATACAAGTTATTTCCTTATTAAGGAAAAACAAAAACAAACCTTTTTCTGACGTGTACTACACATACATAAACTTGTGTCTGTCTGTGATTAAAAAATGGCTGTGTTTTCTCATGTGCTTATAATTATTTACACGATACTAATACGCAAACAATCTTATCTTTCTATTTGTCTGTCATTCTATTGGTCTGGAACGGCTCAAGCAATTTTAATGGGGCTCTCGCAGGAAAATAGAGGCCTACTTTTTTCCGAGATTTAAAATGGAATTAGTATTTACCAAAGAAAAACTGCGTTGATAATATCCACACTTATGCGGACATAGTCGTAGGCACAGCTCGTATAAAATTAAAAATTAATTCCAAAAAGTATTGATAGAAATGAAAAAATGTAATTATGTATAATTATTTATTAATACCGTAAAAATTTGCACACCACATTTGTACGCTCTTGGTATAACATAGCGCTCTGTATATAAAGATATTATATTATATAATTATAAGATTACGTCAATAGCCTAATGGATAAGTTATCGGACTTGTGATCGAGAGGTCACAAGTTCCGTGCCGTGAACCCACTCCAGACACAAGCATATTTAGTTTAATTGCAGTTGTTAACCAGATTGCTAGTAATATGAATTCTACCCACATTGCATTGCACATTGCAAAATGAAATTTTAAAAAAATCGCTAGTACAAACACTGGTGATCTGTAAAAGATTGCTTTTAGCGATAATACCACCCATCATTACCATACAAATAAATTATTTGAATGAGAATATTTGTTAAACTCTTATTATAACTTGTGCCTTTTCGTGTGCCCTGGTTTATAAATAGTAATTTAAGTAGAAATTTAGTAGTAACCGCCCATAGACTCAGATCTGGACACATTCCATGCAATAAGTTTGCATTCCCTATGAGAAAAACAAACTCACCTAATTGTGTGGTATGCGGAGTTGTGGAAGATCTACATCACCTATTGATGGAATGTGTTCGATTTGAGTCCTACAGAAATGATCTCTTTAGAGCCTTGAACTCGAACAGACTCGATCTAGGTTCATTCCACAGTCTTATGTCTCAACCAAGCAGTGCTGATGCGAAGAGTCTGTTCAAGTTCTTGGCAAAATGTAAGACTTAATTAACGGTAATATTATAAATAGATTTAGGGTATGTTGGGGCTGTCATACGCAGTGCGTAAAAGTCTCCAATAAAACAAAGAATAAAAAATTCCACAATTCCACAACTTTTTCACACAACGCCATCTAGTCCCAAACTAAGCAGAGCTTGTGATATGGATACTAGACAACTGATAAACATACATATATATTTCTAAATACATACATATTATAGATAAATTACACCCAGACAAAGAACAAATGACCGTGCTCATCACACAATCATTTGTCCTAGGTGGGAATCGAACCCACGACCTTGCGCATAGAAGTCAGGACCACTGACCACTATACCAACGGGCCTGTTAAAAAATTAAATGCAATGTTTTTGTTATATGTACATACTTGTACCCACAAAATCTAAATAATTTAACTCTATTAAATAAAGATTATTATTAAGTCAAATGAGTCACGTTCATTACTTATTAACAGTTTGTATTAAATATGATAGAGACAAGAAATTACTGATGAGTGAATTTAAGCTGAATATAATGAATATTACGAATTTCCAAGTAATATCAAATCCCGTTTCATCTGCTGTCAAACTGTTCAAGATGTTAACAAATCAGTGAGATATTGTTTCTAATGTTTTGGTTAGTTTAGATTAATATTTATTGTGTAATTGTAATGTTAAGTTATGACTCAACGGGGGTACATGCTTTAAAATTTTGGTTGATATAACGTCTTGTCGTACCAAGCGCTTCTCCTCCACATTTATAGTGCGCACGGCCAAGTTGTGGAATTCTCTGCCGGCTTCTGTGTTCCCTGCCACTTATGACCTTTCAGCCTTTAAAGCAAGAGTAAATAAACATCTTCTGGGCTCGCTCGTCACACCGTAGACCTCATCTATCGCTTACCATCAGGCGAGGTCAAGAGCGAGCTCATCCGTAATAAAAAAAAGGAATAAACGACCCTAAGAACTTAATGATGTTCTTCCATCTGAAGAATGAAAACAGAGAAATGACATGCCTTCTATGTGCTGATGGTAATCAACGGGGTAGTTTGAGTGAAAGTCACACACTTTTTGGTCTTTTCAGACGTCTTTTTAACCGACTTCAAAAAAAGGAGGTTTACAATTCGTCTTGAACTTTTTTTTTTTTATGTATGTTACCTCATAACTCGGAGACGGCTGGACCGATTTGGAAAATTCTTTTTGCATTTGAAAGGGTATACTTTCTAGTTGGTCCCATTGTTACGAAATCAGGATCTGATGATGGGATCCTGGAGAAAACGAGGGAACTCTTCAAATATTATAGGCACACCTATAGCGTTTTGGGTATTTCTTATAGTAACTTGTGCAGTTGCTCTCGATAAGCATCATTTGAAGAAGTGGAACTGATGATGAAGACCCCAGATGGCCACCGAAACTACTCAATAATAGGTATTTCGTGGATTGCGATTAGATTACTTGAATATGGATGTTAAGCACTTTATGCTCATCACAATGTATATGGTGAAGTAGAACTGATGGTGATGTACCAGGAGAACTCCTCAAAAATTAACGGCTCTGCACCGAGAAAAGCAATATTTTGTAAAAGGTGATAAGTAGTTGACATTTTGGCTATGGTAATTAGATAAATTACAAACCGAACCACGAAAAAGCGTGAAAAAAAATTTATAGCACAAAATAGAACCGACTTCCATATCAAAACACTACAAAGCCAAAAATAACTTTAATTTCGGAAGGCGGTGTCAAAAAAAAAAGAAAATACAAAACAAGTGACACCGAATACCGATATTAAAGTTATTTTTGGCTTTGTAGTGTTTTGATATGGAAGTCGGTTCTATTTTTTGCTAAAAATTTTTTTGAAGGTTACTGTGTGTATTACAGGAAACTAATACTATAGAAAAATAATCGTGTCAATTCCACCAAAAACTAGTCGTTTAACATTGACGTATTAAAAGGAGGAAGATACGGTACTAGACAGAGCGTTTGGTCCTACTAAACTAAGTGATTGCCCGTAGTTGGCGCTCAGTCGCGCACGGAACGTTGTTGATCACATAGCTCAAGAAATTCTCGTCTCTTCGTGTTTTTAAGGATTTTTTTGGAATAAATACGCATCAACATGACTTCTTGTGTAGCTAAACAGTGTTTTAATTATACCACGAAGAAAAATAAGAGACATGGGTCATGGGATCACTTACTACTTACCTGATACATGCAATCTCATTTCATTCATAATCGGAAACATTCGGCAGCTGAGCCGATTTCGCTCGCACTACAGCGCCGTCTCCTATCTCTGTCCTTGTCTATCGGCAACTGTAGGTTTGGGACTGATGATGACACTGAACAAAGATGTGTGAGTTTCCGTGCATGTATTAGTGCGCCAAGCCTAGGATTGCAATGTTATAGAGGAACATAATTTTTTAGCCTATTATTGTTTTTCTGTGGTCTTAGTTTAGTATAAATGTCTGCAAAGTATGGCATCCGCTTAGACTGGATGCCGACCGCGATACAGTTGGAAAAAGGCTTAGATGATCTTGATGGCTGAATGTTTTTTTTTTAGTTGTACATAAAGTTGTACACAATTGTACGGACGCCAGCACATCAAGCTACAACACCCTGTCAAATTTCTTTAATAGATTTTCAACTTTATTATTAAAGAAATTAAGTTCAAAGTTGATTGGGAAAATTTGACAGTTTCGGGTAGCTTCATGTGCTGGCGTATGTTCATAAAGTTTAAATAAATAAAAACTTGAGAGGTGTCAAGGGACACCCGGATGGAACGAAATTCCTTTCGATTAATTAGTGAAGGAATTGTAATATTTTTTTTTAAGTTAAAATAATATTTTTATTATTATTAACAAAGACGAAAGAAAGAAAGAAAATAAACAAATGGACGAAAGACGAAACGAAAATTTTCTATAAGAGAGAGAGAGAGAGACAATAGCTTTATATATATATATATATAGCTATAGCTTACTATAGTATCATTACAACTTTTCGTCTTAATTTTTTCCATCTAGCCCCCTTTCGCAACGCGCGATAAGGAACTTCGTTCCAATAATTTCTTTATTTGACACACACAAGTTATTGAAAGAGAGATACAAAAAGAAGAAGGAAAACAAACAATATAAGAGAGAAGTACCCATGGGCCCATAACTAGACACAGCCTGTATCTTGATGGCCTTTTTTTTGTCAGGTGGGAAAATCATCGAATGACTTCTCCCGCCCTGGGTTAAGCGGAAGGGTGAGTCCGACTTCTACTGACTAAAAACCCACCCTGTTCCTTCAGCTGCCCTTAACTTCCAGGGCCGCGGTATCTCGTTAAAACATTCCCCCAACCCCGGGTATCTAGGTGGCCTAGGATGTAGGCTTAGCAGATCACAGTTCGCTGTGGACAGCACAATTTAACTCTGGACACAACATTTTGTCAAATAAATTTGAATTGAACAGATATTAGGTACAATAGTGTATAACAATAATTTATCATGATTGTTTTTACCTAATATCGATAAGTTTCATACTAGTGGCAGTACACGGGCAAATTTATAACCAGAGGCGTAATTTATATCCCTAAATCTATCATCTTTAAGTCTGTCCATCGGTTGTCGGGTGTTATAATTTTTATCCTGTGCGTATTATTACGAGGCAATAAACCTACAATATGACCAACAAATGAAATTATTTTTTATAACAGGCTCATCTCACCATCTCACTGATGTGGTCGAAGATGAAGCACACTTATCCAGAAGTAACTTATTCCCCCCTTAACTTAAAGATGCCCAGGTTATAGCTATCAGGAAACACAGACGTCGGCAGGGAATTCCACTCCTTTACCGCCAAAGTCAAAACAAAATGTAAACCTATAGCTTTTTTTTTCACATAAGACGTCTGCGTCCCATTTTATAACTATGACCATATTTGTATGTCGTGCGTTATAAATGTTGATTTCGCAAAGCCTTTGGCTGGTACCTACCAAAATATATCGAATTAGGATCATTACGTATGGCCATAAATAAAATATTTATTTTACTTATTGCGTTCTTTTCTAACTAGATTACACCGGTTTAACTAACTGTAAAAATAATTCTGTTAGACAGTTACAATAATACGGTGAAGAAGCTTTGATGTCGCCAATTTCAGGCGCAAAATACAATTTATTTTTCTGTTACAATGAATTTACTACCCACGTAAAACATTGTATTCAAGTTTTACTCAATTATTACTAACTAGCGATGCAGCCCAGCGTTGCACGGTTGAAAGATATACAGTATGGTTTAAGTTTGTTTATTTAACAGAATAGTTTTCAGTGTTATGTCATAAATTTCCAAATAAAAGTAAAAACCGCATCAAAATCTGTGCCATGGTTTAGTGAAGAAGACTTAATTGAATAACCTCTCCTTCAACTGTGAGCAATTGTTTAAATCTAATTCGAAACACAAATAGAACCAAACAAGAAACCACATTGCGTAGTAGCGATAGCGCCAATACAGAACGCCTTTCAAATGTCGGTGATAAAAAAAGGGAACTAATTTTTTTAGCTGTTATTTAAATATTCGAGATGATCAGTTGAAAAACATATTGAACAGTTATTTAATTTAATGGCGGTTGATTAATTATTGCGACAGTAAAACATGGACAGTAATAAAAAATCTATTAGTCGGTTATTTTATCATACAATGTCAATTCTAAAAATAATTGAGCAGTCCAATAACTGAATGAGCGGTAAAAATGATGGCCTCATATATAAGGTATATATGAGGCCATCATTTTTACCGCTCAGATCCCTTCTATTGTTGGTGAATCATTTGGGTTAGATGAGGTTAGAATGAGATTTCTTACCGACAAATTCCGATTAATTACTGCCCACACGTAACCGCTCGTTCAACAATTTTTACCGCCCATTTAATTATTTTTCTGCTCAATTATATATTCACTGATCCCATTTAATTATTTTTTTATTACTCTGTTTTGTTTACTTTATTGCTTAGTTTTAACTGCTGAACTAGTTATTAAACGTGCTATTTATATTTTTTAACTGACCAAAACCACTATTTATTACTGCCTCTTTAAATCAGTGCTTAAAAAAACTAGAAAGACATTCAAACTCAAACTCAAAATATCTACTCCACAGTTACTCTTTTCAAAATAATATTAGCTTTTACAATGTATCCATAATACAGGTGCATTAGCTTAAAAATATCTAAAAGATTTATCTTAAAAACAAAATTAGTTATAACCAGAAGCTAAATATAAAATAACACTGTTTTTAGGGTACCAAAGTTATGGTCCTTTCGTAAGAAAAATATACCTACATAATAAGAGACTATAAACTAATACATATATTGTAATGACACAATAAAAGTACTGCTATTATCAATAAACTAATAGATTGTTGATTGTATAACATAAATACACACAGGCACACGAATAATCCACATCATGTTAAAAAAATAGCTCTGGAAGTAAGCCAATGAAGAAATATCAAAAAACCTGACTGTAGTATGGTTTAAGTGTTTAACCTAACAATATACTCGAAAAACATTATCACTATACGCTTCCCACATGCTACCACCTTGTAATATTAATATTGAGTAAAATATCGGACATTAACAATGTGAAATCGACTATAAAATGTAAGCAGCAAGGTATAAATTCATGTGAAAGACAAGGGGTACGGTGTAATTCACAAGCGAAAGTGGTTTGAGTTTTGATCCTGAAACCTTTTCTCGAGCGCTACTGAACACATTCTGTAATTTATTATAATATATAAATTCGTTGTCATTTATTAAATAGTAATCTATAATCTGCGGTTCTTTAAGTCAAGAGTGAATAGGTTACTTCTAAGCAAGCAAGTTTCATCTTCGACTGTATCATCGTTTACCATCAGATAAGAAAGTGATTAAGCCTTGGGCCCTGCGTAAAACAACACGTGCTGACAATATATCGGCTCTCGTATTATTTATTACAGAAAGCGAGAGAAACTGCTAAAACCAGAAATAAAACTTGAATCCTTCGCTTCAGTGAGTGAGAAACTATCTTACGAAATTTTTCTTAAAACTTTATAAGGAATATTTAACATGTGTAAGTATTTTTTATAAAGTGTTTTTGTTATTACGGCACTGTTGCAAGCACCGTGATCACGGATAAACGCATGGTAAATATTCCGTCCCAAGTTATAATGATACTGATAGTGCCCATTTCAATTTAAAAACTTATAAAACCGCTATCAGTTTCTCACTTACACCACGCATACGTAAGGAACTAGTCCCCTAGGTGTTCAGTTTCCTGCGGCACCCAGCTCGGTGATACAACAGGTAATGCAGGGTGTATAGCCATGTATGTTAGAGCTTACACACAAGTTATGCATAATGGCGGCCAGAGATCTATTGGGATGTGTTGCTAATACGCGGAATATGTTCGGGTATGTGAGGCGGAATTTGCATACATAGGTAGTCTTATAGCAGAGCTTTGACGAGTGAGTCAAACGGCATGCTGCGGTTAGGTTTCTGCTGCTAGTGTGCGGATATTGGTTTGCCTAAATGAGAATCTCTGTTTCTTGTTTTTTTTAGGGTTCCGTAGCCGAATGGCAAAAAACGGAACCCTTACAGTTTCGTCATGTCTGTCTGTCTGTCTGTCCGTCCGTCCGTATGTCACAGCCATTTTATTCCGAAACTATTAGGACTACACGTGTTAAACTTGGTAGGTAGATGTATTCTGTTCACCGCTTTCCAATATTTATTAAAAAATTAAAAAATATATAAAATTAAGGGGGGTCCCCATAGATAAAACTGTATTTTTGATTTCTGTGGGGGTCCCCATATATAGAACTGAAACTAAAAATTTTTTTTTTTTTCATCAAACCTATACGCATGTGGTATCTATAGACAGGTCTTTGAAAAAGACATTTGAGGTTTCTAAAACCACTTTTTCTTAAATTCAGTCGCTTAAAAGATATACGCTTCCAAAGTGGTAAAATGTGTGTGTCGCTCCTCTAACTTCTATAATAATGGAGTAAAAAATCTAAAAAAATATATGCTGTAGATCTTAATAAAAACTTACAATGAAAATTAATTTGAACGAGATCGGGTCAGTAGTTTTTGAGATATAGCACATTTTCTAAAACCGCGAATATAACTTTGTATTTCATACAAACTCTATGAAAAACAAAATTATTGGACGTAGTTACTACGGAGCCCTTCATGGGTGAGTCTGATTCGCACCTGGCCAATTTTTTTATTCCTAACTAGCAACCCGCCCGCATGGGACGCATTTTTTTTGTTGATAATAGGCTCGCGTTTGACCGCCATCCCACCTGATGGTAAGCGATGATGTGGACGGAGATGAAGTGTATGCTTAGAAGTAACCTATTCACTCTTGACTTAAGACCCCCAGGTTATAGCTATCAGAAAACACACCATTATTACATGCACTACGTTCTCTCGCTTCCCGACCGGCCGACCACATTTTGTGGTTGCACGTACTTTTGGATCAGTCATAATATCTCCCAAACAATCAGAAAATTTGCATGATGATGATGTATTTACCTATAATACTGGACGTGTTGGAACGATAGTAAATTGGAAACAGTAACTTAGCAAAAAACATATCGTTTCCAAATGTTTTAATGCGCTAATCTCCAGAAATACTAAGTGGATTAGGGGTAAGTCAAAATAAATCTCTACAAAAATATAGGCTACATTTTACCCGACTTCAAAAAAGGAAATATATATATGATAGTAATAAGAATATTAGTAATTGGAAACTGCTTCTTACTCCGAAGTACTTCATATTATTTGTGGCATTGAACTATGGTTTTCCAGACAGATGATAAGTGGCTACATTTTGATATTTCAAAGGTATATTAATGATTCAGGGCCCGATAGCCCTCTATTCGACAACATGTGACAAGTGATAGGTAGAACGGCCTTATACAGTAATGGATCATGCACTATTCAATTTAAAAATATCGTAAAGCCGAACTCGCTGAGTTTAAATAGACATAATATATAAACTGAAGAATAAAATTTTGCAGATTTATTATTGTAATTTATATTTTTTCTTCTTGTTTGATTTACCAATTATGCAATTATTTGGTTTATATGAATGCAATTTTGTGGTTTTACTAAGTATTATCTGAAGACTGATAGAAACAAAAGTTCGATTGATTGATTTTTGTTTACAATTAAGTATATGATAATTTTCCGTCTACACTAAATATTGCAATAATTATGTCTGTTTTATTAAAAAATACATGATAAATGTATGAGAAAAAAATTGTAGCTAATATTTACTTCACATGAAAATGTGGACAAAATTAACGTTGTATTTAATTTTGTCCTTATTTTCATGTGAAGTAAATATTGATTGATTATTTTTTTGCGAATTAGGACCTCCAATTCCGGGACCTTACACGGAAATAAAGGTTCTAATTTGTAAATATTAAAAAAAATGTATTATTAAAACAAAAATACTATTTTTTAAAGTGAATTCGCGCGTTTTGTGACCTCGAAAATTGCTATTTTTAGAATTAAGGAAGAAAATCTTTAAAATGCAGTGTTGAATATATTTATCTCTCCCTTTATTACTCACTAGCGACCCGCCCCGGCTTCGCACGGGTGCAATGTTTATA
Organism: Tholera decimalis; assembly: GCA_943138885.2. NCBI lineage: Eukaryota > Metazoa > Arthropoda > Insecta > Lepidoptera > Noctuidae > Tholera > Tholera decimalis. The sequence continues at coordinate 8,414,486 of OW964552.2, read as the reverse complement.
TTAAATATAGGCAGCGTTCGCGAGAATCGTTAACGTACGGCAGTTTTTTCGACGCCTTACTCCACAATTTTCACTACCACGAAAAATCCTATCTATTTTCCGGGACAAAATATAGCCTATATGGATTCGGAAGAATCCTTAAGTAATGGTAAAAGAAATTTTGAAATCGGTCCAGTAGTTTTTGAGCCTATTCAATACAAACATACAAAAATACAAAAATACAAAGGTTTCCTCTTTATAATATTAGTATAGATAATCTTGATCTTGGGGAGAAAGATCCCCTCTTAAATCATCTTTTATAATAAATAGATGGATAGTTGTCATTATTGAAAAGCGGTTTATCAAACTGTTTGTCCTTCACAGACTGAATCATACTTGAAACTTATTTACTCTGTTACCAAGCGTACTAAAAACCGTTGATTTTATTCGCTTCCAACAAGTGCTCGCCTGACAGATAGGTACCCTATAAACTAGCACCTCTACCCAGCTTCTCACGCTACAGTTAAATTGCACCCGAGAATAAACGATCTAACCGACACCTTTCTTTTCTACTACCTACTTCATTAAGCGAATAAACAATTTTCTTATAGTTTTTCAAGTGCTTTTAAAAAGGTTTTAAAAGATGCTGTTTGTAACGGTAGGACGATTAAAATCGGAATTCTGGTTCATATTGGTGAATTGACGTTTATTTTTGAGGATTCCACAAATGAATCATTTAATTTTAGTCTATCATTTTCCTATTCTCAGTATGATATATATTTGTAATTATCATTTCACATAAATAATATCTCAATAAACAAACTAACAGGCTTATTCATAAAAAAATACAAATTTAAATTCTTATATTGGCAGATTCATTATACAAATCGTCAATTGAGAAATATATTTAGAATTAAATACAAAAAAATATTGTGCATTAGGCAATTAGTTTTTTTTTGTGTATCCTTTTGGCTAAATAATTATAGTCATACTTTATACATTTTAATAAATTAAACTCTGGTTCGTTGCATTATACTCGTATGATATGAAATAAAAAAATATTTTGTAAACTAAATAACACACTTTTACACGTAATTTTTTGTGTTTTAAGTTAAGCTAGATGAGGCCGGTGTTTCCTAACTGACTGCTCTGGGAAGAAATACCAAAACAAACTCAAAGGTCAACGTCTCTTTTAAAGTCCATACAATTCGTATTGGTCAAATCATATGAGAAGCATGAAGGTTCATGTCTGTTGTGCTCTTTTGAGAAAAGAAGCACGCAGATTTGAGTGGACCTGCCCAGACAGTGTAAGCATTTGTCAGTTATCGTGTAGCTCAACTTCGAACTTGAGAAGCTGATATTTGACAAAGTATTCAACGAATTAATTTGGTAACACAAAAATGTACAGAATCCGTTACAAAACTCAAAATAAAGGCTATATACATACTAAGTGCATGGCTTCTTTGAATGATAACAAACGAAATGGCAAGGGTTTTGTAATTCTATGTCAACATGTGTGGAACTTATAAGAAATTTAAAAACATTATACCAGAGACAATTTTTTCAAATTAAGAAGAACGAAGAGTTATCGTGTTGTTGGCAAGTGACGTGGAATGTCATTGACCCTGGTGGTGCTGTGACACGTTTGTTATAATCGGTATTCAAAAAACATATGAAACCGATAATTTAGTATCAATTCTTTGAGTCACTTATTTTGAGCTGAAACTGTGCATAGAGACTCCATACCAGGTGTTGTCTTCAGCTCTTTTAGATAGATATGGGGTTACCGTTACACGTTGTATATACATAAATAAATTCAGATTCATTGCACTTATCGTCAAAATTAATTAAATACTTCAACATCCTATTGTTATTCGTAATGTGAGCAGTTCATTTTGTTTAATCATAATTAATTGATATTTCGCTGCATGTTTGTTTTGATTTCATTGGTTGCAATTGCACAGATGGAATGTTTTGCCTTAATACGGTTATTAAAACATAAAATGATATGAGTTAATTGCAAACACATTCAAATACAAACAAAAAACATTAAAGTATTTTTTTTTTATGTTCTTAATTGACCTTTGAACGCAATTTAAAAAAAATATATATGTAGTTTTTCACTCACAATACTAGATTTTCATGAAGAACAACAGATAAGAAACCCCATAGTTATGTTCTTATCCTGTCCTACACTATTATAAAGGTAAAAGTTTATTAGGATCTTTGTTACATTTTTACGCGAAAGCTGCTGTATGGATTTTAATGAAACTTTACAATAATATCGCTCGTACATCATCGTTGTTACTTATTCAACATAAGCTTCATTTCATCCCGAGAAAATGTTGGAAATGTCAAAGAGAACGAAGTGGTGGGCAATAGCTAGTTCGCAAATAAAAGTTATTTTTATGAATTCTTTTTTATTCACCTGTATTTAATTTATTAGTATAAGTAGTAGAAAACTTGAGAATCTGTCAGCCATTAGTGTTTATAAAGGATTTTACAAGATAATAATAATAATCTTTATTAGCATCAAAAAGATTTTGCAGATATGGTGAACCCCTGACTCCTGAGCTAGGTATATTACCTCCTGCCGGGGTCGTGGGACTCATCCCGTTACCGTGACCCCGGTACGTAAAGGGTTATTGAAGGAACACCGTGGATTTTAGTCAGTAAAAGTCTGACAGTCCCTCCCACCCTGCCCGGGGTGGGAGGACTTATTTGATAATTTTACCACGATAAAAAAAAGGTATATTACCTGTGTTACAGAGGTCAGTGTCTTCTGTGTTAAGCAATTATGATTAAAATTAAATAAACAATTATGATTAAAATTAAATAAACAATTATGATTTAAATTAAATAAACAAGTATGATTAAAATGAAATAAACAAATCTGCTTATTCTTTTTTGCTTAAAACAAACATGTATGGTTAGTTAGGTTAGTTTCCAGAGTACAAGTGTATTTACATGGAGCGTCTGCCTATCGGACTTCTACTACCCAGTAACTGGGTTCTGGGTTGCATGATACCCCCCAGTGTCCGAGTTTCTGACTTCTGACTGCCCGTAACGACAATCAGTTATTATGGTTATTGATATGTTAACTTTAAAGATCAACCTTGAGGCTTTAATTATTATAGTCACGAGTTCCACTTGGATTTGGCAAGATTAAAGCGACAAATGACTTAAATCGGTGACTTAAATCCTACCTACCTTACCTTTACCTTCAGTGAGAAAATCATCAAATAACTTCTCCCACTCTAGGTGTAGCGGAAAAGAGTGTCTGACTTCTACTGACTAAAAGCCCACCCTGTTCCTTCAGTTGCCTTTGTAGTCCGGAGCCGCGGTATCTCGTTAGAACATTCCAGCAACCCCAGTAGGCAATGGCCTTATCGAGCTCCGTCAATAGTGCTGAATGTGATCGGTGGCCGGAGATAGGATCCCCGACGCTCGGGACTTTTCCCGTGGCGGCTAGGGCCTGAGGAAGAGAGTTGTCTCTCCCTAACGCGTCCAGCCTCCTCTTCACAGTCCCGCATTCAATATTTAAGATTTCTACTAGTCTATTACAACACTATTCTTGCAGCAAACAACCAACTAACATAATTGACAACGCTTCACCAGTAGACTTTACAATCATTGTCCGTCAGTCCTTGTTGAAAGCAATTTGTTTGAGTCGACTTAGGCAAATGTTAAGAGCTTCGTACGTTGTAGTGCAGACAATATGCTAACAATCCCTCAATGCCTTGTTATACCATCAAACTTGTGTTCAACTTAAGTGTGTTTGGTTGGAAGTATACGCCACTTTACTTCTAGCTGTTTTATGTAAAGTATGTTGTATGTAATACAAATTAGATAGGAAATATTGTGACAAGATCAAAAGTGGGCTCGTCAGTAATAAAAAAATGCATAACAGCATTCAAAAAGTCCTTAGATTGACAAAAATGACACTGAAATAAAATACCATTTGGAAATAAAATCTTAACTCCTTAAAAGGCGAAGTCTACTAGTACCAAGAGGGAGAGTAGATTGAAGAATCCGTGTTAAACACAATGTGAGTACGGTGTTGTTCAGAAGATAAGCCATACGTTGTAGTGGCCCAAAGACCCGTACACTTATACTTTCAGGGATCATATGAATGCCACGGACTCTGCATTTTACCTTACCTACTCAGCAAACATCGACACGATAAGAAGTTTGTCATAACCGCTTTAATTTATTTATTTATTTATTTACACTTTATGCACATAGGTACAAAGGCGGACTTAATGCCGTAGGCATTCTCTACCAGTCAACCATGAGTGGTGAAGAGATAGTGTGGGAGGTGCAATATGAACGTGTGATGTAAAATTAGAAAAAAAAATATATATATAACAAAAGTAATAACACAAAAACCCTAGTATCATTTAATAAAAACTTTTTTGCAAAAAATAAAACCGACTTCCATATCAAAACACTACAAAGCCAAAAATAATTTTAATTTCGGTAGTCGGTGTTATTGGTTTTGTATTTTCTTTTTTTTTCACACCGCCTTCCGAAATTAAAATTATTTTTGGCTTTGTAGTGTTTTGATATGGAAGTCGGTTTTATTTTTTGCAAAAAAGTTTTTATTTTCGCGCTTTTTAGTGGGTCAGTGAATTTTCCAAATCGATTCGTAAATGACGGAGTTATGCGCGAACAAAAAACGCAATGCAGAGTAAACGAAAAGATCATCAAGGTAAATTATTTTTTTCGACTTTTTTTGATTTTTCAGAAACGGCTCGTCCGATTTCGATAAAATTTTCATGGGACCATTTGGGAAGTATACGCTTTCCAACAAAAAAAGAATTTTTCAAATCGGTTGGCAAGCGACGGAGTTATGCGTGGACAAACATAAAAAAAAAAAAAAAAAAAAAAAAATACAAACATCCGAATTGAGAACCTCCTCCTTTTTTAGAAGTCGGTTAAAATAGAAATCTACATAAATAATATATATAAATAAATACTTATATATATATACATATACAAATATATATATATATATATAATGAAGAAGCAAATGAAAACCGAATGTGGAAATTCTGCTTATTGGTGTAGAAAATAGATCCGCAATTTCTTTTTAAATGCATAGCGACTGTCAGCCGTTCTGATCTCGAGAGGAAGTGCATTCCAGAGGAGAATCGACTGGATATAAAAAGAAGAATGAACAAAGTCAGATGTAGGGTGTAATTATTGGATGAACGTAGATTCTTATTGTGTGAAGAACATAGAAATTGAAAGTGAGGCATTAGATAAGAAGGAGGGCTGGGAGAGTTGAGTAAAGAGAAAAGAGTTGTCAAAGCGCGCAAACTTCTCCTCTGGCGAATGGTCATCCATTTAAGCTCAGACCTGAAACTTGAGACATGGTCATATTTCCTTAAATTAAATATGAATCGAATGCAGTTATTGAGGAGACGATCAAGCTTATCGAGCAAGACCGCATTCAGGTCAAAGTAGCACACGTCACCATAGTCGATTAAAGGGAAAATTAAAGTCTGCACAAGCATAGTCTTCGTCTTAACAGGCAAAAAGTTTCTCAGACGATACAAGGAACGCAAAGTACCATTGGCCCTTTGGCTGACACTAGAAACTTGTTTTTGCCAACCAAGTGTCGCGTCAAGATGCAAACCGAGATCTTTTACGCTAGGGCTGATGGGAATGACGGCACCATTAAAAATAATAGGTGGAAGAGAGTTAGCCACCACTCTACCCATCATGCGTGAGCTACCAATAGTGATAGCCTGACATTTTGAGGGGTTTACTGACACCCCAAATTTGTCAGACCAGCTATTAATAGCATCCAAATCTCGGTTTACATCCCTTATAGCATCCGACAAACCTTCAACCCGCACAGCAGTATATAATTGTAGATCATCGGCGTAAAGATGATACGAACACCGAAGACAGTGAGTTATAAAGTTAATGAAGACAGAGAATAATAATGGAGAAAGAATACCGCCTTGTGGAACACCAGCATCCAGACCACGCCAATTTGAAGATCTCTCATCAACGCGGACCGACTGCTGACGCCCCCGAAGATAAGAAGTGAACCATTCCAGCGCCTCGGGAGAAACCATAAGATGGGAGAGGATAGCTAGGAGTATATCGTGACTGACGGCGTTAAAGGCATTGGAGAAATCAATTAATACTAATACAGTAACTTTAGTATCCTCCATAGCTTCTCTAATGTCGCCAGTCACTTTAAGAAGAGCAGAGGATGTACTGTGCCCGGGTCTGAATCCAGACTGGAATGAGCTTACAAGATTATTCCGGTAAACAAATCCAGAAAACTGTTTGTGAACACAGGCTTCGAGCACTTTTGACAGGAAAGGGAGAATGGATATAGGTCTAAAATGGTTAGGTAGTGAAGGATTTGATATTTTAGGAAGTGGACGGACATAGGCCATACGCCACAAGGATGGGAATTGTCCGGAATCCAGGGAATAATTGATGATGTGGGAAATTGGTGGGAGAAGACAGTCTAGGATCAAGGTAATCATACCCCGATTGATTTCTTCGTAACCCACAGCCTTGGATTTGATGGATAGTATAATCTTTCTAATTTCATCGAAGGTCGCTGGTGAAAACTGAAATGGTTCAATGATTGGACCTGGTAAACAAGTGATGAAATCAACCGTCTGAGACAAAATAAGGGGGTCCAAATGACAAGTTGTAGTAAAATGACGGTTGATATCATCCAAAACGATCGCTTTAGGAAAATCTACATGACTTGACCTACCAATACCGAGAGTTCCAAGGAATTTCCAGATATCGGCAGGTGAGGAAGTTGAAATGTTTTCAAGAATATGGCGGCGTTTAGCGTTGCGTATCACCTGATTACACCGATTCCTTGCAGCTTTGTAGGCATTCTTTTTATCTTCACTGCGATCCTTTTTATACTTCCGAAAGGCTCGATCCCTGCACCTCATCGCTAAACGAACCCCTGGTGACATCCAAGGAGCTGGTAGTCGCCTTAGCTTAACCTTCCTAACAGGAGCATGTTCATCGTAGAGGGCAAGGACGGCCTGATTGAAGATACCAAGTTTGTCATCAATGGTCTTTGCCGCTGCAAGGTGGCCCCAATCAATTTCTGACGCATCTTTACGCAGCTTCTCAACATCCATGCGCGCATAACAACGCATGTGCAGAACTTTAGGGAGAGGTTTTGGTGGCTTTAAGATATAGGAGAGGAAAATGAGATCATGATGGGAAAAGCCAGGTGCAGGACATTGGCCATGAGATGCAACCAAAGCGGGAGTGGATGTTAGAATCAAGTCGAGCCACGTATCAACACCTGACACATTAAAATGAGACTAACGGAATCAATAATGTGAAGGAGTTTTCGGGAGGAAGGGGTTGAGCGAGAAAGGTAATGTATAATTTACGAATAACATAATAACCGCTTTAGTAATTAAACTAAAACCTACTTACAATCACGCCTGATGGAAAGCAATAGATGAAGCCCACGATGGTGCAAAAGAGCCTAGAAGATGCCTGTTCCTTCTTACTTTAAAGGCTGATGGTAGGGAACATCAGAAGCCACCAGAAAGTTCCACACCTTCCTTTGGTATCGTGATAGTTTGTAATTATTACAAACAATAATTGACACATTTCACAACAACCCTTTAACATTTAACATTGGCACCCCCGTTCCTTCCATTACAGCGTCAAGACCTTTCCTTTATGACGCAAACAGACCAGGCATATGTATAGCAGATGACTTCTGCTCTTCCTTATTACGCTTCATCTACCGCCATTCTGTACGAATTCTTATCCTCCCTACCACAAATATATCCTCCTCCTCACTTCGAGTTCTTAAATACTGTGAGTAATGAAGCCCCCGTGGAAACAGCTTCTATTTGTTTGGGTTCTGTCGTCTATGCCTGTTCTTGATATCGTTTAGAACATCGTATAGTTGGACGGCAACGGTGGAATGGACCTGATCAACCCACCTTGTTGGACTACGGCCACTCATTTAAACTAAAAAAAGACCTGATTCTGATAGAAATATGTTACGCTTTTTGAACATACCGATTTCATTCACTTAACCACCACACAGATCACCCATTTAGCCAGTGGCTCATCCTTTTCCATTCGAGGTATGCAGGAATTTAGACTATACCATGACTCGTCTATAAAAATATCAGGTATAACTCCACGGAAACATTCCATGGAACGATTGGTAAATAGGTAAATGACTGGTGCCTGTCTTTATACACAGCTATTCGTCACAAGAATATTTTTTAGCGTAAGCACCGTAAGGGAAAAAATACACAATGAAATATTGTGGGCAACTAAATAAATTTTACTTTGTGATTTCCCTAGGCAGGCAAATTTAATCTAGACCATAACAAGGAATAAATTAAATAAGACGTTGTAAATATTTACATTTTTCATGTCTAAGCGACTTTTATTTGTGTGTTGGTGGGTAACAATATTTCAAAGAAAATTCATTTGTTTGACGTATTTTCTTTTTTAGTCTGTCTTTCTGAAAAGACAAAAAATACAATACGCCGGCAGTGCTTGTTCCAAAAAAAATGTAACAAATATAGTGGTCTATTAATAACTCGTCATTTTTTTCAGGAGTAAAATCATTATGTAACGCCTCCCACACAGAGTGTAGCTGAACGGTGTATCAGACTTTTACTGAATAATAACCCACCCCGTTCTTTCAGTTGCCTGTGCATTTTGGAACTGCGGGATCTCGTAAGAATACTACTGCGCAACCCCGTATGAATAAGTTTAGTGTCCTCACATAGTTATCGGATTGTCGGAGTTTCCTGTATTACAAAATGATGATGATATTTGATTAGTTAGATTTTCAAAAAATATCGTTAAGGTATTTTTTGCCTTTTCAAATCAATAAAAATTTACAGAGTTCAAAAGCGTCAAGGTTCAGGAGTGGAGGCTGCTGACGTCACAGAGTGCTAAAAAGTATACCAGAGAGTGATAATAATAATCCAGTCTACAATTTCCGAAAAACTTAGTAAATACCAAGACCTGACTATAGAAATCAAAACGCAGTGGAAAGTACAGACTGTTCATATCGTCCCTATAGTACTCTCATCCACTGGTGTAGTACCAAAAGCTCTAACACAAAGTCTGAATACTCTTCAAATGCCTTCCTATACACTATACATGCTCCAGAAAGTCACCATACTCAATACTTGTCGCATCACTAGAAAGTTTCTGACTTCCTGTACACTGATATCCACATTCTCAATTTAATCATTTCCCTTTACACACATGGCCCCGGCCCGTGTGTTTAGATGTATGTACTCTCTAAAAAGAGAAGCAAATATAAATAAAAAATAATAATAATTAGCCTCTTACGGCCACACTGCAGGGACCTCACTCTGCGCCACAAAGTGATGTCACGCGAAATTTCAACTTACTGTATCGTGAAAAAAGAAGGAATACGTGTCCGATACTTTTTGTTAACCTAACTGAAGGACTAAATAAAATATTACGGGAAACTACCCTATTGTCTGTGTAGCCAAGCGCAGAAAATATGACTATATACTTTTTTTTTAATATGTAGAAGGAATATCTCTTGCAAAATCATCATCATTATTAAGCCCACCTTCCACATAAACCGCAATAATAGAATCAAAACATTTCACAAAAATGCGTCCCTCGTACATAACCTCATCTCTCAGCGTAAAGGTGTTGAATGTTGAGGGCAACACGGCAAAGCTTTCAACTCATCGGTCATGTGGGCCCTTCCGATGAAAAGTAGCCACTTTACTCGTCAAACGCCAATCCTAGCCGACCCGTGGGGAGGGGACCGATATACATCGTTGCACAGACGTAGAGAGTAGGCAAATTAAGAGAAGGGATAAAAGTATTTGAGCAGTCATGAGTTCTAGAAACGTACAATAAATCTATACTAATATTATAAAGCGGAAAAGTTTGTTTGTTTGTTTAATCTTGGAAAGTACTGGATAGGTTTAGATGAAACTTGCTATGGAAGTAGCTGGAAGCTTGAGAAAGGTTATAGCCTACTCTTTATCTGACTGCAAAAGAAGGAGATTATGTTTTTATCATGTTAAATTTCAATTTCATTTTATTCTCAAGTATCATAAGACTTGTACAAATTATCAATTACATGTCAGTCACAATTAAAATACAATTAAATTAAATTAAACAATATTATTAAAATTCAAATTAATATACTACAATTTTTAAAATGACTAAAAATACCACGGGATTGAAGGCCCACGCGACTGCTAGTAAATAAAATAAAATTATTTTATTTCAGACAGAATCCATTTGATTAGTATAAAAACAACTTATAAAACTAATGTTAGTACTTAAGACTACCAGAGAAACAGAAACGACTAATAATTATTCACCGTCACATCGCGGTCAACAGCAATGGACGGTGTTGACTATTTTTAGAATAAACAAGAGTAGTATGGACACTGAAACCTACGTAACTGGTATCTCAAGGACAAGACAGATTTGAAATGGTAATTGTCTTATTTATAGAGGGTAGAGCAAGATTTACCAACTTTCATTTAATCAATTATACGGACGAAATTCGAATGTTTGCAAACAAACGCATCGCAACTATGAGTTTAAATCTGATAAATTACCATTTATATATAGAGGCTTTTGTCTCAGTTTTCTAAATAGACAGATTTGACATCGTAATTGTCTTATTTAAAGAGGGTACAGGAAGATTTACCAACTTTCATTTAATCAATTATACGGACGAAATTCGAATGTTTGCAAATAAGCGCATCGCAACTATGAGTTTAAACCTGATTAATTGCCTAACGCATACAGGTTATCGAAATATTCATCTACTCCGGAAAATCTAATAATACATCGAAAAATCAATGTAAAGTAATTAAAGTAAATTTATTTGCATACTGTAGATGTAGATACATAAATATAGATGTTACAATAAAATGGGTGATCATTTAACAATCTACCTTATCACAAGCATGCAAACATCGATGAAAATAATCATGAGGTCATTTACACTTCTGAAATCAAAAGTATAAAACGTGGTGTCCCCCAAGGCTCAATTTTAGGACCAATATTATTTATTATTTTTATAAACGACTTGCTCAACTGTATGCATTGCGTACAGCCAGACGTAAACCTTGTTGTTTTTGCAGATGATATAAACATAATAATTGGGGGAGAATGACTTAGAGTTGACGGGAATTGTAAATGAAAGCCTAAAATATCTATGCGATTGGTTTACGGTTTACCTTTTGCTAAACACAAGTAAGACAAACATTATGTTATTTAAGACTACAACTCGCCATAGTCAATTTGGAGGTACAAATCAAAGGAGACAAGATTCAGTTAGTAGACAAAGTCAAATTTTTAGGCGTAAACATAGATGTATATCTAAATTGGAAACAGGAGCTAGCTGCTATTGACTCTTCAATTTCATCAGCATGCTATGCACTCAGGAGCCTCAGAGATATGTTGGATCTAAAACAACTAACTAAGACTATATACTACGCGCTGGTAGAATCCAGATTAAGATACAGCATAATGCTTTGGGGTAATAGTTATAGTTATAATTGTCAGAAAGCGTTTATTTTACAAAAACGTGCCATAAGGACAATAGTAAGGATTTCACAAAGAGACTCATGTAGAGAGTACTTTAAAGAATTACACATTTTAACAGTACCGAGTTTATATATATTAGTAATCCTTAACCACTTTGCTAAGTATATTCATGAGTATGAATCACAAGAGGAACGTAGGGTAAGAGAAAGCACAAGAAGGAAGGACTTTAAACACAAAATGTTACCAAATCTTAACATAGCTAAGCATTGTTCCAGATACCAAGCAGTGGAGTTATTTAATAGGTTATCTACTGATTTAAAATTATTAATTTATAGCTCTCACTCTTTGAAAACTACATTAAAAGCCTTCTTGGTGGAAAAATGTTTATACTCGGTATCGGAGTTTATATCAAATAATAAAAATAGTCACTTATAATAATTATAGCAGCGATCATTGTTTTTAATTTTTATTGTACTTTAATATTTTGACATTGAACTTCACATTATAATTACGATTGATTTGACATTATTTTTATTTTTTGACATATTTTAAATTAGTTTAATACCTCTGTTTAACTTTACTTTACACATTAATTTTAATTGCGCTTCTGAATTTTAGTTCCTGCATGTGTTAATTTTATTTAATTATTAATATGTACTGTTCAACACAATGTAATTGTTAACTGAACTGAATAAATGAAATGAAATGAAACATAATTATTTAAATAAAAAAAATATTTAAAAAAAAATTGTCAATAAATTATGTCAAGAACAAAATATTTTCGAACTATTGCAGTATTTAAAATATTATTTATAATGGAATCATCAGTTAAAATATAAGGCATTGATCACGTCATTCGTGAAAAATTATACTATATTCAATTATTAATTATAATAGCTTATTAACACATAATTACAAATGTCTATATTAAACAGTTACACAAATGACTATTAATAAGGTTTGGAAAATTATCGGGATAAATGAATAATAAGACGATGAGGTGTCGCGTCTTCTATATTACTCTTTGCCTGAAACATAATAGAAGTAATATCATAAGATATTAGAGGGAATTAGTCGCGAGCCAGTCCATCGAACTCAATAGTTGGAGTCGGCATTAAATTGAGCAGATATTATTGCCTCGTAGTTTATAAGAGGTACTTATTGCAGTTCAGAAAACCCATTGTTTTGATATTGTTCCTAATGTATAGTTATTTTTACTGTATCTTTTAATTAAGTTTCTCATTCATTTTGCGTGGGATTGGCTACCGGAGCCTGCGTTATCAAAGCAATAAATTTATTGCTTTGATAACCCCAATTGGGGTTGATTAAGTCAAGAATGAATATGTTATTTTGAAGCAAGCGTACTCTATCATCAACCATCATCGCTTACCATCTGTCCGGGTATACGTAGTTCTCAAATGCAAAACATATTAAAATAAATTTCGCGTCTGTGTTTCCTGAAACCGATCAAAAGTGAATAAGTCAGATCTCGACTTTTTTATCGGTGATCATTATCATTGCTTGTCATAATGCAGCGAACAAACATAAACCTAACAATGAAGAAGGAGGGTTTTTTCTAAGAAAGGCACCAATAATAAGCCCCTTGTTGAAATGATGAAGCTACAGCTTATATTCATTTTCGTAAATTCGGTTGCCGCTTTCATTGACATCAACGACCTGACGTCAGATCAGCTGACGAGGCTGCCGAAAGACTTCTCTATAGCTATCAAAGATATTGCAGAAGCTTTGCCAACGAAGAGCATAGCAATAGTGAGGGGAAACTCGACAAACATCAGGTAAGTGTTGAGATGTAGATTTAAATGCATGTGAGCTTTTAGTTGCCACAGATTTAGGACGTAATAGACGGAGCGTGTTAATGTGGGCCTGGTATCGGCACCAGTCGGAAGCTGCGTTGTAGAGTGTGTGCTCCCGCAGCGCCCGGTGTAAGTGGGCGAGCGGACAAGGTGTGGCTTAGTCACTAAAGTTTGACAGATCCCTTCGCCCTTCACAGCGCAGAAATTATCCAAGAAGATTTCTACCACGAGAAGAAAAAGATTTAGAGAATGATAAACAGTCATATTTTGAAGCGTCAAAAGATGTCGGACTTGTGATCGTCAGGTTCGAGCCCCATCCATTATACGATTGCCGTGAACCCACTCCAGACACAAGAATATTTAGCTTAGTTGGAGGAGTTACCAATATTGCTTGTAATGTAAATTCTACCCACATTGATTTATATTTATATTTTTAAAAGTACTTACAAAAAATAGAAACCTCTAATTGTTATGTATAAATCATCAGACCTATTTATATGAAAAGTCTTAGGACGATATTACTTTAAATATTTATAACCTTTAACACGAGTCCGCTAATTAAATGAGTCATTTAAAATGCATGCAAAGAATTACAACGCACCAGGCGTTGTAATATATTTTATATACAAGAGTAACGTACATACCAATGAAAGCATTACAATCAAGCCAGCCATTTCAGAGACATATATAGATATATAGAAACGCCTTCACACTACACGTTCTACACATCTATATATATTAACCTTGAACAATAACGCCCATTGCCAAAAAAAATTGTCATTTTTAATGTGACATTGGATTCCGCGCTTGAATATCCTGTGTCGCAGAATCCAGTTTCTCTCGACATAAATGTTTTAGAGCTAGGGATACAAATGCAACAGTTATACTTATTAATAAACTAGCTTTTGCCCGCGACTTCGTCCGCGTGGAATAGTTACTTTGGGCTAACGTTAAATTTAACCCCGATTTTGAAGCATTCTTCATTGGCGCTCCGCTCCTATTGGTCTTAGCGTAATGATATATAGCCTATAGCCTTTCTCTATAAATTGACTATTTAATTAAAAAATATTTTTTCAATTCGAACCAGTAGTTCCTGAGATTATCGCGTTCAAACAAACAAACAAACTCTTCAGCCTTATATTATTAGTATAGGTAGCTGTTGCCCGCGACTTCGTCCACGTTTCCGTAGTTTTTCGTAAAAAAAAGTAGCCTATGTCCTTCCTCACGGTTCAGTGATTTTGATGTAACAGACAGATTAACTTTCGTAATTTAGTAGGGAAATATAATATGTCAATCTATAATACTGTTGAAAAATATCGCAATACCGAACCGCACAATATTATTGTTAATAACTGTGCCCGCGACTCCGTCAGCGTGTAACTCCTTGTGTGTTATTAAGTTAATGTATCGGTAATATTGTTTAGATCACGTTCACATGAGGCTTAAGTACCTATAGAACGAAAATACTTCAGCGCAAAGCTTCCGGGTAAACTATGTTGAAAGTTGACCCGTCCGGCACGTGAACATAAAGATTTCTAGAACTGCTAACCCGAGACAGAGCGACGTACAACTGACCATGCGAGAAACAACTGACACAGAGATCTACTCCAGCAACACGAAAAGTCTGCCATTGAGCCTTATTAATTGTCATTGCATAACACACCGATACTGGGAATTGCGTTTTTTTAAATTGGAATGGAAAATTATTTGGTACTTATGATGGGAATTCTGGGAATAAAGACGGTTTCTCCTGCACCGCAACCTGTTAAAATTTGAGCCTCGACTATATTTTGTTGCAACTGGGTTACTTTTAGCCGAGTTCCATTGCAAAGTTGTGGTGGTTTTAAATTTCAGAGCAGAATAATAATCAGAAAGCTTCGAACTGCTAAGCTATCGGGAGTTACACGTGTTATTGTGAGTCAACCATAAAAGATAGATATATGCTGTCGTGGAATATTTTTTATATAATTTTAAGGAGAACATTTTCGTCATAAATGATTTCTGTGTAGCTTTAACCATTAAGGTTGCACTCGCGACGGAAGCTTAAAAAATGGAGTAACTTGTCCCGTTTTCCCAACATTTCCCTTCACTGCTCTGCTCCTATTGATTGTAGCGTGATGAAAAGTATACTATAACCAGCTCAGGAGTATGAAAAATAATTGTACCAAGTTTCGTTAAAATCCGTCGAGTAGTTTTTGTTTCTATAACGGTTATACAGACAGACAGACAGACAGACAGACAGACAGACAGACAAAAATTTTACTGATTGCATTTTTGGCATCAGTATCGATCCCTAATCACCCCCTGATAGTTATTTTGTAAATATATTTCATGTACAGAATTGACCTCTCTACAGATTTATTATAAGTATAGATTAAACTAAGGTAGGTAACCACATATGAAGTGTGCATGATGTGAGGGTGAGTTGATAATTAATAAGCTTTCGGTTTCCAAATAGTTAAGGCCAAGCCAATTCTTCACCTGTGTCCTACAGCCAAACCTGGCTATAGTGAGAAAATTCAATTGGTTGTATATCAATATCCAATTAACGTTTTCAGATCACAAGACGTATTTGAGCTACTACGTATGTTGAGTAAACATAATGTTCTGACTACTAATTTGGACATCGCGATAAAGGAAAATAAATACAAGGTACCCGTAAATTCTCTCTCTTTTTTTCAATAAAATAGAAAGTATTTTTTTCTGGGAATATGTTTCACTGAAAGACTGACTTGTCAAAGACTATTAGTATCAACGGTCTAACCAGATTTCTGAGACACAGAATATGTTTGTATTGTAATAGGTGGTCTTGGTTCCACCCACCCATCAATAGATTTCTCTTCGGAAAGAATAACTTGACGTTGATAAAATAGCCTGTGAGCCAGCGAACATACTCAACAATGCTCGCTAAATTAAAAGAGAATTCATAAAAATTAAGCAATTAAAGCATTATCATCTGTTTTGATAGGTGGGGATATTTATTTATTTATTTGATTAAAATCTTATCGTCGCTGTAGAATGAATACATCGTATGTCAAAAATCATTTGTTCCTTTTTTTGTAAAAATCGTATGGAAACCACATCTTTTATAATACGGTGAAACTGTGATCCCAGTATATGACTACAAGTGCCATCTATGGAGTAAAACGAAGACCTCTTATCTATAGAGATGGGCGTTTTAACAAAAACTACGTAGATATAAGAACAGAAAACCTCTTATATCGTTTCTCTGGCATAATCCAGTTAAGTAACGCATTGGTTAATAACATAAATAAATCCTTTTTATCATTCAAAACATGAGACAAAAGCACATAAAAATATTTTAAACATTGACAAAATTAACCGTTTTTTTCGTTTCCTGTGAAGTTTGGATTTTTGGACATACGAGGTTATCATTCTACAGCGACGTTATGCAACACAAATGGTGATTTTAAATAGAGTGAAAAGGTTACTCTTAGTTAAGCATCCTTCGTCTTCGCTCACATCATTGCTTACCATCAGGTGAGATGGTGCTCAAACACGAGCCTATAATAATTAAAAAAGCCTTTTCACAACTATTAGGCTGCGTTTCCACCAGAGATGTGCGAGGATGCGTAGCGAGGGATGTGTTTGTAAAGAACCAATAGAATCACTTCATTTACCTCGCCTCGGTCAGCACAGCTCTGGTGGAAACGGCTCAGCGGAGATAGATTTTTGGGCATACAAAACAAGCGATATATATGTGTGCGAGGAATGCGCATTTTCACAGCTCCGCTACACATCCTCGTAGGCACATTTTCATCGCACAGCTTTGGTGGAAACCCCCACGCATTTTCACAGCACAGCTAGACATCCTCGCACGACACATTTCCATCGCACATCTCTGGTGGAAACGCAGCCTTATGGGGTTGGCGTCCAGTCTAACCAGATACAGCTGAGACCTATCTATCCTCCTGTATCTGATCTACACATCCTAGCATCTGGATAACACGATACCCCTGATAAGGCTGGTGTAATTTTCGGGCTTCTAAGTACCCATAACGACTGTCAAGGATGAATAAGTGATTACCGGGAACAACGCGAATCCTAGGCACGGAGGAATCTAGATATGGTAAATGGTCACTCATCCAGGACTGTACTCGACAAGCCTTGCGTTACCTTGAAGATCAGCCTGTGCAGCAGTTATTATTCAGCCACGAGCTCCTCAATTAAAGCATATATATAACTCATTTACTGTTAACCGACTTCAAAAAAAAGGTTTACAATTCGTCTTGAACTTTTTTTTTTTATGTATGTTACCTCATAACTCGGAGATGGCTGGACCGATTTGAAAAATTATTTTTTTGTTTGAAAGAGTATACTTTCTAGTTGGTCCCATTGTCGTCACATTTGGATCTGATGATGAAATCATGGAGAAATCGAGGGAACTCTTCAAATATTATAGGCACACCTATAGCGTTTTGGGTATTTCTTATAGTAACTTTTGCAGTTGCTCTCGATAAGCACCATTTGAGGAAGTATAACTGATGATGAAGACCCCAGATGGCCACCGAAACTACTCAATAATAAGTATTTCGTGGATTGCGATTAGATTACTTGATTATGGATGTTAAGCACTTTATGCTCGTTACAATGCATGTGGTGAAGTAGAATTGGTGGTGATGTACCAGGAGAACTCCTCAAAAATTAACGGCTCTGCACCGGGAAAAGTAATATTTTGTAAAAGGTGATAAGTAGTTGACATTTTGGCTTTGGTAACTAGATAAATTACAAACCGATCCACTAAAAAGCGTGAAAAAAAACTTTTTAGCAAAAAATAGAACCGAATTCCATATCAAAACACTACAAAGACAAAAATAACTTTAATTTCGGAAGGCGGTGCGAAAAAAAGAAAATACAAAACAAATAGCATCCATACATGCTAAAAAAATATTACCATTCGAAAACATGGTAATATATTTTTTAACATGTATGGATGCAATACTATTGCGGGTTAACGGGAACGCCCTCTGTTAGTTAACATACTGTATATTAAGAGTTCACCTTAAGTAATGACCAATGTATAGTATAGTAGACAGTGAGCCTATTAAAAGTCCTCACATTTTGTTGCAGGAAAATCTTAAGGTGACTTAGGGTATTATTATTATTTTACGTTCCTAACTAAAACATGTCCACAAATTACTAATCACGCACAGTCCTTTCACTACCCACGTCTTTCATTATTCATCAATTCCTCACACACAAAACATACCTTCATCATACACACACATACGCGCGATTTAATTAATTTAATGATACATAATATAAGATCGGTATGTTTAAATAAATGTTACTTAGTTTCCCCAGATTTATTTACATTTTTCAATACTGATTTTGATATTTTGTGTTTTTCTTATCTATTATAAAAGATGTGTTTTTTTTTTCTTACCATATACAATTAAACGTGATGATAAGCAATTATTTGTAAGTAGGTTAACCGCGATTTCTACTGTCACCTATAACACAGGGAATCCTATTTTAGGTGACAGTGTATTTATATTGTATTGTTTACCATGGTGAAATAATAAACGTACCTATTTGTATTTGTAACACATGTATAGTATACATATATTACCCTAAGTATAATAAGCTCTTAGTCTTCCATACTTGTTAAATAAATATACCCAGGAAACCCTTGTTAAATAAATGTGTTAACAATATTATGTTGCCTTGATCTAATACCTCTTTTGTTGTGTTCCAGTATTACAAGTTTCTACGAAAAGCTTTGGATGTGTCAGATCAAAGAACCAGCCTAATTCTGTGTGAGCCTTACGAATGTGAGAATATTCTATTTGAGGTAATTATAGAAATACTCGTATAGTTCTTCCTACGAAAATGTTCGGTAGGTTTCGAATAACAGACTTTTGAATGGTTTACTGATGAGTAAGGGCGCTGCCTGACTAGCGTTTTTCTATGAGTATACGGTCGTATACACGCGCGTTAAAGAACAATGTTCAAAACGTCCCCACTCTTGTAGCACTTTAAAACTTATGTCAATCCATGGGCCATAGTTATCCTATCATTTTATTGTATGACAGGGCAGCTGAAATGTCTGTCCGAATAAAGTTACAGCGGCATGAAAATACCGAAATCACATACAATACTTACTTAATTATGTTGCCGTTTAACATTCTTTTAGGCATGATTAAATCCAAAAATTATTACCTAGGCTAGGGCACGCCGCAATCGCGGCGATAAGTCCCCTGTTTGAGGAGTGGCTTGAGAGACGCCACGGCGTTCTTGCCTTCCGCTTGACGCAGGTGCTAACCGGACATGGCTGTTTCGGGCGGTACCTGTTTCGGATACAACAGGAGGACACGCCCGGGTCTCGTCTTTGTGAGGACCACCTGGAGGACAAGGTGGATCACACGGTCGAGGTGTGCCTTGCTTGGGCGGAGCACCGCCGTGTCCTCGTGGAGGCAATTGTCGGCGGTGACCTCTCGCGCTCGGCCCTGGTACAGACCATGGTGCGGAACGAGAGGGAATGGGATGCAGTCGCCTCCTTCTGCGAAGCAGTCATGCTAGCAAAGAGGACGCCGAACGCGCGAGGGAGAGGCAACTCTCTTCCTCACGCCCCAGCCGCCGCGATTCAATTCCCGGTTCGCGTAAAGTATAATTGGGTTTTTTCGGTTTAAAAAAAATCTTAATAACAGCACGGAGTTTGGACTTGTATTAATATAATATCAATATATTAATAAATAAATAATAAAATTATAAAATAAAATTGTTTATTTGGAACAAAAACAATAGACAAGCAAACAATTCAACGATGGTAGCTGCAAAAGTTAAAACTGTGGCGCAGCTACCAACGCCCAACTCCTAATGAGTAGCGTTGTTCCAGCAATAGCAAAATACAAAATTTATTACATTAAAATAAATCAAAATCTAATAAATTAAAATATAAAATACGTCCAAATTAGAATAAATTAAAATAAGTAAAATTAAAATTCAAAGAAAATTATACCTATTCAAAATTATACAATAATAATATTATATTATACATTATTATAACGATAATATTACTTGCCGAGATTATGTGAGCGTGTTTGTGTATGTGTGTAAGTGTGTGTGTGTGTGTGAGTTGCTTGGAAATCGTGAGAGTGTAGTATAGTGAGAGTGAGAGTTTTTAGCCAAAGTGTAAATATTCACCCTCTAACCTTGGTAAATCAGGGAATGGGACATTTAATGGGTCCCATGTAATAAGGGGTAAATCTATTGCCATACACCGAGCACTTCCAGAACAATTCCAGACTCCGTGCTATTACTTACTAAGAATTTCGGAAAACCAGTAAAATCCAATAATACTTTACCCCAACCGGGAATCGAAACCGAGACCCCTAACTCAGCAGTCGGGCTTTCGACCACTCGACCAAGAAAGCAGTAAGTATAATTGTAGTATTTTTGGCTTTAATCATGCCAAAAAAACAATAAACGGCAACATAATTGTGACTGATTCCGGTATTTTCAGGTTGCTATAACTTTTTTCGGACAGACATTTCACTTTCGCTGTCATACAATAAAATGATAAGATGATTATGGCCCTTCGATTAACATAGGAGTGCTACAATGGTGGGGACCATACATTTTTGAGCATTGTTCTTTTGCGCTTCAAAAACCGCACTCTTGTACACGAGCTTATTCCGATGTTTTTGGTTGAACCAATTATGGTGTGTCAGTATTGACATGGATTCTGACGAAGAAACATTACTACGGGCTTTTAAGCACGTCAATGCTCGTACGATTTGCGCATATACAAGGTGTAACAGATTAAGCGCAATACCTCAGACACCCGAATTAGAATATTAAATTGTAAGTCTAAATCAACATCCGTAACTAAATAAATTGAAACCAAACCTAGACATTTTTTATAAAAGAGTTATCCTTACTAAACGTATGTGCATCATACAATATCCTTACGCAGACGCATACACTTATGCAATGTTAGCGGCCGACACACACACGAGCGCATTTCTTTGAATTAAGGATTTTATTAATTGTATTATACTGTGTTTCCATTTTAAGTTACATGAAAGATTTTTCCGTCAAAATTTAACATCTATTTTTCATGACGGAAATCGATTCAGAAGCCGATTCTGAACCAACTACTTTCAGGAATTGCGTTTATTTTGTTACACGTTGTATATATCAAGTCATGCACTTCCGAAAACGAGCTTAAACGTGCGTGCAAGTCACTGGACTGAAACCACTCTAAAAACATGTATATTGATATGTACTTTGTTTATGTTTAACTCTGTACGTAGCAGTACTAGTAAAGTCCCTGGTTATTATAAAGTGCAAGAGTTATATACACTGTGTAATGTAATAAAATCATCTTCATCCACGGCCTGATTTCACCCACTGCTGGATATAGGCCTCCCCACGGAATAGATGAATAAGGTTGGAAAGGTAATGTGGGCGGAGCGAGCGCGCCACAATTATGATACGAAAATCATAGCTCGACCGATTAATTCATTCACCGCGTTTTGTGCGCTTCGGACTACTTCGGAACACAGAGCTCTGTTTTAAAATGCCGTGTTGTGCAATTATAACCTGTAAAACAAAAACTTAGATCGTAAGTATAGAGCGAGGAAGTATATCTTTCCATCGGTAAGTCGGAAATAACATTTCATTACAATTTTAATTGTAAAAAAAAAACAAAATATTCTGATCACTATGAAATTCCAAACATTAACAACATTATTGCAACAAGTTACAAAAAACATACATTGCCCAATGTGTACTCTCTTAATCAACGCAATGACCAAGTCCGCTTACAATGTACGGCATGCGTTGCATCCTTAACACCATTGACGTTTCATCCTTTGCCCTGATTGGCCGTGATGCACGGCGCATGTTTATCGACAGTAAGTTACAATCAGTAGCAAGCTCTCGATTTAAGTGTGTGTAATTGATTTGTGTGCGTAATTCGCATACGTAACGGGCCTCTGGCTTGTAGTGGAGCTAAAAAGTGGGAGACAAGCGGCGACATGCGTTCTCATACAAATCAGGAACTATTTCCTTTCTAACCTCTTTTATCTATTCTGTGAGCCTCCCTTTGCTTATCTCAAGCTCTTTGATCCTGTACCGTCCTTACCTAAGTTAGACCCGCGATGGAAACAATGTCATCTGCCCATTTCGCTACCGGACGACCAACACTCCTCTTTCCAGTTTACGATTTACTATCCAACTCCGATCGGTAATACGCGATCGCCATAGTCATTTTTGTGCGGCCAATGTGCGAATCGCATAGCATATGGCGTCTGAAACTCCCAATAGCAAAGATGCTGCAAAGGTTTTTTTTTGTGTAAATAATTACAACTTCAATTAGGCTGACAACACTTAATTTAAAGCTCACAAGACAATTATTTTCACGTACCAAGTAATAAATGAGATTTGTGCAAACAAACTATCAAAATTATTAATGTATGTTTCTTGGTAGCTATAACCTAGAGGTCTTAAAGTCAAGATCGAATAGGTTACTTCTAGGTAAGCATGGTTCATCTTCGATCACATCATCGCTTACCAACAGGTGAGATGGTGGTCAAATTTAAGCCTATCATCAACATAGAGATACCTATATGATAAAAAAAGGTTTAATTTTTTTATGGATATCAGTAAAATGATAAATAACACACTGAACACAACATAAATACATCAGCTCAGTAATTAATATTTCCAAAAATTTACATTCATTAATAATATGGCGTTGACTGCATTAATAAATCACGTTTTGTATCTATATCCGATTTTATTAACGAACGGTAAAGTTATTAAAATCATGTTACGAAACAATAAAATTAAGCTGTTTAACACACAATTTTAATTTAAAACGCAAGCTTTATTTATTTTCGGTTGTTAATTTAGTTTTTATTTTCGTATGTTAATTTAATTTTAAAGCACATTGAATGGCTAATGGAAAAGCTATTCTGAATCCTTTAAAGGCTTACTTCGGTAAAGTAAGTTTTTTACCCGATTATTAGGTGATTAGGTTATTTCTAGGTAAGCGTGCTTCATCTCCGACCACATAATCGCTTACCATCAGGTGAGATGTTAGCCAAACGCGCGCCTATTTTCAATAAAAAATTGGCCAAGTGCGAGTCAGACTCGCCCATGAAGGGTTCCGTAGTAACTACGCCAAATAACCTGGATTTTCATTGTATTTTTAGTTTCAGTGCTATATATGGAGAGCCCCCTAAATATTTTTCTTGTCTTAAAATCGGCAAGCGGTTCACAGAATACATATACCTCCCAAGTTTCAAATGTGTAGTCCCAATAGTTTAAGAATAAAATGGCTGTGACATACGGACGTACAGACAGACAGACAGACAGACATGACGAAACTATAAGGATTCCGTTTTTTGCCATTCGGCTACGGAACCCTAAAAAGGTACATGTTAAGAAAAACTTATTTTAATTTTTCTTTCAAACAAGCTGAACATCCCGCGACAGGCAGCAACCAATCGCTCTATCACTGCGCCACCTCGAGTTTATGCAAAAAGCCAATAAATATTGTGAGAAAACAAGCATGTCTTAGGACCAAAAGTTCGAAGACGTGTGAAATCCATCAACCCCCGTGTGGTGGATTACAACCCATTTCCTCTCATATAAAGGTGGCCTTTGTCCCAGCGATGGGAACGTTCTAAGCTGAATCTTCTTCTTATCGTGTGGGTAGTAAGGTCTAACGACCCCATACACCCTAGTGTCAGAGTTTCTAGACCGCCTCAAGGGCCTCTGACGTGGTCTATTTTGACGCCCGCCATTTGGTGACCGGGACCACCGGCTTATACGTGCCTTTCGTAGCACGGAACTATCTTTTTATCAGAGAATCAGGTGATTCAAGCCTGCAATGTCCTAGCCAAATTGGAAACAACTTTACAAAGTATGCTGAATGGTTAATGGTAAACGTGTGTTGTTGTCATTACTTATTCTTTGTTTGTGAATGTTTAATTCAATCTCATTTAATAAAATCAGTCATTTTATTAAATTTTTATTGAAAAAATTATATCTAATTTCATTTAATTCAATTTAATTTATTTCATGTTTAATATCACATTGTTATTCTAACTTTATGTAAATTTTTATTGTATTGAGATAAACATTAAATGCTGTGCTCACCTTTAATTTAGATGCATGCAATACTAACGAATCTGAACTTAATCTATGTTAAATGTCTTTGAATGCATTTAGTTGGTATGCCTAAATAAATAAATAAAAAAATCAATGTTTCAAAATAATTTATGTTTAATGTGCCCGTGACTTCATTCGTGTGGGTGGGTTTTCCCGCGTAAATCCCGATCTCCTGGGAATTCCTGGATAAAGGGTAGTTTATGTGTTATTCCAGAATGTCAACTATTTACTTACCAAACTTCATTCAGATCCATTAAGCAGTTTTTGCGTGAAAGACTAACAAACATCCATACATTCAAACATCTATACATCCTCAATCCTCATAAACTTTCGCATTTATAATTTAATTTGTTAGAAGATTAGTAAGAAAGATTTATATTTTACTGCATGCTTCCCATAGAGAATATAAGCTTCCTGATTAGGTGACTACTAAATTATATTTTTTAAATCTAAAATCATTTATTTATTTATTATTATTTATTTATTTATTTATGTACACACATGACACTTATAAAGGAAAAAAAAAAAAACAGACAAAAGAGCACAAAGGTGCTGCTTATTTCCTAAGAAATTTCTTCCAGCAGACCTGCGACAGGAGAGTTGAAGAGGAGATGATAGACACAGTGTGTATAAATACTAATTACGATATAAAACATACTTAGCTATAAAATTAAACTAAAATGATATATTTAATAAATATATACATACATAGAATTAAAATACATGCTATAAAAATATATACCTATAATAAATATATAAAATTACGGGATGTTAGATAGGTAATGATCTTTGACCTGCTTTTTGAAAATAGTAATGGATTTAGCTTCGCGGATTTTAGCGGGAAGTGAGTTCCACAGTCGTACTGCATGAAAGGAGAAGGAGTGGGAATAGAAACAGGTTTTTTGGGATGGGAAATTGAGATGGAGTTTAAGGTGGGATCTACAAAGGGCATCAGTAGGACGAGTGAATGAAAAACGATCGCGCAGGTAGCTAGGATATGCAGGATTGAATAGGATGTTGTACAGAAGGAATAATATTCGAGTGTTCCTGCGAAGACGGATAGGGAGCCACTTGAGATCCTTGCGAAACTGAGAGACATGATCGTATTTCCTCAGACCAAAAACAAAGTGAATACACAAGTTTGATTAAATTTAAGATTGTTTAAATCTATCTGTTCTAGTTGACGGAGAACAACTTGATCCACAGCATGATACTGTACTTCTTTTACTGGCCCTACGGATCTGTGAGCGACACTTTCCTGATGACCATCAAGGAAGCTATGAGGGTTGCTGTCATCACCAATCCGAGAGAGAGCGTGTGAGTTTAACTTTTTTTTTAAATGAAAACAAACCCCTTTTACTACCGATTTACTAGATGTACTACACGGTATCATCCACACTTAGTCGTTATACCGTCTTGTCGTACTATGCGCATTATTTTATTGTGCACACAGCCGAGGTGTGGGGCACTCTGCCGGCGTCTGTATTCCCTGCCAGATATGACCCGTCAGCCTTTAAAGCAAGAGTGAACAGACATCTTCTGGGCTCGCTCGTCACATCGTAGACCTCATCTTACACTTACCATCAGGTGTGATCGAGGTCAAGTGCGGGCTCATCCGTAATAAAAAAAATAGCACTTGAAGTGGTCGTTGCATTAAAGTTCAAATTGCAAATTTTTTATACAGTGTGTTTTAAATATGTTTATGTAATTATTTGTTTACTTTACCATGGCGGAGCTCGTAGCTTAATAATAACAGCTGCACGGGTTAATATTTAAAGTGAAGCAACGCTTGCGAAGTTCGGTCCTTGGATGGGTGAACAAAAACATCCTGTAAAAAATTAGCCAAGTCTCGCCTAAGCTGCTTGTTTCTCTATAAAAAGTAATGAAATCTCTAAGCAAGCAAGCTTCAAGCAGATCATTTCAAACAAGCAGCTTAGGCGAGACTTGGCTAATATTTTACAGGATGTTTTTGGTGGGATTTCACTTCTTTTTGCAGAAAGCTATTTTTTACTTGATTAGTTTCTTAATTTTTCAGACTCCAGTTTCATATTAATTTATAAGGGCTCGCCACATTGAATAACTTTTGTCAAGGCGCATTTCCATATCACCCATAGTTCAGCTGAGCTCTAAGGGTTCTTCATCAGATACTTCAGACTTTCAATTTTTTATACACATCAGTAGAAGGGACTCGTCACTCTGAATAAATTGTGTCAAGGCGCATTTCCATATCTCCCATAGTTCAGCTGAGCTCTTAGGGTTCTTCATCAGATACTTCAGACCTCCATTTTTTTATAAACATTAGTAGAAAGGGCTCGTCACACTGAATAACTTTTGTCAAGGCGCATTTCCATATACCCCATAGTTCAGCTGAACTCTTAGGGTTCTTCATCAGATACTTCAGACCTTCAATTTTTTAATTTCAAAATAAAGAGCTAACCACGCTCAATAAACTTTGTGGACATAGCATGTCGATAATTTCAATAGTTTGGCTGGTTTGATACGGTTTCTCCTCCTATCCTAGTTTTGATAGTTTTCTTTTCATATAGGCACTAAACCCTACCTATACGCCAAATTTCAGCCCTCTAGGTTTATGGGAAGTACTAGTTCTATTTTGATGATCAGTGAGTCAGTGAGTCTATAATTATTATATGTCGAAATAGTACAACTTTGCTTTTGCATAACTTAGGAAATAAACAAGTTACAAACATGAAATTTTGTGGTTTAAGTGTGTGCTGGTAGCTTACTAGATAACGATAATTTCAGCATTCTAAATCTATCGAGAGATCCCCAAATAGGGGCCTGAAAATACGCCGAAATGGTTCCAGAAAAGGATGGTACGGCAGTGTTTGCTTTGCGCTCGACTTAACGTAACGGTCGTTACGGTAGTCAGAAGCCAGGAAATCTGACATCAGTCTTGCCAAAGGAAACGTATTACCCAGTTACTGGGTTGTGGAGGTCAGTTGGGCAGTCGCTTGTCTTTATTTTGAAGATACGTGTCTATCTGTTAATGTTAAATAGCATTGGATTTCAATGGTGTCTAAAATTAATATAATTATGTGGAAATAAATTTGTTGTTTTCATGAGTAAACATGACATACATGATTATAATTTTTTTTATTAATATTTTTTCATCTGCATATCACACCATAACTTTGTAATTAATCGTTGATTTAAAAATGTCTAAGAGTTTTTCTCTCTTCTTTCATAATTTCTTTGGAATGTGCAAATATTCATATTTTGAATTGCTGACCTAAACAGTTCCAAGTTTCATGTGAATGGTTTAAATAAAAGAAACGCCTTCAGGGTGTTTTTTTTAATTTAATTGAAACCAGCAGCATGTGAAATTTGTAGGGTAAATTAAGTACGCATGCTTTAATGAGGTATGAGTAGCCTTATTGTTTTCATTGAAAGTTACTGGTGTTTAAATGTGTAACAGGAAATAATTTACTAAGAAATCCGATAGTGGTATATGTATGTACCTCATTACTGCGACTGAATTAAAGCATGGCTTATATTAAGAAGTTTAGAGTCCACTTTTTTTTGACAAGAATTCCCTGCACTGTAGCACCAGTAATCGAAAAGAGCTGAAACATAACATTTGACTTGTAAACTTGTATTAACCACACACTGTAAGTACCACAATTTAAATTTATTTAATCGATAAATCATTCTACGCTAAAACAGAGTAAAAATAAATACACCAGCGTTATACACCAGGGTTGGCTGAGCTGTTGTTGGTGGTACCGGGGGAGTATGTTGAAGTATACAATTTTGTCTTATAACATGATTGTGCTTTTTAAATCATCCCATGATACTAAATGGAATCAGGTGTTGCCAAAAACACGTAAGAAATCTTCTATGATTTGATAAAAGCAGGTTTTGTTTGTTGTATAAAGTTCCTTATTAATGTAAAAGGTTTACAGAATAATTGTAGGACTTACTAAGCAACAATTAATAAATCTAAGTCATTACACTTTTACAGACTATAAGCGCCTTTACATACTACTACATCTATAATGTTGAGCATATGAAATCATTGAATTGATTTCATTTACATAATTAGGGGGTAGGAGAATTTAAATACGCGCAAGCGTAAGTGCTAGTGCTAGTGATACAGTCACTCAGGCCGAAGCGACCGAATGGCAATAAAAGCAGGTGGTATTGTGCAGAATTAACATAATTATCATCATCTGTTTACCCTATTTTTCAACTATTTTGAGGCAGGCTTCCAGTCTCAATGGTTATACGATCTCCACAACCCAGTAAGCTCACTAACACGTCAACCCTTGAGAAGACTGTTGTCAATTTTTCTGTCTTCTGACTACACTTAACAACTCGCACCTTTAAAATTGAAGTGGCTTAATTCAAAATTTTAAGAAAATGACTTTTATACACAGAACCACTTATGAACATGTATTTAATTCGTTCTGTGTATTAAATTCATTTTCTTAAAATTTCGAATTAAGCCACTTCAATTCTAAAGGTGCGAACTATCCAAGGTGTTCAAATGACCGACGGGACCAACGGCTTAATGTACAGTCGCCAGCACATCAAGCTATCCGAATCTGTCAAATTTACCCAATTGAGTTTGAACCTTATCATGTTGTAATAAAGTTGTAAATCTATTAAATTATTTTGACAGATTGGAGTAGGTTGATGTGCCGGCCACCGTACTTTAAGAGGCACAGGGGCATCACACCACCAACTTCCAAACTCCGGACTACTACTGAAAAATACTTTATAGAAAAACCCAATAGCACTTTTTGCACGACCTGGGAATCGAACCCGAGCCCTCAAGCTCAACAGTTGCGCTTGCGACCACTAGGTCAACGACTGTTATTATTTAACCACGAGCTCCTATTAAAACTAAACATTAAAATTCATTAAATTATATTTTATTGTGTTTGTTACTTAAATAACAGTTTTACACGTTATTTCATTCGTACACTTAAACTATATGAGGCCGGTGTTTCCTAACTGACTACCCTGAGAAGAAACAACGAAACAAACACAGAGGTCAAAGTATCTTTTGAAGTCCATACAATCAGTACTGCTCAAATCATATGAGGACCATGTAGGTTAATGTCTAAGTTGAGTTGAGTTGAGTTTGAGTACAAGCATTTATCAGGTATCGTATAGCGCAGCTCAACGAATTGACGAACAATACCAAAGTAAGTACGTTTGGGTAGACCGCGTAAAGTACTCATCTGCTTGACAATCATGCAGTTTGTACCGAATATCAGCATTGTTCTGAAATATTCATTTAATCACTCCATGACCGTGATGCCCCACATATCGATGAGATTCAATATCCGACTTAGCCAATTGCTCACACACCTGCAATACGGCCCTGGAACGTAAGGGCATCTCAAGGAACTGGGTGGGTTTTTAATCAGTAGGAGTTTGTGACTCCTCTCCGCTCCGAGCAGTCAGAGAGATGGGAATTATTTTTTTTATTTTTCACTCAAAAACAATCATGAAAACCGGCAGAAAGCTTTTGATTTGTTTTCGTAACAATCATAAAACCCATATGAGGATTAAAAGGGTAACCTTTTTTCGATTGCTGACAAGTACCTACATGACCGTGTCAAACAAGTCCCATCCCATAAAAAATTGACAGACCTTTTAAAAGCCCGCCAGCCCTGTACTAGTACATAATGGAAATGCTGATGCAGCGATAATTAATGGATAATGAAGTAATTGAATAAGTAAATACCCACCCTGTGTAATTGGGTTACCGATATACAGTGCGCGGACACATACTGATAACGGAATGCGGAATAAATACTGGCTGACGTAGGTATTTAAATTTAAGAAACAATTTGGGATAATACCTTCCTCCTTTTTCTTGTCTCCTTTTTACCGGTTCGCACAGTGGTTGAGCGTTTGGCTGCTGGTCCGCGTATTGCAGGTTCCACTCCCGTTCAGATTATTAATTTGTATGGCCTACAGATAAGTGTTCCAGATCTGCCTGTGTCTGCATATGGGTATGTTTGTAAATGGACCCACAATATTGGAAAAACCCGTTATAGAATGCCTTTATAGC
Organism: Tholera decimalis; assembly: GCA_943138885.2. Taxonomy (NCBI): domain Eukaryota; kingdom Metazoa; phylum Arthropoda; class Insecta; order Lepidoptera; family Noctuidae; genus Tholera; species Tholera decimalis. The sequence goes on along the minus strand of OW964552.2, from coordinate 8,383,955 downwards.
AAAGGTTAACAGGCATTTTCTGGACTAACTTGTTTCATCGCAGACCTCAGCAATACCATCAAGCGTGATCGAGGTTAAGAGTGAGATCATTCGAAATTTAAAAAATAAAAAACTGTCCCCCTTATGGTGTCCAGTACAATAATACTCTCTTTCTAAGTCAATTGACTGACTTTTTTATCTTTAAAGTATTCAAGACGGTTAAAAAGACACATTAAATATATATATTATCTTCTAGCAAGATATCTCGGAATTTTGCTTTAATGATAACTCATAAATTCACAGAACTACCGCAAAGAGGCGCTCTACTATTTAATTGCCATTTCCCACCATTAAATAACTGGCAACACTCAATATTTCCCTCATTTTAGTGTTCAACATGAATTTTCGCTCCATTTAAATCGTTAAACAGTTAACACAGTGCAGTGACGTCGCAGAATAGTAAGCAAATACGCGTGTCGAACGTTTGACATATTGACGTTATAATAATAACATTAATAGATGGACTATTGTTCAGAGTTTTTGATTAGCATAACGGTTTATATAATTTTTTTACGTAAATTGATACAATTAGAATTGAATAGCTTCTAACCGCGACTTCGATCGCGAGGGTGTCGATTATACTTACGTACTAGTTTCCCGCGTAAGTTGTGATCCCATGGAAATTCCGCGATTAAAAATATGTTGCCCTATGTACCTTTAATCTTCCAGTAAAAAATCTATCAAAATGGGTTCAGAAACACAGACCGATCGACACACACATAAAATAACTAATTTCGATTTCAGGAAAATCGGTTCAGCGGTTGAAACATGAAAGCGTAACAGACAGGCAGACTTTGTATTTATGATATAAGTATGGATATGGTGCGGTATTTTATTATACTTTTTTAAACAGTAACCGATGACAGATGACGCGACAGAAGCAAGTGATAATTAGTCTAGTCTTCTGTCACCAAGTTGTGAGAGTCTAAGTATAGATAACCTGGTACCCAATAAAGGAGAACGCGAAAGTAAACAGACGACACAATTCAACCTGTCCGAGAGAATACGTGCGCCATATAAAAGTTGGCGCTCTTATAATTTTTAAAGTACTGTTACAAACAGAAGTATGTTTATACTTTGTAGATTTTTATGTTTTTGCTGCTGTATCTATAGACGATTGACTTCACTATACGGAATCAGAATCAGAATTAAATAATAACTCAATCTATTGTAAAATAAATGGGGCCTCAGTGTCTAAAACTTATTAATCATTTTAACTTTATTTTATTACACACATTTTTTACGTTTCTTTTTTGTCTAGTGCTGTGGCACACTGAACTTACCAGTAGATTCAGTCAACTAGTCATGCGCAAAATGTGTCAGTGAAAAGAAACGAATGAAGTATATCTTTTCGCTCAACGAAGTAGTCCACTCATTTAGTTCAGTACTTCATTTAGTTCTCCAAATCAGAACTAGTCCATACCTTTAACATATCCGGCTCACTCTAATTTTATTGATAAGTTACGAATGATGCGCTTCACTTAGTTCACTTTTATACATACTTATCTTGATTTTCCTACATAAATTAAACAGACTGATGACTGTCAGTACTTATATACCTTTTTTACTGATAGATAGATGCTTCTCTTTTCTAGGTTGGCGTACTAAGATTCTAAAGAAGTATTTATGTACCTACAGTGATTTAAAATAATAATTTTACACCCCCTAATGTAACCCTAATGAGTAATTGCAAATAATCACCAAATATTTTTTATTTGGTGATTATTTGCAATTAATTACTCATTATAAATAACAATTGCGTCAGTTTTTTGGTTGTTATTCGTGTCCTTCTTTCATTCAGTATGTATTTGCCAAACTTTATAAAAAATCTTTAGAAATTATCAAAAGAAATACTGAAGTACTGAACTAAACTAAATGAAGGACTGAAGGAGAGACACTTTTATTTTTAATTGAAAATAGGCTCGCGTTTAACCACCATCTCACCTGATGGTAAGTGATGATGTGGTCAAAGATGGAGCACGCTTACCTAGAAATAACCTATTCACTCTTGACTTAAAGACTCCTAGGTTGTAGCTGTCGGGAAACACAGACTCTGGCAGGGAATTCCACTCCTTAGCCGTACGGCTAAATACCTTCCTATATATATATATATTATATATAGTATATATAGGAATACCTTCATTGTGCGTACGCACAATGAAGGTATTCCCAAGACGTTTTGTGCGTATGGGTGGGATGTCCACCATGTAACGATGGCGCTTCGCCGTTTGTCTCGTAGTCCGATGATGGAACGGGCTTGGCGGAATTAGACACATTTGAAAGATAACTGAATGAATGATAAGTTTATTTTACGAAGTGAAGTAGTTCATTTCCTTCAATCGTTCGCCAACTACCCATATCTACAGTCAACCTCTGTTGTCAATATTGGGGCACCAAAATACAGGTTGCTATCTCGTTTGTGTTACGTAATTTTATGTATTGTATTTTCTGTTTGTAAGTCTTCCAACTTGTGCGTGTAACAGTTTGTTGAAAAATATAAACAAACGGAATGTGAATTGATCAAAAACTAACCAGTTACTTACAACAATATAAACAAATATATGTCTCTCACAAAATCGCTTATATAGCAGCTGTTACGCATCTCACTTGAAAAAAGTTTTAAGGCTTGTATTCATGCCAATAACCTTGACCATTTGGGCGGAGCTAACGACCCCTCTCCGCGCGCCACTCCGCGCAGCTCTCCGCTACCCGCATGCAACAGAAAAGAGAGGCGCGCTCGGCCCGCGCCTGCGCCGCCAGCATGCGTCGTCGCTTCGCCTAGTCTCGGCACAGAGTATCGAAATCACAGAAGGTCAAGTCATCGTGAAAGTTATTAAGTCATTTTTATTTGTACCGCATCAAAAGTGGTCAAATTTTGTTTTTATTTATTATCTATTGATATAGATGCACTTTGAGTATGTACTGTAGAAACTATACCTCTATTATAGATCAGCCTGGCTCGAAACATGAGGTAAATAACTTGATGTATCTTTTTAACTTAATTATATATAAATAAAAATTAATGGCTAAATGTGTTGCTAAGCGCAAAACTCAGGAATGGCTGGACCAATACGGATTTTTTTTTCGAATATTCGTTATAGTCTGAGGAAGGTTTCTATTAAGAGAAAAATGGTAAGGTAGGTATGTAGGTAGGAACTTAGAGTAAGGTAGATAGGTAGTATAATTATTACTAGTGTATGTCATATTATTTGTTACATTTTTTATAAACAAATAGATTATAAGTAAAATTCACTGAAATTTAACTTTCTTTCAGCAAGTATTTTTATTCATTTGGTTGGTTGAACTTCTTCATCCTCATTTATTTCTCTGTGTTCAAATATATTTATTTTTAGAAATTTTGATAGCCATATAAAATCTTGTTCTATGTTTTCTTTTCGTCCTTCTTCGTTCTCGTTTTCTTCATTTTTCTCATCAATCTATTTTTCTTTCCTTAGTTCTATTTCCTACTCTTTGTCGTTTTCTTCTTTCTCTTGTACATTATCTTAACTCTGTTTCTCTATCTCAACTGGCGGCTTCGTCCGTACGAAGAGAAACCGGTGCATATCGGCTCAAGCCAGGCCTCGCTCAGACGAAGCGCACACACGCGCCTTGCTTGTAGTAGTGTACCTATCATAGCGCAGTTGTATGAAGCTTACCCTCTGTCCGTTTACTCTGTGCTATCTACTTTTATGCAAGGTAAGTAAAGCGATAGTTTATAATGAAATATGTAGATAAAACTTTAAACTTACCTTGAAAATAAATGTATACCCTTTTGTTTGTAATATTTTTTTAGACCTCTCTTCATTCGTTTCTGCTTATTCCCATGTTTGACAAACTAAATTTAAACACTACTAAAACTGTAAAATACTATGAGTTTATAACACTAACACTACTTATAGATACATAGAATACTCTTTAACTTATAAACAAGAATCAGAAATAAAACTTTTTGACGAATCGAAAGTCGGTTCTATTTTTTGATAATAAGTTTTATTTCACGCTTTTTAGTGGGTCAGTTTGTAATTTATCTAGTTACAAAAGCCAAAATGTCAACTACTTATCACTTTTTACAAAATATTGCTTTTCCCGGTGCAGAGCCGTTAATTTTTGAGGAGTTATCCTGGTACATCACTATCAGCTCTACTTCACCATATGCATTGTGACGAGCATAAAGTGCTTAACATCTATATTCAAGTAATTTAATCGCAATCCACGAAATACTTATTATTGAGTAGTTTCGATGGCCATCTGGGGTCTTCGTCATCAGTTCTACTTCCTGAAATGGTGCTTTTCAAGAGAAACTAAACAGGTTACTATAAGAAATACCCAAAACGCTATAGGTATGAATATTTGAAGAGTTCCCTCGATTTCTCCATGATTCCATCATCAGATCCAAACGTGACGACAATGGAACTAACTAGAATGTATACTCTTTCAAACAAAAAAAGAATTTTCCAAATCGGTCCAGCCATCTGCGAGTAATGAAGTAACATCATAAAAAAAGTTCAAGACGAATTGAGAACCTCCTCCTTTTTCTAAAGTCGGTTAAAAAATTATTCCACTATTTACAAAATTAATTTTTGCAGTAATATTTTACGATATTATTTCGTAGTGCTTGAGCTCTCGCAACGCGGCGTAGGTCCACCTAGCAACACGATGCGCCCCGCACTGAATTTGTGGACGAGTGCGGGGGTGATGTAAACGCAGTCTTTAATTGGACGCATTTTTAATTTATTGTAATAAAAATAATACATATTTGTAAAAAGTAACAAAACCAAATCATTTTCATTTGTATTGCAAAGCAGTAGTATATTTTTTATACTCTTTTGATAAGAAATTAAGGAGTAAAATGGTTTCATCTCAATGATTTGGAGGTGATTCGGCATTTTTTTTTCTTATTATGTGATACCGATAGAAAAATTGTGGCTAAACCAAATTACGGTTCATATCATGTAGATTACTAACAATTTTTTTCAGATGTAATTTCTCTGTAATTGCCGACGAAAAGTTGCTTCATCTGAATGCTTTTTTCAAGCTTTTTTCGAGAGAGCAGCATTAAAGTTGATAATTAGTTATCAATTTTATAACTCCGTTGCTGAATATTGTATCTTTACAAAGTATAAATGAAAATCGCTTCCACTGTCTGCACGCTTAGATCTTTTAAACTACGCATCGGATTTTAATGCAGTTTCTGCAGTAGATAGAGTGATTCAAGAGGAAGGTTTATATGTATATTAAATGCATAATTATTAGTACATTGCACCCGTGCGAATCCGGGTCGCTAGTTAAATATAAAACAGGTTTTCTAGAAAAATATACCAATCACTATTCAGTACAGCCAAGAAGAAGGAAACAAGAACATGAAATTACTATCATAAACCTTTTGTTTGCACCAGTACTGCCGACCAGCTGATTACCCCACCACTCCGCCTGGGGGTATATCTAAAAATTACATTTCTCCCCCTCACTAAAGTTCAATAGCTTCGCAACAAATACAAAGCCTTGGACAATCATGTGTCTTGTAATCCAATTGTGATGCCGATTGAGACTTGGCCCACGAATGCCCACTATATTTTAGAAGTGCCAAAGAAAACATTGACAGACTTATTGTTAGTACCTACTTTATTAGCTCAGCACGACAAAGCTGTCATTCTTAATTGTGAACTGACTTTACGTGCTAATATTGCTAAATAAGGTTTGTTTTTAATTTAGCTTTCGTTGGCAATGAGATTAAGGTGTTTTGTGGAGTAAGAGATAGCGCGCACTTGTGATTTTTGTCACCGTGACTGTTTCGTTACTCATCACGTCAATGAAAAATGCTAATTGTCACGTAACCAAATGCGCGCACCTTCATTAGGGATGATGTACGCGGAGACAGTGACGCAACAGTCACGGTGTCAAAAATCACAAATGCGCGCTATCTCTTAGTGTCATTTTAGACATAATTATTTTTAACATATTATTTCTTTTTGATATTATACAATGTGTAACGGAAACCCCATATCTATCCAAAAGGGCTGAAGACAACATCTAGTATGGAGTCTCTATGCACAGTTTCAGCTCAAAATAACTGACTCAAAGAATTGATACCAAATTATCAGTTTCATATATTTCTTGAATACCAATCATAACAAACGTGTCACAGCACTACGAGGGTCAATAACTTTCCACGTCACTTGCCAATAACACGATAATTCTTTTCGTTCTTCTTAATTTGAAAAATTCGGTCTCTGGTATCAGTGTATTGGTATTTGTAATAAGTTCTAGACACGTAGACTTAGGATTACAAAACCTTTGCCGTATCGTTTGTTATCATCCAAAGAAGCCATGCACTTGGTATGTATATACCCTTTAAATTACACGTTGTATAATGTGGCTAAATAATAAAAGACTGAAAGGATTGATCTTCAAGGTCTCGGAAATCACGTACAGCCGATGGTTCCGTCTGACATTTATACATGTTTTACATTCGTTACGAGTAGTCGGAAGCAGAAAATTTGACACTGGTCTTGTCGAGGGATATTGTGTTACCCACCAGTAGGATTGTGGAGGTCTGATAGGAACAGTAAAACAAAATTATGGACTTAATAATTACAATAGGCGGTCTAATCGCTAAAAGCGATCTTTTACAGACAACCTTTGGATGAATTTGACACATAAGGAGAAAATAAATACGCGGGTAGTCCATGGTGTACTATATATCTATATAAAATACAAAACAATAAATAACGTTCTCAAAACATATATATACATATAAATATTAAAAAAGAAAGAAACAAAGACATACATAATAACAATAATTTAAGGAGATAGATAAAGATCTTTTAATAAGTTTTTGAAAGAAGATAGGGTTTGTGCTTGTCTTACTGACACGGGTAGAGCATTCCACAGCCTTACTGCTTGAGCTGCGAACGACTTACCATAGAAATTGGTGGCATGACTCGGTACCGCAAGCCTTAAGTTTTCTGATGACCTCAGAGATTTTGCATGTGTGTCATGAAGGAACTTAAATCGTTCTTTAAGATAAGTGGGGGTTTTAGGGTTAAACAGCACACTGTAGAGCAGAGACAAAATGTGAAGCTCTGTCTAAACATTAATACTCAACTGCATCTCATTAGACTTGTAGCCGACCCCAAAATAGTTGGGAAAAGGCTAAACAAATGGTGACTATGTTATAAACATGAACATATACATGATATACATAAACATTATGATATACTCATGCGTAGCTACCAAATTCGTAGTTACAAATAGTGAGTCGTAAACTGTTTGCATCTGCGGGGTCTTTGCGTAGACCGCGCAATTTCCTGCCAACTGCCACTAAAACTGCGCTCGCCCAATCTCTCCTTCTTCCTATTCTTGACTATGCTGATGCAAGTTTTCCAGACCTCACTGAAGTGCAGCTAGATAAGCTTGAGCGACTCCAAAATTTCTGTATCAGATTCATATTTGGTTTGCGCAAATATGATCATGTTTCTAAGTTTCGTATTAAGCTCAAGTGGCTGCCTATCCGTCTACGCCGGAATGCGCATATTTTATCATTACTTTACAATATTCTGTTCAATCCAAGAATTCCCTTTTACCTCGAAGAACGTTCTAAGTTCCTTCATGACACACATACTAGAGATTTGAGATCATCGGTAAATTTGACACTTTCAATGCCTGCACATTCCACAAAACTTTATGGTTCATCGTATACGGTGCAGGCTACTCTTCTGTGGAACGCATTGCCGTTGTCAGTTAGACAAGCGCAGTCACTTGCTGCTTTTAAAAGCTCTGTTGTCAATCATTTTTATACACTTCTATGATTTTACCTTGTATTTCTCTCCTTATGACATATTTATATATACAAAACATATATATTTATTTATACTTACTTACGTATTGTATTGAATACAATACAACACGTAATATAATATATATAATAATATATAGGTACCTATATATATATATATATATATACTTATATTAACTACATTAGTTACTTTTTGTGTATGTTATATATTTGAAGTAAGTACACTGACTTTCCCCTCCCCTCTTTGTTTTATGTTCTTAAAGTCCATCCAAAGGTTGTCTGGAAGATATCGCTATCAGCGATAAGACCACCATTGTAACCATATTTTGCATTATTGTCATTCAAGTGTTTGTTTAAATTATTGGTGTACAATAAAGAGTATTCTATCTATCTATCCATGTTAATCTGTCACCGTGTCCATTCGTCTGTTTGTTACTTGGCTGTACAGTTTTCTTCACATTTGTTAAACACTAATTAGTTATAATTTAAATATACACACATCAAAAGTGTCTAGGGATCAAGCATTTTTATGCGGATTTCTTGAGATTGAGATGTGGCTTTGTAATAAATTTATGATTTTATAAATTTATATGGATCCTTTTTGGTGCATTTCATAATTTGAAACAGGAACTGTTAATCAAATTCGAGTAAAAGATGAAAATCAGCTGTCAATATTTTCCATATAAAAACATACAACGCATTGAAGACATTATTAGTGCTACTGTTTCCCTACTACTGATTAAAACCAACGTTATTATGGAGCGGCGACGTCATTTAAGCAGAGAAGAAATGCTCAGAGCCGTGGGAATGATAGAAGCTGGTTCCCGGCAACGTACTGTGGCTTTAGCTCTGAATACAAGTCAGAGTGTTATCAGTCGACTTTGGACACGTTACCGAAGCACTGGTACCGTGGCTGAGCGCCATGGAGGACGGTATCGCTGCACCACACGGAGACAAGACCGATACATTCAAATCTTAACTCGAAGAGCTCCAACAATAACCGCCATGATGTTAGCCGTGAGGCTTCATCACTCTTCAGGGAACTTAATTAGCGACCAAACAGTCAGAAACCGCTTGCATGAAGTGAACCTTCATTCCCGAAGACCGCTACGGGTACCTTCTATAGCAATGCACAATCGTAGGATTCGATATCAATGGGCTCTTGAACACAGAAATTGGGCAGAAGAACAATGGCGTTTCGTGTGCTTTTCTGATGAGTCTCGTTTTGGTATGAGACCGGATACAAGACGTATACGAGACTGGAGAACCCCTGGACGCCAACAGCGATTAAAATCCTGCCAGGAAGTCCATCCTTATAGTGGTGGAACCATCATGGTATGGGCGGGTATTTGGATCGGCGGAAGAACTGAGTTGATTTGGATCAGAGGCAACCTCAACGCTCAAATTTATGCTGAGACGATTGTATCTGACGTCATCGTTCCTCTACAAGTGCAAATCGGTCCCTTGTTTCAGTTAATGCATGATAATGCACGACCGCACACCGCAAGAGTTGTAAGACAGACTCTCGCCGCAGCTAACATCAATGTCCTGCTCTGGCCTGCTCAGTCGCCAGACTTGAACCCGATTGAGCATGCATGGGATATGCTACAGAGAAGAGCTCTGCCGAATATGGAGGGTATCCAGTCGCAAGAAGACCTTTTTTTGTTGTTGCAACGAACATGGGCGGCCATTCCACAGCGTGATTTGGATGAACTCATTTTGAGTATGCCAAACCGATGTTCTTGTATTGTTAGTGTTCGCGGTAGAAACACGGATTATGAATTGTTTAAGTTACCCAATAAAATTTTAAAGAAAACTGTTATTTCAGTCTTTTTTTCGAACTATAATGTTAGTGGTTCAAATGTCAAAAATCCCTTTATTAGGAAAATGGCAAATTTCTTTATTAATGCAAAGGTGACTTGGTTTATCGTTACTGTGACAAACGAAAACACTTTATTTGATGAATCCTTAAAGAAAATTTTAATTAATATCAATCTTGAGAAAAGTTATTGCAAAAATATATGTTGATCCCTAGACACTTTTGATGTGTGTATATTACACTAATTTTACGAGAAGATCCTGTGAAAACAAATCACTTAAGTTTTGATAGTTTTAAAAACCTATGTATAAAGAAAGAAAATTTTGTTTTCTTTGCGCACGCAATCAGTACAAATATGGGGAAACTTATTTTAACATTAAACAAATATCAACATCAAATTAAGCAATCTCAGTCAAGCCCAGGTTCGGTCGTGTATGGAGTACTGCTCTCATCTTTGAGATGGCTCTGCCAAATACCTACTGGACGTGCTTGAGTCTATCGAGAAAAGGGCCAAGAGACTCATCGGACAGCCTTGAACATCGACGACGAGTTGCAAGTCTTCCGGTTTTCTATCGGTTACATTTCGGGGAGTATGCGATAGAATTACACAATCTAATTCCGCCAAGCCCGTTCCATCATCGGACTACAAGACAAACGGTGATGCGCCATCGTTACATGGTGGACATCCCACCCATACGCACAAAATGTTTTGGGAATACTTTCATTGTGCGTACGGCTAAGGAGTGGAATTCCCTGCCGGAGTCTGTGTTTCCTGATCGCTATAACCTGGAAGTCTTTAAGTCAAGAGTGAATAGGTTACTTCTAGGCAAGCGTGCTCCATCTTCGACCACATCATCACTTACCATCAGATGAGATGGTGGTCATACGCGAGCCTATTATCAATAAAAAAGCAATAACATCATGTGCCTCGCAGCTGTGCTAAACAGATCAAGTTCAGCAAAACGTCACACAGCTAAAAGTTGCTTAACGCTGGTTTTCAACAGATTCTTACGTTCAGTGTAGGTACGTATTTTATACATGTATGGGGACGGCTTTAAGAAACGGGAAGATCTATGTTTTAGAAAGTGATTTACAACTCACATGGCGTTACGGCTAGGTTAGGTTATTTATAAGATTATTAAATAACATACATGTCAATTATCGTGAAAACTGATTAAAGCTACTACATAAACTCCTTTCTCTCCTTAGATTCCGAATCTACTACAACCAAGGCACCGCAGATCGTCTGAACCACTTGACGCTCGTGAACTGGTGGGCCGGCAGCCTGTACAAGTCTCCTGTGCTTCCACCACCTGATAAAGTCTACACTGACTTCAAGGGAAGGGTTTTTGAAGTTCCTGTGCTTCATGTAAGTAATTAGTGCTACTTTGAAGCAAACATACATTTGATTGAGTGTCAAGGAGGGACAATGAGACTTTTATCTTATTCGTTCTAAATTCATTAATATCATAAATGTAGACTTAAGCCCGATTTACACTTCAACAAGTACAGTAGCGAGTTAACTTGCGTCATCGGCGAGTTAAGTTGTTATTGTAGTTTGAACGGCAAAAGCGAGTTAAGTAGTAGTACATTAACAACTTAATTCGCCAATGACGCAAGTTAACTCGCTACTGTACTTGTTGAAGTGTAAATCGGGCTTTAGGCTGATATCACACTGGCTATTTACGAGCGATATCAAAGCGATGCGTATGCACAGTGAGTTCGCAGTGAGAACTCGGCGAACTCGTTGAGATTACGCGGCGGGCGTGCGGTGGGGTTGCTTGATGTGACGTCACTGTATACAATGGCATCAAAGGCGCTTGTTGCGGCAAATACACTACGGGCCCGCGGCGAGTCTGCCGCGCACTCGTTACGAACTCGCTACGTATAAGCTTCGGTTTGAACTCGCTCGCCAATCGCGAGTGTGATAAAGCCCTTAGTAGTAGAGGTGACCCAGCTGTTAATAAATATTATAAATGAGAAAGTTTCGATGGATTATTTGATGTTTGTTACTCAAAACGGCTGAACGAATCTGAATGAAATTCGGTATGTAGATAGACGCGGGGAAGACCTAACACGCAAACGAAGTCGCGGGTACCTACAGCTAGTTATTTAATAATCATTATAATATTTATTAGTCCTCATATTGTGATTATAACAATTTGCACAGCATCATAATCATAAAGTAAAAAATATGTTAAGAGACGGACAATAATATTTTTAAAGATAATTTCGTTTCAATTAAATAAGTGATCACAGTGTAATACGCCTGACCGCACACATATCCATTCTCTTAAACATAATTCACTGTCACATTCCAAGACATCTCATAAAACCACAAATATTCACAAACATTCTACGTACATAACCTTTCAACGGGATCCAAACGTGTACAGATAATGTTTTCTCAGGCACCGCCGTGGCATTTCGTGAAGTACAACAATGATAACACGATCACAGTCACAGGGGGACGTGACGACAAGCTGCTCTCGCTTATTGCGAAGAAACTCAATTTCAAGTAAGATTATTAAACGAAATATTCATCCTAATCCGATATAAGTTTTCAATAAGTAGTTGCACAAACAAAGAGGTCTTTATTTGTACTTCTCCCGCTGGGTAGAGCGGAAAGGAGTGTCAGACTTCTATTGACTAAAAACCCACCCTCTTCCTTCAGTTTTTCTTCATCGGTTCATTTCTGTAACCCCGAAATGCATTAGTCCTATGGGCCCCGTCAATGTTAGTCAGCAGCATTGACGGGGCCCGATAGTACCAATGCCTTTCGGGGTTACAGTTACCTTTAGAGGCGCGCGTGAAACATGATGTGTGTAGGTAGGTATATAAAGCCTCTTTAATTGTGAACCAGACCTAGATAGTCTTATCATCATCTGATTAACAATAACTGGGCTTTCCATGTAAAAGACTAGTAGTCAGCTGCATCCCGTGGGTTTGAAAGCCGGCCCAGACATATTTGAAGCGCATTGGCAAGACTCTTGGGAAATCAAAACGACTTGTTATGGGGACTAAGCTCGCCTCATGCATCCATCCTTTTTGGGTGAGAAAATCATCAAATGACTTATCCCGCTGTGGATGGAGTGGAAGGGAGTGTCAGACTTCTACTGACTTATAACCCACCCTATTTCTTCAGGTGCGCTTGTGTTATGGGGCCTCGTCACACAATTACACCCCTGAATGCACGACGCACGACTGAACGCTAACAATTACCAACGTATCGTTACTTACGATATAAATTAAATTCTTACACTCCTTTACCTTTTCACTTTCTCCGTAATTAAAGCTGGTCAGGTTCATTTGAAACTTAAACTACAGAAAACCACTTCAAACCTTATAGATTATGTTTCAAAGTCTATTTTCCAGGTATAAGTACTACGACCCTCCCGATAGAAGTCAAGGATCAAGTATTTCAAGTAACGGAACTTTCAAGGGCACATTGGGTCTGATCTGGAAACGTGTAAGTTTTACGAAAATAATTTATTGTCTAAATATCTTTGCAAACAGTATAGAAACTTTAATTGCCAATTATATGTATTTTATGTTGTTGTTGTTGAAAATAAATGTTAGTATTCATTTTACATCCTTTCTTTTGCTGTTGCTTTATGTTCAACTTTTAAACGACGTCAAAAGTTTTCAATCGTACTGACAGCCTTCTCTGGTGTAAATTAGACTGTAAACTAAAAAAAACCGTCCAACTAAGTTTTCTTTCTTTTAATTAGATCTAAGTAAGTTTTTTCGCTGTTTAGTGCAGTGGTTTTTTTTTTGTTCCAGACTCTATTTTATTTTTCTTTTAATTTAAGCTATCGGAGTTCAGAGCGTTTGTCAAAATGCCAAAAATATAAAGGATTTATTACGAGAAATTTCTCCAGCATTTTTCAATACACACAATATAATTTTGACGTTTTAACAATCGCCTTCGCCTCGCCACTGCTACTGATAATTCTCTCAGCCTAAAAGTAGAAATTCTTACTATGACGAAGTCTTATTATGTCGTGTAATGACGCTCTCATGATATGTGTTGTATTTGTGTACACTGGTAAACTGGTAACATCAACCTTAACATCAACAACAACATAACATCACAAAAGATGTCATGTCATGTTCACGTGCAAAATAATTTTGGATTTTTTACTTAATACTTTTCACCATCCAAACAACCTCCTATCATTCTACATGTGATATTGGCAAAATTGTGGTCAAACGCCACTTAACAAGAGTTGAAGTTGAAGTATTTGTGAACGTTTCTATTTGCGTCGAGACATAGTTTAAGTATAGTAGGAAGTATTCGTATTAAGTATTGAATGAGTAGGTAGTTAGGTACTTAAATAATTCAAAGATTCCACGGGAACACTGCTGACAAATTGTACTGCGGTTTGGCAATGGATTCATGTAATTATATATTTGTGAAACTTGTCTCAATAAATGAATGAAAGAATATAGCCATCACATGGCAGAATTATGATATTATTTGCACGTCGTAAGGAATGGATCATGGTATAAAAACACCGCAATAGTTGATGGATAATAGGTACCTTCGTTTAGAAACTCAAGGTAATTTCTTACAATTCGATTTCGATTCTGCATTACAGACTTATATAAAGATTAACTTACATAGACTAATATGGAGACTAGTGTTTTGTCACGTAAAATTTAACACGAAATTTTAATACCCGCGTGTTTACTTTCTCCTGCTGTGTCAAATCCATCCAAAAGTACTCTGTAAAAGATCGCTTTTAGTGATAAGACCGCCCATGGTAGGTATTGTAATTATGGTATGGTGTGTAGGGTACATGGATAAAAATGTTAATTTGAGTGTCTTAACAAAATCAGTTGTCACTTGGAATCGCAGTATCATTAGTCCTATATTATTTAATAAATACAACTGGCTACGAGAATGGGACAGCAACTTATGATTTAATGTATGATTTGTGTGCACCCTATCAGTCCGAACACAAAACGTTCCGTGAATTGGTTAAAATTGTGGTTGATCGTCTTACTTAAACCAAAACGTTCCGAGACAATAATACAATAATATGTACCTATCTTACTTTTCAGCAAGCAGATTTCTTCTTAGGCGATGTAACAATGACTTGGGAACGGTTACAAGCAGTGGAGTTCTCGTTCATGACCCTGGCTGACTCTGGTGCCTTCCTAACTCATGCTCCTGCGAAATTGAGTGAAACACTAGCTATCATCAGGCCATTTCAGTGGGAGGTATTTTACTAATGACTTCTTTCTTTATTTTCCTCTTTAAACTGTTCAAACCTACTCGTTTTATTTTTGGTGACTAAAAATTGGGAATAAATATTTTAAATCGTAATCTTAAAAATTAATAGTTTAAAAATCACTAGAAAAACACGCTTTTATAAATGCACGTAAAAACAAAAAAGGTAGCCAGAGGATTTGAAAGTGACATCTATAAAAAAATAAATCTATGGATTACGCGGTAATTCAAAAAGGTTAAGAAAACCGATAACGGATTTTCTTTAGGTTTGTTATAACCTTGAAACCTGATCATGTTCAAAGTCCATTACGTGGTCTTTCTCACAAGTGCAAGCACGACTATGATACGATATTCCATCATGGAATGCCAGTGCCTATCTTTCGGCTTCATCATCAGACCTTGAAACCTAATCGTGGTCAAAGTTCATTACAAGACTTTTTTAAGAAATCCAAAACAGCTATGATACGATTTTCCATCATGAAGTTCCAGTTCATATCTTCCGGCTCCATCATCAGATCAGTTCGACAGTACCATATCATTGAATTGTCATCAGAACTACATATAGCTGCCAATTTTCATTACGCTACGACCCTTGGAAGATGAATAAACTAGTTACCTTAGATTCCATTACATAGTTTATAGTTACATACAGGTCGACCTAATAAAAGCGTGTTAAAAAAAATCAAATGAGTTTTCCGCTCTAGGTGGAACGCCAAAGAATGTCAGCCTTGTGTTAACTAAAAACCCCTCCTGTTTCTTCAGTTGCCCTTCTTCTGAAAAAAGCGGTATCTCGTTAGAACACTCCCTCAACCAAGCTTTCCTACAACGTTGGACATCTTGTACAATATTTGCTTCTTTAGATGTTATATTTATATTTTTCTTCGTTTCTAATTTTATTGATAAGACCGCCCATTGTAACACCATTTTTTTTGTACTGTACATTGAAGAGTATATCTGTCTACTTTATTGATGCAGGTGTGGCCCTTAGTCTTCGCTACTCTACTGGTCACAGGGCCAGCGCTCTGGATAGTGATCGCAGCCCCGTCGCTATGGCAACGACGGAAGTGTGACCAGCTGGAACTGTTCAACAGCTGTTGTTGGTTCACCACTACGCTGTTCTTGAGACAATGTAAGGAATTTAGATATTTCTATCACATATTTAAAAATATCCTAATGCTTTACAATCAGAAGACCAAGTTCTCATACGAGAAAGAGTTAAAATTCAAGTGGTTAAGCAATCGACTGCTGTGTTGCGTGACGCGGGTTCATTATCACATCGAAACAAATGTTTGTATGGCCTACAATTTTTGTTCCTGGTCTGAGTGTTTTTAAAATGCAGCCACGATAATGGAGAAATTCCTAATCCTAATAAAGGGTAGCCCTTAAAACATAAATCGCAGAATTATTACATCAATATCTGAATGTAGGGAAATTAGAGGTTTTCGGGATTTTTTATTCATGGCCGAGATAATATGGTCAAAGATGAAGCACGTTGCCTAGAAGTATCCTATTCACTCTTGACCTAAAGATCCCCAGGTTATAGCTTTCAGGAAATACAGACTGGTACACTTATCTGATTCAGTCAGAATATCGATATGTTTTAGTCTAGACACAAGAACCTACACAAGGTGAGGCGGTACTTCACACCTGGACAGCTTCTAAATCTGTATAAAACACAGGTCCGTTCTTGCGTGGAGTATTGCAGCCACTTGTGGGATGGCTCTGCAAAGTACCAACTTGCTGCATTGGACTCGATCGAGCGCAGTGCTAAAAGGCTTATAGGCAACGAGGTGCTGGTGGACAAGCTTCATAGCCTGGCTCATCGGCGAACCGTTGCTTGCCTGTCGGTTTTCTACAGATTGTACTTCGGGGAGTGTGCGCAGGAGCTCCATGACCTGATTCCTCCATCACCCTTTCACTACCGGTCTACCAGACGCACGGCTGGGTACCACCCACACTTGGTTGATATACCGTCTTGTCGTTCCAAGCGCTTCTCCTCCACATTTATTGTGCGTACAGCCAAGCTGTAGAATTCTCTAACGGCTTCTGTGTTCCCTGCCACTTATGACCTTTCAGCCTTTAAAGCACGAGTAAATAGGCATCTTCTGGGCTCGCTCATCCCACTTTAGACCTCATCTATCGCTTACCATCAGGCGAGATCGAGGTCAAAAGTGGGCCCTTCAGTAATAAAAAAAACCAGAGTTTGTGTTAGTATGTTCAGACTTATGTGAGTATATACCAACCATATTTGTTCTTCAGCGTCCAGTAAGGAACCATCCAGCACACACAAGGCACGCCTGGTCTCGGTCCTGATCTCTCTCGGAGCCACTTACGTCATCGGAGACATGTACTCCGCCAACCTGACGAGTCTGATAGCCAAGCCTTCCAGGGAACGCCCCATCGGAACACTACCAGCATTGGAAGAAGCGATGAGGGACTACGGATATCAGCTGGTGGTCGAAAGCCATAGCTCGTCACTGGCAATTTTGGAAGTAAGTTCTAAACTTAAGCGAAAATAGCCCAATGGTGCGTTCCCGCTATATCGTGACGACAGTTTATCGTGTCGTTAAAAGCGTCGTAGACTGTGTATGTAGAAGGTGTTCACATACAGGACGACACAATAAACCATCGTCTACGATTTGTTTTTGCAGTGACGATAGATCCCAATCATGATAACAGCTAATGGCGACGGTCGTTCAACGACAAATTAATCGTTACGACATAATGGCACTTATGATCCAGAAGTCGTGGGTTCTAACCCCACCCATTACACTATAATGCCGTGAAAACACTCCAGACAAAAGCATCAAGCATGTTTAGCTTAGTTGGAGGGGTTAACAAGAGTGATAGTTATGTGAATTCAACCCACAATGCCAGTTCTCTTGAAAAAATAGATTTATGTCAGAAGTGAATGGATGTCAATCATTAGTCTGTATCAGATTTATTTACCTTGGCGATTTTTAGGCATAAATACCGCTTATTATAAAACTGTGTTTTTTTCATATCAAACAGAGGCATACCTCTGTTAAGAACTTGTAAGTACATATACTTTCTTGAGGTAATGTTCTTACGAGATACCGCGGCCCTGGAACTGACGATATTCCCCCAGAAAAATAATCAAACGGTATGCAATATCTTTACTTTCTTTGATTATAAATATAACTCTTTCTACTACAACTACAATATATCTATCCTAATATTTAAAGTGAAAAATATCGTTTATTTATTAAACACCCTAATCTTCGAAAGAATTGGGTGGATATAGATGAGGTAGCTTAAAGCTTGAACATAATTGCATATAATTACAATAATTATTTCTTATAAAAAAGGAAAATATATTTTATAACAATAAATAAATAAAATAAATAAATAATATTCCACAACTTTTCACACAACGCCATCTAGTCCCAAACTAAGCAGAGCTTGTGGTATGAGTACTAGACAACTGATAAACATACATATATATTTTTAAATACATACATGTTATAGATAAATTACACCCAGACAAAGAACAAATGATCGTGCTCATCACACAAACATTTGTCCTGGGTGGAAATCGAACCCACGACCTTGAGCATAGCAGTCAGGGCCACTGACCACTATACCAACAGGCCCGTCAAAAATGAAAATGAGCTTTATTCATACGTATTCAATCCTGCATATTCGCTCATGCAGAATCAATATATGTTATGATGCTATGCATGCAATGCATGTTATGATTTCGTGCAAAATCGAGCGCCCGATAGGCATTGTTATTTCATGTTTACGTTTTTATGCTTCATAACACGATACTAAATCCCATGTAAATAATGCTGGATTAAGCCCTCGATGATGTGTTTGATTAATGTACATACTACAAATATTTTGTGTTTCAATTTTCGATATCAATGTTCGATTTTGCGTAAAACTATTGAATGCTCGACTAACATATTATTTACTGCAGAACTTACAGACTGTGATTTATGATTAATGATTTAATTACGGTTCCTATCATGATGTACATTGCTAACACGAATATATTATCGTGTGTAAAGGGTTAGTACTATTAGACCTGCATATATGTATCAATCTAGCTCTTGCGACAGTGAATCTTTGTGACAGTGACACGTATCCTAAAGATCTGGCCGCTCGCAGGGCAACCTATGAGGTTGTTTAATTGTTATAATTTTAGCCTGTATAATGCTACTGTTAACTACTTTGTGATTGTGAATGAAATTTCGAATGAAATAAATCCTAACAATTTTATAAAAACATAATAGTATTAACCGTAGGTAAAAATAACTAACATTAAAATTATATTGAAGAAAGCAGAGACGTTATCATAAGCGGCAAGTTTATCATGGATTGCATAGTACGATATCCCTCGTGTGCGAGACCGATTTACTCTAATCTAGATTTTTTTTAAATGATGGCCTGTGTTATATTACCTATTGTCACCAATTTACTCTTTATTTTTAGTCTGCGTAATACTTACAGATTCATGAAGGTAAGGTAACTGAAGAATGCTTTTTTTTTCAGAACGGCACAGGTGTGTACGGACGCCTTGCGAACTTGATGCGACGCCAGCGCATACAACGCGTGCGCAACATAGAGGTAGGCGTACGACTAGTGCTGTCCCAGAAAAGAGTTGCTGTGCTGGGCGGTAGAGAGACACTGTATTACGATACTGAGAGATTCGGTTTGTACTGTTAATATACATATAAAGATAAAGTATACTACTTAATTTATAATTCACTTTTTTTTGCACATACATACGATCTTGTATCACTTTATGTAATTTGTATCATTACTTCTTCTCTCAAAACGGTAGACGAAAACATCGTGAGCAAACCGCCATGTCATAGAACCGAAAACTCGAAGAAATGTGACTTCTACCAACCCACAGTGTGAGTTTTTAGGCTGAATAAAGGTATAGCATTTGCTAGGTCAACATATGATGGCGTTAACCTTATTTGAGAAACAAAAAACATTTGTCAACAAATGTTTTATATCTATACTAATATTATAAAGAGGTAAAATTTGTAAGTTTGTATGTATGGGGTAATCTCCGAAACTGCCGAACCGATTTTGAAAATTCTTTCGCTTACATGTAGCTGTATTATCCCTGAGTACTATAGGCTATAAATTATCTTTATATCATGCATATTAGCCGAGCTATTATAATGTTTATCAAGCAAGTCGGGGACGGGATCCCGTGGAATATTTTCGACTTCTACGCGGACAGAGTCGCGGGCAGAAGCTAGTTTAATATATTATTAATAAACAATTTTGATAAATTAAAATCCATAGCTCATAGAGCTGGCTCTTCAGTCGTTATGAATATAATATAATAAGTATAATTAATTCACACTCTTAGGTACAAACATCAGCGTGGCCTTGGCTCTTGTACTGGGATAAATTTTTTCAAACAACCCAATAATATCCCCAAAATTGATTATTAAAATGTGTCCTTGATGTTTTCACACGTTTTTCTTTATAAAATACATATTATTTTCTACCAAAATATTTTGCGACAACCCTGGCACATCTGCGTGTGACAGAAAATACCTACACCGCGGAACCAGAAGTTGTCACCAGACATCAAACGCTTCTGTATCGATTCTTGCACTGTGACAAAAGTAACGATTCTTAATAAAGTTTGCCCTCATGCTTCAAGTATGCTGCTTTCCACAAAAGAGCACCGCAGACATAAACCTACATACTTCTAATATGATTTGAACAGTACGAATTGTATGGACTTTAAAATAGACCTTGACCTCGGAGTTTGTTTCGTTGTTTCTTCTCAGAGTAGTCAGTTAGGAAACACTGGCCTTATCTAGCTAAACTTAAAACAAGTCAATAATTTTTTTTTAATTTGGTATGAGCCCACTGTTGGCCTCAATCTCGCCTGATGGTAAGCGATAGATGAGGTCTACGATGGAACGAGCGCAGAAGATGCCTATTTACTATTGCTTTAAAGGCTGAAAGGTCATAAGAGGCAGGGAACATAGAAGCCGGCAGAAAGTTCCACAACTTGGCTGTACGTACAATAAATGTGGAAGAAAAGCTCTTGGCGCGACAAGGCGGTATATCAACCGAATGTGGATGGTACCCAGCAGTACGTCATATCCATATTACGTGTAAAAGTGTCTTTTATAACCAATTTACAAAATAAATTATTCATTTCCTTTCAATATAAGCAATATAAAATATCATTGAATATAAGACAATCTATGGCTATTTTCGTAAATTCTACCTACAACGATCTCAAAATACATATGATTGAAAGTTGAGAACAATTTTTTGTTTCAGGCTCCCATTACTTTCACTTGAGCGAAAAACTGTACACACGATACTCGGCAATAGCTCTGCAAATCGGATGTCCCTATTTGGAAACTTTTAACAATGTGTAAGTAAAACAAAAGTAATGATTATATATATATAAAAGAAAGTCGTGTTAGTTACACTATTTATAACTCAAGAACGGCTGAACCGATTTAGCTGAAAATTGGTAGGGAGGTAGCTTAGAACCAGGAGACGGACATAGCATTTTTATCCCGGAATTCCCATGATATCGGGATTTACGTGGGAAAAACCTCCCACGCAAACGAAGTTGCGGGCAAAAGCTAGTAATAAATAAAAATAATAAAAAATTAATATCTGTAGTTACTGCTGTATATATCTGCTATATATTTTTCAATACATTTCCTCGAAAACTGCTTTTACTTGCACTACGATTAGGTTCAACATGCAATGTATTTCACACTCGTGGATTTTTTAAATTTTTCACACACGAGGGTTTTTACCATATAGGTATATAATGTTTGTGTAAAACTCTGTGGTTTTTACTATTCCAGATTTTGCCACAGCAAAGAGGCGCATGTTTTTAAGGCCTTATATTTAATTAAAATTGTGTTAATGAACAGAATATCACAAATAAACATTTTTATTTATAAAATAATTTTGCTTTTATCAACTAATTAACATTTATTTGTGTACCAAATACTTTTTTTAATTTTATTTTAATATCATGCTGTTTTGCGGCTTCATACCTTTGCTACTCCTTTAACCCGCGATGGTAAAGCGCGGGGAAAAAGTAAATTAAATCTTATTAAATTGTGTTTTTGCGTGAGTATGTCGAATTTAAGTTTTGATGAGCACAATTTAGATGCCGCCAGATATTGTGATTGAGGCTTAAAATGCTTGCGATAGCCTGTTGCCATCCAAATCGAAGCTAAAATATATGGCAACTTTGCATAATTTTCTTCAATGGATAACAAATAAAAATACTTCGTCATTTTCGGAGCAAGTATTTTTCTTCGAAAATGTATTGAAAAACGTTTGATACACGTGGACATTTGTTACTGCAGTACTCGGCTCCATAACCCCCTCGCCTTGCGGCTCGGGCGTAACTCCGCCTCGGCCGCAATAACAAACTCTCTCCACTTGTATCAAAATGTACTATAGTCATTTTGAATATTGTGTATAAGATATGGTTATATTAAGATTATAAGTATAACCTTAAGTGTTCACTGTAAGATTTTCCTGCATCTAAACGTGAGGACTTTTAACTCGCTGTCTACTATACTATATATTTCTCTGTATTTAATAGCTTCTTCCAAACTTCTTAAATAAATAAATAAATAAAACTATACTGATAAGAAAGAAAAATAAAGTTTTGTATGTCATAATCAGTAAATTTATTACAAAACAATTGTGTTTATTCTGAAGGACTTATATTAATTTATTTAAACACGAAAAATCATATTTAAAATTTTTACAATCTGTCCGTCGATTTATCTTTCTGTCTTTCTGAAACAATCAATAATAAAAGTTACCTTGTGTGTGTGTTTGTCTGAGTTCGTGTGCATGTGTGAACGAGTATTTACCTATTTCTCGTATTGTATGTAAGTGTAAGTTAACAGAGCAAATCCTTGTAACACTCTTGTGCTAGTGCACTGTTTCCTCGCAACTCAGTGGCAATAACAAGTGCTTATTTGTTGCAAGTTGGGAGGCTAAACAATTAATAATAACATAATTTCGCTGTTTCAGTGTCATGACTCTCTTCGAAGCTGGCATCATAGCCAAGATGACGACAGATGAGTATAAAAATCTACCAGAACAAGCTAGGAGGTCAGACCCGGTGACAGAAAGTGACAAACAAGGGGGTGAAGTAATGGGGGAGTCTACAGCAGTTTCATCGCAAGCGGTAATAAAAATAAAATATTTTGAACTAGCTAACAGACATACATTGTCATTCTGACCTTGACATTGTCAAGCCTACCCTTTATAAGAAGGAACATAATACAAAAATAATTAATGAAAGTGGTACTCTCGTCACCCCTGATATTCTATCGCCCTTCTCCAAGAGATCCGTAGGGAAACTAGCATTATACTAATACACAAAATCCGACCGTCCTTCCGTCCTCGCCGCTGAGGCTCGCCGCGACATCGCCGTAATTGCCCGCCCCGAACTTTGCCCGAGCCAGCCCGCGACGCTGAGCCAGTAGCTTTAAATGCGTCTCTTAATAATAATAATGATCTGAGGCAGTCTGTCCTTAACTGTCCTCTACCTGTGATGGCCTAATCCGAGGGTAGTCCGTACCCAACAGGGGTGCCCTTAGCGAAGAGTCACCTAGTTTGTAAGTTTTTTTTTTTTAATAAGCCCTGGTTGGAGGCTTTAATTAAAATTAATTAAGGCAGCCAACTGCAATGCAGTTGACCTGTAAGATGCCACACAAAAAAAATTAAAGGCGTCAAGCCGTTATGTAGTTTTAGTGAGTCTAACAAATACTTATTTATATTTCTGGTAGAAAACGACAATATAATCAGTCAATAACGTTCTTCCTTTTAGGACACAGGGCTCCTTTCTATAGGAGGGAATGGGCTGTAATCCAACGCGGGCCAATGCGGGTTTAGGGGTGTCCCATGACTTAAGATTTTAGCTTCTGGTACACGGTTTCGGTCACCGTTTTGAGAACAGTAGTAGAACTAAGCCCATGACCTGTAACTTGTATCTAAATCGTGTCTATAACCACAGCGACACCACAACTGCTAAGATAACAGTAGCAAATAAAGAAAATATAAGTTGACTTTCATCAAAAAAGCCAACCGCAAAAAACCGACAAAATTGTCTATTAACAAGTTAGATGCAGTTGTGGCATTTATTTAGTTCAATAACACGTTTGCTACCTGCAAATGCTATTACCCTACGCTCGATAATCTTACAGAATTTTATTTGTATTCGCTTAGCAGTTTGAATCAACAGATCATATATTTTCTTGCACCTAAACATAAACAAAATACACAATAACAAAAAAAAAAAAATCTTGACAGACTGCGGTTTAGCCAAAAAGAAGGGTTATATTTTGGATAAAATCTTCAATATTCAATTTTGCATAGTAATTAATAAATAACTTAACAATTGTGGATTCCATATTAATTAATCGATCATCAAAATTTACCAAAATACAATATTGTACGAAGACAACAGGTCTTCCATGTAAAATATTTCATTTAGGTTATATTCATAATTAAATCGTTCTTGGTAATATTAAAACATACAGAAAGGGCGTTATTGTATATCCAAATTATAATAAATTGAGGACACAATATATTGCATTATTATCATGCTGAATTTGAATTCTGAATTTGTGACAATTATAATGGAACAATACACTCCATTTCATACGAAACTACGTTCAAAATCAATTTCAGTTTACTCTTTCTTGGAAAGTCATGAATTAGATAGTCGATTTAGGCCCAATATTTCGAAATGTTTTCTATAGCAGTTATTATCAGTCAGTCAGTTATGATTTTAATAGTAGGTTTATTTTATTGGGACTTATCAGATTGTCAAATTTTTAATAAAAAGTATTTTTTCGATAATAATTTTACAATCGTTCTTAACACTGTCTACTGAGTGGAAGCTTTTGAAAAATATACTAATCGTTTTCTGATATTAGCTCGTGTAAGCTCCTTATTCTAAGTTGAATACACTTATTCGTCATCTGACAAAATAATGTTTGCACTGTATGGACAGGCTTACCCAAATCTGTGAGCATCTTTCCTCAAAAGATCGCCTCAGATGGTAACCTACAAGGTACCAATATAATTTAACCAGTATAGATTGTATGAACTTTAAAAGAGTCGGACCTCTGAGTTTGTTTCGGTGTTTCTTCTTAAGGTAGTTAGTTAGGAAACACCGGCCTCATCTAGTTTAAATTTACGAAAAAAAAAATCTTATATTAATGTGTGAGGATGGCGTTGTACTGAGCCATGAAAGGGAGAAACTTGAGAAATAAACAAAACACTTAATAAACCTACATCAGCAAACAAGCAAATCTAAAATAATTAATTTAAACTACCACACATCTGAATTGTCAGAAGTCCGTATATTATGTATGTAGTTACCTATTATTGATACCTACATACATAATATACGGACATTTGTGTCAAATCATCTTTCACACAATCTTCAACCTATACCAAATCTATACCTTTCATGCGATGAAGCCCATTTCCACAGAAATTTTCAGACATCGGTGACATTTTTAAACTACGTATCATCCGTCATAGATTGTTCTACCTTTTATACCCATCTACATCTCTACTAATATTATAAAGAGGTTTTGTTTGTAAGTTTGTATGAAGGGGTAATCTTCGGAGCTAGATAATGATCGAATTCTAAACATTTTTCGGTGGGTGCATTATTGGAGAGTGCTATAAGGCTATAAATTATTTCAAAATCCACGCGGACAAAGTCGCGGTCGAAGCGCTAGTATATACATAAAGGTAGATAAAATTGAAGTATATGTTTGTGATTTCCAAATAACTACATATTATGTTTTCTCAAGTGCTTACAGTTACATATTTACAAGATACTAAAACACAAATTTCTACAATATTTTGCCTGTTTATCGATCTTCGTTTGTCTGGGCTAATCTCTGGAACGGCTGAACCGATTCGAATGTAACTTTTACATGAAGATAGGTTATATAGCAAAGGCTACTTTTCCGGGATTCCCACTTAATCGTAAATCTTCCCACGCAAATGAAGTTGCGGGCAGAGCTAGTATTAAAATAATTGTAAATTTTGAATTAAACTGTTAATTTAGAGGTGACACTGATCTCAAAATAACCTCGACAGCGTCTAAACAATAAGTTTTGGATTGTAGTTGATTTATTATCCAAGTTTGTGTTTGCAGCCACAAGGGGAATCCTCAAAAGGTTTGCAGCCCGTCTCTTTGAGGATGTTGAGGGGCGCTTTCTGTTTGCTCGGCATTGGACATCTGTTAGCAGGTAGGCAGTATTTAGATGAATGTGAAATTTTTACTACGAAAAGACTTTTCATACCTTCTATGAAAAAACATAAGTAGACAAATATAATAATAAATGTAAACAATCATCCTTTTTTTTTCTGGTGAGAAAATTATCAAATGACTCCCCCGAAGTGAAGCGGGAGTGTCAGACTTCTACTGACTAAAAACCCACCCTTTTCCTTCAGTTGCCCTTGTGGTCCGGGGCCGCGGTATCTCGTTAGACCATTCCCGCAACCCCAGCAGGCAATGTCCCTATTGAGCCCCGTCAATAGCGCTGACTGCTTTTTGAGGAACGCGTCGACTCGGTCCTTACCGGAGGGTAAGCTACCCCTCCCTGCTCGCCGCCCCAATCAAACATCCTAAATATTCGTTTTGGCATTGCAACCGTGTCCATTTTTTTTATCAAGAGAACTATCAATATGGTTAGAATTCACATTACTAGCTGATCAACCCCTCCAACTAAGTTAATATGCTTTTGTCTGGAAAGGGTTTACGGCAATAATGTAATAGGTAAGGTCCGACTCCTTAGGTACGAGGCTATTGACGCTTGCGCATTGCGCGAGACGTTGTCAACCAGGCGATTTTTTAAACATATGGTTTTTGAATTCCGTTCGATTGTGAAAGGATATCTCATATTACGCAATTAAGGAGCTGCTTTGAGGCGGTTTCTGACTTATGACTAAGCGTTATGATGGCTTTACGTGCTTTACGAGGCACGGTGGAATGTCGACATTTTTATAAAGCCTGCAATACATGTTGGCCGAGCGTTGTCGAGTGAATGCCAATACCAACATGTAGACGGTATATTTGCCTTGTCTTGCTATCGCTCGGTGTCACTTGCCTAGTTGGCCGAGTGGAGGCCAGCGCCAACGTGTATAGAGCTCATTTGGTGCAACTTGCTCGCCATTGCTTGTGACCACTTGCCTCACTTCGGATCGGTGTCGGTTTTTGGTCACAAATCAAAGGCGCTTGCCTGCGCTCGGCCAACGTGTGGGCAGCTTTACAGACCCTCTTCTACATTGGTCGTCTACATTGGCGTTCGACGAACTTGTCGAACGTGTGGACATTATTTCTTGCCTTTTACCTATTTGCCAACGCTCGCGTTGGCCTACGCTCGGCCAACATGTATTGCAGACTTAAGATGGTCACTCTGGTGACTGTCAGGTTTGTGCAAATGACAGCCGGTATCAACTAACTCCTTATATGCCCATACATACATATACACAAAATTCAATTGTCTGTCTGTGATAGTTATTAACACGATACTAAAAAATAAAACCGGTTAATTATATTTTTTACTCGGTAGCATGCCTACGTCTTATGTTATGTTAATCATGAACATAATACAGAGCAAACCATTTCACATGTAAGCCTATAACAGACTCTTATTACTTACACGCGTATCACAAACTCCCCCCTTCCCTTTTACTATCGGTCTACCAGACGTATTGCAGAATTCCATCCACACTTGGTCGATATACCGTCTAATCGTACTAAGCGCTTCTCCTCTACATTTATTGTGCGCATAACCAAGGTGTGGAACTCTCTGCCGGCTTCTGTATTCCCTGCCACATATGACCCGTCAGCCTTTAAAGCAAGAGTGAACAGGCATCTTCTGGGCTCGCTCGTTCGATCATAGACCTCATCTTACACTTACCATCAGGTGTGATCGAGGTTAGGAGCGGGTTCATTCGTAATAAAAAATATAAATACTTATAACTTCTATCCCATGACACAGTAATTATGTTTTCCAGCAATATCATTGGCAGTCGAGATACAGCTCCACCGACGTTCCAAACGCCGTCGAGACCCACCTCCGGACGGGCACAGAAAGACACAGAAACTGCTGGTAATCGGCAAGTCAGTCATGCTGTTCAAACGGGGCTGCAAGAAAGTGTGTGCTAATGTGTATACCGGCATTGATAAGGCTTTAGGGCCTGAGGTTGAGGAGTAGTTCGTCATTAAAGAACGTAGAGTGTGATAATTTCTGTAGTTAGAATTTTTAGTAGTATTAATATCATACCTACACATATTTAGCACGTTCGCTGACAGTACGTCGTCAGGCGGGAAATTAAAATAGTGCGTTATGACAGTATATCGAGGGACGGGCCACTTATTTTTAAGAGTACTTCGTCTCACGTTAATTTTTCATATAAGTATCCACTGTCATATTATGAGCAATTTCATATTTCTTACTGCCGTAATACGAGTGTTTTGTGGGTAGTTTCATATTGCTTGCTTGTGCTACGAGTACTACGATACGATACGATTTTTCATTTAGTATGTAAAACTCTAGTGTCGTAATGTGGTGTCAGGGTAAGTGCTCACTGTCAGCGAACGTGTTAAGTATAGTACTCCTGACTGATTTCGGCCCCGGCAGTCAATGTTAGCGGAGAATAGCCATCTGCGCAGGCGATATTATAGTCCACAAGTATGTGCACAGGTACAGGTGTACTCTCATAGTCTAATAGTAACACACAGAACAGATAAAAAAGGTTAGAAAGGAAATAGTTCCTGATTTGTATGAGAACACGTGTCGCCGCTTGTCTCCCACTCTATAGCTCCACTACAAGCAAGAGGCCCGTTACGTATGCGAATTACGCACACAAATAAATTACACACACTTAAATCGAGACCTTGCTACTGATTGTAACTCACTGTCGATAAACATGCGCCGTGCATCACGGCCAATCAAGGCAAAGGACAAAATGTTTTTTACAAATATAACTGTAATTATATGTTATTTTCGACTTACCGATGGAAAGATATACCTCCTCGCTCTATAATTGCGGTCTGACTTTTTGTTTTACAGGTTATAATTGCACAACACGGCATTTTAAAGCAGAGCTCTGCGTTCTGAAGTAATCCGAAGCGCACTAAACGCGGTGAATGAATTAATCGGTCGCGCTATGATTTTCGTATCATAAATATGGCGCGCTCACCACGCCCACATTACCATTCCAACCTTATTCATCTATTCCGTCGTCCGACACGATCGGAGAAAGATCAGGTGCAAGGCTAACGGCTGAACGTGGTAAGGCACAGGGGTATCACACCCCAAGTTCCCAACTCCGAGCTACTACAGAGAAATGTCTGTTAGAAAAACCCAATAAAACTTTTTGCCCGACCAGGAATCGAACCCGAGACCTCTTACTCAGCAGTCACGCTCACAACCACCATCGAGGCAGTTTAACTAGTGTAGTGTAATATTGTTGTTGGTCTCAGTTTTCAATGCAAAGTCAAAGAAACTATTGTAATACTTTTCACAACGATTCGCAGTAAATTGAAACTTTACTTGTTTGAAAGTTGTCACACAGGCAAATATGTTTAGTAATTTTATGGTGTCCTGCTGTAATTGTGCAAGTGATATTAAACACGGAGATAAGCACATTTTCAAGTAGTAATATTCAAGGCTTTAATGCTATCTGTGAAATTGCTATTTTCTTACCTTTTCATTTAGATGGCTCATAATATAAATTCCCACTATTATTGTTAACAAACTTTTAAACATACTTACACAAACAGCCAGACTCAAAAAACAATCCATAACACATACAAATAAATGTATTTGTTTCTTGCGGGAATCGAACCCAGGGCACGCAATGCAGCAACCAATCGCTTAACCACTGTGCCTACCGTGCATTATTGTATTGTGTGATTAATAAACGTACTAATGCAAATAGTTTTGTAACAAGTAGTAAGTTGCAACAATGTAGTCAGTAACTCACTAATCAGTCCCATAAATTGGTTCGTCTAACTTTGTTGAAGTTTGTTCCCAGTATAATCCTGTAATCACCTCGCTTAGCACATGATATGTTATATGGAAGCTACTCAGTTCGCATAAGCTTAAGTTGGTTTATACTTACACAAAATATGAACATGACAATGTACTTTAATAGCTTTTAATAACATTCTTTGGAGATATGCAGTGTAAGATGCGTAACATGACATATATAACATTATCATTAAGGTGTGTCCAAACATTGAGCAGCAAGAGCGCGGCAGCAACACGTGGCATTTCTAGGACACTAATGTTTGCGCGACAGCCGCGCTCGATTGCCGCTCGATGTTTGGACACATCTTTAGAACTACATGGCGCTTGCAATAGTGCCGAAATATTGGAAACTTGGGTAAAACTTTAGTATCGTTTAGTTCGAAAAGGGGAGGACTAGGGGGTGGGGGGAGGTTGGGGTGCCCCCCTCACTTCTGGTACCACTCCCCTAAAAAGGTAACTCATCGTTTCAGAGATATGATTTTTTTTGTAATCTAACCTCAAAGCACCCAAAAATAACTTAAAAGCCGTAGTCGAAGCCCCGCTTCGCGGGGCTTAATGGTTTAAAAAAAAATAACCACGAAGGGTATGGCGGGGTCTGTGTTCGCTCGCTTCGCTCGCTCACTAGACCCCGCCATACCCTTCTAACCTAATCTGTCCGAGTCGGGGTGCCCTTAGCTCCGAGCTCGCTTCGCTCGCTCTTGCATCCTAAGTCTTCCTAGTAACGGTTGTGCCTATTGTACCCACATACAACCAATACACTAACTTTCTACCAAGCAGGGTTTTTAGGATGATATGAAAATAAATAAAACAACAATACATCCATTAATCTATTTATTAAAACGTAAATTAATTACTTCAATTAATTCTTCAAAGGGATCTCTTTTATTTCGTTCTACATTTCTTCTCCACAGATATTCATAAAGTAAATCATTTATGTTCACACGATTATTAAAATTACTTTTTAAAAAGAAACGTTTAATTATTCGCCACTGCGATTCAATTCGTTGTGTATGGGTGCCATCCTCAGCCACAAATGGGTTGCCTGCGGCACTATGGTTTACTTTCAGGTGGTTGTATCCATGGTCCCCCAGACAATCGTAGGCCCGCCAGAAATCTGTATGTATAGTGGTGCCTTCAGCAACATGCTTCTTAATCAAAGGCACCAAAACTTCAGCAGACCGGATATTGTCTGGGCAGACTTCCAGGCGAAGATCCTCACTCCCATCCTCGATCATCCCAAGGACCCAGTGTCCTTCAATGTGACGCCCTTTGTTATATTTTCTTTTTCCAAATTTGCTTTCATCGATTTGCACTATTTTTCCAGGACCTCCAATCTTTCTTCCTTCCTCCTTATTTTTTTGGTATGCAACAACTGCCTCTCGGCAATAATTAAACCAGTCATTTATAGTGGAGCTAGAAAGGCAGTGTACTCCCTCCGAAAAATCTTCTTTTATGGTTTTATTATAACTAGGTATACTTTTCAGCAAAGGCATACATTAAATAAAATACCTGCGGCATCATAATTTTTATATTATCAAACCAAGTTCCTTTGCCTCGGCTTACTTTGGATTTATGTTTGCATGGCCCCTTACATACAAAAGAGCCCACCGTTCTGTTAGCTGAATATTCAATTAGCATGGGTTTTTTGTGGTAATGACAGTATTTTTCACGAGGTATCATGCCCCTTTCTTCAGCAAACGCAACAGCTTGTTCGCGTGTGCCCAGTTGTCGGTATACTTTCACCAAATTCCACATTCTGCGCACTTCCTCCACACAAAGTTGACGCTTCACAGGTGGTTCGTCCTCCTCCGTAGTACTATCAGATGACTGAGTGTCTTCATGAACTACAGTACAGCTTGTTGACGGCTGAGGCTCGTCGTCTACCGCATACCTGCTCATTGATGGTTGAGGCTCGTCCTCTACCGCAGACCGGCTCGTTGATGGCTGAGGCTCGTCCTCTATCGTAGACCGGCTCGTTGACGGCGTAAGTTTTTACATGGTAGCGAGGATATCGTAGTCCGTGATATAACGCGCAAAAGTCAGTCGAGTAGGCAGAAAATCGGTATCCAGTGAATAAGCGTAGGTCAATCGTAACGGCAAACAATTCAGGTCCAGGGGAAAAACCAAGGTCGTCGAAAAAAGCCACAAAAATATCAGGATACACATTCACACGAAAACGAAACGAAATGAATGATGATGCAATCGGATGACAGTGACATGACATTTGACACAAATGACGCCTATTTTTACGTTCCGTTTCATCGGTTTTGCACGAAATTTTACACCATAGACAATATTTTGACAGATTTGGTTATCAATCACCCATTTTAACGTTTCGTTTTCACTTATAACTGATTTGAGATTAGAAACTTATTTTGTAATTTTCTCGAAAAATGTGCATTACCTTATAATAAGATCGTAGCTTTATAATCAAGAACAAAAGCCCTACCCGTTTTTACCATTTTTACCCCCTAACTCGATCGAAACGACACTAAAGCCAAGCCGAAACTTGAAACAAAAGATACACATGGTAAATATCCCGTTTTAAGTTCTAATGTTACTGTCAGTGACCATGTTAGCTTAAAAACTTATATACAACGTATAACAGAATAAACGCAATTCCTGAAAGTAGTTGGTTCAGAACCGGCTTCTGAATTGATTTCCATCATAAATAATAGGTCTTAAATTTTGACGGAAAAATCTTTCATTTAACTTAAAATGGAAACACAGTATCATGACAAATTAATACAATCCTTAATTCAAGGAACATTTCCTTGCTCGCGTGCGTATCAGCCGCTAGCATTGCATGAGTATATGCGTCTGCGTAAGGACATTATATGACGCACATACGTTTTGCGTTTAGTAAGGATAAGTATTTTATAAAAAATGTCTAGGTTTGGTTTCAATTTATTTATTTACGGATGTTGTTTTAGACTTATAATTTAATGTTCTAATTGAGGTGTCTGAGGTATTGCGCTTAATCTGTTACACCTTGTATAACATTATTAGCTTATAACATTCCCACAGCTGAGGCCTCCTTTCTGTGTGAGGGAAAGGGCCATAATCCACACAGTGTGGGTTGGTGGATATCACATGTCTTCAAATTCTTCAGTCCCAGGGCATACCGGTTTCGTCACAATGTTGTCCTTTACCGCTTTAAATAGTGTTGATGATAGAAATTACACAAAGTAATATGCTTGCATGGGTTTGAATCCCTTGACCAACACATGTAACCACTGAATCACTTCTGCCATAGAATGATTAATAGTGAAAATATAATTATCTAGTAATGGGTCGATAGCAAGGTCAAATGGGAGCCTCATTTAATGTAGCTGTCTGGGCCTCCAACACAGAAAAGGTAAAGCAAAAGCATGCATGAAACCTGTTAGAAAATGGTCAATCTTTGAGCTCCGTACTCAGAAACTTTGAAATATTTATGTGGTACTTTTGTGGCGTTACGCTTTTGTCACTATTCGACCGTGCAAGAACGACCAAAGCGAGCACGAATATTATTTATTTATGTACAGACATGACACTTACAAAAGAAAAAATATAAATACAGACAAAAGAGCACAAAGGTGCTGCTTATTTCCTAAGAAATTTCTTCCAACAGACCTGCGATAGGAGAGTTGAAGAAGAATATTATTGTTCTCTACCTCCAGAAAGATTAGTTTTCTACCCATTCTGTGAACCCTCTCCCTCTCGCTTTCAGCCTGAGATTAGAAAAAAACTTTTTAACAAAAAATTAAACCGACTCCCAAAAAACACTGCAAAGTGAAAAATAACTTTAATTTCGGTAGTCGGTGTCTTTAGTTTTGTTTTTTCGTTTTTGGCACCGACTTCCGAAATTAAAGTTATTTTTCACTTTGCAGTGTTTTTTGGGAGTCGGTTTATTTATTTGTTAAAAAGTTTTTATTTCACTCTTTTTAGTTGGATGATTTTTAATTTACCTAGTTACAAGAGCCTAAATGTCAACTACTTATAACCTTTTACAAAATATTGCTTTTCCCAATGCTGGGCCGTTAATTGTTGAGGAGTTCTCCTGGTACTTCACCATCAGCTCTACATCACCATATGCATTGTGACGAGCATAAAGTGCTTAACATCCATATTCAAGTAATCGAATCGCAATCCACTCAATACTTAGTATTGAGTAGTTTCAGCGGCCATCTGTGGTCTTCATCATCAGTTCCACTTCCCCAAATGGTACTTTTTGAGAGCAACTGCACAAGTTACTATAATAAATACCCAAAGCGCCATAGGTGTGCCTATAATATTTGAAGAGTTCTCTCGATTTCTCCAGGATCCCATCATCAGATCCTGACTTTGGTGATAATGGGACCAATTTCTAAGTATACCCATTCGAACAAAAAAAGGATTTTTCCAAATCGGTTCGGCCGTCTTCGAGTACTCGATGATCATACATAAAAAAAAAAAAAAATACGCATTGAATTGATAACCTCCTCTTTTTGTCGTCGGTTGAAAAAGTAATGTAACAGTATCTTGGATATTAATAACGAAGAATGTTGAATAGAACGCTTTCTACGCACACGTCACAAACATAGATAATAGGCTCGCGTTTGACCACCATCTCACCTGATGGTAAACAATGATGTGGTCGAAGATGATGCACACTTATGTAGAAATAACCTACGTAGCATGTAGTGTAGTGCTGAAATGTAGTACTTAGGTTGTACCTAAAGGCAAATTAAATAAATGAATTCTAAAAGTCTTTTGTTATTTTTTTAATGTCCCTAGTCTGAGGAGATATTGTTAGTAAAATAATAGCCGTATGGAGATTTGAGGTTAAGCATCGCTTACTGAGGTCAACAAAGGAAAAGTTTATTTCCAATATAATACACGCCTTTTGGGTAGCCATAACTCAAAATTCGCTCTACGCTGTGCAAAATATTGCAATTTTGTTGAAATTTCAGCTACATACTCATCAAGGTTCTTTGTGTCTGACACAAGACAGCTTCCTCATTAAATTAGCGAAGTGAGAGCTTCCTAACGAAGTTATTATGATGGGCAAGTATGACGGAAGAAGGTTCACTCGATTCAACTTTGTAATTGGCTCGATAATCACACATAACCTTTATGGCCGAGAGACACCTATTAAAGGACCACTTCGAGAACATCTGGTGACGCGTATGCTCTACGTATGGGGAAGATAAGATGATAAAGAAGAAGCCGTTCATTGAATAATAAAAAAAAATAGGTAACAAAGTATTTATTACGCAAATAAGATCTGGGTTGGTTATTCACATGAAGTTAAAGGTAGGAGAGGAAGAAAGGCCTGAAAGACTGATTTATTTATTTATTTATTATATACTTTATTGTACACCTTACAATATTTCTATGGATACAAATATAATATATAAAAAAATATAAATATATCAAATTTGACGCCTTTTGAGTTATTTTTTTTATTCCAATTCCTCTTCTATTAGCTGATCTGGTCAGCTGGCTAGATAGCCAATGATTTTATTTACATTATTATTTATTTAGAGGTAGTTCATGAATTTTTAAATTTAATAGACACTTCCATGTTAATTTTAGCAAAAATAAACTAAAATGCCTATGGAGGCTGGCTTTCAAAAGCGGCCACTGACTCACCTACATTTATTAAAGTTATTCATTTCAAAAACGAAAAAGAAAAGAAGATTTGCGTTAGTAAACGTAGTTAAGGCTTAATTACATTCCCTTTTTTTTGTCTCCATATTTGGCCTACGGTGGCCCATAGTGGACAAGCGAGTGTTTAATTGATAGTGAACCAGGGATGCCGCATTGGTACGTTGTTATTTGCCATCCAAGGAGTTCTTAACCTTTTTGCTAAGTCACTTACAGGCTTAGATAGATAGATTGATATATTTTTTATTGTACACCATAACAGTAAAACAAAATTATGGATTTAACAATTAAAAAGGGTAATACAATGAGCGGTTTTATCGTTGAAAGCGATCTTAATTCACCTTTTTTTTAAGGATGGGGAATCATCCAATGACTGCCTCTCGATCTTGGCTAAGCGGGAGGGTGTGTCAGACTTTTACTGACTAAAGCCCATTCGTGTTCCGTCAATTGCCCCTGGTGTTCCAAGACCGCGCTAACTCTTTCCGCAACCCTGGCAGGTAACGGCCCTCTAGTGGGCCCGGATAATTTTGCCGGCCTGGTTTCTGTCGAGTGGCGAGCTACCAACACGTTCACCTAAGTCTTCACGCTAAGGTGTTTGTCGTGATTTTTATATTTTCTGTTGATGCAAAAGGTCAAGAGTTGAACTTCTGCTTTTTAAATTTGTGTTGAACGGCAAGACAACAAACGAAGACCTCACGTCTAGCAAACGTCAAGTTTGATATATTGTATTATTTATTAAAAACACTGTTGACTGTCAGTTGTACATCTTTCGACAGTCGTTACGAGAGACACCAGCCATGCCGTAGGTAGGGGTATCGTATATTCCCAGCTACTGGGTTGTAGAGTTAAGATAGACAGTCGCTCTATGTCCAGAATACTGTTACCCTGCATCCTGTGACATAGCAAAAAATACGACAATGATGAAAATTTTATAATATTTTTACAAAAAAGGCCCTTTTACAAGTAAAAAAATGCATTATAATAATAGTAAATCGTGACCTGACACTTGTGACCTACTTTTTGAAAACAATCAACCTGTTTTAAACAAAAAAAATGTTCGTACATGAATCCAGCGCATTGTTAGCTCAAAAATAAAATCAAAAATTCGAGCAGCACATTCAGCATTCAAAGGGGCCATAGGCTTCACTTTGTAAGGTAGAAGTGCTAGTTGTCGGCTCTGCTAACGACTAAGATTAAATGATTCGAGCTGAAGTAATGGTATTTTTTTATAATCTATACATCTTCTACACATACAAAAAACGTACGTCAAAAGCTTATAGTTATTTATATGATACTAAAAAATAAACAAACGATTTAGCTTTAATTCTCTGTCTTTTTAAGTAGGACCTGGGCTGTTTTATCCCAGAATTGTCACGATATCGTGATTTACGCGGGAGTAACTTCTCACGCGAATAGTCGCGGAATCTACTAGTATCGTAATAATACCACCAGCACGCTGATCCGTTTACATAGTGACGGTTAGAGGACCTTTGTGCCCAAGAGAGACCTATAACAGGGACACTTAGAGAGTACCTGGAACGATCGGCGAAAATGCGCTGAAGAAAGGAAGAATGGTTAATGGCAATAATTCTTCATCTTTGACTTGCCAACATTTGCAGTTAGATGGTTTTAATCTGAAATTTAATCTATATGGTGTACACATTTTTCTATTTAATTCTGTGTATTCTGGGTAGTAGTTAAAGATATCTATGTGACACGGTAAACGAATTACGTTGAGCTGCAGTCGAGGATGCAAATAAGACCGACACAATTTACTTAATTGAATTTAATTAATATAAAAAAATACATTTAAGTCGCTAAAACTAAGTTACGTGACAATTGTTCGATGTGAGAAACAAGAGTGAAGCACTGAACACAAAATTCACATTAATCACTGCTATTGAACAGTCTTCGGTCTCTCGCTATCGGAATGCTGAGAAGGCGAATCTCACGGTGCACCACACAGCGCGGTGTTAGTCATTTTCTTAGGAATATGTGGCGTCGTAAGTAGCAACATAACAAACGCATACTTTTTAAAAACAACATTGAGAATTTAAATGTTGTCTTAATTGTGCTCATCACAATAATTAACTAAATTACTGGCTCTTTAATTTTAAATGCTTTCTTTTTATTTTAAGAGAACATTTTAGATAATTAAAGTTGTTGAAATGGTGAAAATTCGGTTTTTATTTGCACTCTTTTAGGAAAACTTAAACATGATAACTCGTGGTTAATATAAATTTCTGGATGCATTTATTTGAGAGTAAATGATGACTTGATATTTCATGTGTCAACGTAATCATACGGGGTCATATTGCTAGTGCTAGTTCTCTTAACAAAAAAATAAAATAACGCTGTATGTATAACGTACGGTAAATACAGATAAGCAAAGCGATACAAGCACAATAAGGCCAATATCTAAGACAGATCATTGGAAATTAAGTTCTTTCTTACTCCTTCGCTGTTATTTTCTGATTAATCTCTTTGCGGAGCCCAAGAAAGTTTTATAGTTCTTCTGGGACTCATAAAGCTTCATTGTTGTGGCGCTTTTCTTGAGGTCACAGCTATTGATTCTGGCTTTTAGGACTGGCATTGGATTTAAATAGTCATGGGATCAATACAAATAAAATTAACATTGGTGGGTAACTAGAATATTAGTTAATCCTAATCACGTGGGGCTTCACTCCCGTGGTCATTTTCCCGCTAAGAACATAACCCTACTACTTTTGCAATCGGTTAAAAAGAAGCCTATAATCTGATGAAAGTGTAATCCAAATCTATCCAGTACTTTTGAAGTTGAGCGCGTTTAAATGAACAAACTTTTCTGCTTTATAATATTAGTATAGATTTTTGTTATCCTTTTTTTTTACCAAACGAATTTTTGTTTCAGGTAGTTATAATAATTATAATTATGATAATGATTATGGGACGCCTGTGTCTCAGCTGTGAAAACGTTATAAGTTGATTACAATATTGACTATGGCTGACAATAAACCTCTTCACCCTACATGTTTTTCATTCAGCTTTGTCTATTGAAGCCCCGAAAACGGGATGTTACGCCAGAAACTTACAAACAAATATTCGTATTTTATGCATAAAAGGCTCCGTTGTTTTAGTAAAAGGCACTAACGGGCTTCAAACCAGACTATTTTTGGGAATAAACGTATCGTAACAAACATTTAGAATGTCTATCTATGTAAACATGGATCTAACTACGTAGAGATCGATCGACGGAGGGAGAGTTTTAGAATGGAGTAAGATATATTTATTTTGAAAATTAGTTATAAATAACACTTTTAAATAACTAGATGTGGTCTGTGTTTTTTTAGCTGAATACCCTGAGAAGAAACAAAAAACTAAGAGATCAACGTCTCTTTTGAAGTCCAAACAATCCGTACTGATCAAATTATGAGAAAGCCATATAGGTTTTTGTCTGACTGTCTGTGGTGGTCGTTTGACGAAAGAACTACACAGATTTGAGCAAACCTGTTCAGTCAATGCAAGGTTTTGACAGCAATCGTGTAGCTCCATTGTCAATCCACATCATCGTCTCATGTACAATAATTAAAATTATAAAAGTAACATGTTACTCTAAAAAGAAAATAAAATTGTCATCTTTTAAAAAAATTCAAAATGTCTGTAAGACTAGAAGTCGCGCGGGACTTCGCTTCCGTGAACTTTATCACAATAAAAACATAATCCTCCTTCTTTAAAATCGGGCAAAAAGTAACCTGCCTCAAGCTTCAAACTTCCATACCAAATTTTATCCAAATCCACCCAGTACTTTCGATGATTAAAATGTAATAAACAAACAAACTTTTCCACTTTATAACATAAAAGTATAACGAAAATGTGTGATTGTAATCTGTCATCAATCCTCAAAGTAAACTTTTACAGGATAAAAAGATTTAAGGCAGAGTACGAGTAGGTATAGTATAGTAATTTTAATTGTAATTCTAGTATTCATTTATTCTTTTTTTTTCTTGTGGGTTCGTTATTATACTTATTCAGTGTGTGCATAATATAAATGCAGTCAGCGTTCCCTCCGGCACCACCGCTGTGGGGTTTTGTTTGCAATATGAAGACTACATTTTTTCTAAGGATGTTGACACACTGTTGTAGGAACGTATACCAACTATTTTACTTTAATATTATAAATGCAAAAATCACTCTTGCTTTAAAAGCTGACGGGTTATATGTATGTGTATAGATATTCGTTACTCTTTTACGCAAAATCTACGGGACGGATCTGAATCAAATTTGGTAAGTATGATGAC
Organism: Tholera decimalis; assembly: GCA_943138885.2. NCBI lineage: Eukaryota > Metazoa > Arthropoda > Insecta > Lepidoptera > Noctuidae > Tholera > Tholera decimalis. The sequence goes on along the minus strand of OW964552.2, from coordinate 8,344,084 downwards.
TCAAAATATTTACTTTTATTCTATAAAAAATAATGTAAGCTATACAAGTATATACGTGTAGCTACACGTATATACTTGTATAGCTTACATACCGGGTGTAAAAAGACACATCACAAAGCCGTAAACTACGCATACTGTACGTATAACTAAGTAGCTTTGCGCAAAAAATTTTGCTGGGAACCGATTTTTTTTTTAAGGTATAAAATAAAGCCATTTTTTATTGCGCGCAATGTAACGCGAACCCAGGCTTGAACGGACACAGTACTGTTGTGTGTTCGACATTACAGACAACGGACTTGCCTGCAACTCATAATCAACGTCTTTGAAATCAGAAACTTCAACAAATGTAACTACGAAATGTAGGCACTAACAACCGATCAGCTGTTACAAACACGGGTCGTTGTAACGTTCAAGACCACGTGACACTGTATCGTGCGCTTGTTGTCGTACAGTCGTGACGTGCGTGGTAGTGTGCGCTTGATGTTCATTGCGTTTTTGTAACTTCAAATGTGTTATTTGTTAAGAAAAATTGAAAATTTTGGTAATGTTTCTTTGGAAAAAAGTTTAGTAATGAGACGTGGAATACATTTTCGCAAAAAAGTAAAAAAAAAAAATGCGACTTTGACCTTCAATATCTTCAGAACCAGTGGATTCCCAGGTATGGTCTAGTGGAAAAAAATGATCCAAATAATGGGTAGAATATGTGGCTTCCGGCTTCGGAAAGGGTCTTTTTACACGCGATATTGTAAACAATATTCCTTGATATACAAAATGATATATTGACGCAAGTGCAGCCTTCGTAGTTAGCCCGCAACTTATCCACGAACATTGTGATATGGTACAAAACAGATAGTAATAGCGGATAGTATATATTTATATAGTTCACAACATTTAACTTATTTTTTTTATTTATTTATTTATGGCCGAATTCTTTCTAACGCAACAATTTTTTTTTTAATATTCCCCCATTTACAATTAAGTTGTGTGACATCTTTGACAGTCGTTACAGGTAGTCAGAAGCCACAAAATCTGTTTTTAGAGGTCGTAATAAATAGGCAATTGGTTCATGTAAAACACTAATGAAAAGGTATACAATAAAGTATATAATAAATGAATAAATCCGAAATATTTTGTAATAACATATACTTTTATGGTATACAAGACATAAAAAAGAATATTCTATTCGAAATAGGTGGCTGTCAGGACCAACACGGCATGTATATTTATTTGTAATATTATTAACTCGCTACGTCTCATGTCATGGACCACAAAGTAACATCTGGACTGTAACGTAGGGCCAAATGTTTGGATATTTAAAGTTTAATAGGGACCCGACGCTAAAACGTCGGTAGGTGCCCAATATCCGTAGGTACGTTACTAATTACTTGAATAAATTGCACTTGCTGTGTCTAGCTGGCAGATTGTGTAAACGACAATCGATAGATTAATTTTATATTATACTATTGTGACATTTGGTGGCGGATAGTTTATAGAGTAGCGACATTGTTCTAAATGATTCTATTGGCTTTACTGCAAATTGTGACGAGGGCTATGGTAGGCTGCTGGATATGAGCTAGGAGAAGTCCAGACGATTACTGTTAAATGCGATGTATGGGCTATGTACCAACCACGGAATAGATGAATAAGGTTAGAACGGTAATGTGGGCGTGGCGAGCGCGCCACATTTATGATACGAAAATCATAGCTCGACCGATTAATTCATTCACCGCGTTTAGTGCGCTTCGGAATACTTCGGAACACAGAGCTCTGCTTTAAAATGCCGTGTTGTGCAATTATAACCTGTAAAACAAAAAGTTAGACCGCAAGTATAGAGCGAGGAGGTATATCTTTCCATCAGTAAGTCGAAAATAACATTTAATTACAATTTTATTTTTAAAAAACATAAAATATTCACACTAAAGATCACTATGAAATTCTGAACATTAACAACATTATTGCAACAAGTTACAAAAAATATACATTGCCGATGTGTACTCGCTTAATCAACGCAATGACCAAGTCCACTTACAATGTACTGCATCCTCCACACTTCAACCATAGACGTTTCATCCTTTGCCCTGATTGGCCGTGATGCACGGCGCATGTTTATCGACAGTGAGTTACAATCAGTAGCAAGCTCTCGATTTAAGTGTGTGTAATTTATTTGTGTGCGTAATTCGCATACGTAACGGGCCTCTTGCTTGTAGTTGAGCTGTGGGAGTGGGAGACAAGCGGCGACACGCGTTCGCATACAAATCAGGAACTATTTCCTTTCTAACCTCTTTTATCTGTTCTGTGGTACCAAAAGAATTGATTGCATCGACCTTACAAATAAATTAAGGTACAAAGTGCCCAGAACTGTTGTACAAGGGGGGTGCGCGTTCCTCGCCTGTTCCATACAGACATGTGTAAGACTAATGGCTATGGACCGCGCACCTCTTCGTCGCTTCGTTGAGTCATATCTAAGCAGTCATTTAAGTCAAAGGCTAAGTATTGCCATACTGTTAAGTAAGTTAATTAATATTGACCCGGTGAACTTCGTACCACCATATTTTATTTCTCCAGTCGTGACTGAGGAAATAATAACCCATCCGGTAAAATCAAATCAGTTGAATTATCAATAATTTCAATCACTTTTTGTATTAGATTGTAAAAGTTAATTCTGATCAAATCTAAGTATATATTTTTTATAAATTTTCTTATATACAATCCTTGTCCTGACAATAAGGAACACATAAAAAAAGAATCATCCAATTTGGTGCAGTCGTTCGGAAGTTATGCACGAACATACATTTCGGTGATTAATTTTTATATATACCTATAGATTAAATTTGGAATTATAGATGCCACAGTCCTCAACTTCTTTTAAACACTTAAAAATATGTGGACAATGTTGTGGGTCACTTGTTTTTTATTTATTTTAAGAGGTTTATGTTTTCTACAATGTAACTGTATAGTTCTTAATGAATAAAATAAAATGAGCATAGTGCCTGTCGGTAGCGACTCTTGCATATAGATTTATTTATTTATTTAAACTTTATGTACAAAGGTGTTACATGGGTGGATCTTGTGGACGCCTTACCATCAGTGGACCATTGGACGTCTTCTAGCTGAAACGATGTTGTTCGTCCGACACAAAGCGAGTCAAACGTGACGAAGCCCACAGACACAGCCCCGCTAGAACCGCACTTGGGTTGCGTTGAAGAGTATTTTAGTGCTCCCGTGCCACCCGGTACAAATGTGCGGAGCCGAGGATTTTTTATTCAGTTCGAGTCTGACAGTCTCCGTATCCCACTTCAGAGCAGAATATTTTCAACATTAGAAAAAAAAGTATTTTAGGTACAAACCTAACATTTGTGAATACAGCTTGTTCATTCATTTTATTTTCTCTTCGGACACATGTACATAAATGTATCTATTTTATTTAAAAGTTGACTCATCTAAGACATGTTAACTCGTTGAGTGAATTAATTATTCAACGAGTTACGTGCCTTACCTCCCCTAAAAGAATGGTATGATTAAAAAATCAAACTTTAACTGTGGAGACAGTTGAGATAAAAATCTGGGTCTCCTGATAGATATAACCTGGGCTATAGTCGATAGCTATAGCTTCAAGTCAAGAGTTAAAAGGTTACTTTTAGGTAAGCGTGCTTCATCTTCAACCACATCATCGCTTACCATCAGGTGAGACGGTAGGCTAGCGAGCGAGCTACAAAAATAAAAAAATCGTACGCTAATCGTGTTTCCATTATACTTATAATCTATACCTGTATGCATAGATGTTTGATCCGGATCGAATGTGTATTTGTGTAATGACAACCACAATACCTACAACACGAGATCTGTGTGACAATTCATCGAGCATGTAAAACCATTGGTGCGACTGTCTGAATGTCAATGGACATGTTGAGATAATCTAATTTAATTAATTGAAAACAGCAGCATACATATATGTAGGTAAATGAATTGTTTTTTATGTCAAAATTCGATGATCATATAATTTACTTTAATGCATATTATATAAAAATATTTGCTTTCTGCACTACTAGACTTACAAAGTGTTTACTTCATGTGTAGATACTGTTCTATTATATTTTTTTTATTTATCCATTCATGTCCCACGGCTGGGCAAAGGCCTGCCCCAAATCCTTCCAGGTTCTCTTTTCGAGGGCCACTTCGGAAAAACCAACGCAATGTGCGTCTAGGTCATCTCGCCTTCTTTTCCTGGGCCGCCCTGGGCGGCGCCGTCCATTCTCAGGCACACATTGCGTAGATATTTATGCCCAGCGACTGTCCTGCATGTGGTTTACGCGACCCGCCCAATCCCATTTGAGCCAGGCAGACTTTTTACCTACGTCAATAAAAGAGATAACAGCTTTATGGACCAAACGTCATGTACTTACTCGTATCATGATAACATTACAAAATCAGGTGACTTTATTAAACACACACAAACGTCCTTACTTCTTAAAGAAGCAATACCTACTTTAATGGAGAAAGATATACCTTTCATTTGAAGTTGTAAAAAATGTATTAGCCCGACTTTCAACAATTAGCTAAACGCACAGAAATCTTTAATAATAAGGCAATTATTATTAAGATTTCTGTGTAAGTATTATTAAGATTTCTGTGGCTAGACGCCATTATACGTTAAGACGCTTCACTTATAAAATAATCAATTAAAATAAAATATGTCATTAACAGTTAAAACAAATTTAACATAAGATTTATTCAATGATACAAATTGACAAAACACTAAAAACAAAAGACAACATTTCTAAAGCAACAAACGACCATTGTCTGTAATATAGAATTTTATGAAAATCGTGATAAATGGCGCGTCTTACTTAATAACAATTAATTAACTAAACCGTCAATGCGTATTATTAAACCCGATGAGACAAAGGATAGTTGGCTAATTAATGAAATCTGATTTTAGGTAAATTAATACCCCATTCAATTATATTGGGGTGGAGCGAAGTTGATAGACGCGAGGAGCAGTTACAGCGATGACGAGGGTGTTTTCAAACCCCATCAGGAACATTACTTTGTGTATTTCATATCATTCGAACTACTCTCAAATCGATGAAGAACCACATCGTGAGGAAACCATGCAACGGCATGTCCTTTTTAGGGTTCCGTAGCCGAATGGCAAAAAACGGAACCCTTCTAGTTTCGACATGTCTGTCCGTCTGTCTGTCTGTCTGTCCGTCCGTCCGTATGTCACAGCCATTTTATTCCGAAACTATTTGGATTATACATGTAAAACTTGGTAGGTAGATGTATTCTATGAACCGCTTTCGGATTTTAAGAGAAAATTTAAAAAAATATTTAAAATAAAGGGGGCTCCCCATACATGGAACTGAAACTGAGCATATTTTTTTTCATGAAACCTATACGTGTGTGATATCTATAGACAGGTCTTTAAAAATGACATTACGGTTTCTAAAATGACTTTATCATAAAGTTAATCGTTTAAAAGATATACGCTTCCAAAGTGGTAAAATGTGTGTCCCGCCCCCTCTAACTTCTATAATAATGAAGTGAAAAATCTAAAAAAACCATATGTTGTAGATCTTAATGTAAACTTTCAACCAGAATTGGTTTGAACGAGATCGAGTCAGCAGTTTTTGAGATACAGTATATTTTCAAAAACCGCAAATATAACTTTGTAATTTATACAAATACTATAGAAAATCAAAGTTATTTGGCGTAGTTGTAAAAATTGTAAATAAGCTAGTTTTAAGAAGATGTAAGGCTTTTTTTTTTCAAATAAATATATTATGTATGTTATATTTATTATAGTTACTACGGAACCCTTCATGGGCGAGTCCGACTCGCACTTGGCCAATTTTTATTTTTTGTAGGGGTGGGAAAATTATCGAATGACTTCTCCCGCTCCGGGTGGAGCGACAGAGAGTGTCAGATTTCTACTGACTAAAAACCCACCCTGTTCCTTCAGCTACCCTTAAGTTAAGTAATATACCGGGGCCGTGGTATCTCATTAGAACATTACCGCAACCCCGGCAAGCAATAGCCCTATGGGGCTCCGTCACTCGTGCTGACGACTCTTTGAAGCGCGCGTGGAACACGATTCGCCGCTGACCCGTGTTTGATCCTAACAGGACCCCTGCTCGCCGTCCGCAAGCCCGCGCCTACGGTGGCCGGAGATCAACTTGCGATCTTGGTCATGATCATCTTGCGACATCAGTCCTCCCAAGAGGTATCGTGATACCCAAATACTGGGTTGTGCAGGTTAGATAGGCAGTCGCACCATGCAAAACACTAGTACTCAGCTGCACCCGGTTGAACTAGAAGCTGATCCCAACATAATGTTACGCCCGTCGCTTAGCGAAGTACGTCGAGAAACTTCGACAGAAATCTAGAATGTTCTAGACACTAACGCCACCTGGCGGCGAGTAGCAGTACTGAGTATATCGAGAAAGTTCGACTGACTTCTAATACGTTCGAGACACTAACGCCATCTAGCGGCGAGTAGCAGTACTGTGTATCCCAAGTAGCTTCTGGAATATTCTTGGCAGTGTAGGTAGTGAGTCGATTGTACAAGAATGTTCTAGAACGCAGAGCGGGGTATAAATAGATCGCAAAGGGACGCAGAGAGTCAGTCTTATTAGAAGATACGAGGCGATATAATCGAAGCTATACGAGTGAATTTCAGTGCGATTTAATGGTAAGTACAAGTATCGTAGTGTGAATAACTGTGTTCATTTTTATTTTGTGTTTACTTAATTTAATTAAGTGTTGATTTTGGTCTAATTGGCGTTAATTATTTCTATCCCGAACCCCAGCTTGTAACAATAACATAGCATGATAATCTTAAACATGGCTTAGCAAATCACTCTAGCTCCAGCTCTCTCTCTAGCAAAAGTGAATAAGTTAGCACTCTCGTAGTGTGAAAGACAACCCATTTTCAAGCACGAAAGAATATAAACATGTAGCTATAAAAAAAACATTATCGTGATTTTGTTAAATTAATTAACACTACGAATAAAACCTTCTCTTTCCTCCTTAAAAATGTCGCCGGCTTTAAAATAACTTTTTCTCTGTCAGTAGCACCCCACAATTTATTACAAAATATCTCATTTAATAACAAAATGGACAGCGCTGTCAACTAAAATAATTTATTATTCCGTCATTATCAATTGATAGGGAACGGTAAAACAACAACTCATTTATAATTGAACAGTTGCCTGATTCTGTTGCTTTATTAGTAATTGGAATCATTGATTACATTGTTCAAGTTAATTGCTGAGTGGCGACTCTAGTTCATTTTATTTTTGGTTACTGGACAATGCTGTTTTGTGGCAATGATCTGCAGGCTTATTTATGGACTCCACAGGCTTTAGTGCCGACTATAAGTACCCGCAAAATACATCGGGCACAGTCACACCCTACAGCCGGTACAATCTTTTCCGAGTGGTTTGAGATGATCCAGTCAAGATGATTTCCAAAACTATCACCAAAGTATGAATGTGATGTTTTTGCGAATGAATGCTGTGAAGGGATGTTCTGTGCAGTGATATATCAATCAAACAATTTATATATTTCAGGCAACTTGGTCCATACAAATAAAATACATCCTATTACAATAAATAACTACAAATAAACTAATATATATATATACTAGCTTCCGCCCGCGACTTCGTCCGCGTGGAAAAAAAATCCCCCGATTTTGAAACATTCTTCATTAGTGCTCCGCTCCTATTGGTATTAGCGTGATGATATATAGCCTATAGCCTTCCTCGATAAATGGGCTATCTAACACTGAAAGAATTTTTCAAATCAGAACCGTAGTTCCTGAGATTAGCGCGTTCAAGCAAACAAACAAACAAACAAACAAACTCTTCAGCTTTATAATATTAGTATAGATATCACTTAACCAAAACTTATACATATTATATATGCAAAAGTGTCCACTGTTCCGTGTTAGTTTTACTCTTTTAATTACCTTATCCTTTATTTTAAATTGGCCAGTGGTTAGTTGTTTCACTCTCTAGTTACCTAATATTTCAAAGCTTACTGTAATACTGTGAATCTGAGAGCTAGCTGAAAAGCGTATTTGTTTCTCAATTCCCTCTAGAGCTTATGGAAATGCATACCAAGACCCCTTCGTTTCTTGGAAAGCATGTTAAATGTAAGCTGTTGGTATCAGCAGTTATTTGTAGTTATTTCATACTTAGTCTTTACGGGTATTTGGAAGATAAATGTCTCATATCTTGTTAACTCTTGTTGGCACAGCAGTGAGAACTAGCTACGTTTGACGTAAAACATACGTTATATCCCTTTAGGCAATATATCTCCGTATAAAAAAATACCACAAACAAAACACCGAAAAGCAAAAAACTAAAAAATACAAACAACAAGATCGGATCAAGGGTCTTATGTTATCCCAAACTAAGTTTACGTTCAGAAAACCCATCCAATAAACTAAATAAGAGTCGATATGTCTTTAGTTATCCTCGCTCCGACCTCTGGGAGGACTGAGGGACCCTCCAAACTTTATACTTCGTACGACCACAGAAAACCGGATCGTTGTGACTATGGGTGTAAAGTATGGGTAGATTGTTTCGGTCCGGTCGTATGAGCAGGGATGATTATTAAAAGTTTTTGAATTAGATCAGAGAATTCTATCGTCAAACATGATTTAGATTAATAATATTTCCTTGAAATCTTATGACAATAGAACGTGGATATGATATTATAGTGATATTAACACAAATAGTAATAATACTCGTATTTATGTAGAGGATTCTTGAAAATGGACTTTTTGACGGAACAGAAAGGCGATCACTGTTGTCTTTTGTTTTTACTAAGCAGTGGACATATAGCTAAGGAGCTTAATTCCCTGCCGGAGTAACAGTATTTTTATTTATCAAAGGCTCGCGTTTGACCACAATCTCATCTAATAGTAAGGGATGATGTGGTGGAAGATGATATGATAGTTATCAATAGAAACAAGCAACCTCGAGGTATTAAAGTCAAAAGTAAATAGGTTACTTCTAGGTAAGCGTGCTTAGCTTGTTTGTTTTATTTTTATTTAATGCGAGCGTTCTCTGACTTTAGTCAAATAAATGTTTTTCTTTTCTTTTGAAGATCATAAACGGAGCCTTTGTAAATACCTAATACAAAGTCTCCGTTTCTGATAGATAAAATTGGTTTTATAGATATAAAACCATTTATATCTTCTTCGTATATATGGAATTAATAAAGAATCATAGAATTGATACACATTATGTAAGTAAACAATAGATCATCAGTCCTACTCTATTTTGTTACATTATCAAATTTTTGTTAATCACGCACGCCTCAACGACAACAAGTTTCATTCAAATTTTTAGGCACGAGCTTCTTGTTTCATAACCCATTACAATACATAAACTCTCTGGCAATGTGTCCTGCCAATCGTCACCGACATCAAACTCCCAAGTCCGCATTGTGTAACTTTTTGGGGCGACAAAAGTTTGGCTATGCGCACATTCTCATGTAGATACGAGGAAACGGATTGTGTAGTGAAATTATAACTTTTACGGAACTTTCTTTCATTTAGAATTGAATTAATAAATGTCTGAAATAGTACCATTTGTCTTTAACAATGTATCTATTTTTGATTAGCTGTCGTTCTTTGCGTGATAAGTTATGCGTTTTCTAGCCTCAGTAAACTGTTTCTATTCTGGGTTAGTGTTATAAGCCTATAACATTGGGACTTGCTGGAACCCAACGCTGAACCGCTTCTCTAAGAGAGGGAATGGGTCGTGATGGTGGATGTTACATGTTTTCGAATAGCCGGTGCTAGATCATGTCGGATTCCTCACGATGTTCTCCTTCACCGTTTTGGGAACGTGTCAATGAAATTAAAATGTAAATGCAAAAATGTGTGCCTAACAGTTGTGCCAATAAAGCTTCATTTGAACAATATTGCTTGGGAGTTGCATTACATTTTCTTACGCAGTCTGGTAAAAGGTTGGGCAATGCTTACTCACCTCTTCATATTTTTTCACCACGCCAGGTTTATAATATCTAATTCGTACCAACGTTGTTTTGCTACAAAACCGTTTATATACCTTTGACATCAAGAGATGTAAGAGCAAATTTTCTTCCACAGGTTAACTTCGGAAATACTGCTTAAGAGCTTCTCTCATACAAAGGCGTTGGTTTTATTCATACCAATAATATTGGTTGTGTAATTCTTATTTAGTTTTAGATTAATTATTTATTGAAGCATATATGTAGGTAGATAGATATATTTACCATTATGTAACTTACATCCAGCTATTTTAAAAAATACTAGCTTTTGCCCATGACTTTGTTCGATGCTGTGAAAATTTCGGGATAAATACTATCCTATGTCCGTCACCTGGATCCAAGTTATCTCCCTACCAATTTTCAGCTAAATCGGTTCAACCGTTCGTGAGTTTGATAGTCGTACAATCCACCGCAGTGTAGCGTTTAAATCCGAAGATTAACTTGTACAGAATGCTTTGATGGATTTATTTCGTCACTTAAATTAGTTAATTGTGTGAGCAATAAATACGAAAGACAGGGGTAGAAGGCAGAGGACACAGTGGAGCATACGGTCGAGGTGTGCCCTGCTTGGGCGGAGCACCGTCGTGTCCTTGTAGAGGCGATCGGCGGCGGCCTCCTCTCGCGCCCTGCTCTGGTTGAGACCATGGTGCGGGGCGAGAGGGAATGGGATGCAGTCGCCTCCTTCTGCGAAGCAGTCATGTTAGCGAAGGAGGAGGCTGAACGCATGAGGGAGAGGCAACTCTCATCTTCGTGCCCCAGCCGCCGCGAGAGACGCCCCGGGCGTCGGGGGTCGCAAGCCGATCTCCGGCCACCGTAGGCGCGGGTCTGCGGTCGGCCAGCAGGGGTAGATCACCGGCAGGCAAGGACCAGAGCCGAGTCAGCGGCGCGTCGTGTTCCGCGCGCGCCTCAAAGAGCAGTCAGCAGCATTGACGGGGCCCGTAAGGCCATTGCCTGACGGGGTTGCGGGAATGTTCTATCGAGACACCGCGGCCCCGATACGTGAGGGCAACTGAAGGAGCAGGTTTATAAAAGGGGTAGAAGGCAACACGCTGCGCCCATACCCAAAAACCAGCATAAGTTTAGGAAAATTATAATTTTTACTATGTATTCTGATTCCATTGCTCTCCAAACAACCATAATGTATACAATAAACCATTATGTTTTACGTATAGGTTTTTTTTATTTGCTCACTAGGTCTAGTGAGCGATTACAAAATATTTTTAAATATCTTCATCACTAACGAAGTTATAAAACTTCAAAGTTGATAATTAGAAAGAGAAGTCCGACATGAGTTTCACGTTAAAGTCTATAACGCGCATACAGCTGCTGCAGAAGGAAGGGGTTTTCGCAAGGGAGACGGATATATTCCTATAAATTTGTTATAATGGGTTGGTTTTTCACTCGATTTCCATTACGTTTTCACTGTTAGTATTATGAATATTTTATGGAAAAATGGCTGCATAATAAATAGGTATTTTTAATGCGTATTCATTACCACAGTAATAATGATATAAACATTTTTTCAAATACCTATGTAATTACTACTGTGGTAATATGTGCTGCCACGCTCCTCTTAAGAAGACAAAGAGGACGACAAAATAACAAAAATTACAATAATAAAACAATAAAACACACTACGATTAATCACAAGTCACGCGACAGGTACTCTCAGACAAATTAATTATACAAGCGACTTTGTAATCACTGTATACTGTAATGTATAGTTACGATTGAGACATTAATAACGCCAGAAATTTTAGTGGCTGATTGTACGTCAAGAGTTGCTGTCTGCAGCAAATAGTTCTCTCGTATTTGTTTTTGGATGAAGAAAATGGATTTATTAGTAGCATTTATGCATACAGGGTGGCAGGGACATCGAGGCGCAACCGGTTACCATGCATTCAGTACAAGATTCTGGATGCCCCTACGTTGAAAATTTTCGTCGGCTTTTTCTTAATTTAATAAAATTAAGAAAAAGCTGGTGCAAAAAGAAAAACAGTAAATTCACTTGCTTCACTTAAAACAGCAATGTAAATAAAACTCGAAAGGGCTACCTGATCAGATGTGTTGACCTCGAAAGTGAACTTTAGCAAAATAGCTGATCAGGTAGCCCTTTCGGGTTTTATTTACTTGTTGTTTTAAGTGAAACAATTGAATTTTATTTTTTAATTAAAATCGCATTGGATTAGATAGAAAGAATGATTTTATACAAGTTTCAGTAAAAAAAAATACAGACAAAACCTGAAAATTTTAGAAAAAAAGCCGACGAAAATTTTTAATGCGGGGGCAGAATCATGTACTGAATCCATGGTAAGCGGTTGCGCGTCGATGCCACCCTGTATAGTGTGCTGGTGGCTAAACTATCACAGCTGCAGGGAACGATCTTGGTCGGTGGGTCTTCATAGTCTATTATATCGAGAATGCCCGCCATGCCTCGGAAAACATATTAAGCTCTTGGTTCCGGATGTCATCACGACCTGTCAGTCGTTATGTGCAGGCAAAAGGCCGATATTGTGGCGACTAATAACTGGGTTGACAAAATCGGACACCATGTAGAATCTATCTCAACATAGAGAAAACAGGCTTAAAAGAGATATGTATGTATTCTATGTTTTTTATATGAAACATCTGTTTTTTTTGACGGCATGTAGTTAAAAAAATTGAACCGACTTCAAAATGTACAGAAAATACGTGCACTACAAAGAGAGAAATAACCTTCAAGATTGTTTTATTGGATGTCTAATTCCGTTTGAAATAAGGGCTCGGTATCTACTCACATGACTAAAGTCGGCGCCAAACCAATGAATAGTTTTGGTAGGCAAAGTACGCCGCATTCTGGGGCACACCCGAGATGATCAAGCCTATTCATTTATCTTGGCACCGACTCACGATGACTTGCGACTCACGGGAGATTTGCTGTTTTAAATTGAAGAGTTCCATCACTTATCTCCGAAGACCTTCATCAGAATCCTTCCTTGTAAAATATGCTTTCAAACAACGAAAATGAGATCGAAATCGGTTAAGTAGTTTCTGAGAAAATCGCGGATATACAAACATACATACATACATACTGGTCGAATACAGAACTCCTTTTTTGAAGTCGGTTAATAAAACCGGCCAAGTGTAAGTCGGACTTGCGAACCGATGGTTCCGTACAAACTTATCTCAGTATATATGTTCAACTTTACCGTATTTACTACATATTTTCGATTTAATTTTTTTTTATTCCCGATCCCGTGGGAATTTCGGGAAACGAAGTAGCCTATATGCAACCTTATTAACTAATCTACCTTACAAGGTAGATTGTTTCGTTATAAGAGTATCTGTTTTTAAGATCGGCTCAGGCATTCTAGAGGAGCTCGGACAAACGGAAAAACAGATGGACAGATTTAGTAACTATTGCGATATGTATGTTCCACACTTAAATATGGTGTGGTGTGCTGGGGTAATTCTACTAACAGAGAATTTGCATTCAACGCCCAAAAAATTCATCAGAAGTATATGTGGACTTAAACAGACCGATTCATGCAGACTGGAATTTAGAAGGTTAAAAATCTTAACCTTAGCGTCAATATATATATTGGAAGCAGCATCAATTACAAAGCGAGATATCAGTAATACCGAGACAATTAGAAGTACTAGATATAAAAATGAACTTAGGGTAGTAAAGTGCAGAACAGTTAAGTTTAAATCAAGCATATTTGGTATGGGTGTTAAAATTTATAATAAATTACCTGACTATTAAAAATATTGAAACATTGCCTACTTTTAAATACAAGCTCAAACAATTACTGATACAGAAAGTATATTACACAATCAATGAATTCTTAAATGACAAATGTTTAGACTAAAATTTATTTAATATTATAATAATGCTTAATTAAGACAAATGACAATCCATGAATGTACAATGAACCTATTTTTCCAATTAATGTTGTTTTTCTTTGTTCATTTTTTTTTATATAATTATATAATTGTAATTGTAGATATTATACACCTGACATACAATTGTAAATTTAAATAATGTACACAAATCTGAATTGCTTTAAAAAATATCTGTTGTTATTTTTTTATGTGTGTATGGATTTCCGCAAAGTAACGCCAGATTCCATTCTGCGTAACTATACCTAAGCACTAGAGAAAACGGTGTTCTTCCGGGCATCGGAAGGCACGTTGAGCTTTCGGTTTTGGCAGTCATTTGTACATCTTTGACAGTCGCTACGGGTAGTCAGAAGCCAGAAAATCTGTCACTGGTAGTAAGGAGTATCGTGTTACCCAGGTGCGAGGTTGTGGAAGTCAGATATTCGGTCGCTCCATTTAATTAAAACACTTGTACCCAGCTGTATCTGGTTAGACTGGGGCTCCCCCCTAACATAATTGGGGAAAAGTGAAACAAATGGGGCTATAGAAGATGTATACAACGTGTAACAGAAACCCCATATCTATCCAAAAGGACTGAAGGCAACATCTGGTATGTAGTCTCTATGCAAAGTTTCAGCTCAAAATAAGTGACTCACAGAATTGACCCCAAATTATTGGTTTCATAATGTTTCTTGAATACCAGTAATAACAAACGTGTCACAGCACTATGAGGGTCATCACTTTCTACGTCACTTGCCAATAAAACAACAATTCTCTTCGGTCTTCTTAATTTAGAAAATTCGGTCTCTGGTATCAATGTATTGAAACTAATAAGTTCCACACGTAGACATAGGATTACAAAACCCTTGCTATATCGTTTGTTATCATCCAAAGAAGCTGTGCACTTGGTATGTATATACCCTTTAAATTACACGTTGTACATAGCATAGATTTCACTTCCAATAATATTACATTTGGAACACAAATTTTTTTCGAATTCGGCTTAAAATTAACGGTTGAAATATTACGACGATAGGTAGGTACGATATAAATAAGCGGAACGTATTCATAATCCCGTCCTCCGATCAAACCTCTTCCTCCGACGAGTTTATCCTCGTCGAGGGAAAGAGGAAGAAGAGGTCGCAGGCCTCGTCCTCCACCCAGGCCCCTAAGGCCAAGAAACCCTCCCCTCCCGAGCCAGCACGCTTAGTGCAGAGCCAGCCCTCCACTTCCTCGGCCACTAGGCCCAGCCCTACCCAAACCCCAGTCGTCAGCGCCTCAGTGCGCAAGACCATCCCTCCCCCACCCATCTTCATCCATGACAAGGGGGCTTGGACAAACGTGTCCAAAGCGTGTGGCGAGCAACGCATCGCCTACACGAATGCCCGCGCCGTTCAGAACGGCATAAAAGTAGGGTTAGCGACAGCTAACGACCACCGCGCGCTTTCGAAGCTACTCAAGGCTCGAAATATCCCTCACCATACTTATACGCTCCATGAGAGCAAGCCCGTTCGGGTGGTCCTCTGCCGGATCCCCAGTGAGATCCCCACCACCGAGATCGTCTGCGACTTAGAGTCACAGAACATCCCGGTGATTGAGGTGCACCGTATGCACGGCAGAGGTGGCAGGGCGTCTAACAACGTCCTCGTCATCTGCCACCCCGTCTCCGAAGGTCCCCACCCCATCTTTGCGCTGAAGACTGTATGCAGTCTTTCAGGAATTCTAATAGAGAAGCCACACAAGAGTGGCACGGTAGGCCAATGCCACCGTTGCCAGTTATACGGCCACGCGCAACGGAATTGCTTCGGCAAACCCCGGTGCGTAAAGTGCCTGGGCGATCACGGCACCACCGAGTGCAGTCGCCCAAAAGATAGGTCCCAATGCCCAGACCCGCCCAGCTGCGTGCTGTGCGGGCAATCTGGCCACCCCGCCAATTACCGAGGCTGTCCGAAAGCCCCGAAAACCTCCGCCCCTAAACTGGCAACGCGCGCTAGCGCACGCCAGGGACGAGAGTGTCCTACACTCTCGTCTGAGCTCCCCCAGACCCTCAGTCCCCAGCGTCCAACTCCTTGGACGGCGGCGAATCACGCCCAAAACTTCCCGGCACTAAGGCCGAAAGTCCCTGGGCTGATGGATCAACCCATCATGCCCTCCGCTCCGGTTGTTGTGGCTTCTCAGCCTCCACCTCCTCCCCAGTCACTCCCTCGCTCGGACGAGCCGGAACTCGATGCGTTCCTCATCCTTGGGAATACTTTCAGTTTCTTCCAGTCCCCCCGCGCCATCCAAATGGCAAAGGAGGTCGTGGCCTGCACTAACATTAACTCCCTGATTCGGGTATACTCTAAGTATCCCGATGTCAAAAGTCATTTTGATAACCTTTTTAAACAGCCATAATGTATAACACGGCTAGTAAGAGATTAAAGCCCCGATCCCTAAAGCTAGGTTACTTCAATGCCAATGGCATCACCAATCAACGGGACGAGATCGCGACTTTCCTTCGCGATCATAGTCTCGACATCCTTCTGGTCCAAGAGACCTTCCTCAAACCCCACCTTAGGGATCCCAAGGTAGCCAACTACCGGCTAGTTAGGAACGATAGGACTAGATGCCACAGAGGTGGCACTCTAATATATTATAGGAACTCCCTGCACTGCATCCCTATGGATCCGCCGCCCCTTGCCCACTTAGAGGTATCCGTTTGCCGGCTAGGCATGACGGGCCATCCCTCTATCACAATAGTATCCGCGTATCTCCCACCGTACAACGACGTAGATTCAAATTCTTCAATAAACGCCTCACTACGAAGCGACCTTACAGCCCTTCTTGACATGAGTGACTCCGTCCTTATAGCGGGGGATCTCAATGCCAAACATCCCGCATGGTGTAGTCGTATTACCAACCCCCGTGGGAAGGTACTATACGACCTTTGCACACCTCTCCACATAGATATCATAGGTCCTATGCGGCCTACTCATTATCCGTTCGAGCCATCCCACTTGCCCGACGTACTCGACATTGCCCTCCTGAAGAATGTGAACTTACGTTTGCACTCTTTAGAGACGGTAGACGAACTTGACTCTGACCATAGACCGGTGATCATGGAGTTAACTCCGAGATCGGGTCCCTATGACCCTAACCGCCCCCCTCCCACACAGGTGATCACTGACTGGAGGAAAGTAGGCGAATTGCTGAAATCCAACACGTCTCCTCACCTGGACAAGATCCCCGACCACATCCAGTCTGCCGCCGACACGACGGCTGCGATCGACTCACTCACAGAGCACGTGCAATCTGTCTTGAACGACTGTTCAAAGGAGATTCCGGTGTCAGAGCACTGGCGCCGGAAACTCCCGGACGATGTACGGGCCCTGCTGACTGAGAAGAACGCAGCAGTCCGTGCCTACAGAGCTTTCCCCTGCCAGAATAACAAAACTTTCATGCGGTACTTACAGCGCAAAGTAAGTAACAGCATCAGAGAGTGGCGTGAAGCCGGCTGGGACAAGACCCTGAGCGAACTAGAACCCACCCACCATGCCTTCTGGCAACTTCAGCGGAATATGCGCGCCACTGAGGTTGCCTCAATGCCTCCCCTTATCCGCCCGGACAAAAGCATTGCCTTCGACGACGAAGACAAAGCCGAATGCCTAGCCGACAGCCTGGAGGCACAGTGCTCTCCCAGCTCCCAACCAGTCGACCCAGCCCACCTTGCCCACGTGGATGCTGAGGTCGAACGTAGATCTGCCCTACCCCCTGTCGAGGACCCTGATGCTCCCCTCCCCCCCGTCACGGAAGAAGAGGTGGAGGAGATCATCAAGAAACTCAAACCTAGGAAAGCTCCCGGGACTGACAGACTGACCACTAGGGCACTTAAACTCCTCCCACGTACGATCATAGTCCTACTGGCTGCCATCTTCAATGGCGCCTTGTCCAACAACTTGTTTCCACAAGCTTGGAAAGAGGCTATAGTGATAGGTATCCCAAAACCCAAAAAGCCCAAGAACCTCCCGACTAGCTATAGACCCATTAGTCTGCTCAGCGCCCTCGGCAAGGTTTACGAGCGGATTATTCTTAATCGGCTCAAGGACTTTGTCGAGGCCAAGAGCCTAATCCCTAACGAACAGTTTGGCTTTAGAGCCCATCATTCCAGTGTCCACCAAGCCCACCGCATCGTAGAGCACATTAGCGGCCGTTTTCAACGCGGTCTGGTGACGGGGGCCCTATTCTTTGATATAGCGAAGGCTTTCGACAAAGTCTGGCACAATGGCTTAATTTATAAGCTTTACCAACTAGGTGTGCCGGACCGTCTCGTGCTCATCATTCGAGACTTCCTGTCGAACCGCTCCTTCAGATATCGTATCGAAGGAGCGCTTTCCACTCCCCGCCCTATCAGAGCCGGCGTCCCTCAGGGCGCCGTGCTCTCCCCCCCACTCTTCACGCTATTCACTAGCGATATCCCCAAAAAGCCCCCAGTAGAGTTATCCCTATTTGCCGACGACACGGCCATCTACTACTCGGGACATAATCCCGTTAGCATCGCTCATACCCTCCAGACCTCAGCCAACGCACTAGGCGATTGGTTTAGGAAATGGAGGATTGAGGTAAATCCCGACAAAAGTCAAGCAGTCCTGTTTCGCAGGGCTCGCCAGCATAAACAATTCACCCCCCCTCGCCCGATCACTATGTTCGGCAAGCCAATCCCTTGGGAGAAGCGAGCCAAATACTTAGGTGTGATCCTCGACCAGTTCCTAAACTTCAGTGAGCACATAAAGTCGGTTCGCTCGCGAGCCGCTTTCGCTCTCGGTAGGCTCCACGCCCTGCTGAATAAACACAGCAAGCTCTCCCTTAAATGTAAAATCCGAATATACACGACATGCATACGTCCTATCATGACGTATGCCTGTCCGGTGTTTGCTCATGCCAGTCCCAATCAGATCCATAGGATGCAAGTCATTCAGAACCGTTTTCTCCGAAAGGCCACGGGCGCGCCCTGGTTCTGTAGGAATGAGGATCTCCACGTAGACCTCAAACTCCCGACCATAAAGCAAGTGTTGAAACGCATGTCAGTGCGTTACTTCACCTCTGCTGATACCCACACTAACCCCCTGATCGTATCGGCCGCCCGATACAGACCCTCCAAGATTTCTCGGGTTCGTCGCCCGCGTAACATCCTAGACGAGCCTGACGACCCCACCACCATCCGACAAGAGAGCAGTAGGGAAACCAGCACTCTTAGAAAACACAAATACAGAACGCGTTCCTTATTCCTTATTCTCGCCGACGAGGCCCATCGCGACGTCCGCGTACTTGTAATGAAAATCCTCCCCGACCTTTGCCAAACGAGCCAGCCCGCGATGCTGAGCCAGTAGCAATAAATACTCCCGTAAATAATATGACCCAGCCTGTCCCTTTGCTGCCCTCCCAAAATGACCCCGCTATGCCGAGGCCCGTACTCCACAGGGAGTGCCCTTAGCGTGCGGTCATTAGCTTTAAGTAAACTTTAGTTTGTAAGCCCTGGCTGGGGGCCTTTAATTTATTAGAGGTCACCACAGGAAAGTCCGGTTAAGTAGACTCACAGCCTTAGTGTGCTGATCTACAAGTGGCCCTACCTAAAAAAAAAAAAAAAAAAAAAAAAAAAAAAAAAAAAAAAAAAATCATAATCCCGTTGGCTGATTTAGTCTCAGTTCCACTCCGCTTCAGCGGGCAGATTTCACTATGTTCTGTTACTACTCTGTTACACGAATAATAAGTACATCAGCTATT
Source organism: Tholera decimalis (assembly GCA_943138885.2). NCBI lineage: Eukaryota > Metazoa > Arthropoda > Insecta > Lepidoptera > Noctuidae > Tholera > Tholera decimalis. Next base: position 8,324,419 of record OW964552.2, on the reverse strand, counting down.
TCACTTAATTCAAAATATTTCGATGTTGTAGGTAATAAACAACAACGATACTAAAACATTTCACGTTTTAGTTTTTGAACAGGTCAATAAAAAAGTTACGATAAATGTCAAACACTAGGCTGCCACATTTTTTTTATTGTATATTATTATATTTAGAATTACTTCCCAGATTTATTGATGACTCTGCGTTGCTTTTTTTATTTTTTAAGGACGGGAAATCTGTTTGTGATGACTCTGCGCTAGTCTATTACAAAAAGCGGTTTAAACTACGGTCTAAAAAAACGGTGTTACAAATCGTGGTTTTGCGATAAACCATAGACTAAATCATGGTCTAACGGTAAACCTCGGCGACCCCTAGTTTAACGATGGTTTATATCACACAATAGACGGATTTCGAGTTCATCTAAGTAATGTATGTTTCGCAGTGTTGATATCGTTTAAATTTACGAATTAATAACCAATTTGCAAAATAAAGACCATTTTAAAACATTTATCATTTCATATCCTGTCTTGCGTGCCCTGCCCATTACTGACTACAGGAATTGATGGACGTTTCCGACAGTGGCGAACTCATTTCCCAGTTTTAAATATTTAGATTGCCATCGACACGGCGAGAATAAAAAGATGGAATCACCATCATATTAATGAATATCTTGCAGAACAATTTACTGTGACATAGATTTATTGAATTAATATTGTATGTTATTAATCTTGACATGTATACTTCTGATATTAAAATTTTTATTTTTAGTTTTGACATGTACAATTTGACTTTATTTTATTTTTTACTTTTGACATATGATATTTTTTTTACTTTTGTTTCGTTTTGTTGTGTATAATTTGACATTTAATATTTTTATTTTTGTGATTTATAGTTTTGAAATTTATTTTTTTAATTATTGCTAATATGTATCAATTTATATTATTGGGTTTAAATTAAAATTGTCAAATTAATTATTTAAAACATTTGCACGCCATCGTATAGGCAAACATGTCTGAACTTTATTTTCATTTTTATGTTATCTCACATGCATTTTTATTCTGTATGTGTACACATGTTTGGAGCAAATAAAGAAATCTTATCTTATCTTATCTTACCCTTGATCCATGTAAAAATGGCTATAAAAAATTCAGAGAATTGATGGACGCTGCCCACGGCGCCAAAATCATTGCCCCGTACTGGGCCGAATCCATTTAGATTGCCATCACACGGTAAGAATAAGAAGACGGAATCATTCTTAATCCATGTAAAATTGTCTATAAAACCCTATAGGTATATATTTTAGCTTTAAAAAGAATGGAATGAACTTTGAATACCGTACTTTCAAACAAATATTGAACTAAAAACAGAAGAAATACCTTGAAATAGACAGAACTTCAAATGAAAAACAACGTTACTTACAACTACAGTAATCAAAACTTATTAATGAGAACCAACCTCCTTCCTTACAGCCGCCCCCGCTGTACATTTCCATATAATTTCAATTTCACATTTACATTATTCCGTATTCAAGTTGGGTCTGTCCCATAGACATGGAGAATGGACTGAGCTACCCTCACAAAAATTCAATACTCTGAGAAAAGTGCGCCGCTAATACCTTCTAATAAAATTAACACTAAGACTAGGTAAGTTATATCTCTGTCACTATTCGACGTGAAAGTGAAACTGTGACGAACAGCTACTACTAGAAGTCACTTTTCAAGTAATCTAATTTAGTTGGATGCATTCATTTGTGATTTTAGAATTTGTGTGTTACATTTTTTGATTACGACCACTTAAATATCTAAAAGCTGCCGCCATTTTATTTAATTAAAAGTAAATTAAGTAGCCTAAAACGCTTCATAACTGATGACGAAACTAGTGATAATCTATGAGCTACACACACATTTGTGAAAATCTTAGCAGTCATTTAGGCTATAGGACGTCCAATGATAGAGATTTAAAGGCTGACTGGTAGAGAATGCCTTGTTGCATTAAGTCCGCCCATGTACCACTATTGTACATAAAATTTAAATAAATAATTAAACATCCTCTTTCGGTTTCATACTTTTTTGCCCGTATTACTTTCACCTGGATAAGTAAACACTCAGTCTATTCTCTATGTAAACGGTCCGTAGTGATTCTAGTTTCGTACGGCACAAGTAATTGCACTGTGGACATGGGCCATTCTAGTGGACATGAAAGGGTACAGGAATGTTTAATCTGTTTTAGAACACAGATTTTTTGTTTTGGGCTACGTTGATTTTCTAGTTTTTCGTATGGTGTTTTTGGTACAAGAATTTAAATATTAAAGAGTAATTCTGTCAGTTTTGCCCATTTGCTCTGTACATATTGCTTCATTACTTATTATTTTTTCCTGCTTTGAGAAAATAATAGCGATTTTTTCAGTGTTAAAAATAGCAACAACTTCTGCGAAATTTGCCGCGCCACTGAGTACTGTCCAGTCTACCGGATTCCCTTCGTGTACATGTTTAACGACAAAAGGCTTCTTTTTTCAACCATGCTTGAATAAACTTTATTAAGGCTTTTGATTTAGATTTAAGACATAATAATTTATTAGAAGAATGACGTCACTTCTCACACATGATATCCTAGATTTGGGTCTATTGCCATAGTTTTGGGAATATTCTCACTAGATATCTCGACCCCGGAATGAAGGGATAACAACAACTGAGGAAACGGGATGGGTTTTTTTCAGTTAAGGTCTGGCACTCCCTTCCGCTTCATCTAGAGCGGTATGTAGTCATTTGATGTTTTTTTTATAAAAAATTAAAAATAAGGGTTTGGCCTCTAATGAGTTTATATATTATATAGGTGCTTTATACGCGCCAATAAAAGATCATTCTAATCAAAAATTTAACTTTATTCATAACTTCGTCAATTCTAAACTTCCTTATTGAACATGATATTTAATTATAAGTTCTACCCTCATCATCATTGTACAAGGAAATCCCGAAAACATTTCCCAAAAAAGAACCGCAGTATTTTAATAATTACGAGCGACTTGGTAAGTTCGATTCGTCTCGAAGATTAATTGTTCAAATCGCTCCCCATTGTGCGGCCGGTGTTGACGCTTTGGGACCCTTTTATGAAATTCGCTAGCTATTGTTTTGGCCGGATTTGTAAAAAAAGTTTGAAAAAGTTCTTGCAAGCGGCGGCCGTACCCGGCGCCCACAAAACACCACAAACTCGATGCTGCGCTCTATCCTTACAGTTCTACCAACTTTAATGGCGCACAACATATTTTTTCAACTGCAAACAAAAAATTGTAATCGTAATAACGAGGTCACTTTTTTGTTTTTCGTCGGTCATTTAAAACTTTCATTAGTGAATTCGCGCGCGCTTAAATTTTTTCAATTTATTCCCACTTCAGCGCTGAATCGCTTGTGAATTCTATTGCACCGTCCGCTGCAGCGTTCAAAACATACTGCTTTACAGCAGATTACTTTAACGAAATGTGTCAAAAATTAAAATGAATGAAGTGCCAGCAGGTGAATGGAAAACATTTAATTGCCTTTAACCGTGCTGTGAAATTCTTCATTCAGTAATGCTGCAATGAATGGACATTACACTTAACACAAAAACACTTCTACAGCGTACCCAACATTTTCAGTTAAAAATTCCGCTACAAAAAAGAACAACAAATAAATCTACCCCATCTTATTAAAACCGATAAATAAATAAAAAGTCAGAGTGTTGAAAAATCAGCATAGGGGAGCGATGTACTAACATGGCCGACGGATCTATTCGCCAATTTGTTGTGTTAAAGCTTGCTAGGCCGACCCTCGTCCACCCAACAGATTGAGCCTACGGGAGATGCGATGGATCAAACTAAAAATATACAGCCTTTCCACAAGGAGCTACGAAGATGTTTAAAAGATCTTGGACTATATTTTTTTTTTTTTGATAAATAATACTTTGAAGAATCATCAAAACGAACCCAGAAGTCAACGTCTTTTTTGAAGTTCACACAACCCATATTGATAACATCATATGATAAAAAACTGTATTGAAAGAAAAACGTTTATTTTAGTTCAATTGGATACTATACACGCATACACACATGGTTTCTCTTTTGCTAATGACATCAGGTACTATAGGAACACTTTAAATAAGCTAAGGAATTTAAAATCAAAGGCATACGTATCGCATATGATACGATTGCGTATCAAACCGGTGTTGTGTCAGATCGTACCTGTTACACCATAGTCGTATAGTCGCTGTGTGTATCGTGTTTCGCTCGCACATTAACACCATAAGCGTGATATTGGAAAGGCAGCTGATGACGACATCACAAAGGTCACATCATACGAACCACATACTTACAACTATAGAGTAAAAAATGAGCGCCAAAATAACACATTTCACCTCAACCTATCCGTCTGGTTAGGGTTGAAGTTAGTGCCAAGCCAAATGCATAAATTTAATAGGCCACGTAAGTCCGCTCCTGTCACATCACATTACACGGCGGTGTGTCGCGAAATGCAGCACCTACATAATTCAAACAGGTAAATAATAAATAAATGTTTTATTTGCCATTAAGTACATATACATGTGACACATTATTACTTATGAATTCAAGGAGACATTCTGAATAAATATGATTAATGACCCCCGTGCTAAGAAAACCTGTGTTACAGGGGTCATCTATCCATCCATTATAAGCGATACAAAAAAAATTAAAAAGAAGAGTATACAGTGCTCTTTAAAATCACAATGAATAAAGAATACATTAAACTAAACTAACAATGTTATAATACAAAAACAAAATGGTAATAATTCAAGTGTATAGAAGGAGATCGGGAGATAGATTGTCTACTGGGTGTGTTCTTTATAATATGTGTGCGCGTGTTTGAGTAGGTAGTGTATATGTGTGTTTGTGTGTGTGTTACCTTATTATAATTGAAATTAGACATCCAATAAAGCAGTCTTCTTTATTGAATTAAAACGTCAATAGTCTAATGTCTAAGCCTAAGGACACAAGCATATTTAACTTACTTGGAGGGATTAACAAGTTTTATAGTAATGTGAATTCTACTCACAATGCTAGTTCTCTTTTAAAAAAATCCCAAAAAAGTTCATTTTCCGTTTTAAAGTAAATTTTGTCTTTTTTATAATTATTTCCGAAACATGGCGTATGTGTCTACTTCTATCATTGTCCATTTTTTACCCAAAAAGCCTACTCCATACCTTCTCCCTCCGTAACCCCATCAAGGCTTGGCACACAGAATCCTGGCAAGCCATCCCTCATACATAGAGCCCTCCGGAGGATACCTGCTTTGTTTAGTGCCATCTGCATTGATCAGTTTACTTCACAGAAACCGTTTTATGGATATTGTAGAACTAGCCTTTTCACCGAGGGCGGGTAATCTTCATAAAGTTTGATGTGGTCGGCTTATGAACTAAGACGGTGGTAGAATTTTGTGAATATTGGATAGAAGTTTATTTTGTATAAGTAGACGTTTTAAAACTATCTGATAAGGCGCTCACGAAATTCTGCATGATTCATAGATAAGCTAGGAATCATGTGGCATTTTGAATTGTAGTGCCTACAGAGTTAATCATAATTAGCAGTAAATAGAATCGCTACCAATCAAGTTAGGGGGCGTGCATAAATTACGAGAGATGTTTAAATGGGGGAGGGGGTCGAGTCAAATCTCATCTAATCTTACGTTGGAGAGAGGGGGGTCTCGGCAAATATCACGCAATTTTTTTTCTGATTGAAACAAAAAAAAATTATACTATTTTGGTCCATTTAATCCAGTCTGTACATGCTTAAGATTTAATCTTAAGCGTATATCGTAATTAAGGTTGCCACCCCTACTTTATAATGAAGTATTGTAAGTTATTTCAGGTAATTGTACTCTATACTTTATGAGAACAATAAAGTACACGAAAATACTTTATTTCGCATGATTTGATTTCTTTGGGATTTTGAAAAGTTTAGTCGTAATAAACAAAGCGTCTCTAAATTTGATAAAAAATTAATTACTTATTTACTTTAATTTAAATATAGACTGTAAAGATGCTGTGCAATTGTTTAGTAGAGATACTAATTTGACACAAACTGCAAAAAGTAATAAGAAATATATTTTTAAACATAACTAGCTGCCCAGCCCGGCTTCACGATTCACGAGATCACGATTGTCACAAGACGAGCTAATGAGTTACTGTGCGCAAGCGCCCACGGCTTAGAGTGGCTAGATCAGAACGAAGTTGAAGGAGTAGAAGATTTTACTGAAAATCATATGGACATGTTGGTTCTAGACTCTCTTGAGACCGCACATGATTCTCCATGGACTGAATTAGTAGTCACGATTTAAGTATTCTATTGTTAAATTTTTATTACACTTATAACTATCAGCAATATTGATTACTAGTCTTAATAAAAGCACGACGTATTTTTTTTTTTCTTTTTACAATAACAATCCAACGCGTTTACGTAAGAAACCCACATTTTGAAAAATCTCACGTGAGATTGGGGGATGGGGGAGGGGGTTGAATAAAATCTCATGACATCTCACCAGGGGGGGAGGGACGGACAGTAAAATTAAAAAAACACCTCACGTAATTTATGGACGCCCCCTTAATGATTACGATATTAATACACAGAGATAGCATTATAAATATCTGTGTAAGACAACTGCTTATTTCTAAAGAAAGCAGTTAATATTAATATTAACTGCTTTCTTTAGAAATAAGCAGTTCGAACTAAACAATTGACTCTGACTTTAAAGTCAGAGTCAATTGTTTAGTTCGAAGGGATTTTTGATTTTTTATATCAATACCTTACAAGTTAGGTCTTTTCGCAAAGGTTGTGGCGCTTATGGAGAAGAAAGGAAAAAATATCAAATAAAAGCTTTACGATACTAAGTGAAGTGAAGTGACGAAGGCGATGCATCTATGATAACTTTAGTATGGCACTAATAATAAGAAATACCATAAGAATAGGTCATAAAAACTTTTTACCAAAAAATTAAACCGACTCCCAAAAACACTGCAAAGTGAAAAATAACTTTAATTTCGGTAGTCGGTGTCTTTAGTTTTGTATTTTCGTTTTTGGCACCGACTTCCGAAATTAAAGTTATTTTTCACTTTGCAGTGTTTTTGGGAGTCGGTTTAATTTTTTGGTAAAAAGTTTTTGTTTCACTCTTTTTAGTTAGTCTATTTTTAATTTACCTAGTTACAAGAGCCTAAATATCAACTACTTATAACCTTTTACAAAATATTGCTTTTCCCAATACCGTTAACTGTTGAGGAGTTCTCCTGGTACTTCACCATCAGCTCTACATCACATATGCATTGTGACGAGCATTAAGTGCTTAGCATCCATATTCAAGTAATCGAATCGCAATCCACTCAATACTTATTATTGAGTAGTTTCGGCGGCCATCTGTGGTCTTCATCATCAGTTCCACTTCCTCAAATGGTACTTTTTGAGAGCAACTGCACAAGTTACTATAATAAATACCCAAAACGTCATAGGTGTGCCTGTAATATTTGAAGAGTTCCCTCGATTTCTCCAAGATCCCATCATCAGATCCTGACTTTTATGAAAATGGGACCAATTTCAAAGTATACCCTTTCAATCAAAAAAATAATTTTCCAAATCGGTTCAGTCGTCTTCGAGTAATCGGTGATCATACAAAAAAAAAAAATATACGCGTCGAATTGATAATCTCCTCTTTTTGTCGTCGGTTGAAAATAAATGAATGGACTCTGTATGGGCATCGTACTCACATACACAATTTATGTCTAAAACTTTGTATGTAACTTGTATTTTGATTCTTCTGTTTGTTATCGAAGTTAGTAAAAACATGACTATTATTTTAAAGTGTTGGTTTTAATTGAAACTAAAATACAAATTGTCCCGTTAAAGTAACGTTTTGCCACTTTATCTGGTACCTATTTCGTTTAAATCCAGCTTAGCAACTTACACGACTCATTTCAGATTGTAGGTTGTCTTTTAAGATTTCATATACATACTAAATCCTAGAAACATCGTCATATCTCCCCTCAATGTAACTTCATTTTTACCTCGTGATAAGCGGCTTTAGTTTTTTACGGCACGTTGACCTAAAAATTAACAAAACAATAAATATTTGCAAATATCTGTAACATTTATAACCTGCACATAACTTTTTAGTTTTTAAACAAATACAAAACCACCAATTGGACTGTTAATTTTTCGTCTAACATCTTCATAGTATCCAATATCCAAAATAGGCGTTGCTGTCAATCAGAAAAGTGACCAAAAGACTGCACCGAATGAAACTTAGTATAGGCCTACGTAATTTCCACTTAACCATTTCACAACAACTTCAATCTCCCATCATTAACAACAAATATTTGCCGCCCAATATTCCAAAAATTCCTGGCATACCGTCCAATAAAACAGGGGGCAGATTAATTAGTGTGTCACAAGGTTTACATAGCACGCCGGGTGTCTGCTGGGTCGAAATTAATCAAGCTGTGATCCGACACATTATCTCCGTTCAGATGACTTGAACCCTTGCCTTTTGTGGCCAAGAAACTAGCGAGTTAGCTTTGAAAGGTCTGTGTTAATTGCTTTGGATAGATAATAATAATAATAAGTTTAGTCTCAGCCAATGGCATTATAGCCAAGAGTCTCAACCAACATGTGAAGCAACTCCCGTCGGGCATCAGATCAAGGTCTTAATCCAGAAAGCAGTACTTCTGGACACGGCGTGTATTGTTAGGAGGTTCCTCTCTCAAGTGCCCTTACCACCGGTAGCTTGGACCCTATTCTCGATACCAGTGGGCTACTGTTTTATTTTATAGGAATATTTAAAAATGTAAATAATATGTATATACAATGTAATAAATAGAATAATAAGTTTATTTGGCAACGATACCCTGGTCGAATCAAAGCTCCAGAGCCTTGAACATCGACGACGAGTTGCTAGTCTATCGGTTTTCTATCGGTTACATTTCGGGGAGTGTGCGATGGAATTACACAATCTAATTCCGTCAAGCCCATTCCATCATCGGACTACAAGACAAACGGCAATGCGCCATCGTTACATGGTGGACATCCCACCAATACGCACTAAACGTTTTGGGAATACCTTCATTGTGCGTACGGCTAAGGAGTGGAATTCCCTGACGGAGTATGTTTCCCGATAGCTATAACCTAGGGGTCTTGAAGTCAAGAGTGAATAGGTTACTTTTAGATAAGCGTGCTCTATCTTCGACCACATCATCACTTATCATCAGGTGAGATGGTGGTCAAACGCGAGCCTATTATCAATAAAAAAAATTAACAAAAACATTGTAAAAATCTTATTTTAGGTAAAAAGATACCTGTTACAGAAGACCTCCCTCTATAATTTTAATCTTAAACTAAATAATGGCCAGATTGGTTGCCCTGTTGCAAGGTACTTACTTCAAGAACAAAAAAAAACAGATTCAATAATAAGATTTGCTTGAGCTTTGAAGGGTCTGTTCAAAAGTTTAAATTTTTCAGTTATCCGTCAATTCCAGGTGATACATATATTCTTAAAATAAACATTTTATTTCAACTTCATATAAAAACTAAATTGCAAGACCTTATCTCTCAATCTATTAATGTTTAGATCTAAGATTACGATATGTTCAATCAATAGATGCAAATACAATTTCGTGTTCTTTGAATAACGTAAAACCGTATTGGATTATTTATTTATATACATGGGTACTAGGAGCCGCGCGGGGCTTCTATACCGTGGACTTTATTACGTTAAAAACATAACCTCCTTGTTTTGTAGTCCAGTCGAGTAAAATAACCTTCCTCAAGCTTCAAGCTACTCCCACGCCAAATTTCATCCAAATCCTATTACTAATCTTTTATATCTTTTGTACAAATCTTGACACGATAATAACGAACACAAAAAGGGAATTACCCAATTTGATGCAGTCGTTCGAAAGTATTGCACTTTTTAACCGACTTCTAAAAAAGGAGGAGGTTCTCAATTCGGATGTTTGTATTTTTTTTTATGTTTGTCCACGCATAACTCCGTCGCTTGCAACCGATTTGAAAAATTCTTTTTTTGTTGGAAAGGGTATACTTCCCAAATGATCCCATGAAAATTTTATCGAAATCAGACGAGCCGTTTCTGAAAAATCAACAAAAGTCAAAAAAAAATCTACATTGACGATCTTTTCGTTTACTCCATTGCGTTTTTTGTTCGCGCATACGTCATTTACGAACCGATTTGGAAAGTCTTTTTTTAACCGACTTCAAAAAAGGAGGAGGTTCTCAGTTCATCTTGAATTCTTTTTTTTTTCATTTTTTTATGTATGTTGCCTCATATATCAGAGACGGCTGGACCGATTTGGAAAATTCTTGTTTAGTTTGAAAGGGTATACTTTCTAGTTGGAATCATGGAAATCGAGGGAACTTTGATATGGGTGTGAAGCACTTTTTGCTCGTCACAATACATATGGTGAAGTAGAGCTAATGGTGAAATACCAGAACTATTCAAAAATCAACGGCTCTGCATAGGGAAAAGCAATATTTTGTAAAAGGTTATAAGTAGTTGACATTTTGGCTTTTGTAACTAAATTAATTACAAACTGACCCACTAAAAAGCGCGAAAATAAAAACTTTTTTGCAAAAAAATAAAACCGACTTCCATATCAAAACACTACAAAGCCAAAAATAATTTTAATTTCGGAAGGCGGTGTGAAAAAAAAAGAAAATACATAACGAATAACACCGACTACCGAAATTAAAACTTTTTTTGGCTTTGTAGTGTTTTGATATGGAAGTCGGTTTTATTTTTTGCAAAAAAGTTTTTTTTTTATTGATAATAGGCTCGCGTTTGACCGCCATTTCACCTGATGGTAAGTGATGATGTGGTGATATAATCGCTGAAATGTATGCTTACATACATGTCAGCGATTACTTTTTAGGGTTCCGTAGCCGAATGGCAAAAAACGGAACCCTTATAGTTTCGACATGTCTGTCCGTCTGTCTGTCTGTCCGTCCGTCCGTATGTCACAGCCATTTTATTCCGAAACTATTAGAACTATACATGTAAAACTTAGTAGATAGATGTATTCTGTAAACCGCTTACCGATTTTAAGAGAAAATTTAAAAAACATTTAAAATAAAGGGGGCTCCCCATACATGGAACTGAAACTGATTTTTTTTATTTTTATTAAACCTATACGTGTGTGGTATCTATAGACAGGTCTTTAAAAATGACATTAAGGTTTCTAAAATGACGTTTTCATAAAGTTAGTCGTTTAAAAGATATACGCTTCCAAAGTGGTAAAATGTGTGTGTCCCCCCTCTAACTTCTATAATAATGAAGTGAAAAATCTAAAAAAACCATATGTTGTAGATCGTAATGTAAACTTTCAATCAAAATTAATTTGAACGAGATCGAGTCGGCAGTTTTTGAGATACAGTATATTTTCTAAAACCGCAAATATAACTTTGTAATTCATACAAATACTATGAAAAACAAAGTTATTTGGCGTAGTTGTAAAAATTGTAAATAAGCTAGTTTTAAGAAATTTTTAAGGTTTTTTGTTTTTTTATTTTCAATTAAATATATTAAGTATATTATATTTATTATAGTTACCACGGAACCCTTCATGGGCGAGTCCGACTCGCACTTGGCCAATTTTTTTATATTTCCATCAAGCTGTAATTAATATCACGCTGACTTCGTGGCCACACTACAAGATCTCAGTTACAAGAGTTAACGCGCGGGTCGCTCTTAACAAGAATTGAACAGAGAACAGGGTGTCGGACATGTTTGCCGGCCGCCATCGACACTAGTTGAGAGCTCTTCATTAAGTGCTCTTACTGTTATAATTAAACGAAACAAGCTATCTCAAGTATGGACAGGCTTGTTAAAACTTCAATGTCAACAAGATTTATAGCTGTTGGTCTGTGATCAAAGAAGTTAAAACTTACCCGACACATCATCTGCCTAGGCTCTTCTAACTATGTTGAAGTTATCTTGGGTCTCGACGGCGTTTGGAACGTCGGTGGAGCTGTACTGTATCTCGACTGCCAATGATATTGCTGGAAAACATAATTACTGTGTCATGGGATAGAAGTTAGAAGTATTTTTTTTTTATTACGAATGAGCCCGCTTTTGACCTCGATCACACCTGATGGTGAGTGTAAGATGAGGTCTACGATCGAACGAGCGAGCCCAGAAAATGCCTATCCACTCTTGCTTTAAAGGCTGACGGGTCATATGTGGCAGGGAACACAGAAGCCGGCAGAGAGTTCCACACCTTGGCTGTGCGCACAATGAATGTTGAAGAAAAGCGCTTAGTGCGACAAGACGGTATATCGACCAAGCGTGGATGGTATCCTGCGGTACGTCTGGTAGACCGGTAGTAAAAGGGGGATGAAGGGATTAGGTCGTGAAGCTCCTGCGCACACTCTCCGAAGTACAATCTGTAGAAGTCTAACCGAATACAGCGGAGTATTAGTGTTTTACATGAAGCGACTGCATATCGATCTTCCATAACCTAGAAGCTGGGTAACACGATACCCTGTGGTAAGACTGATGTCATATTTTCTGACTTCTGATTCGGCATAACGATAGTCAGATATGTACAAAAAGCAGGTGAAACCAACGTCTTAACGTACTGTTACGAGCTGGGGTTCGGGATAGAAATAATTTACACCAATTAAACCAAAATTAACACTTTAATTAATTAAACACAAGATAAAAATTTAACACAATTATTCGCACCACAACACTTGTTACTTAACACTTAAATCGCACTGAAATTCACTTATAAAGCTTCGATTATATCGCGTATTCGCCTCGTAATAAGACTGACTCTCTGCGTCCCTTTGCGATCTATTTATACCCCGGTCTATGAATTCTAGAACATTCTTATAAAATCGACTCACTGCCTATACTGGTAAGAATAATCCAGAAGCTACTTGAGATACATAGTACTGCTACTCGCCGCTAGATGGCGTTAGTGTCTCGACTCGATATACTCAATACTGCTACTCGCTGCTGAAGTTTCTCGACGTACTTCACGAAGCGACTGGCGTAACAGTACTTTTCGGGGCAAGAAGGAATCACAATATGTTAAAATTATCACCTATCTTCAGACCGACCTTGACAAGGGTTGCTTAACTTCAAAAATCGACCCGTAGGAATGCTATTATTTAGCGGTGAGTTCCTCGTGCCCAAAACATTAACATACTAATTTACGCTGGGGTTCGGGGACCTCTTCGTCGTATGGCAAACAATTTTAATATCGTCTTTGGGGACTTAGACTAGTTTACTGTGTCTGCAAATAAGTTTAAGATCTCTTTGTTTAAGGGTCATATTCAAAATAATTGTAAGTTACGGATATGAAACAGATAGGAAAATGATTTTGATGTAACAGAGAGGAATTATTAAGGCCAGTTTATAATCACATACTTTTTATAGAAAATTAGAATTTATCATAAAAATAAAATATCCTTCTCTATCCTGTTCAAAATGGCTTGAGATAAAATGCAAACAAATATTAAAATTTATAAACTTAAATAAAAATATGCTATAAGTTTTGTAGTTCCTATAAATTGTGTATCCTAATTCTCTTGGAATAAAAAAATAAATAAAAAGTTTTAAATTAAATAAATAGATAATAAAAAGAAAGAAACAGGACATTTTTGAAGTTTTTATTTACCTCTTGTCTCAAGTAAAGTTGAATAGGATCTATAAAAGTTATTTCTCTTTGGTCTGGGTGCATAAACGTGACGGCATTAGTAAGATTTTAACAAAACACCAAATTTAGTGATAAATTAGTTTAATTATCGTAATCAGTTTACAATTTTAACCAGTTTTTTTCATGCTGTTTTATTTCAGCACAAATACACAGTGAGTTTCGTTAAACGTAAATCAAAGTGCAAACTAATAATTAGGTACATTCCAACCCTCTATTTCTGGAAGGCTGATCCAAGCAGCTCTGTCAAATCACCTATCAAGTGTAATTTGGGTTTTAAAAGGAAACTTAACTGACTTTCTACTGCTCATGAGCCCGTAATCCAAAATCCCTAGTTTCCCTTTCCCTTTTCCTTTCAATCTCCAAACCATCAAATAATACTATTCAACACTACCTTAAAGCAAATACAAATGTAATGAACGACATTTTTTACCATAAAAAATCTATTTTACGATGCCAGGAGGCTTAGATTAACCCATTTTGAAGTTTTGTGTAATGATTTTAGCTTAATAAAAAAAATAGGATAAGTTTTATGGTTTGTTTACATTTTGCCTAATTAATCTAGTTTGAATAGGGTATAGGCATGGTAAAGGTACAGCTGACACACGTGGGTGTGTACCTTAAATTACATTATATTCATGACGCCACCAATAAATCGTTGATTGCACATCGATAAAATACATTTTTTACGTTTTATATTGTCTGGAGACATTTTGATCGAATCTATCCATATTGTCGTTTCGTGAAGATTATCTTCACAAAATTATTAATATAAAAATAAGAAAGAAGTGGGGTAGGTGTGATTAAAATGTAGTTTTATTTGACTACAATGTGAACAAACCTTAACCGTTCATATCTGTTACGTCACAGAAAAAATTAACCGATATGATAACATATATGAATGAATTGCTTATGTCTAACCTAAAAAAATGTCTTTCGCAGTATCAATTCTTACTCTTTTACGAATCGTTTTTTTATAGCAATTGCACCATTACCCATTTATTCTAAGCTGTGTTTTAAAACATTAAAAGTACTTACCAATGCTTTGAATGTCTCACAGTAAAATGTAACTCTCAATTGTCGAATAATCACTGCACCACAAAAATCTCGACACCGTATGATCAACAAAATGGCGTTTTTGATTCGTAAATGAGTAGGACAGTTAAGTGACTATTGTTACAGTAAAATAATTTTGATAAACTACCATAAAGAGAATAAAAATATGACATAACAGAATGGAATAACAGAAATTAGTGAAATCAGGACACGCATTAATTAATTAACAAAAAAAAATACACGTTTTGTAGATCATTATATATTTATCGAATTTATTGGGCTTGAACCATACTCGATTAAGAAATAAAATGCTTCTGAATAATTAATGTAACACTAATATTAAATAATAAAATATTTTTAAAAGTACCGCCATGAATGTGGACACAGGTTGCCTCTATGAAACAAAATCTACCCCTTGGTAGATTTTATTTGAAATTATTAATTTATGGAGAATTTTATTGTTTAGTATTATATTTAAATAAGTTTACAATCTGTTTATTAGAGAATTTATAAGTAGTTATACCTTGTTATAAAAATAACTATGTTGGACGTTAAAATGTATAATAATTTTGAATATGAACCTCAAATTCTTAGTTGATGCATCAGATTTGTGACACATTTAATTATAATAATATCCTACGTTATTGATTATTTATTTTGATTTGTTTAATTGTAATTATTTTTAATTTCAATATGATTTGATACCGTTTGATTTTCTTTCATATTATTTCAATTTTATTTTGACGCTAATGTTTTCTGTTTTTTGATTAATATTGTGTTTTTTTATTTATTTTTATAATTATTATTTTTGTTTTGTGAGTGTTGTAACCTTATCACGTCGTAAAATGTAATCTGTGGATAACGCAGTGGGTTACACATAATATGTTAATGTTTGCTTAATGATACTAGAGACCAAGTGCTTTGTGTACCTAACTGTTTGTTTTCCTGAAATAAATAATAATTGTGTATGTAATAAAATCGATAAATCATTCATGTAATTACAAATCCATTGCTAAAAATCGTGAACGCAAAACAAGCAATGAATACCGTTGAAATTATACTATATAAAGCTAAATTACCACTCACTGACTCACTGACATAATTGTTCTCCCAGATGGTGGATGGGGAGGTGGGTATATTTTGACAGATTCGTAAACAAGTAACTCTGAAACCTACGGGAAAAGTGCCAAACCTCCCCTTTTCCCCCCCCTTCTCCCCCCTCCCTATCGTATCTCGGAAACTACGAGACCCGTATTTTTTTTTTTTACGGATTCGTATAGAGGAGGCTCGGTAAAGTAAAAACCATTTTTCAAAGTCCCCCCCCCCCGCCCCCCTTCTCCCCCCCTTTAGGCGGATCTCGGAATCTAAGAGACTTGGAACATTTTTTTTTTCAGATTCATTTAGAGGGGCAATGCTTTAGTCGAAATACTTGTGCAACCCCCCCCACCCATCACCCCCCCCCCCTCTTTTTTTTTTTTTCACAAGCTCGCGAGGTGCTTGCACCTCGCGCAACACGCAAATACCAATTTCTTTTTTCACAAGCACGCGAGGTGCTTGCACCTCGCGCAACACGCAAATACTAAACCCCCCCCATCTCCCCCCCCATTTTTTTTTCACTAGCACGCGAGGTGCTTGCACCTCGCGCAACACGCAAATACTTGATTTAGAGGGGCAATGCTTTAGCTTTTTTCACAAGCACGCGAGGTGCTTGCACCTCGCGCAACACGCAAATACTAGTTATACTATATAAAGCTAAATTACCACTCACTGACTCACTGACAGAATTGTTCTCCCAGATGGTGGATGGGGAGGTGTGTATATTTTGACAGATTCGTAAACAAGTAACTCTCAAACCTACGGGAAAAGTGCCAAACCTCCCCTTTTCACCCCCCTTCTCCCCCCCCCCCTATCGTATCTCGGAAACTACGAGACCCGTATTTTTTTTTTTACGGATTCGTATAGAGGAGGCTCGGTAAAGTAAAAACCATTTTTCAAAGTCCCCCCCCCCCGCCCCCCTTCTCCCCCCCTTTAGGCGGATCTCGGAATCTAAGAGACTTGGAACATTTTTTTTTTCAGATTCATTTAGAGGGGCAATGCTTTAGTCGAAATACTTGTGCAACCCCCCCCCATCACCCCCCCCCCTCTTTTTTTTTTTTTTTTCACAAGCACGCGAGGTGCTTGCACCTCGCGCAACACGCAAATACTTGATTTACCTCGCGCAACACGCAAATACTAGTTATACTATATAAAGCTAAATTACCACTCACTGACTCACTGACATAATTGTTCTCCCAGATGGTGGATGGGGAGGTGGGTATATTTTGACAGATTCGTAAACAAGTAACTCTCAAACCTACGGGAAAAGTGCCAAACCTCCCCTTTTCACCCCCCTTCTCCCCCCCCCCTATCGTATCTCGGAAACTACGAGACCCGTATTTTTTTTTTACGGATTCGTATAGAGGAGGCTCGGTAAAGTAAAAACCATTTTTCAAAGTCCCCCCCCCGCCCCCCTTCTCCCCCCCTTTAGGCGGATCTCGGAATCTAAGAGACTTGGAACATTTTTTTTTTCAGATTCATTTAGAGGGGCAATGCTTTAGTCGAAATACTTGTGCAACCCCCCCCCATCACCCCCCCCCCTCTTTTTTTTTTTTTTTTTCACAAGCACGCGAGGTGCTTGCACCTCGCGCAACACGCAAATACTTGATTTACAGGGGCAATGCTTTAGTTTTTTTCACAAGCACGCGAGGTGCTTGCACCTCGCGCAACACGCAAATACTAGTTATATTATATAAAGCTAAATTACCACTCACTCACTCACTCACTGACTCATTGACATAATTGTTCTCCCAGATGGTGGATGGGGAGGTGGGTATATTTTGACAGATTCGTAAACAAGTAACTCTCAAACCTACGGGAAAAGTGCCAAACCTCCCCTTTTCCCCCCCCTTCTCCCCCCCCCTATCGTATCTCGGAAACTACGAGACCCGTATTTTTTTTTTTTACGGATTCGTATAGAGGAGGCTCGGTAAAGTAAAAACCATTTTTCAAAGTCCTCCCCCCGCCCCCCTTCTCCCCCCCTTTAGGCGGATCTCGGAATCTAAGAGACTTGGAACATTTTTTTGTTCAGATTCATTGAGAGGGGCAATGCTTTAGTCGAAATACTTGTGCAACCCCCTCCCCCCATCACCCCCCCCCCCTCTTTTTTTTTTTTTTTTTTTTCACAAGCACGCGAGGTGCTTGCACCTCGCGCAACACGAAAATACTAGTTTCAAATATAAGCCGTAAGCGGCCGATTATAAGCAGATATGTACTCGCATTTAGCCTGTTATGTTAAAGTCTAAGTAAGCTTCAATTTGATGACACGTTTGGCGCAGTAGTTGAGCGATTGGCTATTGAGCTGTGTGTCGCGGGCTCGAAACCTGTACTGAGTCTGGGTGTTAATAAAATTGAGCACACGATACAGGAGAAATTCCAATTGTATTTTTTTAAACATCATCCCACGGTAATGTTTAAAAAAAATACAATTTAAGAGAATGATTGATTATTATATTTTATAGAAAACGCGATTTCAATGAGATTCTACAAGTAAGTATACTATTTCGGCCCACTGAACGTTGGATTGCTCCCTAGGCAATCAACCAGAAAATCGTTTTACGATTATGAGGGCATGATCTATCAATGCGATGTAAAGTGAACCCTAGGTGACCGTTCATTCAAGTAAATTATCGCAGTAATAATAGAACCTTGTAAAAAAGCTTTTCAAACATAGGGCTGAATCCCTGAGCATCTTTCATAAATATGGCTTATTAGCATCTGCTTAGACTTAGTCAGTGGAAGACTGAAACCTCTTCTTTTTTTTTACCAAACATTTTTTGATTTTTTATTGATTCATGTTCGGTATCAGTGGTATAGTCACCTCCTACTAACTTATTATTTACGTATTATTCGCGTACACATAATAACATTTCGTAATATTGTATAACGCAGTCATACTTTGAATACAGTTGTTTCATCTGATTATTATACGTATACTACAGAAGATACGCGTCGAGCGAGCGCGTAGGTACACGCGCGGTCGTGTTCAATGTGAGGAGCGGGTAGGAGAGCGCGGGTGAATTCTAAAATTTTGCTGGCGGTAGAAGTTATTCGAAGATTTTTCAATCCAGAAAAAAATAATTGTTTAGACTTATCCTAACTATGTCGGTGTTGGCTTTTAGACTAACTGGATGCAGTTTAGTGCCAATGTTTACATGGAGAGACTGCCTATCCGGCCTCCACAACACAGAAACTGGGTAGCACGATACCCGCGATGACTGTCAAATATGTACAAATGAAAGCCAGGACTAACGGTTTAACTTTTCGAAGCCAGAGGGATTTCGATACGTAAATAAGCCCATCCACGGACCAAATTAAGCGTAAAATAACTCAGCCTATAAAGTTCCCACCACTAAGACAGGCGTCTTCTCTATGAAAGAGAATGGTCCATGATCTGCCACTCGGGCCCAGTTGGGTTTGGTGGATGTCACATGTCGATTTCCTCCCGATCTCTCTCTCTCTCTGCTCTCAAATCGGTATAGAAAAACCTTTGAGAGCAGTGGTGTTGATATACAGGGTGGCGATTAGGTTATCACATTAAATTGTACAGCAGGCATTACAAGTTGTTATCAGTCCGTTAAAACTAATAAAATGAATAATTTTACTAAAATTAAGAAAATGCATTTTTCAAACAAAATAAATGGCGTTATTGGTAAAAAAAAAGTCCTGTATAATATTAGTTTATTGACCTGTAAAAGCGGCAACGCAGCGGCGCCGGCGCCGGGGGAGCTCGCGCCGAGTGATTGGTCAGCTGATTACGTTTACATTTTTATACATGATGTTGTGAAATATAAAAATGGAAAAAAAATCCCACGGCTATAATATTGTTTATTAAAGGTCGATAGATGTCCTGCGCATTCAGTACAACAATGTGTTTAGAATGCTCTTGAGACTACCCCGGTTCTGTAGTGCGTAAGAGATGTTTACGCAAAACCGTACTGATGGCTTCCACGCAGTTGTGCGGAAGAAAAAACCTCTGTGGCAGTTAGAACCAAGGCCGGGGGCAACAGCATTGTAAAAACAGTGACTGAGAATGCAGTGGCGTGCCTAGGGTTTCAAAATAACGCAAGCCCAATAAAATTTTAACCGATTTCAAAAAAAGAAAGTTCAGTTTTCGACTGAGTATGTAGGTACCTACGTATGTATCATCGCAATTTTCTCATAAACTACTGGTTAGGTACAATAAATTAAAAGTGAATTCATCCATCTTCTTCTTTCCTCTTCTTTCTTCAATTTCACTCTTGCTTGTCGTGCGGTGAATGAGGTAACCAAAGCACACTGAAGGCATGCTAGTGCTAGATTGAATATAATAAACATATCAGCAATTGCATACCTCCGGTGGCTTTGAAAAAAGCCGTTTGGTTTGCTTCATTGCTTGAGGGAACAAAGTTATGGTAAGTAGTTGCTTCCTTCGTAACAGAACCCAGGTTACAGACAAAAAAAAAAAACAAAACAAAAAGTTACAAAACGAAAGTTAAATAATAGCTAGATAGAATGTAATAAGGAATTTAAATAAATTATTTATATTCTAATTGGAGTCGTCTATCTTTCTTAAGAAATGATTTAATTACATCAGAGTAAAATGTTGGTGATCGTTTTAATTCTACCAACAACTGTTTTTCAATAGCTATCATTGATAATTCGGAAAGACGCTCTTGACCTTGTGTATTTCTCAGATAGGTATGGATACGTTTAAGAGACGAAAAAGCACGTTCCGCGGAAGAACTTGTAGCCGGAATAGTTACAACAAGATACGCTAACTTTAACAGCTCGGGAAAGGCATCTTCGAGGTTATTCTCATGAATGAAATGATTGACTGATCTATTAAATTTTCGTTTATGCGATTTACTAGTCTGAGAAATACACAGATTAGGCGTCGGTTTTAATGAAGAAATTAACTGTTTTTTCTGAGCAAAGTTTAAAGATTTTACCTTATCTTCGCCAATCAAAACTTGAACGCATTTTAAATCCTCACAAGGTACAATTACCTCCATTGTTGTAGGTAAATCACCAAAACAATTGTATCACTGAGAAAATCTTAGAAAACAAACAAATAACTTTAACATAACCTTTTCTCAGTCAAGCAAATGAAACTGAAGTTAGTTGCACTCTAATGTCGGGAACTACTCAAGTGTTGTCATTTAGGCAAAAAAAGTCGCCAGGTATATGAAAAATCTAGCTAAATTTTTTTTATTTTTAAGATATTGCTTGAATACAGTCAAAATCTGTTATAACAACATCCAAGGGACCACTCATATTTGGTTGTAAAAACCGATACTCGTAATAACCGGTGATGTTTTCAAGGTACAAAGTATTTTGTACCTATGATTTTGGTCTATATAACCGGTATGTTGTTCTAAATGATGTTGTTGTAAACGGTTTTGACTGTATTTAATTTCGTTATTTTAAAAGTCGCTAGTTTTTATTGTTGATAAATGTTAAAAAAGTTTCCAAACACGTTAAAAATCTCCAAGATCTTTCAACGTGTGGCTAAAACGGCAACACTGCAGAGTTGGCAAGCTGACAAGGTCACGCATACGCATGCAACTTCATACGAATGCCCTGCTTATATCTGCCATAGTGATTGATTTGTTCTATGCCTAAGGCCTAACTCGTTATACGGCACATCGCTATAAGTGCGAAAGTGACAGATATAGTATTTGAAAGCCCGGTAAAAGCCGGTGCGTGTAAGCGAGATAGCAATATGTAGATCATTAGATGCTACAAATGCGAAACTCTGCGCGCGAACAATCGCGATGCGTAGTAGTTTAGTAGATTCATTGTGTTATTTTGATAAGAATTAAGCGCGCGAACTTTTAAATAGTTCGGGTTTGACATTGATTCTCTATCGAGCATTTTTTAGTAAGGCAGGCCGGGCTTTTGGGCTTATATGAAGGTACCGCCACTGTGAGAATGTGTTTTCCCCTTTTATGAGGCATTTTGTGGAAAAGATGAGCGGTTGAGAAACTGGTTTCGTCTTCTTTACAAAGTGACTCATACCCAAATAATACCCAAATTGTTTTCTTAATTTATATATATACTAACACTAGGTATAAGGTACTTTACTAACACTACGGCTCTCTGTTATCTGATTATTTGAAATAAATTAATTAATTAAATTATTTTAATTGTATATAATAAAATACCTAATATAGAGTACGTGGTTTCAATTAATGTGATAGCCTAATCGCCACGCTGTAAATTACACAAAGTCATGTGCGTGACTGGGTTCGAACCCTCTAACTGCAACTCGCAAATCGGGGCCGTAAGTAACCACTGAACTGGTCTCCTCAAGGACTGCTTCAAGAGTTGCTTTACCTTAAATACCGACCCGTATTATTATTTAACTACTAGCTTATAGACTGACTGACTGAAATACATCACGTAAGTAACTACCCATATACGAACTGCGAGCCGATTCATCACAAGACAACACGAAAATAAACAAAGAACAATATCTTTTGTGAAAGTGACACGAACCGTATCGACAGTGATCCGTCTTCACATTACTTCCAATAAAATAAAATAATCCAGCCAAACGCTGGATATTATTGTTTTTATATTGTTCGAGGCTTGTCATCGATTTTTGTTGGCTGGTAATGTAATTGAAGGTGTTGGGGAGTTAAAAGATATTGTTTAGCGTCAAAAGTCAATTTTAATCTTGCTGATTGAGTAATATGTATAGCCTGCTAGTAGGGTTTGTCGCGTAGGTATGGTTCCAGGATGTCAAATATTTTTCAGATCCGTTCAATAGTTTTTACATCCATTCTCATAAACTTTCTCATTTATAATACTTAGTAAGATAGGTAGCCTATACCTATCCGAAAAATATCTTACTAATATTATATCTTACTAGTATTTTAGTACATAATTATGTATATTTGCTGAAATAAATATTTTACCCCATATTATAAATTAATGCGAAAGTTTGTGAGGATGAATGTTCGTTACTCTTTCACGCAAAAACTACTGAACGGATCTGAATGAAATTTGGTAAGTAGATAGTTGACATCCTGTAATAACACATATGCTACTTATCCCGGAATTCCCACGGAATCGGGAAAACCCTCCCATGCAAACGAAGTCGCGGGAAAAAGCTATGATAATTATAATTAGTTGTTTTAACTTGAACGGTTTCATTGTGAATGAACTTTAACAATGATGCAGCAATTAATGTTTTAGAAGCTAAAAATAATAGGTGATTACCAGGTGCTAGACATCCTACCTACCACTCTTCTCATAAATCTTGGTCAAATCATTTGATAAAAATAACTTACTATTGAGGAAACCATAATTTTGAAGTTACAGTTATACAATTTAATTTTATTTATATATTGTATGTAGATATGTTGGAAAAGAGTCTGCAACTCAACAACTAAGCAATTGATATGTATTTAGCTGAATATTCTTGACAGAACAACAATTCCTTTTCCTATTGGTCATCGGCTTACCCCTTTAGAGAAAACAAGCTTAGAGTTGCTGTTACATCATATTATGTATATCAGGAATTGCCAAAAAACTACATAGGTAGAATTCATGCAGAATTCCTCTGACTGATCGATCGAACCCCAAAATATTTCTTATCTTTCGACGAATTTGTCATCAGAATGACACCCAGGGGAACTGACACGGCTTCCCGTAGTAATGTTATTTGGTGGAATTTTCTTATTTCGTTGGAGTGTACTGTGTACTTTTTATGGTTCTACACCCAAGGGTAAAAACGGGACCCTATTACTAAGGCTCTGCTGTCTGTCTGTCTGTCACCAGACTTTATCTCATGAACCGTGATAGCTAGACAGTTGAATTTTTATAGGATGATGTACTTGTGTTGCCGCTATAACAGCAAATACAAAAAAAAAATTAAGGGGGCTCCCATATAACAAATGTGATATTATTTGTTTTTTTATAGACAATGGGACGGAACCCTTCGTGCGCGAGTCCAACTCGCACTTGCCTGTTTTTTTTTTATTTGTTTTGTGCTTCAGAAAAGTGTTCCTTTTTTTTCAATTTAGTACACGCGATGCCACATATAGAGAGAGATGAAGAACACTAAAGCTGCTATAATTCTATCGGACTATCCAGAACCAGGACCACTCCGTCAAGAATGTACGTTTAAGAAGGCATTGTTTATATGGTAAAAAATTCATTAAAGATTTGAAGTGAAATACAGTTTCAAATGCTGTATAAATTCCTTGGATGTACCCGATAAACTTTCCAAATACAGGTCGCGCTGATAAGAGAGTACACTTAGGCCCGAATTTCAATCTACCTAGCTTTTTCCCGCCTATGCTGGATTCGTTTTACAGGCTAAATAGTATGCTGAACCAGTATTATACGCGAGCAACTGCCTATTTGACCTCCACAAAACAGGATTAAGCAAAACCTCTTGACAAGATTGGAGTGACTTCATGTCTTACAGAAAAAGCAAACAGAAACAATAACTACAATTAGAAGACTGCTTAAACTAATAATCAAGAAAAAATACCTAGTGTTAATTTCGCCAAGAGTATGATTATCTTTATTACTGAATGGATTATAATAAAGATAGATTTTTCTACGATTTTAATGAAAAATCAACCTCTCCGTACTAATATTTTTTATTTCTGTTGACACAACGAAAAATAACAAAAGCGTATCATAAATAGACAAAAATATAAAAGTAAAATATAAAAACACAAACAATATCAAAAAAGGCTCCATTCTTGGCACAATAAACACTAGATGTTTTATCTAAATTACTATTTTGTAGGATTTCCGCAAAGTAAACCGCCGAATCCATTCTGTTTACCAAGTCTTTGCTGTTAAACATAGCCATATAAACGTTGTCATCGACAATTGACATCCATACAAAGATACAGTGATAAATATAAATATCGCTACTGTACCTGTCAGCCTGTGGTCGAAGACTCAACATCGAGTTCAATGCAATCCATACTAATATTATAAATGTGAAAGTAACTCTGTCTGTGTGTTACCTTTTCACGCCTAAACCACTAAACCGATTTAGATAAAATTTGGCATGGGAATAGTTTAGGACCCTAGAAAAGAGATAGAATAGTTTTTATCCCGAAATTCCCACGGGATCGGGATTTACGTGGGAACCCCATCCCACGCGAACGAAGTCGCGGGCAGAAGCTAGTTACCTATATATCAGCTAAAGAACTATTAAAATATTACGTTGCTCGATTACGTATCAATTTTTTTAAAGATATATTTGCTATTTATAAAAATGTCAAAACAAATAACTGCTTTATGTGATTCACTGCATTAAGAATGATTCACGCTACACCGTGTCGCGACCGGGCCGTGCCTCGGCCGGGGCACGGCCTAATCTAAGCTCTACAAGTGAATTTCAGTGACATGTTTTGTATTGTGAATAATTGTGTTCTTTTTATTTTGTGTTTACTTAATTAAAGTGTTAATTTTTGTTTAATTGGTGTAAATTATTTCTATCCCGAACCCGAATCCTAGCTCGTAACAATACTATTCGTCTTTTTTTTAATTTGGGATGAGCCCCCTCTTGACCTCAATCTCACCTGATGGTAAGCGATAGATGAGGTCTACGATGTGACGAGCGAGCCCAGAAGATGCCTATTTACTCTTGCTTTAAAGGCTGTAAGGTCATGAGTGGCAGGGAACACTGAAGCCGGCAGAGAGTTCTACAACTTAGCTGTACGTACAAGACGGTATATCAACCAAGTGTGGATGTACCCAGCAGTGCGTCTGGTAGTCCGACCGCCCTGTCTCTTTTGGGTGAAACTCAGTAATAATCCGCAGCAATTCACAAACAACTGTTATAATCCTAGTTCCTACTATTAATATAAATTTGAAAGGGTATTTGGTTGTTGTTTGTGTAACAATCCCGTAAAAAAGGCTTTTGGGATTTGGACGAAAATTGGGACATGTACCATTGGCTAGGTACTTTCTACCCGACTGCGTGACACAAAGGAGGATATGTATGTATGGGTTGCGGGAATGATTTAACGAGATACCGCGGCCCCAAACGCAAGGGCAGCTGAAGGAACTGGGTGGGTTTTTAGTTAGTAGAAGCCTGACACTCCTTTCGCTCCACCCACAGAGGTAGAAGTCATTCGATGTCTCCCACCCTAAAAAACATATGTATGTATGACACCACACAGATATACACCCCCAGTGTACATCTGTGTGGGGTAAACAGGAGGCCTTTGTCCCAGCAGTGATAACTTAATAGTACGAATTATTATTTTATTGCTATTATGTATATAGAAACTTCTAATTAAGATATTACATTTACCCATTTAAATGTAGGTACATAATTATCTTGACTTCAGTAAAATAAATAGCAACCTCTACACTCAGAAACCGTATGCACTGCGCTAAATAAAATGTAACACCCACTGCGAAACAAAGTCGGTAAATCTAATAATTTATTTTTCCGTGTAGCCACAATCCGTTATTTTATTAGCTTGCAACACTGCCGCCGTTAAGAATTAAAATATTTATGTTCATTGCCTCGGGCCCGTTTAGGGAACATGGCCATTGGAATTATTTTACGGTTTTAAGTGGCCCTTCTCTTTTAGTATTCAGTGCGTTCGGTTTATGATTAGCTGTTTCCCTCACTGGCTCTCTTGAGGTTTGATTAAAGGAGTTCCGGGTTTATCAAAAGAGGATTTTAATTGCAAAAGGTTTGTTATCAATTTTGTTTTAAACTTTCATCCTTTCGTAATGATGCCATCATTCGTGGCGAATTGATAAGTTGAATAAAGTCTTATTTATCAGTTTAACAAAGAATAACAACAGTAAGTTCTTTAGTTTACTCTTTTGAAAATAAAACTGGCTGAAATCTACTAGTGCAAGTTTCAAGAGCTTAGTGTCAGTCGTCGCGAGTCCTTAAGAAAGAGTTATAACTGTGCTTCTCAAGACTTTACAGTCAACAACTCTGTGTCTACTCGTTTTCATACTGACGGCTAAAGTTATTTTTTTATAATAATTAAATACATTGCTTGGTAACGTTCAATTTTTACACGTTACGCCATTTTTCCAAAATAATTAAATAACAAACATAGAGAACCATTTTTCATCGCAATGTTTATTCGCGTAAACTTTTTATTGATGTGTTAATATAAACATTTAGCCAAAAACGCAGTGGTGCTTAATTTCGTTTCAATTATTCCGTTTTATGTAAACACCGCAATAAAAAGCGGCCGTTAAATTAAATATGGAGTTTTTATCATCCATCAACGTTATTTCTACTTGTATAAATGTATACAGGTGTTAAGGTAGGTACTTTAATTTAAATTCCTTCTTTAACGGGTGCAAGTTAAGAAACCTCCAGGAAATAAAGAGGTTTCTCGAGCGAGATGTCTCACAAAAAATGCGACAAAATGCTGATTATTTTATACAATAACTGATTTATTCCACTTTATCCACACACAGGCCGCATTTTGAAGTCTACGTCTTCGCCCAAACTTTTCGCGCTTAAAATTAAATTATTTATGTGTGCTGGCAAAGCGAATAATATATATTTTTTGTCTCTGGAATTTAATATTTTTCATTTTAACGTGTTTTATGAGTCGCTTTTATTGAATTTTGTTGCTACGTTATTTTTGATTAAGCGCTACGTTCTCCCCGCGACTGGGGTTTGTGAAATTTTAAATATTCGGTGCTGGAGCGTTTTCGCGCGGAATTTACTTATTTTATTCATTCGTACAGGTGTGTTGGCTGAGATGTGATGAAACGGTGCACTCTGTACGCATATTTTCGTTGGCGACGATATTATTTTTGCTACTGGAATATGCGTATTTTTTACACGCTTTTTTTATGAATACTCTGTTTTGTCAATATAGGCGTCATAGGTCGTCCTCTCCCTTTTCTCCTCACTCCTCTTGATGAATGAAGGCCATCTATCTATTTATCTTAACTCTATACGATAGTGGCTTCTATTTAGTCCGGTTTTCTGCTTCTTTCAGGGCAGTTGCGATATGAAGTCCGGTGAGGGTGATCATTTGATCACACCAATGGGCGGGGAATCGACTTAAGTGGTTTTTATCTTTCCACCTTTCCCACTAAAATCATCTTTCCAGGTTGTCTAGTTTGGTCGGTGTTCGGTCCGACGTGAAATGGAACGCACCTTTTTGGTTGGCAACATTAATTATCTGTGGGCTTGTCATAACTTTTTCTTTGACAGATAGACTTTGCGTTGTTGGAATATCGTCCGCGTTGGGACCTGTTGATTTGATTGAAATTAAATATCGTGTGCAATCGCCTCTTGTAACCGATAATTGAGTCGCGCTTAACGATCGATTGGAATTTGTAATCCCCATTTGATGAAAACCCTGGGATATTTTTGGACATACCGCCGGTTGTCGCCACCCGCATGGCACGCGGATTTGCTGGAAATAAGTGATTGTGCTGTGATGCTATCTGGACCGCGCCATCTGGAGACCGGCGCCTTGTGACCGTCCATAACACTTGACTTTCACCACACTTTTCAATTACTCATACTTACATACATACCACACTTGGGCGTGGCCTCAGGAAGGTCGAAGCTTGGCGTACCCAGCACAGAAGGTAAGTGGTAGCATTTGATAAGGCCTAGGGCCATTGTTTGAAGAGCAACGTTAAGCTCCACGTACCGTGGACCGTTCGGCCATCCAGTATCGTTGCGCTGATTGTAGGACTGAACAATTTTGGTAAGCCGAGCGTGGCTTTTATAATATAAAATCCACATAGTAAATTGGAAGTTTTGAACATCGTTGAAAATAACTTTAGTTTAATTACTTAACATAACTTATAACTTAATAAGTTTGGAATATATTACCATGTCATCCGGGCTATCTAATTGAAGTTGAATCAATTGAAGTTGTATTTGTAATTTGTACTGTAGTCCCTGTTGTTGAATTGACAAGTAAGATTTATTTGTGAAATTAGGAATTATTAGGTTGTATTTGGTACATAATTTGGTATATTTGTTGTAAAGTTGTTTGGTATATTTGTTGCAATTAATAATTGAATGTCACTGATCTGAATTTAAAAGGTTATCTAAATAATAATCACACATTTGTTAACATAACAAGACTTGAATGGTGTGGATTGACTTATTGTATTTATTTGTATTTATTGGATTGTTGTTAGAGATTGTCCGGAACAATATTATACTTCAATTGTTGTATTTAATTGGTGTTGATCCAGCATAGTATATACATTGGATTGTTATTTATTTTGTAACTAGCCATCTGTACCAAGCTAGATTCATACTTGAAATAAGTACAGAGTCGGATTTGGACTTGAAATAATTGAATTTAAGTTTTATTTTGGTGAAATTATTCGGTTGGCTAACAAGTCATTGTTTGTTTGTTTAGGTAATTTAGCCTATTTGTATTGATATTTGTTTGTTGCAATGGCCTCATTAAAGGCAGTCAGGGAGTCTGCTGCCGGATTGGTCTCACAGTTGAGATGGTTCACATCGGCAGCGGCAACGGTTGAGCGTTTGGAATTGGAAGAGCTCACCCTTGCTCGGTATGGGTGTTTGAATGAGAGGATCAAGGCAGCTGATGCTGCGCTCACACGCTTCAACGAGTACATCATGGACGTGGATTTGGAGGTGATGGACCAGGCAGCCCGCGATAAGATTTTGGGTGACTATGACCAGATTGTCCACCTGGGGGATGTCATAAGTCAACGAGCCCGGGAAATTTTGAAGAGCCGGGTGCCTGATGCGGCCAAGCCGTAGACCCCCATTGTTGCAGGCCCTGGACTATTGGGTAGGCTGCCCACCCTGGAGCTGCCACATTTTAACGGTCGCTTGGACCACTGGCTGGGCTTCCTAAATCTCTTTGAGAGTCTTGTCGATGCACGCTCGGACCTCGGACCTGCCCAGAAGCTGGCCTATTTATTGTCTGTCCTGGAGGGCGAAGCCAGAGCCTTGGTGCAGCACTTGCCGGTCACGGACTCCTCCTACCCTACCGCTCTGGAGCTACTCTCCCGACGGTATCAGAACAAGCGCTGCCTGGCTGATGTGCACATCGGCCAGATTTTGGGACTACCGGCCATTGCCAGCACGTCGACGTTGCGCACTGACTTGCTGAACCCGTTGGTCTCAGCGACCAACGCTTTGAGACGCCTGGAGTTACCGGTAGAACATTGGTCCTACTTGTTGGTGCACATAGTGCTGCAGTTGCTCCCCGCGGAGCTGAGGTCACGTTTTGAGCAGAAGTATGGTGGGGATAGTGCCACCCATCTTCCCCCCTTTGACGACCTCCTCAAATTTTTGGAAGACGAGTGTTGGTTTTCGGATAACACTCGTGGCGCCACGGGCTCACCCCCACTACCTTCTCGGCCTAGAGACCAGGGACGGACTAGGGCTCGGGGGCCTGTTGATGATCGCCCCGCCCCCCGTTTTGCTGGCGCCCGGAGTCCTCGGGCTAGGGGGCCTGTTGATGTTCGCCCCGCCCCCCGTTTTGCTGGCGCCCGGAGTCCGCATCATTGTGACTTTTGTAAGGCAACGGGGCATGTCATGGCGCGTTGCCCGGCCTTTTTGAATTTGCACGTAAGTGCCCGCCGTCGCATTGTCAACGCACGCCGTTTGTGCTTCTCGTGCTTGGGGGCCCACTTCCATCGGGACTGCCCCGACCCCCGCCCGTGTAGAATTTGTGAAGGGTCCCACTTGGAGATTTTGTGCGCCAACGCGAACCGCTCCAGCAGACCAGCTTCTGAGGGGGGTTCGCGCAGGGGGGGGTACCCCGGAGACGAGCACCAGGCTGAGACCCGCAATTCTGTACGCCGCACTCCTCCCCCCGCGCAAGTTAAACGGGAGCCCCGTGAGCGCCATTTGGTCTCCCCTCGTCAGGGAGAACGCACATTGGCTGCTAGGCAGCAGTGGCCGGGTCGGCGCCGCTGCCTTTCCCCTCCGTTGGCGGAACGTCCCCGGTTGGAGTCGCGCCCTCCGCCATTCGGGTATCCAGTGGGATGTGCCCCTCCAGTGATGGCGAGTGGCTCGGGACACCGCGCGGACGAATATTTTGATTGTTGGCCTCGTCGTGAACGAGGGCAGCCTGGATGCGGTGATCGGTCGCCGCCCAGGCATCGCTAAGAGATTGACGCCTGCCCCGCTAAAGGACCCCCCCGATCAAGACGGTTTTGTTGCCAACGGCCTCGGTCAAGGTCTGGGGACCCTTGGGTGACTCGATTGTGGTCCGTGCCATTTTGGACACGGGAGCCCAGGGTTGCCTTTTGTCGTCTTGGTTAGCGGGACAGGTTGGCCTGAAGGTGAACGACTTTTCAGGCAAGATTTTGGGAATTGGCGAAACGGCTGTCACCACTGTTGAGGGAAGGACCTGGTTTGAACTCACCCTTGTGAGTTGTCTTTACCCTAAAATTGGTGCTCCTGCCCTTGTTACAACTGAACTTGATTGGGACGAGCCACTTCGGGAAACCCTGTTGGAAGACTGGCTCCAGTTTGTATCTGCACTTCCTACGGTGCTTCTTGTGCGTCTCTTAAGCCACGTTGCGCGTACTTTGGGTGGAACCGTCGACATTCGGGCTTCTTACGCCTGGACGGACAGTCAAATTGTTTTGTGTTGGTTGAAGACGTCCGTCCACCTTTTGGAGGTCCTTGTTGCGAACCGAGTGTCGCAGATTCAAGGTTCTGAAACGCCTTTGATTTGGAGGCACGTGCCTGGTGACCTGAACCTGGGTGACGTGGCCTCACGCGGGTGCATGGCCCCCCACTTGATTGCTCACCCCCTCTGGTGGGGACCGGACTGGCTGACTCGCCCCGAGGACGATTGGCCTCGAACGCCAGTCTTGATGTCGGATCCTTTGTCCGGACTTAAGGTGTTCGCTGTTGGGACAAAGGACCCTCCGTTTGATCTTGATTTTTTGATGAATCGATATAGCTCCCTCGACAAATTGTTGAACGTTACCTCGTGGATCAGGCGTTTTGGCCATAATTCTAGGAATCCAGGGGACAAGCGCCTGTCACCAGTCCTCTCTCCTCAAGAGCGACAGGAGTCACTCCTCCTTTGGGTCCGCTCTGTGCAGGCTGCACACTTTGAGAAGGAGATCGAGGTCTTGAAGTCTGGTAGGGTTAAGTTGTCGAGAGCCATTAGTAAGCTGAATCCCTTCTTGGATAAGACGGGTCTTTTGCGTGTTGGAGGACGGTTGAGGCACTCTAGCCTTCCTTATGGGGCCCGTCACCCCCTTTTGTTGCCCACGGAGGGCCACTTGGTTCAATTGTTGGTGACTGATTGTCACGTTAAGAACTCGCATGCCGGTTGCAATGCGCTGTTGGCCATTCTGCAGCGAGAATTTTGGATTTTGCCGGCTGATCGTGTCAATGAGGCGAGGCCCTTTGCTGGCGTCGTAACGGACTTTGCTGGTCCCCCTTTGTTGAAGACGTCCACCCTTCGTAATAGTAAGATTGTTAAGGCTTATTTGTGTGTTTTGTCTGCCTGTCAACCAAGGCAGTACACTTGGAGCTGGTAACCTCCCTCTCGACAGAGGCCTTTGTGGCGACTTTGGAAGGATTTGTGTCTCGCCGTGGGTTACCTTCCTTGATTAGGTCTGATTGCGGTACGAATTACAAGGGTACAAATAACTATTTGAAGGAGGTATACGCCTTCCTTAATGAGAACCAGGTTGACATTGGTAATAGTTTGGCCCGCCGAGGGGTCACTTGGTTGTTTGACCCGCCAGTCTGCCCCCATTGGGGGGGTATTTTTGAGGCCGCGGTGAAAGCGGCAAAGGGACACTGGCGGAGATTGTTGGGAGACACCGTTCTCACCTTTGAGGAACTAGCTACGGTATTTTGCCGCATTGAAGCTGTGTTAAATTCGCAACCTTGCCAAGACTTCCAATTGATTAGCGGACGGGTAGGCCCGTCCGGGGGGGGTAGATATTCGGTCCGACGTGAAATGGAACGCACCTTTTTGGTTGGCAACATTAATTATCTGTGGGCTTGACATAACTTTTTCTTTGACAGATAGACTTTGCGTTGTTGGAATATCGTCCGCATTGGGACCTGTTGATTTGATTGAAATTAAATATCGTGTGCAATCGCCTCTTGTAACCGATAATTGGGTCGCGCTTAACGATCGATCGGAATTTGTAATCCCCATTTGATGAAAACCCTGGGATATTTTTGGACATACCGCCGGTTGTCGCCACCCGCATGGCACGCGGATTTGCTGGAAATAAGTGATTGTGCTGTGATGCTATCTGGACCGCGCCATCTGGAGACCGGCGCCTTGTGACCGTCCATAACACTTGACTTTCACCACACTTTTCAATTACTCATACTTACATACATACCACACTTGGGCGTGGCCTCAGGAAGGTCGAAGCTTGGCGTACCCAGCACAGAAGGTAAGTGGTAGCATTTGATAAGGCCTAGGGCCATTGTTTGAAGAGCAACGTTAAGCTTCACGTACCGTGGACCGTTCGGCCATCCAGTATCGTTGCGCTGATTGTAGGACTGAACAGTCGGTATACAGTTGTTTAATTAGCTAAGCTAAGATGAAAAGACATGCATTTATAGTTAAGATGGCTTTGTATGTTTTGTATGGGTTACCAATTACACATTATTTATATCATTCGATAACTTAACTTTTAGGAAGTAATAGTAACAATTTATTTGCATAGTAAAGTAAAGACATATATATGTACCTATGTAAGTAGTTGATATATTATAATTTGAGCATAAACAACTCATTTTTGAAGTCTTTAATAATGGTAAATGTTCTTTACTTGTACCTACTGATTAAAAAAAGCTCTGTTCCTTCAACTGACCTTTAGTTACGGGGCGACGGTGTCGTGGTTCACTTGTACAGACGCCAGCACATGAAGCTACCCGAAACTGTCAAATTTTCCCAATCAACCTTCAACCTAATTTCTTTAACAATAAAGTTGAAAATCTATTAAAGAAATTTGACAGATTGTTGTAGCTTAATGTACTGGCGTCTGTACGTACTGCTACAATACGTATGTACCTTAATTTTAGTACAATACCTTCCTACAGCTTAGAATACCGCGAACTTAGAAATTATGTTTAAATAAAACAACTCTAAAATCGATCCGCCTGCGTAACTCCAACTTCCGCATCAAACTTTATATATTCCCTCGTAATTCCATAACGAGTTTCATTAATACGCTAATGGATTACTTGAGTAGAGCACAAAGGATTGAAAGTGACGCCATGTTCGATCGAGATATTAATTTCCGTAACTTTTGTTGTTCCATGGTTTGCTCACATCGAGACGCGACGCAGCGTTCTTTCCATAAGTTAGGAAAAAAGAATTCCAACAAGCCCAGCGAACGGTATGTTATTTAAAAATGTTAAACAAAATAAATTACAATAAAAACGTTCAAAAGTCACCAAGACTTTTGGGGAAAAGATCAAGGAGTGTAGAGTTTTTACCGTACTGAAACCACGCCTGTGATCACCATCAATACTCATAGAAAAGGTCAGTTTTCTCTTAAAAGACAACTCTGGAGCCCTCTCTGTTTAGCGATCACACAAAGAAAGGGCCCAGTTAGCTCCTAAAAGACCACTCTGTAGCCCGCTCTGTTTAACGATTACATATAGAAAAGGCCCCGTTAACTCTTAAAGGCCCACTCTGGAGCTCCCTCTGTTTAAAGCCCATTAAGGCTCATTCCTGGGTAAACTGTAAAGGGCTCTCCTGAGCCTCACTGTGCACGGTGGCACGTGATCACCATGCCACCGTCTTCCTTGGCATCACTAGATGGGCGGACAGTCTTCCCGCTCTAAACGCCCGTGACTCCGGAGACCCACCTGACCCAAAATATGCAGGCACGGCTTTCAGCTTGCACATACTTGTAATTCATTTATTGTTTTGAATCAAAAAGGATAAAGCTGAGAGCGTCAGTGCAGCTCAGAGCGTCAATAGCTTAATAGAAAAAAAAGAAATAAAGATATTGCTAAGATAGACTACTGCTGTGAACCCACTCCAGATACAAGCATATTTAGCTTAGTTGGAGGGGTTAACAAGATTACTTAATTTGAATTCTACACACATTGATGGTAATCTTTTTTTTAATTGAAAAAAATCCTTACCCTCTCGGTTTTTTAGTTTGTCTAATAATTATCGTAAGGTCATGTGATATCAGACAGAAAAAATTGAAAATGACGTCAATATGCACACGGCGTCCCATCGCGCCGCGTACCAGGATGAGCACACCCTAAGCTTGTATCTTTTGTTTTCAATATCCGGCCCTGTCTTTAGCGAATAACTATGTAAATATGCTCGGTTTTCTTTTAAATTATTTTCGTGACATACGCCGAGTTAATGAACTTATGTCAGCGCTCTATTTCTTGAGACATCGCGCAACTGAGCGGGTTTGCGAGAGAAGATCCTTGTTTGCGAGTGAGTGAGGATCGGAGAGTGTTCGCAATGAACGAACAGGAAGGTAGTGGGACTAAGGAATCAATTTTGAATGAAAGATCCTTCTCGAGTGAATGAGTGAAGTGTAATATAATGTTGCAAGCGTTCATGATAAAATACTAATGACAATATGTTTAGATATAATAATGCGAATGGCGCATACAACTCCCCCGGCCTAGAGGTTTTCCTCTAAACTAAAACTTTATGAGAACTTAAATTAAATAAATGGATTTAATTAAAAATAGAGTTAAGAACAATTTATAAAGTAATTATTGTGTAGGTAGAGGACAAAGCCGCACCACCGGGCGTATATAGGAACCGGAAGCAGTTCTAACCTTCACAGTCCTAACTATATTATCCTTGCCAGGATAATAATTATAGTTAGGACCAAAATTTCGAGCACTGCGTTAGATTTTCTGGTTTCCAACTACTCGCAATGACAGCTGGCGATATAGGTACAAATTACAGCCTATACCACCGACTTAACGTGGAACGGAAAATTCTTAGCATTTTGGGGATGGTACCTAAACCCATCCACGGACCAACCTGTAAACGTACAATGAAGTTCGACCTTTGTGGCTATTTGTACACAAGTTTATGCAACAAGCCGGGGTTGCGGAAATGTTCTAACGAGATACCGCAGCCCCGGCACGAACGAAGGAACATAGTGGATTTTTAATCATCCCCTTTCCTTTCCACCGCAAAGGAGTAGGTATCGCTACCAGCTGGTCATAGATGTCTAATATGTATTAGTTCCATGTAAAATACTGGTATAAAACTTCATCCGATTGTTTTGAAATACGCCGTCTGCAAAAATTACTGATGCAGGAGTGATCACGTGCCACCGTGCACAGCGAGACTTAGGGAAGACCTTTTTACAATCTTCCCAGGAATGTGCCTAGAGGCGTTGCATACAGGGGGCTCTGGAGTGGTCTTTTTGGAGGTAACGGGGCCCTATATATGTGGTGATGGTGATCACCGGGGTGGTTTTAGTGAGGTAAGAATCCCACACTCTCTGATCCTTACTCCGAAAGTCCATGCGCAATTTAAAGGTTTCGCCCAGAAAACAAAAAACATGGTACTTTTACTTATGTGAAAGACAATAGCCCCACCGCCCCTGACAAAAGCTTTAGCAGCATTAAACCAATACCTATTTGTAAAACGTTCACAAAATGCCTATCGCTTTTCAGTCGCGCCTCAAATCTTTAATGATCCCGACCATAATCACGCCCGTCTCGCACCAAATTATCCGACCGCTATAAGAACAAAAGATTCTATTTCTTGTATTAAACCCTATCTGGAATCAGCGCACGTTCGCCCCGTCCCACTGCTTAATTTACAAATGTAATTAAACTCAACTCGCTTAAGAAAAAAAAGGCGAAGGGCGATTTCTCACCCTGACGGTGCCTAAGGCAAGGGCGATTCTTTTGTGTAAACCTCTGATAAGTTAATCGGGTAGCAGAAATAAGCGTTTGTATGTGATTTGGTTTAAAAGTAAAGGTGTTTTTTTTACCTTTACGTATTGGTTTGTTAATGGGGTTTTAATAAAGTGTGCTTTTGTTTATGGCATACCTACTCGTTTCGGCACGTGGCTTTGCTTGCGTGAAATTTTTTTTCTGCTATCTGCCGGCGTCTATATTTCCTGCCACTTATGACCCGTCAGCCTTTAAAGCAAGAGTGAATAGGCATTTTCTGGGCTCGCTCGTTCGATCGTAGACCTCATCTTACACTTACCATTAGGAGTGGTCGAGGTCACGTGCGGGCTTATTCGTAACAAATATCGTATCTTATTAAAAAAGATCGACCCCTCTTTTATTATTTAGGCACGAGCTCCTGTACTAAAATAAATTAAAAGATCTTTTTATGATTCTAAAAAATGAGTCGTAACACGTGGTCGACTATCGAAAACATTCAACTAATGACGATTTAATAACTTGCATTTGGCAATTTGTCACTATAGTTTGCGTTTCAGAAGTTGGGAAATGGGAATGAATATGGCTTATGCTATTAATTGGGGAACCTGGTAGCTAATGCCTTGTTACATTAAATCTGCCTATGCACCTACCAGCATCCTGAACACTATTGGATACGCCTACATGCCACTGTGGTGTATAATAATTAGTTGTATTTGTCTTTTTGGTAGTCTTAAGTGCTAACATTAGCTTTATTAGTTGTTTGTATACTAACCAAATGGATTCTGTCTGAAATAATGGAATTTTATTTATGTACCACTTGTACGTATATCCCTACTATATCTTCGTTCATGTACCTATAAAAATAATTAGCTGTTCGTCAGTGGCACTAGCTGGATGGATTTCATTTATTCTTTTTGTATTACATTCCCTCTAATACAGCGAAGATTTAAAAGGTCAGAAAAAAATTTCTGCTAGTAATACATACTATAATTGCGAAAACAACGTGTAACAGATTAAGCGCAATACCTCAGACACCCCAATTAGAATATTAAATTATAAGTCTAAAAACATCCGTAACTAAATAAATTGGAACCAAAGCTAGACAAAGAATAGTTATCCTTACTAAACGCAAAACGTATATGAGCATCATACAATATCCTTACGCAGACGCATACACTCATGCAATGTTAGCGGCCGACACGACACGCGCACAATTTCCTTGGATTGTAATAATATGTCATGATACTGTTTCCTTTTAAGTTAGATGAAAGATTTTTCCGCCAAAATTTAACATCTTTTTTTTATGACGGAAATCGATTCAGAAGCCGATTCGAACTTTCAAGAATTAGGTTTATTCTGTTGCACGTTGTAAATAGATTGGAGACCTTTGAGAAAAACTTAGGCTGTTGTTAGAAGCTCAACTGCGGGCAGGGCATGCCGCCATCGTATCGCTGCGATTGCATTACCAATCGCGGTTGAGCTTGTCCCCTCTTTGAGGAGTGCCTGGAGAGACGCCATGGCGTCCACACCTTGACTCCTTCCGCCTGATGCAGGTGCTTACCGGACATGACTGTTTCGGAGGAACCTGTTTTGAATACATGGGATACGCCCGGGTGTCGTAATTTTTTTTGTTTGTCGAACAAACATACCTAGTATAATAAACCAGGTTTCTATCAAAGGCAGGCCATTAAACAGAAATATATATATATATTTTTTGAAAGGATATAACATTATCGAACGGCCTAAATTGACATCAAATCGAATAATATCTACATTTTAATCAGATTTTTTTTCAGTTGTCAAAATGTAGGACGAACTAAGGTCAAACGTGCTTGTTCGCTCTGTGTATTTTTTGGACAAAAGGGGCATATGGCAGGCGGTAGAACGTTTGAAAAAATTACGGCAAGACCAAAGATGACAAAACAAGTCTGAGTTTTGTTAGTACTTATTTTATATATTAATGAAAGAGATGTGACCGCTTCACATTTGATGTAACGCCGTTTTAAAAATAAAACTTCACAACATCGCTTTTAATTGAAAATAACCAAAAAGTGAGTCACAATTTAGCTATTAAATACAATAAATATTTTCTTGAATCAATATGATTGTATTCGGTATAGCAGTGGCGAGCAGTGGCGAGCAGTTGGAACAGGCTTGACTTGTGGGTCATTGGGTTCGAACCCATTAAGGCAAACTCATCATCATCTGCTTTCCTTTTTAGGGTTCCGTAGCCGAATGGAAAAAAACGAAACCCTTATAGTTTCGATATGTCTGTCCGTCTGTCTGTCTGTCTGTCTGTCTGTCCGTCCGTCCGTATGTCACAGCCATTTTATTCCGAAACTATTAAGACTATACATGTGAAACTTAGTAGGTAGATATATTCTATGAACCGCTTTCCGATTTTAAGAAAAAAATTAAAAAATATTTAAAATAAAGGGGGGTCCCCATACATGGAACTAGAACTGAAAATATTTTTTTCATGAAACCTATGCGTGTGTGGTATCTATAGACAGGTCTTTAAAAATGATATAAGGGTTTCTAAACCACTTTTTCACAAAGTCAATCGTTTAAAAGATATAAGCTTCCAAATTGGTAAAATGTGTTTCCCCCTCTAACTTCTATAATACTGGAGTGAAAAATCTAAAAAAAAAAATGTGTCTGTAGATCTTAATGTAAACTTTCAACCAAAATTAGTTTGAACGAAATCGGGTTAGCAGTTTTTGAGATACAGCATATTTTCTAAAACCGCAAATATAACTTTGTAATTCATACAAACACTATGAAAAACAAAGTTATTTGGCGTAGTTGTAAATAAATGTAAATAAGCTAGTTTTACGAAATTTGTAAGGTTTTTTTTTTGTCCAATAAATATACATATTATTATTTATTATTTATTTATTTATTATATACTTTATTGTACACCTTACAATATTTCTCTGGATACAAAAAAATTAAACTAGTGTACAATGGGCGCGATCTCAGGGCAGTATGGAGGGAACGACTGTCGCAACCGACGGCCGGGCACGCCGCAATTGCGGCGGTAAGACCCCTCTTTGAGGAGTGGCTAGATCGGCGTCACGGCGTCCTGACCTACCGCATGACGCAGGTCCTCACCGGACACGGAAGTTTCGGGAGGTACCTGTGTCTGATGGGAAAGGAGGAAACGCCTGGGTGTCACCACTGCGAGGATCGCCCTGAGGACACCGTAGAGCACACGGTGCAAGACTGCCCCGCCTGGGCAGAGCACCGACGTGTCCTCACGGCGGCGATAGGCGGAGACCTCTCGCGCCCGGCCTTGGTCGAGGCCATGCTGCGGGGCGAGAGGGAGTGGGAAGCGGTCGCCTCCTTCTGCGAAGCAGTCATGCTTTCAAAGGAGGAGGCGGGCCGCGTGAGGGAGAGGATGGCGTCCTCCCTCCAGCCCAGCCGCAGTGGTAGACGCCCACGGCGTCGGACGTCGGCCGACGATCTCCGGCCACCGTAGGCGCGGGCATGCGGACAGCGAGTAAAGGGCAACTCGCTGTCCGACCATGGACCATGCCCGGGTCGACGGCGCGTCGTGTTCCACGCGCGCCTCAAAGAGCGTCAGCAACATGACGAGGCCCCCTCTGCAGAGGGCCGAAGCCCGCCGGGGTCGTGGGACTCATCCCGTTACCGTGGCCCCGGTATGTAAAGGATTATTGAAGGAACACCGTGGATTTTAGTCAGTAAAAGTCTGACAGTCCCTCCCACCCTGCCCGGAGTGGGAGGACTTATTTGATAATTTTACCACGTTAAAAAAAAAAAAAAAAAAAAGTTTACAATGGGCGGTCTTATCGCACAGGGTGATCTCTTACAGACAACCTTTGGATGGACAAACTTAAAGGAGACAGATTAAGGGCAGTCAGTGTACAAACATCATAATATTAATTGAACATAATAATAAATAAAAAAAAAAACCAAAATCATATACTAATAAATATTACATGTATAATTGAGAAAGAAGGGGAAAAGTTATGGGAGAGGTAATGCTCCTTCACCATTCTTTTGAACGCTGGTAGAACAAATTATATTATAATAATATATGGAACATATTATACAATATAACATATTATATTATAATAATTACTTCGGAACCCTTCATGGGCGAGTCTGACTCGCACTTGGCCAATTTTTCCAACTATGTTCGGGTCGGCTTCCAGTCTAACCTGAAGCTGCTGAGTATTAGTGTTTTACATGGAGCGACTGCCTAGCTGACCTCCACAACCCAGTAACTGGGTAACATGATACCATTTAGGCAAACTACTTAGTATACAACGTGTAACGGAAACCCCATATCTATCCAAAAGGACTGAAGACAACATCTGGTATGTAGTCTCTATGCACAGTTTCAGCTCAAAATAACTGACTCAAAGACTTGATACCAAATTATCGGTTTCATATATTTCTTGAATACCACTCATAACAAACGTGTCACAGCACTACGAGGGTCAATAACTTTCCACGTCACTTGCCAATAACACGATAATTCTCTTCGTTCTTCTAAATTTCAAAAATTCGGTCTCTGGTATCAGTGTATTGGTATTTGTAATAAGTTCTACACACGTAGACTTCGGATTACAAAACCCTTGCCATATCGTTTGTTATCATCCAAAGAAGCCATGCACTTGGTATGTATATACCCTTTAAATTACACGTTGTATGTATTTTTCATCATCACCACTTCTCTCAAAACCTGAAGGAAAACATTGTGAAGAAACCAGCATGTCTTCAGACCAAAATTACGAAGAAATACAACATCCGGGAGCCCGCACTGGGACCGTGCGGGATTACAGCCCATCCCTCTCTTAGAGAGAGGAATCGACGCTAGCCCATCCCTATAGATCACTAAAAACCCTGTTCCTTCAGCTGCCTTTACGGTTTGGGACCGCGGTATCACGTTAGGACATTCCCGCAACGCCGCGCCAGCAGGCAATGGCCCTTTGGAGGGCTCCCAGAGAGTATTATAGTCTTTCAGGGTTCCAAAGAGCCATTGCATGCAGGCGCGGCGTTCCCATGTCCAAGAGACCTGAGCTATTAATTTGTTTTAAGCCATCACTATTTACAATTGTTAACATTGGGAGGCCACTTAATGTAGTTATTAATATACAAGGTGTAACAGATTCAGCGCAATACCTCAGACACCCCTATTAGAATATTAAATTATAAGTCTATAACAACATCCGTAACTAAATAAATTGAAACCAAACCTAGATTTTTTTTTAATTGCTATCCTTACTAAAAGCAAAACTTATGTGCGTCATCCTTACGCAGACGCATACACTCATGCAATGTTACCGGCCGACACGCACACGAGCGCATTTCCTTGAATTAATTTGTCATGATAAAACAACCAACTACTTTCAGGAATTGCGTTTATTCTGTTACACGTTGTATATGTTCTGTATGAATAGAATATCTATGTTCTAAGCAGCTTCTGCCCGCAGCTCCGCTCGTATGTCAAGCTGTTTCATTGTCTATGTCATTGTCCAAACTTTCAGCTCCATACCAACAATCATATCGTACAGTTGCTCCGTTTTGACGTGCAAGAAGGTTAAACAAGCCCTCCTTTCGCATTCATAGTATTAGTATTTGCAACCATGCAAAGCTCTACTTTTTTCTACAAGGGACAAAATAACGAAAAAAAATTTGGCATCCATATAAAATCACTTTCGGCGTCCATGCCTCACATATTTCAAGTTCGAACCCTCATTCAGTGCACGATAGGGAATTGACTGAAAATCGTTGAAATCATACCTACAGGCGTTTAT
Organism: Tholera decimalis; assembly: GCA_943138885.2. NCBI lineage: Eukaryota > Metazoa > Arthropoda > Insecta > Lepidoptera > Noctuidae > Tholera > Tholera decimalis. Next base: position 8,281,986 of record OW964552.2, on the reverse strand, counting down.
CGCTAGGCACTGTAATTGTTTGTTCATGGAACCTTTGAGGTTTTTTATAATGATTTTGGTGGAATTAAAAAACATCACATCTTACATAAAAAGTTTCCAATGGTCCAACCATTGGAAACTTAAAGGATTCAAGAAAAAAAAATGTAAGGAGAATTTAGCTCTCACTATATTTTTTTTCTTCATTTCCTAATTTATATTGGATATTTATAATTATATTATATTTTACTTTATTATGTTACATTCATATTATTTATGATGTTTGTACACTGACAGCCCTAAATCTACACTGAAAAAAAAAATCGGTAATACCAACCGATTTTTCGGTAATATTCACCGTTTTGGTCAGTAAAAATGGAGCCTATTGTCCAAATAAGTAAAATTAACTGAAAAAAAACAGTTGAGTTATGACAGTAGATTTTACTGTGCATCTGCTACTGTTTTCTGGCCGGTTATTCTTACTGTTTGTAAAACAGTAAGTAAAACAGTAAAAGGAAAATTCAGATTTTCCTACTCCTTCCTCCAGACAGTAAAAAAACAGTAGGTATAACTGAACTATGATAGTACCTATAACTGTCATACAACTTTAAGCAAACAGTTGATTTTACTGTGCATGCACAGTAGCGGGTAATGAATTTCACAGTTACATGTGATGTGAAGGACAGTACTTTTCAATGTGCATGCACAGTAGCGGGTAATTAATTTCACAGTTACATGTAATGTGAAGGTCAGTACTTTTTAATGTGCATGCACAGTAGCGGGTAATGAATTTCACAGTTACATGTAACGTGAAGGACAGTACTTTTTAATGTGCATGCACAGTAGCGGGTAATTAATTTCACAGTTACATGTAATGTGAAGGACAGTACTTTTCAATGTGCATGCACAGTAGCGGGTAATTAATTTCACAGTTACATGTAATGTGAAGGACAGTACTTTTCAATGTGCATGCACAGTAGCGGGTAATTAATTTCACAGTTACATGTAATGTGAAGGACAGTACTTTTCAATGTGCATGCACAGTAGCGGGTAATTAATTTCACAGTTACATGTAATGTGAAGGACAGTACTTTTTAATGTGCATGCACAGTAGCGGGTAATGTATTTCACAGTCACATGTAATGTGAAGGACAGTACTTTTTAATGTGCATGCACAGTAGCGGGTAATGTATTTCACAGTTACATGTAATGTGAAGGACAGTACTTTTTAATGTGCTTGCACAGTAGCAGGTAATTAATTTCACAGTTACATGTAACGTGAAGGACAGTACTTTTTAATGTGCATGCACAGTAGCGGGTAATTAATTTCACAGTTACATGTAATGTGAAGGACAGTACTTTTTAATGTGCATGCACAGTAGCGGGTAATGTATTTCACAGTTACATGTAATGTGAAGGACAGTACTTTTTAATGTGCATGCACAGTAGCGGGTAATGTATTTCACAGTTACAAGTAATGTGAAGGACAGTACTTTTCAATGTTCATGCACAGTAGCGGGTAATGCATTTCACAGTTACATGTAATGTGAAGGACAGTACTTTTCAATGTGCATGCACAGTAGCGGGTAATTGATTTCACAGTTACATGTAATGTGAAGGACAGTACTTTTTAATATGCATGCACATTAAAAAGTACTATTATTCACGTTACTTGTAACTGGGCACTAACCATACCCGCAACTGAGCATACACATAAAAATATTATCCTTCACATTACCTGTAACTGTGCAGGTACAGTAGCGAGTATTGTACGTGTACAGTAGCAGGTGGCGTGAAATAAAAAATATTTTCTTTGAGACGTTTATTTATTCTAAAATAATCATATGTATTAAACTTATATTTTTTTAAATATTTAGGTACTGCAAAATAAATGGGAAACAATCTAAAATATTTACACTTAGATAATTTAAAGATACATATTATCAATAACAGAACAACTTATACTAGGGGACCAAACCCTGAATCGCGAAAAAAAATCAGCTGTTCCCTACAATATGTTCGCATTAACTCGTCAAAATGTATGGAACAGCTGATTTTTTTTCGCGATTCTATTTAATATATTCTATTTAATATATGTTTCGGCTGTTACGGGGGCCTTCGGATTTGCTCGAAGTGTGTGTGTAGCTATTTCTCGAACTAGTACCTTACGGTTATGTTCTCCCAATGGTTGTTGCCTTTCTTTTAGAAGCTGTAGGCCATCGGGAGTCTTTTCGAGCAGCGTTGTGAGACTCTGAAAACAGGGAAGATTGTTAATGTATAGGTATGAGAGTATAGTCTTAGACTTACAAAAGACCTTATTAAGACCTAGTTAAGAATTAGTTTAGTCTTAGTTTAAACTTAGTTCAGTTTTAGTTTTAGACCGCCTCATTGGCCTAGTGTTTAGTTTAGTTTAAAATATTTATTGATAACGCAGCTAGTAATCAAATAAAATTGTTATCGTGTTACCCAGGGGATGTATTTAATAGCACTTTAAATTTGACAAAAACAGCTATAAAATTGAATATCAACACTTCTAAGACGACGCACTGACCCTTTAAAATAATAATAGGTACATAATCAATAATACAAATCTATAATTTAATAATTCGATAATTGATAGATAACTTACATCGAGGGACATGGATTTGCATGACGATGAGGTGCTTGGTGATGATAATGCCGAACTTCTTGGTGAATTTGTAAGTCCACCAATACTCTCTCCGTACACTTCCACAAGGTTTTCAAGATTGTCATAAATCTGTAAAAAAATATTTACCTATGTTCACAAAAAATCGATGACAAGGCATGCCTACATTTTTACGAGTATAGATAATTTATTGGTTGCTTACTTTACTACACTCAGTTACATCGGAATTTAGCTTAGAAGCATTCCACTTCAGAAGCGCTCTTTTAAATTTGGCTTGTGGGCCAATAGCTGGTATTAGCACCCGGATTTGCTCATCATCGAGCAAAGACAGCGCCTCTAAGTCAACTTCATGTTCTGAAATAACAAAGATTTATAATACCTAATTAGTCTTGCATACAGATACAGACAGCGGCATCAGACAGCATTCTCAACACAGACGTTCATTAGCAAAATTTATTACTTAGTACAGACAGTAGAAACTCGATTAATCGGACTAATTGTTGTCGTCAGGCATTCGGATTATCTAAAATCCAGATAATCGAATGTATGAAGAATAGCGGGTTAAAAATAACAAATAAGTATATTATATTAACGAAAATCAATGTTTATTAAGAAATTATTAAGAGATACATCCAACATACGTTGTACCTGCCATTAAAATAATTTTACCTTAATAATGAAATTAAATATTTATGTACCTACCTACCTACGTTTGTAGGTACGATTTCTCAACAATTATGTATTGCGATCGGTAGTCTGGATAATCGCGAATCCGTACTTATAACTGAGGGCCAGATAATGGAGTTTCTACTGTATAGGTAGGTAGTTTATTTTACGTTACGCCCCCGACAGTCTACCTACTGTGCAGTCAGTAGCTCGCAACACAATATAAACAGTTTAAGCTACTGACCTGCACGATTAGGTAGGTACACGATGCAAACAGTTTTTACCCGACTGCGTAGCGTACCTACATCTACATCATATCGACCGGAGCCGCTGCAGCGGCAGCAGCCAGCTGCGGATCCACCGCGGCCATCTGCTCGGCAGCGGTGTCGGCGGCAGCGCCGCGCGGAGCCACCTCCGGCGCGGGCTCTAAGGGCGCGGGCGGCGCGATGTCCGCGGACAAGGCGCCAGCCGAAGCCGAAGTCGGACTAGCAGCGCGTGATCTTGTTAACACCATTGCGAAATAGTCCACAAAACGAACGAATCACTAACTTAGGTACTATAGGTAGTCTAGGTTCTACCTAAGCACTAAGACTGTTCGCAGTCCCACAACACTTCACAGTTACTTCACCGATTCAACACAGATCGCGTCGCAATACCAACGGTTTTTACAGACCGCACTAAATAATCTGCCGATTATCACTTTATACACCGAAAGTCACAAGTTATATTGTATTATTTGCACAAGTTCACGGTTCATACCGACACAGTACGCACATAGGTCCGTAATCTAGGTTCAGGTGTACAATACCTGCGGCAAAACCTAGTACACAAATTACGACCATACGCCTACGCGTGTTGCTTGAAACTGTAATGTTTTGTGCCGAGAGCGCACCTGAGCGTTTTCAAAATAAAGTGTACCCTGTCCGAATTTATTGTCAGATTTTAAATGTAATATTTTCGATGGTTTTTTGATTAGAATATAAGTTAGATGTATTGCAATTTATGAAATTATATTTATTTCCTTGAATAGTAAGCTATTTTACGAGAAATCATAAAATTAAACGGGCCCTGTGGAAAAAGAATGTCAGTTTTGCGACTATCTTAAAAGCTAAATATCTTACAACTTTGAAGAAATACACAAATTATTTTAATTCTATTTTGAAGATAATAATATTTTTTTTTAGAAACCACGGCATTATAGTGAAAAATTTATAACATGTGAATTATATGCTAATTTTAAGTTCGGTTTTGTCACAACTGATGTTAGTAACCGTTACTTTTTTGATATTATGTAATGGTTAAGTAGTTTCACCGGCAAACTACATTATTGCTTTCGAAACATATATTACTCTGCTAAATATTGAAATTAAATAATTTGTACCATTTCATATTACAAAAAGACAAAAACTAAGAATTCCCTCGTCGCAAAACAAAGGACAATCGCAAAACCGACAGTCCATTGTTCATAAGGCTGGGCTTACATGAATACATTTTTGAGAGAAATCTAATGCGATAGAATAAAATAAAACAGAAATATATTTTAAATTTATAATATTATAGGGGAGAGTATAGGCTAATAAAAAAATACTTATTTCACAAATCAGCCATAAAGTATCATAAATTTCAAGTATCAAAATAATCACAAATTTAATATAGTTGTTACTTTTACAACTCGAGTAATACCTAAAGTATTTTGCAACCTTTGCTTAAGGCATTTCTTAATTTGGATGCACGAAGAAGCCTCCACGTGTAGCGCAACTAGTTCCATTAGTCACTCATTTGAACCTAGCGCTCGGCGCATCCTGGACACTTACACCCATGACCTTTAGTGACTGACCAATTCTTCGTTCGCGGGTGGGGCTCACGCCCGCCTGGCTCGCGACCACCCTCCCACCGGAGTTCGACGTCAAGTTCACTGTGTTTCGTCGACGCGTGGGAGTGCCAGTGTCTTTCTGGGTTTTAGAGAGAAAGCAAATGCGTTGTTCTATGCTGATCTCGGCCTCGAAGCGAGCTTCGGCATGGCGACTCACTGGAGGGTAGCGGGATCCAAAGCACGGTCTTGCCGTTGGCCGAACGCAGGAAGTTGGGGGCCCAAGTAGCACGCCAGCCACGTGCAAAAGGCTGCCCCGCCACCTCGCGAAAAATCCCGATATGGACCACCGTCCCAGTCGGCGACTGGAAGGGAAGACCCGGTGGACATTTTCGGGGGGGTTTGGGCGTCCCCGCAGTCTTCAGGTGAGTTGTCCATCATGCTGAAGTAAGCTCACGAGAGCCGTTAAGTCAATTGGACTCGCCTCCCTTTCTCTCTAAATTCCCTTCCCAATCTCTAAAATGAAGCAAAAATCAAGAAGTAGTAAGTTTAACCAACTGCTGCACCTCCTCCCACTCAAAGTGCAATTCACCTATATCCGTGGATTGCACTCAAATATCGATCCGGTCCATCACCATCTCGAGACTGATAAGCCACACTTACTCTTTTTGACGGAGACAAAGATAGCGACTCCCGCAGATGTGGCGTACCTCAACTACCCAGGATACTCACTTGAGCATAAGTTTAAGAAGCAAGCTGGGGTCTGTGTGTACGTCCGCGATGACATTTGCTGTCAGCGTCTTCGCTGCTGCGAGGTCGCAGGGTTTTCTACTCTGTGGCTCTTAGTTAACACCGGCACTTTTAAAACCGTATAATATGTCGGTGTCTACAGGAGGCATAGCGGTGATCAGGAGACAACTAGACTCTTCGACCATCTTACGGAGGCAGCTGAACTGGCCCTGCTCAAATACCCAATGGCGGAGCTTGTTTTTCTGGGGGATTTTAATGCCCATCATAAAGAATGTTTGTTGCCGTACCAGAAAACAGACCATGCTGGCAGAGAGGCGCGTAGGTTTGCTTTATCGCTAGATCTCGGCCAGCTGGTTAATCAAGCTACACGCATTCCGGATGTCAGTGGCCACACACCCAATTGCTTGGACCTTCTGCTGACAACCGATCCAGACAGGCACTCTGTTTCGATCGGGGCCCCACTCGAATCGTCTGACCACTGTCTGGTGAAAACTGTGTCATCCTACTCTCCTCTGGATAAAAGCTCTAGGGGCACGAGGCGAGTATGGAAGTACAAGTCAGCAGATTGGGATGAGATGCGGCACTTTTGCATCCTACCCAAAGATGATACATATAATTGAATCCTACCCATGGCGGCAAGTTTGTTTCTCATCGTGCAACCCATCGATCTGCGCTGATGCAATTGTCGACGTGGTACGTCAGGCTATGGAATAGTTTATCCCATTTTCTGACGTACCACTTGGCTATGAGGCTCGGCCTTGGTATAATGCAGCTTGTGCACAAGCCGAATTTCGCAAGCAGCAGGCTTACCAGGCCTGGGCCTCGGTCCGCAGTTGCGGCAGTGCAAGTATCGGTGTTCACGCATTGAAGACAGCGCTTAACTCTGCCGCTAAGGTCTGCAAACGGGTGTTACGGAAAGCTCGGGTTGACCTTGTTGAATGAATTGGGACCAAATTGGCAACCTACCCTTCGGGTAGTAAGCAGTTCTGGTCCCTCGCCAAATCGGTCGAGTCGAACTTCTGTCGTCCTTCACTACCTCCCATGGTAAAACCGGATGGAACACTGGCCCATACCGCGCAAGAGAAAGCAAATTTATTTGCCTCTCTCTTTGCGGAAAATTCGCGTCTTGACACAGGGTCTAACTTACCACCTAACTCCTAACAACCTCACTGGGACTCCGTAATGCCGGAAATCGCAATACACGTTAAAGAGGTCCGTAAAGCCCTTTGTAGTCTAGACGTGAACAAGGCCAGTGGACCGGACGGAATACCTGCCAGAGTCCTAAAAAGTTGTGCTCCAGAGTTGTCACCTGTATTGACTCGCCTGTATCGCCTTTCCCTCAAAACCGGAGTGGTGCCAGTGTCCTGGAAGCTTGCTAATGTGCAACCAGTACCCAAAAAGGGTAGCCGTGCCCATCCTGCCAATTATAGACTAATCGCATTAACCTCCATACTGTGTAAAGTAATGGAAAGGGTACTCAACAACAAGTTGCTGGCATACCTTGAATACAATGAGCTCCTCAGGAACCGCCAGTATGGCTTCCGCTGTGGCCGGTCCACCGGAGATCTTGTGTATGTCACACACTGTTGGGGCGAGGCCATTGAGAAACACGGAGAAGCCCTTGCGGTATCTCTCGACATCTCAAAGGCCTTTGACAGGGTCTGGCATGCTAGTGTGCTGAGCAAGCTTCCCGCATTCGATGTTCCCACTGGCTTATGTAACTGGATTTCCGACTTCTTGAGTGAGCGGTTGATCTGAGAGGTCATCGATGGCTGTTCATCGCATCTTATGGCAATTAATGCCGGTGTTCCTCAAGGGTCTGTTCTTTATGTGACTCTTTTTCTGCTGCATATCAATGACCTACTTCAGCTGGGAGCAGTTGGGTACGCGGATGACAGCACAGTCTCAGAAAGATACTTATCCAGTTCTAGAGCTGACAGGGACGGAATTGCCACTCTCAGAAAGGCCATGGTAGAGCGCATGAATTCGACCTTAAATCTTGTTTCCAAATGGAGTGACGACAATCTGGTCAAATTCAACGCTCTGAAAACACAGGCTTGCCTTTTCAGCGCTAAAAGGAGCCCATTTCAACTATCCCCTACTTTCCGAAGTACATCTGTGCCAGTTACCGACCGCCTGGAGCTTTTGGTCATGGAGTTGACATCAGACCTCAACTTCGGCTCAACCATCGAGTCCAGAGCTCAGACTGCAGCAAAAAAGCTGGGAATCCTACACAAGATGAGGCGGTACTTTACGCCTGGACAGCTTCTGAATCTATATAAAGCACAGGTCCGTTCCTGCGTGGAGTATTGCAGCCGCTAGTAGGATGGCTCTGCAAAATACCAATTTGCTGCACTGGACTCGATCGAACGCAGGTCTAAAAGGCTTATAGGCGACGAGGTGCTATCTGGCAAGCTTTATAGTCTGGCTCATCGGCGAACCGTTGCTTGCCTGTCGGTTTTCTATAGATTGTACTTCGGGGAGTGTGCGCAGGAGCTCCATGACCTGATTCCTCCATCTCCATTTCACTACCGGTCTACCAGACGCACGGCTGGGTACCATCCACACTTGGTTGATATACCGTCTTGCCGTACCAAGCGCTTCTCCTCCACATTTATTGTGCGCACAGCCAAGTTGTGGAATTCTCTGCCGGCTTCTGTATTCCCTGCCACTTATGACCTTTCAGCCTTTAAAGCAAGAGTAAATAGGCATCTTCTGGGCTCGCTCGTCACATCGTAGACCTCATCTATCGCTTACCAACAGGCGAGATCGAGGTCAAGAGCGGGCTCATACGTAATAAAAAAAAAAAAAAAACCTATAAAATTTACAAATCTAAGCAGTACAAATTGTGTTATTCTATAATCAGTTATTCTTTTAATAAACATTATATTATTATTAAAAATCATCATTGGTCTCGGTTAAAGTGACTGTCACTTTTCTCCTGTTCTCAGCTTCTTCCAGAGTTATTTCTGATTTTTTTCTTTTGTTATTCTTTGTAAATTTTTTATTCTTCTAGCTTATCAGGATTTTCCTTTTTCATCTTGTCTCTAGCCCTCCTAGACCTTTCTGGCCTAGTGAGTGGCATCGTAGATCCTAAAATGTATTTAATGATTTATAAATAACAGGAATTTTAAAGAATAGTGACATAAAGACTTTAGAAAAAGTTCTACGTAGGTACTACTTAATAAACCTAAGTTAGTAAACGATACTTGTTTTAAAAATAACCCGCTATTCAAACAGACCGATAGACATCATACAAAAAAGTAGATAAATAAAGAACTCTAAATCCTAATGTAAACCTTGCTTTATGGTGTCGGTTTTGCGACTTTGCTAGTCAGCCTGGTAGGTCACGGGATAAAATGTCGCAAAACTGACGTGACGCTCTCTTCCTTTATAATATTCTGAACTGTATTCTAATGAAAAAAATTACACTAAATTTGTTATTAACTATATTATGATTACATTATAAAATTGTTAATCTTTTATATATTGTGAAATGATGTTAACTTACCGGAATCAGCAATTATTGTGTCTCAAATCGGACACAAGAAATCTTGACGTTCGTGGCATAACAAATTACACGTATTGTTTACTCGGTTTCTTATCACAACTAGTTTTTATTTTATTTCGAACGGTGGACTGTAAGGTTAATTTTGCCAGTTCAAAAATGAAAAAGTCCTTATTTATTATTTAAATAGCTGTTTTAGCCGTGACAAACCTGTCATGTCCGGTCGGTACCACTTTTTACGTGTTTTTTGGAAATTGAATTGTGTTTCTGTGTGTTTTGGGTTTAAATTAAAAAGTATCGGAGACGATAGACCAGTCAGAGTACTTTCAAACCGTACCAAAAACTTAATGTACCGCGTACAAAAATTTTTCAGAATAGCTTTTAACATCGAGAAATTCGAGTGGGGGACACGTCAAAAACTGACTTCCTGCTGACTAAAATTGGTCATTATTTTAATTGCAATCATTTTTTTCATATTTGTGGCATTTCATTTACTAGTTTAAAATGTGTTTAATGCTTAGTCATTAAAATATTCACCACATCATATCATATTACTTGTTCGTAATACTTCAAACACAAGGGACAACCGAAAAATAGGGGGTACACTTTTTTGTGAAAACGCTCACCTCTCCGGGCGGGACACGACGTCAATGACGATTGTACTTCACGAACTTATAATTTTCGGAACACGAGGCCAGTGACAATTATACTTCACGAACCTATAACTTTCGGTGACCGCTCGCGCGCTTTCTGTCTTGGCGAACTGATAATGATAACACATTACACGACACACATTAATTATTATGAAACCCGAGAAAGTTCTGCACTTCAAAATGTACCTAGTTCACTGATTCACTCACAGTTCAGCTCCACGTTAGGCTGCCAGTTATAGGGGAAGGAGCAATTAAACTTCGTAAATTGACTGGTTATGTATATTGTAAATTAAGCGAACACAGGGAGAACAAACATTAGGTACTTATTGGAATGTTATGCGATTCTGATATAAACTTATTACGACAACCGGGCATGCAGCCTAGCTGTTTCATAATCGCTCTGTAAACAACAGATCGCATGATCAAATCCCGGCAATGTGTTCGCTTTTTGTGATTTGTTTTCTTTTTTGATTCTGTGATATTTTAATTTTTTATTTTTGGTTTGACATAGTAGTCTATATTCCTAATTTTCTCTTTTTTTCTTGAAATATTTGTACAAAATATAATACAAAAGTACGGAAGATGAAGACATGCTGCGCCGACCCCAAATAAATTGAGCTAAGGGCAAGAGAATGATGATGATGATTTCTTCAAAATCTAATAAGTAGTATTAGGGGGCAGATTCTGTTATGTACCTATACATGTTCTTGCTGAAGTTTAAGTATTTTTCTTTATCTATTTGCAAATGAGCGTCTTTTTTAAGTTTTGTTGGGTTTGGGACCCAGGATAGATCACGAGTTGCATGTATTAAAATTTGCTTTCGTTCATAAACTTCTTCTTAGCGTGCCGATGGTAATCTAAATTGATTCCCCCAGAAATTGACTTCATAGTCGAGTTCCTTTAATACTTAAAGCAAAGATATACTAACAGGTTTTAGTTTAAATTAACAGTAAGTCAGTTAATTAGTATATTATTTTTAGAGGATCTTAGGAATATACTCACTCTTAATTCACGTTCCCATGTAATGTAGGTACCCTGACAATACCAAAAGAATACGCGGTCACGTGAGCGAAGCCGCGGGCACAGCTAGTGGTCAATATGAGTGAAGCATAGAAGTCCAAGCTCAAGATTTTCCAAAGGGCGATGGAGCGAGCATACTTACTAGGCTTCAAACGAATTGACTGAGTGCCCAACATCTTGTTAGGCTAGCCGCACACACTCAATAATATTGTCAATAAAGTACGTATTGTCAATAATATTGTATGTGTGCGGCCTGTATTGCGGTATTGTTTAATAATATTGTAGATTATCCAGAAATTCTGATTTTGTCACGTCAATATCAGGGGGAGGCAGGGGTATTGTCAATCATATTGACGTGTGCGGGCGCGCGGCAATATTTTAGTTGAGGAAAAGATTTCAAGGCAGGCGGACGCTCGTGTTATTTGTTCAAAATGGAAGACGAAAACAGTATCCAAAGCGAAAATAGTATTGATACTGTTGATGGTAGTACCCGTACGGAAAAACACTATTTGACAGTGTTTATTAAAACATGGGAAACTTATCCAGAATTATGGAATACATCCTGCAAAGCATTATTTTTAAAATTGCACTATGCAATTGCAAATTGCGCAATGCTCAATATTTATAAAAAAATTAAAACAAATAGTACAAGAGAAACTAAAGATAATAGTTTTTTAAAAGCTGCTATCTTTCATTCTCATGTAATTTTTAAAATCATTTTCTTGTGTAACTCGTAGTTCATTTATTAGATTAAAGTGATTAAACTCAGCTTTTTTTCTCATCCAGTCCTTAATCCATCGTTTCTTTCTTGATTGCCTTTTTTTAGTTAGTAAAATTAATGCAATACTCAATGCAACGAGTTTTTTCTTTCTTTCCATTATGTTAAACGTGCGCACATGAACCTAGCTGCGGAGCGACTGAGTCAGATTGTACCATGAAAAATTGTCAATAATATTGTGTAGTGTGCGGGGATCATTTTATTGATGAAGATTTTGACAATCTTGCATTGACAATATTATTGAGTGTGTGCGGCTAGCCTACGCTCACTAACAACAGGCATTGCCGATGTAGGAGAGAAGACCGCCAGGTTAAAGTGGGATTGGGCTTGCCATGTCAGTCGTATGCAACCCGGAGAGATCAACATCTACCTACCTTATTAATTACTTGTAATTAATTAATTAATTGTAGGTACCTACGTGTCTCGTGTTATTTTTTAGGGTTCCGTACACAAGGGTAAAACGGGACCCTATTACTGAGACTCCGCTGTCCGTCCGTCCGTCTGTCCGTCTGTCCGTCCGTCTGTCCGTCTGTCACCAGGCTGTATCTGATTAACCGTGATAGTTGGACAGTTGAAATTTTCACAGATGATGTATTTCTGTTTCCGCTACAATAACAAATACTAAAAACCAGAATAAAATAAATATTTAAGGGGGCTCCCATACAACAAACGTGATTTTTTTGCCGTTTTTAAAGATAATGGTACCTAAGGAACCCTTCGTGCGCGAGTCCGACTCGCACTTGGCCGGTTTTTTGTAATGTTCTTTATCTGGTGTACAATAAAGCGATTTTGTATTGTATTGTAGTTAAGTACCTACTTATCTTAAGTCCTAGATTAAGATTTATTGTTATACCTAGGGTTGCCATCTCTAAAATTTGGCAACGAGGACAAGATGCGTGAAAACCTCGGATTTTAGAGCCTAGAACCTGGATATGTTAACAGGTTTTTTTAAACCTATTCATAAGGCGGCCCCCCGCCTTATGAATATGTTTACAGTGATTTACAGAGTCGGTTCTACGGTTGATCGCGGCTTGCGGGCACAGTGCGTGAGTCGCAGGCGGCCCAAGAATAAATTTTTAAGCCCGGCCAGCACGCTCCCCGGATGCCCTCTAAACTAAGATAAATCCGGGGAAACCCGCCCGGACCGATGGCAAATATAGGTACGCAATAAAAATACCTACTGATTACTGAGATGGGCCAATGCTATAATATAACTCCTTGGCATACAGAAGATGAGAGACGACGACGAGGTCGGCCTCGTAAAAGGTGGCGGGACGATCTTACGGCCGGGAGTGTTGGCAATCTGCGAAAGACCGGGATTCTTGGAAGTTTTCGGCGGAGGCGTAGGTATGTCCAGCAGTGGGAGGATATAGGCTATTATATTAAAAATATGTTCAAACAATTTGTAGTATTAACTGTTTAAATCCTTACTGTATGCTACAGAAACTGTTCAGAAGCAGTAAAAATAACTGTTACGATAACAGTAAAGTCTAAACACGGCAATACTTAAAAGTAACTGCTTGTATCAGTAAACGCTAATGTTCAAACAGTTGATATTAACTGTTTAAATCCTTACTGTATGCTACAGAAACTGTTCAGAAGCAGTAAAAATAACTGTTACGATAACAGTAAAGTCTAAACACGGCAATATTTAAAAGAAACTGCTTGTATCAGTAAACGTTAATGTTCAATCAGTTGATATTAACTGTTTAAATCCTTACTGTAAGCTACAGAAACTGTTCAGAAGCAGTAAAAATAACTGTTACGATATCAGTAAAGTCTAAACACGGCAATACTTAAAAGTAACTGCTTGTATCAGTAAACGCTAATGTTCAAACAGTTGATATTAACTGTTTAAATCCTTACTGTATGCTACAGAAACTGTTCAGAAGCAGTAAAAATAACTGTTACGATATCAGTAAAGTCTAAACACGGCAATACTTAAAAGTAACTGCTTGTATCAGTAAACGCTAATGTTCAAACAGTTGGTATTAACTGTTTAAATCCTTACTGTATCCTACAGAAACTGTTCAGAAGCAGTAAAAATAACTGTTACGATAACAGTAAAGTCTAAACACGGCAATACTTAAAAGTAACTGCTTGTATCAGTAAACGCTAATGTTCAAACAGTTGATATTAACTGTTTAAATCCTTACTGTACGCTACAGAAACTGTTCAGAAGCAGTAAAAATAACTGTTACTATAACAGAAAAGTCTAAACACGGCAATACTTAAAAGTAACTGCCTGTATCAGTAAACGCTAATGTTCAAACAGTTGATATTAACTGTTTAAATCCTTACTGTATGCTACAGAAACTGTTCAGAAGCAGTAAAAATAACTGTTACGATAACAGTAAAGTCTAAACACGGCAATACTTAAAAGAAACTGCTTGTATCAGTGAACGTTAATGTTCAATCAGTTGATATTAACTGTTTAAATCCTTACTGTAAGCTACAGAAACTGTTCAGAAGCAGTAAAAATAACTGTTACGATATCAGTAAAGTCTAAACACGGCAATACTTAAAAGTAACTGCTTGTATCAGTAAACGCTAATGTTCAAACAGTTGATATTAACTGTTTAAATCCTTACTGTATACTACAGAAACTGTTCAGAAGCAGTAAAAATAACTGTTACGATAACAGTAAAGTCTAAACATGGCAATACTTAAAAGTAACTGCTTGTATCAGTAAACGCTAATGTTCAAACAGTTGATATTAACTGTTTAAATCCTTACTGTATGCTACAGAAACTGTTCAGAAGCGGTAAAAATAACTGTTACGATAACAGTAAAGTCTAAACACGGCAATACTTAAAAGAAACTGCTTGTATCAGTAAACGTTAATGTTCAATCAGTTGATATTAACTGTTTAAATCCTTACTGTAAGCTACAGAAACTGTTCAGAAGCAGTAAAAATAACTGTTACGATATCAGTAAAGTCTAAACACGGCAATACTTAAAAGTAACTGCTTGTATCAGAAAACGCTAATGTTCAAACAGTTGATATTAACTGTTTAAATCCTTACTGTATACTACAGAAACTGTTCAGAAGCAGTAAATATAACTGTTACGATAACAGTAAAGTCTAAACACGGCAATACTTAAAAGTAACTGCTTGTATCAGTAAACGTTAATGTTCAAACAGCTGATATTAACTGTTTAAATCCTTACTGTATGCTACAGAAACTGTTCAGAAGCAGTAAAAATAACTGTTACGATATCAGTAAAGTCTAAACACGGCAATACTTAAAAGAAACTGCTTGTATCAGTAAACGCTAATGTTCAAACAGTTGATATTAACTGTTTAAATCCTTACTGTATACTACAGAAACTGTTCAGAAGCAGTAAAAATAACTGTTACGATATCAGTAAAGTCTAAACACGGCAATACTTAAAAGTAACTGCTTGTATCAGTAAACGTTAATGTTCAAACAGTTGATATTAACTGTTTAAATCCTTACTGTATGCTACAGAAACTGTTCAGAAGCAGTAAAAATAACTGTTACGATATCAGTAAAGTCTAAACACGGCAATACTTAAAAGAAACTGCTTGTATCAGTAAACGCTTATGTTCAAACAGTTGATATTAACTGTTTAAATCCTTACTGTATACTACAGAAACTGTTCAGAAGCAGTAAAAATAACTGTTACGATATCAGTAAAGTCTAAACACGGCAATACTTAAAAGTAACTGCTTGTATCAGTAAACGCTAATGTTCAAACAGTTGATATTAACTGTTTAAATCCTTACTGTATACTACAGAAACTGTTCAGAAGCAGTAAAAATAACTGTTACGATAACAGTAAAGTCTAAACACGGCAATACTTAAAAGTAACTGCTTGTATCAGTAAACGTTAATGTTGTTGTTGATATTAACTGTTTAACTCCTTAATGTATGCTACAAAAACTGTTCAAAAGCAGTAAAAATAACTGCTACAATATCATTTAAGCCTGAAAACGGCAATACTTTAAAAAAAAACTGCTTGTTTTAGTTAACGTTAATGTTCAAACAATTGAAATAACTGTTTGGCTCTTTACTGTATGCTACAACAACTGTTCTAAAGCAGTAAAAATAACTGCTACGATATCAGTAAAGCTCTGAAAACGGCAATACTTAAAAGGAACTGTTTGTTTCAGTAAATTTTAATGTTCATTCAATTGAAATAACTGTTTAGCTCTTTACTGTTTTTGCCCATTTCAGTGCACTGTCAGTAATCAATTATTTTAACGTAAAAATATGTTTCCGGAACCGTTTTTTTTTTTACTGTACAAGAACAGTAGAAAGTCTCGTTTTATTTTTTTCAGTGTATCTCTTTTAATTTCAGTTCATCCAGAGGTTGTCTGTAAGAGATTGCCCTGTGCGATAAGACCGCCCATTGTACACAAGTTGTAATCATTTGTATCTTTTTAAAATATTATAAAATATACAATAAAATATATCTCACAGTTTTTCCGGCAATAAAATAAGAAACCCCTGTACGGTCGGACCATCCGTCCGTCTGCTGTTTTTCTCAAAGACTGCTAATGCTGCGAAACTGTAATTTTATTTCACGGAAGACTTACTGACTGTTAACAAACTGAGCCAACGTTAGCATAATAGCTTAGGTTGGTAAATTCGCTAATTACAAGCTTACACATTTATAATTCTAGTTATTAATCATTATGTGCGTTAGTTATTAATCATTCGGTCCGTGGAAGGGTCCCATGTTAATATGTCGTGTTTCTTCCGAGCCTAGAGCCGAGTTGTTACGGGTATTTAATAATAATATAGCCTTTTATTCAAATCTGTAACCTAATTACAACATTATTTACTAATTATAAAATGAATTTAACTTATTCTACTATTTGACATTTTTTAACCGACTTCTAAAAAAGGAGGAGGTTCTCAATTCGGGTGTTTGTATTTTTTTTCTTTTTATGTTTGTCCGCGCATAACTCCGTCGCTTGCAAACCGATTTGAAAAATTCTTATTTTTTTAGAAAGGGTCCCATGAAAATTTTGTCGAAATCGGACAAGTCGTTTCTGAAAAATCAACAAAAGTCTAAAAAAATATTTACGTTGATGATCTTTTCGTTTACTCTGCATTGCATTTTTTGTTCACGCATAACTCCGTCATTTACGAACCGATTTGGAAAATTCACTGACCCACTAAAAAGCACGAAAATAAAAACTTTTTTTTTTAGTCGGTGTTATTGGTTTTGTATTTTCTTTTTTTTCACACCGCCTTCCGAAATTAAAATTATTTTTGTCTGTGTTGTGTTTTGATATGGAAGTCGGTTTTATTTTTTACAAAAAAGTTTTTAATTTTCTGTAGATTTGTTTGCCAGTCGGCAAAGGCCTCCTCCAACCTTCTCCATTCTAATCTATCTTGTGCCACTCTATTCCATATTACTCCTGCCACTTCTCTAATATCGTCATCCCAACGCTTCTGCGGTCTGCCTCTTTTCCTTTTGCCTTCCCTGGGATACCACCTAGTCACTTTTTTGCTCCATTTGCCATGGCCTCTTACCATGTGGCCTGCCCATATCCACTTGAGTCTTTTAATCTTAAGTGAGACATCTATCGTTCTTGTTTTATTTCTGATGACACAGTTTTTCAGTCTATCTGATCTCAGATAGATAGTCGGATACGGGTATTTAGAAGCCTAAAAGTCTGACGTAAGTGTCAGATTTTTGGCTTCTGACAACTGTCAAAGATGTACCAGTAACAGTTGGGACCAACGGCTTAACGTGATTCCCAAGGTTTAGAGGATTCTTGATATGTCAATATGGTAACCCATCTGAAGAACGTCCCCGCAAAGCGTCGCATAACCTTGAAGATCGACCCGTGCAGCTGTTGTTGTTTAGCCACGAACTCCTCCAGTTTTACAGATGCATAAATATTTTTTTGTTGGTAAGTAGTTAATTTTCCGTAGAAAAATGTGCTAGTGAAGAGCCCAGTGAAGTGAAGGTGAAGAGTTTTTACATAATTGGTTATTTGAAATACCTAGCTCTACTTCCACATACAGTGAAAACCGAATATAACGACATCGCTTATAACGACGCATCGGTTATTACGACGTAATGGCGAGGTCCCGGCTGAAACCCTATATACTATACTAATATTATAAAGAGGTAAAATTTGTAAGTTTGTATGTATGGGGTAATCTCTGAAACTACCGAACCGATTTTGAAAATTCTTTCGCTTACATGTAGCTGCATTATCCCTGAGTGCTATAGGCTATAAATTATCTTTATATTATGAATATTAGCTGAGCTATTATAATCTTTGTCAAGTAAGTCGGGGACGGGATCCCGTGGAATATTTTCGACTTCTACGCGGACGAAGTCGCAGGCAGAAGCTAGTAAACAATAAAGTAAACCTACCGCTTTTAAGAACATCGGACATATCGCTTAAAACGACGAAACTTTATCGAGAAACATTGGCTATAGCGACCAATTGTCACATTTTTTCCCGTAAAATAAAACATGTATAATTCAAACGTATTTCTAATCTATGAAGGATTATTTTGATTTCTCACTGTAATTTTTTTAAATGAATACCTATTAATATAGTACCAATGTTATAAATGCGAAAGTTTGTGATATTGATGTATAGATATGTTTGTTACTCTTGCAAGCAAAAACTACTGAACGGATCTATATGAAATTTTGTAAGTAGGTAGTTGACATCGTGAAATAACTCAGAGGCTATTTTTATCCTGGAATTCCAACGGGATCGGGAAAACCCTCCTATGCGAACGAAGTCGCGGGCAGAAGCCAGTCCTACAAATTTGTAAAATAAAAACATATGAAATAACCATACATACATGTTTGTCTATTTGTGTATATGTATGTATTGTTTATGAAAACCGCCGGCTATAGCATCCGAATTTATATGGTCCCTTCAATGTCGTTATATCAGGCTTCAACTGTATAGGTATAGCATCGGTAATATCTAGACACCTACAATTTAAATCGTTAGGTATAGCATCGGCTAATGAGAGACGAATGCCCATTTCGAAATCACATAAAGACATTGCCAACTAACCACACTAATATTCGTCGTAGCTTAGGTACCTACCTACCCCTAATTAGTCTCCGAGCTTCGTAACTTGCCTTATCGGCTGATCAGCTCGTTCATATTACTAGGCTAATCAGTGCCAAAGGTTTTCATTACGAAAACATTTACCGAGCCGGTTAGCGCAGTGGTTGAGCAATTGGCTGCTGTTCTGCGTGTCGTTGGTTCGATTCCTGGCCTACAAAGTTAGCTAGTTGTTCTAGGTCTTTGAAAATGCACTCACGATACAAGAGAAATTTCTAGTGTGGGTTTTTAAAAAAGAAATAATTATAAATAGGTAGTATATTTCAAAAAATTCCCTTTTCCACAAAACTCCTTTAGAAACTTTTAAAGGTACGCAAATACCTAAGCTATGTAAAGAAGTTTGAAAGAGAAAAAAACTATTTTACACGCATTTATTACAGAAGTTTGTATGTCCCGGAGGTGTAAGACGAAACGTTGGTTTCAGTACTTTCAGACGAATTTCCCTGCCTGCCCACCAGGGGATGTTTCATAGAACATCAATCTACAGTGCGTTTGACAGATCAGTTCGTGTATCATTTTCTTTTGCGCATTTGGAATTCTATATTTATTTAGAGAAAACTTACTTGTCTAGACAGTTGTTTGTTTGACGCTTAAAATATTGTTTTTGCACTTTAAAAAATGATTGAAGGAGGTGCAGACAGCACTTTATAACAGATGGATTTAGAATTTAAAGACATTTTTGATTAATGCTTATAGCACGTCATATTTTTTATCAAAAGGTGCATAAGATTCACACGGCAGAATCGTTTATCTCATAGCAAAAAATAAATCAATCAAATCAAAAATATATTTTATTTCACATAGGCCACATGGGGACTTATAAAACGTCAGAAACCAGTGCACTAAAAAAATATGAAAAGATGTAAAACTGAACTTTTACGCATGAAACTAAAACATTTGCACCAAAATCCGAAAAAAGAAAACAACTCTCGGCTGAATATCGCAATATCGCGACCACGAAAAAAAATGGCGCCATTCGAACCATAAAACAGTTTCAAAATGTCGGTCAGTGAATACGACATATGGTTTACGAGCAAGTCAGGTGTCACCCGGGTAACGGTGGCGATATAAAATTGATCTAATCTTCGTAACGCGGTGAAACGTTCGCGTAAAACCTTGTAGGACGCTAAGGTCATACTTAATAGTACTTACGAGACGTGTTACTTGGAAAATAAATCCCTATTTTGGTGGATGTTTCATAGGGAAAAGGACCAAAATTATGATAGAAAAATTATGAGATTTTTTTATTTCTAGGCAAGTGTCGTCATCGTTGAACACATTATCGCTTACAATAAGGTATAGATATAATGACCAGAGGCATCAATATCGTGACCTTATTGCTTTCTCCTGGCATCAATCTATAACTTTTTTTGTTTTGAATATTTGGAAGAAAACTGGGGAGTGAAGAACTTTAACCTAAAATCATCAGTACAAGCAAAGGCCACGTTACCTCTTAAAAGATCACACTAGGGTCCATCAATTTATTACCTACCTACTCGTTATTATTTGTTATTACACTTATTAATTAGTGCATGTATAATTTGATGAACAAACCACTTCGCAGCGCTACCTACAGTTTACTCTGGACTACCTTGACTTGAATCCTTTGATACAGATTCTGAGAAACAACAACCTTTACAACATATCTAACAACTTATAAAGTTATGCTTTCAGACATTTTAGCGCCAAATTAATCAAATTAACAAAGAGTACCTTTGCTCCTTGATTAAAATTATGAATGTAACAAGAAAAATACTTGTCCCAATGATTTATTTTACCGTTCTAATTGTTCCGAATAATGTTCGACAACTATTCGGCAGTGCGATAGAGCCGAATTCCTTGAAGAAGAAAACTCCTTGGCAGTTCGGGAGCATGGAATTATTTTTCTGAAGATACCTATTTGATTTTTTTCTCTCTCAATCCTTTTGTATGGCAGTTATTGTACATCGTCTTTTAAGAAGTTGTTCAAGTGGAAAAGGTTCTGATTTTTGGGTTCCGCATCTCAGACGGAAAAAGGAACTCTAAAAGAAGCACTCCATGGGCTGTCTGTGTTTCTATCTATATGACCATTTATGCGACATGCTTTTTTAATTTTTATAGGTAAGTGTAGCAGGAAACTTTATCACTTTTCACGCGGGCGGTACATCCGCAGTCTTGCGCGAGACCGATGGTTTTAACGTCAAAAATTGGCCAAGTGCAAGTCGGACTCGCCTATGAAGGATTCCGTGGTAACTATAATAAATATAATATACTTAATATATTTAATTGAAAACAAAAAAACAAAATACCTTAAAAATTTCTTAAAACTAGCTTATTTACAATTTTTACAACTACGCCAAATAACTTTGTTTTTCATAATATTTGTATTAATTACAAAGTTATGTTTGCGGTTTTAGAAAATATACTGTATCTCAAAAACTGCCGACTCGATCTCGTTCAAACCAATTTTGGTTGAAAGTTTACATTAAGATCTATAATATATGTTTTTTTTTAGATTTTTCACTTCATTATTATAGAAGTTAGAGGGGGAGGACACACATTTTACCACTTTGGAAGCGTATATCATTTAAACGATTAACTTTATGAAAAAGTTATATTAGAAACCTTAATGTCATTTTTAAAGACCAGTCTATAGATACCACACACGTATAGGTTTCATGAAAAAAAATATTTTCAGTTTCAGTTCCATGTATGGGGGCCCCCTTTATTTTAAATGTTTTTTAAATTTTCTCTTAAAATCGAAAAGCGGTTCACAGAATACATCTATCTACCAAGTTTTACATGTATAATCCTAATAGTTTCGGAATAAAATGGCTGTGACATACGGACGGATGGACAGACAGACAGACGGACAGACATGTCGAAACTATAAGGGTTCCGCTTTTTGCCATTCGGCTACGGAACCCTAATATAAAAAACATGTGACTTCTGTTGCCCAACAAGAAATGCGTAACGTTAATGAATACATTTTAAGTATCGAATCACTTTACGTAGGTAAATAAAAATGAAAATATACCGCAGTTTCTTTTACATTTTTTTAAGATATAATACTATGTAGGTCACATTCTTTTTCTATTTAAAGTAAATAGGATTAAGTTATTTTTTAGCATTTCAAATCTCATCTTCCCCTACTTACAATTAGTAGTTGTAAGTGTAGCCTAAAATAAAGAAAAAGCAGATCATTGGTATTTAATTATATATTTTAGAACTACAATAACAGATACCTATACGTATATGGTTTAAAAATAATAAGTATTTCGTTGGGAAATTTTTTGCCCTCGTGTATAATCCGCAGTTAGCCGGTTTTTACTATTTCCTTCCACGGTTATCACAATGCCATAATACATGATCAACATTGATATACTAAAAACCCAGTATATCAATGATGATTAAGTAAATATCGTGTAGGTAGTATAGTATCTGTTATTACAAATACCAAATAACTTACATTTTCTTTGTAATCATAATCCATAATTCATCCATCAAAACAAATATTTTCTTGTCATGACATTTTTTACGTCAAGGCTGACAAACTGTAATTTCTTCTTCTTTGTAGTCACTGAATGGCTAATAGACTAAAAAGGTTGTTCATACTTTTATTATATAATTGTTATTCGCTTTTATCGATAGGACTAGCTTAATATTGTATATTATATTGTGGTTGTCTACTGATTAACGGCATTTTAAATTATAATTATAAATTTCTAAAACACACTCTCAGATTTTATCGAAGAGGTTTAATATATTATGCTCGAATATAACTGGCTGATCAAATAACTGGCAAGATGGACTATTTTGGACTCTACAATTTGAATTCTGGTACAGAATGAGAATGGAATGGATTTTGAACGCTGAGCTGGGTATAAAAGGCGCTGGGGGCCATCTCCGGGAATTCAGTCTTTGACCAGTTTCTGAAGAGTTTAGTTCTCGACGAGTTTCGACGAAGAGTGGTGGAAGAGGAAGTGCAGTACCCGCTGCCCTGACTCCTTGTTGAGAGCCTGCTGCCTTGACGCCTTGTTGGGAGCCTGCTGCCCTGACGCCTTGCTGGGAGCCTGCTGCCCTGACGCCTTGCTGAGAGCCTACTGCCCTGACGCCTTGCTGAGAGCCTGCTGCCCTGACGCCTTGCTGGGAGCCTGCTGCCCTGACGCCTTGCTGAGAGCCTGCTGCCCAGACGCCTTGTTGGGAGCCTACTGCCAGACCGCCTTGCTCGAGCCGCTGTACGACGAAGACATCGTGGAGGAGAAGGCGATCCTGGAGTGGCCTGCCAAGCCGTCCCGCAAGTACTATACTCTAAGCCTCCTCCTCTTCTCTCCTGAGAGTGTGTCAGATAGGTAGGTAGGCCGTTTTTTTAGGATAGCTAGGTAGATAGGCAGGTTTTTTATAAAATACTGTATATTATTAATATATTAAATTTAATGGTACATCTATTTTACCCTCTTTTATTGGAGAAGTAGAAGGTATCGTTACAGTAGTTAGTATAATATAAGACCCTAGCAGTCTCGTGGGGGTTTGCTCCTGTGGACTTTATCACTATCAAAACATAACCTTCCTTTTTGTAGTCGGGTAAAAAGTAGCCTACTTTTTAAGATTGGCGCATTCAAACAAACAAACTTTTCTGCTTTAGAATATTACTTAGTATAGAAATATAGATTTGCGACTTCACGCATTCGTCGTGTATTGCAGCACTTTCTATTTTTATATTGCTCCATACTAGAAATTTCTCCTATTTCGTGGGTGCATCTTTTACCCACACCCGAAACAACAATATGCAGTCTATACGGTGA
Source organism: Tholera decimalis (assembly GCA_943138885.2). NCBI lineage: Eukaryota > Metazoa > Arthropoda > Insecta > Lepidoptera > Noctuidae > Tholera > Tholera decimalis. Next base: position 8,258,310 of record OW964552.2, on the reverse strand, counting down.
GGGAATCGAATCGTTACCCGATTCGCAGCGGGGCAGCCAATCCAAATATATTTTTTTATTACCTATTATTATTATAATAGGCTCGCGTTTCACCACCATCTCACCTTATGGTAAGCGACCACATCGGTCGAAAATGGAGCACGCTTACCTAGAATTAACCTATTCACTCTTGACTTAAAGACACCGACTCCCCGACCCCATTATGGCCTAGAATGAAAATTCACAGCACAAATAAAATAATATCTCACAAAACAGCTCCCAGTCTAACAATCCAGGTGGCAGGATATCAGTTAAAATACGTGGCAGTTTTAATTACGCCGGTCTATCGGCATTCCGGTCGGCATCCGACACCGGATTGCTTCCGACCTTTATAGGAATCCGTTCCATTAGCCCGGCAAACTTGCCGGATTCTTTAGTGAGAGTCTACGGCTACGAATCCATGTTGAATTCTGTTCATTTTCTTATTAACGTGTCTTCGTGTCGTTTATTGATTTCTTCAGTGATTAGCTAGGTATTGGCGTTGTGATTAATTAGCTGTTTTTTCTCGGGTTAATATTGGGTTATTTGTAATTGGACAGGTACCTAGCAGAGCACAGGTTTTAAGAGTAGGTAGGTAGTTAGGAAACTACATGTATGTCATCATAACTGAACTGACTCATCAGCGTAGTAGGTATAACTAAGTATACGGTTAAAGGCTTTTCATGAAGGTCGGTATAGGTAAGCATGATTGTATGAAGCCTAGTCCCCAGCTTACGTCTTGACATTGGAGATTTTTAGATATATCTGTTGTCGAAATTCTAGAATTTCAATTTTTGTTTCCATTTTTGGTTATTTACCTTCTAGTTTTTTTTTATTAAAAATAGGTTCGCGTTTGACTACCATCTCACCTGATGGTAAGTGATGATGTGGTCGAAGATGGAGCACGCTTACCTAAAGTAACCTATTCACTCTTGACTTAGACTCCTAGGTTATAGCTATCGGGAAACACTTTTGAGTCGACTCTCCACTATTTCTCAACACTGAAACATAGATGTTTTAAATTTTGATATTTTATTCCATACAATATACAACTTTAGGATTTTTTATGGAAAAAAACTTTTTACCAAAAAATTAAACCGACTCCCAATAAACACTGCAAAGTGAAAAATAACTTTAATTTCGGGAGTCGGTGTCTTTAGTTTTGTATTTTCGTTTTTGGCATCGACTTCCGAAATTAAAGTTATTTTTCACTTCGCAGTGTTTTTTGGGAGTCGGTTTAATTTTTTGGTAAAAAGTTTTTATTTCACTCTTTTTAGTTGGTTGATTTTCAATTTACCTAGTTACAAGAGCCTAAATGTCAACTACTTATAACATTTTACAAAATATTGCTTTTCCTAATACTGGGCCGTTAATTTTTGAGGAGTTCTCCTGGTACTTCACCATCAGTTATACATCACCATATGCATTGTGACGAGCACCAAGTGCTTAATATCCATATTCAAGTAATCGAATCGCAATCCACGAAATACTTATTATTGAGTAGTTTCGGCGGCCATCTGTGGTCTTCTTCATCAGTTCCACTTCCCCAAATGGTACTTTTTGAGAGCAACTGCACAAGTTACTATAAGAAATACCCAAAACGCCATAGGTGTGCCTATAATATTCGAAGAGTTCCCTCGATTTCTCCAAGATCCCATCATCAGATCCTGACTTGGTGACAAATGGTACCAATTTCAAAGTATACCCTATCAAACAAAAAAATAATTTTCCAAATCGGTTCAGCCGTCTTCGAGTACTCGATGACCATACATTAAAAAAAAAAGAATATACGCGTCGAATTGATAACCTCCTTTTTTGGTCGTCGGTTGAAAAACACAAATCTTACTTAAACTTAATTAAAAGTCCAACAAAATTGTATTTATTGAAAATTGTTTTTATAAAACCATTTTATTAAAAGCTTTGTGAAAAGTCAAGAAATATGCAAAATCTATGAAAAGGACTTTAACACTAGAATACTCAAAATCTAGAGCTTAAGTAACAGATAATGTTTCTGAGACAGAGACAGACTACGCTATGCATACCTAGTTCTTGATCAAATGAACATTGTTTTTGCTCTGGCTTTTCTTTCATGTGGTGTCAAATCCTCATGATGTCCTCTGCCTAACGGTAGACGGAGGGGTCGTTCCTCTTCGTTAGCTGTTACTGGGTTGTGGGGACACGTTGGTACTCTCCAAAATCTCCCCAAGAGTAACAGTAAGCGCAAACCCAAGCTCAGATGAGACGGTGAGCGTGCAGCTCTCACCCTGACCACCTTGATAGGTGCGTGGAAACGCCACGCGACACCAAGTCTAGCTGTTAGCTATCACAAGTCACAACCTATCTCAATTTTCTGTTATGTACTAAGTAAGTATGTCAAATCTAGGGTGTCCAATCCCGCAGCCTGAATTCAATTCCGGTATTTGCGGGACTACGAATTTTCAATACCGCGGGATCTCGGTATTTGCGGGATCCCGCATATTGAAAATATTCACATTTATATAAGGCAAATAAAACCATGAATTAATCAACTAACTCCACGTTTATTTACGTATTACTATTAGTATGAGATCAATCAAATTACACCGTTTTTTTCTTCACAAAAAACAGTAACAAAAACTTAATAAAAACTTTACTGATATTTTAGGCTACATCTGACTGAAATTCGGCTATATTAGGCTACATAAGCTGTGAAAAACGGGCGACATCGTTGTTTGCAACACTGCCGGCCGCCTGTCACCGAGGGATCGCGCTCGCGAGAGGTCGTATGCATGCTTTTTTCAGTCCCGCAAATCCCGCGCCCGTAATCCCGCAATACCGAGATCTCGGTATTCCGGGATTGGACGCCCTAGTCAAATCATTTCACCTGTATGATATCACCTAGTTGAAATGAAAATACTAGTCTACTTTGTTATACATGGGTGATATTATAAAGTGGAATAGTCCTAGCTACGTTCTTAAAAATAGCCTTTAATATTATGTCAACTGTAGTAATCTTACAATATACTGGCCTATGAAGTGGTTCAAATGTTTAAGATGATTGCAGCCTCAATTTTTTTTTATTTCATAGACGTTAGATGCCCTGTTCAATAACAGCATTTAATCTTGCTGAAAGCTTCATTTATAGCTTCCCGGTACATTTCACAATGTTATTGACCGCTAGTACGTAGTTAAGTCCGGGTAGGTAATGCATGTCCGGGTAGGTAATATAGGTATGTCCGGCAGGCACGGTCGCACCCTGGAATTTGGGGGGGGGGGTCATTATCAGTAAAATATGTCGAGTAAACGAGTTTTCTTTATTGCACAAAACAAATTTTATTGCACACATTATAAGACAAATGGAAGTCTTCTATTTTTATTGGCAAATCGGGTGATAATATTTGGAACGTCTTATTTTGCAAAATTTTAGAAGATTTTCTACTTGGGGTGTACGATTTTGGGGGGCTCATGTCCCCTGTGACCCCCCCGCGGTCCGAAGAAGGGAGGGGCCCTTCTCCTTCGGACCGCGCCTGATCTCCGGCCAGGTAATAAATGGTATGTTGAAATAATACAAACACACTAAAGGCAAATTAATAAATTTAATAGTCAGGAAAATGATAACAAAACACAGCTTGGAATATTATAAATAGAAGTTACAAACAACTAAATATCTTAGTACTAATAAATCAGTAGTTTTAATACTTATTGCATGTGTTTGAGACGTGCGTCGTCATATACCGGAGTTATGTTTTAGTTGTGTTGTTGAGTCGTGGCACTTCATAGGTAAATTTCTGATTAGATACCATTAATTAAATCAGACTGCTTCAAAACAATCTCTTTACTGTTAATCAACGATTAATATATATTAACATAGGTTAGTCAGGTTTTTGCATTAATTCTTTAAGTGTTTTTTGCTATTATTTATCTATTGGATAATAAAATCAGATAGAATCACTCGTAAATATGACCTCACATTTCTGAAACACCATGTATGTTATATAAATTCAGTTTTGTCTTATTTCATTTATTTCTTAACCATATTATTATAATGCAATGGTATTTTATAATACAAACAAAAAACGAATATAATACATAAAATGTGAACAAAAAACAAAACAAAATGCTCAAAGCAATCACATTCAATAACAACCCGTTTTAATTATCATGAAAAGTAAATTATCTTGACTCTAAGACCAACCAGGGTAACTGAAAATCGTCCTGGAAATAATGAGAGCCAAGTAGTACGGAACGACACGGGTCAATTATTGGTAATTAGCACACTTTGTAACACCTCAATTGTAATCTTCATCGTACGAATATCTTAATATCCCACAATAGCAATTCGCCCAGGACTTCATCTGCGAGGATTTCGAAATTTCTTTTAATTGGATCATTATTTCCGGAGATTACCGCTTACATACAAACTTACAAAAGAAATTACTCTTGATAATGTTAGTATAGACTTACACGTTTAAATGGGATTTAAGTGTCATTATGATCAGCAAAAATATATTTTTTGGTTGAAGTTACGCAAGGATTACAAGTAGTTAGATAAATAACCTTCTGTATCGGTACCTTTACATAAGGGAAATGCTTTGTGTGGATAAAATATTATAAGTACAAATCAATTGACTAAAAAAACTAATCGTAAGAGCTATGCTCAACATAAATAAGCGGTTGCCGCAAATTTTGTTTTTTTTCGCTTTCTACGGTAACGAAATTGCTTTAGTTGGCCGTATAATGCTTTATAAACCTTGCAGAAGGATCCGATACACCGGCAACCCATTTAGGCATCCAATAATACGGAGTAAATACATGCTGGCCGGGATACGACTTCTCAAACACGTACCGATAATATTTCGATTCGGCTGTGTTCGGCTGTGCTCCTGGATAAACAGCATTTTCGTCTATCGACCTCTCAGCGATAATCTCCCCAATAATAGTAAACAAAGACTTCTTCACAGACGCAACTCCGTCGCTGAAGGCCTCTTTGTGACGCCACAATATCGTGTCAGGCAGTAATCCACTTTTAGCGAAACTACTTCTTAGCAAATGCTTCTCTATGCCGTTCTGGGGCTGCCTCAGTTTCGGATCAACGGTGAGATAGTGGTTAGTAAATTGAATGTCCAAGAACGGTACACGGAGCTCCAAACTGAATGCACTAGTAGTCCTGTCCGCTCGGAGTCCGTCGTACAAGTAAATGTCTGAGAGCAAACGCAAGCTCTCCTCGTGTGCAACGTTCTCAGAAGGAGCATCTCTAAAGTAAATATAGCCCTGCGCCAGTTCATCTGCTCCCTCCCCACTGAACACTACAGTCGTGTTTGTCTTCTCTTTAATATACTTCGACAGCAAATACATAGGTAAACTAGCACGTATCGTAGTTATGTCATAAGATTCCAAATGATAAATCACGTTGTCCAGCGCTTCTTTAACGTCATTTTCGTCAAATTGTACTTCATGATGCTCTGTTCCCAAATAATCAGCAACTGTACGAGCTGCTATAAGATCTGGTGAATCGCCCATTCCTATAGCGAATGTTTGTATCTTGTACGGCAAGTTATGTTTTTTAGCAAGCTTTACCACTAAAGACGCAATTAGTGAAGAATCTAAGCCACCGCTAAGTAAACACCCTATACGTCTGTCCGACATTAACCTTTTTTCACACGCAGCTTCTAATAGATGCGCAGTTTTCTCTTCTATGCTCATGCCTTCTAAATCTGCTTCTGGAACGTATGGCAGAAAGTTGGGTGGCATACCAGGCGACGTGTATCGCTCAATAAAATCAAGTTTAACTTTGCCGTTGTCTAATATACTCCATTGCGCGTAATGACCCGGCGGGAATTGTCTTAGCGTGGCACTGCCGTTGCCATTTTGTTTTAACTTAATCAGACCTTTGCCTTCCGAAGAGATTCCTAGAATGCCCCTTTCCTCATCCCAGTATTCAAAAAGAGGGCGGACGCCGTAAGGATCACGGGCGACACAGATTTTTTTCTTTTCACCGTCCATTAGACAAAATGCAAATACACCATCGAGGTTCTTCACAGTTTTCTGGAAACCGAAGTTGTGATAAAGATGTGTGATGGCTTCCACATCGCACTTTGTTTCATATGGGAACTTGAATTGTGTTTGTAGCCGCTTGCAGTTGTAAATTTCGCCGTTGCAAATGAGGTTTGTGCGAGGATAGAGATGCAATCTCATCGGCTGCATACCGTGAAGACCGTCAACAATGGCCAGTCGTCGGAAGCCGAATATCGCGAATGGTTCCCGTGCGTCGGCCTCGAAACGCCACGCGTCAGGGCCGCGGTGACGGATCGCCACGAAGCTCTCCGTACATAGCGGACATAAGTCTTCGCTCACGCCGAATAACGCCCAAATTCCACACATTTTGAGTCTGAAATAAAAAATAAAGTAATTGTAATACATTATCAGGGAAACTTTGTTATTTTGTAACCTATTTTCAAATATGAATTGAATAGCTTGTACGCAAATTGGGTCACTACTTCTTAAGCCGGCTCTACACGTTGGCCAACACAGTGGCGAATGTAGTGGCCAGTGCCTATTCGCCAACGTGTAGAGGGGGTGTTTGTGCATCTTGGGTTGTATTGGAATGATGGCCGACGAGTTGGCGCGAGATCCGTGTGGTGTCGGTTTTTTGCAAAAGATCAAAGGGTTGTTGGCTGAGTATTGGCTACCGCGTCCACACGTTGGCCGCGCGTTTAGTATGCTACGAGCTCCCAGAACGATCGCACGCACCTGATTAAGCATTTTAACCGACTTCAAAAAAAAGGAGGTTCTCAGTTCATCTTGAACTTTTTTTTTATGTATGTTACCTCATAACTCGAAGTCAGCTCGACCGATTTAGAAAATTCTCTTTTCATTTAAAATTGTATACTTTCTAGTTGGTCCCATTGTTATGAAATCAGGATCTGATGATGGGATCCTGGAGTAATCTAGGGAACTCTTCAAATATTATAGGCACATCTATAGCGTTTTGGTTATGTTTTATAGTATCATGTGCAGTTGCTCTCGAAAAGCACCATTTGGGGAAGTGGAACTGATGATGAAGACCACAGATGACCACCGAAACTACTCAATAATAAGTATTTCATGGATTGCGATTCGATTACTTGAATATAGATATTAAGCACTTTATGTTCGTCACAATGCATATGGTGATGTAGAGCTGATGGTGAAGTACCAGGAGAACTCCTCAAAAATTAACGCCTCTGCATCGGGAAAAGCAATATTTTGTAAAAGGTGATAAGTAGTTGATATTTTGGCTTTTGTAACTAGATAAATTACAAACCGACCCACTAAAAAGCGAGAAAAAAATTTTTTAACAAAATATAAAACCGACTTCAATATTAAAATACTACAAAGGCAAAAATAACTATAATTTCGGAAGGTGGTGTCAAAAAAAGAAAATACAAAACGAAAATAACACCGACTACCGAAATTAAAGTTATTTTTGGCGTTGTAGTGTTTTGATATGGAAGTTGGTTTTATTTTTTGTTAAAAAGTTTTTATAGTCACGCGTCGGTAACAACTAATGTAAACAAAATGTCAGTAATGACTAATAACGAAGAAACTTTTCGGTTTATAGAGCTCTACCAAGCCGTAAATTGTTTGTGGAACCCAAGAAGCAGCAGTTAGCGCCTCAATACCAATTTTAATAAATAACGTCCGCACATTGGCCTGAACCGTAGCAAACTGAACGACCTTCCAACGAGTGGACGCTATCACGAACTCTTGGCCAATATGCTGGCCACTACATTCGCCACTGTGTTGGCCAACGTGTAGAGCCGGCTTTACTGCACGTACAAAAAAGGTACTGGAGTTTACAAAAGCGACCGACCGGCCGAGGGCAGCTCGCATTTGCGAACAAACATCATTAAGCAAATTCCCTATCATTATCCTGTCAACACGAAACAGTGAGAATTTACCTAGAAACGGCTATCAAATTACTAAGTCAATGGACAGTAAATGATTCGAGGCGATTACCTAGTTTTAACGACGTATTATGCAATGGAAAGGCTATAGAAAGTTTTAATGAAGTCCTGTACTCTACCTAATAAACAAACTTCGGCGAAGTTGTAAAGAAGCCTGCTTTTTTACTAGTAGAACAAGTTCATGGATTTTAGCGTTAACAGCACACAAAAAGTTGGTCGTTACCGACTAAGAAACAGCAAGTGAGCAGCTCTATTTATTTTGATTTTGCAATTAAAAATCGTGGTAACGAATGTAAGACAGCCGACAAAACGACCCAGAAGTTGACAAACTAATCAAAGATGAAGTTACTAATGTTCTCCCTAAAATCCCGAAGATTGCATTAGTGTAACAATGAACCGAGAGCCGATAACTTATACGAGTTAATTAAGCAACCGAATTTAACTTGAAACTTGAACCATTAACGAGAGCATTAGGATAAGGATGAGTTGGCTAACTCAGACTTACTAAACGTTCACTTTAAAAGCATTGATTCACTTTAACAAAGAGCCTGTGTGTTTTGGTACCGCAAACTGAAAATAGTGTGGGACGCGGATTGTTTGCTATTCATTTCTATCAGGGGCTTAAAGTACACAACATTTCGATCTATAAATAAATACAAACGCTGAACAAACGTTGTATAAATAGAATACAATAATCAAACCTCGTCCTATACATTTAAGACAAAATAATGTTATTGATATTTGTTTCCAATTCATCCTTGCTGTTGGCAATTGAACACTTAACAGAACAACTTTATTGCCGCTTGAGATACAATGAAAATGATATAATCCTTATTATGGAATACACCAATCCATCAAAAAGCAATTGACAACGACTAGCTCACCAACAAATGTCGCTCAATTCCCGTATAATAAATCTGGAACAACAATAACGTCGAATCTCCATACTAACTTAAATTGCCAATTCTAAATTCATCACGGATTATTATTTAAGCAACAAATCTATTAATCTGAGCCTACGGGAGTGGAATACATAAATCAATTAACCCAGACAAGACGGGCCGTGTTGAGGCCGCCAGCCCATTTCGGAGACCAGTACCCTATTTTGGCGACACTGTTCCCCAGGGGCGTTGAATCGTCTCCGGTTTAATTCAAATATTACTTGTGGAATTGAAGTGTCGGTTGGGCCAGTAGATTCGAGAGTTAAATACGTCCCAATTCTATTATCAAATTGAGTTACACTCGGCCAGTGACGTTGATTTGAATCAGGGATGATGTGCAAGAAATGCTCTGTCGGCGTCGGAAGGTCCGATTCGTGAATTATCTGGAGTATTATTCAAATCTGACCAACATTATATTATTTATGGGATATAGAAATGTATCTACGTATCTATTGTAATATATAGTACAATTGAATTTAAAGTATTTATTTATAACAAAAGTCTTGGTAATTATTGTCCATTCGAGTTTTACATGGAAAAGATCATTCCGACTATTGTATGTGTTTTTTTTTTTAATATTCCTTCTGTATAATTAATTATATTTCGTGTATAAGTTTATTATTGCATATTTCAGAAAGCGTCTGTTTTGTTTCAGTTGTTTTAAGGTGATAAAACTTCTTATCAACCAAAAAGTCTACAGAAAAGTAATCAACTACCGTGTTATCGTCGTCCGAAGAGCACCTAATATTTATGGAACAATAACGAAACTGCAGTGTTATCTAAACAGCAGCATGAATTAAAGCTTGTAAATTCCTTCCAAAGGTTGTCTGGAAGATATCGCTTTCATAAGTAACAGTACCAGCAATATTGTTATTTAACTGTGTTTCAATCTTTGGTGTAAAATAAAGTATATTCTATATATCTATTTGAAATTACAAATAAGTGGGTCACTAAAACATTGTTTTTTTACTCAGAAATTTTACTCGGAAATCTCACAGAAATGGAAGTTATTTCTGACGTGCCATATTTGTTCGGCTTAAAATGAGTCATAACCATTAACAATGAACTTGACATTAGCGCAGTGATAACAAATTCGATAAAAATAATATCAACCTACATTATATGGGCCAAGCAGTTTCCTACATTCCAAATCAGTCGAAACGACTTGGATTACGTTATATTTCTGCACAGTTGATTCAGGTGTTGTATATCCATAACTTATGCTAATCGCGAGAAGATATAAGTTTTTAAGCTAACATGGTCACTAACAGTATCATAAGAACTTAAAACGGGATCCCGTTTTAAGTTCTAATGATACCGCGAGAAGATATTTTAATATTAAGTATTTTAATCGTGTCACGATTCGTTTTTCATAGCTTTTTATATGCCACATCACTGCTTTATGGTAGTTAAATTATGATTATAATGTTGCGATCATCTGTATGAAAACTTGTGTCTGTCTGTCCATCTAGTGCAACCGATCTGATTGACCATGTCAGATGAAATTCTCTAGTTAATTTTAGGTTATTAATGGATAATTTGTTATCTGTCTGTAATTAATTATTATTCATTACAGGAAAACCAATAAGTCGCTGGGTTTTATAGGTAACATATATAAAAAATTATTCGTCTGAAACTTTTTGGGCGCGTGACCGGTCCGGTTCTCAGATGGCTGGTATTTTTTTTTTATAAATATCACTAAATGCCATGAACTTAACGCTTAATATTTTTAACTATAGTTAAGTGATGGAAAAACATTGTACAACTTTGTGAGGATTAAGAAATTTGGCATAGTTAAAGTTAATATGGAGAATGTGCACAGAAATCTATTTCTACGAGTATCTATTCGTATTTTTTATTTTAATTATTTCCAAATTCAGGTCACTTGGCGACCCCTAGTGAATGATGAAACTGCTTATTTTTTATAATATTATAGGTACAATCTAATGCCTATACCTATTATAAAGCAATTCAGCATTTGGCTCGGCACTTTCCTGGTTCATTATAAATAGCCCTAGAATCGCTGATGCAATTAATATTGCATTTACATCAGACTCGTCAATACAGACACGGTACAAAATTTATGTAACCTCAGGTAAAAAGTATAAATTTTACAGACACTCTGAAAGCGTTTAGTCAAATCATTCTTACTGTTATTATAAATATGAAAGTTTGTGAGGATGGATGGGATGTTTGTTACTCTTTCACGCAAAAACTACTGAACGGATCTGAATGAATTTTGGTAAGTAAATAGTTGTTCGTAATATAACACATAGGCTCTTATTTATCCCAGAATTCCCACGGTATTGGGATTTGCGCGTGAAAACCCTCCCACGCTAGAAGTCGTGGGCAAGCTAGTATAATAAAATATATTTATTTCTCACCAAGATACACCTTACTAAATATAATTAAAATACAATTTTGAGACGGTTACATAATGTTTCCTAAGTCATACCTATATTGTGGGAGACCGGCGGCGCCTAAGCTAAGCTCATAGGCTGTGTTTCGAGACATGTGGCACTTCCTGGATTGGTCACGAATAATGGAAATAAAATCCAAGTAAAAAGGGAAAATAAAGCTGAATACTGGTTCGAAAGAAAAAAATCGCAACTACACGCATTTTTATGCACTAATAGAAATAGAAAACTAACAATTGATAATAATAGAAAACTAACAATTAATATGAAAATGTTAAACCAAACCTCAACAAGGAGACAAACAAATCAACACATAAGCACCTTCAAAATCTATACTAACGGGTTCCAAAGCACGATGCAAAAGAGTGATCAAATATCAATATGTATATCAACGATGGAAGCTTATTAAAAATATTGTTTGGATCGTGCTGTCTCGTCTGCAAAATCGTAACGGGTGCAAATCTAAACGAGTTTTGATCGGACATTGTATCAATTGAGTGCTCAGACTACAGTTTATTAATATATGAAAGAAATTGTACTTCGTTGCTCGTGAAGTCGCGTCTCTCTACCATCTTTTTTGTGAGTGGCCTCTGACAGGTTAAACTATGAAGTAGTCGGTTGCTCTGTTGCCAGGGCTTACATCTATACTAAAATTATAAAACAGAAAATTTTGTTTATTTGAACGCGATAATTTTCGAAATTACTGGATGGATCTGGATGAAATTTGGTAGGTAGCTTGAAGATTGAGAAAGGTTAGAGGCTACTTTTTAGCTGACTGCAAAAGAAGTAAATTATGTTTTTATCGTCATAAAGTCCACGAGAGCGAATTCCTTTCCCGTTCAGTTTAACTTATACACCAGGTGACTGCACGCTACTGACACCCCCTTATGGGGATCGGACCATGGCTTAGGGCTGGCGGATGGCAGCTGGGGCTTGGACAAAGCCAATGTTTTTATACATCACATCTACTAGCCGTACCCGCGACTTCGTTCGTGTGGGAGTCGAGAACTATCACTAGGGAACAATTGGACCGATTTAAGCAAAACAGTTCCAAACCACACAAACCTATTATGTTAAAATATACCTTATTTTGGAGTATATAGGTCACAAAACTCGAAATGGTCGAGGTTGTGAATTGGAACATTTTTGCTTAAATCGGTCCAATTAGCTACGGGTTTTAGCCGCATAAATCCCGAGCCTGTGGAATTTCGGAGTTAATAAAAAGCCTATTTTTGTTTTACTTGTTAGCAGTTTTTGAGATACACTTAGCTCATTTTACAAAACCGCAAATATAACTTATTCTTTCATACAAACACTAAGAAAACCTAAGTTATTATCCGCTAATCTTTACTTGCTACTACGGAACTCTTCATAAGCGAGCCGAACTCGCACTTGACCGGTTATTAATTTTATTTTTAAATATGGATTGTCTTAGTGCGAATTATTATATGGCGATTTTCAAATAAGATTTTTATCAAACGAATACACATATTTTAATACATAGATTTGTAAATAACCTCAATAGGTACCTTATCATAGACGTTTTTCGCACATATATTATACGAAAAACGTCTATGATTGCATATTGCATGAAATTAATTCGTGTATGAAATTACAACGTGTGAAATCGCGCGATAACGCACTTGTAAAAGATAAGTTGTACAAATAGGTTTCCTGCAATAACGGGAAATCCAGGAAACAAACTTTCAACTAGCAATGCAGATAGAGGATCAATTAGTTCATTCTTGTCCCTATTGTCTATGGAATTAGCAAGGGTTAGCAGCGGCCTTGATTCATACATTCTGACGTCATAAAGATTTTCCCGCTAAAACGATGACATAGGTAGGTACGTCCAATATATGCGATTGTTTAGTTTTCACACAAATTAAAACAATGAATGAAAAGCGCAACTAAAGGGCGTTAAATTTCCACTAATTGGCTTGCTAAAACTAATTAACACTTTTCTGTTTGTATGTTGGATGTTAATTTAGTTTGCTGACCTAAAAAGTCGCTTTGCATGCTACGCTAGTAGTTTAGCGATAGTTATAAGACTCGCGGTGTGTATAGAGGCGCTGCATGCAGCATGATGCAATATATGCAAGCCGTTTCAAATATTTGCCGCGGCGCTCAAACATATAAAAATATTTTTGAAATATGAATTTAATCCCGCCATTTAGTTTTTACGGTAAATATAAATATTTTAGAGTTATTATTCATGTATATCTACATAATAATTATTAAGATAATAAAGAAACTAATCAAGAGTCAATAAGAAAAAAATGGAAATATTCTATGATATAAAACTTTAGCAGCAATATACCAAATACTAATCATGTTTAACATAATAGGAGCAAAAATTTAGAGGAAAATGTGGTCAGTGGGTCGTCTTAGGAAAATGTTGTTCTTTCTATAAAAAAAAAGCTAGACGGTCGAGAAAACCGCGGAAAATTTTAGTTACGAGAAAATCTAATAGATGCCACTAGTTGTATCCAGAATAATACTATTAATAATACAATGGGAAAAAACCAGTTATTTTAAAGTCATACAATATAAGCTGTGAATTTAAAAGTACTTTTATTTAAGTACTTAAACAGCAGGCACGTATTTGCCGCATTTTAACCTAACCTTTGAAAGAAAACAACCTAAAAGGCAAAACATTGCCGTCGCTCAAGTTATTATTTCATAGCTGTTAGCTCACTTACCGATGCTATCACTCGTAGGGAATAATAATTAAGTAAAAACACTTCACACGTAGACTATTCGGCTTTTAAATACAAGAAGACACCATGCAGTGCTTGCCACTTTGACAAATCTAATTTGACATAAGACATTATGAACTCATGAACTGTCAACAGTGACGCATATGTTTTTCATGCCTTGGCCTACGGTCTTTTAAGGTCTTGATATCTCGATTTATTTATTTACCCCAAAAGGGGGACAATAGGTAGTAGAAAGATAACATATGGTTCTTTTTATTGATAATAGGCTCGCGTTTGACCACCATCTCACCTAATGGAAGTGATGATGTGGTTGAAGATGGAGCACGCTTACTACTGGATATTTGCCCTGCTATTTCCGACTTGATTTGATATTTGCATATGTGAAATAACAGACAAAACCTTTAAGTAGGTTTTGTCTTTAAAAGGTTTTATCTGTTATTTTATCCGTTTTGGAAAACCCTTTCAAAATTCAAAAACTCTGTTCCGGTTTTAAAGCGAATTCCCCGCGGCGCTAGACCTGTAGTGGCGCAAAACCTAGCAGGATGCGTTCGCCTTGCCGCTCGCGAGAATTCTCAAAGTGCCTGGGAACATCTGCTTACCTTCCCGTATAGGATACTACATGTTCGAAAAAATTTGGCAACCAAAAAAACTTTAACTTCACAAATTAAAGAAAATTGTACTATTTCGGCCCATATTCAGGATGCAAAATTACCGACACAGAGGGTTACTTCCACAAGAAGTATATCCCGCCTAGTCGAATCTAAATTAGGGGAAGGTGATATTAGCGGAGCTGCCAGGATACTTTTTAGTAGTGATGTGGTGGCCCCATACTCTCCAGATACTCTCGCAGCTCTGGAGAGCAAACACCCTGCCCCAGCGGATGGTCTTTCCTTTCCCGACCCCCCCGATCAGGACATAAACACCCTCACCGTTACAGGTCAAGAGGTGATCACAGCCGTTTGTTCCTTCCGAAGCGGCTCTGCTGGCGGCCTCGATGGGCTGAGTCCGCAGCACCTGAAGGACCTACTCAGCTCAGGCGCCGGAGAGGCTGGTGAGTTGCTTTTGAAGGAGCTAACGGCTCTGATTAATCTTATGCTCTCAGGCCAGGTGAACGAAACCGTCACCGATATCTTGTACGGGGCCAATCTATGTGCCCTACGCAAGAGGGATGGCGGCATTCGTCCCATTGCCGTGGGAACTACCTACCGTCGTATGGCAGCCAAGATTTGCTCTAAATTTTATGGTGAGGATATTTCGACCAAATTTCAACCCCTGCAACTGGGTTACGGTTCCAAAGGGGGTTGTGAGGCTGCCGTACATGCCTTGACGACCTATTTAAATTCAGGTAAAGGAGAGGTCATCTTGAAGGTTGACATTAAAAATGCTTTTAATTCAGTCAATAGGGACACTTTGTTGGCAGAAACTAAAAAAGAAGTACCACAAATTTATAGTTTTCTTTGGCAATGTTACAGACATCCGACTAAATTACTTTATAAGGAAAACCTTTTGGAATCAGCTGTTGGCTGTCAACAAGGTGATCCCCTCGGGCCAGCGATCTTCAGTTTAGCCATTAACCCAATCATTCGACAGTTAAATTCGAAATTTAATGTGTGGTATCTCGATGATGGAACCCTGGGAGGCGATGTAGACACGGTATTAGATGATCTACAGTTTTTAATAAATCAATTCCATTCCATAGGATTGGACCTCAACCTTTCGAAGTGTGAACTATTTATATCCGACAGTACTGACAGACAACTGACACTTTCAAAATTCAACGCAATAGCCCCAGATATCCAAATTGTGGAAAAAAGTTCTCTTCGTCTTCTTGGGTCTCCAATTTATGAGAATTCCTTTCCCGATTTTGTCGAGGAAAAAATACAAAATTTTAATGACATCTTGGACAGGATATACCAAATTAATATGCATTCGGCCATCACCTTAATTCGTTACTGTTGTTTTGGACCCAAATTAATGTATTTTCTTCGTTCTTCACATCTATGGCATCATCCTCACCTTTTGGAAAAAATGGACCAAATTATTCGTCAAACTCTGACAGGAATTTTAAATGTGGCTATGGACGACCGAGCTTGGGCACAAGCTACTCTTCCCATTCGTATGGGTGGTCTCGGCGTCCGCAAAATTACTAGTATCAGTCTACCGGCTTTTGTATCCTCGGTACACGGCACTGAGAAATTAATCAGGAATATCCTAGCTCCATCACTGGTTGATTTCAATGTGCCGTATTTCACCGAGGCTATAGATACCTGGAGACTCGCTTGCCCGAACCTAAATCCACCCGACAATCCATCATCTCAGAGGCGGTGGGATGAGCCGCTCTGTAAAGCAGTTCAGAGTGACCTTATTGCCACATCTGCTTCGGCTGCAGAGCGTGCGCGCCTGCTGGCTGTGGGTGAATGGGAGTCGGGTCTCTGGCTCCATGCACTTCCGTCATCGAACATAGGCACCTTGTTCGATGATACTACTTTCCGCCTCGCCGCTTCCCTTCGATTAGGTGCTCCCTGCTGTTCTGCTCATCGCTGTCACTGTGGCGAAGTTGTCAACAGCCTCGGTCACCACGGCCTTTCATGCGGCCGCAGCGCGGGTCGCATAGCACGGCACGCGAATATTAACGACATTATCCGACGAGCTCTTGTCACTGTCGGCGTTCCAGCTGTTTTAGAACCAAATGGCCTGGCACGCGACGATGGCAAAAGACCGGACGGTATGTCTTTATTTCCTTGGAAGATGGGTAGGCCTTTAGTGTGGGACGCAACTTGTGTCGATACTCTTGCGCCATCCCATCTTCCTAGCTCATCTTGTTGCGCTGGCGCTGCCGCTGCGGCTGCTGAGAACCTCAAGCGGCGGAAATATAATAACCTTGTTGGTAGTTATATTTTCGAGCCGTTTGGGGTTGAAACCTTGGGGTCGTGGGGTCCGAGTGCTCACAAATTATTTAAAGATCTGTCCAGACGCCTAGTTGACACTTCGCGTGACCCAAGGGCTGGCTTTTACCTTGGACAGAGGTTAAGCATTGCCATACAACGTGGCAATGCCGCCAGTCTTTTGGGCACATTGCCAGTGGACAGCGATGCGCACGAATTTCTGGATGCAATATTTTAGTTTATTTTTAGGTGTGTATATGTAGTTTAGGGTTTTTATTTGAATTAAAATTGTATTCTTTCTCAAATAAATTAATTACGTACCCTTAAAGGTTTTATTATGCTTAAAAATGCGATAGTTTTTATGACACATAACTTGTCAATGATAAACTAAAAATAAGAATAAAAATAAAATAAAATGTTTCATAGAGACGGAAGAAGTAAAGAGTTTATATCATTCTCCCGCGCTAGTCTGTAACATAATCACTTTAAAATGTTGGTGGTCTGCGCACGCGACTGGATCTACGAATTATCTCCGGTAGCGGAGCTAGCGGCGGTCGTTCTTGAGACACTCGCCCTCCACTGTGGTTAGAGACCGGCTCTTCTGCCTCTGTAGATGAAGAAGGTGTCATGTTACGGTTCTCAATTACTTGTGATGTAGGTGGTGTAACAAAAGAATCAGTTTCAGTTTCCTGGGGAGCTATGTCATCTGATCCTAGCGGCGCTAGATAACGATTTGACACTGTAGTCTCTCTTCCGTCGGGATATCTGACATAGGAGTAATCTGGATTACTATGTAATAGTTCCACCTCCTCAACAATTGGTTCATATTTGTTACTCCTGTTTAATTTCTTCAGTAATACTTGGCCGGAATTCGTAAGCCAAGTTGGGATAGAAATTCCGTTAGTAGATCTCCGTGGGTGTCTAAACATTCGCTCATGCGGTGTGCAATTAGTAGCGGTACAAAGTAAGGAGCGAATAGAATGCAAAGCTTGCGGCAAAACTTGCTCCCAGTTCTCGACTGATAAGTTTTTAGTTTTCAGTGCCAAAAGTATTGTTTTCCATAGCGTAGAATTCAATTTCTCCACTTGCCCATTGCCTTGTGGATTGTAGGCTGTAGTTCGGCTTGTAGCGATACCTCTTTCATGAAGAAATTCTTGCACCTCGGCAGAAAGAAAAGCTGTGCCGCGATCCGAATGAATATACGATGGAAAACCGAATATCATGAATAAATTGTTGAGATGTTTGACCACCGTTTTTGAGCTGACGTCTGAGCATCGAAAAGCGAATGGAAATCGAGAAAATTCGTCAATTACAGTTAAAATGAATCTGTTAGTTGTATTTGTTGCAACTGGGCCTTTAAATCTATGCTCAAGCGTTCGAAGGGTGCTGTTGCTTTAATAAGTCTTCTATGCTCATCACTGGTATTTCTTACGTATCTCGGCTTTATTTCTGAACACGTCCGACAAGAGGTTGTCATATTTCGGACTTCTTCAAGGGAATATGGTAGATTTTTAGAGCGTATCCAATGAAACACACGTGAAACACCGGGATGGCAGAGAGCTTCATGAAGTGATATAAGTTTGGCAGTGCGAGATTCTGTAGATGCACAAACTCTAGAAAGAGCGGGTCCGGGTCTATATACGATTTCAAATTTGTAAGCAGCGAGTTCCAACTACCATCTCTGAATCTTCTCATTTTTAATTTTGCTTGAGTGTTTCATTTTAAACATAAAAGCAACCGAGCGTTGATCGGTGACCAAGCGAAATTGCTTACCAATAAGGTAATGCCGCCATTTCTTTAGTGATTCTACGATAGCGTAAGCTTCTTTCTATATAGCAGAATGATTTTGTTCGGTTGGATTTAGGGTTCTTGAAAAGAATGCTACAGGCCTGGAATCTTGCGTTAGCACTGCTGCGATTGAATGGTCTGATGCATCAGTTTCGACACTAAAAGGCACATATTCATCGATAGCATGAATTGAAGATGTCGTTGAGAATGTCGTTTTTCAGACTCTCAAAGCATTGATTTTGCTCATTTGTAAGGGGGAAAGATGTTGTCCTAGCAAGTGAGTGAATACGTTCTGAAAAATTAGGAATCCATTTGGAATAGTGAGCGAACATACCGAGTGTACGTCTCAGTGTCGGTATGTCTTGTGGTGGCAGTAAGGCAATAAGTGGCTTCAGGCGCTCACTGTCAGGTTTGATAATGTGATTGTGAATGTTGTAGCCAAGAATATTAATAGTCTTGAGAAAATTTACATTTTTGCATATTCAATGTCAGACCATACTTTTGGCCGCCGTCATAAAGCGCTCTAAGTTTTGGTCGTGTTCTTCACGAGTAAGGCCACAAATGGTGATGTCATCAAGATAAGCGTACGTCTTCTGAAGCTTTTCTTTTCTAGTTATCCAATCAATAGTTCGTTGAAAACTTGAGACGCCATTTGTTACTCCAAAAGGTATGCGCCTAAACTGATACAAATTACCCATAGCTTCGAAGGCAGTATACTTTCTTTCTTCGGGTAAAATTGGAACTTGATGGTAAGCGCTTTTCAAGTCTATTGAGCTGAACATTGAGTTTTTGGCTACTTTAGCGACTAAGGCCGCGCTTAGTTTGGACACGAATTTGTATCGTACGTAAACGTACGATCGTGGTTGTACGAATTGAGTGCATACACTGAATACGTTTTACTCCGTCAAAAAGGTAGTGATATCGCATTCGTGAAGTCATCTTTGGTTGGATCGCAATGAATAATCTGTATCTTCTAGATAATTCTCTTATAACTCGAAGACTGCGGTGGCGTCTTCGCTGTCGCAGAACCGAATGGGTGCGTGAAATTTATTTAAAAAGAAAAGAATTTGGAGAATTTCATCATATTATTAAAGACTTAAATAATGACCCCATACTGTTTCATGGTTATGTACATATGAAAATAGAAACTTAAAATAAAATTTTCTACATCCATTTTTACGCACGAACGTGTTTAATAAAAATCCCAACGAGTTCGGATTGTTTTCGGACATCGAAACTACACGCACGTATACGTACGACTAACTCGCATCCAGTATGTGCGCTCCCATAGTACTTGGAAGGTTAGGATCGTTCGTGTGTGTTCGTACGTATCCGCACGAGTAAAATTCGTACGAAAACGCGTCCAAACTGAGCGCGGCCTTAGTCCTCTATGTTGGGTAGTGGATATGCGTCAAGCTCAGTATGTCGGTTGATTGTTTGCGAATAATCAATTACAAGCCGTTTTCTATGCGTTTCATTTTTCGTTATGAGGACCTGGGCTCTCCACGGTGATTTACTCTCCTCAATCACACCTTCCGCTAAAATGTTGTCGATCTCGTCTTTAATAAATTTGGTATCCTCATCGCTGAATTTCCTGGATTTTACAGCAACAGGTCTGCATTTAGGAGAGACGTTTGCAAAAAGTGGTACGGCTGGCACAGATGCTGCAGCTACATTACACACGTGAAGTGGTTTCTTTGGTCCACCAAATGAGAATTCTAGTGACGCATGTTCTCCGAGGACGTCATGACCGATTATTATATCGGCGCAAAGATTTTTGACAATAAGGAAATTCACACTTTCGTATTTGTGATCTCCAATGTTAATTGTTTGAAAATTTGGCCTTCTACTTGTGAAACATGGTTAAGTGAGGCCATTGAAATTGTTTGACAGCTAGGCTTTGTTTTAAGTCCACAGAGTTTGGAGAAGCTGTCATTGATAAAAGAAACGGAACTTCCTGTGTCTAAAATCGCTTCTGCTCTTATACCTTTGATGTACGCAGGCACAGTAGCTTTTCTTAGGGACGAAGGTGATGCTGCCATAACAATACATGCTGAAAAATCCTTATCTGTTGTAACTGAATTTGCTATTCTGGATGAGCTTCTACAAACTGAAGCAAAATGTCCCTTTTTGTTGCAAATTTGACAGACTCCATCAAACGCAGGACAGTTTCTCCGAAGATGTACTTGCCCTCCACAGAAAAAGCATTTTCTTCAACGAGTAGCGGCAGAGAAACTCTCTTTTTGCTCAACTTGTTGAATGGAGAAATTGGAGGCAACTTGAGCCGTTTCCTTTTGAGCTGCGTTTACTGGCAGGTTATTGAAACTATTGGAATGGGCCTCGGCTGTTTCTAAGGAAATTGCTTGATCGAGTGTTAAAGTAAGATTTTCTAAAAGCCGTTGCCTATATTTATTCGATAAGATACCTGATATAAAGGCATCGCGTATACAGTCGTTTCTGTTTGTTTCAGCGTCGACGGTAGTGAAGCCACAGTCTTTAGATAGTTGTTTTAGAGCTTGTAAATAGGTATCTATAGTTTCATCGGAACGTTGTTTTCGCGATGCAAGCATAATTGTCGTGCAAATATGATATTTTTGGGTTTTACAAACAGCTTCTCTAGTGTAGTAATCGCTTCATCATACTTATGAGTTTCACTTACATATGCATAAACGTTAGGAGAGATATGGTTTACCAAAAGTTGATACTTGACTTCGTCCCTTTGATCTTAAGTCGACTGTGCGTCTTCCGCTGATGACAAAAGAGCGGTCGCCTTCTGCTGACTTGCTAAGAAGTATTCAAATTTTCTACGCCAATGCTCCCATGATTTGGATGCGGTATTATCCGATGGGTCGGCATCAAACCTTTCTGGCCTTAGATATTTTTCCATGATTTTTTAAGCATAATAAATTGAAATAACAGACAAAACCTTTAAGTAATACAAGGTTTTATTATGCTTAAAAATGCGATAGTTTTTATGACACATAACTTGTCAATGATAAACTGACAATAAAAATAAAATAAAATGTTTCATAGAGACGGAAGAAGTAGAGTTTATATCAATATGTGTAATCGACTATGCATTACATGGAATATGCGTAATATTCTAGCTGGAAAATAAATGTAAAAATTTAAGTTTTCACTTCCCTCATAATAATCCAATTTGATTCTTTTTTATATGTTTTTCATCTCCAAATAATCGAGTATTGAATATTTACTAGCAAATTCTATCAATTTACTTTGAAAAAATAAACTGTTATTGATAACCGTTACAATACTTATAAAAAATTTAATTATAAACATTTTGAAAACATAAACAAACATAAACATCATGGTGCTGTGATATCAGAAAAATCAAGATTTTGGTACTTTTTGCCCAAGATTACTAAAAAACCTGACGTGTCAGAAAAGTTTTGATGTCTGATTTTAATTCAGGATACCGAAAACATTCAAGAATGGGTAGTATTGTTAATAGCACTAACTGAAATAGTATGTACATTTTGATGAAAATGGAGAAAGTTTGTTATTGCGGCCGAGGCGGATTTACGCCCGAGCCGCAAGGCGAGGGGTTATGGAGCCGAGTACTGCAGTAACAAATGTCCACGTGTATCAAACGACGTTTTTCAATACACTTTCGAAGAAAAACACTTGCTCCGAAAATGAAGACGCACTTTTGTTTTCCTTCAATATTAAATTTGTAAACTTAATTAATATTTGTAAACTAGTGTCATCAAAGATACACTTCTGATGACTTGTAAATTCTTACAATGTTTTAGTGGTTTTGTTGGGTAATAATGACTTACTATGGCTTCTTTTCCTATGACCCCTAGATGAGGCACGAATCGCGATGGAGAACTATTGTGGACACCAACAACAGTCCTCCATCGCGATCGATTTTGGGCTTCTCGCTTCACTTCACACCACACCACTCCATCCTTATGCTTGCCGCTGCTGCTGCCACGGTGCGACGCCAGGATTGCCGGGGACGGCCGGTGTCGTTTTATCTGGAGCCAGGGCAAATGGCATGCTTCGGGGCAAACACCATAGAACAAACTGAAAGTCCATGACAAGAAAAAACAACATTGGTTTTCCTTGACCCTGGATCGCTCAGCGGGAAGTAATAATATTTGCGGCATGTAAGATGTAGTTGCATTTGGGAAACTCTACATATGTAAAATAAAAATGTAAAAAGCAATTTTTTCGATTATCACTAACGAGCATAGGAATTTATAGGCAGGTAAATAATAAAGTTTTAATAAATAAATAAATAAGGGCGCTGCAATAATCTGGTTGGTATTAACGCAGCCACTAACTATTCAAATCTAAGACAACGCAAAACTGCAAGGTAGTTACGACCTTAATAAAATACGCGCTAGGGACCTAGGTACCTTCACTTCTTACTAGATAGGTACCGAGAATAGATACGTTAAAAACTAAAAGTTAATGGGTAAGTAAGTACTTCCTTCTAAGCCCGTATATTCTATTCCAGTTGGAAAGAAAAACAAACCCACACGTGTAAAAAACAATCCGCGCAACTTGTTTGGGAAGTTTACTTTTCAGATAGGGGTAGTGATCTGTGAACGACGTAACTGTCCCCACGGGAAGACCGAGTAACAAAGCTACAACAATTGTGTATAAGTCGACTTAGATAGTTATATAGCTATCTACATACAATCTTAGGAAAGTACCTACCTAAGTCTGACAGGCCTGTTGGTCTAGTGGTCAGTGGCCCTGACTGCTATTCACAAGGTCGTGGGTTCGATTCCCACCTAGGACAAATGTTTGTGTGATGAGCACGATCATTTGTTCTTTGTCTGGGTGTAATTTATCTATAATATGTATGTATTTAGAAACATGTATGTATGTTTATCAGTTGTCTAGTACTCATAGCACAAGCTCTGCTTAGTTTGGGACTAGATGGCGTTGTGTGAAAGTTGTGGAATATTATTATTATTATATAACCTACACATATTTCGTTAGTAGGACCCGTTTTCTCTCGTTCGTTTCTCTGCTCGTGGTTAAATAATAACAGCTGCAAAGCGAGCTTCAAGGTTAAGCAACGCTTATTGAGGACGGTCCATAGATGGGTGAACATCTTAACATATCGGGATTCCTCTGTACACCCGGGGAAGACCCGTCAAAGCGTCGGTACCGGCTGTCAATTGTACATCTTTGATAGTAATTACGGATAGTCAGAACTCAGAAGCCAGAAAAAATTACACCAGTCTTGCCGAGAGGTATCGTGTTCAGAGCCGGATTAACCCTGTCAGAGGCCCTAAGGCAATGGCATTCCCGGGACCCCTTTTCTTACTTTGACTGACCAAAGGACTAAAGGAAGGAAAGGAAACTGAGGAAACACACATTAAGGGCTGTGGTTTTTAATATATTTGTTTACTTATTCCCACATTTCTTCTAAAATTGTTTTAATTCTACTACTAAATCTAACGATTTGTATTTTGTGAGATAACATTGAGGTCCCTAAGTTCACACGCACATGAATTCTCGTACGAAGAAACATGTTTTCTTGGTGCTTGCACTAGGCCTGGGCCCCTAGTTGATGCGGGGCCCCTAGGCAGTTGCCTACTCCGCCTAATGGTTAATCCGGCCCTGATCGTGTTATCTAGCTATAGAGCTGTACAGGACTGGAGGTCAGTTAGGCAGTCGCTCCGTGTACCTAAAACTCAGCAAAGCACTCAGCTGCATCCAGTTCCACTGTAAGCCAACCACAAAATCGTTGGGAAAAAGCTAAACAGATGATGACGCTAATTTAGTTGTAACTTAGATGAATCCTGGGCGTTTTAACGGAGGAGTTCTATGGTCCAAAATATCGTTAGGTACCTTACAAGTTGGTTCATCTGAAAGTCATCGATTTCTATGTCACAGAAGAAACAGAATAAGAAAAATAGGCCAGAATTAATTGAAAAGAATTCCTAATTTTCAACAAGTAATCAGCGGGCCTAGACAAAATCCATTTTCTGTAAGCGTTAACGCCAACGGAAAAATTAAATTGTATGGAGTTGACATTTGCTAACCACATGTCACGTGATTGTCACGTGTTAGTAAATGTCAACTCCATACAATTTAATTTTTCCGTTGGCGTTAACGCTTACAGAAAATGGATTTTGTCTAGGCCCGCAGTGATTCTTGTCAACAGACCGCATCACAAACGCACCCATGTATGTATACCTACATAGGTACAATATAATTAGTTTTATGCAAATGGCTGCCAAGGTCCGAGAAGGATGGATTTCTAGCAGCGGCCTGTTTAACCTACTATTATAACATAACATTACTATACGTAGGGGTGTTTCGGAGGACCAAATTCGAGATTTGCAGTTAACCTAGGGCCATGCCATCACCAAAATTGCTGCCCCAGACATAGACTTCATAAACCCCGGACATTTGAGTAAAATCGCAATTTTTCCCTGCACGCTGTGGAAAAATACATTTTTGTCTTTGAATTTAAAAACAATGATGTTTAATTATGGTTTCTATTTACTGGTAACATAGTAGATAGTTAGAAGTTTATTTAATAATAGGCTTTCTTTTCAACCGACGACAAAAAAAGGAGGAGGTTATCAATTCGACGCGTATATTTTTTTTTGTGTGATCCTGATCACCGATTATTAATTAAAACGTAACAAAAACATTAAGATGAAATACAGAGATCGTGCTTATTGGTGCCCGTAAGACCAATATGTGTCCGGGATTTATCCGGATGCTGTCCAAACTAGGACAAATCCGAGGAAACCCGGAGGGATGGCAGCCCTAAGTTAACCTATTGTCAATAAAAAAAAACAACTGGCCATGTCATCATCGTTGTAGTCATGCAATACTTGTTGTCTACCTACAGCATTGAGATAGGAAAAGTACCTATAAGTGACCTACAGTATACCTTTTTGCAATTTAAACAGACATGAACGTCAACTGTTATACCAACTTACCGATTTACGCACACCAACCTACAGCATCTCGTCTAAGACTTTCAATCATTATTTCTGTCTTGTGTAGGTTTCTAGGTAGGTATTGTGTGTTCCTTACTTAAGCACAGAAAAAAATCTAAACCAAGACATGTTGATTATCCACTCTTGACCATCCTTATCTCTTAACAACACACTTTCCACATTTTATCACCTATTCCTAATTACCAATTTTCCAGTTTAGTGAACGGTGAGACTGAATGATTGACCGATAATCAGAGCGGGTGTGAATGAGTCGGTGTGCACCCTAGCTCGCCGGGTTAGAAGGGCGAGAAAAAATTGATTGCGTCGAATCAATTCATTTGCGGTTCGTTCAGGGTACGACTTAGACGCGTTTTTGTTGACACCTTTGCCTGACTTTTTATTTTGTGTACATTTGGGACCCGACGCGCAATGAATCGAGTCGTGACATAGATTTTAATTATTAATTGCATGTTACTGATTAACTTTTTCTACGAGTAAATACTTAAAAACCAAAACAAATATTCGACAAACCTTGATATTATATAAAACAAAGCTGGTTATACGTTTAATAATATACAAATTAAGGTTACTAATACTTTCGTCGTTAGCTCAATAACGACACTTACCGTACCTACTACCCATATCCCTGTAGAAGCCCACCAAATTATGAGAGAGGCTGAATAGGAAAACTAAGCAATTACAAGAGACCTATTCACAAAAATATCAATTCAAATCGAAATACGAGAACTATAAAACCTTTTTCGCCGCATTCTACTAAATTCACTTATGTGCAAATTTTGGATTCGAATATCTCATTTGAACTTAGCTGCACGCTACAGGGGGCATGTAGAAAGCCGGGGTGTATTTCAAAGCCTTCAATTTGTACCCGTCGTAATTAGACTCCTGTACTAGAGTGCACCCCGGATCTAATGGTGTCTGCATACGGGTCAGATCACAGTGGAGAGAAACGCAGTTAAAAATAGGAATAAATTAACATGGGAGTCGTGTGTTGAGCGTCGCATAGTGTAGACTGCGTGAAGAGGAACTGACTGGGTTCAAGTTTCAAGGGGGTAAAGCTCTGTGCATAGGCGTAGGAAGCGGGGGGCCGTGTGGGCCGTGCCCTCCCCAGATGGTCTGATGACCCCAGAATTCTTACTAACATACAATTATGCCTGAAATTAAAAAAAAACTGGCTAAGTTCGAGTCGGACTCACCCATGAAAGGTCCCGTACCCAAGCATAGACTTGCGAAAAATATCTTCGTTTTTATGAATTACGAAATTTGTTCCATGTTTGTTCGTCAATCGTTTGTATAAATGACCAAGATATATTTGCGGTTTTTGATAATGTTCTATAGGTATCACATAAACTGCTAACATAAGCTGGCAGTGCCTATCTCGATCAAACTAATTTTCGTTGTAAGTTTTCATTAAGCATATCGCACCTTTTGAATTGTGACTTCTATACACAAAACGACTTAAATATATACCATTTATAAGTCGTTCTGTACACAGAACGACTTATAATTTCTTTTCTTAAAATTACTTTTATGTATAAAAGTAATTTTAAGAAAATTACTTTTATACATAAAAGTAATTTTCTTAAAATTTTGAATTAAGCCACTTCAATTCTAATGGTGCGAATACTTACTTTTTAGGGTTCCGTAGCCGAATGGCAAAAAACGGAACCCTTATAGTTTCGACATGTCTGTCCGTCTGTCTGTCTGTCCGTCCGTCCGTATGTCACAGCCATTTTATTCCGAAACTATTAGGACTATACATGTAAACCTTGGTAGGTAGATGTATTCTGTGAACCGCTTTCCGATTTTAAGAGAAAATTTAAAAAATATTTAAAATAAAGGGGGCTCCCCATACATGGAACTGAAACTGAAAATATTTTTTTTTCATGTAACCTATACGTGTGTGGTATCTATAGACAGGTCCTTAAAAATGACATTAAGGTTTCTAAAATGACTTTTTCATAAAGTTAATCGTTTAAAAGATATACGCTTCCAAAGTGGTAAAATGTGTCCCCCCTCTAACTTATATAATAATGAAGTGAAAAATATGTAGATCTTAATGTAAACTTTCAACCAAAATTGGTTTGAACGAGCTCGAGTCAGCAGTTTTTGAGATATAGTATATTTTCTAAAACCGCAAATACAACTTTGTAATTCATACAAATACTATGAAAAACAAAGTTATTTGGCGTAGTTGTAAAAATTGGAAATAAGCTAGTTTTAAGAAATTTTAAAGGTTTTTTGTTTTTTTTTTTTCAAATAAATATATTAAGTATATTATATTATTATAGTTACTACGGAACCCTTCTTGGGCGAGTCCGACTCGCACTTGGCCAATTTTTTAGATTTTGCACTCGCTTATTTTAAAAATTAGACGGGAGCACACATTTTACCAGATTCGAAGTCTATATGTTTCAAACGATTGACTTTGTGAAGAAATGGTTTGAGAAATCTCGTTCCTTGGCTTTTAATTATTAACCGACTTCTAAAAAAGGAGGAGGTTCTCAATTCGACGCGTATATATACATTTTTTTATTTATGATCATCGATTACTCGAAGGCTGAACCGATTTGGAAAATTATTTTTTTGTTTGAAACTTCAGAGGTGGTCCCATTGTCATCAAGTCAGGATCTGATGATGAAATCCTGGAGAAATCCGGTAGTTGTTCGTCATGATAACTTCGTCCATAATTGCACAAACAAAACCTTCGGTTTCCCCAAAGAGGTCACCGAAGCGCAACCAAGCTACGGACGCTACTTGGTCTACGTCGGACCCATGTAGGGCCCGGAAAAAACGTCCATGAAGCTCCTTACTCTGCCATATCCCTCTGCGATCGTTAGTGTCTAGCACTGCAGGTTTGCGCCAGTTCTCATTAGCCAAGGAGAGCGGGGTGAATCCCTTATCCACCGCTACTACATCTCGAAGCATACCCACTTCAGAAGCAAGGAAATGTTCCCTGAGACTGCATACCTCGCGGTTGTGGAGAGTTTTAGCATTCAAAAAGCCACGACCTCCACATTTCCGCGGGATATACAGCCTCATCACTGATGAGCGTGGGTGATGCATTCGATATGCAGTCAGCAATGTACGAACTCTCCTATCCAGGGCGTCAAGTTCAGTTTGAGTCCATTTGAGTACGCCGAAAGAGTATATCAACACTGGCATGACCCAACCGTTGAAGGCACGCACCTTGTTCCCGCCCGATAGAAGGCTTTTAAATACCATCTTTAGGCGGCCAAAGAAGCGCTCCTTCAGCGATTGCTTCATGTCAACTACATTGATACCTAACGCTTCCGACATACCCAAATACTTATAGGTTTCGGTTGGAGAGGGATCTCAGGTTTATGGAATTCGAGGGTTGAGATCCCACGGATTCCACAATCTCCCCTCGCTTTACATGCATAATCGCACATTTGTCGACACCAAACTCCATCCTGATGGCACTACTGAAAGTTTCAGTTACCTTCAGTAGTTCCGTCAGCTGTAGACTAGTGGCGCCAAAAATTTTTAAATCATCCATGTAAAGGAGGTGAGAAATAACCTGACCACCTCTTTTCAACCTATAGCCTAGGCCTGAATTCTCCAGCAGTGTGCTTAGAGGATTTAAGGCTAAGCAAAACCAAAGCGGACTCAAACTATCGCCCTGAAATATGCCTCACTCGATCCTTATCGGTTCGCTGTACCTTGGGATATATCGACATCCTGGATAGCGAAGAACTGTCCTCCATTGTCCCATACATGATGTCAGAAAGGTGCGTAAAGTTGCATTAATTTTATACAATTCTAGCACCCTCATGAGCCATGTATGAGGCACTGAGTCATAGGCCTTCTTGTAGTCTATCCAACATGTCGACAGATCTTTTTTGGAACGTCGAACCTGTTGGCTAATGGCCATATCAATGAGGAGTAGCTCCTTAGTACCGCGGGACCCATTCTTACATCCATTTTGAGAGGGAGACATGATGTGATTGTTGTCAATGTGTTTGTTAATTTTAGCTCTCAAAATGGATGTCAGAACCTTATAGACCGTAGGCAGACACGTGATTGGTCTATAATTTTTGGGGTCCACGGTGCTACCAGATTTGTGGAGCAGGTGGGTAACTCCAGTGGTAAAGAACTCGGGTAGTGAGCCAGATTCAAGGGCAGATTGGTACTGAGACGCCAAGCGAGCGTGCGATCTTGTTAGCCATTTGATCCAAAAGTTATGCAGTCCATCCGGCCCTGGAGACTTCCAATTAGGCAGCGGACGAACTGCATTGGCTATATCATGGGGGCTGATGATGATTGCCCCCATTTCTGGTATTGGATCGCACGCTTGCTTGACCTCCCGGGTCCAATCACCTTCGGTGTGACTGACAGGTACCGACCAGATGTTGCGCCAGAACGTACATAAGGCGTCATCATCGGGCAGGCACATATCAGTCGCACCTTGGTCCGGTCGCTCCCAAGCCCTATATACCCACCTTTCGTTACTTCGGAATGTGCGATTCTGGGTGAATCGCTCCACTCGCCGTCTATACCTTCGGATACGGTTTGCCCATGCATACACTTTCTGCTTTAGGAAGTCGATGCGCTCTGTGACACAGGACATATAATTATGTGGGTGGATATTGGTTCCCAAAAACGCCCGTCTCACAAAGCGCATTACTCTCGGGCGAGTGTTGCCCTCCCTAAAGCAAATAAGTTTGCCAATGAGTGCCCTGGCCTCACCAATACGGCGCTCGATCCTATACTGCCAAGCTGGGACAGCGGGCTTAGGTCGTATAGCTATGTCATTAGAAATTTTAACATTAGCTACACGACATGCCGCGACAGCTGCGCAGTATAAGACAGAGTGGGTATCGGCGAGGTCTTCGCAGTTATCAAAATAGTCTGACAACTGCGAATCCAGAGCAGTCACCAGTGCCCTATTCCTGTTATGCATGGGCAAACGAGGTAAGCGTGGTCTTATTTCAGGCGACATGTTGCGATATTCCCGAATAGCACACTCCAAAGCACTCCTCAATTGCTCATTATACTGGGTACTTACGTTTGTAACTCTGTCACTACTCTCTTCAACTTGAATGTTGGGCTGTGGTGGTGCCACCACAGTCGGCGTCGGATGTGAAGTGACACAGCTACTCATTTCCGAACGGAGGCGATCAAGTACGGCTTCATCCAACATACGGTTACGTTGGATGACACGCACTTGATCCGATAGTCGCTGGGCCGAAACGTTGACAGTTGGCTCAAGTACCTGAAACAGAGAGAGCATCCGACCACGGTACGCAGTCAAGTTAGTTCCCCCCTCTGTAGCCCCATAGTATGAGCGCATGACGTTCTCATTAATGGATTGAGTCCATCGCATGCGCTGCACACTTCCACCGGCAGCGGGAACCCTATCAGAGGCCGGTGGGCCTCGAGGTTCCAAGCAGTCCGGAGGTCGGCCTCTTCCCCGTCGACGCGCAGGTGGTGGTGTCGTCGGCGGCGAGAAGTATTCGTCGCTCGAGCTCGACGCAACTGCAGCGGCCGGAGTCTCTTCACTCACGGCTGGAGCAGGTCCCGGCGGCTGCGAGGCGGAGCTGAGTGACGAATCCGAAGATCTTGGGCGTGTAGACTCGAGCAATCGTGCCCGGTTTCTCGTCAACATTCTTTATGCACGAAGTTGTCATTCATACTTGGTCAATTTCCATATTCTATGTTCTATGTTCTTGGATGGTTCTTGGTCTATTTTAGATGTAGTGGATTGTATTTTTTTTTTTTAACTCTTTTCGTTTTAAAGAACATTTTAAATAACTATTTTATATTTTAAATAATTGATAAAAATCGGAATGAAAAATTTTGACGTGCTTGTTGACAGCCGGGCCACTTATTATTATTATTATTACAAAAATGACAAAATTGAGGAAGCAGAGGATACCAAATTTGTAGGGTTGCAAATAGATTGCCACTTAAACTGGAAAGCGCATATAGACACTTTGTGTAAAAAATTGAGTTCATCCGCATATGGGTTATATAGATTATCCTCCATAGTAGATGTCAAAACAGTTCTTACGGCTTACTACGGAATAGTTGAATCACACTTGCGCTACGGTGTCATTTTCTGGGGGAAACATCTCCATCTGGTAGACCAATTATGTCAATGAGTGAGTGAGTCAGTCAGTCAGTCAGTCAGTCAGTCAGTCAGTGGTAATCTAGCTTTATATAGTATAACTAGTATTTGCCTGTTGCGCGAGGTGCAAGCACCTCACGTGCTTGCGAAAAAAAAAAAATGGGGGGGTTGCACAATTATTTCGACTAAAGCATTGCCCCTCTAAATGAATCTGAAAAAAAAATGTTCCAATTCTCTTAATTTCCGAGATCCGCCTAATGGGGGTGAGAAGGGGGGCAAGGGGGGCGACTTTGAAAAATGGTTTTTACTTTACCGAGCCTCCTCTATACGAATCCGTAAAAAACCCGGCGGAACTAATCTCAACATCCATTAACAACAACAACATATTCTAACAAATAAATTTATTATTATTGTCTTTATTTTCAATATATACATATAAATTACATTTTTAAATATTCTCTAAAAAAAAACATTAAAAAATATAAAAAAATAGTAGCCCACCGGTACCGGGAACAGGGTCCAAGCTACCGGCGGTCAGGGCTCCATAGAGAGGAACCTCCTGACAATACGCGCCGTGTCC
Organism: Tholera decimalis; assembly: GCA_943138885.2. Lineage (NCBI taxonomy): Eukaryota > Metazoa > Arthropoda > Insecta > Lepidoptera > Noctuidae > Tholera > Tholera decimalis. The sequence goes on along the minus strand of OW964552.2, from coordinate 8,225,986 downwards.
AGGAGTACCGCTCTCTGAAGCAAGCCCTTGATCCAACCGTCTAACGAGAGCCTCCTGAGGTGTTGGTCGAGGCTCTTGGCTATTAAGCCATTGGCTGAGATGACTATCGGTACAATGATTGCCGAGCTCACATCCCACATGTCGACAATCTCGTGTGCCAAGTCAAGATACTTGATTTGCTTATCTTTCTCAGCTTTTACGAGGTTCTCGTCATGCGGGATGGTTATGTCGACAATCATGGCACGCCTCACGATTCGGTCCACCACCACTATATCAGGCTTATTGGCTACAATAGTCCTGTCAGTGATGATGGACCGATCCCAGTATAATGTGACATGGCCGTTATCGAGAACTGAGTCGGGCACATAACTATAGTACGGCACTTCCGATTCCACAAGAGAATATTTCAGAGCAAGTTGCTGATGAATTATCTTGGCTGCAAGGTTGTGCCTGTGCAAGTACTCTCCATTAGCAAGACGAGAACAACCAGAGATAATGTGGCGGATTGATTCACCCGGACGGTGACATGCCCGACATATGTCAACCGTGCCATCCTTCACAATAAATTTCCGGTAGTTGTTCGTCATGATAACTTCGTCCATAATTGCACAAACAAAACCTTCGGTTTCCCCAAAGAGATCACCGAAGCGCAACCAAGCTACGGACGCTACTTGGTCTACGTCGGACCCATGTAGGGCCCGGAAAAAACGTCCATGAAGCTCCTTACTCTGCCATATCCCTCTGCGATCGTTAGTGTCTAGCACTGCAGGTTTGCGCCAGTTCTCATTAGCCAAGGAGAGCGGGGTGAGTCCCTTATCCACCGCTACTACATCTCGAAGCATACCCACTTCAGAAGCAAGGAAATGTTCCCTGAGACTGCATACCTCGCGGTTGTGGAGAGTTTTAGCATTCAAAAAGCCACGACCTCCACATTTCCGCGGGATATACAGCATCATCACTGATGAGCGTGGGTGATGCATTAGATATGCAGTCAACAATGTACGAACTCTCCTATCCAGGGCGTCAAGTTCAGTTTGAGTCCATTTGAGTAGAAAGAGTATATCAACACTGGCATGACCCAACCGTTGAAGGCACGCACCTTGTTCCCGCCCGATAGAAGGCTTTTAAATACCATGTTTAGGCGGCCAAAGAAGCGCTCCTTCAGCGATTGCTTCATGTCAACTACATTGATACCTAACGCTTCCGACATACCCAAATACTTATAGGTTTCGGTTGGAGAGAGGGATCTCAGGTTTGTGGAATTCGAGGGTTGAGATCCCACGGATTCCACAATCTCCCCTCGCTTTACATGCATAATCGCACATTTGTCGACACCAAACTCCATCCTGATGGCACTACTGAAAGTTTCAGTTACCTTCAGTAGTTCCGTCAGCTGTAGACTAGTGGCGCCAAAAATTTTTAAATCATCCATGTAAAGGAGGTGAGAAATAACCTGACCACCTCTTTTCAACCTATAGCCTAGGCCTGAATTCTCCAGCAGTGTGCTTAGAGGATTTAAGGCTAAGCAAAACCAAAGCGGACTCAAACTATCGCCCTGAAATATGCCTCGCTCGATCCTTATCGGTTCGCTGTACCTTGGGATATATCGACATCCTGGATAGCGAAGAACTGTCCTCCATTGTCCCATACATGATGTCAGAAAGGTGCGTAAAGTTGCATTAATTTTATACAATTCTAGCACCCTCATGAGCCATGTATGAGACACTGAGTCATAGGCCTTCTTGTAGTCTATCCAACATGTCGACAGATCTTTTTTGGAACGTCGAACCTGTTGGCTAATGGCCATATCAATGAGGAGTAGCTCCTTAGTACCGCGGGACCCATTCTTACATCCATTTTGAGAGGGAGACATGATGTGATTGTTGTCAATGTGTTTGTTAATTTTAGCTCTCAAAATGGATGTCAGAACCTTATAGACCGTAGGCAGACACGTGATTGGTCTATAATTTTTGGGGTCCACGGTGCTACCAGATTTGTGGAGCAGGTGGGTAACTCCAGTGGTAAAGAACTCGGGTAGTGAGCCAGATTCAAGGGCAGATTGGTACTGAGGCACATATCAGTCGCACCTTGGTCCGGTCGCTCCCAAGCCCTATATACCCACCTTTCGTTACTTCGGAATGTGCGATTCTGGGTGAATCGCTCCACTCGCCGTCTATACCTTCGGATACGGTTTGCCCATGCATACACTTTCTGCTTTAGGAAGTCGATGCGCTCTGTGACACAGGACATATAATTATGTGGGTGGATATTGGTTCCCAAAAACGCCCGTCTCACAAAGCGCATTACTCTCGGGCGAGTGTTGCCCTCCCTAAAGCAAATAAGTTTGCCAATGAGTGCCCTGGCCTCACCAATACGGCGCTCGATCCTATACTGCCAAGCTGGGACAGCGGGTTTAGGTCGTATAGCTATGTCATTAGAAATTTTAACATTAGCTACACGACATGCCGCGACAGCTGCGCAGTATAAGACAGAGTGGGTATCGGCGAGGTCTTCGCAGTTATCAAAATAGTCTGACAACTGCGAATCCAGAGCAGTCACCAGTGCCCTATTCCTGTTATGCATGGGCAAACGAGGTAAGCGTGGTCTTATTTCAGGCGACATGTTGCGATATTCCCGAATAGCACACTCCAAAGCACCAGGGCTCGGAAACGTTATTTAAAATAACGTTTTTAAAACGTTTTGAACAGTTCTTTGTACGTCATTTTGTTCGGAACGAAAACGAAATGAGAACGTTATTTCCGCAAGGTAAAAACCGGTTTATTCCGAGGACGCAGCCGCGCACGGTGTGCGGCGACAAGCATGAACTTGTTTCATTGAATCGGGTACCGCCTAGCGTTTATATTTTGATTTCATTGCATCAGTCATTCCAAAGCGCTTCTAACGTCTTGATCGAGATTGTGTTGTGACTTGCGAGTGATTTGTTAATAAGTGGTGTTTGTTTCTTGCTCACGAAATGGGACGAAAGAGAAAAAACCTAATTTATTCATATTACATTTTCAATGATGAAAGTAACAAATCAAAATGTCAGATGGAAGGTTGTCAGCAAGAAATACGAGTAAGTATTCATTAAATTTATTTGTTCTTATTGTAGATTGTAAATCTTTGGACTAGATAAATTAGTGCCTATTCAGCTGCACACAAAGTAGGTACCTACCTATCTACATACAGAATTTATCAGTAGCAGTCGCGGTGCCTGGATTTGTGTCCGGTTGATGGCAATAGGCTCGCCCCCTATTATATGGGTGTACTATAAGGTGCACCTCTACCTAATCCTTCGGAGAATCTGTATTCTCATCATCATTATACAACACGCCTGTGCGTGTTGTATAATGATGATGTAAATTAATAATTATATGTTAGGTATGTACGTACAATTTAATTAAGTACTTAAAAAAGACTTTTTTTTACAAAAAATTGAACCGACTTCAAAACTTACAAAAAAGACTTGCACTACAAAGAGAGAAATAACCTTAAATATTGTTTCATTGGTCGGTTCATTTTTTTGTAAAAAAAGGTTTTATTTTATGCTTTTTAGTGTATCATTATTTGTGTAATTACTTGAGATAACTACATACTATTAGCACTTACTTTTTAAAAAGAGAGTTTGCTGTACACGTATTTTTTACCCACTTAAACCATATTTCAGACGTGATTTAGAAGGTCTGTGTCCCCAGCTGTGGTGATATTAATAGACTAATTATTCTAAACAGTACATGGATGTACGAGGGCAACAATTGCGGGAGATTTGCTGTTTTAAATTGAATAGTTCCATCACTTATCTCCGAAGTTCTTCATCAAAACCTAATGTGTTATATACCTACTAAAACCTTACTTGTAAAAAAAAAACAAACAATGAAAACGTGATTGAAATCGAATCAGTAATTTCTGAGAAAATCGCGGATATACAAACATACATACATACATATATACATACATATTTACATACATACATACATACTGATCGAATACAGAACCTTCTTTTTTGAAGTCGGTAAAAAAAATGCAATCTATCAATCAAATCCGATGACAAGTTAATTGGTAATGTGACAAAATCAATCTGATGCTGTAGGGAGAATCAACTATTTTTTAGATTTCCTGATGTACCATTATCTACTTATATCATTATACATACCTATAATAAAATTGGAGTGTCTGTTTGTAATATTAAAATAACCACTTTTTACTACATGCATACGAATGTATATAGGGTTACCAAAACAACATTTTAAACCGATTTAAACGGGACTTTCACTGGCAGGTAGCTGATGTAATAAGGAGTAACTAAGCTACTTTACTTGGGTTGCTTACTACTTTTTTGTTAAATTCCACGTAGACGAAGTCGCGGGTACAGCTAGTAATCTATACTAATATTATAAAGCTGAAGAGTTTGTTTGTTTGTTTGCTTGAACGCGCTAATCTCAGGAACTATAGTTCTGATTTGAAAAATTATTTCAGTGTTAGATAGCCCATTTATCGAGGAAGGCTATAGGCTATATATCATCACGCTAAGACCAATAGGAGCGGAGCACTAATGAAGAATGTTTCAAAATCGGGGAATATTTTTCCACGCGGATGAAGTCGCGGGCGGAAGCTAGTAATTAAAATAAAGCACTAATGGATTACACTGCGTAACTATAATAAAATACGCGTTGGGATTACAACGCGTATTTTATTATTATTATAGCAAACGTGTTTTATTTCAATGCGGTTGCAGTAAATATGCCCAACCAAATTTGATTTTACAATAATAACGGTTTAGTGCATCATACACATAGCATAGATCTCAATACGCCTATTCTAAAAACTCAGTTTCACGGTAGTGATGCAGCCAGGGTCATCATCATTTCGAGATTATTCTTAACGGTTAAGATAGGTTATGAGGGAGGAGGTACTCAGCTGTGATATTCATATTCAAACCCGACAACAATGCAATAATTTGGTGACAGTGACCTAGTGCTGCAGCTACGGTCCGTACGCTTCAATTTAGATAAATGATCTAGAGTAGAGGGGTTACTATAGAACTGTTACAATAAACAAACTATATTTGTTACAGGGGACATCACGCTGGAAATTTGTTACGACATTTTTTTACGCAACATCGCGTTGAGTATGATAGAATTCAAGCAAGGACTTTTGCTAACAAAGATGTAAACCTCCCTGCCGAACATAGTAGAGTTCTTGAATGCTGTGTCAATTTAGTAGCAATTCATGGCAGGCCGTTATCTTTACTGGAAGACGAGGCATTTCAAAACTTAATTACAATGATACCGAATTGTGGTTTAAAACCTAATGTTAAAAACTTAAGGACATGCATTGAGAATAAAGCCTACGATGTTCGCAAGAAGATCCACGAGGATTTAAAAAGCAAACTTGTATGTCTGAAAATTGACGTGGCTTCCGTAAAATCACGAAGATTTCTTGGAATAAATATGCAGTTCATTTCAGAAGATAAGCTTCAACTGCGTAACTTGTGCGTTATTGAACTACACGAACGAAATACTGCAGTATTCCTGAAAGAAACCGTGTTAATGGTTTTGAGCCGTTACGGAATCGAAGCTCAGCAATTATACTCCATTACCTCGGACAACGGAAGTAATATGCTTGCAATGTCTCGTCAAATTGAAGAGGAAATTCAAGATTCACTTGAAGATTTGAACGGTACTGAACATACTGAAGAATATCAGGTTAATTTTACTCAGGAAGACGACCAGGAAATGCTTGATCTGGTGGAAACTTTGGAATTCGAAAGGGAAAATGTAGCACAACCTATGGTGATAGCCGTACGTTGTGCCGCGCACACCTTGCAGCTCGCAGTGAGAGATGCTTGTAAAGATCTTGAACCCATTTTCGAGTTGTGTCGCCGTGCAGTGAGAACTCTTCGTACACCTAACGTGGCACTGGAGTTAAAGCGAAACCAATTGCTTCAAGTAGTCCTGGATTGTCCAACTCGATGGGACTCAACTGCCGATATGTTAGAGAGGCTAGTAAGTTTAAAAGACTTTTGTGAAGAACATTATCCAGCTTTAATTAACAATGATACATGGACAAAAATTGAAGAGAACATGCATGCACTTAAACCGTGCAGAATATTATCCAAACGGTTGCAAAAGGAAAATTTGACTTTCGGTGATTTTTACATCGCGTGGATAAAATGTATAACAGAGCTAGAACAAATTAACAGTGTAACTGCAATATTTTTAGTTTTATGCATGAAGCATAGAGAGACTAATCTTCTGACTAACGACACATTTTTGTCTGCTGTTTATTTGGACCCGAGAGTCAATTCGATACTTTCGGACGAACAGATTGAAAGAGCTCGTATCCATTTAATGCATACATATCAAAGATATAATAATTATTTGCAGTTGCAATCCCAGGAACCACCAAGAAATGAAAATGATCCAAATCAAGCTAATAATCCTCAAGAACCACATACATCACGAAGTAATGTAGACAGTTTCTTTAAGAGCCGATATAGGGAACGCCAGAGAGAACAACCAACAGACGCATGCACCCAGTTAAAAAAATCTTTGATTGATTTTCTAAATCAGCCACTGTTGCCTTCACACGAGAATGTTTTGAAATATTGGTACGAAAAAAGGTTCTCTGATCCACAACTGTATTATTTATCCAATATAGTGTTAGCCACTCCACCAACGCAAGTTAGTGTTAAAAGAGTATTCTCTTCTTTAAAATTTATTTTAAATAACTTAAGAATGTCATTAAAAGACTCCATCATTGATGATATTTTGGTATTAAGAAATAACAGCATTTATGACAAATCAAGTTAATTTATTAGTTTATTACTAAGTATGTATATGTCACCGGAATATAATAAGATCCGCGAGTTCATAAATTTCCTAGTCAATTTATAAACTTTCGTAGGATTCTAAGCGAGAGATAAATTGTATTATTTTACACACACATTTTCACAAATTTATCAATTTGCAACTTCTCGTGGTAAATTTATAAACTAACGGATATCCATTCGTAAGATTCTAAACGATTCGATCAATCAAAGAAGAGATTATAATTTTACGCTTTTTTTAAACACGGCAAATAACACACTGCTCTCTGATTAGTCGATATTGACAGTGGCAATGCTTGTGTACATTGGCAGTGGAGAGGAAGGAGAATGAACACGTGACTTATGCAACCAATCAGAGCGCACATGGCGTTTGGTTCTTGCTTACTTATTATTTTGCGAGAGAGTTCGGTAAGTTTATCAATTTGCGAAAATGTAGACGTAAAAAAAACTTTTTACCAAAAAATTAAACCGACTCCCAAAAACACTGCAAAGTGAAAAATAACTTTAATTTCGGTAGTCGGTGTCTTTAGTTTTGTATTTTCGTTTTTGGCACCGACTTCCGAAATTAAAGTTATTTTTCATTTTGCAGTGTTTTTGGGAGTCGGTTTAATTTTTTGGTAAAAAGTTTTTATTTCACGCTTTTTAGTTGGTCGGTTTTTAATTTACCTAGTTAAAAGAGCCTAAATGTCAACTACTTATAACCTTTTACAAAATATTGCTTTTCCCAATGCTGGGCCGTTAATTTTTGAGGAGTTCTCCTGGTACTTCACCATCAGCTCTACATCACCATATGCATTGTGACAAACATAAAGTGCTTAACATCCATATTCAAGTATTCGAATCGCAATCCACGAAATACTTATTATTGAGTAGGTTCGGCGGCCATCTGTGGTCTTCATCATCAGTTCCACTTCCCCAAATGGTATTTTTTGAGAGCAACTGCATAAGTTACTATAAGAAATACCCAAAACGCCATAGGTGTGCCTATAATATTTGAAGAGTTCCCTCAATTTCTCCAGGATCCCATCATCAGATCCTGACTTGGTGATAAATGGTACCAATTTCGAAGTATACCCTTTCAAACAAAAAAAGAATTTTCCAAATCGGTTCAGCCGTCTTCGAGTAATCGGTGATCATACATAAAAAAAAATAAAAAATAAATAAAAAAAATATACGCGTCGAATTGATAACCTCCTCTTTTGGTCGTCGGCTGATAATACAATTTATCTCTCGTTTAGAATTTAACGAAAGTTTATAAATTGACTAGGAAATTTAAAAACTCGCGGATCTTATTATATTCCGGTGACATATATACATACTATACATAATAATTAGGTACAATGTCAGTTAGTGCACTACGCACAAATAATAAGTTAGATCACAAATAGTTAAATTTTGATTTCCATATCGTCAAGTGGCATGTGTCGATATTTGTTTCTGTGTATTACTTAAGTTTCTACTTTGCGGAAAAGTAGTTAGACTCCTTTGTATTCCTGAAATATAATATATGCATCAATATATAATATATCATTAAAAATACAAATGAAATATTACAGTCATTTTGACTGTAATATTTCATTTGTATTTTTGATGATTTGTTAAATTTTTGAAAAACTTTTTGAGCGTTTACGCTCTGCTTTCGATCCGCGTCCGAATCGAAGAGGTACAGAGGGCATAGTGCAAGTTTTTCTACCTACTCGATCGCGTCAACGTAAACTTTTTTTGTATAGAATGACAGCAGTGCTATCGAGTTTCCACTAGATGGCGCTGCTCTAATACCGTACAAATCTGCGTTTACGTTCACGCGATCGAGTAGTTAGAAAAACTTGCACTACGCCCTCTGAAAACTGTTCTTAATCTTCATATGAATCCTGATCGGATATGGGTCGTATACAGTGCGTAAACGCTATTTTATTTTTTATTTTATTATTGTTGTTTAGTCTACATAAGAATCGTGGTACTTACCTGAATTGTCTGTTGTACCTCTTTTCGGTGCCAACAGAGATTGCGATTGCGACTCTTCAACTCTTTCTAATGTCAGATGTCTTTTCCTTTCTGAAAAATAAATGATGTTAATTTTACGTTCTTGTTTTTTTTTAGTTGCATTGTACATGAGCACTATCATAATGACTTCAACTCTATATCTAGGTACACGCAACCACCACTGTTCACGTATTTTAAACCACTGTATCATTGGGCAATGTTGTTATATGCAGTATGGAATCCGTACCTACTGCATATAAAAATATTGCCGCATGATACGGAATCCGTACTGCATATTAAAAATATTGACGCGTGGTACGGTAAAGTTTAAAGTACGTACGTAAGGCATGTGTGCAATTAATGAAAACACTGGCAATACTCATCGTAATGAACAACTTTATGTGTGGGTCCAAATCTGAAATCTGCTATTCAGTACATTTTGACGACTTAGGCACACACAAATGTATGGGGCAATCGGTTTATTTTTTTCGCGATTTCAGTTTTGGTCCCACACATAACATTGATTATTATGATGAGTATTGGCAGTGTTTTCATTAATTGCACACATGCCTTACGTACGTACTTTAAACTTTACCGTACCACGCGTCAATATTTTTAATATGCAGTACTATATATGATTACCAATTTACCATTGTACATAGGTAGTTACATGATGGTAAATTGTTTACTGCCTTAAGCATAATAATAGTATTATGCCTAAGGCATTAAGCCCACTTTGCACTTTTGTGTGCAAAAACCATTGAATAAGTAAATAAAAACTTATAAAAGCATAAATCATAGATCTGTACGGTAATGGTACTTACCAGAACCTTCCATGCTTACACTTTCCCTAACTATTAATCTAGGTACTCGTACTCACAGAAGAACAGTCACAGACTCACAGATAATTTTACTTGAAACGAAGAAGCCGCGCGGCCGTGAAATATCAACTGAATGAAATTAGTTTCATACCTGTCGAACCCAAAAATAAAAAAAAACGGTTTTAAAACGTTTAATAACCAAAAACGATTTAAATTATAATGTTCTACGAAAACGTTTTTTATAACGTTCTGTTCGAACGTAAACGAAACAAATCGTTTCTTAGGTATTTAAGACGAAAACGTTTCGAAAAATATACCGTTATCCGAGCCCTGCAAAGCACTCCTCAATTGCTCATTATACTGGGTACTTACGTTTGTAACTCTGTCACTACTCTCTTCAACTTGAATGTTGGGCTGTGGTGGTGCCACCACAGTCGGCGTCGGATGTGAAGTGACACAGCTACTCATTTCCGAACGGAGGCGATCAAGTACGGCTTCATCCAACATACGGTTACGTTGGATGACACGCACTTGATCCGATAGTCGCTGGGCCGAAACGTTGACAGTTGGCTCAAGTACCTGAAACAGAGAGAGCATCCGACCACGGTACGCAGTCAAGTTAGTTCCCCCCTCTGTAGCCCCATAGTATGAGCGCATGACGTTCTCATTAATGGATTGAGTCTTGTTGACAGCCGGGCCACTTATTATTATTATTATTTCATTTATTTAATCTATGTACATATCAATTACATTTTTAAATATTAATATAAAAAATAAAAACATTTAAAAATATAAAAAATAGTAGCCCACCGGTATCGGGAACAGGGTCCAAGCTACCGGTGGTCAGGGCTCCATAGAGAGGAACCTCCTCACAATACGCGCCATTTCCAGGAGTACTGCTTTCTGGATCAAGCCCTTGATCCAGCTGCCCAACGAGAGCCTCCTTAGATGTTTGTCAAGGCTCTTGGCTATTATGCCATTGGCTGTGACGACTATCGGCACAATGATTGCTGTCTCCACATCCCACATGTCGACAACCTCGCGCGCCAGGTCAAGATACTTATTTTTTTTATCTATCTCAGCTTTCACGAGGTTCTCGTCATGGGGGACTGCTATATCAACAATCATTGTGTGACGCTCTAATCGGTCTATCACCACTATGTCAGGCTTATTGGCAACAATAGTCCTGTCAGTGATGATAGACCGATCCCAATACAGTGTAATATTGCCATTATCGAGAAATGGGTCGGGCACATACCTATAGTATGGTACTTCTGATTCCACAAGATTGTATTTAAGAGCAAGTTGCTGGTGAATAATCCTGGCTACGAGGTTGTGTCTATGCAAGTATTCTCCGTTAGCCAGACGAGAACAACCGGAGATAATGTGACGAATGGATTCTCCCGGTTTGTGACATGCCCGACATATGTCTACCGTACCATCCTTCACAATATATTTCCGATAGTTATTCGTCATCATAACTTCGTCCATAATCGCACAGACAAAACCTTCGGTTTCCCCGAAGAGGTCACCAAAACGTAGCCAGGCTACGGACGCTAATGTGTCTACGTCAGACCCATGAAGGGCCCGGTAATAGCGCCCGTGAAGCTCCTTGCTCTGCCATACTTCTCTGCGGTCATTAGTATCTAATACTACAGGTTTGCGCCAATAGGGTGTATGACAGCAAGTAAATTTCATTGAAATAATTTGTGTGTATTATTATACCTAAATGCTTGATTGTAAAACACTGGTTCTTTTTTTATTTAAAAACAAGATTAATATTTTATTGATAAAATAAAATCACTAAATATGGCAATCCGCCATGAAATGTTGAACGCCAATCAGAGCGCGTGACGTCACGTTAGAGTTCTTTGTCTTTGTTTACTTGTAATTCAGTACTTAATTAGACACTCGCTCGTATTTATCATTAAATACACTGTTTTTATTTGTTTTTAACTTCAATTTACACACATTAAGATACACTGAGTCATGGAACAAGGATTTATAAAGGCTTCCAGCGCAAATTTACCAAGAATCGACTTGATAACGCTAGGAACGTTTCTGGGATCAAACAAAGACTTTTGTTCAGCAGAATTTAGAAATGTTAAGACTTCCATGTAAGTACATAAACAGTTAATCAGTTATTTATATCATAAAAATAAGTACTTACAAAGTACCTATAGCGATTGTACCTATTGAAGTATAATATCTAATGTTACAATTTGAGGTTATGTTTATGTTAAATATTTCTTTTTGCAACTAAATATTTACCATTGCTTTATTTATTTCAGGTCCGCTAGGGCATCTTATGGTGATGATGCTGTAAGCTATGTTCAGCTCAAACGCGAAGGAAATTTGTGCACAATAAAAGCTAAAATCTGCCCAGAACATAAAGTACATGCAAAGTTGTATGGAGTGTCTTTGGTAGTCGACGAACAGGAAGAAACAGTGAAGTCAGTAGAATGTCATGATTGTGTGGCTTCACAAGGAGGCTGCAAACATGCCATGGCATTCTTAATGTGGGTTCATCATAGGAGTGAGGATCCATCTTGCACATCCATAGAATGCTATTGGATGAAATCCAAGCTTTCCAGAGTTGGGAGTACCCTTAAATACATAACTGCCAAGGAATTATCTAAGGGCAGCCCTAGCTTACCGTCAAATACCGAAGTATTTGAAAAGTTTTTAGAGGAAGGGAAGAGAAGAAGGCTTACCGAGTGTGAATTAATGAAATACCAAAATGAATATGTTTTGGATAGACTGCAAAGTCTATCAATGGACAATTTAGTGCTGAAATATAAAGAAAAATCTTGTGATAAATTTTTGTAAAGTGATATTTTCTGATGCTGACATCAACAATGTAGAAGAAGAAACAAGGGAGCAACATAAAAGCTGGCTTTGGTATGAATTAAGGTATGGCAGAGTGACCGCTTCAAGAGCCTATGAATTCAGTAGGTGTAAAACCAGTGATGGCACTCTGATGGCAGTAATAATGGGTGGAAAAATTCCTGACACGACAGCCATGAAACGTGGTAGAATATTGGAGGATGATGTGAGGAAAACTGTTAGTGCCAACCTGGGAAAAAAAATTAAAATATGTGGTTTAATGTTATCTAAAAACTATCCCATTCTAGCAGGTTCACCTGATGGGATCTGTGAAAATAGTATTATTGAAATTAAGTGTCCTATGAGTGAAAAAACAGTGAAAAATTATGTAAATAATGGGAAACCAACCCAGAAGTTTTATGTGCAAATGCAACTTCAAATGTTACTGACAGGACATAAAAAAGGCTACTTCTGTGTTGCTGACTGCAACTACAGTGCCAATAGAAAAGTAGATATAATGGAAATTATGTATGATGAAAAATATGTATCAGATTTTCTTAAGGTTATAGTTCCTTTGTGGAAGGATAATGTATATCCAGTATTGTATAAAAGTGTAAATGAATAAAAAGCCAGTTTATGTTGTAAAGATAAATGTTTTATTTTTTTAAGCTAAACCTCAGCTGTTAATCACATATTATATACTTACCTACAATACAATATAAATATTCACCTACATTTACTTATATCTATTTTTCCTGAAATAGTAATACAGAGCTAGCAATGATTTCTAGCGAGCAGTTTACAGGTTAAAAGTTATTGTCAGTTCTTTAGCTGTAGTGATTATAACAAAAGTAATAACAGATTTAACATTGTATGTATACCACACGAAACTGGTTGAAAGTTAACATAGGTAAGCATGTATATATTTACAAAATAAAGATAAAGATATATAAAGAGTAGATCATTCTTATGTATTTATTTGATCAAAGAATCTTGCAAGTTAATCAATCCGCAGGCAATAGTAATGACATCATCTAGAACTTTGACAAGATTAAGATTTACACATGCATGCGGCTTTAACATACTGAATTCACGTAAGCGTCTAATCACTCTCTCAACATGAATTCTTAAGCTTGCAATTTGTTTTGTTTCCCTTGCCTCATGTTTTGATAGCTTCGTACCAGTTGCAACACTTGGAGGTCGTACTAAGTGCACTCCCTGTTTTCTCAAATATTGTTCTACATGTTTGAACCCCCTGTCAGCCATCACACACATACCTGGTTGCAAACACTTTATAAAATCACAAGATTCAACCAAACATGTGTCAGTAATTCGTCCTCCATATCCTGGAGAAATATAATTCACTAATCCATTAGGAGTACAAGACACAAGATACTTGATGGTGTTAGCTTTTTTGTATTCTGACCATGAGAGAGACTGGTTCAATGCTTTTGAAGGCTTTTGTACCTCAATTTCTAAGCAGTCTATAATACAACTTACATTATAGAATTTATGCCTAAAGGCCATAGGCAAATTTTTTCTTATGGAATCTTTATCTAATGCAACAAGAAAAGGTCGCATCAAACTAGCTATCAGCGGTATATTTTTCAGAAATATCTTGCTGGCATATGTTGGAGAAATAGAAAAATCATCAGAAAGCTCTCTGAAACTGTTATTTAATTTAATTTTTTTTAAGCACATTAGTATATGGTGTGCGGGAATATTTAACTGTTTTTCAATTAAATCTATTAGATAGTAACAACTTTTAGGAACTCCAATGTAAGACCGCGGGTTATTCACTATTTTCTGCATTGTATATGCCAAAATTCTTGATGCCTCTTGTTTCTTATCATCTTCAATTAATTCGCTGCAGTCTGAAGACGATTTCATTTTTAAACATGTCACTGATGGGGATTCACTATGCGCCACAGACGGTGTGTATGAAATATCACTGTCAGAATCTGTCTGAATACCTATTAATTTCTTGGTGCATTTCTGTAAGGTGGATGTTGATGGTCTGGCAGTTTTGTCACTTTTGATTTTAAATGGTGAAGTAAAAGCAGACCGACAAAAAGGTCTCAACGGTGATGTCATCTGATCTACTGAATTCATTTCTGTTTGAACAGCTTTACTTCTGAACTTATTTGTCATGTACACTTGAATGGATTTATTTGCCATCTTAGGTGCATCTTGTGTAATATTTTCCTGCATGGCTGATGTTCCAGGTAAAGGGTCTTCAAGTTCTAGCTGTTCTGTAGCAATAGTTGTAGTTGTTATTTTTTGTAATTCTTGCTCAAATTCTTCAATTACTTCTCTTCTTTGCTTTTTCGCGATGTATTGTCTTTCGTTTGAGTCGGAAGTTCGTTTTCTTCTATCAGGTTGACATTCAAATTTTAAGGGAACGCACCCTCGTTTCATGTGAATCTGCGACACTGACCCCATCACATGATACTCCATATAATTTTCCATATCATTTGGTAACTGAAAATTAAATAAAATACCTTTATAATAGCTCATTGAGGATATGACTAAGTAAGAGATTCCTAACCTCCAAAAAGTTTGTTTAACAATGTTTACATCATCTAATAATGGTCACATTTATTTAATATCAACATGAAATCTACAAACTAAAAAAGTAAATACTTACGTCAAAGTGATCTTCACAAAAATAAAGCTGAGTAGTGGGTGATATTCCTTTCAAATCACGTCTTGCAAGTTTAAGCCACTTATTTCGTACTGTCTTGTTGAAAGGAACAAAAATAAATAACTTTTCAGGAGTTTTGATGGACGTGTTAGTACACAGAGGGACGGAACACCATCTATATGCTTTCGAATTCATATTTATGTTATAAAATTTCGAAATTAATCAAGGATGTATCAATGTTTACAAACTGTCGAATGATTCCTGTACAGCTGTACTCTAGAGTGACGTCACAAGTGACGCCATGACACTTTGAAGTGTTTTGGTGCAAATTTTAAATTTATGAATTAAAAAGTAATTTATAAATACTAAACCATAATTTTGAGCAGAAATATTATGTTTGTTGTAATTAATATATATTTCCGAGTATTATAGAACAGTTTCTCAAAATTTGTCATCATTCCTATTCTCGGTACCTAAGGAGAGCGGAGTGAGGCCTTTGTCCACCGCTACCACATCTCGATGCATACCCACGTCGGCTTCTAGGAAATATTCCCTAAGGCTGCATACCTCGCGGTTGTGTAGGGTCTTTGCATTTAAAATGCCACGACCCCCGTACTTCCGCGGGATATACAGCCTCATCACCGATGAACGTGGGTGATGCATTCGATTTGCAGTCAGCGTTGTGCGGACCCGCCTGTCCAAGGCGTCAAGTTCAGTCTGAGTCCATTTGAGTATGCCAAAAGAGTACATCAATACTGGCATGACCCAACCATTGAAGGCACGCACCTTGTTTCCGCCTGATAGAAGACTATTCAGTACTTTATTCAGGCGGGCAAAGAAGCGTTCCTTCAATGACTGTTTAACATAAGCAACATTGATGCCTAGTGCCTCTGACATACCCAAATATTTGTAGGTTTCAGTTGAGCCGAGGGATCTTAGGTGTATGGAATCCGAGAGTTGAGTTCCCACGGATTCCATAATCTCCCCTCGCTTTACATGCATGACCGCACATTTGTCCACCCCAAATTCCATCCTGATGGCGCTACTGAAGCTTTCCGTTACCTTCAGTAGCTCCATGAGTTGCAAGTTGCTGGGGGCAAAAAGTTTCAAATCATCCATGTAAAGCAAGTGTGATATGACCTGACCACCTCTTCTCAACTGGTAGCCTAGCCCCAAACCCTCCAGCAGTGTACTGAGAGGGTTGAGAGCCAGACAAAACCACAGTGGGCTCAGACTGTCGCCCTGAAAAATACCACGCTCAATCCTAATCGGTTCGCTGTTTTCCTGGATCTGTCGACATCCTGGGTAGCAGAGGACCGTCTTCCATTGCCCCATACATGACTCAAGGAAAGTGCGGAGTATTGGATTTATTTTGTACAACTCCAACACCTTCATGAGCCATGTATGTGGAACCGAGTCATAGGCCTTCTTATAATCTATCCAACATGTCGACAGATTCTTTCGGGAACGACGAACCTGTTGGTTAAAGGCAATATCAATGAGGAGAAGCTCCTTAGTACCGCGGGACCCGTTCCTACATCCATTCTGAGAAGCAGTCATGATTGAATTTTTATCAATATGATTATTAATTTTGGCTCTCAAAATGGAAGTAAGAACTTTATAGACCGTCGGTAAGCACGTGATCGGTCTATAATTTTTAGGTTCCGCAGTACTACCTGATTTATGGAGCAGGTGGGTTATTCCTGTAGTTAGGAATTGAGGTAGCGATCCTGACTCTAAGGCGGACTGGAACTGAGCGGCCAAGCGAGCGTGCGATCTTTGTAACCATTTTATCCAGAAATTTTGCAGCCCGTCCGGCCCTGGAGATTTCCAGTTGGATAACGGACGGACTGCACGGGTTACATCTTGGGGGCTGATAGTAATTGCCCCCATTTCTGGTATAAGATCGCACGTGCGCTCGATCTCACTCATCCAGTCACCCTCGATGTGGCTGACAGGCACCGACCAGATGCTGCGCCAGAACGAACACATGGCGTCATCATCCGGTAGGCACGTATCAGTCACACATTGGTCAGGTCGCTCCCAGGCCCTATAAACCCACCTTTCATTGCTTTGGAATGCGCGATTCTGAGTGTATCGCTCCACCCGCCGCTTATATCTGCGTATTCGATTTGCCCATGCATAGACTTTCTGCTTCAGGAAGTCGATACGCTCTGTGACCCGGGTCAGATAATCTCGAGGACTAACATCAGTCCCCGCGAACACCCGCCTCACAAAGCGCATCACTCGAGGACGAGTGTTGCCCTGCCTGAAGCAGATAAGTTTACCAATGAGTGCTCTAGCCTCAGCAATACGACGTTCGATCCTGCCCTGCCATGCTGGTACAGCTGGTCGTATAACTCTGTCAGTCTTTGGAAACTTGACATGAGCTACGCGACAAGCCGCTACAGCTGCACAGTATAGGATCGAATGAGTATCGGTGAGGTCTTCACTATTGTCAAAATAATTTGACAGCAGTGAATCTAGAGCACACACTAGCGCCCTATTTTTCTTATGCATGGGTAAACGAGGCAAACGAGGTCTAAGCTCAGGCAGTATGGTGCGATACTCCCGTAATGCACACTCCAAAGCACTCCTCAATCGTTCACTGCACTGGGTACTCACGGTTATAGCCTCGTCATCATCATCTTCACCGACGTGGTCGGGTCGCGGTGAAATACTGGGTTGTAGTTGCACCGCGGCCAGTGGCGAAGCAGATGAGACACGGCTGCACCGTGATTCGAGGCGTAGTCTATCAAGTATGGCGTCATCCAACATACGGTTACGCTGGATGACCCGCACCTGATCCGATAGTCGTTGGGCCGAAACGTTGACAGCTGGTTCAAGTACCTGAAACAGAGAGAGCATCCGACCACGGTACGCAGTCAGGTTAGTTCCCCCCTCTGTAGCCCCAAAGTATGAGCGCATGACATTTTCATTGATGGAATGTGTCCATCGCATGCGCTGCACACTTCCACCGGCAGCGGGGACCCCATCGGAGGCCGGTGGGCCTCGAAGTCCTAAGCCGACCGGAGGGCGGCCTCTTCCTCGCCGACGCGCAGGTGGTGGTGTCGTCGGCGGCGAGAAGTATTCGTCGCTCGAGCTCGACGCAACTGCAGCGGCCGGAGTCTCTTCACTCACGGCTGGAGCAGGTCCCGGCGGCTGCGAGGCGGAGCTGAGCGACGATTCCGCAGGTGTTGGGCGTGTGGGTTGTTGTAATAGGGAAGATGCAATATTTTTATTTATGTTTTCATTTTAAAGAATTCCATGTAGAATAGACCACAAATATATTAAAAAATTAAATCTTTGTAATTTATCGGAAAAAATACGGTTTGAAATCGACAGTTTAAATTTTCGCGCGAAAAAGGACCTATAGTTTCGATGACGTCATTCCTGTCTGTCACTGGTCGTACTTGTCCGTCGCTGGCTAATACTTATGCATATTTTTTCGACTTTCGAGATTTTTTTTGTGAAAATTTAAAGTGGACTATCCATCAACATCAGGCGATTATAAAAATACCACTAATATTCTGAAAAAAGCCGTGGTGACTCATGTTTTGTACCGATGTGTCCAACTACTTCAACAAAGTTTCCAAATAAATTGTTTGTGACTGGACCTTCTGACCCAAAACTGAGAAAGAAAAGTGGTTTCAAGCTACAAAGAGAAATGACAATTATTGGAGAATAATTGTGACCACCATTTGATGCTGTGAAGATCACTTTGATGTAAGTCGGCGAATATACTTGTTATATTTTGTAGTTAATCTGCTTGTACGCAAAAACACATTAGTTACCTACCTAATACTTACAAAACTTATCTATAACATTATTTTAATTTTACAGTTGGAGAACGACGTCGAAAATTGGATAAAGTTTAAAATGTGTGCCTCATATTTTTGAATGCCAAAACAGAATGATGCCACTGAAACCTAGATCAGTAATAATGAAAAAGAAAAAACGTGAAATTCTTGAAAGCATTGAAAATACACCGGGTATAAATTTGATTTATTCTTTCAGATTTATTCTTATACTAGAGACAAATAAACATTCAAACTTTCAAATTTATAATAATATAAGGATAATGATTTTTAATGAAGAACTAAGTATATTATTATGTCTTTCATGTTTTAGATCCATCTTCAGTGTTCATTAATCACAGAAACACATGGTTCTCAAAATATTAAAATATCCAATGATAAAGGTGTACAGGTATCTATATATCCTTATAAACGAACGATCGAAATAACTAATATATGTCGAAGCCGCTGAATAAAATACAAAGTTAAACAACTATGATTTTATACATATCGTAGTAATTTAGTCCCTTTCATTTCTACACTTGAAAACTCTGCACTTTCGACAAAAAAGTTACAACCATGTCAACACTAACTTTTGGTAAATAACTTAACTTAAATAACTTAATAACTTTCCTAGATTCCTGGAGTCTGCTTTGATAAACCCAACTACCATTTTTATTAAAAAAACGCAATTAGTATTCCCGTAAAATAATATTCACTTTTACAACCATAACCTCAAATAAGTTGTTATAACAGGAGTGACGTCACTAAACGCTGATTGGTGTTTTGAAATACGCTTCGTTTCAAGTCATTTTTAATTCGTAATTATTGTTAAAAATCAACATTATGTAAAATAAAAATGTTACAGTGGCCCTTCTTTTCTATTTTTTTAACATTTCAATCATAAAATTTTCATAAATATTATATTTGCATCTTCCCTATTGTGCCCGGCGTCTTGTCAACATTATATCATCGTCTGTATTCTATTCGATCTTCGTTCGTATTGCTTCATATGGGGTTTTTACCAAACTGGTATGTTATGCATTTCTGTTAGTTTTTTTTTTTAACTGATTTGGTTTTGTTGAACATGGTGCATTGTAATTTAATAAATATTTATTCAAAAAGAATCGCGAAGAAAATTTTTTGACAAGCCTGTTGACAGCCGGGCCACAGATTATTATTATTATTCCATTTATTTAATATATGTACATATAAATTACCTTTTTTAAATATTAATATAAAATAAAAACATTTAAAAATATAAAAAATAGTAGCCCACCGGTATCGGGAACAGGGTCCAAGCTACCGGTGGTCAGGGCTCCATAGAGAGGAACCTCCTCACAATACGCGCCGTTTCCAGGAGCACTGCTTTCTGGATCAAGCCCTATTATTATTATTACTACAAAAATGACAAAATTGAGGAAGCAGAGGATACCAAATTTTTAGGGTTGCAAATAGATTGCCACTTAAACTGGAAAGCGCATATAGACACTTTGTGTAAAAAATTGAGTTCATCCGCATATGTGTTATATAGATTATCCTCCATAGTAGATGTCAAAACAGTTCTTACGGCTTATTACGGAATAGTTGAATCACACTTGCGCTACGGTGTCATTTTCTGGGGGAACTCAACTGATCGAGATATAGCTTTTAAGGCCCAGAAAAGATGTCTCCGATCAACATTAAAACTTAAATCGACAGACAGTTGCGCGCCTTATTTTAAGTTACATAAAATCTTGACACTTCCCTGTATATACATTTTCGAAGTAGCTATGTTTGTCAAGCAAAATCCATCTCGTTTTGAGCGCCTGGCTGTTGTATTCCCAAGGAATAGGCGTGACAACAGCAAATTATGTCAAGTATCATGTCGAACCACTTTAATGCGTAAGAGCATTTCTTGCATGGCCCCAATGATTTACAATAAATTACCGAGTAGTTGGAAAGCTTTAAATACAGCACAATTTAAGAGTAGATTACGGAATTTTTTGGTAAATAAAACGTACTACAGTGTAACTGAGTTCCTATCGGATAAAAAGATTTGTTAATTAGTGACATCTTGATTTTTTAAATTTAGTTGTATGACATTATTGATTATTGATTTTTGACATTTTGATCTTTGACATTTTGATTTCTCATTTTTTGATTAAGTTTTTATTTTTTGGAATTGTAATAATAATGATATTTGTAATAGTAATGATAATGACATGGTATATAATCTAATGACACTAATTTATATTTTCCTTTTAATACAAACATATTTTTTTAATTAAGTTGATGATTTAAAATTTTATAATAGTAATTTATAAATTGATCTAAATAATAATGATATAAATAATTTCAAATGTTTGCATGCCGATTGGTAAAATGTGGCTGAGCTAAATGTAATCTTAAGAACTATTATGTACCCATATTTGCAAAATAAAAATTCTATTCTATTCTATTCTAAAAAAAAATACGGGTCTCGTAGTTTCCGAGATACGATAGGGAGGGGGGAGAAGGGGGGTGAAAAGGGGAGGTTTGGCACTTTTCCCGTAGGTTTGAGAGTTACTTGTTTACGAATCTGTCAAAATATACCCACCTCCCCATCCACCATCTGGGAGAACAATTATGTCAATGAGTGAGTCAGTCAGTCAGTGAGTGGTAATTTAGCTTTATATAATATAACTAGTATTTGCGTGTTGCGCGAGGTGCAAGCACCTCGCGTGCTTGTGAAAAAAACTAAAGCATTGCCCCTCTAAATCAAGTATTTGCGTGTTGCGCGAGGTGCAAGCACATCGCGTGCTTTTTATAAAAAAAAAAAATTGGGGTGGGTGATGGGGGGGGTTTAGTATTTGGGTGTTGCGCGAGGTGCAAGCACCTCGCGAGCTTGTGAAAAAAAAAAAAAAAAGGGGGGGGTGATGGGGGACAAGTATTTCGACTAAAGCGTTGCCCCTCTAAATGAATCTGAAAAAAAAATGTTCCAAGTCTCTTAGATTCCGAGATCCGCCTAAAGGGGGGGAGAAGGGGGGCGAGGGGGGGACTTTGAAAAATGGTTTTTACTTTACCGAGCCTCCTCTACACGAATCCGTAAAAAAAAAAATACGGGTCTCGTAGTTTCCGAGATACGATAGGGAGGGGGGAGAAGGGGGGGGGGGAAAGGGGAGGTTTGGCACTTTTCCCGTAGGTTTGAGAGTTACTTGTTTACGAATCTGTCAAAATATATGGGTATATTTTGACATCTCACCTCCCCATCCACCATCTGGGAGAACAATTATGTCAATGAGTGAGTGAGTGAGTCAGTGAGTGGTAATCTAGCTTTATATAGTATAATTTTTATCAAAAAGGTGGCTAGATACAGGCACTACACAAGCGGATTTTCTCAGCTTATGTGAACTTACCCTATGACGATGAAATGTGGCGCCTATGGGTTGTACCCTACTAACAGCATTAGAATACAAAGAACGATCTACTAGATCCGAAATTGACAAATTTCTGTTGAATAAAACAATATCCACGTTATATTCACATCTCTTTAATTAAACCTCCACATTTTCTTAATTAAAATTGAATCTTAGAAAACAATACGCCTACAAAATAATTCAGTCATTAGTAAATAATATTATACATGATATATTAAAATTCTAAACATGAATTACAATTATGTTATACGGTTATTTTTATTTTAAATACCAATAATTAGACGGTACGAGAAATTTCATTTATACATGCATAAGTGGATGCTAAGTTAAACATAAAAAAAACAATCAATGTATCAAAAGTAATCTAAGTTAGTACAATATTTCATTAAAAAAATAATATCGGAAAGAATATTTCAAAAACTGATATCATTAATGAAAATCGGACACTTGAAATATGAAATACTTCGTTACAATTTCATTGCAGAGCTGTCTCGATACTTTTGAAATGAAGTTATAGAAATAGCGTTTGAAAGTTCAATGTCATACAAAATGTAACACGAAAATAATATTTGTTTGTGTCCTCACAAACTGAAACGGAAATTAAGATGTCCGATGGTATGTGGATATCTCGCACAGATTAAAGCCTAGTTTAATCGATGGAAATATTAATACCATATAGACATATACGGTCGCATACAAATCAATAAATGCATTTAACTCTCAACGTTATTTATTTGGACAATAGTTCAGTCTCGTTTTCAAAAGATTGGAAATTATACAGCAAAGATTTATATTCGTTTAGCGCTACATGCATTTAATTATTTGAGTTCCGAGTCCAGTTTATTAAGTCCAATTACATTACAATAAGTTACAAAAAAAGCTCCTATACAATACATTTGAAAAACATCAATACATTTACAAAAATGAATCATTACAAATATTAAAGCAATATTTTAAAACTAGTGTTAAAACTACACATAAAAAGATAGAAACGAAGATTATTAAAGACGTCAAGAAAACGAAAGAATACTTAGTAGTATCAGATAGAATGGCTTAATAATTTTCCTTCTGATTATAAATCAATATGTCTATGACCAAATAAATCAATTATATTCCGAACTTTCGTTGATTTTATGCCAAAAACACCCCATGTTTATTTATTTTAGCGACACGTGTAATACTAAATTTTATGTATAAAAATTAGCATACACATGGACGCCCTCATAAATATATAACATGTTTGTTTTAATTTGAATGTCGATATTAGAATCAAGTTATTACGGAATGATAACAGAAAATATTTTTTGTGGTATTAATTCCTAGTCAATCATGCTATACCACGCCAATAACAAATCTTCAAGTCGAAATGGGTACAAATTCTCTACTACATATTTTAGTCGAATATTTTTAGAATGTGCGAGTATATTCCCACAAAGTGTTCGCAATCCCGAATGGACAAAATAGAGCGTTTAACACGAGCGACCAATCAAAGCGCCGCGCTCAATAATTCTGACGTATCCAATATCGAAGTTTCCATTTAGATTAAATAGTCCAAACTTCGCGAATGTAGACACGATCAAGTCTGAGTACATATTGAGTAAGTCCGAAACGTGTTATTTCCACTAATGTTATTTGAATTTCTAATAACTACAACTCTGTGAAATTGTTTTATGTATAAACTGTAATTAACAAGAAACTTCGAGCTGATAAATATTATTATTACTAAAAGCGTCGAAGGTTTCAAAGACATTTTTGTAACAAATTAATTAGTTGCTAAGTACCTAAATGAATAACTTTCTTACAAACGATTTGTGCCTAAGGCATTCTCAAAGATACTAAACAAGCATTCTTTATTTCTAATATGGTACATGTTTTATTTAATTAAATCAATCCCGAGTAAATTAAAGTAAATTAAACATTTTACTTCAATAAAAATTTAAATTACAAGAACTTCAGGATTAAAATCAATCAAACTAATATCTAAAAAAACAGCTTAGTATCAAATATAATATTTAAAAAAAACTATGATAACACAAACCTTTGTTGTCTAGCCTACTTTGTACATTCCTCTTGTCTATGGAGCTTCATTTCCTGGAGATTGGCGGTGGTCTGGAGTAGGGATGCGACTGGAACCTGTCGCGCGCTCTCACTGCTTTATAACCAACTGATTTTTGAGTGACATTCGTCTTCCCACGGGCCATCGAGTCTATTAATTTGTTAAACGGCACACGAACACGAACATGTAAGGGAATTATTGTTAGTGGGTTAATATTTGGACATTCACAGTGTTAAAATTAGGTGTACCTACTACATTCCTCATACTCTTGCCTCATATAGCTAAACTAAACACGCAAAAAAAACATGAAGTGTTATTTATAACCAATTTACAAAATAAATATTTAATTTCATTATTATGAAGGACAGACAAAGACAAAACATTTAAATATGTAATATGTATTAGTGGGGAGTTTTAAGACCAAAACCATATCGCACTGTATAGTAAAATATAAATAAATCGATGCGATTGCTTTGAAATTAATAAATTCAATTATTTATTCGTGCAAACACGTGCAAAAACCGTAAATAATTCTGATAACACCTTTGCTTGGCATATCAAATTGTAATAGCATTTTGAAATGACGATATTGTTAGAAAAGTTAACAAATTTTAGATAATATTAGGACATAATAGTACGGTCGGCCAAGAAAGTGGTGTACCAGTTTTGATTTAGTTTCCCGGTCATCGAAAATTACAACAAGGTTCGTTATAAAAAGATATTACTGAAAGAGACAACATTATCATGACGTAAACCTATGTATTTAGTATTCATACGTCATATGTCACATATAAGTACATGACATTTTAACCTTTAGTATAAATGAAAAGGACATTAGTTTCTACAAAGCAATTGAAATGTTTCCAAACAAAAGTAATAAAAACTATTTAGACAACCGAATTCCATTTGAAAAAGAAAACTGACAATTGACATTTTGTCAAATATATGCAAAAAATCGATATATTTTCCGTGTTATTTTTCAATCAACTGCATATAAAATCATCTCAATGCCTGCCAACTTGACCATTGCCGAAAGAGCACAAATAATTGCCCAATTTAATGAGGGAAGCAGTATCAGTGCGATATCCCGGAATTTGAATATATCGAGGCGTTCTGTCCGCTTTTGGATTCGTCGTGAAGGAGAGGAGGGAAGGGAAGTTTGTTGGATCACAGAAGAAGTGGTCGCCGGCCTGCACTCTCCAATAACGATAGAGAATTCATGAGACGGGAATATGAAATCAATGGTTTTAAGCCCACAAAACATTTTGCGGAGATGTTCGATGTGAGTGCCCAAACAATAAGGAATCATCTACATTACATGGGGTTGCACCACAGGCATTACGCCAAGAAAATATATTTGACGGATGCTCACAGACTTGCTCGTCTGAACTTCGCCAGAGAGCACTTAGAGTTTGATTGGTCTAATACAGTGTTTTGTGATGAAAAAACGTTTAAATCCAGTCAGCATGGACGTCTTCACCTTTGGCGATATAATTCAACACGGTATAAAGATGATCATGTAATCCCAAATAGAGAATCAGGTCGAATTTCCGTAAATATTTGGGGCTGGATGAGTACAGATGGTGTAGGAGAATTGTGTTCTCTACCTCCTCGAGCGACGGCTGTAAATTATATCGACGTGCTTCAGAATGCAATGCTACCGACAGTCCGTAATGTTTACCCGGAGAACGAAGTGCCACAATTTGATTTTGTTCAAGATAATTGTTCAATTCATAATGCGAGGATCGTAAGAGCCTGGTTTCGTTCACACACTGACGTAAGGGTAATTCAGTGGCCCTCAAGATCGCCGGACCTCAACCCGATAGAAAATCTTTGGGGCCTTATGGTCCAACGATGGTCGCATCAAAATGAAAGAACCAAACAAGCTCTTATTAGTCACTGTAATTATATCTGGGAGGAAATGCGGGGAACCGATATTTGCTCACGGCTTGTTGGTTCAATGAGGTCTCGTCTTTTAGAGGTTATAGAGGCCAACGGCGGTTACACCCGTTTCTAATTTTTAAAAATTTTCAATATCTTCTAAATATTACTATATATGCTATGTTTTTGTTTGTTATAAGTATTTTAAAATTGATTGTAGAAATTTAATAAAAGGATAAATCTATTTTTAGCTTGTTTTTTATTGATATTGTAATTACAAGTTTACAGAAATTGTAGGTTTGTGGACTCGCCTTGTGCCTTTACAATTTTATGTAACTTGTTGATTACAATTCTGAATTTGTAGATACAATTTTGTCATCAAAATCTACAGCCCCCCGCCGTTGATTTTACGACGTCATTGGTTCCATCAAGTTCAAACTAAGAACAGCTGTCACGTTACAAACAGTAATAGTCGTTATCAATAATCAGATAAAGACAGCAATAGAAATTGTCAGATCGATCTGCAAGCGAAACTAATCTTTATCACCTATGAATCTGCAAGCGATATTCAACCTTAGGGTGGTACACCACTTTCTTGGCCGACTGTACAACAAACACAAAGACGGGACAAACAAAAACGTTAAGGCCTGTTTCACAACATCCAAACAAGTGCCAATCAAAGATCTCATAGGCACACAAAATAAGCCAAAACATCTTTAATGCCCGGGGTTGAGGGAAAATTACTGCGAGTTACCACAGCCCCGGGATACGAAGAGAACTAAAGAAACAGGTCGAGTTGTCGAGTTTCTGGTCAGTAAAAGTCTGACACTGCTTTCCACTCCACACAGAACGGAAATAGTAATTTGAAGATTTTCCGACCAAAATCAACTTAAAAAAAACCCCAAGCTTTAATTAATTACAACAAACTAAAATGATTAGCTCAATTTATTTTTTAAGTATGGCACTACCGTTTTCTATCACTTATAAGGTAGTAATGAAACAGGCCTGTATTATAATCATGCATAAAGTTGCTATTGACATGTACCTTGCACATTTCTTTGCGTCTGATCCCGCGGCACACTGGAACCAAAGCCGTAACTCCTTGTCATCGGTGGGTTTGGTTGAACCACTGGCCGACGGAACGGTATCGCTTTACCGACCACTGGTTTCACTACTTTCGCTGTATAACAAACATTATTATTACTATAGCTTTGTTTATCCATATTTCCATACTTAATATACTTAATCCGTACTATCCATCATATCCATACTAATATTATAAATGTGAAAGTAACTGTCTGTCTGTTACCTTTTTGGCATGGAAATAGTTTAGGACCCTGGAAAGGACATAGGATTGTTTTTATCCCGATATAAGGTTCCCGTGGGATAGTTTTTGAATTGCATGCGGACGCAGCCGCTGTCAAAAGCTAAATTAAATTTGATTTTTAAATTCGGTATGGGAATAGTTTAGGACCCTGGGAAAGACATAGCATAGTTATTATCCCGGAAATCATCCCTAAAGGATGTAAAAAGGGTGTTGGAATTTCGTATAGCGAATCAATAATGTCCCCGCACTCTCCACACACATAATATACTTAGACCGCTAAACCGATTTAGATGAAATTCGGTATGAAGATTGTTTTAGACCCTGGAAAAGGACATAGGATAGTTTTTATCTCGGAAATTGTCCCTTAAGGATGTAAAAGGGGTGTTGGATTTTGTATACCCCCCTCCCAATCCATTCAAATCGAGTATTCAAGAACCACTCATAACAATTTCTTTAAACTACACAACTGCATGTACTCATGTAGGCTATACAAATCTTTATTTAGGGCTGGGGTCGAACCCACGTCATGCACCAGTCAACAGTTACGATAACCGTGTCGTTTAAATTTTAACCAATCAAGTTATTTACGAATAATTTCAATTTTTTTTAAGTAGGTAGGTACTTACACTTTTATCTACTTTTGTATATCATATCTAGGTATTAGTATATACTTGCAGATTAATTTATATTAGACACATACGTAAGTAGGTGCCTCAGAGACATAAATATGTAGGTATGTACATTGAATACTAATTGTCTGTCTGTTATATGGGTATAGATGGACCCTGGTGATGGTTTTTTTAAATATTATATGCGTTTTTAACCACCCAAAAAGGTGTACCGATTGGCAACAAGAATTATTGGCAAAGTGTAAATTAACGCGGACGAAGCAGCGGGCAAAAGCTAGCCAAAGCCGACCCAAACGTATTTGGGATAGGGGTAAACAGACGCCGCGTTGAAGAATACTTATGTGTTCTGCAGCCCCCGGCGCATGTGTACGAGGGACACGGGGTGGTTTTAGTCAGTAACAATGTGACAGACCCCTTCGCCCGCCCCAGGGCGAAGGACATCCATCAGGATTTCCAACTCGGAAAAAAGGACTAAACAGACGCTGATAAATAGAATTCCAAATCCAAGTATGATTAAAAACCGTGCGCTTGACAACGTAACACACGCAAGTGATATGGTTTCAATCTCAAAATTAAAGTATAGTCGACCTTAGGGTTTTAATTTTTTAATTACACATTTAGTAACCGATTTGTTGATAAAAATTAAAGCAAGATTTATTTGTTTTCAAAATAAAAATAGACAACCAAAACCAGAAAACCTCAATTTCTTATAGCATGGTGCAATTTCCCTCCATCCGTCTCCATTTATTATTAGTCGACATATGAATGCCTCTTCTGTAATATAATCTTTGCACACTAAACGAAAATGTGAGTAGTTATGTAAAAATGGTGTTGTTATACATACCTTTATCACCAAAATTGATTGTCCTCGACGTATTAGTTCTATCCGTCAACCCCCTCTTCACTGGCATATGTTCCATTTTAAATTCAGATTTGACAGGTTGCTTCAAAGCGGCCTCCATCTTGCCCGTCATAACAAACGTTGAATTCAAGTCATTAGGATCAATAATACCATAGTTTTCTACGTCATCTGCAATGTGATATTCCTTCTTGATCTTCTTAGCAGAATTCAGATTTCTAGTTGTGTCCAAGCTCTCGAAGGAGTCGTTTATAATTATTGTTTCGTTATTGGGCAGTTTAATAGGCGTACCTTTGCGCTTTTTAGCTGATAATTTTAACGGTACCTTATTCTCTATGTCTGTTAAATCTTCACTATCCGTAATTATATCTACAGTACCGTTTACATCATCTTTCTTGGAGAAACTGTATTCTAATGTCGTGGAAGGTTTGTGTAAGTCCAAAGTTGAGACGAATTTGAAGTGAGAGTCACCTTCGTTGCCGTCGTCCGACCACGTTATGCCTTTTGCTAGTTTCGCTTTCTTCATTATCTCTAGGTATTCAGTTGTAAGTGCTGGAGGGGCTTTGTCATAACCTTTTAGCGTCAAGTACAATTTCTTCAACATAGAAGGCATATCGCTCATGTATTCCGTAAAGGCCTCAATTTCATCATTCTCTATGGACAATAGTTTTTGCCTTAGATTGTCTCTGGCTTTGATCTGTCGTAATTCGCTATTTAAATGCACTTTGTCAACGAAGTCGTTTAATTCGGGGCAGTCGGCAAGAGCTTGCTCGCAAACAGTGTGTAGTTTTTTCTTGCTCTCTTCCCATTTCGTCCAGGTGGTCATTACTTTGGAATCTAGGTATACAGATTGTTTCATGTAATTTTCGGCTGCACGCTCCTGTCTCGGTATTTCTTCAGTACACATCTGAATGGAATAAGAATAAGTCAATAGTGTCCATACTACTTATCAGTATTTATGACAGTTTACCTAATGCTGAAAATTAAGCTCTCACAAAATCAGATAAGTAGCTGAGTGCAAAATCAAATGAACTGGTTATCTTAACATTGTTAGATATATCAAAAATTGAGATAATATCCATCTGCTACTTACGCACCATTGCCACATCATGCACACCTCGTGGCTCAAGAGCTTTTGTGGCTAAAGAGTAGCTTATAGCTAAATAATATCATCCACACGAATATATCTTCAAGAATAAGCAACGTTTAACCTTTGAAGTGTCAGTCCGTGGATAGGTAAGCATAAACGTAAGCATATCGGGATTTCTCCGTGCTCGGAAATCAAATCAAATTTATTTATTTGAAAGCATGTTAACCTCTTGGACCCGGTTGTCATTACATGTTTGATAGTCGTCATGAGTAGTCAGAAGCAGTCAGAAGCCAGAAATTCTGACAAGGTATATCTTGTTACCCAGTTACTGGATTTTTAAGGTCGGATTCTTTTATTCAAAATAGGCTCGCTTTTGACCACCATCTCACCTGATGGTAAGCAATGATGTGGTCGAAGATGGAGAAAAGGCTAAACAGATGACAATGAATGCAATTCCAGATCTATTGTTTAGTATGTTTAAAAGCCGTCAGCTTGACAACGTAAAAAACGCAAGGATTACGGTTTCAATGTCAAAAAGAAAGGATAAGGCCTAAGATGTCCTTTAATTTAGACATACCGTATTTCAGACAATTTCTAGATAAAAAAATTAAAGCATTATTTTTAACTTCTTAATTTTATTTTTATCTCATTGTATCATAGTTTTAGTTTGTTTTTGTTAACACTTGAATATTATTATAAAAATGTACAACTCTGGTCCCCAAGATACAGACATACATCTAATTTGGGGATCACTGATAAACCAATTGTGTAATATTTAATTAGTATAGATAAATAAAATCATTTTTTAAGTAATTAATGGACACCCAATACCAGGAAACCTGCTGATTGCCTTTCTGAGCAGTTGATTATGTCAACCAGTTGTAAATTCGTCATTATCATGAATTAAATAAATAGAGTACAAAGTAACCTGTTCCATTGCCTCCGAGGAGGATCGATGCGCTAGATCAGCGACGTGCGAGAAGGCGCGCGTGCGCAGCCTCTGACGTAACGCGAGCACTCGCTGGCGCGACATCAGGCTCAGGAGCTTGGACTCCAGGGCACTATACACTTGTTCTTCGTCCGATATGCGCTTACGCCACTCTTGTAACACTAAAAAAGAAAACTTGTGTTTGTAAGAACATGAACATGTAATCTTAAAATTAGGATATAATAATATACAGTATGTAACCTAACAGAGGGCGTTCCCGCTAACCCGCAATAGTAAAGCATCCATACATGCTAAAAAAATATTACCATTCGAAAACAAAATGTTATTTTTTTTAATATTATAATATTCACTAAAAATGTTAACTTGATACGTAAAAGAAACACTCTGTACACGCGTACTTGAAGGACGGCAACGTCGCAATTTATTTATGAATGACGGGCCGTGTGTGCGGTGATCTAATTGATGTGCTTATTGCGGGTTAACAGGAACACCCTCTGTTAGTTAACATACTGTATATACTCTTTATTTTACACCATAACAGAAAACATATATTGGACTTAACAACTAATTAAACAATTTGATGTTTTTTTTTATCATAATAAACAATATAAAATTGTTTAATTAGTTGTAGTTGTATTTGAGCATGCAGACGGCCGTATCTTTTTTTTACGCTAATTTAGAAGTTTGATTCTTTCAGAGCTTCAAAGGATTGTATACCTGAGTATATAGTTTTAATTTCAACTCAATATCTGTACTCTTTTCCGAAATATAAGCTATTGACAGACAGACAACCAAAAAAGATATCCTATAGGTAGGGGTGTCGTTTTTCCTTTTTATGGTATGGAACCCAAGGGAACCTACTTTTGTTTTATTGACATAGAATGTATGTGAGAATAATATAGGATGAATACTATAACAGCTTTTTCAACTACTCTGGCACTATTTAAACTTAGAGACTATTTAAACTTAGAGACAGTGTGTGATTTCACCTTTCACCAACAAAAGCATCATAACAATAGCTATATTCCAACATACCTTTCTCCTTAGCCAAATCCGGCTCCCTCGAAACCATCTTAACGCTAGACAGAGACAATTTCGCCTCCAATTCCTTCACCTTCTTCTTCAACTCCTCAGTAATCTTCACATATTGAGACAGCCTCATATCACCATCAACTATATTCTTTTTAATACTGAGCTGTATTTTATTAGCTCTAGCTGCATATTTAAGCGTGTTGTAAGTGTCCTCGTAACTGGCGCTTGCGGGGGACACGTTGGCGATCATTACCGTTTTACAGTTGCCACCGAGACTGTCTTTCAGGAGACGAGTCAGTTTTGAGTCTCTGAAGAGGTAGAGGTAGTTTATTATTAAATTAATACATCAAAAGGAACCGTATGGGTATTTCTAGCTACATTTTTTATGGAAAATGGTTGCTCCGGCCACTTAAAAAAAATGCATGTATATTAAATACAAACACCCCTGGATTTCATTCCACCGAAAGCGTTGTTGTTCAAACTTGATTGCAGTATCGAGCATCCTATCCACAATCACTGAATGGTGTGGTAAACACTCTTTTATTTTATGTTTTAGATGAATGAATTGGCAACAGAAATAAAGAGATTAAATCCGTATACAATTATGTATTCACTAACACAACTTAGTGTAACATTTTCTATAGTATACGAAGAAGCAGAATTATATAACAAATTGCCAAGCAACATAAAAGAAATTCAGTCATTTAGCTTATTCAAAAAATCGTAAAGCACCACATCACAAAGGTTTTTCCTCGAGTTTAAATAAAACAAATTATAACAACTTATCAAATTACAAAATAACTAATTGCTATACAGTTACTATCTAGAAACAACATGTAATTGTTCACTCACCTATTAGCTTTTCTAGCTACATGTGGGTAGTTAGGGAAAAATATATTCTAACTGCGATAAGCAATTTATGTATGAGTACTACCTATTGTCTGTATAACAATATCAATTTTATTAATTAATTAACTTGTATTTCTCATAATAAGTGAAGTGTATTCTTTTTCAGATATAAATGTCTTAAACCATATAGTATGATTCTAAAAAAACATTACCTGTAAGGGATATAACTGCTACCATCAGCAAGCCTGTTGATACAGTTACCCAAAGACAGTAGACTCTTGTTGATATTCGCGCCTTCCTTGAACCGGTCCCCGACACAGCCGGTGGCGGAGGCGCGCTCACTTCCCGCCAAGTCTATCATGGACAGCTTCACTATGCGGAGCTGACTGCTTGTCTTGTAGCGCATTTTGACGTATACCTGTTGGAAATAGTGATTATTTGTGTGCTTAAGAATAAGACAGGTATTTTTACATTTGAAAAGTGTGTTCAAGTTTCATTTTATAAAGGGGCAAACCAATACTATAATCAATATAAAACGCTTCCATTACTGACTGACTAACAGACAACGCACAGCCGAAACTACTGGGCACAAGAAGCTGAAATATGGCATGTATGTTCCTTGGGGTGTGTAGGAGAGCACTAAGAAAGGATTTTTGGAATTTCCCACTGGATTGGAATTTACATGGGAAAAACCTCCCACGCAAACGAAGTCGAGGGCAACAGCTAGTAAAACATATAAACCCACTACTAAAGACAATGCTTAAAATGGTTACAGAGCATGTTCACTGATGAGGTTAGTATCTTTATGAGATTCAACATTTCAAGTAAGCATTCCACATATTTACATCCAATGTACAGACGCCAGCACATCAAGCTAAAACAATCTGTAAATTTTTTTAAATAGATTTTCAACTTTATTGTTAAAGAAATTAGGTTCAAGGCTGATTGGGAAAATTTTACAGTTTCGGGTAGCTTCATGTGCTGGCGTCTGTACCAACCCACTTACTAACAATTTTATTCAAATAAAACTTTCATATAATTGGATCAGCGGCCTTAGTATGAGTTTGCGATACTATTATCGTGTTCGAAAACTATAGCTTTGTCTCTTTCACACTAATCTGGTACGTGTGAAAGAGACAAAGCGATAGTTTTCGAAAACGACAAAAGTATTTCAAACTCATACTAAGCACACAGCTTTCAAACATGTGAATACATTATCTTTGATTTATAAACCATCATGATTGTATGTATATCTGGCAGGTATCTGTAACTCCATAACTATGCGCATATTTTGCATATAGATAGGATAAATTTATCATTTGATATCAGTTCTTGCAGGAAGGTGAGCAATGCCCTAGTTTTGCTTACCATTTTGGGGATGGCGCCTGGGTTGCCGACGTATTTGGTCCAGTAATACAAGCACTGCAGAGTTGGCTGTCATCAATCATGATTCCAACCCAAAGAACTGCTGAACAAACCTCATCTCTGCCATATATCTATGGAAGGTTCATTCAAGGGCGGATCCAGGACCTAGGTGGACCACTACATAAATTTTTTAAACATGGTTACTAGATAATACTCCAGTTTCTGTCGTGTAAACGAATATCGGCAGTGGATGGCCAAGTGGCAGCGGAGCCAGGAAATACAAATTATAACTTCTTGTGACTTGACCACAATTATGTGACCCCCCCTGGCACCAAAGCTGGATCCGCCCTTGGCTTTATTTTGTGGTAACCCACACCAATGGTTCCTACACTTACTACTGCCCATCTTGGTATACCAAAGGAATATCATACAACAAACCTGAAATACAGCATGGCTCCTAGAACTCTCAGCATTAGCATCAGTTGGGTGCTGTGTTCGGTTCTTATTGCCATTTTCTAGCATATTGAGCAGCTCCCTCGCAGTTTTGATATTATTCAGCGTCAGACCGGCCACCATCACACCATACTTGGAGTCTTCTCGGAGTTGCAGTGGGGTGGTTGATGGTTTCAACAAATCGTACACATTTTCATTGTACACCTGTAATTTGATAGAAAACATAATTGGTAATTACAGACAGTAGATTTACTATTGTTTTGTCTTAAATAAGTTATCTGTTACATCGGAATGTCAAGTTGATCAAGTAAAAATTAAATACCACAATTTAAGAAAAAGACAATGTTTAACCTGCAAATAAAATTAAGAATGAACTTGTCTAATCCTCATTATTACATATTTTACACTTCAAGTGATGTTTACAAAATGAATTTACATAAAAAGATTCAAACTAACGATTAAAACTAACACCCATATTCATAGTCAAAACCTCATGATTTCCTCGACTCGACTCAACCGAACTTAGGTGGTTTGATATTCATAGTTGTAATTTTTCTCCTCACCTCAAAGAGTTTCCTCAGTCGAGGTAAGGTGAGAGGTGAGGAACCAATTGTCAAATTTAATGTACGTCGGCATCTACCTTGAAGCTTCCTTCAGTAAGATAACAACGAACTTTCAACCAAAACATGCGTATTTTATCCGATTTCCATAATGTCTTTTGAAGAATTTATTGAATACTAGCTTCTACCCGCGACTTCGTACGCGTGGGAAGGTTTTCCCGCGCAAATCCCGATCCCGTGGGAATTTCGGGATAAAAAGTAGCCTATGTGTTATTCCAGGCTGCCAACTATATACTTACCAAATTTCATTCAGATCCGTTCAGTAGTTTTTGCGTGAAAGAGTAACAAACATCCATCCATCCTCACAAACTTTCGCATTTATAATATTAGTAGGATTAGTAGGATATTAGTAGGATAGTAGGAAGTAGGAAGTAGGATAGTAGGATGTGTACGATAACCCTTACGATTACATATCGCGACGCAATTTACGAGATGCAGATAATCAATTTAAGTTTTATGATGAAAATTAATTTAAAATTAGATTTTGCTTCAATAAAGATGCACTTCTTGCTGCCGCTATTATTTCAAAGTATTGCTGGTACTACTGGTAACAGACGTGGATTGCCAATTCCAACCATAATCTAAGTGTTAGCCGCTTTACGATTTTATGCAACAGGAAACTTTCAAGTAAATTGTTCTTTTTCACACAAACAAAAATGTATCAGTTAAAATTATATTTATTACAGTACCTACAGTACAGTATAAATACGTTTTTTTTATACCTACATACATACTTACTTAATTGGTATTATGTATTTTCAGATTGTTTGCCTGACTGACTGATTACTGACTGAAACTATTGACTGACTGATTTTGTGCAAATCCCCATTTGCACAAAATCAGTCAGTCAATAGTTTCAAGAATTGTAGCCAAAATTTCTAAAAATAATACTTATTAGCATTGAAATAAGACGCTTTATTAAACCTGACGTTGCTGAGCGAGCTGATGTGAAGATCAAATTTCACCATATTGCTGGATTTCCTGGAGCTATAGGATGCATTGATTGTACTCATATTCCAATTAAAAATCCCAACGGACAAAGTTGTTACTTATGTTATGCGTTCATTTAACAAGTGTTGACACTTCAAGTTGGAAACCACAGATAACGCGCACGCTAACTGCTCTCAAAGTAAACAAACTCGAAGATGTTCCTCCAAAATGATGATGTATTAGTGACGTATTACCTCACCTCACACTCATTCGAGGATCCTCATAATTTCCTCAATGGGTCGACTTTGAATACCGATTTTGAGGGTCTTTCGAGGCTCTCCTTGAGGCTTCCTCGAATGAGGTGTGAGTCAATCAGCTTTCGAGGCCACGACTTTGAATATGGGTATTAGTCTCATTATAGATAATTATTTCCCCAGGAAAGAACAAACAACTAAGTTTATAGGTCTAACTAATAAGCAAACTAATGTATGGTTAATGAAAATAAAAACCGACAACATAGCTCTATATTAAACTTAGAAAAGTTACTAGAAAATAAGTACCATGTTAATTAGTTCGAGAAACCATAATAATAACATGAACCCACTTACTTCAATGTAAGAAACTCCAATATCAAACTCCCGCTCCTTCTCAAAAGAGTTTATTGTATAAAAAAGGTGTTCCATAGTCAAATATGTGATGCCGGGATGCTCTTTGCTACCTATCATTGTGAATGTCTTCCCAGCACCAGTAGCCCCATAAGCAAACACTGAACAGTTATAGCCCTCCATCAAAGAAGCTAGGATATCTTTTGTGGTAGTCTCGAACACATCTTGGTTGGTCGCACTATGCCCACAAACATTATCAAAAACAAATTTTAACTCTTTATTGGCACGCTTTAAGAAGTTCTTATTGGGTTGCTGGACTCCTTGGTAGAAGAAAGGCCGGATCTCTTCTTTGGGGTCAAAAACCAGCATCGTATCGTCAACAACGTCAACAACGACGCGTGTGTTCATTTCCATTTCCCTCTCGTTTAGAGGCCGAACTCTTACAACCACCTTGACGTTTGCTGCCATGTTCTGTGTTGATCCACTCTTTGATGGCACTAATGCGGTGGTTGAAGTCTGTGACCTGCCAGTGCCTGGTCGCACAGGGGCTTTCTCCATTTTAACCATTTTCGGTGACCCACTAACTTTTACAATATCATTGAAAAAGCACGCCTGCCTCTGGCAAACCACCCGCACAACTGACAAACACTTAAAACAATAACTGTAACGGTTCCTTCACGTCACATGAATCACAAGTCTTTTTGATTAAATAATAAATAATTAAAAGTCCACAGCGGTGTTTGAAAATATTACGTTCGTTCGCGCAACAGTCTAAGTAACCGTCATAATTTAAATTAAATTGACAGACGCGTTCGACGCCCTGTGTTGCCAACAGTTCAACTAGCTCTCCACCAGATCCAACTTCTAAAACCACCAGAAAACCACTAACAAAAATCGGCCCTACTCTAAAAATCGCTAAAATTTACACTATTTTTTTAGTTTTCACGAAAGAAAACAGTATTTATTTATTATTACTTGTATTAGTAAAAAATGTTCTTTAATATGACGTAATAAAATATTTTAAGTCAGTAAATCAACATACAAGAACTTTTGTCTGCACCATCATCGTCGGTTTCACATTTATATGATGCTTTGCTACTAATTTATTTTATAACTTTTATTGGAATTTCATAATCATTGCAGCATTTTTCTTCCAATCTTAAACCACCGTTTTTAATATGCTTGTTTTTTATTACATTCATACTGCTAAATAGTCTCTCAACATCGGCATTAGAATTAGGTATTAAGAGAGTAATCGCAAAAGTCGCTAATTTCTCAAATCTAGATTCCCCTTGGACATCTTTGAAATGCAATACTTCATTCCAAATATTTTTGTATCTTTGCTCTCGTTTCATTTCTGCAAATGAATTTGTCGCCATAGATCATCAACTCTTGCCATAAGTTCTGCACTTTTATTGTGCCTACGCAGTAAAAGTAAATTAAGTATATTAATGAAGTAAAAATAATATATTTCGTAAAGTTTTAGTGGCTTAGTAGTTGAGTAATAGCACATTCAGTAATTGAAACTGAATTCTACTTGACCACTAGAAAAAACCACCAGCCACTAAAAGCAATATTTCGCCACTAAAAGGGGGGTCGAAACAACCAGTTTTAGTGGAAAATCCACTAAGTTGGCAACACTGTCGACGCCCGCGTATTTAATAATATTACGTTTCGTTGCACGAACACGAAAGACAAAATATTAGTTTTCATGTGTGCTATACATTTTTTATTTAGAATAAAATAAAAATAATTTTATGTATCTATATATTAGAAACTAAAATTCATAAAATTTCACTTAATTAAATTATATTGCAATCTTTGTTGAAGTCCAAGAACTAAACCAATACTTTTATTTTAGAAATAGGCCAAGGCAAGTTGGCGGCGAAATTCAAATCAGATTATGTATACTGCCGAAGCAAGTACGCCTATTTTATTCGAATTTTATTTCTTTTAGATGCAGTGAGTTGCGTTTTGAGGTGATATGCAACCTCTATCGAACTGGCTGGTTTACTACCTATGTCTCAAATGACATCGAACACAAATACTTGTGTCATTAATTATAATTGTACATGTGAAATTTTAAATGAATAAAGCCATAATGTATTACGAAATGGTTTAATTTACTACAATTTATTCATTTAAAAATAATGGAAAAATATCTAAAACCCGAAAGGTTCGAAGCGGATCCAACAATAAGCTCAGACCAATCATCAATATGGATCCACTGGAAACAAACATTCAACAATTTTCTACATGCTATAGAATCAAAAGAAACTTCAGTAAGTACAGATTGCAAGTACCAGCTGCTAGTTAACCACTTATCGCCGCTCCTTTACACTTGCATTAGTGAATCGAAAGAATATGACATAGCGATAAAGAAACTAGATGAGCTATTCATAAAACCGGTAAACGAAGTGTACTCACGATATCGTTTAGCCAAGCGACAACAGCAACCGGGAGAGTCGATTGATCAGTATATTCAAACGCTTAAGTTGTATTCGAAGAATTGTAATTTTAAATCAGTTACCGCTGAGCAAAATGAGAGCGAATATGTTCGAGACGCCTTTATCGCAGGGCTATCGTCACCGGGAATACGTCAACGGCTTTTAGAAAACAGCACACTTACTTTAGCTAAAGCATATGAACAAGCACGGTCTTTAGAAATGGCTCAAATTCAAAATGATAATTACCGACAAGAGCTAACGCCAGTTGTAAATTACACCACTAACGATAACACTACCGCTGCTGCAAGAAAACTAAGAAAATATGAAATATGTTATTACTGCGGAAATCAGCGTCATCAACAGCGCTCTGAGTGCCCAGCTTCTTACACTATTTGCACAAATTGTGGAAAAAAGGGACACTACTCTAAAGTCTGTCTTAGCAAAAGCTCCCGAGTAGCAGCAAGCGAACCACAAGACGAAGATCATGCCAAACACGCTATGGCCACATCAACACATACTTTTTCTTGTATATTGTCGGCAACAGATCTAAACAGAGCCACCACATCAGTTCTCATAAACGGAAAGTTTACAGCAAGAGCACTAATTGACACTGGCAGCACAGCAAGTTTTATTGATCAGCGTCTTGTTAGTCTGTATAATCTGAATATCACTCCCTGCAAGCAAAGGATTACAATGGCAACGTCTAACTTATGTATGCAAGTGAATGGATCATGCCCTTTGAGAATTACTTTACAAAACCAAACTATCAACGCCACTCTCATGATTATGGATGGACTTTGTTCAGATATCATACTCGGACACGATATCTTGCAGAACCACAAAGCCTTAGAAATGCAATTCGGTGGATCCAAACCAACACTCAAGCTATGTGCTCTGTCAGAAGCTAACATCGAACCAGTAAGCTTATTTACAAATTTATTACCTTTTAAGAAACCAATCGCTATTAAGTCCAGACGACACTCTGATTTAGATTCTCAGTTTATCAAAGCTGAAATACAAAAACTTCTTCATGATAAAATTATTGAACCGAGTCTTTCACCGTGGAGAGCCCAAGTTCTTGTTACATCTAGTGAACATCACAAAAAAAGAATGGTTATTGACTATTCTCAAA
The DNA here is from genome assembly GCA_943138885.2 of Tholera decimalis. NCBI lineage: Eukaryota > Metazoa > Arthropoda > Insecta > Lepidoptera > Noctuidae > Tholera > Tholera decimalis. The sequence goes on along the minus strand of OW964552.2, from coordinate 8,185,464 downwards.
CAATAAACAGATACACCGAACTAGATGCTTATCCTCTGCCATTATTGGATGAACTCATTTCTAAAGTAGCCAAGCGTAAAGTCTTTAGCAAAATTGATTTAAGTAGCGCTTACCATCAAATTCCATTTTAGAAGGTGAAAAACCATATACAGCCTTTGAAGCATGCGGAAATCTATATCAATTTCGACGTATACCATTCGGTGTCACAAATGGCGTTGCAGCTTTTCAACGAGCTATTAATTCCATCATACAGAAAGAACGTTTACAAGGCGTGTATACCTATCTAGATGACATTACAATATGTGGCTATGATCAAAATGACCATGACACAAAATTAAGCTCTTTTCAAAAAGTTGCTACTCGCTATAATCTTACTTTGAACTTACAGAAAAGCGAATTTTCGAAAACAGAGATAAATTTGCTAGGTCATAATATCTGCAACAACATAATCAAGCCAGATCCTGGGCGTCTCCAACCTCTTTTGGATATGCCGATACCTAATGACCGGGCCTCTCATCGAAGGACCATGGGTGTTTTCGCACACTATTCGAAATGGATCCCAAAATTTTCAGACAAAATAAGATTGCTTGCAAAATCAGAGAAATTTCCATTGATTCCCGAAGCTATACAAGCATTTCAATCGCTAAAGGCAGAAATAGCAAAGTCAGCTATCAATGTTATTGACCCTAAAATACAACTCACTGTAGAAACAGACGCATCTGATCACGCCATAGCTGCTGCTCTTACCCAAGAAGGGAGACCAGTAGCGTTTTTCTCCAGAACCCTAAGCACTCATGAACGTAATCATTCAGCAATAGAGAAGGAAGCTGCAGCTATTGTAGAAAGTATAAAGAAATGGCGGCAATTTCTAATGGGTAAAACATTTCAACTGATAACTGATCAGAAATCAGTATCTTTTATGTTTGATCAGAAACACAACTCTAAAATTAAAAATGATAAGATTCAACGATGGCGCCTGGAACTTTCTAATTATAGATTTGATATTATATATCGTCCAGGCAAGGACAACATAGTAGCTGATGCCCTCTCACGTGCAAATATAACAGCATCAACTCAATCAATCACCGACAATCTTTTTGAATTACATAAGAATTTGTGCCATCCCGGTATAACTCGAATGGTTCACTGGGAAAGAGCTAAAAATTTACCATACTCAGTCGATGATGTCAGGCGAATTACGGGATCATGCACTGTCTGTGCTGAAATTAAACCTAGATTTCTTAGAACAAAGGGCACATTGATCAAGGCGACTGCTCCATTTGAAAGGATTGGAATAGACTTCAAGGGTCCACTGCCAAGTGTAACTGGAAACCGTTACATGCTTACTATAATAGATGAGTACTCCAGATTTCCCTTTGCGTTTCCCTGTTCTGACCTAAGTTCCGAAACTGTTAAAAAAAAGCTAAAACAATTATTTGCAATATTTGGTACACCAACCTACGTACATTCTGATAGAGGAACCGCATTTGTATCAGCTGATCTGAAAAATTTTCTGCACGGAATTGGCGTAGCTACTAGCTATACCACGCCATATAACCCCCAAGGTAATGGCCAAACTGAGCGATACAATGGCATTATTTGGAAAACTATACAACTCTCGCTAAAGTCAATGAATTTGCCGATTAACCGCTGGGAAACTGTCCTCGAACAGTCACTACACTCCATACGATCTTTATTGTGCACAGCAACTGGATGTACACCTCACGAACGAATGTTCACCCATCCCCGCAGATCTTCAAATGGACATTCAATGCCGACGTGGCTTACGGAGGCAGAGAGAGCACTGTTGAAAAATAATGTTAGAAAAAGTAAGTATGACCCAATTGTCGAGGAAGTAGAACTAGTCGAGACCAACCCTCTACACTCCCACATAAGATGTCAAAATGGCCGCGAGATCGTAGTTTCGAATCGTCACTTAGCGCCGTTGGGAAATACTTTATATTCTGACGCTGAAGATCGCGAAACAGGATCTGACTCCAGCTGGCTTTCTGCTGAGTCGGATGAACCAGAATTTCAAATAAATGATGAACCAACTAGTATTCCGACGAACCAACCAGTTAGTATTACTCTAGATCCTACTAACGTACAAGGTTCTGCACCTCGCCGTTCAGCAAGAGAGCGACACCCTCCGTCTTATCTTCAAGACTATGTCACTTCTTAATGGGGGGAGAATGAGGTGATATGCAACCTCTATCGAACTGGCTGGTTTACTACCTATGTCTCAAATGACATCGAACACAAATACTTGTGTCATCTATACTAATATTATAAAGCGGAAAAGTTTGTTAGTTTGTTTGTTTGTTTGTTTGTTTGTTTGTTTGTTTGTTTGCTTGAACGCGCTAATCTTCGAAAGTACTGGGTGGATTTGGATGAAATTTGGTATGGAAGTAGCTTGAAGCTTGAGGAAGGTTATAGGCTACTTTTTACCCGACTGCAAAAAAGGAGAGTTATGTTTTTACCGTGATAGAATCCACGGGAGCGAAGCCCCGCGTGAGTACTAGTTACTAATAATTGTACATGTGAAATTTTAAATGAAAATTAAAGCCATAATGTATTACGGAATGGTTTAATTTACTACACGTTTATAATTTTAAGTTTGTTTTTAGTTTTAAACTCTGAATGACAACTAAGTAAAAACTCGGTTGGAGTGTAGCCTTAGGGGCGCTATGGAGCGAAAATTTTTTGGGACTAAGAAAAATTTTCGTTGCTTTTTTTCGGAGTTCTTAAATTTTTTTGCAGTATAGGGTTAACATTGACCATAGAAACCATTTAGGTTTCCAGAAGCATGGTCCTACGACGCACGCACTGCTTTCAAGAAATGGCCCTCGAATATTTTTTTAACTTAACCAAATTTTCGCGAAAAAGAACTTAGATGCAGTAACTTTTATTGCAGTAACGGGTTAACCTTGTCTATATAAATCATTTAGTTTCTGAAAAGCATGGCCCTGCGACGCACGGTGGGCTGAAAAACGGCTTTCATAGACTTAGGCATTTTATTTTGCAAGTGCCAGTTTTTGTGCCGGATATCACTTCTATTTGTTATAACAATATACAAAAATGACACCAGAATTGATTCTGCACAAAAACGAAGGAATTATAATTTTTTTACGAAAATTTTGTATGGAGCTAGTATGAAAAATCGAAATATCTCTGAAACGGCAGCGATAACCGTAATATCCTTATAGGAGGTTTTAGTACTAATTATTTATGATTTTTTGACATACGTTACATAATGGTTATAGATGCCTTTTTTTTTTTTAAATCGTCAAAATATTTTTATTTATTTTTACATATTAAACGTTCCTTTTAGTGTTTAAGTTGAAGAATTCAGAGCTTTAACAACTCTTAACATAAAATAGCATCACCCCTATAGACCTGAAGGACTAGACAGAGGTGTGTAGTATCTTGTTGATCTTGTAAGATTTCCAACAATACGAAATAGTTGAATATCAGTGTCAAAGTGCCCATGCTGTCGCTTCTTTTAGAAAGATAGGGGAATGAAATTGTTAATTGATCATACCCTAAAAGTATGATTACAACATAACCGGACACATAATAATATCGACACAAAAGGAAGTTTAAAACCTTGCATACGTTCAAAATACAAAATAACATATTGTGTAGTCATCTAATGAGTCTGATGACAAGTAATTAAGTAATTAGAATGATGGTTGTAGTCTTCTGATTCTAATGAGCCTATTAAGTGATTAAATGATTTGAAATATCTCGCAACAATACCAACTAAGAACTGCATTCACCTTTTTATAATTAGTGAGCTAATGTGATTTGCTAATGTTGATTAGTTCTACTATGAGTTCTACGAAATGTTTTTGACGATTATAAATTTTTATTATCATATCTTTTATAACTTTAATGAGGGTAGTTAACTAATTATTGACTTTATACAATAAAAGGGCTATAATTTTGTTCCATAATTTAGATTGTTCACAACCGTGTAACTGCTAACACTAAAACTATTTGCTTTGCGACTACAAAATCTTAGAATGGAAAGTTTAATCACCAACTTAGATTTGTTTGTTCTTCTAAAAAGTGAGTGTCCTTCATTTAATCATGAAGTATTGTTTAGTGCAATTGTGTCCCGCATAGGCGATTGCCTTTCTGCCGAAGATCAAGTAACTCTCAAAGAATTTTGCCGGAGATTCACGCGAGCTGCTTTAAACAGGTGGCAGAAATCTAAACGATTCTTTGATAAGTTTAGAAATACGTACGGAGAGTGGTTGCAAGCAAATATTGATTGGCCGAGTTGCGTGCAAACTTTAATAAATCAAGAACCAACTGTTGATGAGATACCAAGAGCACGCTCAGTCTCTCCAGAACCTTCGACATCATCGACTGTTGGAACAATGACAAAAAGGTCCCGAAAACCATTCAAAGATCTGGGAAGCAAACAGAAAAAGAGAAGATCTAGTGAGCACATAGGCGAGGATTCCTGTGAATTGGCATATGCAGCTGCAGCACGTTTAAAAGAAGAAGGTTATGAAGATATCGCATCTGTAATCAATTATATGATCAAAAATCCAGAAGCTGCCGTTAAAATCAAGGAAAGCATTAAGAAAACAGTAATATTTACACCAGAGAAAGCACTTGGATTGCTTCTTTCACTTAAGCTTTCAAAGTGGCAATATATTACGTTGCGAGAGACTGCCATTCGGGAAGGTGCTAAGGATATTTACCCATCCTACTATAAACTGCAACAAACTAAGCTTGCATGCTACCCTCCTAATCAATCAGTATCAGTTACGGATTCATCAGCTAGAATTACACTTCAAGCTTTACTTGACATCACGGTGAAGCGGATTCTTCAAAGTCTTTCTGATAATGTGGAAAATAAGCAGTTAAAGCTGATATCGAAGTGGGGATTTGATGGTGCTTCCAATCAAAGCCGATACAAGCAGAAAATGGACGGCGAGCATGATGATTCAAGCATTTTCATGACCTCCTTGGTGCCACTGAAACTGACAGATGGAGATAATACTATATGGACAAACCCGAAACCATGCTCAACTTTTTATTGTCGTCCGGTTCAGTTCACTTTTGTAAAAGAAAGCCATGCAGTTGTCATTGATAACAAAAGAAAAATGGATGAGGAAATTGAGGCCCTTAACCCCACAGAGTGCATTAATAGTAACAGGGTGACTCATAAACTAATGATGACAATGATCGACGCAAAAGTCTGCAGGTACCTTTCTGAAGCTAGATCTGCTGTGCTTAGCAAAACCAACAGAAATGAACCACTTAGATGCTGTAACATCAAAAACTGTGTGTTCTGACATATATGAATTTGGCCTATCATCCCTACATGCCCGTATAAATTGCATGGAATGTCTGTTACACATTGCGTACAGACTTGACTTCAAACAGTGGGCAGCAAGAAGTAATGAGCATAAAGATATGTTACAAAACAGAAAAAAAAACATTCAAAATAAATTTAAAGAGGAGCTCAATCTGTTAATTGATATAGTAAAACAAGGCTCGGGAACTACCAATGACGGGAATACCGCAAGGAAGTTTTTCGAGTTTCCCAATAAAACTGCAGCTATTACTGGGTTGGATCAAAACCTGATAAAAAGATTTGCTGTTATTTTGCAAGCAATAACATCTGGTGAGAAGATCGATGTCATCAAATTTAAAGATTTTGCTCGCAAAACAGCAGAAAAGTACGTGGAATTATACGACTGGTACTACATGTCATCAACCGTACATAAACTATTAATACACGGAGCTGACATAATCGAAAAAAATGATATTGTCCCGATTGGGACTCTCTCGGAAGAAGCCTCAGAGTCTCGAAACAAAGATTTTAGGAGGTTCCGGGAACATCATTCGCGGAAAAGAAGCAGGCAAGATTCTAATCAAGATATCCTAAATATGCTTGTTGTTTCTTCGGATCCTTTTCTAAGTGCACAAAGGCCGAAGTTAGATGCCAAAAGGAAGACAACCTTTTTTGCTGAAACTCTCGACCTAATACAGTTTCCGGAAACTGAGTTCGAGTTTGTAGGTAGGAGATCGGTATCCGATCTGGATTCTGACTCGGAATTGGAGTCCGACAACGAAAGTTGTAAAGAAAATTTGTAAAATTTAATTATTTTTCTTTATGTTCTTTTGTTATTTATGTTAGTTTATTGTACCAATATGTTTAGTTATTAATTTCATAAATTATAGTTTCAAATATGTATTTTGTATAATTGAATTTATTAGATATTATTTTTGTTACTTCTGTTTTATTTAAATTACCTATCAATAAAAAGTTTATATACAGTCTTTTTTTTCACATATTCTTAATATTTGGGGAAAAAGCATGCTTCCTAACGATGTTCTTAACTTTGACACAGTTCATGGATCGTTTTGAACAGTTTCATATGTTAAAATAAATAATGTTAGTACTATAATCCCCTATAAGGATATTATTATTATTATGTGTCCGGTTATGTTGTAATCATACTTTTAGGGTATGATCAATTAACAATTTCATTCCCCTATCTTTCAAAAAGAAGCGACAGCATGGGCACTTTGACACTGATATTCAACTATTTGTTATTGTTGGAAATCTTACAAGATCAACAAGACACTACACACCTCTGTCTAGTCCTTCAGGTCTATAGGGGTGATGCTATTTTATGATAAGAGTTGTTAAAGCTCTGAATTCTTCAACTTAAACACTAAAAGGAACGTTTAAATATGTAAAAATAAATAAAAATATTTTGACGATTTTTTAAAAAAAAAGGCATCTACAACCATTATGTAACGTATGTCAAAAAATCATAAATAATTAGTACTATAACCCCCTATAAGGATATTACGGTTATCGCTGCCGTTTTAGAGATATTTCGATTTTTCATACTAGCTCCATACAAAATTTTCGTAAAAAAATTATAATTCCTTCGTTTCTGTGCAGAATCAATTCTGGTGTCATTTTTGTATATTGTTATAACTAATAGAAGTGATATCCGGCAAAAAAACTCGCACTTGCAAAATAAAATGCCTAAGTCTATGAAAGCCGATTTTCAGCCCACCGTGCGACGCGCCGTTTCCGAGACAGGAGCTTTTGAATTTTTTTTACTTTTTTTAAAAACAGGTGCATCGTAGGGCCATGCTTCTCAGAACCTAAATGATTTATATGTACAAGGTCAACCCGATACAGTAATAAAAGAGGTACATTTCAGTTTTTCTGTTTTTTTCCGATAATTTGGTTAATTTAAAAAAATATTAGAGGGCCATTTCTCGAAAACGCTGCGTCGTAGGACCATGCTTTTGGAAACCTAAATATGTAGTATCTATGGTCAAGGTTAACCCTATACTGCAAAAAAATTTAAGATTTCCCAAAATCCCTTTTTTTTTATTTTGATTTGATTGACCCAAAATTTGTTTTTCAATAAATTACAAAAAAAACTTTTGGTTTCTTTGCTCCTCATAGTGCCCCTAAGCGTATACTTCAACTCCTAAAACTCCGCTCCTAAAGGTTATAGCCGCACCGCAGTCTCTGCAGTCCCCGCAGTCATCGCTTTTTGTTAATGGCCTCGCACATCTATCCGCGCCGCAGTCGTTCCCGTCGCCGCACGCATCGCACTTGCAGTGTTGCCAGATTTTTGAAAGCATTATCTGTACTGAAGATTAAAAAAATCTGTATAAAAACTGTATTAGGTAAATTTAAGAAAATCTGTAAAAAATCTGTATTTAGTATTGGTATTTTGCTCTTTTGTGTAATTTTATCTGTAGGTGCTACAATATGGAATAAGCAAGTAATTGATTTTTTTTTATTTTTATATATGCATTGTATTGGACCATAGATAGAAAAGATGTGGTGCACTTGTTTAATTTTTTACCCGACTGTGGCACAGCAAGGAGGAGAGTTATGTTTTTACCGCATATGTATTTATGTATGTCCGTTCGTTTGTTCCCTCGTAACTATTAAACCCGTGAACGGATTTTGATAAATGATACGTCGTTGGATTTGTCTTGATGGCGTGAGTGTTATAAGATAGATTAAAATAAAAACAAATCACCACAAATACAACCAGGTGCCATATTGTTAAAAAAAATTCGACAAACTATGTCAAGTGGGGTATCATTAAATAGATCTTTAAAAATGATTTTGAGGTTTCTTTAACCATTTTTCATTTATAGCAACCGTTTAGGATATATAACGTTTTAAAACAGACTTAAATACTAAAAAGCTGAAAAAAAAACAGAAAAAGAAATTAAAAAAAACCCGACTGCTCAACTAAAATGGAAGAAATAAGCACATTTTTTGACACACAGGCACATCCCATTTTTTTAAACTAAAATTATATTAGGTTCAATTGGGTCCCAACTGCTTGTCACTTTTTAAACTAAAAATGTGCTGGTTGTTCCATTTCAGTTGAGCAGTCGGGTTTTTTAAATAAGTTTTTTTACTAGTTCATAATTTCTTTTACAATTCATTATTTTATGTTGCGTGTTTTGGTGAAACTAATCGCAGACTCAAAACGTATCCTTCTCGATAGTTCCGGTCACTGACTTACATTTCCTATATCAATTATTCCGGTAGTTACACGAACAAAATAAACGAAAACCACAGATTATTAATACGAGAACAAGTAATTTTATCATAAACCGTTGACAGAGATTCTCCGTCTATATTATAAAACTACCATTTGAGATAATTCTGTATGAAAAAAAATTGGAATGTTGAAAATCTGTATAAATTTTACTCTCAATTTTTTATCGGTATGACATGTTGAAAATCTGTATGGATACCGTGAAATCTGTATATCTGGCAACACTGCGCGCCGTGGATGTGAATGACGTCATCCACACTGCGCTGCGCTAGACACAGCGTCCGCTACGTGCGGGTGACGTCATCAGCTGCGGCTTGGGGATTTCGGTCATTTCAGGGACTGCGGCGACTGCGGCGCGGGTAGGTGTGCGAGGTTGCATAGAACTTCATATAAAGAATTCGAATGCGAAGACTGCGGCGCGTGCGGTGCGGCTAGGTCTGCGTTCACCTTAAGACGACCCATGACCCTTCAAGATGGTAAGTATATTTTCTGTTTGATCATAGGATAATTTCCAAAGCCACTGAGATACCGAATTTTTCAATGTTGACTTGTTCATTGAGTATATTTTAATAATTTTGTTAACACTTTATATATAAATGGGCCTGGTGCAATTTACGCATAAACGTTGTCTTTGACTGAACCAACCGCTTGCAGACTGGTATTCACTGGTATGCCATTCAGAGCCGGATTAACCCTGTCAGAGGCCCTAAGGCAATGGCATTCTTGGGGCCCCTTTTCTTACTTTGACTGACCAAATCGTGTGTGAACTGAGGAAACGCACATTTAGGGCTGTGGTTTTTGATATATTTGTATACTTATTCCCAGATATGTTCTAAAATTGTTTTAATTCTACTAATAAATCTTGCGATTTGTATTTTGTGAGATAACAGTGAAGTCCCTAAATTCACACGCACATCAAATTCTCGTTCGAAGAAACATGTTTTCTTGGTGCGTGCACTGGGCCTGGGCCCCTAGTTGATACGGGGCCCCTAGGCAGTTGCCTACTCCGCCTAATGGTTAATCCGGCCCTGATGCCATTCCAGAGCGCGGACAACGCATCTATAGTTTATTATATCTTTGCTTGTTGAATTAAGTCCGCCCATGTACCACTATTGTACATAAAGTTGAAATAAATATAATAAAAAATACCCACGGTATTTGCTTTTTCATTAACCCCTCAGGTCACGGCAGGCCGCCGGCGGCCAGCTTAAGTTGACCTCTAAAATTATTTTTCCTCTAAAAAAAAACGACCTCTAAAAATATAGGTACATAATACCAAGTCTCTTATAAAGTAAAGTACAAAGATACCCTTTAAGATTAAACTATTATCTACCCATCTATGCTGCTAATTGTAATAGAAAATTAACATGTATTTATACACAGCGTCGCTAGGATATCGTCTTTATTGTGACATCGCCGCTGTATAAGAAACAAATACAATTTCCTCTTAATTTCCGCAGCGATCTTATCTGGATATAACGACAGGCTTAACATTCAACCGGGATTCTTACTAAAACTTCGGAAATAGACACACTTTCATTGTTCCTCTATATTAGATAAACGTTTATGTAGTCATCGCACTGAGACCGTCTTTTATTTGTATAACAAAATCATAGTAAGTACCAACATTTTAATGAAACTTGGCCAGGTTCATTGAACCCGCGGTGAATTTAATGTTATGTTATGTAGGCATCAAGACCCCATTTACATGAATTCGCGTGAATAAAACGATGTTTTTCAACACACAAAGAAAAATATACAACATTTCACAATTTATTATTTTATTTTGCACCAAATTTTCTGGTAACTTGTATAATTTTTTTGTCAAGCCGGAAAATGTTATACGTACAATTAAATTATGTTGTGTTGTTCCTTCCCCTCGGACCGCGAAAGCGTTTAGACGTGCATTCTGTGCAAGTATTTTTAATTTTATGAAATAGTTAATAGTTATTTCGAATCTAAATACCAAATTTAAACTTCGCAAAGTACTAGGCGCACATAAAGCAGAAGAGAACGCAGAGCTCTGGAGGAAACAGGCCGACAACAGTCAAGACAGATATATAGTGGGCGGAGTCTGGTGCGCGTGCGCTGTTTGGTTGTGTTCCTTGACGGTTGCCCAACTCAGAAGCGACAGCGATTAGCGGATAACTTTGAATTATCTTACTTTGTACTGATTTGCGGTTTAAGATAATAAGAAGCAATAAATTATCTGACCATGTATAAAACACCACCCAAAACTTCTCCGAACCAATACTCATCACGTTCTGAGTCCGACATCCGCAAGTTACATGCAGATGACACTTTGGAAGGGAACATAAACATCTAAGTTGGAAAATAAGTTAGAAGCTCTCGACCGGAATCTCAACAAAACCTTCATAGAACTGCGTAATGTACCCAAAAGGCAATTTGAGACCAAAACCATGCTGTATGAAACTATAATGTTCCTGTCGAAACATCTGGACATTGAAACGGAATCCACTAGTATCCGAGATATTACAAGACTACCCTCAAAAAAGGAAAACTTAACATCGAGTTTAACAATTGAGTTCTCAAACACACTAACGAAAACGATATTTCTTGCTGCTGTTAAAGGCTACAATAAACGGAATCCCAAAAATAAGATAAATTCAACCCATCTAAACCTGAAGGCTGTACAGGAAACACCCATTTACATCACTGAACTACTAACAGCTAATTCTAAAAGGCTATTTTATCTTACTAGAAACTACGCTAAAGAGCATCAGTATACCTATTGTTGGACGTCAAATGGAAAAGTTATGCTTAAAAAGGATCCTGATGGCCAGACTATCGTGGTAAGAAGCGAAGAACAACTGAAGCTGCTGGCGAAGAACGATAAGCCATGACTACCTGCATTTAAGTATCCCTTGCTTTATCTTACGTGTTTTTTTAGTATGTTTACGATTTTCAATTGTTTTTTTAATGTACCTATCATTCATACACATAAACCTTACTCACATAACAATTTCTATCAGCACAACACACACTCATGCTTGAATCATGCTACACCTACACATTACAAATTCTTAATTTACCCACTCATTTTTTTTACATTAGCTTGCAGTAATCCTGACCATTCCTTACCTACTCATATCAAAATCATTCAGTTTTATCTTAAATATATGTTACCACGCCTCTTATGCATCTCAGTTTTCCAAAAAACAAAACCCTCCGTATTCTCTCATAACCCCCTACTTACCGTAAAAATGACCAGTAATATTAACAATTTAATGGAAAACATCGATGAGCTGTCTGTATCACATAACTATACATGCGCACCTGAGGAAACACTTGCCATTGTGAAGCATCCTAATAACTTTACTAAAATCCTAACACAAAACATTCGCTCTATAAACCGTAACTTTTTAAACTTACAAACCCTTCTACACCGTTTTGCATTTGATTGTGACTTTATTATTTTAACTGAATGCTGGCTACCATGCTCTAGCAATAACACTATCCCGATATTGGATAATTACACGTCGTTTATGACAACGAAACATAAAAACCAAAGTGATGGTGTGGTGGTGTATTCCAAGTCCGACTTATGTGTTACATATGAAGAACCAGATTTCCACCCATCAGCATCTGGTCTTATAATAAAAATTAATAACGACCTGGCGATAGTATGTATTTATCGATCACCGTCAATAGACAGCATTAACAGCTTTCTCACATCGCTTAACAACATTCTTCCGTCGCTCCATGGATTTAAATCGGTAGTCATAACAGGTGACATGAACATAGACATCAAATTAAGTACATTTGATATGCGCTCACACGATTACCTAAATTGCCTTGCCTTTCACGGCTATCTTCCTGCCCATGTACTCCCGACCAGGGATGATAACTGTTTGGATCACACATTCCTTAAAACAAATTCCACCACCGTTTCATTTATCCTTAGCTCTACTGTAACTGATCACTCCTCTTCCTTACTGTGCATTCACGAAAAATGCATACGTACGGTCGGCAACTTCCTTAAAACCAAAATTGACTATAAAGGGCTAGACGAATCAATGTCACAACTTAATCTCACCCCAATTTTTAGTTTGAAAGACGCAAATGTGGCTACCAATACCACAGTCTAAAGATCATACAGTCGTCCGACGAAGACGTCTAGACAGGGCAATCGTGCGGGGTGTGAGGGGCGAGACGCGGGAATGCCGATCCCAAGCTGCGAACAAAACTATGTTAGCAGCTTGGGAGACATCATTCGGGGCTAGCACGTGTTTGTTTTTTAATTATTTATTTAAAGTGGTACATACGATGTGTGCTGTGAGAGATTGCAAGTCTTCATCTTGTTTAAATAAAGATCTCCGGTTTCATCAGCTTCCACGCACAGAAGAAAGGTAAATAATTAATAATGTTTTGTTATCGTTTTATTAGTAATGTCGTGCCGCGTTGATAACGCTAACAAAATAGCCGAACGGCGGACGGTAAGAAAATTATATCTAATAGGTAATCGCACAGGGCCGTGAGGGTTTGGACATTTTATATATTTTTATACCTACTTAATATTATTAGGTGTTCTATTTTTATTCAAAATGATAACGATACTTTGAAGCTTTATTCGAATACAGATAACGAAAAATAGTAATTTCAAATTGAAGATGGTGAACTTTTTTATTATTTAATAAAGGTAAATTTCGAGATGGTGTACGTATTTTTTTTTAAATAAAATATTGGTGTCAATTTAGAGTTTAATTGGGGTGTTTGTTATGAAAATGCCATCCTTTTTGAAATCCAAGATGGCGGACGTCATTTTTTGTAATAATTTGATATGGGTGTCAATTTTGAGGTTAATTGGGGTGCTTGTTACGAAAATGCCATCCTTTTTGAAATCCAAGATGGCGGACGTCATTTTTTGTAATAATTTGATATGGGTGTCAATTTTGAGGTTAATTGGGGTGCTTGTTACGAAAATGCCATCCTTTTTGAAATCCAAGATGGCGGACGTTATTTTTTGTAATCATTTGATATGGGTGTCAATTTTGAGGTTAATTGGGGTGCTTGTTACGAAAATGCCATCGTTTTTGAAATCCAAGATGGCGGACGTCATTCTTTTTAATAATTTGATATGGGTGTCAATTTTGAGGTTGATTGGGGTGCTTGTTACGAAAATGCCATCGTTTTTGAAATCCAAGATGGCGGACGTCATTTTTTGTAATACTTTGATATGGGTGTCAATTTTGAGGTTAATTGGGGTGCTTGTTACGAAAATGCCATCCTTTTTGAAATCCAAGATGGCGGACGTCATTTTTTGTAATAATTTGATACGGGTGTCAATTTTGAGGTTAATTGGGGAGCTTGTTACGAAAATGCCATCGTTTTTGAAATCCAAGATGGCGGACGTCATTCTTTTTAATAATTTGATATGGGTGTCAATTTTGAGGTTGATTGGGGTACTTGTTACGAAAATGCCATCGTTTTTGAAATCCAAGATGGCGGACGTCATTCTTTTTAATAATTTGATATGGGTGTCAATTTTGAGGTTGATTGGGGTGCTTGTTACGAAAATGCCATCCTTTTTGAAATCCAAAATGGCGTACATAATTTTTTTATAATTTATTTATTTAAAAAACCTTCACTTAAGCAACATTACAGTACAGTAAGTGTCACAGTACCTAATTATCACGTGCATCAGTTCAAATTTTAAATCTCCTTGTATTCGCCTCATCTGCATTTTTATGTTCACCCTCAACTGCTAAATAATACGTGCAGTAAAGAGCAGGTTAAAATTGTTTTCATTATTATATTAAGTAATAATATTGCTAACGATGTCGATCTGCAATAAAAAAAATATTTCATAAATATTGTTTATTTGTGGCAACCCTGGCCGCTGCGAGACTGTCTAGACGTTGTCGGCATTTTCCACAAGATCAAAGGCGTCAACCTACTGTACGATCTTTATACTGTGCCAATACATTACTGAATTTACTGATGGCGTCTATTTCTAAAAATACTATAGTTAAAAAAGTTTCATCAAAACAAAGAATCCTTAAACCATGGATCACACCTGGTTTACTACGGTGCATAAGAAATAGAGATGCTCTACATAAGAAAGTCAGAAGTTCTCCAGCAAATGAAGTTCTAAAAACTACTTACCTTCGATACAGAAATTTTTGTGTTAATATTTTAAAGAAGGCAAAAAGGGCGTTTGATACAGAAGAACTAAAACAAGCCAGTAAGAGTCCAAAAAGGTTATGGAATGCAATTAAACGAGTAACAAACACTTCTAAAACTAAAAATACAGCTGCCCAATTATTAACTTTGTCATCCTCACCTACTGAGTCTTGTAATAATGTAAACTCATACTTTGTAAATATAGGCAAGAAACTTGCTAGTGATATAACTCACATTAGTTCACCATCAAAAGTCGCTCAACCCACTTCTAATAGCACATTTTCTTCATCATTTGTCCTCGATCCTACGGACCATGACGAAATTTCTATAGCTATTCACTCATTGCGCTCTGATGCCGCTACGGGCTGGGATGGCATACCACCCTACTTCTTAAAGAGATATTCATCCGCCCTGGCACCCATTCTATGCCACATTTTTAATCTCTGTTTCGAGACTGCCGTCTTTCCCTCTTCATTTAAAAAGGCAATCATTCATCCAGTTTTCAAGGGGGGTGACGGGAACTTGCCGGACAATTACCGTCCCATAGCGGTTCTAAGTGCCTTATCTAAAGTACTTGAACGTCTTATCAATAAAAGGCTTACATATTACTTAGAACACTTCAAACTAATATCATCGCAACAATTTGGCTTTCGCAAAAACAAGTCTACCTGTGATGCAGTTCAGGAATTAACAAACAATATCGTTCAAAATCTGAACAGCAACAAAAAGGTTCTAACAATATTTCTAGACCTCGCGAAGGCTTTCGACACCGTTCCCGTCCCCACCCTTTTACAGAAACTTGAAAAATTGGGTGTCAGGGGGTTGCAACTTGACCTATTTCAGAGCTACCTCACAAATCGCTCCCAGATAGTTAATATTGACAGTCACAGCAGCAATGAGCTCCCCATCTACTACGGTGTTCCCCAGGGAAGCATACTGGGTCCCACATTATTTTTGGTCTATATAAACGACTTATGCAATATTAATATACCAAATGCTAAGATCACATCCTTTGCGGATGACACAGCTATGACTTTTGTTGCTGACACATGGTCTGAGCTTGAGGACAAGGCACAACATGGCTTCAATGTTGCGCTGACTTGGCTTTGTTCTCATACACTTACACTTAACACCACCAAAACCAAATTCATTACCTACTCCATCAGTTCCGCCACCCAACCAAACCCTCCAATACTACTTAAAGCACACAAATGCACATTGCAAAGCCAAGCTTCATGTCAATGTGCACCCATATCTTCCACCGATCATATTAAATACCTAGGTATAGTCATAGACAATAAACTTAAATTTAAATTGCATATCAATGCCCTCACTAGCAGAGTTCGCAAACTAATTTATATATTTAAAACCCTCCGAACCATTGCTAATCCTTTAATTATACGTACTGTTTATTTTGCCTTATGCCTATCTATTATAACCTATTGTATTCCGTGTTGGGGTGGTGCAGCTAAAACTATCCTTAAACCGTTAGAAGTCGCACATCGAGCCATACTAAAAGTGGCTACTTTTCGTCCATTTATTTTCCCAACAAATGAGTTATACAACAATTGCAATGTCCTTAACATACGGCAACACTTTATTTTACAAACTGTCCTATTACAACACCACAAAACCCCATATACTGAAATTAATAAACGTCGAAAAGACATAGTATGTAATCCTCCGCAAACCCGGGTGACGTTTACTAAAAGATTCTTTTACTTTTTAGGTCCATCACTATATAATAAAATAAACAAAAAATGTCCAATATATAACTTAACTTATCACAATTGCAAAAAAACTATCCGTACATTTCTTCAAAACCAGACATATGACGAAACAGAAAAATACTTAAATTAACTTATCACAAGCTTGTGTATTGTACCACACAACTTATACCCACACTGATTCAATCCTCTTTCATCTACACACTCGCATAGCCACGGTTCCAAATACACGCTCGCTTACACATCCACACACACACATCCACACATACACTCACATAAACACATCCACACATGCACTCACATACACAAAAATACGATCTAGAGTATTTCTCAGCAACTACCTACCTTGCATAAATTATAGCACTTAGTGTTAAATTTTGTTAGTAATACCTTACAATGTACTTAAAAATATTTGATAATATGTTAATAAGAGGGGCTCGGCACTGTTACTCCTTAATACAGGCTATTTTGTAGCCTAGCTAGGAGAACAGCAGTTCACCCACTTAGTCGGAGATTTTATTTTGTATTAAGTATAGTACATAAGCAGATGTAATTTATGTAACAATCTCCCCTTTTTATATAAATAAAGATTATATTATATTATTATTATATTATATTTTGGCTGGCCGCCGCACTTTTTGACTGACTAAAAAGGGTGGCACATAGCTGAATAGGTGATCTTGCTAATATACATTGTAATTAGCGATAACATTGAAGAAATCTAACAAGGAAAATATCTCTCCGCCAAATAAAGAACTAGGTACATCCTTTAAAGTTGGTTGAAAAGTTGCAAAGCAGCCCAAACTTTTACCCATTGATATTTAAAAACAACAATAATGTTCGGATTTTTGGTACGTTCCCCTTTTATTTTTAAAACCCTTTTAAGAGAATAACTGGCCAGTTCAATATCATAATTTCAATCTTTCAATACTCCTTTGTCATCGTCGTAATGGCCTCCGGACAGCCCGGACTTTATCGGTGGAGCTTAATTTTATTCCTCGGACTTATGGATATTTTATGGCATGCACATTAAAATATTGTGAGAGCGAACAATGTACAGTCGTTAAAAGAGCAAAAGTATTTACGTAAACTGGAACGGCATAGGATGGGCAGAAAATTGTAGACATGGAGCATATACCGAAAATAGAAAAGATTGGCTAATTGAACCTTGAACATTTATCATAAGAAACATTTCACATTACAATATATTTATTACTTTTACTACAATTATACTAGCTATACAATAATTCAATACCGTTTATCTATTCACTGAAAAAGGGTGTTACAATTTTAATATGACACTGAATCCCGTACTAGGATACCCTGTGTCGCAGGATCCAGTCTCTCTCGACATAAATGGTTTAGATCTAGGGATACAAATGCAAAGGAGGATATTAATTAAACTAAGGTAGGTAAATATGAGGTGTGTATGATGTGAGGGTGAGTTGATGTGAGCAATAATGTGTGTGTCAGGAATAGGTTTAAAGATCTTTATTCTCACCAAAGACAAAAAGTCACTTGCGTAAGAACATTATTATCCTTAAGTTACATTGAAGTTCGTCATTACAATAATTCTAACAATTTGTTATAGTTATTCATTAGTTATTATTATAAATTTTCTGTTTCCATATAGTTAAGACCCCATTCCATATAGTTGAACACGTTCTAAAAGAAAACTTGGTCATCTTAATTGTATCCATTTCAGTTATCGATCGAAGTCTTTTAAATATTTACAGAAGCTTCTTTACACGTCCAATAACAGATTCTATTTGCTTAATCCATGACAAACGTTCGTCTATGCTAATTCCCAGATATTTTATGCTATCCACTAGTTCAAAAGCGGAACACCTACAGCTAACCCCTAAAATGCGATTACAAATAAGTATGGAATTTGAGAGAAAGTTCTTTAAGAGCAGTTCTTCTATTGCTGACTGTAAAGTTGATCGTCTTAGTTTTTTTTAACGTTTAGGTTGTAAGGTCAGTAAGTTCTGTTGCAACCAATTAGCAACTTGCAGCATTCCAGCCTCTGCAGCACAATAGGCTCTCTTCCAAGAGTCGCCATGGAAAATTATGGTTGTATCATCAGCAGTCGCGCCGAGCTTCGCTCCCTTGGATTTTTCCCTAAAAAAATATAACCACCTTCTTTTACAGTCGGGTAAAACGTTGCCTATACGTCGCAATCAATCAATCAGTTTATTTGTGAAATATAGGTGTTTACTTAACCCCTATTTATGTGCACTGTTTTCTCATGTATTAAATAAATAAATGATAATTATTCATTAGGTGTCATTAGATTATGATTGTGTCTTACGAGAAATATTATTTTACACTAGCTTCTGCCAGCAACCTTGTTAGCATGGGAAGTTTTTCCCGTGTAAATCACGATCCCGAAAATTATAACTAGCCTATTTTTCATTGCAGGATTTCAGCTAACCGATTAATAAATCGGACAATCGACGGACAGATGACTGACCGATCGACTGACTGATCGATGGTCAGATCGACTGACCGGTCGACTGACAAGTCAACCAACAGATCGACGGACAGGTCGACGGACAAGTCGAATGACAGATCGACGGACTGATCGATGGACTGAACGATGGTCAAATTGAATGACTGATCGATGGTCTGATCGACAGACAGGTCGACTGAGAGATCGACGGACAGATCGACGGACTGATCTAGGCTTAGAAAACTGTTTCTCGGGGACGGAGGCACGGGGTCGGGCTGTGATGGGCAGTGGGCAGTGCTAGGGTGATCCCGCACCCGCTGACCACTCTGCTGTGGAAGTCGCTGTTTATCGCAGATTTGGCGCCGGTCTATCGTTGTCGAGGCATGGTTTTCTTAGCCTGGATATCATACGTGTAATAAAATAGAATGTTTGATGTAATGTAAATACCTACTTGTAGAATGCATAATTACGTCATGTAAACATAAATGTGAGTAGTAAGTAGTTAGTAAGTTTATTGCTATTTTGTTTAATGTAAGTAACGAGCGATTCTCGCCAACAAACTGCGAAGTTTGGCGAGTAAAATATAACTATAAGCCTATTTTAATAATGCAGAAAAATTGAATAAAAAAAAAAAAAAACCGACAGATCGTGGGACTGATCGACGGTTAGATCGATAGATAGATCGACGAACAGATCGACCGACAGACCAAGGGGCAGTTCGACCTATAAGATCGATGGACAGGTCGACTGACAGGGCAACTGACAGATCGACTGACAGATAGGCTGACGACTGGTATAACCTATGCGGAATTAAATATGGATGAGCATGACATAACCTTTAGAACAATATAGTATTAAATAATATGTTGTTCTGTATTTATAAACTACTTAGACAGATTCAGAACCTTCTCCTTTTATTGAACTTTATTAAGTCGGTTAAAGTTGCTTTAATTCAGCGCCATCTATCAAAGGAACTTTGCAAGCATTAGCTATTTTCTAATTTTTTTTTATATTTATGCGGAACCCTAATGTTACCGAAACTGAAAGTGGCCTTAAGTATGGTCTAAAAAGTCCGAATTAATCTGTCGAATAATGTGCAAATTTTTACGCGAGAACTCTTAATATTTCCGAAATCAAAAGTAAGCCTACATTGTGCTCGCCAAAATTTTGAATCTTCCAGTGAAAGACCCGTTAAAATTTAAACAGCCGTTTCGGAGATTAGCCCGGACAAACAGACAGACAAACATTTAAAAAGTCGTGTTCTGATTTTAGTAAAGTGTAAATAATCATAAAAGATTATGGAAAAACCAATTTCAAATCACAGACAAACACTCCAATTTTATTATTATTGAAGATTGATGACGATATTGATCTCGGTAAGAAAACATAGTTGGTACATTTTGAAATATCTTCGATGTAACAGTTCTATTATGCTATATATATATGCTTCTATTATAAAACATTGACTCTACAGAGCTACAGAAGCGTGCTCTTCAAAGATTTAAATACCGAGAGTCTAACGCACTCCTTGCAGCTGCCTCCCAGCACCAATGGGGAGGAGATGATAAATCACGGGACCGTGACCGTACCCTCCTTTATTTTTTTACTGAGTTGGAAAATCATCAAATGAATCCGCTGTGGGTGGAGCGGAAGGGAGTGTCGGACTTCTACTGACTAAATCTCACCCTAAGCGGTAGGATGTGTCAGACTTCTGAATAAAAACCCACCCTGTTCCTCCAGCTCCCTTAAGCAGCCTCCCTTAAGTTCCGGGGCCGTGGTATCTCGTTAGAACATTCCCGCAACGCCGGTAAGCAATGGCCCAATGGGGTTCCGTCACTGGTGCTCACAGGTCCTTGAGGCGCGCGCGGAACACGACGCGCCACCGACTCGGGTCTGGTCCTTACCGGCCGCTGCCGTGATTCTTTAAAAGGCAGTCTAACAATTTACCGATTTTGAGTTTGAGCATTGAGCGACATCAGGAAAAAAGGCGCGTCGACCTATCGAACACCTTTTTCTGAGAATTATTTAGCTTTTGAGATATTTTTTTCATAAAAAGCTGTGAAGTGGTTTTGATAACAGTGCCAAATTTATAAAAACTCAAAATCGGTAAATTTCAGATGACTGCTTTTTAAAGAATCACGGCAGGCCGTTGAGCTACCCCTGCTCGCCGTCTGCAGACCCGCGCCTTGTAGCCGAATGGCAAAAAACGGAACCCTTATACTTTCGTCGTGTCTGTCTGTTTGTCCCTCCGTATGTCACAGTCATTTTATTCCGAAACTATTAGAACTATACAGGATGGGCAAAAAATCGTGGATCAAACGAAACAGGGCGATAGTTGGGGTTATTTGGAGTAAAAAATATCTCTGTAGCAGAGTACTCACTTGATCTTTTTAGAAGTTATGAATATTTGAGTGTTTTTTGAAAAAAAAAATACCAAAATTTGTGATAAATAGGCAATTAAAGTAAAATGGATACCTATTTTAAAACAATAAATGGTGTTTAGTAGCTTCTAGGAAATGTATCATCACCACAAAAGTGCTTTTATGATAGTAGGTACTATGATTTATGAGTATTGGCACTTTTTTCAGTATCTTTTAAATTTCAAGTAAAATTACTAGTAACTTTAAAACCTTACTTTGAAAAAAAAAAGTACTACCACAAAATGACCCTGTATTAAAAAAAACTTGCCTATTTAATGACGATTAAAACGAGGTGTAACACATAGCTGTTTGTAGCTTCAACATTTTTTTATGTTAACTTTTTCACAACTTTTTCACCAAGTTTCACATGTACAGGTACATGTGAAACTTGGTGGGTAGATGTTTTTTGTGAACTGATTTTCGATTATAAGAAAAAGTTCAAAAATATTTAAAATGGTCCGCATACATGGAACTGAAACTGAAAATATTTTTTTTTTCATGAAACCTATGCCTGTGTGGTATCTATAAACAGGTCTTTAAAAATGACATTGAGGTTTCTAAAACCACTTTTTCTTATACGCTTCCAAAGTGGTAAAATGTGTCCCCCCCACTCTAACTTCTATAATAATGGAGTGACAAATCTAAAAAAAATATATGCTCTAGACCTTAATATAAACTTTCAACGAAAATTGGTTTGAACGAGATCGGGTCAGTAGTTTTTGAAATACAGCATATTTTCTAAAACCGCAAATATAACTTTGTAATTCATACAAACACTATGAAAAACAAAGTTATTTGGCATAGTTACTACGGAACCCTTCATGGGCGAGTCTGACTCGCACTTGGCCAACTTTTTATTCAGACAGACTAATTTGGCCCTGTTGTAGTCTTAGTAGTATCTAGGGCGATTATCGTTAAAATATGTATTTATCTGTGAGGTTGGTCCTGCGGTATTTAATTAAAAATACTTTCATTGTATTTACGTGTTTTCGAATATAGGGTTTTATTATCTTTTGTACTTAATTAGACTCAAAAAAATATAACATTCACACCAATTTAACAAAATAACACACGTCTTCAACAAAACGAATTCCAATTCCATTGTAATCAAGAAATATAAAATTACATACATCGAAGAACTGAATTTTTAATAGAAAATCTGAACAGGAAAAGCACCCTGTTATTATTCGCTACTAAATACACGCAGCAACTGCATTTCACATTGGAGTTCTCACGCCAATTATACGAAGTTTTAGTATCATTTAGTAACAGTACTTCATAGCGATCAGTAGTTTCCAAAATGTTTAGCGAATGCTCGATCCTCAGATTTCTTAAATTTCTCGAAGACCCTCAATATCCTTCCATAGGACCGCACCTCAAACTACTAGGTCTTACAGGTCTTTGGCACCCGAATCGTAACTCTTTTACTGGACGTATCAAACAAATTCTTTTCTACGTGACCATAACATTTTTCTTCAGCCAGTACGTCAAATGCTTCATAAATTTCAACTCAGACTCCCTCAAACTGATCCTGCAGTACGCTCCATTTCATATGGGCATTCTAAAGTCCAGTTTCTTCCAGAAGGACTACAAGAAATGGCAGCTTCTTATTGACTATATGTCCTCGGTAGAACGGGGCCAACTAGCCAAAAGAGACCCGAGGCATGATAAAATAATTCATGGTTATATCAAGATGAATCGGAAGGTGTCTTACTTCTTTTGGGCTTTGGCTTTCTTTTCCAATTTCAGCATTTTCTCTGAGCCTTATCAGAAGAATCAGATTAATATGAATGGGACTAGCATCTATTTGTACATGTTTGACGGATATACTCCATTTAATAAGGAACCTCCTGGCTACTACATCTCCATGTCAATCCAGACAGTCTTGGGTAATATTGTCAGTGCTTACGTCGTCGGCTGGGACACCCTTGTGGTTTCAATAATGATTTTCTTCGCTGGGCAGTTGAAGATGATTGGCTTTTATTGTAACGTAATGATAGAGGCTACAAATGTTAACAAAAGCCATCGTAACATCGCGGATTGTCATCGATTCCACACCACGTTGGTTGAGTAAGTTTTTTAGTTGTGGGATTCGTGGAATAGTAAAATCACTAGTGCCCATTGCGAAGGTTGGTGGATACACCAACCTTCGCAATGGGCACTGGTGATTATGTGGTGATAACTCTCAAGGTGGACCGATAACCTAGTGAGTAGTGCGGGAGTCCATGTCGACATGAAGAAAGCTTATGTCCAACAGTGGGAAGCAATACGGGTGTGTTCTTATACTACTCCTTCAAGTCTCATTTCTTTTCAGGTATACGCGCCTATTCAACGACCTGATATCACCGGCTATGTTCATGTACCTTGTGGTTATTTCAGTAAACCTTGGCGTCAATATCATTCAGATTGCCCAGGTAAGAAGTTACTTCTGAAGACAGAATGTCGTCAGGAAAATGTCCGTGTCGTAAATTAAACTATCCATATACCATTAGCTTAGCTATATCAGCTAAAATTATAATTATTATGTGCAGATTCACGACGATATCACAACCCTCCTATCCAGTATCGTGTACTTGGTGGCATGCTTGATACAACTACTGCTGTTCTACTGGTTTGCCAACGAAGTTACTATTGAGGTAACGTTATTGACTACTACTATTGTACATTATGTATTACTGTTTTCAGCAGTAAAAGAAAAAAAACATAGGCTCCAAAAATCCGCTGAAAACGATACCCAGCGACGAAATATTTAGCAGCCTAGTTCCTAAAACCTTAATCCATATTTTAACGCTATGGTATACCTAATAATATGAGCAGACTTAGGCACAGACCATGATCACGGCATAATAACATACTCCACCTGGTATTCTTTTCCTGTGACAGCTGGGTCACGTGATTGGCCTTTTTTTCCAGGACCAGGATCAGTATCGTTCATCAAAATATATTTCAATGGCTTATGATAGTCAGATGATAAAAATGAACTGAATGAACATACGCTACCTGAGAGTAGAAAAATAATCAGCAGAAAAAAGTTGAAAGAGACGTCTATATTTTTAAAATTTGAGAACATATTCCGTATAAACTAGTTAGATTAAGTTAAGTGTTAAGGTAACTAACAACTAACAATACCTTATATGGAATTTATAGCGTAGATAAACGAAATAATATGTAGTAAGGTAGATACCAGTTATTATAGTTGTTCTCGGTGTACTACTACGGTGTACTCACCGAGCGAAAGAACGCTATATAGTATAGGCGAGGATTTTGCGCGTTAATCGAGCGCGTCAGAAAATCATTTGGGGAGAAATCTTGTGCCCTGTAATGTTCCCCTTCCATATAGGTATAAACCTATAAAACACGCGCGTGCGTTGCGTGAGTCAGATTAGTAAAAAAATCGATCCTCAGAAAAACTCGAGCGCGTCAGATTAAGACAAGGTAAGTTAAGTACATGCAGAACAGTGTATACTTCAATAATCTAACAATTTGAGCGTGACATAAGGAAATGAGCAAGTTGTAAAAAAACGTCACCTCAAAATACTCGGCGCGATTGATTTTTATTATATTTTTGAAGGAAATCCTTTAAGGATTACGAAAAATATAAAATCTGACAATTTTCATGGGGCGATGAAGTTAAAACCATAAATAAAGTGTGGAGTGTACAACTGCTGAGAACTGTGTATTGCACAAGCACTCCGCGTCTCTCCGTGCTCGAGTATTTCAAGGTCGCATTATTTTTTTTCATTTTCAAAAATCGGTCATCATGAGTTTGGATCGCGCCCAAATCGTCAGTCATTTGAATAGGACTCTTTTTTGAGTTCACTCAACATTCTCTCTGAATATCTGACACGCTCGAATAACATTTTTTTTTAATTTTATCTACCCCTTTTTACGACCACCCCCCACTAATTATTTGTCAGATTAATATCTCTCGGTTATCAAAAGGACATACCGTGTATACCTACACTATGAATGACTGACGTGCTAGAGTATTTCCAAGTGACGGTTTCTTTTCTTCGTTTTCAAAAATATGCACACGCTCCCCACTAAAATGGCAAACTTAATATATACTTTTTTTCGTTTTAATACCTTATCTTCACAAGCAAATAGGTCTCCATGACGCTATAGTAACTGAAAATTTAGCATCTCGGGCTCCCCTAGTAATAGGTGAGAGTGACACGACGATAGCGATGAAATAGCGAGCCGTCAGTATGACACTTGTCAATTCGATGTGATGAAATTACCCAAGCAAAATGCATTTTTTAACTTCATAAAGCTATCATAAACTAAAAACTCAATTAAAAAATAATTTTAAAACTAAATAGATGAATCACACGAGTCACTAAATAATTAAGGTAGTTAATTATTTATTTTATTTTCAGCGAATGAGAAAATACCAAAATTTACTGAAAAAGGCAATCAATGGTAACACTTATCGTGGGTAAGGAACACCAGGCGGAGTATATTATTATACCATGACCACGATGAGGGCCATTTCTAATTTAATCACAGCAAAACTGATAAACTTTAGACCTTTGCGCTGATTGGACAGTGTTGGTATGAGTCAGTGCCAGTGCCATTCTACGGATCTTACTAGTTTCTACCCGTGGCGCCGCTCACCTGAAAAGTTTCAATGAAGAAACAACGTTCTGAAAGTTCTAATCTATGTATGTACCAAATGTTATAATAGTTAGTTTCCAATGACTGCCTCCCGATCTGGAAGAAGCGGGCGGATGTGTCAGACTTTTACTGACTAAAACCCATCTGTGTTCCATCATATGTCCTTCGTGTTCCGAGGCCGCGGTAACTCTTTCGAACAATTCCGCAACCCTGGCAGGCAACGGCACCCTTTTGGGCTCCGACAATTTTGCTGACACTCTTTGAGGCACGCGTGAAATACGTCGTGCCGTCTACACGGGCCTGGTTTCAGTCGAGCGGCGAGCTATCCATTGCTCGCAGCCCGCAGGCCTGTGACTACGGTGACCTGGAGTTACTCTGCGACTCCCGACGACTGGGGCACAAAGGCTGCCAGGGCCTTTAGACCCGCCTCTCCCTCGTGCGTCCCGCCACCTCCTTCGCAGAAAGAGGTGACTGCTTCCCGTGCCTTCTCGCTCTGGACCATGGATTGAACCAGGGCCGGGAGCGAGAAGTCACCGCCTATCACCCCTACGAGGACACGGTGAAGCTTTGCCCATGCGGGGCAAACCTCCACCGTGTATTCCACCATGTCCTCAGGGCGATCCTCGCAGTGCTGACACCCAGGCGTTTCCTACCGCCAAATCCGACACAAGTAACTCCCGAAACAACCGTGTCCGGCAAGCACCTGCGTCAGGCGGAAGGAGAGGACGCCATAACGCCTCGTTAGCCACTCCTCAAATAGCAGCGGTAAGTCCCCTCGACTTACCGCCGCTATTGTGGCGTGCCCTGGTTTAGTGGCTGAGACGAAAAAGTGAAAAAAATACAAATACAATTACAAATTCTTCAGTAAAACGCTAAAGTGGCTGTATTACTAATTTTTACAAGATTAAGCCAAAATATGTAGAGTGAATGAAAACAAATGATACATATAACCATTTTTAACCGACTTCAAAAAAAGGAGGTTTACAATTCGTCTTGAACATTTTTTTTTATGTATGTAATTTTTTAATTTTGTAATTTTTTATGTATGTATGTAACTCGGAGACGGCTGGACTGATTTGGAAAATTCTTTTTGCGTTTGAAAGGGTATACTTTCTAGTTGGTCCCATTGTTACGAAATCAGGATCTGATGATGGGACCCTGGAGAAATCGAGGGAACTCTTCAAATATTATAGGCACACCTATAGCGTTTTGGGTATTTCTTATAGTACCTTGAGCAGTTGCTTTCGAAAAGTACTATTTGGGGAAGTTGAACTGATGATGAAGACCACAAATGGCCACTGAAACTACTCAATAATAAGTATTTCGTGGATTGCGATTCGATTACTTGAGTACGGATACGTCGCAATACATACGAGTATGGTGATGTAGAGCTGATGGTGAAGTACCAGGAGAACTCCTCAAAAATTAACGGCTATGCATTGGGAAAAGCAATATTTTGTAAAAGGTGATAAATTTTTGACATTATGGCTTTTGTAACTAGTTAAATTATAAACCGGCCCACTAAAAAGCGTGAAAAAAAATTATTTTGCAAAAAATTTAACCGACTTCCATATCAAAACACTACAAAGCTAAAAATAACTTTAATTTCGGACGGCGGTGTGAAAAAAAAAGAAAATACAAAACCAATAACACCGACTATCGAAATTAAAGTTATTTTTGGCTTTGTAGTGTTTTGATATGGAAGTCGGTTCTATGTTTTGATAAAAAAAAATTTTATATAGATACGATAGCTTGAATTTGTACATAAATCTTAGACGAGAATGTTCCTTCCCTAAGCGGTTCGTTATTTTCCGACGTGTCCAACAACTTTAATGTAGTCCACATTAACGCCCAAAGTATTCCGGCTAATTTCTTCGAAATGCTTGCCAGTTTTGACTGTAAGAATTTGAATATACATGCAATTTTAGTTTCAGAATCATGGTTAAACCTTGCCTTTCTTCTTCTTTTTATTATCTTCCAGGTTTTCAACTTATCAGAAATGACCGCACGGTCAGTGGTGGTGGCGTTGTGGCCATTTATCTGAGAAGGTACATCCCGTTTTCCATTGTTACCATGTCCTCACAGCTGACCTCACCGAACGCCGGTGAATAACTTTTCGTGGAAGTTGAATTACACTTGTCAAAAATTCTCCTTGGAGTCTACTGCAGCTTTTTTCTAAAAATAAATTTCTTTTCTTCTTTTGAGCTCATATTGCAAACTTTAATTCCCTCTTACAGTCACAGCATCATAATGGGTGACTTTAATACGTGCCACCTTAAAAAAGACACCCGTTCTAATTCTCTTCTCCACATTGTTGTGTCAACCAATCTCTGTATTCTCAATCTTGATGCCACTCATTATTTTCATTATTCACCTTATTTTTGTCTCATCTCTTGATCATGTCGCTAAGCACGGCCAATGTTCGGCAGACGCTTTTTCCTATCATGACCTATTCTCACATCGTATAAAATTCGTCCTCCCAAGCATAGATCCAAAACTCTTCTGTTTCGCAATTTTAGTGGGATTAAAATTGACCAGCTTTGAGAGGATGCCAACAACATTGACTGGGCGCCTCTGGTTGAATCTTCATCGGTCGACCAGCAGGTTGAATTTCTTACTTCTTTCCTTATTTAGCTTTACGACAGGCATGCGCCTGTTCGAGCTGTCAGAGTAAAGCACCGCCCAGCGCCTTGGCTGAATGATGAAATTAAACTTTTGATTAATAAGAAAACAGCTGCCAAGTTTAAGTTCAAAATTCAACCCAATAACTGCAACAGGGGAAAATATGTGTCAATCAGAAATCACTGCAGCAAGGTGTGTAGAAATGCAAACCGCCAATGTATCCACAGTTCCGTTCAGAATGGTGATCCAGCTAAGGTCTGGAATTTTCTCAAATCATTAGGTATCGGAAACAAGTCTCATGAAACAATTCCGAAGGACTTAGACTTCAACTTACTTAATAGTCATTTTTCTACTTTGCCTGTATTATATAGGGCCACTAAAGCTGCTACTCTAAATTATCTTTCAAACCTTCCGGTTCCTGATTATTCTCCTTTTGTCATAAGTCAATTCACTGCTTGTGATGTTAAAAAGAGTATTGTGTCTATTACGTCCGACGCTGTGGGTAGTGACTGTGTCAGTCGTAAGATGATCATTCCTATCCTTGACAGCATTCTTTCGACCATCCTTTATATCCTTAACTTCTCTATTTCTAGTAATATCTTTCCACAAGCTTGGAAAGACGCTCAAGTTATCCCGTTACCAAAGAAATCGCATTCTGCATTTTTCTCTGACTATCAATCCATTTCCATTCTCCCTTTTCTATCCAAAGTCCTTGAAAAGCTTGTCCATCAACAACTCAGCTCGTTCCTTTCTAAACATAATCTTTTAAATCCCTTCCAATCTGGTTTTCGACCAGGGGCCATACCATGACGTGTTAAAGCGAGAGTCGTTCGAGCGAGAAAGAGAGATGGAGCTATATAGCGTGCATAGCTTCATCCCTCTTTCTCGCTCGAACGACTCTCGCTTTAACACGTCATGGTATGGCCCCTGGTCACAGCACTACCTCAGTACTTGTTCATATTACGATGATATAAGGTCAGGCATGGAGATGGGGAAGTTAACGGTACTCACCCTACATGACTTTAGCAATGCTTTTAATACAGTGGACTTCAAAATTTTGCTTGGCATTCTATGGTCTTTTAACATATCTCCTTCGGTAATTGACTGGTTTCGTAGTTACCTGTTTGGTCGCCGGCAGCGTATTTGCACTGAGGATTCTTTCTCTTCTTGTTGTGACACCTCTGTCGGTGTGCCGCAGGGTAGCGTCTTATCTCCTTTACTTTTCTTACTTCTTATTAATGCTATCACTCAACGACTATCTTCCTTCTACCACTTGTATGCTGATGATTTGCAAATTTACACGCAAGCACCCCTCGTAGACTTATCTGATGCCATTGGGATAATTAATGGGGACCTCGCTCGAATTAGTGATTGGAGCACTGAGTTGGGACTGAAAATCAATCCTGCCAAAACCCAAGTGATTGTCGTTGGTAGCTCCTAGACTATCTCTAAGATCGATTGGTCGACACTTCTCGAAGTTTCCTTTCATAATACGGTCATTCCGTTCAATCACAGCGTGAAATACTTGGGGATATATATCAACAAAACTCTGTCTTGGACGAAGCAACTGCAGGAAGTCAGTCGTAAACTGTTTGCTTCTCCCTGAGACGCCTTCGTAATTTTCTTCCCAACACCACTAAAATTGTAATTGCATAATCTCTTCTTCTTCCTATCTTGGATTATGCTGATGCCAGCTATTTTGATTTGACCTAAGACCAATTCGACAAGCTAGAGCAACTTCAAAATCTCTGTATTAGGTTTATATTTGGCATGCGCATATATGACCATGTTTCTGAATTTCGTACTAAGCTCAAATGACTTCCTATTAGGTTTCGCTGGAATGTTCATTTATTTTCTCTGCTTTATAATGTGCTAATTAATTGTGCTATATGTAGGTAATAGGTATACGCATTTACCTGTAGCGCGCGCGGTGCAGTGGCGACACGCGCGTACCCTTTGTACTCCAGTAATAAACCAGTGTTCACGCTACTGAGTCGTTTTATTGCTTCAGTAATACCTACATATCATTAATCCTTTCACTCCTTTTTATCTTAAAGACCGCTTTCGGTTTCTCTGTGACACACATTCAAGGTCTTTGAGATTATCGGAAAATTTAGTTAAGTGTCCGTATGCATTCCAATTCTTTCTTCGATAAATCTTTCACTATCCAAGCGGCCCGTTTGTGGAAAGCATTACCCATAGATGTGAGGCGTGCTCAAACATTACCTACGTTCAAAAGAATGGTGAAGGAGCCTTACCTCTCACTATAAATTTTTTCCCTCCTTTCTCTATTATGAAATTGATATGTATTAGTATACTAGCTGCTGCCCGCAACTTCGTTCGCGTGGGAGGATTTCCCGCGTAAATCCCGATCCCGTAGGAATTCCGGGATAAAAAGTAGATAGTAGCCGATTCCCAGATCTACTGAATATGCATATAAAATTTGGTAAAAATCAGTAAAGCCGTTTCGGAGGAGTAAGGTAACTAACATTGTGACACGAGAATTTTATATAGTAGATATTATATTTATATATTATATTTTGTGGTATGTATTTTATATTATTATGTTTAATTAGTATTATGTATGATGTTGTACACTGACAGCCCTAAATCTTCTAAATCTTTTAATTTCTGTCCATCCAAAGGTTGCCCGTAAGAGAGTCCTGTGCGATAAGACCGCCCATTGTACAATAGTTTTATTATTTGTATCCTTAAATGTATTGTAAGGTGTACAAAAAAGTATATATTATAATAAATAAATAAAAATGCATTGAGTTTACAAGAAAATTCAAACTAAGTAATAACTATAAAAAACCGGCCAAGTGCGAGTCGGACACGCGCACGAAGGGTACCATTATCTATAAAAACGGCATAAAAAATCATGTCTGTTGTATGGGAGCCCCCTTAAATATTTTTTTATTTATAACTAAATATTCTGTGAATATTTAGAGCCATCAACCTGTTGCCTTTATCAATATCGAGCAAAAAAATCACGTTTGTTGTCGTATTGTTGAGCTACCTTATTTAATCATTTTATTCTGTTTTTTAGTATTTGTTGTTATAGCGGCAACAGAATACATCATCAGTGAAAATTTCGACTGTCTAACTATCATGGTTCATGAGATACAGTCTGGTGACAGACGGATGGACAACGGAGTCTTAGTAATAGGGTCCCGTTTTACCCTTTGGGTACGGAACCCTTAAAAGAGTTATTTTTTGTTTGTTCTACTTTCACGTTAAAACCGAGTAACGATGCAGTGCAGTGTGTTTAAGTGTGAATAAAGTTGGTAATTTGGAGAGTGACATAGGCCACTATAATTTTGCTGAAAAATACCCTTTTCACGCGATCGAAGCCGTGTGCAGAAGCTAGTAGTAATCTTATATTAACATGTAAGAACCTAAACCTAACATAACCTAATCGCCACCGCGTTAAGGAAGTTTTTAAATACATTGTATAGAAATTGAACTAAAATTGGAAAGTATTCACGATCCTCTTGCGAACTTTAACTTATAACTAGTTTTTAGAAATAGACCTACCTAATCATTCCTGAAAACTTTGGAAGCAATTTAATTGTGTTATTTCTATTTTTAGAGCACCTTTGTGAGCTACAATACTTTCAAGAGCAATTGGCCAGTAGCTAACAAGAAGATACAAAGAGAAGTGGCTCTTCTAGGACTGACTACTAAGAAGGTACTTATCTTCAGGGCCGGACCTTTCAATCAGATGTCACTGGCCACTTTTATTGCGGTAAGCCAAGTATTGCCTTTTTTTTTAAATAAACAGCACGTTTGTATTTTTTATCTGTATTTGTGTTTTTGGTTTTTGTTTTTAATTTTCATGTGTGTACATAAATAAATGTATATATAGGTACATCTAATAAAACAGTAAAAAAGTGTGTCTGTACATTAAAATTTTATACAAAAATAATAATTGAGGTGGGTTAAGAAACAGTAACATGGCATTTTTTTTTTAAGTCTGTTTGTACACGCTAATGTCTGGACCTACTGGATGGATTTTAATGAAATTTGGTAAGTAGATAGTTGACATCCTGGAATAACACATAGGCTACTTTCATCTCGGAATTCCCACGGGATCGGGATTTACGAGGGAAATCCTCCCAAGCAAACGAAGTTGCGGGCAGCTGCTAGTAAACAATAAGTTGGTGAGAGGAGCTCATGGCTAAATAGAAACAGCCACACGCATCGATCTTCAAGGTGAAGCAACAGTTGATAAGGTTGATCCGTGGATGAACACCATAGCATATCGAGATTCCCCACTCCCTCGGAAAGTACATCAAGCTGTTGCGTTGGACCCAACTGTACTTTGTAATTCTTAGGTAGCCAGAAGCCAGAAAAATCGACACCAGTTTTGCCGATAGGTATCGCGTTACTTCCATTCCTTGGAAACGGCGATGCGCCATCGTTACATAGTGGACTTCCCACCCATACGCACTAAACGTTTTGGGAATACCTTCATTGTGCCTACAGCTAAGGAGTGAAATTCCCTGCCAGAGTTTGTTAAATTAGGAAGCCGAGCAATTGTTTTAATTTGTGTATTTTTATTTTATTTTATATGCGTCTTGGACCTGAAATAAATGAATTTTATTTTTTATTTATTTATAACCTAGGGGTATTTAAGACAAGAGTGAATAGGTTACTTTTAGGTAAGCGTGCTCCATCTTCGACCACATCATCACTTACCATCAGGTGAGATGGTGGTCAAACGCGACCCTATTATCAATAAGAAAAAAAATACGTTAAGCCGTTTTCCCAGCTCTCATTCGGATATCTTTGATAGTTGGTACGGGAAGTCAGAAGCCAGAAAATCTGACACTGGACTGGTCAAGGGATATCGTGTTACGTAGCTACGGGTTGTGGAGATTAGATAGACAGTCGCTCCATGTAAAACACTAGTAGTCAGCTGCATCTGGTTTGTCTGAGAGCCGACCGAGATAGTTGAGAAAAGTCTAAGCAGATAATGATGATGAACAGTGATCGGTGTAGGTAGATTGAAATGGGGTCATTAATCCGAAACGTATATATTAATATGGACATTCCTCCGGAATTGGTGGATTATTAAAAAAAAAACCGGAACTTATGTAGGAATTTTATTCTGCCAGAGTGGAAGGAGTCATTTGATGATTTGCCATCCTCAAAAAAAAAGGTAGGAATTAATATAATAAAATGCTAAAGTAATAAAATGCTAAAAATAAAAAAATAAAAATTAAAGCTTCGATCGGAATTAGATTGTTTTTATTATTCAACAGATAAATAATGAATTAATTTAGTTTTTAAACCTTCCTTTAAATTTTGAATTGAGTAGGAATAATATCACTACCAACATTAACAATGTTTAATTGAATCCGGAAATACCGGAATTACTTTCCGGGAAAATGGCTTATCCATGTTATTCTTTCTGTGTGCATTTATGATACAAGTACCAAAAATCAATCTACCTACTCCGATCACTGATGATGAAACAAAGAGCCGCCGGGAAAGTTTCGCAACGTGCGCTGAGCACGGTACGGCGGCGGGTGCCTATCCAATTTATACCAAGAAAAGTTATAGGATGAATGATACTATGATGATATCAAGACACATCCATGCTTCGACACGTTAAGCGTTATACAGTGTGTTAGGTTAAACGAGGGACTTATTGAGGGAGGGTATTCAGTATTCGATTCTCGTCCCAAATATGTGAAAAACCTATAACTTAAATTTTTGACGTAATTGTCCAATATAATACTTTTATCATGTACACTGAGGCGCTAGAGGTGAATGAACTTGTAAACAGTACCTAAAGTAATCACGTGGCAAAACACGGCCCGATCCTGCCAAAAAAAGGAAGCTCGTGTGTAAACTCCGCCCCCGCGGGAGTCCCCCCGAGGACTTTTGGTATGGTTCTGTCTGTTATTTTTCGGGGTTTTTTGTTCATATTTTTATTAGTATCATGTAAGCATACACTATTGTAGGTTTGAATATGTCCCTCATTTAAACTAACATACTGTATATGTCCAGCACTTGGGTACACTAGTCTAGACAGATAATTACGGATTATTTTATGTAAAGACGAGATTGCGTTGCATAAAAATCTGTCATGTTACCGGCCCATGATCAAGAGTCTCTTTATTATACTTGAGGTAAAATTACTGTAATATATTAATAATTTTGTTACAGATATTACGAGCCAGCTATAGCTTTTACACTCTTCTAAATAGCACGAACTAGACATCCATGCATGGTAGAGGGACAGCAAAGTGGCAAAAAAAATGTTCGGTGTTCATCTTTCACGGCAATAGCAAAGTAAAGCAACATAATAATATTATTGTATAAAAATGTGTTTAATAAATTTTATTTTCCTTCATCCCTTGTTGTTTCGCCCTTCCTTTCAGTATTTGCAGACATAGCTCAAATCTCTCAGGAATTCTGTTGATAAATATTAATGAAAGAATAATAAAAAATCTGAAAAGGGTCATTTAATATTCAAAATAAATTAATGTAATTACAGAGAACCAGCCCTTCTTTGTGGCATTTATAAAAGGATTTATGTAAAGGGTTTTAACAAATTGCAAACCTTAAATTTGGTGGCGAAAAGAAGGGAAAACACTGGGCGCAGTATTATATTTCTAACACAAAAAACGACGTTCTTGGTGGACTTGTTCAGGGGTAGTATCGACTCATTTTAAAAGACACATATGACCGACTTGATCCAGGATTAACTACACTTATGACATCTGGCATGAACGCCAAATCCTCAGAACAACGGTCGCTACTGGATGTGCGTAGCTTGACGTATTGCATAGAGGACTGGCATTCGGCCAAAACGCCACAGGGGACGGAAGAACGGATGTTGTAATTGTTATATCAAACCAGTGGGATAGCTTAATTAAAACTTTCATACGTTCAATTCCATAACAATAAGATACCCTAAAGTTGAAGTTGTTTGTTTTATGTAGTCAGCAGTCAATCCAAGGATTCGATGATAAATTGGTCCGCCCTCAAACATTCTGATTGACACCCGTCCCATAATTTATAATTCAAAAACCATTTCTGAATAAGTCATCATCGAAATTTATCGGCGTTAGACCGAATATCTTACAATACGATACAATCAGACGAATATTAACTAACGCCAGCGAACTTCGACAATTCCCAAGATTCCGACTAAATCGATTAACGAGAAATTTCGAGCTTAATCGATTCTGATTCAGCAAGTTCTCGATTGCAATGCAGTTGCAGATTTGAATTCGATTAAATGCTGTGTAGTATATTTGTGTGTTCCCCGTATGAGCTATCACTGTCCCAGCGCCTGTGTTTTCAATTACCAACACGATTTTGTCGGTCCAAATTGATGAGCTTACTCGCTAAAGCTTTTCACGAAACAGAGATGAATAACGTTGGTGGTATAGGCTGGTGTGCCCGCAACGTTCCACCTAATCTATTGTGCTGATCGGTGTGCAAATGGCACGAAAATATTCATGTTCGTAGATTTAGGTCGGTTTCGTTGACATGGAACAGATATTCCTTTGTTCAATGTTGTTAAACTTAACTGAGGTGGAGTTTTCTAGTAGTATAAAAAAAAAAATCGATTTGGATTTTACTTTCTAAAATTGTTTACGTGCATATTTAAGTTGCTGCTGCCAAACTAGTGAATAATAATTCATATCTGTTTTTGTTGTTCATATAATCATAGGCTGTTCAGTTCAGTTCACTTCATTTCAGTTTCAGAGCTTCAGTTTCATCAGAGGGAATGGGTTGGTGGATGACGCTTATATCTTCGGATATTTTGGTTCTAAGACACGTCGATTTCCTCACGATGTTTACCATCGCCGTTTTTAGAGCAATGGCTATGATGAAAATTACACAAAGTTATGTGCCTGCCATGGTTGAACCCACGACACGACCTACAACTCGTTAAGTTGGGCTACCAATGCTATAGGTATTATACATCTAAAGTTAATTTTCCCTCCCGTCTAGTGCAACATTATTGTTTTGCGTGGATTTAATCCCGGTTCTCCACACAGTACACACCTTGCTTAGCTGCTTCTAACTTCTCTGACCCAGTACAATTTGTATTACCAAGCCAGTCCAAACTTAAACATAAATAGTATCTGTCACATTAACAGTAAATATTTTCGTGTGGAATATTACAAATGGATATTTGGATAATTTCCTTTTTGTGAGTTTACATACGAAGTATTATTTAGAATGGCTGGGATTGTGTAATAATAAAGATGTCAAAATATACAGATTCACAAATAGAAATTTGTCGAATGTGGCGATTACACAGCGTCTCCATTATTCCTGTAGTCATATCAACCACTGGTGTCGTTTCAAAACAACTGCACCAATCTTTGAAAATACTCCTTCAACCTACCACACCTTACAGAAAGCTGCTATCAACACCTGCAGAATTGTCAGAAAATTCCTGCAAAACGTCACTTCAATGTCACATACACACAGAGCCGGATTAACCCTGTCAGAGGCCCTAAGGCAATGGTATTCCCGGGGCCCCTTTTCTTACTTTGACTGATCAAATCGTGTGTGAACTAAGGAAACGCACATTAAGGGCTGTGGTTTTTAATATATTTGTTTACTTATTCCCAGATTTGTTCTAAAATTGTTTTAAAATTGTAGGTACTACTAAATTTAACGATTTGTATTTTGTGAGATAACAGTGAGGTCCCTAAGTTCACACGCTCATCAAATTCTCGTTCGAAGAAACATGTTTTCTTGGTGCGTGTCCAGGGCCTGGGGTCCTAGTTGATGCGGGCGGCCGACAGACCGAAGACAGCACACAAGTTACAAATACAGATTTGGGTGTAAAAGGAGCCGCCTTTTACACGAAGAATTGAAACCCTGCCTTCTAAACTAAGGTAAACTTGTGTTTTAGGAGTTAGTGTTCTATAGTTGCTACATTTTCAAATACCTTATCCTTATCTGTGTGTGTTGCTCATACTGAACCTATCAACTTATTGAGCTCCTGCAGTTGTTTCCGAAGCCTTCTGTCTATGCAGTCATAGACAAAAGAAGGTAGAAGAATAAATCATATATACCTAAATACCTACATATAATAAAACAGTAAAAAAGAGTGTCTGTACATTGAATTTACAAAAATATAATTGAGGGGTGTTAAGAAATAGTAAAAGAGCAAGAATTAAAAAAAAATGTCCATCTGTTTGTCTATTTGTACACGCTAATCTCCGGAACTACTAGACGGATTTGAAAGAAACTTTTGTTAGATAGCTATTAGGTCTGGGCAATATACAGGCTATAATTGATTTCGGAAACTGGAACACTGAACTATTGTACATTATATTGATATTGTTAAGTTAAATAATATATTTTTGACTGCAATCATGAAAATGAAAATTAAACTATAATATTTATGAAATTGAATCAATTTATAATTGTTAATCTTATTTTATGCATGGAATAATAGTACATTATGGTACAAGTGTGTAATGTTGGTGATTACCGCTGAGGCGCCATTGAGACCCGAGCCGTCAGGTGAGGGTCTTAAGAGAGCCGAGGACGGTAATCATCAATACACACGTGTATCATACGACGTTTTTCAACACACTTGCGAGGAAAAAACAAATATGTATTGCATAAATCGTTTAATTATTAAAACAATTGGTGAATGTACAATTTTCAAAACGATATTGGATTGTTTTTGATGGCAATTTCACAGTTTGTGTTACATTGGTACTTGCCACTTCTTTAGTACCTTCATTTACTTCTTGTGTAAATGTCGGCGACAAAGGTAAATCATACAAATTACTGGAAGGAGAGGGCACCAAATAACTCACGCTAGTAGATGTACATGGTTGTGGTTCGGGGCAAAACTTTTTTGCCTTTGGCTCCAAATTAATGGCTTGCGTTATTTTGTCATTGATTTTTGCTTTGTTATGAATTGAGTCTTCTATGTACGATTCAGCGATTGCGTCAGAACGCCATCCACCATGTCGCTTCAAAGTTAGTATATCAGCCCCCGAATCAGCCAACATTGTAGCCGACGTTCTTCTAAAACTGTGTCCAGTGTAAAAATCGGCCTCAGGCAAACCTAAATACTTCGCTATTTCTCTTGGCATATTACCAAATTTGTTAATACCGATTGTTTGTGCAGTACATTTTCCTTTCTGAAAGTTTTGGAAAAAGCGGTCATTCTTTGTTTTTGTTGAACGGAGATCTTGGTATTTTTTCACTATTTCACGAAACGTTCCTTGGATTGTAAAAGATCGTGGAATCTTGGTTTTAGTCTGGGTAATTTTGACAAGAAGCATATCTCCGTGGATTTCTACATCTTTTGTTGTAATATTGTACAGCTCTTGTCGTCTACAAGCACCAGTAACACCGAATATTAAAGGCAACCTGCAAAGAAATCAATTAATTAGTTCTAAGAAATTATGCTAAAGTTACACACTTGTATATTGTAGATTCGTTTCGATTAAAAATATGAAACGTACCTTTGTTGCTAGATACTGACTATCCGGAGCCTCATTCAAAAACTTTTCAACGTCGGCTGGTGACAAAACTTTAGATTTCCGACCAATATATCCATCCGAGCGTCTCTTCAAAAATGCCATCAGGTTACAGTACGTTTTGATATCAACACCATGTTTGAGCTTAACCATGCTTCTTAACATGGAATAGATGCACCACAGGGAGCTAGGTTTGTATGTATTGGCCAGTTCAGAGAAATACGCCAAAAACACATTTTCAGAAAATGACTGGGTTTTTTTGTTGCTCTTCCATTGCAGGAAACTATCGTAAGCAGCTAAATACTTTTCTCTAGATTTTGCAGGTATTAGGCTTTCGTTTGCATTTTGTGCTGCATTTAGTATTTCTGGCGGGGTTAAATCAATCAATTGTTCATCTTCTGTACTAAAACCTGACATTTTTATAATTATTTACCACACAGCAACAAATGCGATACAAACAAAATATGAAAATTAGGGGAAAATTGGGAAATGGCGCGCAATTTTTTTTTTTGCACGCGCCAAATGTAAGTTGATTGATTACAGCCATACAGCCTACTTCAAAATGATAATTTTTGTGATAAAATGCAAATATTTTATAAGAAATTATTGTGAATTATAAATAATTTGATAATAATAAATGTTTTTTCGTCTTAATTAGGGACACATTTATTTATTTCAAAAATGTAAATAGATTTTCGGTGGCATAAAACCTCTTTGTTGTTACAAAAAAAAAAACTGTATTACCCGGTTAAATTGAAAATGCTCTGTTTACTCGCATATAATTTGCAGTTAGGTACTAACTTAACTTTGTAGGGATCATTCTATTATGCACTAGTGTGTAATATTATTATGCACGTGTATGTTATAGTTCGGTTTATGGCCCTAAGAACGATATAATAAGGCTCACTTTACGAGCAAGTGTGTTGAAAAAGGCTTTTTTATTATTATTTTTATTTATTTACTGGAACACTTGAAATGAAATGAAATGAAATATTTATTTTGTAAATTAGTTATAAATAACGCTTTTACACGTCATGTTTTTTTGCGTGATAAGTTTAGTTTAGTTAAGCTAGATGAGGCCGGTGTTTCCTAACTGACTACTCTGAGAAGAAACACCGAAACAAACTCAGAGGTCAACGTCTCTTTTAAAGTCCATACAATTTGTGTTGGTCCAATCATATGACAAACAAGTAGGTTCATGTCTTTGGTGCTCTTTGAGGAAATAACCACACAGATTTGAGTGGACCTGTCCAGACAGTGCAAGCATTTGTCAGTTATCGTGTAGCTCAACTTAGAACTTAAGGAGCTCAACGATCTGACGAACAATACCAAAGTAAGGACACTTGATGCAGAACTTTACACGCGAGCGAAGCCACAGGCAGAAGGTAGTATTTAACCAAACCAGCATTTAACCAATATTATGTAGTTAATAAATGTTCATACAGAGTCTGAATCGCTAATCAGATCGCGTTGTATTAGTAATCGAACCACTCAATAAAGTAGGTAGATGATTCTACGATTGACAACGTGCTGACTTGATCGTAGTTCGGGACATTCGGGTCTAATACGTTTGTGTACGGAACCCAGTCCATATCTACAGAATTAACATATAAATTGTTTGGAATCCGGCGACTACACCGCGTTAAATTATTTCGCGAACTTCGCAAATTTACATGGTAATTGCTATAACTCAAGATTTGTTGTTGAATTCCTGATTGTGCGGTTAGACAAATCTGAGTGGAATTAACGAGTTAAGACTCGAGATCTGTTAGTCAGATTAGCCTGATGTGTTTATAAGAACCGCCGTTACAGAAGGGCCGTTAAGCGCATAATTTTGTGTTAACCGTGCCCTGTGTATAATGTACACAGACTTCGGAAACTCGTCGCTGTGAATGTAATTATTGTGGGTGTATTTCATTTGAAGTCACCTTCCTGTCGTCACTACAGAGTATTTCGTATTACAAAGTCAAAAAAAAAGGTGAACTCAACATCGTATTCACTAATTGAAGCTTTCAACAGCTCCCGATGTAACCTCCGTACGTTTTCTTTAACCCTTAGCCAGGCGGTGATCACATAGCGACCACATGGATTTTTATTTTTTTGTGACGAGCCGATGTCATATAGGAACCACAAAATGTCATTATTATATTGTCAATGAAACAGTCGATTTCAGAACGAAAAAAAAGTACGTGTATAGAACATTTTTTTTGACGTTTTGATTTTCAAATACTAATCAAAACCTAGCCAAATACTAGCCAAAAACGGTTGTTTTCTTGAGTTTGTGTTAATCATAAATGTGATTATGCCGAGAATAAATATGGTAAGTGCTATTTATTACTACTTAATGTTAGTATGCAACTTTATTCATCTGTAATATTATTTGATTTATCACAATATTTGTGTTTTTGTGAAATATTTACTCCCTAAGTTTGTGGTCCACATACCTATAACCTCTGCCCCTATACTTATAATAAATCTGTAGAGAGGTCAATTCTGTACATGAAATATATTTACGAAATAACTATCAGGGGGTGATTAGGGATCGATACTTATGCCAAAAATGCAATCAGTAAAATTTTTGTCTGTCTGTCTGTCTGTCTGTCTGTCTGTATAACCGTTATAGAAACAAAAACTACTCGACGGATCTTAACGAAACTTGGTACAATTATTTTTCATACTCCTGAGCTGGTTATAGTATACTTTTCATCACGCTACAATCAATAGGAGCAGAGCAGTGAAGGGAAATGTTGGGAAAACGGGAGAAGTTACTCCATTTTTTAAGCTTCCGTCGCGTGTGCAACCTTAATGGTTAAAGCTACATAGAAATCATTTACGACGGAAATGTTCTCCTTAAAATTATATAAAAAATATCCCACGACAGCATATATCTATCTTTTATGGTTGACTCACAATAACACGTGTAACTCCCGATAGCGTTAGCAGTTCGAAGCTTTCTGATTATTATTCTGCTCCGAAATTTAAAACCACCACAACTTTGCAACGGAACTCGGCTAAAAGTAACCCAATTGCAACAAAATATAATCGAGGCTCAAATTTTAACAGGTTGTGGTGCAGGAGAAACCATCTTTATTCCCAGAATTCCCATAATACCAAATAAATTTACATTCCAATTTAAAAGAACGCAATTCCCAGTATCGGTGTGTTATGCAATGACAATTAATAAGGCTCAAGGGCAGACTTTTCGTGTTGCTGGAGTAGATCTCGGTGTCAGTTGTTTCTCGCATGGTCAGTTGTACGTCGCTCTTTCCCGGGTTAGCAGTTCTAGAAATCTTTATGTTCACGTGCCGGACGGGTCAACTTTCAACATAGTTTACCCGGAAGCTTTGCGCTGAAGTATTGTCGTTCTATAGGTACTTAAGCCTCATGTGAACGTGATCTAAACAATATTACCAATACATTAACTTAATCTATACTAATAATAAATCTGTAGAGAGGTCAATTCTGTACATGAAATATATTTCCAAAATAACTATCAGGGGGTGATTAGGGATCGATACTGATGATAAAAATGCAATCAGTAAAATTTTTGTCTGTCTGTCTGTCTGTCTGTCTGTCTGTCTGTCTGTCTGTATAACCGTTATAGAAACAAAAACTACTCGACGGATTTTAACGAAACTTGGTACAATTATTTTTCATACTCCTGAGCTGGTTATAGTATACTTTTCATCACGCTGCAATCAATAGGAGCAGAGCAGTGAAGGAAAATGTTGGGAAAACGGGAGAAGTTACTCCATTTTTTAAGCTTCCGTCGCGTGTGCAACTTTTATGGTT
Source organism: Tholera decimalis (assembly GCA_943138885.2). NCBI lineage: Eukaryota > Metazoa > Arthropoda > Insecta > Lepidoptera > Noctuidae > Tholera > Tholera decimalis. The sequence goes on along the minus strand of OW964552.2, from coordinate 8,142,627 downwards.
AAAGCTACACAGAAATCATTTCATGACGGAAATGTTCTCCTTAAAATTATATAAAAAATATCCCACGACAGCATATGTCTATCTTTTATGGTTGACTCACAATAACACGTGTAACTCCAATGATATTTTATAGTATAATATCATTGTGTAACTCCCGATAGCTTAGCAGTTCGAAGCTTTCCGATTATAATTTTTGTCTACTCTTACGTTTATAACACTCTCAGTCATCCCTAATTGAAAAAGTTAACATTATTAACTATTCCATAAAAAAGAATCATATAAATCGGTATAGAAACACCAAAGTTATACATGAAATACGCTAATAATAAGCCACAATAACACGTAACTCCCGATAGCTTAGCAGTACGAAGCTTTCTGATTATAATATTTGTCTACTCTTACGTTTATAACACTCTCAGTTACCCCTAAAGCCGGGTCCGCTGCGCCAATTTTCTAACAAAACATGTTATCAAAACATGTTAGCAAAAAATGTTAGTAAAACCGCCCGTCCGCTGCGCCTATTGTTGTAATGTTTTTATTTAATTTCAAAAATGAGTTCCGACGAAGAAGACGTAGAAGCTGTTATAGCAATAGTAGATTTTTAGTTGACATTTGAATGTGGCAATTCTGTCTCTGAGATTAAAAAATAGGGATAGTGAGCGCAAACACAAAATGCGTCACTTTCCCCCTCCCCGCAGGAAAACGCGGGGGATGTTATCCATTCGTCTCGGCAAACATGTTATTGTGTTTTTGCTAACAAAACTGTTAGGCCACGCTTATATTCTGTTAGCAAACAATGTTATACTGTTTGCAAACACGAAAACAAGTCGCAGCGGACCCGGCTTAATTGAAAAAGTTAACATTATTAACTATTCCATAAAAAGAATCATATAAATCGGTATAGAAACACCAAACTTATACATGAAATACGCTAATAATAAGCCATCGCGCGTGAATATTGAATCATGCTATAAGGATTATTTTTGAGAATCGGTCGCCGCGCTCGACGCGTCTCACGGCCGAAGGTATAAAATTTCGTTCTATAGGTACTTAAGCCTCATGTGAACGTGATCTAAACAATATTACCAATACATTAACTTACGCTGATGGAGTCGCGGGCACAGCTATTAACAATAATATTTTTCAACAGTATTATAGATTGACATATTATATTTCCCTACTAAATTATGAAAGTTAATCTGTCTGTTACATCAAAATCACTGAACCGTGAGGAAGTACATAGGCTACGTTTTTTTACAAAAAACGACGGAAACGCGGACGAAGTCGCGGGCAACAGCTATACTAATAATATAAGGCTGAAGAGTTTGTTTGTTTGTTTGAACGCGATAATTTCAGGAACTACTGGTTCGAATTGAAAAAATATTTTTTAATTAAATAGTCAATTTATAGAGAAAGGTTATATATCATTACGCTAAGGCCAATAGGAGCGGAGCGCCAATGAAGAATGCATCAAAATCGGGGTTAAATTTAACATTAGCCCAAAGTACCTAACTATTCCAGGCGGACGAAGTCGCGGGCAAAAGCTAGTACTTATAATAAATCTGTAGAGAGGTCAATTCTGTACATGAAATATATTTACGAAATAACTATCAGGGGGTGATTAGGGATCGATACTTATGCCAAAAATGCAATCAGTAAAATTTTTGTCTGTCTGTCTGTCTGTCTGTATAACCGTTATAGAAACAAAAACTACTCGACGGATCTTAACGAAACTTGGTACAATTATTTTTCATACTCCTGAGCTGGTTATAGTATACTTTTCATCACGCTACAATCAATAGGAGCAGAGCAGTGAAGGGAAATGTTGGGAAAACGGGAGAAGTTACTCCATTTTTTAAGCTTCCGTCGCGTGTGCAACCTTAATGGTTAAAGCTACACAGAAATCATTTACGACGGAAATGTTCTCCTTAAAATTATATAAAAAATATCCCGCGACAGCATATATCTATCTTTTATGGTTGACTCACAATAACACGTGTAACTCCCGATAGCGTTAGCAGTTCGAAGCTTTCTGATTATTATTCTGCTCCGAAATTTAAAACCACCACAACTTTGCAACGGAACTCGGCTAAAAGTAACCCAATTGCAACAAAATATAATCGAGGCTCAAATTTTAACAGGTTGCGGTGCAGGAGAAACCATCTTTATTCCCAGAATTCCCATAATAACAAATAATTTTACATTCCAATTTAAAAGAACGCAATTCCCAGTATCGGTGTGTTATGCAATGACAATTAATAAGGCTCAAGGGCAGACTTTTCGTGTTGCTGGAGTAGATCTCGGTGTCAGTTGTTTCTCGCATGGTCAGTTGTACGTCGCTCTTTCCCGGGTTAGCAGTTCTAGAAATCTTTATGTTCACGTGCCGGACGGGTCAACTTTCAACATAGTTTACCCGGAAGCTTTGCGCTGAAGTATTGTCGTTCTATAGGTACTTAAGCCTCATGTGAACGTGATCTAAACAATATTACCAATACATTAACTTAATAACACACAAGGAATTACACGCTGACGGAGTCGCGGGCACAGCTATTAACAATAATATTGTGCGATTCGGTATTGCGATATTTTTTTAACAGTATTATAGATTGACATATTATATTTCCCTACTAAATTACGAAAGTTAATTAATGTTATGTTGTTAGTTAATGTGTCTGTTACATCAAAATCACTGAACCGTGAGGAAGGACATAGGCTAATTTTTTTACGAAAAACGACGGAAACGTGGACGAAGTCGCGGGCAACAGCTATCTATACTAATAATATAAGGCTGAAGAGTTTGTTTGTTTGTTTGAACGCGATAATCTCAGGAACCACTGGTCCGAATTGAAAAAATAATTTTTAATTAAATAGTCAATTTATAGAGAAAGGCTATAGGCTAACTTAAGCCTCATGTGAACGTGATCTAAACAATATTACCAATACATTAACTTAATAACACACAAGGAATTACACGCTGACGGAGTCGCGGGCACAGCTATTAACAATAATATTGTGCGATTCGGTATTGCGATATTTTTTTAACAGTATTATAGATTGACATATTATATTTCCCTACTAAATTACGAAAGTTAATTAATGTTATGTTGTTAGTTAATGTGTCTGTTACATCAAAATCACTGAACCGTGAGGAAGGACATAGGCTAATTTTTTTACGAAAAACGACGGAAACGTGGACGAAGTCGCGGGCAACAGCTATCTATACTAATAATATAAGGCTGAAGAGTTTGTTTGTTTGTTTGAACGCGATAATCTCAGGAACCACTGGTCCGAATTGAAAAAATAATTTTTAATTAAATAGTCAATTTATAGAGAAAGGCTATAGGCTATATATCATTACGCTAAGGCCAATAGGAGCGGAGCGCCAATGAAGAATGCTTCAAAATCGGGATTAAATTTAACGTTAGCCCAAAGTAACTATTCCACGCGGACGAAGTCGCGGGCAAAAGCTAGTATAGAATAAAGAAATGTGGTCTTTATATGGCCACTGTCCTGTAAGTTGCCTACATCATTATTAAGGGTTATACTAGTAGATCACGGTAAATTAATCGTTGATATATATATGCTAAACCCACTAAATCATACTAAAATCTCTTAACAAGCACTTTTTAGGGTTCCGTAGTCAACAAGGAACCCTTATAGTTTCGCCATGTCCGTCTGTCTGTCCGTCTGTCCGCGGTTTAGCTCAAAAACTATTGGTACTAGAAAGTTGTACTTTGGCATGAGTATACACCTTAATGACGCCGAAAAAGTGGTAAAATAAAATTTTGAAAAATACTATTATTTAGGGTACCTCCCATACATGTAAAGTGGGATGATAATTTTTTTTTTTTTTGTTCTTCCCATAGTGTGGGATATCGTTGGATAGGACTTTCAAAAATATTAGGGGTTTGGTAAGACCGTTTTTTGATTAAGTAAACCGTTCGTGACTTATTAAGCTTTAAAGCACCAATTTTCTTTAGAGTCAAGTGTCCCCCCTCTATCAACTAAACGGTTGTAGTTAGAAATTCAAATGTCACGGCAGTAGTACCTATATATAACGAAGTTTAAAGGAAAACTATCACACATAAGTTGGCTTTACAAGTTTACGAGTAATAGTCGACCAATTGTATTTGACTCGAAAATTTCGAACAACTCTATAGAAATGTCGATAGATGGCGCTAAGCGCCAGTTGTATCGTGCTAGCTTCTTGTGACGATTGAGTAGTGCTAGTGTAGCTCTGTGTCCGTATTTAAATTCAAAACACCGGCTATGACAAGCTTTATACAAATCTCTAAAAAAAAATTGAAACTTTCCGTGCAAAATTGTCGGATCAGGTGAGGATTTGTATAGGAAGTCAAATTAGTTAGGTAGTCATGTTTGGCTTTTAGTTAGAGCATGGTACGAAACGATCAGTCAGCGAATACGACACGCACTTGGCTGTTATAAAAACTACGGAACCCTACACTGCGCGTGGCCCGACACGCACTTGACCGGTTTTTTGATCATTTCAGAACACGCAGAAACCACATAAAAATCGAATTGTTCGCGAACGTGAAATCGAAAGACCTTTGGAAGAAATGTATGCATCATCGGAGGATGAAATATTTGAGGAGGAAGAGGTTTCAGATACTTTATTTTATCCACCTTTTGACCTTGTTTTGATGATTTTCACCATTAAAACTAATAAATATTATTTTTCTTAGTTATAGTGTGGTTTTATTATTTCTAGGATTCATTTACAGTGAGTAGTCTAACCCTTAAAAGCTGCGTAGATAACATGTAGGCCAGTGGCCACATACAGACCACATGTCTGCATGGGCAGCAGGCAGTGGTCATATGGAGACCACGAGGGTTTTTTTTTTCAGGAAAGGAAAAAAGAAATAAAAACAAGAAATTATATTTGTTATAACCCTGTAATCTACCAAAATCAGTATTCAAAAGAAAAAAATGGCTAGGCCTGGTTAAGGGTTAAAAGTTTATTTCATGAACATTGTATATAGTTCTAGATTCGTGCAAGAATGCTCTATACTACGATTTCAGTATAGCACATGAAATAATATTTTACTTTTGATAACTAAATACCACACATAAGTAAAATAAAATAAATTAAAAATAAAATACTTCTTGCTAATAAAAAGCTTTACAAAGTTCACTTTTTGTTAGTTAAAATCTTTTTACTCATGCAATTCTTTGGATTCAATTAAAACTGTTACTCTGTTGTTGAACTTGACGCCTAACTGCTTTATCTAAACTTTAGTGGATCCAAACGAATACAACTTTTCGTGTAGATGGCGGCTGCCCAAGAAAGAAATAAAACTCAAAAACGCTCACAATTTAAACTTTAATACACTTGAGCTCCCAAAAGGGCTATCAACTGGGTTGCCAACACAACTTTCACTAGTCACACAATAAATTAGACTCCGTGGACCGGTTTTAATCGATTTTACTCAATGTTTCGCATTATTAGGACCAAAGTAACCTAACTAAATAATTATTATTTTTAGGGTTGAGCAAGAAAGTATTAAAAAATATTTAGCATTTAAAATAAACAGTGTTGAGTAAATTTAAATACGGTAAGGGTATCACGGGAGAGATATGTAAGCTGATCCTGCGCTGAGCTGAGCTGACCCTTGTGACCCTTTATTGCTGGGTAGCATTGCTGGATAGCTGAGTATCTCTGTCAACGCTGTACTGCACTGGGCAACCGACCGTAACCGATGGAGACGTGCTGATGATAATCTACGGAGTCACGATACTCAGCAATGAGAGAACGACGAAGAAGAATATCAAAATTAGAAGTAATAGAAATTAAGAGCTATGTCATTTTCATTTTAAGAGCGCGGTTTGTAAATCGTGAAATTCTCTTCACTACCACTCGTAGTTAGGAACAACTTTTGATTTCGACAACAGCATTAATTTATGAAATGTTAAGTTAATTAACTCCGGAAAGTTATGGAACATATACATAATTATAACTAGACGATAACATAGCTGCCAAAATACGCTGTAGTAGTTACAGCAAGGCTGCTTGATTATACATCTCAATGTATGTGGTCGAAGAGCAGCTGCTTTTACAAATGTCAGGGCCATTTCGGCATTGTATGACTCACTAATAAGGAGCCAATTAGAAGGAAATGCAGCGGTATTTGCTCCACATGAGGCGAAATATACTCTCATGTTGGAGCGCATACAAAAGAAATACACAAGGTACCTGTACCTCAGACTATATACCCCCTCTACCCCTTGATGTATCCAACCTTGTTTATTTTAGGCATGGTGGGATACAACAGGTTGGAAACAAGAAGGGGTCTAGCGTTGGCGTTGTATCGTCCTTACAGTGTTCCGGGGTAAGACAAACAATCCGGGTGTGTTTTGCATTGGTTTGTTCGTATCCAATGGGTACCTACGCGCAGCGCCGTAGACGGCCTGACTTGTTCGCACTGCCGCGTGATCGAACCAAACTAATGGCCAACGTCCCACTAACGCGGACTATACCCTGAACCAGGTTGCTCACGAAATAGACTTGTTCTCCTGTTCGCTGGGCGAGTTCGCTAAAGTCACATTATACATGTGTGATGAGTGTGATGAACTGATGGCTGATGACTAATTGGTTTTTTGTTTATTTTTTATTGATTATGACATGTTGTATTGATTATTTTTTACGGATTATTTATTTTTAGTGAGTATTGTACTGAATTGTTTTTTTTTTAATTTTTATTTTGTTTTGATTATGTTTTATTGATTATGTTCTATTGGTTATTTTTATTGATTATGCTTCATTGGTTTTTTTGTTGATTTTTTATTTTCAATTAATAATTTCTTAATTCTGATTATTTATTTCCACGATTATATTTTTGTAGACTTGATTATCATGATGAAATTGAATTGTACGAAATATGTTTTTCTTTCCAACACTATAGATTCGGGAATTACTGTAAAGATACTTGTATGTATGTAATAATAAATAAATAAATGTTGTAAGCTAGCAAGTTCATTCCAACCCAAAACTAGTCTATACCTACATATTTACATAATCGTAGTAGGTAATAGTTTTTCCTAACTACTTCTCATAATCTAAAAAAAAATCTATATACAAACCACCGTATAACAAACGCACTGTGGTCGAATCCGAACATATTTTAAATACGTTTTAATATAAAAATTTTAGCTTTCTGCTCTTCTTTTCTTTATAAACTTTAACTTCTCCGTCTGTGCAATTTTCGTAAAAAGGGGTACAAAATGACTTGCTTCTCTTATTTGTAAATAAATAAAACCAGGCATAACAAACAGCAACAAAATTATTTTAAAACATTATTAATCACACAGAATACCAAACTAATATGAAGCGCAAAAAATATCTAGTATTAATTCCGCCAAAATCAGTAATTAGATCTTGCATGAAGTATACAGCACTAACCTCCCGCCCGAATAGATTTTGACTCGCATTGTTAGCTCTCTTTTAAAACAAAGAAATATACAAGGTGTACCTAACAGATGAAGCGCAAATACCTCAGACACCCCAATCAGAATATTAAATTGTAAGTCTAAAACAACATCCGTAACTAAATAAATTGAAAACAAACCTAGACCTTTTTATAAAATAGTTATCCTTACTAAACGCAAAACGTATGTGCGTCATACAATATCCTTACGCAGACGCATACACTCATGCAATGTTAGCGGCCGACACGCACACGAGCACATTTCCTTAAATTAAGGCACATTATGGATTGTATTAATTTGTCATAATACTGTGTTCCCATTTTATGTTAAATGAAAGATTTTTCCGTCAAAATTTATCATCTATTTTTTATGACGGAAATCGATTCAGAAGCCGATTCTGAACAAACTATTCTCAGGAATTGCGTTTATTCTGTTACACATTGTATATGCATCACACGCAGAAATGATGCGATAAAAAACATAACACATGCAAGCCACCCACACTCGACACGTGTTTGGGAGCATCATAAGGAGATGTTGACTCGCTGACTGCTGAATAGCAAATATAAAAAAAAAAAACTGTATCTTAATTATTATAATAATATCTAATAATTCCTATATACCATCTCCGCTTATCGCTTGAGGCGCGTCCTTCATCCCCACAGAATTTTATGTGTTTAGACATCTAGTTACCCAGATCACTCGAAAATTCCAAATTCAATCAGAGAGTTGAGTATTTTGTAAATTCCAGGGAACGACTAGATTGGCTTAGTTCGGGATTAGCTGTTGACGTAATTTAACTCCGTTGGCACCTACATCGTAGATAAATAGCCTAATTTACTCTTCCTGCAGCTTAGTGCTAGGTATGCTAAAATATATCGAATTAGTGCCGAGTGGAAATTATACCCTGTAACGCTTAGCAGGAGGTGGGATTGGAAGACTGTGATATATTATTTATTTATCATCTAATTTATTATGTAATCGCCAACTTGCACTGATCTTACAAGACATACGTTACATAATTATTTAATAAAAAAATACTAAAATACTGTCCTATTTTTTTTCTTATTTCGGCGAGTACTTATCTAGGATTATAAGTAGATTTTTCAGTTGTATTTAATTTTGTACAGAGAATTATGAAGAAAATTTAATACATTTTATGTAGTGCATCAACAGAAGGCCTTTTTACCACCCTGAAATAAAAAGCACGCGTAAATTTTCTCTTCCTCATTGTGTTCGTAGCATGAGCTTTATTCTGAGATCTGGAATCAAGGAATAAGCTAATACTTAACAGCATCCGGTTGACTGGATGCGGACCCTAAGTGTCCCTAACCTAGGAAAAGGGTACGCAGGTTATTGTTTTATTTTTATTCCGAAGCACGTCGTTTGCTGCTTGAGCTACAACTGCTACGAGCCTACCGGCGTAGCAGTAACGTCTACGTCGTAGCATATAATTCTTTCGTTGAATTTCATTGAAATTTTAGTTTCTTTGTTTTTCAGGTTGCGAGTTAATTATTTATCAGTGGTCACCCATTTATTTAATTCAATCATAAGTAATTTAAGTTGAAGAACTAACAATGTGGGTAATTTCCGTAAAAGAGCTACTAAGTTTTTGCTTCACGTATAATTTAAGTACCTATAAGTTTATTCAACAATAGATTAAACATTTTAGGCATTGGCGCCGAACTAGGCATAAACCTGTATTTCAGCCTTCAAAAGCCAATATAATATTACTATAAGTAATACAGATACGAAAAAATCTATATAAAATATATGTGATCGTTTTAATCTGCTTCTGTATTCCCTGCCACTTATGACCTTTCAACCTTTAAAGCAAGAGTAAACGGGTATCTTTTGGGCTAGCTAGTTCCATCGTAGACCTCATCTATTGCTTACCATCAGGCGAGATCGCGGTCAAGAGTGAGCTCTTGCTGAATTAAAAAAAAATACATGCCTATATAGACTTTCCTTATATTTTATTTGGGCGACTCTGGAAAAGTCCTGGTATTAGGGTTCAAAGTCATGTCAAACTGACATAAAATTATTCTTAATCTTCTCTTACTCTGCCTTTCTCATAATTCTGACTTTGTTCATTCTCCATTTCATATTCAGTCAATTCTCCTCTGGAATGTGCTACCTTTCGAGATCAAGACGGCTTACAATTGGGCACGCCGCAATCGCCGCGATAAGTCCCCTCTTTGAGGAGTGGCTGGAGAGACACCATGGCGTCGCGTCGTCACCTTCCGCCAGACGCAGGTGCTTACCAGGTGTTTCGGGAGGTACCTGTTTCGAATTCAGTGGGAGGACACGTCCGGGTGTCGACATTGTGTGGACGACCCGGAGGACTCGGTGGAGCATACGATGGAGGCGTGCCCTGCTTGGGCGGAACACCGCCGTGTTCTCGTGGAGGCGATCGACGGCGGCGATCATGGCGAAGACAACTCTCTTCCTCATGCCCCATTCGCCGCGGAAGACGCCCCGGGCATCGGGTTTCGCGAGAGAGAGTTTCCGATCTACGGCCACCGTAAACGCAGGCTTGCGGACGGCGAGCAGAGGTAGCTCACCGTCCGGTAAGGACCAGGCCCGGGTCGGCGGCGCGTCGTGTTCCAGGCGCGCCTCAAAGAGCTGTCAGAACCAGTGACGGGGCCCCATAAGGCCATTGCCTGCCGGGGTTGCGGTAATGTCTTAATGAGATACCGCGGCCCCGGAACTTAAGGGCAGCTGAAGGAACAGTGTAGGTTTTTAGTCAGTAGAAGTCTGACACTCCCTTCCACTTTTCCCAGAGCGGGAGAAGTCATTCGATGATTTTCCCATCCAGGAAAAAAACAGGACGGCTTACAATCACTATGAATTTAAGAGAAAATTGCTTGAATTTTCTGTTTTATTTATGTTGTATTTATTTTATTAAATCAGTGTTTATATGTTTTAAGTTACTAGTATTTTCTGTTTTTGTTGTTTGTTATTTATTTTTATTACTTCTTACGTTTAATTTTGCACCAACCATACTATCCCTTCACCTACCACTCACTGACTGGTAGAGTATGCGTACGACATTAATTCCGCCTGTGTATTTGGGCATGAAGTTTAAATAATTAATAAATGTCGAATAAATTTTTACCTGATTAGTTCGTAGTATTCAAATTTTAATCAGATTCGGACCAAATCTTGCTTTTTAGTTTGTAATAGTCGACTGCTAAAATTATCCATATTGCTCTAGTATCCTATTTTTATTATTCAGTCTTCAACAGTGTATATGTATTTTATAACATACATATTTTTTACTGGCCAAACCGACCGGTTTATTGGTGAAAATCGCAAATTTATGACGATTTCACAAAATCAACTTATACATAAACTCAGCTAAGTAGTAAGTACTTAGCTAAGTTTATGTATAAGTTGATTTTTCCATAACGTATACATACTTGAAATTCTAGTATCAAATTTATTACACCTGACTAAAATATTACATTTTGATACAAGTGGAGAAAGTTTGTTATTGCGGCCGAGGCGGAGTTACGCCCGAGCCGCTAGGCGAGGGTGTTATGCAGCCGAGTACTGCAGTAACAAATGTCCACGTGTATCAAATGACGTTTTTATTATTTATTTATTATATACTTTATTGTACACCTTACAATACACTTAAGGATAAAAATAATAAAACTAGTGTACAATGGGCGGTCTTATCGCACAGGGCAATCTCTTACAGACAACCTTTGGATGGACAGAATTATAAGAGATAGATTTAGGGCTGTCAGTGTACAACATCATACTAACCAAACATCATAATATAGAAAAACATACCAAAAAATATAATATATAAATATATACAAATACATATCAAATTCATAATAAAGAAAGAAGGGGAAAAAAATTATAGTGAGAGGTAATGCTCCTTTACCATTCTTTTGAACGTAGATAATGTTTGAGCACGCCTCACATCTATGGGTAATGCATTCCACAAGCGGGCCGCTTGTATAGTGAAAGACTTATCGAAGAAAGAAGTGGAATGCATACGGATACTTAACTCTAAATTTTCCGATGATCTCAAGGACCTTGAATGTGTGTCACAGAGAAACCGAAAACGATCTTTAAGATAAAAAGGAGTGAAAGGATTAAATAGCACATTATAAAGCAGAGAAAGTAAATGAAAATTCCGGCGAAACCTAATAGGAAGCCATTTGAGCTTAGTACGAAATTCAGAAACATGGTCATATTTGCGCAAGCCAAATATAAACCTAATACAGAGATTTTGAAGTCGCTCTAGCTTGTCGAATTGGTCTTGGGTCAAATCAAGATAGCTGGCATCAGCATAGTCCAAAATAGGAAGAAGAAGAGATTGAGCAATTGTAATTTTAGTGGTGATGGGAAGAAAGTTACGCAGGCGTCTCAGGGAGCCTGCAGAGGCAAACAGTTTACGACTGACTTCCTGCAGTTACTTCGTCCAAGACAGAGTTTTGTCGATGTATATCCCCAAGTTTTTCACGGCGTGACTGAACGGAATCCACTTTCGAAGAAAAATACTTGCTCCGAAAATGACGACGCATTTTTATTTGTTTTCATAAAATGCCATAAATTTTAGCTTCGATTTAGATGGCAACAGGTTATCGCAAGCATTTTGAGCCTCAGTCACAATATCTAGCGGCGTAGCATCTAAATTGTTTTCATCAAAACTTAAATTTGACATACTAACGCAAAAAACACAAATTAATTTTCAACCGACGACCAAAAGAGGAGGTTATCAATTCGACGCGTATATTTATTTTTTTCTCTTTTTTTTTTTTTATGTATGATCACCGATTACTCGAAGACGGCTAAACCGATTTGGAAAATTCTTTTTTTGTTTGAAAGGGTATACTTCGAAATTGGTACCATTTATCACCAAGTCAGGATCTGATGATGGGATCCTGGAGAAATCGAGGGAACTCTTCAAATATTATAGGCACACCTATGGCGATTTGGGTATTTCTTATAGTAACTTGTGCAGTTGCTCTCAAAAAATACCATTTGGAGAAGTGGAACTGATGATGAAGACCACAGATGGCCGCCGAACCTACTCAATAATAAGTATTTCGTGGATTGCGATTCGAATACTTGAATATGGATATTAAGCACTTTATGTTCGTCACAATGCATATGGTGATGTAGAGCTGATGGTGAAGTACCAGGAGAACTCCTCAAAAATTAACGGCCCAGCATTGGGAAAAGCAATATGTTGTAAAAGGTTATAAGTAGTTGACATTTAGGCTCTTTTAACTAGGTAAATTAAAAATCGACCAACTAAAAAGAGTGAAATAAAAACTTTTTACCAAAAAATTAAACCGACTCCCAAAAACACTGCAAAGTGAAAAATAACTTTAATTTCGGAAGTCGGTGCCAAAAACGAAAATACAAAACTAAAGACACCGACTACCGAAATTAAAGTTATTTTTCACTTTGCAGTGTTTTTGGGAGTCGGTTTAATTTTTTGGTAAAAAGTTTTTATTCCCCGCGCTTTACCCAAGCAAAGGTATGAAGCCGCAAAACACATCCTGACATACAATATTTTTTTTCATTTAGAACTCAAATAAATGTTAATTTGTTGATAAAAGCAAAATTATTTTATAAATAATAATGTTTATTTCTGATATTCTGTTCATAAACACAATTTTAATTTTCATTAAATATAAGGCCTTATAAACATGTTCTTTGCTGTGAAAAAAAAACAATCACCGCCGAATATAGGGAATTGAATAGTTGTTTAATGTTATCTGTGGCAAAATCTGGAATGAAAAAACCCTCGTGTGTGAAAAATGAAAAAAAATCCACAAGTGTGAAATACATTACATATTGAACCTAATCGTAGTGCGATAAGAGTTTTCGAGGCAAGCTTGCATTAGACAGCGACTGCCAAGCCAGAGTGATCAGCAGTTACTGGTCACCTTATGTGGTTATGTTCTTTCTATGATCTGTTTCTTTATAATATATATCCCGATATACAAGCCAATATTCAGTTTTATTTAAATTCAGACCTGGCAAAACTGTTGGTATCGTACACGTGTAACATAATATAGAACTTTTCATAACAAATAAATAATTCGGAGAATTTATATTAATTTTCAAGTCTTGAATTATTCATAAGATTAGGCTTTTAGATTCCTTGGGTAACTTTGTACCTTTTTGTGTTTACCGAATGAAACTTAGGCACAGGAAATATTTTATGAAAATACATAAATTACCTAAACTTGTGCAATTAAAAAAGAAATAGTTTTATTATTCCCTTTAAAACGGGCAGAGAAATCTTAAACAAAATTTATTCACCTACCAATTTTTAGACATACCTATATATGGGAACTTCTCTAAGTAATATGGCGGTAAATTAAATTTCGAACGGGAGTCCACACCGGTGACAGCTGACGAAGGTCCAGTTCAGCGTTCTTTTTTTAATTCCACCGACCTTTAGTACAGATAGATGGTATAGACTTCTAAACAGAAGGAAGAAATGCAAATAATCTTTTTTTCTGTTGTTGTTTTAATTTAGCTTTTTTCCTTTTTACGTTAATTTAAGAAAACCCAATTTTGTAAATCCAATGTTATAGATGTGTATGTCGAATGTGGTACGTGTTCGACGAAATTTCGCCAGTTTCTCGTACAAAATTTCGCCGAATAATAGATATGTATGTCCATAAAAAAGAGAGTCAAAATAAATATCATATCTACCGAATACCCTTCAAAACTTTTCAAGTTTTACTTAATGCAGAAACTATAATTTATCTATTCTTCACACAGTGACACTGAGATAGACCAGATTTTTCACAAAAGTACACATAATGTTAGATAACCCCATTCCATGGGACCATAAGATATCTTAATAATAATATCATGATATACGCGGATTGTTTTGTCTCTATATAAATCCAGATTTCTTGTTGTTGCTAGGATAATTCGAGCACAAATATTTCGCTCGACTTGAACAAATTCTCGGGTAACTCCCCACTAAAGAGACAAAAGACTATGCATTGTAATGTTATATGAAATGCCAGGACCACTACCAAGAGTATTTTAAGGAAAATCATTGGTTTGTTCCCTGAAATCTGTACTCCTCACCTATAATAATATAAATACATTATAAGGTTTAAAGATTGGGTGGAAGAAATCGCAGAATGTGATTAGGCAGCCCATGTATGTGGTTTAGTTTTAAGTGTCCTTCTATGTCTTACTAATCTTATCTTACTTCTTACTATACTAATACTAATATTATAAAGTTATAAATACTAATATTATAAATGCGAAAATTTGTCAGAATGGATGGACGTTTGTTACTCTTTCACGCATAAACTACTGAACGAATCTGAATGAAATTTGGTAAGTAGATAGTTGACATTCTGGAATAACACATAGGCTACTTTTTATCCCGAAATTCCCACGGGTCGGGCTCGGGATTTGCTCGGGAAAACCTACGTTACAGTTTCCCTGGGTCCTGGCCCGGCTATCTCAGTCGGTAGAGCATGAGACTCTTAATCTCAGGGCCGTGGGTTCCTGCCGGGGTTTGGGGGAAAGTTCTACCGAGTTACCGCGGCCCCGGAATATTAGGGCAGCCGAAGGAACAGGGTGGGTTTTTAGTCAGTAGAAATCTGACACACCCTTCCGCTTGACCCAGAGCGGAAGAAGTCATTCGACGATTTTCCCACCCCAAAAAAAAAAAAACGGGCCGTGGGTTCGGGCCCACGTTGGGCGCCAGATTGCAACCTTACATTTCTCTGTCTACCCAGGGAAACTGTAACGTTACAATTTGCGGTACAATTGAGTGTATTCATTGTATATTCATTTATTATATTTATTTCCCGTGAGGTCGTGACCTAAGGTCAATGCCGCCAGTCGACGTTACCTGTTTAGTTTATATTTTGTTTGTTTCTAATAGTTTACAAGTTATATGGTTTTTAAGCAAAAGATGTTAACGTGCCTGTTTCTCGATGATGTTATGAATCTAGAACATACAAATGATATACGTCATTTATTTTTAAATAGTACTAGAAATGTGAGTACAATTCACATTACTAGCATTCTTGTTAATTCCTGAAACTAAGCTAAATATGCTTGTGTCTGAAGTAGATTCACGACTAAAGTGTAACGGGTGGGGTCGGAACTCGCGACGTCTCAATCACAAGTCCAACCCTAAGCTATTGACGCATAATTACATTCCCCAATCACCTCTGAAATACACCGCACACAACACTGATATCTCCGTCTCGATTTCATTACTCAGACGTGTAAGGAGTCCATATGACTAAGTGCTATATACAAGGTGTAACAGATTAAGCGCAATACCTCAGACACCCCAATTAGAATATTAAATTATAAGTCTAAAACAACATCTGCAACTTAATAAATTGAAACCAAACCTAGACATTTTTTATAAAATAGTTATCCTTACTAAACGCAAACCGCGTCTGCGTATACCTACACCCATGCAGTGTTAGCGGCCGACACGCACACGAGCGCATTTCCTTGAATTAAGAATTGTATTAATTTTTCATGATATTGTGTTTCCATTTTAAGTTAAATGAAAGATTTTTCCGTCAAAATTTAACCCCTATTTTTTATGACGGAAATCGATTCAGAAGCTTATTCTGAACCAATTACTTTCAGGAATTGCGTTTATTCTGTTACACGTTGTAGATAATCAACAAAAAGCATGAAACAGGAACGGTTATCCTGATTCTTTCGATACAAAATTTTGTAGAATTATAAATGTATTTCAGTTAAACGTATTTGGATATTTGCGACTCAATCACGGCTGAACAAATCTAATTAAAATTTGGTAGCCTTATGTAACTTTATTAACCCGAGAAAATGTGAGAAATTTCCACGTCAACGAAGACGCAGCTAGTAGTGTTAATGCGATAGTCTCTCTCTCAGACTGTCTGCAACACTTCTACGGCTATTCGGATAAACCAATTTTGATCATATTTGGCATGGAGATAGTTGAAGACGGGATCGAACATACTCTACTTTTTTATGGAGTGGAAACTATGTAGGAAAAATTGGGTAGTAGAACATACATATAACCTTTTTACGTAACTTCTTCCATTCCGAACTCGTTGAGCTGCCACAACCGTAGTAGGGGTCTCTAGTTACAAACAGGAGATGAGAGTTTGTTTGCAAGCGAGTCGGAATCTCGACGTTATAATGTGATCCGGAAACGTCATACCGGAACTGAGTAGCAGTCCTTTATTAGGTAAGCCGGGGCTCCGCACTCCACACGGCGTCTTAGTAAGCTTGAATAGGATTTTGTATGTAAACAACCCACTTGGGTTAGAGGAACTAGGTAAGGACAGACTAAGAAGTTTCTATACTAGCTAGCTGTGTGAAAATAAGCTATATTGTATAAAAGTTTTATAAGTTTTTTTTACATAATTATATTCTGTAAAAAATAATTATAACGTCGCATTTGCATTTTGAATTCTTGAACATATTTGCAGAGTTGGCCCAGTGGTTAGAGGCATGATTTAGGAGTTGTAGGTCATGGGTTTAAACCCAGTCAGGTACATAATTTGTGTAATTTTCTTCATCACTACTGCTCTCAGAACAGTGATAGAAAACATCGTGACGAAACGGCGCCATGTCCTAGGACCAGAGAGTATTTATAGTCTTTGCCTAGGACCGAATACCGAAAACATGCGACGTGCACCGACCCGCCCTACGAGGTGAATTACGGCCTATTTGTAGCCCCTGTCATAAACAGGAGGGCTGTGTCCCCAGTAGTGGGAAGGTTATAGGATAATTATGTTGTAATTGCAAGCGTATCCTTTTATTTATTTAAGCTTTATGTACAATAGTTGTAAATGTGTGAACTCAATGCAACAAGACAATTTCCACCAGTCAACCAATGCGTTTTAAGGTTTCAACCAGTTGATTTTGATTTACTGGAAATTCTTTCACCAATAAAAAGCTGCATTATTCCTGAATCACGTAGGCTAGTTTAGTGGTTTCACTTGAGCGAATACGCGGGTAGAAGCTTGTCGTATATAAAAAAATAACAAAGGTCAGGGCATAAAATGCAGTTAGTAACAAAAACGAGTTATTATTTTACATCCTCACAAAGACCGTTACAATTCAAACCAAAATACAGTGCATAAATCCTCATTATTTATTCCATAACATGTCTATAGACAAGTGAAAATCTCTTACAGACACAAATTGTAGTGAAAACAATTTATCACGTGGCGCGGGGTCGTGTTCGTCATAATCACGCGGTCGCTAATTGGGAAACTTACCCGAATGTAACTGTTCCAGAAGTCATTGTTTACCCCGTTACCTGTCTGTTGCCTAGCTGAAGCTTTGTGCTTTCTCACTATTGTTGTTGAGACGGAATAGAAGCGGAAAACAGAGCAGTTATGAAATAAAATAATAGGTAAAAAGTTTTCCGGAACAAGGCTCACCGACAAGAGTAGGCTATTTTAAAAATGAAACACGTATTTTTTGTGTGAAACGGTTCATTCTTAATCCTACTTTTTGTGAATAAGATTTGGTCACTGAATTAGTAGCGGCACTGAATGCATCTGTAAACCTAATTAGTATAATGTACGTTTGATTAATATTATTCTATTTATCCTGGAATTATTATACCTTTCTTACTTTGACCGACCAAATCGTGTGTGAACTAAGGAAACGCACATTAAGGGCGTGGTTTTTTCATATATTTGTTTACTTATTCCCAGATTTGTTCTAAAATTGTTTTAATTCTACTACTATATTTAACGATTTGTATTTTGTGAGATAACAGTGAGATCCCTAAGTTCACACGCACATCAAATTGTCGTTTGAAGAAACATGTTTTCTTGGTGCGTGCACTGGGCCTGGGCCCTAGTTGACGCGGGGTCCCTAGGCATTAGCCTACTCCGCCTAATGGTTAATCCGGCCCTGCATGCAGCTAAGTACTACTGTTTTACACGTAGCGACAACCCAGTTGCTGGCTAACACGATACTCCTTAGCAAGACCAGAGTCAGATTTTTTGCCTTCTGAATACCCTTTACGACTGATAAAGATGTTCAAACGAGAGCCGGGACCAACGGCTTAACGCGCTTTCCGAATCTCGATATCTTTAGATAGTCACCCTTCCACAAACCGACCTCGGTAAGCGTTGCTTAACCTTGAAGATGGAACCGCGTTATTATTGAGCCACGAGCTCCTCTTCTCTTCTATAGTAAAATGATATACAACATGTAATTTAAAGGGTATATACATACCGAGTGCATGGCTTCTTACGAACGATATGGCCAGGGTTTTCTAATCCTATGTCTACATGTGTGGAGCATATTAGAAATTTCTATACATTGATACCAGAAACCGAATTTTTCAAATTAAGAAGTGTGGAGTCCAGCCGCTGAGGTGCAATGTGTGTCGGGAATTCCTACTTGTGTTGTGGAAGAAAACACCGACGTGTGTGTTCACCAAGCAGCTTTATTGAACTGAACTTATTGTAATAATGTGTATGTATTAATACTATAAAAACGTAAGTGCTGATCGCAGGCGTCAGCATAAAATTGTCGAGCGTGCTCGAACATGCTCCCAAATCACAAAAAAAGCAAAATATAAAAACTAGGCCTTATGTACAAATATAAGTAAAGTTAACAAACAATCATCAAAGAAACAATAAAAATATAAATTCCATCTTTTCTTCTATGTAAGGAATCGGTATAACTTGGCTTTGCTCGTACTGTTCGTTGTTCACTAAAGGTAGTTTGACTTCAAAAATGGAGAATTCCTTCGTCAGCTTACTAGACAGTTACTAGACAATTGTTCAGAAATTATGTTTAATTGTTGTTGTAACTGATCTGGTTTTAATAGATGTGTGTCGACGCGTTCGTCCTTGACATCAGTCACTAAGTCGCGCAGTAATTGTTGCGATCTAGTTGTATTTTCTCGTTTGTTTCTTGGAAGCGTCGAGCAAATGGTTTTCGATACGATGATTACGATATCAACGTTGGATCTTCCTTTGTCAGACTATTCGAAGGTGTGACGTAGTCGTCTTGCCGTATTTGCATGTCAGCGATTTTGTTGCAAGTGGACTAATTTTGCTGACGTTAATATGTTGACGTTCACTGACGTTTGCCGTAATGACGTAGCTATGCAAAGGTAGCTATTTAGGGATCTTTTGGCAGGTTTCTTCCGCTACAATCTCTCAGATTTCTGTGGTTCGTGAGCTGTTGTGTCACCTTCAATCTTCGCTCCCTGTATCACTCTGTTCGACAGGTAGTTGTGATAATTTGATGATGGGGCGTTTTAAAGTGCCATTCTTCGTTTTCAGGGTCACCACTCGAACAAGTCCATCCTTACCAGGATGTGTCTCAATAACCCTTCCCAAGAGCCATTTCGAGGGCGGCAAGTAATCTTCTTTTATCAAAACGATGTCGTTGATCTCAAGTTTTTTGTTGCAGAATGCCACTTGCTTCGTGTTTGAAGTGTTTGTAAATATTCAGATGACCATCTCTTCCAAAAATCTTTGTGCATTTTTTCTAGTAGCTGCCATCTAGTTTTGATGTTTCTAATATCCTCGTCCGGTGATAATGGGCTTGACAGTATTGGCCCTCCCACCAAGAAATGTGCAGGCGTCAGCCAGTCTAGATCGTCAATGTCGTCAGTCAAAGGAATCAATGGCCTTGAGTTTAGGCATGCTTCAATCTGCGTTATCAACGTGGAGAACTCCTCAAATGTCAGCTTCTGTTCGCCAATGATGCGTTTCAGGTGGTGCTTCATACTTTTAACTGCGGCCTCCCACAGTCCTCCTGCTGATGGCCAAACTGGAGCGTTAAATTGCCACTCAACTCCCAGGTTTGCTAACTCAGTCAAGAGTTCTTTGTTAATGTAGTAATTTAACGCCTCTCTGTGTTCCTGTACGAGTGTTTTGGCAGCACCTACAAAGTTCGTACCATTGTCAGAGTACATACACCTTGGTGTGCCTCTCCGGGCGCAGAACCGTTTAAACGCGTTGAGAAAGGCTGCAGTAGTCAAGTCTGAGACCAATTCTAAATGAATGGCCTTTGTTGCTAGGCAGACAAATATTGATATGTAGGCCTTGCACGTCTTAATGCCTCTGCCCTTGTTGGCCTTGACTTCCACTTGTCCCGTAAAATCAACGCCTGTGTGTGTAAATGCACGCGACGGAGTGATTCGGGGTTTTGTTAAGTTTCCCATCAGCTGTTTGCTAGTGGTTGTTTTGAAGCGATGACATATGATACACTTGAGTATGTGTCCTTTTACTGTCCTCACTCCTCTGAGTATCCAGTATTTGTTTCGCAAATTTGTCAAGGTGAGTCTGGCTCCCCCGTGCAGCGTGGAAATATGTGACTTGTCAATCAAAAGTTCTGTGAGCCTATCTTTGTGTGGCAAAATGATCGGATGTTTTTGTGAAGTTTTCAAGGCCGATTCTGTTAGACGTCCCCCGACTCTCAAGAGACTTTGTGTGTCCATAAATGGATTTAAATTGAGTAGAATACTCTTTGAATGCACCTTGCCATGTTTCTGTAAATGTGCAATGTCTTCGCCAAAGTGTTTATTTTGCACTGTGTTAGTGACGGCATTTAAAGCATTCTCAAGTTCCACTGTACTCAAGTAACGCGGTAGCGCATTGTGTTTGTTAGCCTTGACTCGTAAAATCCAGGCGAGAATTCTGACGACACGTGTTATAGAGTTATGATTGCATAGAAGGGCTTCGATAATCGATGATGTAATTTGGTTTGCACAGACTTGTTTCTTGTTTCTCTGTTCCAAAGTAGGTGCGTCGTATTCTGTCAGGTGATTTGGAATGTTATTTTGTGTCAGCCACGGAGGGCCACCAAAGTTCGTGTTTGATTAGTTGTGACGGGAGTAAGCCACGACTAGCGCAACGACTTCGCGCAACGACACGACTCCGCCGGGTTTTCCTCAGATTTAACATGACTCCAACACGATGGCGGTAAAATGTTCGAAATTTTCGTAACCCTGTTGGCTACGAACGTCTTCCAGCGGGACACGTCGCCATGTAGCCATCCCAAAACGACCGTAGAGTCAGTCCAAGCTTGGATTGTTACTGTCTGTTTGTTTAACGACTCTATGACCTTTTTCACAAGTCTGGACAGTAAGTATGCACCGCAAAGTTCGAGTCTGGGCAAAGTCATCATTTTTTTAATCGAAGCGAGCTTCGTTTTCGCCGCTACTACTCGAGTCATGTGTTGACCATCCTTGATGCTTCGGCAGTAAATAACACACGAGTATGCTTTCTCCGATGCGTCGCAGAACCCGTGTAATTCAACTGAAATGTTTGTAGCCCCCACCCAACGTGGAATAGCGATCTGACCTATGTATTTAAGGTCATCCCTGAACTCTTCCCATTGTTTTTGTACAGGTCGTCCCAGTTCAGGTTCGTCGTCCATAGTTGTTGGAAAATAAGTTTGGCCTTTATTGTAGTAGGTGAAAGCCAACCTAACGGATCGTATAGCTTCGACAGTTCTGATAGCAACGATCTTTTTGTAATCACATGGCCTTTGTTTGTTGTTTCCACTGCATGATGAAATATAAATTGATAAGTAGAGGGATTCCACCGAATTCCCAACGTTTTGTTTGTTTCAGCGTTCTTAAAGTCAATCATGTTTTGACTTATTAGATCATGTGTCAGATTTTCCAATATTCGTAAGTCGTTGCTCGCCCACTTGCGCAGGTTAAATCCACCTTGTTTGAGTAGGTGAATTAATTGGTTTTTAGTGGTTTTAGCCTCTAGGATGTCGTTACTTCCGCCGAGGAGATCGTCGACGTACAGTTGACTATCTAATGTCTCAGCAGCAAGCGGATATTGAGCACCGTCGTCGTGAATCAGCTGTTTTATTGTGCGCATCGCCAAAAAAGGAGCAGCTTTAGTACCATATGTTACGGTACACAGCTGGTATTCTTGGATCTTGTCTTCCTTGGAATCTCTCCACAGAATCTTCTGTAGATGCTGATCTTCTTCTTGTATTCCGACTTGTCTGTAAAATTTTTCAATGTCAGCAGAATAAACAAATTGGTATTTCCTCCAACGTAGGATTAATGCTTGTAAGTCTTGTTGAAGCTTGGGTCCACATTCCATTCATTCGTTTAGACTGTGGCCTGATGTAGTTTTATTGGAAGCATTAAACACCACTCGGAGTTTCGTGGTTGTGGAGTCCAATTTCATGACACCGTGGTGTGGAAGATAGCAGCTTGGTTCTAGTGGAATTAAACATTTTTTCATGTGGTTGAGACGTATGTAGTCTGCCATGAATGCCTTGTAACTTTCGGCTATTGTCTCATCTCGTACTAGTCGTTTTTCCAACTGTCGGAATTGTGCCAATGCCTGCGACTTTGAAGAACCTAACTGTGTCTTGAATCCCTGTTTCATAGGTATTCTGACCTCATATCTGCCGTCCGACTTTCTTGTGGTTGTATTTGCGTATAGTGTTTCGCAATATTGTTCGTCTGACGTCAGCGTTGTAGATTGTTCAGTTATTTCTTCTGTTTCCCAGTAAGTTGAAATGTCTTCTAGGCTGTTAAGCACTGCATGGCATTGAAATGTTGTAGTGTTGCCTAATAAAACCCATCCGATCTTAGTCTGTTGAGCTATCGGCGCATGTATAGGTCCTCGCAGAATCCCATCCATAATTATTTGAGCGTAAACTCCAGCGTCCAGTAAAATATCAACTGGCCTGGAAATGTTGTAGTTGGGATCAGCGAGGCTGATGTTTTCTAAATGTGGCCATTGTTGGCGCTCAAACGTGTAATTGGGTAAGTTGTTCAGCATTTTTGTCATGACAAGCGCCTCAATGGTGAAGTTGTAGTTTTGATATATGGATTCGCAAGTAAGTAGTACGGTTCCATGACTTTTGTTGTTCGAAATGCCAACTCCTGAGACGATTGCATCTTGTTTACGCCTGTGAAGTCCCAATCGTTGAGCAGCTGATTCCGTAATCAAGTTGATTTGAGAACCTTGGTCAAGAAGCGCCCTGAGTTTTGTTGGTATTCCATTTATAGCCATAACATAAAGTTTTACTGTGGCAAGGAGAACTTCGTTCACATTCCCAGCAATGTGATTTGTATTGTGTTGCGCTGCAGTCGGAATGTTTTTAATTGTCATGTTATTAGCTGGAATTGTATGTTGAGCCCTTTGTTGTATAGCATCATGTAACGTCGTATGATGCTTGTTATTGCACACTTTGCAGGTTTTCGATGAATTGCATTGTTTTCCATTGTGGCAGTACATGCAATTCTCGCAGACTTTCAATTGTTCAATTGTATTTAATTTTTCTCCTGGCGCCATACTTTGGAGTGTTTTACAAAAAACCAAAATGTGGTCCGACTTGCAAAACGGACATTTTCTTTCAGATCGAGCATGATAAGCTTTTTCCCTGTGGTTGAATTTCTTAGGTAGGTATTTGGAAGAAAATTCCTTTGTCTCACTGTTGTCCTTGTTTTTGGCCTCAGGCTTTGCGGAACCGGCCTTGTTGTTTTTTCTGTTGACTGGCTCTAGAGCCCTGAATTTGCTCTCCAGAAATGTCATAAGCTCATTGAATGCCGGCAAATTGCGTGGAGCTTTTCGACACTCCATGTACGCACTGTAGGTTTCTTCATCCATTTTCTCTGTAAGGATGTGAACCAAAAATGGATCCCACGTAGTGGTGTCGGCTCCGAGATTGTGCATCGCGTGAATCGTTTCCAAGGTCGTATCGTGGAGACTTTTTAGTTCTTCAGCAGAATGTTTGTGCATAGTCGGCTGGCCTAAAAATATTTGCATTTGCTTTGTAAACAGCAGTTGTTGGTTATTGTATCTTCGGGTGAGTATATCCCAGCATGCGTCGTAGTTTTCATCTGAGACGTTAAGATGCTGCACTAGACGCTCTGCCTCACCTTTCAGTTTGCCTTTGAGGTGTTGCATTTTTTGAGCTTTGCTGAGCATGAGATTGTTGTGGATGGCTTCACAGTACAGGTCCACAAAAGTTGGCCACTGAGCATAGTTGCCATTAAATGCCGGAATCTCCATTTTCGGCATAGTTTGTTGTTGGTGAAATGTATAGCTAAGTTTTTGATTGAGTTGTTTCTTCATGGCTTCGTAAACGTTTTCATGCTCCGCATACTCCTGTTCATAATCCACTTCCGTACCGATCAATATATTATCTATTTGCCAATGTAAATCGTCAATAGTTTTCCAGCGCGATTGTATCATCTGCAGTTTATCTTGTAATTCCCATTTTTCAGAGATCGTATTAATGTCGATACCTCGAATGACTCTTGTAAAGGCTCGGAAGTTTGTTCGTTGTTGCCTGATCAGCTCATCAGTTCTGGACATTATACTTTTCTCCTCCGTGCTGACATTGTGTGGTTGCTCACCTTGACCTTGACTACTTGTACCTTCCGTAGCCATGGCCTCAGTCTGTGCTATGTTCGTAAGTAGAGCACATGTAGCTGTGTAGAGCTCTTTCACGGAGAGGTAAACACCAGACTTAATGTAGTCATGTTTGTTATCACAAAACACTGTAAGTTTTTTGTGATTGTTGTCGAACTCATCCCACAATTCTTCAAGAGACACTAGTCGTTTTTTCGCGTACTCAATAGTTTTCCGAATTGCAGAATCTTTCTTGATATTTGTAGAAATCTTCTGTATAGCTTCAGCGATGATTTGTTGACGTAGTAGTAGCCCTTCCATTGTAGTATATGTGCAGAAGAAGCTAGCAGTCTGTAGTAATCACTGTCACTGATAGAAGCGAATGTAGTGGACTTAATGTGCGTCCACTGGTCCAGTTAGTTCTATGTGAGCAGAAACCCGTCACCAATATGTGCGCTTTCTCAACTTGGCTGGTGAGACCCGCTTGTGGGAGGCCAGTCAAGCCGATTCGCTATTGATGAAGGTCTCTTCTCTCACACTTCACTGAAAGGTTCGAAGGACCAATGTGGAGTCCAGCCGCTGAGGTGCAATGTGTGTCGGGAATTCCTACTTGTGTTGTGGAAGAAAACACCGACGTGTGTGTTCACCAAGCAGCTTTATTGAACTGAACTTATTGTAATAATGTGTATGTATTAATACTATAAAAACGTAAGTGCTGATCGCAGGCGTCAGCATAAAATTGTCGAGCGTGCTCGAACAAGAAGAACGAAGAGAATTATCGTTTTATTGGCAAGTGACGTGGAAAGTGATGACCCTCATAGTCACGGAATAGAAAATACAGTGGAAGTGCCGCTCAGATATCGCACGCGTATCAACATTAAGCACAGATGCGCGACATTAGCTTATTCGCTGTCAGATTCATGTCGCGATTGGTTGTCTCTAAAATACACGAAATATTACAAATTATGCCTTGTTGTGCGGTTTGGACCTGCAAAAATGAAAGCACTAAATAAAATGTATCTTGTGGAGGCGTATCGTATCATCGATAAGTATTAAAGTTTGTTAATTTTAAATATATTTGATTTTAATGACAATACCACATTTCATGACTTCAATGCAAACTATAAACAACCTTATTTTCATCAGCACAACGTTTAAATCTACTTGGTCGTTATCTGAAGGAACATACTATAAATTCTAGTAACTTCGACGCCACTCAATTAGGGATGGGACACATTCGTAAAGTAGGTCTGTATCGATAATTTTTATTTATTTCTAACTCTTCATTTCATAGCTGGCACCATCATTCAGAAAATTGATTTCGGACGGTTTATGTGTATAATTCATAAATGTTTAACTGAGATTGCACAGAAATGTCGACATTTTAACCACACGTAGCCTGCATCCGTCTGTAGTAGATACGGGTCGCTAATCACACCGCCTATTGTACACTCATTTTTATAAATGATTGTCCTGTGTTAAATTGAGGTATACAATAAGTAAATAATAATAATAATTACACTAATAAGTCAAAAGTTTGTGTTTGTTACTTCTTCACGCTCGAAAGGCTGAACAGATTTCATTGAAACTTGGTACACGGGTAGACCATGTCCTGGAATAGAACATATGATTTTTTCCTGAGACTATGTTCCCTTGGGATAATTTTCTACTTTGACGCGGGCGAAGCCGCTCGTAGCTAGTAGTTAATAAAGATAACATCACACAATGTAAACCGTAATACATAAATTTCTGGATATTGACCTCAAAAAAAAATAAAAAAGTTTTCCCCAAGATCCTTTTATTAAGGAAAATGGATGTTTATTGGGTCGTCAATATTCCAAAACATAATCTATCATCAGTTAGGGGAATTTCCTACGTCTAATCATATTACCGACTTAATGAAAGCCATCACGGCAAAATATATTAATATACGCTTTCATCACTTATTAAAATTAAACATAAAACTATCAAAACGGCAATTATTAAACAAATATGTATAAATTCAAGGTCAATAAATATTTTTAATACTATCTATTAACATTTCATTGAGCACTAGGTTGTGCCAGCGGCTTCGCCCGCATGAAATTAATACTCAAGAACTCTCAAGATACACTCAAGAATATTACAGCTACATATTAGGGAAAGAATTTTCAGAATCGATTCAGTAGTTTCAGAGATTACCCCTACATACAAACTTACAAATTTTACCTCTTTAATATTAAAATAGATTCTATTTTTTTGAAGATGATCAACCTTTTTACATTACTGACCATTTGTATGATGTCGATAAATTATTACATTGCTCACACGAATAAAATACGTAACATCGATATTAAAATATCGATATTTGTCTACATCTCTATCTGAGTAGCAAAAGACATTACATGTGCATGCAAATATGACATCTATTTCAAAGTGTTTAGCGTTCCGAATAGAATAAATTGGTTACAGTGCCATCTAGCGTTGAGTAGCTGAACTCGTTGTAAATTGTTCGATTTATGTTTTTTAAACGATAAACGCCTTTATTGATTATGTCATGTCAAATAATAACAACTTTCGGTCCGTTGTAATAAGACTCAATATTTTTGACAGCATTAAGAAGATGATTTGTTAAAGTTGCGTTTCAATTTTGTAGCCAATTATATCACTGTTTTTTATGTGTGTAATGGACATTTTGATTTGCAAATGTGTGAGTTTGGCGACACTGGTTCTTGTTTTGAGAGAGTGTAAGGGCACTTCTACTTAATTTTCTGTTCTGTGCTCATAGTGATGTGACACGTTTGTTATTATTGGTATTCAAGAAACATACGAAATAAACAATTTGGTGTCAATTCTGTGAGGCACTTATTTTGAGCTGAAACTTTGCATAGAGACTCCATACCAGATGTTGGCTTCAGTCCTTTTGGATAGATATGAGGTTTCTGTTACACGTTGTAGAATGTATTTTGGAAAAGTTAAACACATACATGCGAGTTTATGACTCTCGTGGCCTGCAGCTGAAAATCAACGTCAGGTGAGCATATTTTGTGTTTAACAAAAAAAAAATGTTACTTTATTTAGTTGTAAGGTGTTTTGATAAACGCAATTTTCTTTTCCTTTCTTCTCTTTTCCTTTGGCAGGTAAATAGAGTAAAACATCCTATTACAGTGAATGCCTTTTTTTTTTTAACGTGGTAAAATTATCAAATAAGTCCTCCCACTCCGGGCAGGGTGGGAGGGACTGTCAGACTTTTACTGACTAAAATCCACGGTGTTCCTTCAATAACCCTTTACATACCGGGGCCACGGTAACGGGATGAGTCCCACGACCCCGGCGGGCTTCGGCCCTCTACAGGGGGGGCCTAGTCATGTTGCTGACGCTCTATGAGGCGCGCGTGGACACGACGCGCCGTCGATCTGGGCATGGTCCATGGTCGGACAGCGAGTTGCCCTTTACTCGCTGTCCGCATGCCCGCGCCTACGGTGGCCGGAGATCGTCGGCCGACGTCCGATGCCGTGGGCGTCTACCACTGCGGCTGGGCTGGAAGGAGGACGCCATTCTCTCCCTCACGCGGCCCGCCTCCTCCTTCGGAAGCATGACTGCTTCGCAGAAGGAGGCGACCGCTTCCCACTCCCTCTCGCCCCGCAGCATGGCCTCGACCAATGCCGAGCGCGAGAGGTCTCCGCCTATCGCCGCCGTGAGGACACGTCGGTGCTCTGCCCAGGCGGGGCAGTCTTGCACCGTGTGCTCTACGGTGTCCTCAGGGCGACCCTCGCAGTGGTGACACCCAGGCGTTTCCTCTTTTCCCATCAGACACAGGTACCTCCCGAAACTTCCGTGTCCGGTGAGGACCTGCGTCATGCGGTAGGTCAGGACGCCGTGACGCCGATCTAGCCACTCCTCAAAGAGGGGTCTTACCGCCGCAAACAGTGAATGACTTAGATTATAATAAATTACCTATTGATATTGTGACCTGATATTGTGTCCCCTCATAATGACACTATTTCACATGCACCACCAATCATGTATTTTCATCGAACCGGTGTCAAACGCTCCTCCGCAGAGCCATATTTATGACGCTCCTTACAACGTGATGTCGTATCTAAGCATTTATAGTTATCGAAGCAAAGTTAAATTCAAGTACTATAACAAATCAAAGCTAGTAAAGCACTTTTATAATTGATTATAACAACAAACAATAGAAATATAGATATAATCTTTATTGTACACCATAACAGAATTAAATAAGGACTTAAAAACTACAAAGGGTGTTACAATAACCGCTATAGGGTGCGCACTACCCTGATATGTGTATTAAATAAAAACTTTTTAACAAAAAATTAAACCGACTCCCAAAAAATACTGCAAAGTGAAAAATAACTTTAATTTCGGTACCTAGTCGGTGTCTTTAGTTTTGTTTTTTCGTTTTTGGCACCGACTTCCGAAATTAAAGTTATTTTTCACTTTGCAGTGTTTTTTGGGAGTCGGTTTAATTTTTTGTTAAAAAGTTTTATTTCACTCTTTTTAGTTGGATTATTTTTAATTTACCTAGTTACAAGAGCCTAAATGTCAACTACTTATAACCTTTTACAAAATATTGCTTTTCCCAATGCTGGGCCGTTAATTGTTGAGGAGTTCTCCAGGTACTTCACCATCAGCTCTACATCACCATATGCATTGTGACGAGCATAAAGTGCTTAACATTCATATTCAAGTAATCGAATCGCAATCCACTCAATACTTATTATTGAGTAGTTTCGGCGGCCATCTGTGGTCTTCATGATCAGTTCCACTTCCTTAAATGATACTTTTTGAGAGCAACTGCACAAGTTACTATAAGAAATACCCAAAACGGCATAGGTGTGCCTATAATATTTGAAGAGTTCCCTCGATTTCTCCAGGATCCCATCATCAGATCCTGACTTTGGTGATAATGGGACCAATTACGAAGTATACCCATTCGAACAAAAAAAGAATTTTCCAAATCGATTCAGCCGTCTTCGAGTACACGATGATCATACATTAAAAAAAATATATATGTATATATATATATATACTCGTCGAATTGATAACCTCCTCTTTTTGTCGTCGGTTGATGAAAGAGTTGCTAAGAAAACTATAAAAAAGTTTTAAAAAAATATATTCTTAGAATTTTCTTCGACTCTCTATTCCCATGTATGATAGAAGAAATGTCTTTACGAATAAGCATCGCTTTTCACCATTCTCGTTCTATTTTTGTTATACGTGTGTACAATCTATACGAATATTAGAAAGCAGAAAAGTTTGTACGTTTGTTTGTTTTAAGGCGCTAATTTTCGAAAGTACTGGGAGAAGATAGATGACATTTGGTATAGCTTGCAGCTTGAGGAAAATTATAGTCTATACACATACAAAGAAGAAGGGTTATGTACCTATCGTGTTAAAGTCCACTAGAGCGAAGGCCGCACGACTACTGCTAATTATGTTATAAGCACAAGAGTGTCAAGATTACTAGTTCATCAAGTTAAGCATTACGAGAGAAAATTTCACACCGACCCTTTTTTTTAAAATTGGGATTTATCCTATGACTGCCTATATATATATGCCCCATATCCCGATCTTGGCGAAGATTCCGCTTCCGACGCTCGCCCGCGACGGTCGTACCGCTCCGCGCTCTCGATCGTTCCGTGCCTGAGTCATCGCTACGCTTCGTCACGCCCGCCGTGACGTCACTCGTAGTCGCCGACTACGACGCCTGGTCCGGATCCGCCTTTTTCGAGGCGGTGAAGGATATCCTGTTTCTATAACAGAGTTTCGTCAAAAACAATTTGGTTTGGCCCCTTCAGGGTAAAACCACAGTTTCGTGGTCCTTGGTTGGAAACCTCACGGTGTCAACAATACCAAGGGGGTGCTGACCCGACGCACCCACTGATCCCCTTCAGGGTGAAGCAGTCAATTGGAGTCGAGTGCAAGGTTTTGGCCTTGGGGGATCTCCTAGTCAAACCTAGTTACTGAGTTTCCTTTTCAGCTACACACCTAGTGTCGGTTGGGTGTGTCTACCCCTTCGCACTAGACCCAATAGGGCCCGGTTCGCACAATAAGACTGGCGACCGGTTACAAGCTTAGGGCTCACCATTAGGTACTCACCTCCCAGTCTCTACCCGACTGGGAGGGTTACACATCCCCGGACCCATCCATCCGGGGAGTTAGGCCAGTTAGGCTTTAAATAGACCCCCCGCGGGAGAGAAATCTCCAAAATTTCCCAATTCAATTTTTAATCCATTCGCCAATCATGGCAAACTCCAATATTTTGGAGATACTGTTAGAAATCCTTAGGGAAAACCCTGCTATTTCCGCCAAATATGGCGGAAAAATCCAGCGTGAAATCGCTAATTGTCCTC
Organism: Tholera decimalis; assembly: GCA_943138885.2. Classification (NCBI taxonomy): domain Eukaryota; kingdom Metazoa; phylum Arthropoda; class Insecta; order Lepidoptera; family Noctuidae; genus Tholera; species Tholera decimalis. The sequence goes on along the minus strand of OW964552.2, from coordinate 8,111,477 downwards.
CGGCTACCGAAGCCAACGTCGCTGATTTTAGTGACGCGCTCGACAGCCCATTATCTCCCCCGCTTGCTGACCAAGGCATTCCGGTTGGTCAATTCACGGAAGTGTTTATTAACTCCGATCCCATTGTTCATCGAACAACGAACGACTTCCAGGTAGATAGCCCTCTATCGCTCTCGCCCGCCGACAATGTCGTGCCGACCGCCCAATTCCCGAAATCATCCATTGTTTCCGGCCCACCTACTAATCCCATTGTTCATAGAACAATGGACGCTGCGCAGGTGTGCGCTACAGTTGAATTCCGTGAAATGGACACCACCGAACCTGTGTCCAATAACAACTCCGACAATGATTTGTCATCATGCCCCTCGTCCTCGGAAGACGACTTTCAAGTCGTCAACGGAGGCAAGAGGAAGAAAGGGAAAACCTCCCAGGCCAGCAAGGCCAAAAAGACCACCGCGTCGCCCCCGTCCCCAACTCAAACACCCGTTCGACCCGCTAGCCCCGTCCCAACTACCTCTACTCGCGCGCAGAATAGTCGTCCCCCCAGCCCGATAGCCCAAACTTCCTCAGCCCAAAGGAAGCAACGCCCTCCACCCCCCTTTTACATCCAGGACAAGGGTAAATGGACTGATGTGTCCAAGATGTGTGTTGATCGAAAGATCAACTACACAAACGCCCGTGCCTGCCAAAATGGCATTAAAGTCACCGTCCCTACGTCGAACGACTATAGGGAACTATATCGCGCCCTCCGTGAAAGGAATATTTCCTTTCACACTTTCTCCTTCCCCGAGGACACGCCCACTCGTGTTATTATTAAACGTGTCCCTAAAGAAATCCTAGTACAGGATATTAAAGACGACCTTGCCGATCAAGGTATACCAGTGACCGCCGTCCATCGCTTACATAAAGCGAGAGGCGGTGAATTGTACGACATGGTTCTTGTCATTTGTGAACCAACCGAAGGTCATCACCCGATTTTCAAGATTAAGTCCATTTGCTCCCTATCCGGTATCTCAATTGAAAAGCCCTACAAAACCGCAACAGTGGGACAATGCCACCGTTGCCAACTGTATGGCCATGCGCAGAGCAACTGCTATGCGACTCCCAGATGCGTCAAGTGTCTGGGCGAGCACAGCACTGCGGACTGCCCTCGGCCCAAAGACCGAACCCTCTGTTCGGAACCACCCAGCTGCGTTCTCTGCGGCCAGACCGGTCACCCGGCAAACTACCGCGGCTGTCCCAAAGCCCCCAAACTCGCTCCTAAATTAGCGAAGCGCGCCAACGCCCGCCAACAAAGAGAGGCACCTTCCTCTCAAATTCCCCAACGTCTCGCTCCTCAGAGACCATCCCCGTGGAACAGGCTAAACCACGAAAAAGCCTTTCCCTCCTTGGCCACTGCCAAACCTTTGCAGGCACTGATGGATATACCCATCGCAGCGCAGATCCTGCCTATAGCCATGGCTCCAGAGGCCACAGCCAGTCCCCAACCCGAGCCTCAAACCACTGCTGCTCCTGCAGCCAAACAACCGCCCAATCCCTCACCCGTCACGCACGGCGAGTCTTGCGGCCAGACTCTACTGCGCCACTATAGAATATTTATGACCCGCCAAGCCAGGTCTCTCCGCGATGCCCTTCTGGCTGCCGAGCAGCAGAATAACGGCAAAATTACGACGGCAATGTACAGCCAAATATTCAGCACACACAGTGATGTCGTGCTAGGCCTCGACCAGATGGATGCGATGGACTGATCCAATGGATTCCCAACGCACAAACCACACTAGGCCTCGATCCCTCAAATTAGGTTTTTTCAACGCCAATGGCATTTTCAACCAACGCGCCGAAATAACTAAATTCCTCCGCGACCACCAATTAGACGTCCTCCTTATACAGGAGACCCTTTTGAAACCCCACCGCGCTGACCCCAAAATTGCGAATTACCGTCTAGTTCGCAATGACAGAACACGCTGCCACGGCGGTGGTACCCTTATTTATAATAGGAAGGAGTTATACTGCATCCCTCTGACCCCACCCGCGCCTCTCTCTCACCTAGAGTACTCTGCCTGTCGACTAGGCATGACTGGTCATCCTCCGATAACCATCATCTCTGCCTACCATCCCCCACCATCGGTCGCGTCTCTTGCTTCAGACGATCCTATCGCGCTCACCAGCGATCTCACGACTATCTTTGGCCTGAGTGACTCCGTCTTACTAGCGGGCGATCTCAACGCCAAACACCCCGCTTGGAACAGCAACACGACAAATGCCAGAGGCAGAATCGTGTATAACCTAGGCGCGACCCTAAACTATGACGTCATCGCTCCGATGACTCCCACCCACTACCCACACGATCCCAACCATAACCCCGATGTCCTCGATGTGGCGCTCCTAAAGAATGTAAACCTCCATTTACACTCCATAGAAGCGCTTCACGAGCTCAACTCGGATCACCGTCCCGTTATCCTACACCTAGGTTCCCGCTCGGGTAACCATGATCCTACCCAACCTCCTCCGACCCAATTGATCACCGACTGGAGGAAAGTAAGTAAAAAACTGAAATCCACCACGTCGCCTCAATTGGACACCATTCCTGACCACATAGTCTCAGTCGCTGACACGACGGCGGCGATCGACTCGCTTACAGATCACGTACAATCCGTCCTGAACGATTGTTCAAGGGAAGTTCCTGTAGTGGAAGACCACCGCTGGAAACTCCCGGACGATGTACGGAATCTGATAACCGAGAAGAACGCAGCCATCCGTGCGTACAGCGCTTTTCCCTGCGCCGCAAACAAAGCTCACATGCGCAACTTACAGCGTGCTGTAAGGAAACGCATTGCCGAGCAGCGTAATGCGAGCTGGGACAAGATGCTGGGCGAACTTGAGCCCACCCATCTTGCCTTCTGGCAGCTTCAGAGGAAGTTACGATCCACTGAAGAGGCCACAATGCCTCCTCTCATTCGTCCCGATAAGAGTGTCGCCTTCGATAACTCTGAAAAAGCAGAATGCCTAGCCGACAGCCTAGAGTCCCAATGTTCTCCCAGCTCTCAACCAGTAGACCAAGCCCACCTCGATATGGTGAACGCCGAAGTCGAACGTAGAACTTCCCTTCCGCCCGTCGAAGATCCCGATAATCCACTGGCCCCCATCACTCCTGATGAGGTCCAGGATATCATTAAATGTCTCCAACCGCGAAAAGCCCCTGGCTCCGACGGCATCACCAATAGGGTTTTCAAACTTTTCCCCGCCCAGCTTATAGTGCTAATGACTGCCATCTTCAATAGTGCATTGAGCAATAATATGTTCCCTACAACCTGGAAACAGGCCACCGTCATAGGTATTCCCAAACCAGGCAAGCCCAAGTCTGACCCGTCTAGCTACCGTCCCATTAGCTTACTCAACGTCCTCGGTAAAATCTATGAAAGGCTTATATATAAGCGGCTCAAAGATTTTGCCGAAGCAAAGAGTCTAATACCCAATGAGCAGTTCGGATTTAGAACCGAACACTCATGTATCCAACAAGTCCACCGCATCGTAGAACACGTCAGCGCCGGCTTCCAACGGGGCGCAATAACGGAAGCCTTATTCTTCGACATAGCGAAAGCGTTTGACAAAGTCTGGCACAATGGCTTAATCTATAAGCTATACCAACTCGGCGTGCCTGACCGTCTCGTGCTCATCCTACGGGACTTTTTATCGAATCGCACCTTTCGTTATCGAATTGAGGGGGTGCTTTCCTCCCCTCATCCCATTCGCGCAGGAGTTCCTCAAGGCTCCGTACTATCCCCCCTCGTTTTCACGCTATTCACTAGTGATATTCCCAAGCATAAAAATACCCAGCTAGCCCTATTCGCCGACGATACGGCTATCTATTATACCGGTCTTAAACCCGATGCCATCGCTCGTACTCTCCAAACTTCCGCAAACACTCTGGCCAAGTGGTTCCGGAAATGGAGAATCGAAGTCAATCCAGATAAAAGCCAGGCAGTCCTCTTTTCTAAACCGCGGATAAACCCACCCTCCCCCCGTCCGATTACCATGTACGGCAAGCCGATCCCTTGGGAAAAGCAAGCCAAATACTTAGGCGTGGTCCTCGATAGACACCTCTCCTTCGCTGAGCACATAAAGCAGGCACGTTCGCGCGCCGCTTTCGCTCTAGGTAGGCTCCACTTCATTCTTAGCTCTCGCAGCAAGTTATCACTCAGGTGCAAGCTGCGTATTTTCACCGCGGTCATCCGTCCCATCATGACCTACGCCTGCGTTGTTTTCGCACACGCAAAGCCCTACCTCCTCCACAAGATGCAGACCCTCCAAAACCGATTCCTCCGTAGAGTCACGGGAGCCCCCTTTTATGTTCGAAATGAGCTTCTTCACGTAGATCTCAAGATGCCCACCATCCAGCAGTTCATGAAACGTGTCTCCAAGCGTTTCTTTGAAACTTCAATCCAACATAGGAATCCCCTTATCGTATCGGCCGCCCAATACGAACCCTCGCGTATCTCTAAGATTCGCCGACCAAGGCATACCCTAGTCACTCCCGATGACGCAATCACCCTGCTCCAAGAGAGCCGTAGGGAAACAAGTACAGTGGCACACAAACACAAAAACCGACCGTCCTTCCGTCCTCGCCGCCGAGGCCCACCGCGACGTCCCCGTAATAGTCCACCCCGACCCTTGCCAGAGCCAGCCCGCGACGCTGAGCCAGTAGCTTTAAATTCCTTTATTAATAATAATAATGATATGATCCAGCCTGTCCCTAGCTGCCCTCCCCTGCGACGCCCTAAGCCGAGGTCCGTACCCCACAGGGGGTGCCCTTAGCGTGTAGTCGCCTAGTTTGTAAGTTTTTTAATAAGCCCTGGCTGGAGGCTTTAATTTATTTATTAATTAAGGCAACCACAGGCAAGTCCGGTTAAGCAGCCGACAACCTCAGAGGTTGACCTGCGAGATGCCACACACAAAAAAAAAAAAAAAAAAAAAGATCTTGGCGAAGCGGAAGGGTGTGTCAGACTTCTACTGACTAAAACCCATCCGTGTTCCATCATATGTCCTTCGTGTTCCGAGGCCGCGGTAACTCTTTCGAATAATTGCGCAACCCCGGCAGGCAACGGTCCTCTTATGGGCCCCGACAATTTGACCCTGACTTGTCAATTAAAAAATCTCCTGAACACTACCAGGCAATCAATTCTCAGCCTTGTTTATTCCGACGAACAGGTACACAGGAGAAACATACACGTCTTAAAACATTGATTGCCAAGATCGATCTACAGTTCCCAGTAAAGGCGTGTGAGCAGAACTAATGGTATGTCCTGTAATTGATTAAGCGCGACCTCACAGCGCGGAGAGGTTCGACGTTCATTTAATTAAAGCCCAGTTTAAAAATACATTCGGTGCTGTAACTATCCGGCAGTTGATGAATTAATGGGATTTCGGCTGTTTATTAACTTTATGTGTTTTAGTAGTGGATTCTGTGACTTTGATGTACTTTTGGTGGGAGTAAATATTGTGACGGTTCACGCTGAATTTATTGATAGAGTGTCGCTTTTTGTAAGTTTACTGTACATACAATAGGTAATTAATTGGGGTTTGTTTATAGTTGGTTAACTAAGTTAAGTTGGTAGTTTATGAGTTAAATCATAAGTAACCACTGTTTTGGCTCATAAAGGAAAATATCTGTTTCGTAACAATCAATCAAATACCAACGTATCTCTACAGGTAAGCAAGTGTAAAAGTAAAATGGTTCCCGATTCTATCAATTTTTTAATCATCTCTATAAACGAGTCTACTCACTGTAGCGTAAAACAGGTTCGCGTACGGAATTTTGATTCGAAAAACAGCTTTTAAAAAATACCCCACCTGACTCCCATATTGTCCAATTTATTTTTCACGGGGAATCGTCTGAATTCTCGCAAGGGATCTTGGTACATAATCAAATGGAGAAGGAGACCAATTTTCCGTGCGATCACCCACTGAACGCCGTGCACCGCGCACCACTGATATCGGCCAAATTAACTCACTGAGCCGCCTCTACAGTAGACGTAGAAAGATTGCAACGGTTTAAAAGAACATTGAGGCGATTTAAATTGTTAAATTTTTCCTATTTTGTTTCTTACGACGAGTCATTCGCTGGATATGTTCTCTGACTTTATCGTCTAAAGCATTTTTCTATAAAGGCATCTCAAATGTCGTAATTATTTTAACAGCTACATTAAGGTTAAGAGCCTAATACTTTTTATGTTTGTGCACCATTATTGTATGCAATATTCCTAAAAATTCTTGAATCTTCTAATAATAAATGTGAGCTCATTGTAGAAAACTTTTCAATAGTCGGATGCGGTAAACGGATTGTGATGTCTAGTTAGAACGAATCAAATCTAGATGTAGGCGATCAAGAACCTAGCTCTGAGCCGATCTCTATAATTGAACTGTTAGGCTCGATTCCAATGAGGACTTGTGCTTTAATGTACGCTACTCGAATATTCGAGAAGTCTTTCGTTGAGTTTGCAAAAACGACTGTTTTAGATTGGTTCAGTGAATTATTTGGGCATAGAATTGTTAAACTGATGGCAATAAGGATAACAGCGCTTTTATAACTTTACATCTGATCCACGTCTATTATTGTTACGACTCATGCTGTCCCTCTGCAGGGCAAAAGCCTACATTCCCACCTTTCGCGATCTAATGCGATAGTAGGTCAATAATCTGAAAATGATTCCAGGTCATCTCGCCATCTCCTTCTGTGCCTGCACCTTTATCGTTTTCTGTCAGTTGGAACCCACTGAGTAAGTATTTAAGCCAATTGCCGCTCCAAAATGCGGCAGATATGACCACTGACCAGTCCAGTTCCACTTTAACTTAGCAGTTGTGAACATCAGCTACTAAAACAGATATTTGTGATACACGTTTCAGTCATTTCATTATAAACGTTGATTAATTTCCGTGTTATGTGTAGCTTCCTACTTAGAGTTATGAGAAAGGGTTGTAAATCAACGTTCACCAGTTTTGTGGTCATGCTGCATAGTGCTCAACATCAACTGAGTCCGCTCCTGTTGCCACTCTGAAATTAATTGTGTTGATTTTTTTTTGTAGGTACAAATTTGGTAATATTTCTTTTTTTTTATAGTTGGTAGGCTTGCGTTTGACCATAATCTCACCTGATGTTAAGCGATGATGTGGTCGAAGATGAAGCACGTTTGCCTAGAAGTAACCTATTCACTCTTGACTTAAAGACTCCCAGGTTATAACTATCAGGAAACACAGACTCCGATAGGGAATTCCACTCCTTAGCCGTACGCACAATGAAAATATTCCCAAAACGTTTCGTGCGTATGGGTGGGATGTCCACCATGTAACGATGGCGCATCGCCGTTTATCTTGTAGTCCGATGATGGAACGGGCTTGGCGGAATAAGACTGTGCAATTCCATCGCACACTCCCCGAAATGTAACCGATAGAAAACTGACAGGCTTGCAACACGTCGCCGATGTTCTAGGCTCTGGAGCCTTGTCTCGACCAGTTTCTCGTTTCTAAATGTAACCAAAGTTCCAAACTAAAGCTAAAGAAAAAGTTCTAATGTTCATTCCACCAAAAATTAGATGTTCAATATTGTATGTAGTATGCAGCACCAAGCCACCAGCACCAGCCCTCCCGATCGCAGATGCAGAAGGAATGCAATAAAAATCACACTCGACTCGTGTTTCGCCCCTCTACGAAGCACCGTCAAGATTTCAACGAGTCAAGATCTAGACAACAACAATTTCTCCAACACTAATGTTTTTCTATACTATTCGTCAGTTTTAAATAATTTCTCTAAATCGTATAGTAACTTTCCCAAAACTCGTTCTAAAACCTAATCGAAAATCCCATCCCCACACAGCCATAAATTACATCATACCTCACACTGCACTGCTAGGGATTCATTATCTCCTGCTGATTAGAATCCGCGGGCTGTAGCGTCAAGCATCGCGTTTTGATGTATTACCTACTTCACAACGACGGATTTGTGTGAGCGCGAGACAATAGCGCTGTCTTCAAGCAAGCCTCATTCAATGAACCGGATTATATTCTTGAATTATTCATGTATTTAAATGTGATTTGAAAATTTTGTTGTATTTATATAGTATAATATTTATTAATAATAAATTGTGTCTTTGTAGCTATATCTACATACAAAAACATATCAAAAATACTAGTGGCTGCCAGTGGTCCTAATTCGACAATAATTCAATCTCATCGTTATAATACAAATTATAATTACCATTTATCATCATATGCTTAGCCTTTTTCCAACTACCTATGTTTTACATGGACCGACTGATATTATCTCCACAACCCAGTAGCTGGTAATACTAGTAGTAACGTTATTACTAACATAATAATAGTAATATTATTGTATAAAATATGGATATTTTGAATTCCTCTCTAAAGACTTAAACTTTGCTAAATTTCATATTAAAGGGATTCCACGTTATTAAGAATATAACTACAAAATTCTTAGGCATGTCAATCTATACTAATATTATAAAGCGGAAAAGTTTGTTTGTTTGCTTTAACACGCTAATCTTCGAAAGTACTGGGTGGATTTAGATGCAATTCGGTATGGAAGTAGCTTGAGGAAGGTTATAGGCTACTTTTTACCCGACTGCAAAAAAGGAGAGTTATGTTTTTACCGTGATCGGTGATAGTATCCACGGGAGCGAAGCCCCTCGTGAGTAGATTATAATTTAAATTTGAAGATACATATTGATACTGTAAACAAAAAATTTAATAAGCAATCATACGCCTTACATATGCAAAAACAGTAAGCACCTCTGCTGTCTTAAGTATAGAAGTAAGCGACATATAGAAAAAACTTGCTACATACCTAAAACGATGGGTTTGTATGCTAAAAGTATTTTCAGTATGGCACCGCGTATTTACAACCACTTACCGAAGTCAATAATAGAAACTCCATCCATCGATGAGTTTAAAAAGAAATTAAAAAGATTCTTGCTTTATTACACTGTTCAGGACTACCTACTTAAAAGAAGATGTAAGGACATAATTAAGTTAATCCCATAAATAATGCTGTTGACGTGATATATGAAAACATTGCATAAATTTAAATAATAATATTGTTATTGCGTTACTAATATTTATTTACATATAATAGGTATATCTGATATATATATATGTGATATATCGTTTAATATTGTATGATATTTTAATTCTTTATTCTTTAAGTGATATTATTATTGTTTTTTTGTATTACTTTCTAATGTTTTATAATTAATAATTATTGTATTAGTGTACCTAATTACATTATGTTGTAATTGCTTGAGATTTGAATGCCGCAAGGCACAATATGGTTGAACTGTGCTCTATTTCTTTTAACAACTTTTTACCAATAACCCATATTAGCAAATAAATGAAATTTGAATTTAAATAAGTGCTAGTGATGGCCCAGTGAACGAAATTCAACTTTATTCAACTATAATTTTTTAATTAAATATTGGCTTTCTGAATGCCTCCATCCGTCTGCATAATTTTTGTAAAATATGATGCAGATTTAACATTACGTATCAATAATGAAGATATTATGTTGAATTATATTTGTATGTACCAAATCTATGCAGACAAAATATTTTCTGCATAGATTTAAAGAAAGAAAAAAATGTATACAATGAGCCCCTGGAATACTAATGTGCACAATAAATTAGATACAAAAATAACTTGAATTTTTTTCTAACACCTGAAGATTTATGGAGGGTTAAAAGTCAACTTATCCGAAATTGAAATAGTCTACCTAAATCAAAATCGTAGCAATTTTTTTTTTTTTTTTTTAGATAGGGCCACTCGTAGTTTAGCTCTATACGGCTAATGTACTACTTAACCGGTCTGTCCTGTGGTGACCTCTAATAAATTAAAGGCCCCCAGCCAGGGCTTACAAACTAAAGTTTACTTACAGCTAATGACCGCACGCTAAGGGCACTCCCTGTGGAGTACGGGCCTCGGCATAGCGGGGTCATTTTGGGAGGGCAGCAAAGGGACAGGCTGGGTCATATTATTTACGGGAGTATTTATTGCTACTGGCTCAGCATCGCGGGCTGGCTCGTTTGGCAAAGGTCGGGGAGGATTTTCATTACAAGTACGCGGACGTCGCGATGGGCCTCGTCGGCGAGGCCGGAATACGGAACGCGTTTTGTATCTGTATTTTCTAAGAGTGCTGGTTTCCCTACTGCTCTCTTGTCGGATGGTGGTGGGGTCGTCAGGCTCGTCTAGGACGTTACGCGGGCGACGAACCCGAGAAATCTTGGAGGGTCTGTATCGGGCGGCCGATACGATCAGGGGGTTAGTGTGGGTATCAGCAGAGGTGAAGTAACGCACTGACATGCGTTTCAACACTTGCTTTATGCTCGGGAGTTTGAGGTCTACGTGGAGATCCTCATTCCTACAGAACCAGGGCGCGCCCGTGGCCTTTCGGAGAAAACGGTTTTGAATGACTTGCATCCTATGGATCTGATTGGGACTGGCATGAGCAAACACCGGACAGGCATACGTCATGATAGGACGTATGCATGTCGTGTAGATTCGAATTTTACATCTAAGGGAGAGCTTACTGTGTTTATTCAGCAAGGCGTGGAGCCTACCGAGAGCGAAAGCGGCTCGCGAGCGAACCGACTTTATGTGCTCACTGAAGTTAAGGAACTGGTCGAGGGTCACACCTAAGTATTTGGCTCGCTTCTCCCAAGGGATTGGCTTGCCAAACATAGTGATCGGGCGGGGGGCGGTGAAGTGTCTATGTTGGCGAGCCCTGCGGAACAGGACTGCCTGACTTTTGTCGGGATTTACCTCAATCCTCCATTTCCTAAACCAATCGCCTAGTGCGTTGGCTGAGGTCTGGAGGGTATGAGCGATGCTATCGGGATTATGTCCCGAGTAATAGATGGCCGTGTCGTCGGCAAATAGGGATAACTCTACTGGGGGCTTTTTGGGGATGTCGCTAGTGAATAGCGTGAAGAGTGGGGGGGAGAGCACGGCGCCCTGGGGGACGCCGGCTCTGATAGGGCGGGGAGTGGAAAGCGCTCCTTCGATACGATATCTGAAGGAGCGGTTCGACAGAAAGTCTCGAATGATGAGCACGAGACGATCCGGCACACCTAGTTGGTAAAGCTTATAAATTAAGCCATTGTGCCAGACTTTGTCGAAAGCCTTCGCTATATCAAAGAATAGGGCCCCCGTCACCAGACCGCGTTGAAAACGGCCGCTAATGTGCTCTACGATGCGGTGGGCTTGGTGGACACTGAAATGATGGGCTCTAAAGCCAAACTGTTCGTTAGGGATTAGGCTCTTTGCCTCGACAAAGTCCTTGAGCCGATTAAGAATAATCCGCTCGTAGACCTTGCCGAGGGCGCTGAGCAGACTAATGGGTCTATAGCTAGTCGGGAGGTTCTTGGGCTTTTTGGGTTTTGGGATACCTATCACTATAGCCTCTTTCCAAGCTTGTGGAAACAAGTTGTTGGACAAGGCGCCATTGAAGATGGCAGCCAGTAGGACTATGATCGTACGTGGGAGGAGTTTAAGTGCCCTAGTGGTCAGTCTGTCAGTCCCGGGAGCTTTCCTAGGTTTGAGTTTCTTGATGATCTCCTCCACCTCGTCTACCGTGACGTGGGGGAGGGGAGCATCAGGGTCCTCGACAGGGGGTAGGGCAGATCTACGTTCGACCTCAGCATCCACGTGGGCAAGGTGGGCTGGGTCGACTGGTTGGGAGCTGGGAGAGCACTGGGCCTCCAGGCTGTCGGCTAGGCATTCGGCTTTGTCTTCGAAGGCAATGCTTTTGTCCGGGCGGATAAGGGGAGGCATTGAGGCAACCTCAGTGGCGCGCATTTTCCTCTGAAGTTGCCAGAAGGCATGGTGGGTGGGTTCCAGTTCGCTCAGGGTCTTGTCCCAGTCGGCTTCACGCCACTCTCTGATGCTGTTACTTACTTTGCGCTGTAAGTACCGCATGAAAGTTTTGTTATTCTGGCAGGGGAAAGCTCTGTAGGCACGGACTGCTGCGTTCTTCTCAGTCAGCAGGGCCCGTACATTGTCCGGGAGTTTCCGGCGCCAGTGCTCTGACACCGGAATCTCCTTTGAACAGTCGTTCAAGACAGATTGTACGTGCTCTGTGAGTGAGTCGATCGCAGCCGTCGTGTCGGCGGCGGACTGGATGTGGTCGGGGATCTTGTCCAGGTGAGGAGACGTGTTGGATTTCAGCAATTCGCCTACTTTCCTCCAGTCAGTGATCACCTGTGTGGGAGGGGGGCGGTTAGGGTCATAGGGACCCGATCTCGGAGTTAACTCCATGATCACCGGTCTATGGTCAGAGTCAAGTTCGTCTACCGTCTCTAAAGAGTGCAAACGTAAGTTCACATTCTTCAGGAGGGCAATGTCGAGTACGTCGGGCAAGTGGGATGGCTCGAACGGGTAATGAGTAGGCCGCATAGGACCTATGATATCTATGTGGAGAGGTGTGCAAAGGTCGTATAGTACCTTCCCACGGGGGTTGGTAATACGACTACACCATGCGGGATGTTTGGCATTGAGATCCCCCGCTATAAGGACGGAGTCACTCATGTCAAGAAGGGCTGTAAGGTCGCTTCGAAGTGAGGCGTTTATCGAAGAGTTTGAATTTGAATGAATAAATCGTAGCAATACTTTACCTTGGCTTTACTATGTGAGCAGTTCGTTTTAGAGCCGACAATAAGATTTATCTTCTTTACATATTGATGCACGATTGAACCGATTTAAATTTTATAGTCACGATCTTTAAGAATATCCAGAATTATTATAATATCATCCAGGAACCACGTCACGTCCATTCATTGTGTAAAATATAGACTGATTAATACTGAGCATAACTAATGCCTAAAGACTCTTCCAATGATGTTGCTAAAACACGTTCAAATATATTTAAAAAATAGCCGTTAAATTATATTCACTTTGCAAATTGGTATTGAAATAACACTTTTACTCGTCATTTTTTCGTTAACAAAATCTACATGAGACCGGTGTTTCCTAACTCGGAAGTTAAAGTCACTTTTGATGTCCATATAATATCTTCTGGTCAAATCAAACATGAGAATCATGTCAATGTCTGAGGTAATCTTGAATATGTTCCATCTCCTGCATGGATGTAGTTGTACCTACATAACTCATAAAGCTGACTCACTGCTGCACAGCCTTAGTAGGCAAAAAATGACACTATTGAAGTGAGTGTTCGTTATTGAATTGGTCGCGGCTCAGTCTGAACTGGAACGTTAACGCAAATAAGTAACAAAAACCAGCCCGTTAAACTACTCCAAAAATTCCAATCACGCCCATGCATTTCTGTTAACACGAAATTTATCTAACGCCCCATTTTCGTACTTTCTCTTTCCACCCCATTAATAATATTCGAAACGTGTCATGCTTCGGAAAATGAAGCCCAGTTGAGCCGCCAAATTGAAATCTCATACGACCAGGCCTTTATTAGGCAATAGCGAGCGATCGTTGTCGACTCGACTCTAGAGGTGGTTTACTGACATCCCATTCTCGATAGGGTTAGCGAGATGGAAGGTAAGTTTTTAAAAGAAAATTCAAGGTTTTCGTTAAAAAAAATATGTCATTACTGGAACGTACTTGAGAGTTTGAAGCTTCTCAACTTATAATACACGGACATATATATGTACATCGAATGCAAAAACATACAGAAGAAACAAAGGCGTTTCACGCCTTAATGGTAGACGCGTCAATCTCTTCGTGGAAGAGAAAAACACGTGTTGAGTATAGGTTTAGGTTGCAACTTGAATAACACGCCTTCTAGACGCACATATATTTTCGAGCAGGAGAGCGACAGAGCAGATATTCTAGCCTGAATAACTAGTTTATGCCGTAGTAACACTAAAAATATTCTCCTTAAAATATTTATTTAGCTAAAGCACTTAGATATCTGGTAAGTAATATACCATAATCAACAAAATGTGAAGTCATTATAATTATAAGTACTTCCAAATAAAAACATTTGGGCCAACACTACAAACAACAGAAAACTATTCAACTGTCAGATTAGGCAAAATCTGCTAGTAACCAAACTCTCTCTAACAAAACATCCACTGACTTGTGCATTTGTGCTCCAGAGTCCAGCATTACCATTACATATCAGCTTAAATGAACGGAACCAGTGTACAATATTGTAACTCCATCGGCAATTCGGATTGGTTTGTTTCACAATTCAAACACAGGGGAGCGCCAACGGGTGAAGTTCGGGAATGCTAGTAGGTAATCTGCGCCAAGAGTATAGCCCGTACGTTTATAAGGTAAAACTTGCAGTGTGTGTAAAAGTAGTTAAAAGCTAAATATTTTCACGTTTAATGTATTTAATCCAAAAAAACGCATGCGCTAACGACTATCGAGATCGGCTATACGAGAGCGGGATATTCATTTGGTAATTTTTCCCTCCGAAAAATATGCAAATAAAATTAATTTACGAATGTCACTAGGGTTATCGACTACTTCTAAGTAACTGGTGGAAATGCTCTATTTAGAACCTGCTGGTCTTCAGAGGACTAGACCGAGTAGAAAAATCTGAATTTCGCTTGACAGCCCTAACCCACCTCAAGAACCAAACTCGTTAAGTCTAGTATACTACTAACGACGAGTAGAATCTAAGGATCGCAGCCTCATCTCCACGCCGCCAGGCATTCCTGACACCTGTCCAATTTGCGTCAAATCATCATCCACATGCATTCGATGTCGTTTCATTTACTGTAATGAGACGAGAAATGTCTTGGATGAAATTAAATACTTGAACTCTGGTGAAAATGCTTTGGTATGCCTTCGAGAGTGGATGTTAGTGATTCTATTCAATAGGTGAAAATCCTTTCCTTTAGAACTATTTCAGGAGCTATTAAGTTTAAGTAACTTCTTTTCAACTAATTATTTTGTTATATATCTACAACTACTAAACTTAACTACTACGCACATGACGTAAATAAATACAAAACAAAATACACTTTGGTGTAGAAGTAAGTACTCTTCCTCATTGCTATCGTCCGGAAACGTGCCTTATTCTTCTTGAGGCAAAGAACAAGTCCGTCCTCTGGTCACTTGAGTTGGAGGCAGTCTTTTCATACCTTAGAAAACTAAGGTATGAAAGGATCTCTGTAAAAACAGAGAGCTTTGCTGTGCATATTATTTAAGGCACATTTTAAGCCTTGAAAATTATTTTATCATGATATCTGTGATAAGTGCTTAAACACTTTATCTTTAGAAATTGCTCGTCTCTGTTTCTACCAAGCCAGACTTAGAACCAATTATGTACTTTCTAAAACAGTATTCTGTTTCTCTCTAATTACTAATGTCCGGCTTGTTATAATTTTAATAGGTAGGTATTAATTTCTCAAAGCCCTCATAAGTATCAGTCAGCTCTTACATAAAGGCATTCAATATCAATTTACCTAATCATACCTACTGCGAATTCCATTTCGTAGATATTAAACAAACGATCTGTTAGAGAACGCAAATGAATATCTACACGCTGCTGAACGAACATAAAGCTAAAGTAATGTACATAAATAACTGGTCTTGGGCTTAAAATTACTTTCAGGCAATTTGTCAGGAAAAAAAGTGTCCCGCGTGGTAACAAATGGGTCAACCTTTTTTAGAGTAACGGAATTTTCTAATCTGTTATCCCTTTGCGTATTGCACGAAAATTAGTCGGTACAAGGAGGATTTATATTGACAAATTACATATAAAGTTGGATGACAGTTGTTGTACATTGGTCCCTTGGTAACAATTTTTATGAGAACATAAATAAACCTTAATAGCGCGTCATGAAGAAATTTAAGCCAGCTAGACCACCAAACTTCGTACATTAATCCACAAGATTATCTAGGGGACAGTCGTATAGTAAATTTTGGGTAATTTGAAACCTAAGTGTCTTGTCAAATAAACTTTTTGTCTGTCTTGAACATTTAGGTATTTCGGTGGTATTATCTTATCTTTGAAATTTGAAATTAGCGTCCATTTTTAATCATTAAGAATAATTACAGCCGTGATCCACTTCCATCCTATTGCGGCCATGTGCCTGGGATATTTTCTAGGGAAAACGCCATCGAAATGATCAATTTGATATTTATCATTAGGTACGCTTGTAATTTTTATGAACAACAGTAATCGGAGCTGTGCTATATCGTCTTTTCCTTATTAATCATGCCTCTGTCATCAGTTTGTTTAGTACAAAACTGAGTAAAACTTACACTTTGGGCACAAGCTAATTGGCTTATAAGTTTTGGGTCCGTTTGGACCTTTTTAATTTCGGGGGAAAGTTATAAAATGGTTCCACCTAATGGCTATCATGGCTTGTGATGGAGTGGAAGGGAGTGTCAGACTTTTACTGTCAGTTGGTTTGAAGCCGATGAATAGATTGTTATTAGGATCCCTAGTCTCCCTATTTTTGGGTTTCTCTATACATATAAAATATTCATGGATGTCTTCAAACTCGTACCTACTAGTATACCGCGTAAGTTAAGCACTCCTCAAAACAGCCCCCGACTGGTGCCAGCACCACTCTGCTGGCGGTGTCTGGTCAAGATTGAAGTGATTGACGCCTCCCGCGACGGCTAGAAAGGGCGCCTCGGTTAGTGCTCCTACTCCAGATTAACTATAGGTAATGAAGCGATTTAAAGTATATACTTAGTGATAACATCCAAACAGACTTGGTGAAAATCCAGGTTCGGTCTTTTTCCCTCAGTGCCATCAATCCAGTAAGATACTAACCGACCGTGAACATTCTACAAATCATTCAACAAAAATTCTCAGAAACTTCACCTATTTGTCTAACAGATTTTACGACGCAATGGCACGACCCACACAGTTCCTCCAATATTTTTGTGGGAAGGTGCCTGAAGGCACAATATTTCAATTGCTCAGTGGACCGACAGAGTTTATAGGCCGGTGTCGAGTGACGTTTTAATACGGACACAAACATTACCCGTTTTAAATTGAATTTCGCGCAATTTATCAGACGGGCTTCGATAAAATACGGCCCCCCTCCACCTTGAAACGGTTTAATTCAACAAGAGCACGCGTGGAGTAATTTAGTAAGTGATGCTCTGCGTAAGGTGGAATGGTTATGGATTTTTGGTGAGAATATAAAACGAGATGGTATTGGCACAGATAATATAATATTCATAATATTTAATATCGACAAAAGATGCTTTTTTGAATTATGTCTACTCTTTGGGAGCTTTGTAAAAAATGTTTGTATGCAAGAAAACATTGCGGTTATAACGGGGTGTTCGAACTTAAAAAATATCTGAAGACGGTACACATCTAGTAATAGGTACTCATCAGAAGCCATGAGGATATAGCATGAGAAGGTCCTCATCCCTTATCATCATCACTCATGACTACTTCTCACTCAAAAACCAAAGGCCTATGTCCCCAGAAGTGGAAGCGTTATGAGCTGAGTGACTGTCGCTTTATGATTCTTATTCCTTTCGGACTCGTATTCACTCCAGCCAAATAATTGTGTATTAACTATTATAATCGTAACGTCATCAACAATCGAATAAGATACTAAACCTAAAACAAACATTTATCAGGCAATTCTTAGGTAATATTTTGTTGATTCAGCTAAAACCATAGATAATTTGATTTCTGTGGCTAAAACCCTTCACCGCATTCCTAACCGCAAATATATGCACTAAACTCAAACTCTCACATACGCCTACATGGGCACTTATAGAACTTCAGAAGGCTACTAGTGAACGGTTCGAAATTGGTCGGAAACTCCACGGTTACTCTTTTCAAAAAGCCATTCATTTCCACAATGTATCCATAAAAAAGGTTTAATAGGTATAAGAGGACGTTATAGACCAACTTTAACACAGCACAATGTAATTACAAATACATAATGCACGTGTAGGAAGTGTAGTAAACTAGTAATGCAATATGAAATCCAAGCCTATTACTAAACACATGTTAACCCCTCCAAGGAGCATCGTCTAGAGGTTTTAATGGGGAGATGTAAACAGGCAAAGAAACCTACCTACTGAGTAATATTGTAAATGGGAAAGTGTGTACTGTGTTGGTGTTCCAATCACACAAAAATGGCAAAAACGAGATTTGGACGAAACTTGTCACGCTGCTTTTTATTTTGGTAAAATATGGGAAACAAAGTTGCGATCAACAGCTAATAATAAATATTAAGTAACTATATATATAAAATTTAAAGAGCATGCGGCCGATCACATAACTTTGTATGTGACGCAATACGACTAGGTACTACAAGTTGTGGGCACCCACAAGACAATTAATATCCTTATAGAAATATTCAGTGGCTTAAACAAAACACCGATACACACACCAACCACTAAAGGCAGCTAGATTAAACATTACTAGCTTCCACCTAATAGAAATTACTTTAGAAACCACAATCGGGCCGACTTCGTCTGGATCGCAATACGAAACTTCGCGCTGAAGTTCGCGGCAACTTTCAGTAATGCGATTAAAAGTCGACTTGGTCGTCGGCCGCCGCGACAATAGATGTTACTTTAACGTTGTTTGTCTTGCAACATCCTTGGACTGTGAAACTGCGAGTTGCGACATTGAAGCCATTATTATGGTGAAGTTTTTGCTGAATTCTTATTTGGGGTGATTAATTAGGTAACTACGAGTAACAGGGTGATGATTTTTCGTATATAGTGTTTGGTTGGGGTTGACTTCTTTGAGTTACATGTTTAGGGACAAGTTGGGCTGAATTATTTGGTTTGTGAGTCGCGGAATTTACGCTGCATTCAGTTTGATACGAAAGTTCAATTTGACGGCGCAAATGAGTCGTCTGCTGCATTTTAACCGAATTACCGAACTGGGGATGGCAGAAGGACAGGGCCTGATTAACCATTGGGCAGAGTAGGCAACTACCTAGGGGCCCCGCATCCACCAGGGGCCCATTGCACGCACCAAGAATAGTAGATTGTTACATGAGGGCCGAAAGGAATCAATTCCCATACGAGGTATTTAGACGCCCGAACACAGCGAGGGCGGCCATAGTCCGAGTAAGAAGTCCGAGGTTGAAGACGCGTCGGGCGTCGGGGCTCGCGAGCCGATCTCCGGCCACCGTAGGCGTGGGCATGTGGACGGCGAGCAGGGGTAGCTCACCGTCCGGTAAAAACCACACCCAGGTCGGCGCGGCGCGGCGCGCGGGCGGCGCGTCTTGTTCCACGCGCGGCTCAAAGAGCTGTCAGCACCAGTGACGGGGCCCCATAAGGCCATTGCCTGCCGGGGTTGCGGTAATGTTCTAAAGAGATACTGCGGCCCCGGAACTTAAGGGCAGCTGAAGGAACAGGGTGGGTTTTTAGTCAGTAGAAGTCTGACATTCCCTTCCGCCTTACCCAGAGCGGGAGAAGTCAGTCGATGATTTTCCCATCCAAGAAAAAAATGGCCAAGTGCGAGTCAGACTCGCCCATGAAGGGTTCCGTAGTAACTACGCCAAATAACTTTGTTTTTGATAGTGTTTGTATGAATCACAAAGTTATATTTGCGGTTTAATAAAATATGCTGTATCTCAAAAACTGCAATTATGGTTGAAAGTTTACATTAAGATACAGCATTTTTTTTTTAATTTTTCACTCCATTATTGTAGAAGTTAGAGGGGGGCACATTTTACCACTTTGGAAGCGTATATCTTTTAAATGATGAACTTTATAAAAAAGTGATTTTATAAACCTCAATGTCATTTTTAAAGACCTGTCTATAGATACCACATACCTACCACACACGCATAGGTTTCATGAAATAAAAATATTTTCAATTTCAGTTCCATGTATGGGGAGCCCCCTTTATTTTAAATATTTTTTTTTCTTAAAATCGGAAAACGGTTCACAAAATACATCTATCTACCAAGTTTCACATGTATAGTCTTAATAGTATCGAAATAAAATGGCTATGACATACGGACGGACGGACAGACAGACATGACGAAACTATAAGGGTTCCGGTTTTTGCCATTTGACTACGGAACCATAAAAAAGGGTCAAACATAAGCTACTTTTTTTCAAAAATGAACCCCTAAATAGTTAAAATAGGGCATGAAACTTTGTATGAAAAATCTTAACCCCTTAACCGATTTGAATGAATTTTGTTAAGGAGATAGATAAAGATCCGGGGTCAAACATAACGTGACAGTTAGAACAGTAAGTTAATTTGTTAAGTACTCACAAAATATGGACGATGATGTCTGAAATAAACGATTTTTTTAAAGTAAATTTCAAACATGATCTAATTATTGAACGTTGAAATATATTTAATATAGGTTTATTAAATTAACGCAGACGAAGTTGCGGGCAACAGCTAATTTTGATAATAATTTAATTTAGGTCGGTTCATTCGTTTAGGAGCTACGGGAGCCTGATCGCTAGGTTACTTCTAAGCAAGCGTGCTTCATCTTCGACCACATCATCGATTACCAACGGGTAAGATGGTGGTCAAACGCGAGCCTATTATCAATAAAAAAAAAGAAAACAATCAACGTAAGTACGTGTTGACCTACCATTGTAATCTCCGCAATTTAGCCACTTTATAGGTAGTTCATAGAAAATTGTATTGTTTTTGTGTGCCTCAATTCGAAATCAACGAAGATATAATTGGTAGGTAGTAAAGAGTAGGTACCTACCCAATTATGTTAAATTAGAAGTTACAGGTAAATTCAGATATTATTTCTAAACCTATTCCATCCAATCTCATCCGCCTATGAAACACGTCATGACCCACATCCAGATTCTATTCTAGGAACATGGAGCAACAATTTTCAATTTTTCGACATTCAAAAACTAGCAACAAACTGGCTGGTCTTGGAACTTCCGCAAGTCTAACTTTGATGAGTTCGACACACGACGCCCGCGTAAGCGCTCCAACTTGCACAATGCTTCCTTTACATTCTTTTTATACTTTTGAATAAAACTCTCGGCCGAATTTACTTTGTCATCGCTTTGTTTGTTCGACGTTTATGTGTTAAAAATTCTGTGTATTTTTTGGACAATGTTTCCGTAATACAATGTTACATTTAATAGGTATTTATAAACAAATCAAGGATATCAGGATCCGCTGCTGCACATAAGTCTTGAATTTCTTGCTAGGTGCTCTAACAAGCTACTTCATCTATTCTGTTTCTGCCATGAGTAAGGAACCAAGAATGCGTCTGCCGTATCAGCATAATAATGAAACTTTATATTACTCCTATAACTTCAAAATTCCTTTTGAGTTTCGCGACACAATTGGTGTGGTACGAGAGTACAACCCATTTTCAATTTAAAAAAAAGGCGGTTGAGGAATATTTACATCTGTATATTACATTCCTTTCCTCTGCTTACCCTTTTAAAGATATAGATAGTGATTAAGATACAATAGCTATTATTGATCGAAGGAAGATATGGTTATGATATAAAGACGATAACAACAAGATATGTATATAACCAGAGGTGGCCTTACCCATTGCGAGGCTCCAGGCGGCAGGACTTTGTGAGGTCCCTTATCCTTCGTGAAAAGTATGTGAATCAAAGTAAGTCTGGTTATTTGGTTTAGGTATTTGTCATGTTTGAGGAGAAATACTAAAGTTATACAAATAAATATAATTTAATAAATAAATAAAATTAAAACTAAAGGGTGTTACAATGGGCGGTCTTATCGCTAAAAGCGATCTTTTACAGACAACCTTTGGATGCTGTGTAGCAGGAGAAAATAAATACGCGGGTAGGCGCGATATTCAAGAACTACATAATGAATTTTTCAATTTGTTATGAACGAATGAATTAGTTAACTAACTTTATTTTAATTTATTCTTATGTTATAACCTTAATAAGTAATTAATTATCAAAATCAAAGATATAATAAAACAAATACTTAGTTTAAAAAATCTATATTTTTAGGGTTCCGTAGCCGAATGGCAAAAAACGGAACCCTTATAGTTTCAACATGTCTGTCCGTCTGTCTGTCTGTCCGTCCGTCCGTATGTCACAGCCATTTTATTCCGAAACCATTAGGACTATACATGTAAAACTTGGTAGATAGATGTATTCTGCGAACCGCTTTCCGATTTTAAGAGAAAATTTAAAAAAATATTTAAAATAAAGGGGGGTCCCCATACATGGAACTGAAACTGAAAATATTTTCTTTCATGAAACCTATACATATGTGGTATCTATAGACAGGTCTTTAAAAATGACATTAAGGTTTCTAAACTGACTTTTTTATAAAGTTAATCGTTTGTCCCCCACCCCCTCTAACTTCTATAATAATGAAGTGAAAAATCTAAAAGAACCATATGTTGTAGATCTTAATATAAACCTTCAACCAAAATTAGTTTGAATGAGATCGAGTTAGTAGTTTTTGAGATATAGTATATTTTCTAAAACCTCAAATATAACTTTGTAATTCATACAAATACTATGAAAAACAAAGTTATTTCAAATAAATATATTAAAATCAAATAAATATATTAAGTATATTATATTTATTATAGTTACTACGGAACCCTTCATGGGCGAGTCCGACTCGCACTTGGCCAATTATTTTTTTTAATTTGCTTGGGTTGTTGCGCGTGGCCCCTGCAGGAGCGAGGCTCCGGGGTTCGCCACCCCCTAAGGCCGCTACATGTAACTGTAATTAACCCTATTCTTGGCGCTGTATACAATTTGATACGTTGTTCTTTTCAAAAATCTAGACATAAACCGAGATATATTTTTAAAACTTTTATTAATTTAGGGGTGGGGGAGGGGCAAAATATAATTAAATTTCTACCAAAAATGTTGTGTCACTATTAGGAACACTTAGAAAGCAGTAGAATCCTAGATGGCGAACCGAACAAACGCGTCTACGCATCACAAGGTAAGAAAATTAATTTTCAACCGACGACAAAAAGAGGAGGTTATCAATTCGACGCGTATATTTTTTTTTTTTTATGTATGATCATCGATTACTCGAAGACGGCTGAACCGATTTGGAAAATTCTTTTTTGATTGAAAGGGTATACTTCGATATTGGTCCCATTTTCATAAACGTCAGGATCTGATGATGGGATCCTGGAGAAATCGAGGGAACTCTTCAAATATTATAGGCACACCTATGTCGTTTTGGGTATTTATTATAGTAACTTGTGCAGTTGCTCTCAAAAAGTATCATTTGAGGAAGTGGAACTGATGATGAAGACCACAGATGGCCGCCGAAACTACTCAATAATAAGTATTGGTTGGATTGCGATTCGATTACTTGAATATGGATGTTACGCACTTTATGCTCGTCACAATGCATATGGTGATGTAGAGCTGATGGTGAAGTACCAGGAGAACTCCTCAACAATTAACGGCCCAGCATTGGGAAAAGCAATATTTTGTAAAAGGTTATAAGTAGTTGATAATTAGGCTCTTGTAACTAGGTAAATTAAAAATAGACCAACTAAAAAGAGTGAAATAAAAACTTTTTACCAAAAAATTAAACCGACTCCCAAAAAACACTGCAAAGTGAAAAATAACTTTAATTTCGTAAGTCGGTGCCAAAAACGAAAATACAAAACTAAAGACACCGACTACCGAAATTAAAGTTATTTTTCACTTTGCAGTGTTTTTTGGGAGTCGGTTTAATTTTTTGGTAAAAAGTTTTTATATACTATATTTTGCAATAATTTGAAACGTAAGTGATATAATTTTAATAGCTTAGAATATTTTACAACACGTTTTTCTATTTTGGTTGTTCAAAATCGATTATAACTATATTTTATTCACTGGTTTTTTCGAGTGTATCAGATCTGATACATTGCCAGATAACCAATATTATAGATATTTTTGACTATGTATCTAATATGTTACATTGCCAGAGGTGTGTACAGATACATTTATTAAGTTAGTATTTATATTTTTATCATTACAGGTGGTTGGTCAACTAACTATGCAGCAACAAAATAGAGCTCGACAACTAGTGGCTCTTGTACCGAAGCCGGGGGCAAAATCTGATTTGGACGAAAGTAAATCATCGGGAGATGAACTCCAGTATTACGAAGGCCCAGCTTACTCCGACAGTAGTTCACCACCGCTCTCATTACCATCTTCGATGGAAAATCTACAACTATTATCAGACGACGATACTGAGGTAAATCATATTGCTGCTTCAACATCTTTGGTGCTATACCAACATTCATCGCCGATAACCAACCCTTGTTCGCCATCAATTTTATCGCCAAACGTATCTGCAAGTACACAGCTGCATTCGTTTGAGACCACACCATTGTCTCCAGTGCCATCTACATCGTATCAAGTAAGTTTACCATCTCCACTGGCATCGTCCCCACAAGTTCCGGCACCACTCGTCAATAACTTGATGCGTCATAACCAGCTGCTGTCTCCATTATCAGCGGCTACCCGCTCAAGTAGACCTAGAGTTGTCACGGTACGGCGAAGAGTAATACCACCGAAAAGATTAGTACCAAATTGGCGTTGCTGTAAATTTACTGGTTCCGCAGAAGTAGAAGATATTTCATTTGAGCCTCGTGAAGAAAAGAGTACCATTGAACACTTCAAGCTGTTCTTCTTCGAGGTCATCGCTGGTATTTGCCAATCTTCTCACAAATGTTAGATATCTGCGTAAACAACGCCTGGCTTGTATATAGATAGGTGTGATAAAAAAGCTAGGCATGATACCAAAAAACAGAAGTCACTAAAAACATTTAGTACAGAAATATTCGAACGCTTACGCAGATTTGAACGAACTGAGGCGAACGATATTGGTAGACCCCCTTCGAGCTCAATAGCTCCGATACAGAAACCAGTAGCTGAAAGACCCCCAAATGCTGTGCGATATGACCAGGTTGATCATTATCCCAAAATAATAATTACCAGGGGAAGGTGTAGGTATGTACTGCACAAAAACACAGATGAAATTATTTTGCCAAAAATGTGAAATACGGCTGTGCTTATTGCCCGAACGTAATTGTGTTTTAGAGTACCACTCTAAGAAGAAAAAATTAGTAATTAATAGACTGACTAGACTGATATGTATACGTTATAAAATTGATCTCATTTTATTCATAAACCCTTTAACTCTTACCTAATCAATGAGTCTTAACTCATTAATTAGGTAAGACTTAAAGGCTGATTATGACTGATAATTATGTCGATTTTTCGAAGGTTTTCTTATATATTTGTTGATTATGAAAACATAATTTGTATTATTTTTAGTTTTCCTATTCTAAGCAATGTGTCAAATATGATACATAGTTTCTTTTCTATTGATTATTATAAACCTGGTAATGTGCCTAATGTGATACATATAATAAAATGTAAACTAAACAATTATAATTTTTCTTATTATTTTTTGCCTTTCCTTTGAACACCTATAAACACAAATCAGGCATTTTTTTTTTCAAAAATTCTGAAAAAAAAAATCTTTGCTAAGTATAGGGTTAATAAGATAATAATAATATAATAATCCACAACTTTCACGCAACTATTCCACATATTATGTAATCTGTGCTAAATAACGACATCCATGCGTTAGGTTAGATCGATATTTAATTTGTGTGCTAAAAGCCAGTTTTTAGTTTTATGGTTTCATCGCTCTCCCGATCACTTGCATAGAACAGAACGCAACTAAACGATGACGATTTGACGTTTGTCATGCCAAGTTGTCAAAAAAATGTCAGCCAACAAGGAGAATAACCTTGTTCAGGCTTATATTGAATTAAATAAATTCTGCCAAAGCGGTGACTATGATAGAGCGTTAAAAGCAACAGGAAAAGGTAAGAAATCTGTGTCCGTAATATTTTTTGAAAAACACGTACTATTCATTTATAAATATATAAATAAAATGTCCACACTTTCTAGCTCTACCTCCTCTCATATCTCTCGATTTCTAGTATATTATGTCTCATAAATATTATAGAAATCTGCTATAAATGTAATATTATTTAATCTACAAGTGTGTATTTGATTGATAACCATATTGGAGGGAGTTGTAAATAATTTAAATTAGGGTGTTTCCAAATGCTCATGTCATACTATTCCACAGATAACAATTATATTTTACAACATAATATGTTCTACTAAACTTTCTTCTGACATTGTATCTTTATTCAACTACTACTATTTACTTGATTTGTTTATGATCTATGTAGGTTCATTGAGATAAATAAAATAAAGCTGTAGCATATTATAGTTTTAACAGTTCTGTACCAAATTCCTAATTTTCTTTTATTATACTCATTCTATTCCTTCTACCACTTGTAAACTGGTAACACATTACAAAAGCCATCATGTCATGTTTGCATACAAAATAATTGTTTTTTTTTTAATACTTTTCTTTTCATAAACCAAGATACATACTTAACTTAAACAAACAACCTCCTGCGTTTGATGGTGATGGTCTATCATTTTACATGTGATATTGGCAAAATTGTGGTGGCTCCTCCACAAATGCCACTTAACAAGAGTTGAAGTTGAACTACTACTACTTTTAGCGATAAGACCACCCATTGTATCACCCTTTTTAGGTGTAATACCTTGTTTTACTGTTATGGTGTACTATAAAGAATATATCTATCTATCTACTAATTTCTATATTAATGATGATGTGTCCTGTGTACTAATTCGACTTCATTTAAAACTACATATATACACCCATATGTTTAGTAAATATAATGTTATGTAAGCCGTGCCTATTTATATTTTATAAATTTGCAAATAAGTAATTATTGTTTTAATAGAAAACCCTAATCTCAAATATAGGTCAGTGGGTCGTCTTAGGATACTTTAATTACCTTCAATTAAAAATATGTAATTAATTCTATATTTTTTCCAAATGTATCTTAATAAATTTTTTTTAAAGACATACATACACATGCCATATTTATTAAAGTTTTTTCTTTTCTACAATTTCAGTCCTTCAAATAGCTCCGAATGAGCAGAAAGCATTCCAATGCAAGATTGTCTGCCTCATCCAACTGCACAACTTTAAGGAGGCTCTAGCAGTACTCAACAATGCAAAGAATGCTGCATTGGCATCTGACCTGCACTTTGAGAAAGCGTACACTCAGTACCGTCTCAACTGCCCCAAAGATGCACTGCAAACTGTTGACAATGCTCCGGAGTTGACACCAGCTTTAAAGGAATTAAGGTAAGAATGTATTTCTATGGATACAAAAGGTACACAACACAACAACTTATAAAACGAAATATTTGGACTACTTGGAACACATTCCTTTAAACCTCTTTGAATCTAAGTAACTTGAAATAAACGCATTTTGTTTATGTCTCATTGTTTATTTCTCTCATCCAACACTTCTGACCAATTATACTATAACAAGTCTAAACAACAATAAAATAAGGAATTATGTTTTTCATATTTCTCTAAACTGTGCTGGTACTAAATAGTACTTTGTACTACTTTGTAATACTGGTTATACAAAGTATTATTTTCCATGTGGATGATGATGATGATGATGTTGTGTTTTTAAGTCTATTAAGTTAAAAATCCTATCTTATCTAGTGTTGCCCAAACGAGAGTCTCGCAAGAGTCTTGCAATTAGCGATTATCCTATTGCTATTTATTAAACGGTAGTTGAGATCTCAGAACAATGTAACAGACTCTGTTACATTGTTCTGAGAGAGTTCCGTTTAATAAATAGCAATAGGATAATCGCTAATTGCAAGACTCTTGCGAGACTCTTGTTTGGGCAACACTAATCTTATCCTACTACAGTATTATAAATGTGAAAGTTTGTCAGCATGTATGTATGTTTATTGCTCTTTCACGCAAAAACTACTAATAACCATGTCATTTTAACGTGAACATTGTCATTTATATTTAATAAATACTAATTAAATTTTCTTTCAGGGCTCAAATTCTGTACCGTCTAGAGCAGTACCAAGATTGTTACAACTTGTACCGTGACATAGTGAAGAATACCACCGATGAGTATGAAGATGAACGGAAGGCCAATATGTCTGCTGTCGTGGCTAACCTTGCTGCACTTAATCCTGTGAGTTAAATCTTATTTCTAAACAGAAAATTACTTGAATTTTTAAGACAGTAAATGGTCTTCATATATTTCCCTGAATGGACTTTTTTTATGCTCAGGAAGACCTTCTTCATATTTTTTATAATTTTCCAGTGCAGCATGTGTTATATTTAAGTAGTAATTTTTAAAACTGTTAAAAATAAAAAATAAATTAACTTAAGAAAATATTAATGCTCATGAGTGAACACCTGACAAATCAATCATGTATGTAATTCAAGTGTGTTAAAAACTAGTTTAGTGGTGTAAGTATAATAGTGTAACAAACGCAGTCATATTATATTTTTCTCTTTTTGGTATTTTGATTAAGTAATCAGTAATTCAGACTATAAGGTGCAAGCTTTTTACTGTCTGGATATCAGAGCATTTCCAATGACTTAATAATAATATTGATGTTATTATAATGTGTAGGTAATGAAAGTTTGCATGTATGAATGTATCCACGCCAATTTGACTGAGCTTATTCGTCTTGCAGTCTGAAATATCGCATAGATTTTTATCCGCAAAATTCACGTAATTTCTATGCAAACGACGCGGACGTCGCGACTAACAGCATGCAGTAACTAAACTATAGAAAAATTTATTTTAGTCATCCGAGCTCCCTCAATTCGAAGACACCACCTACGAGCTATCGTACAACGCGGGCAGCACTCTAGCCATGCGTGGAAAGTACAACGAAGCCTTACCGGTACTGAAGAAGGCTGAACATGCTTGCTCCGAGAGTGTGCTTGAGGATGGAGGGACAGAGGAGGAGGCGAAAGAGGAAGCCGCTATTATTAGGTAATTTAATATGATTGACTTCTTCTTAGCGAGTCGCTGGTAAAAATCCTATAATATAATATTTTAATACTATAATATTTTATATGCGAAAGTCTGTCTATATTGTTTATTTTTTTTTTAAATCTTTATTAATTTGATTTGGGGTTTTTATCTCAATGGATACGCCAACCCCATGTCTGTCTATATTGTTACGAGCTGGGGTTCGGGATAGAAATAATTAACACCAATTATACCAAAATTAACACTTTAATTAAATAAACACAAAATAAAAATTAACACAGCTATTCACACAACAATACTTGTCACTTAACACTTAAATCGCACTGAAATTCACTTGTATAGCTTCGATTATATCGCCTCGTATCTTCTAATAAGACTTCGTCTGCGTTCCTTTGCGATCTATTTATACCCCGATCTGCGTTCTAGAACATTCTTGTACAATCGACTCACTGCCTAATACTGCCAAGAATGTTCCAGAAGCTACTCGAGATACTTAGTACTGCTACTCGCCGCCAGGAGGCGTTAGTGTCTCGAACGTTCTAGAAGTCGAAGTTTCTCGTCATATTCAGTACTGCTACTCGCCGCCAGGTGGCTTTAGTACCGAACATTATAGATGTCGAAGTTTCTCGACGTACTTAGCTAAGCGACTGGCGTAACAATATGTTACGCTTTCACGGCTAAACCACAGCACCAATTTGGATTTTTATGGAAAAATTTGAAGCAGTTAAAGACCCAGGGTCAAACATATGCTACTTTTTTTTTAAATTAACCCCTAAAGTTTATGAAATAGAAGATGAAAGTTTGTATGAGAAATCAAAACCACTTGACCGATTTTAATGAATTTTGTAGTTCATAACGTATGGTCAAACATAGGGAACTTATTTTTAAATTTCAACTCCCTATGTGGCTCAAATAGGGGATTAAAGTTTGTACATGTTACCAATAAAATTTACGTGAATGAAAACGCGGTAAACAGCTAGTTTTTCATATTATGTTTTGCTGATGACATGAAAATTTTTGCCACTGTTGAATCGGCTGATGATATGCTGGCACTTCAAGCTGACTTATGTCGGCTTGAAGAGTATTGTCAGATCAATAAATTGGATCTCAACCCATCAAAGTGTTCCGTTATCACTTTCACTAGGAAACGTGCGGTCCTGGTCACCACTTATACTTTGGCGGGCCAAAACTTGCCAAGGTGCAATACTATCCGTGACTTGGGCGTTTTTCAAGATAGTAAGTTAGTTTTTGATACACACATTGACGCCATAGTCAAAAAAGCATCGAAACTGCTGGGATTTATAATGCGTCTTTCTAAATGCTTTACAGATGCTAAAACGCTCAAAATATTGTATTGCACTTTTGTAAGAGGTCAGCTCGAGTATGCGTCTCAGATATGGAATCCAAGGTATCATAAATACATCGACCGGATTGAAAATATACAGAAACGGTTCATCAAATATCTTTGTTTCCATCAAAAGATTCCATATCATTCAGCAGGTTATCATCAACTCTGTAAGAAGTACCACCTGTTGCCACTGGTAGATCGGCGTAATATTGCAGACTGTTTGTATTTATTGAAAATCCTCCACAATAATATTGATAGTCCAGAACTACTTTCTAAATTTTATTTTAACGTACCTAACAAAATATTGCGCTTTAATCCTCCTATATGTATACCTCATTCATTATCTAATTATAGGCAAAATAGCTATATTGTGCGCGCAAGCAGAACTTTTAATGAGATATGCAAGCAGTATGATTTGGATCCTTTCACAACTAGTGTGAACTCAGCCAGAAGGTGCTTAAGCTTAAACTTTTTCAAGCGTTAGTGGTTATGTTATGCTGTTGACTCATTGCAAGCAAATCTTTATATATTATGTATTCTTACTGTGTAAATTGTATCTTTAATTTATAATTAGATTTATTATTGCTTGTTTATTGCTTATTGCTTTATTTTAGTATAAGTCTAAACGTGAGGACTTGTTATTGGCTCTCTGGCGACTATGTATTCCTTTTTTTTATGGTTTTATTAGCTGTAAGTCCTCCATAAAGTAAATAAATAAATAAATAAGTTTGGCCTAGTAATCAGTTACGCAAAGTCTGCTCGCTGATGCAGTCATAAGATCATCAAATGTATTAGTGACAGGGTATGTGGAGCAATATAGAAGATGGGCCATCGTCTGAGAGGTCACGCCACATATACACTTGAGATCTGAGCCGTCTGTTAATCCCCATCTGTGAAATGAAGATAATTAGCAAAGTGAAGCTTTAGTTCACCTAGGAACTAAAGAAGCTTAAGTTCACCTAGGAACTAAGGCTTATTTGAGCAATTTGAATTTCAGTACTATCAAGGAAATAAACGAACCTAATGAGGCAATGGAAAAAATTGTTTGTATGTTACAAGACGTGATCAATAATAATATCACTATTAGACCGCACGCATAAAAAATGCACAATTAGACCCTGGATCACGCCAGGATTACTAAGATGTATTCAGAATAGGGATCGCCTCCACAAAATCTCACAAATTTCACCTGATAATGAAACCCTAAAACTAACTTACAGCCGATATAGGAATTTTTGCAATGCTTTATTGAAAAGACTGAAAGGACAACATGAAAAAAATGAATTAGACAAAAATAGCAGCAACAATAAAAAACTTTGGGAAGTTATCAAAGATATAACGAATACAAGCAAAACTAAATCAGCTACCACAGACCTACTAGGCGATTCCCCTCAAACTTCTGTGAACCAAGCTAACGATTACTTTGTTAACGTTGTAAGTTCCCTAGCTAGAATACTAGAAGAGAATAGAGAATACTAGAATACTCAACTACCCAACAGTCTCCCAGAATATTATTGATCCTCTGTTATGAAACCACACTACAAATAACTTGTTTGTACTACTGGACACTGATGAAAGCGAGATTCTATCACTTATAAATAGCTTAAAGCATTCTCAATCTGTCGGTTATGATAATATATCTAACAGCCTGCTTAAAGCTATAAAGGATATCATTACCCCACCGCTCACTCATCTATTTAATGTTTGTCTTAGTTGGGGTGTCTTCCCAAACATTCTAAAAAAAGCTATCATTATCTTCAAGTCGGGAGATAAACACTGTGTCTGTAACTATAGGCCTATTGCTTTACTACCAGCTATATCTAAGATCCTGGAAAAAATAATTAATGGTAGACTTGTTAAGTATCTCGAAAGCAATAATATGATTTCATCCTGTCAATTTGGTTTCCGTTCGGGGAAGTCAACAGAGGACGCAGTACATAAACTTACTGATCACGTTGTTGGAAATCTTGATAATGGAAACAAACCACTTGCCATCTTCCTAGACCTTGCCAAGGCATTTGACACGGTGTCTATCCCGCGACTTCTACTCAAATTGGAGCGTTTGGGTATAAGAGGCCTGGAGCTGAAATTATTCCAAGACTATCTAAGTGGTCGTAAAGAATGCCTGAAACTAGGTTCCTACATTAGTACTGATTTATCTGTGACTTTTGGTGTACCTCAGGGCTCAGTACTCGGACCTACACTCTTCTTAGTGTATATTAATGACCTCTGTGACCTGAAACTGGAGCAGGGTATTATAATTTCTTATGCGGACGATACTGCACTGCTTTTCATTATTTCATATTACATGCTGGCGCAGGAGGGTTTCAACAAGGTATCAGACTGGCTAAAACAAAATTGTCTGACGCTAAATACAGATAAAACAATGTACATGCCCTTTCACTCTCGAAATCCTAATAAGCCCCCATTGGTCTTACAATAAAATCACATACCTGTCATATCCACCAAGCTTATGGTTCTACTTGTAACTGCACGAATCTGATAAGGAAATGTGAAGTAAAATATTTGAGAGTTATATTGGACTCATCATTAAATTTCAATGCACATATTTCTTTACTGCAATCTAGACTTAGAAAATTGATATATGTTTTCAAAAACCTATGTTATGTAGCTAATACTTGCATTCTAAAAAAGTCTATAGGGCACTTTGTCAATCACTTATAACTTATTGAATTTCTTCTTGGGGTGGAGCCTCTAAAACTTATTTACTTCCTCTTGAAATAGCACAGCGGGCAATTTTAAAAGTCCGCTCTTTTCGACCTATTGACTACCCTACACATCTCCTGTATCGATCATGGAACCTACCTTCTGTCCGCCAACTTTTTACATCTTGTCTACAGTACCTAAACAGCATTCCGTGACCCTCTCGACAAAAATAATTTATTTAAACGTCGTCGCAATGCGGTAGTCCCGCGTTCACACCAATTCACTGCTACACCGGTCCCTTTCTATATAATAAATTGAATTCACAACTTAATATATACACGCTAACCAAACAAGAATGCAAAAACAAAACTTTTGGACTATCTCCTTAAATGTGATTACACTACTACAGAAGATCTACTTAAAGTTTTAATATGAAATCCATCCACAGTCACACCACACAAAATCATTCAATACAAAATACAAAAAATACTCCTACATTACACAAAACAACACTACATTACAACTTACTATACACTATACTTGTAAGTCACACTACACTAAAACACTTTATAATGATGTACATAATATATTGTAACTAATTATTCATTCGTATTGTAAACTGCGTCCTGAAATACAGGCTCGGCCTAGCTCAGGCGCAGTTGCTCACTTTATTGTTATTATTATTTAAATTCTGTGCTTTAATTAATGTTTATTTTTAATGACTATTATGCTGTACAAATGTAAAATGTTATAAGCACAATATGGTGCAAAAATAAATTAAATTATTATTTAATTACTTAAAGGTGGAGGCGTTTAGGTTGTCTGTAAAAGATCGTTTTTAGCGATAAGACCGCCCATTATAACACCCTTTGCAATTGTTTCAAGCCCTTATTTAATTATGTTATGGTGTACAATAAACATTATATCTACCTATCTATCGTTATGCTCATTTTGTTACTCACGTCATGTAGTAATATGTTTGTTTCTCAACAGAGTCCAACAAGCGTACTGTCTTCAACAGATGGGCAAAGAAAAGGAAGCAGTCTCTATCTACCAGAATGTGCTGAAAGACAAGCCAAGCGACCAAGCACTTGTTGCAATTGCTAGCAACAATATTGTTGTTATCAACAGGTAATTCATCTTCTTCGCCGTCGGTACGGCCTTATCAGAGAGCCTGTGGTGGTAATTTAAGTTTCCTTGTAGTTGGCCGTTGTGACCAGATGGTTACAACTACGGGATAGATGAATAAGGTTGGAATGGTAATGTGGGCGTGACATATATGATACGAAAATCATATCTCGACAGATTAATTCATTCACCGCGTTTAGTGCACTTCAGATTACTTTGGAACACAGAGCTCTGCTTTAAAATGCCGTGTTGTGCAATTATAACCTGTAAAACAAAAAGTCAGACCGCAAGTATAGAGCGAGGAGGTATATCTTTCCATCGGTAAGTCGAAAATAACATTTAAATACAATTTTATTTGTAAAAAACATAAAAATATTCTGATCACTATGAAATTCCGAACATTAACAACATTATTGCAACAAGTTACAAAAAGTATACATTGCCCGATGTGCACTCGCTTAATCAACGCAATTACCAAGTCCGCTTACAATGTACTGCATGCGTTCCGTCCTCCACACTTCAACCATTGACGTTTCGTCCTTTGCCCTGATTGGCCGTGATGCTCGGCGCATGTTTATCGACAGTGAGTTACAATCAGTAGCAAGCTCTCGATTTAAATGTGTGTAATTTATTTGTGTGCGTAATTCGCATACGTAACGGGCCTCTTGCTTGTAGTGGAGCTAAAAAGTGGGAGAAAAGCGGCGACACGCGTTCTCATACAAATCAGAAACTATTTCCTTTCTAACCTCTTTTATCTGTTCTGTGGTTACAACGGCCAACTACAAGGAAAGAAAAAAATTATGAAGATTCACAATGTCATTACCAGCAGCTGCCTTATACCAACTATGTTGGGGTTGCAACCAAAATCATAATAATCATAATCATTTATTTGTTAGAAAACGGTCGGTATGCTATCAGGTATACAGTGAGTATGATAATGATAACTACATGGTAAGTAGCTGAGTACTAGTATTGGTAAACACCACATGCTTCATGTTTTACACATTCTCCGCGTCTTACATATACAAAGTGGAGAAGACAATACGATCATAAATTCAGCATAGACTAAATGATGATCTCCTTGGTCCGTACAAAAAAAATATATTCAGGATATTTTTTTATTTTCATAATTTTGCACAGGATGTATTTAGCTACTATGCTTCAACGCAGAGTCAAATATCCTGCCTTTAAGCACAAAAAAACTCTCACACCATGAAGGTTTTAAGTCAATTCAAAGCATCTTTCACTATAAAACGGCAATTTCATACTTTTACCTGTATTATTTAGATTATTTGAAAATATCATTTT
This sequence comes from Tholera decimalis, assembly GCA_943138885.2. Classification (NCBI taxonomy): domain Eukaryota; kingdom Metazoa; phylum Arthropoda; class Insecta; order Lepidoptera; family Noctuidae; genus Tholera; species Tholera decimalis. The sequence goes on along the minus strand of OW964552.2, from coordinate 8,076,191 downwards.
TTTTTATTTTGTTGTCACATCTTATTTATCTTCACTATGGTTTCCTCGAGATTAGTATAGTCGGTGTTTTCATTTATTGTCGTATCATCTTCCCCACCTTGTATATGATAGTTATATCAATTAAAGAAAAAAAACAAAAAAAAAACTCTTCTACTACGACGCTCATGGCTGCAATTGCAAGAACAATCCAAATAATCTGTAAATAATTGAAGGAACAAATAACAGGTTCTTGTCTGATATTAAAAATATTATTTTAAATAACTCGTAAAAACGAAATATATTCTTAATGACTGCTACAAAGGATGTAAAAAAAATGTCTAGTGTTTGAAATGCGTACCTACCCTCATAGAAAGAATAAAAAAGGCGTAAGATCTTATACGCACATAATGTACCTGCTCTTAGAGCATAGATATCCCAGCACTATCTCAAATGTGATAGTAAATAACACCATAATATTCCTTTCCAGGGACACGAACGTGTTCGACTCACGCAAGCGTATGAAGGCGGCGACGGCTGACGGATTAGAACACAAACTCAACTCCAGACAGCGTGCCTCCATCACTTACAACCAGGCCATACTCGCTATTTATTCTAACCAGGTACTTTTATGTAAATCGGACAGGTGTCCGGATCTCCACGATGCTCGTGCCTTGACATGCGGCAGCTAAAATGTTGATGATTTATCTTATAAGTACACCTCAGGTTTATTCCACTATGTACATCTGGGTGATATCACCAGATATAAACATCACAACAAAGTCTACTTTGTTAGTGTCCACATTTCACCTCGGAAGAATTCACCCGAGTAATATCACCCAGGTAGTACTGAGAACATAGTAGAATAAACCACTAGTCAAAGCCTTTGAAAAATACAGACCACACAATACAATGCCAAATGTTGTGTAGTAACCTAACCGATAGTATAATATTGCAAATTAAAATGTACTACATATTGCATAAATCTGATAATAATATTCTACTAATTTTAACTTCCAGCATACTGCTACTGACTTCCAAAAATCAGAAAAACTAGTTTAGCTTATTCCTAACCAGATCCTAGCACATTTTGTAAACAACAATTGTGTGTTCACTCCAAATTTACTCTTTTTTCTATATCAAAACTTTTTTCTATCACATTCCAGCCCGACTTTTGCAAGCAGTGCTGCGTGAAGCTCGTCCGTGAGTTTAACGGAGAGAGACGGGCGGCGCTGGTGGAAGCGTCGTCTCTCATGAAGGAGGGAAAGAGACAACAAGCTGTCGCCCTCTTGCTCAAGCAGGGAGGGAACCTCACGCTCGCGGCGGCGCAAGTACTGTTGGCGCAGGTGAGAAAACTTATATATATACATACACACACACACATACACACACACACACACCTACGCACACACCTACACACACACACACATACACACACACACACCTACGCACACACACATAACTCAGACACAAACCAACATCACGCCCATAAAGTCACATACACTAACAGTCACACCAACAAAGTAACACACTCTCATACCTAACACACACATACTTTTATACATACACACTTACTAACAAAAACTTATTGATTAAAATTATGTTCTGTAACAATAATCTTCATTCAATACTTAACGTTAAAGCAGGAGTTCTGGAGTCCTGAAATATAGGCTTGCAGCTTAGCTTAGGCACCATTGTCCCACAAAAATAATAAAGCTGTTATCATAAAAACTCTAACATGATTCTATATCGTGCAAATTGTAGAGATACTACACTTCTCATCAGAAAAATCGAAACACCTTGCAAGTTTATGTTTTGTAAGGATTATCAGAAAAATGTGTATATTTAGGAATACATGTCAAATGTCGTTTAATAGTGAATAATATGAGGTTTTCAAATTCTAATGTTAAGGTTCTATTCAAATTAAATTTTCAAAGGTTTCGTATTTTGTTTAACAAGTCATTTTTACCCTGTATGGAGTATGAAGGAAATTGATAAAACAACACACGTAAATGAAAAAAAAAACCTAAGAAACGTTTATTTAATAACTCCGAGCTCTTATTACTGCTTTCATACGGCTCTTGATTGATCGGATGAGAGTCACGATCAAATGTGGCATTACATTCCATTCCTCTTGGATTGCATTTTGCAGCTGGCTAAGTGTTTCTGGGGCAGGATCTCTTGCACGAATTCGTCTCTTTAATTCATCCCATAGATATTCAATCGGAATCATGTCCGGGCTTCTTGCTGGCCATTCCATAATGGAGATACCGACTTCGGTAACATAATCTCATATGACGCTCGCGGTGTGAGCATTGTCGTGCATGAATATAAAACCGTTGTCAATAATATGTGCATAGGGCATCACGTGAGGCTCAAGACACTGTTCGATGTACCGATGACTGTTTAGTGCAGGCAGACGTGGCCCAGACACAAAGACAAGCTCTGTCTTACCGTTAACGCTGATTCCTCCCCAAACCGTCCACGAAACGCCACCATAGCTGACCTTTTCTTCAATGCAGCATTGTGCAAAGCGTTCTCCATCTCTTCTGTAGACCTTGTTCCTTCCGTCGTTACGATACAGCATAATTTTACACTCATCCGAAACTGAACGACCGAAACTCAACCTAAATTGGTCATACCTCCAGTGGAACAAAGTCCTCTTCTTTGTTCCACTGGAGGTATGACCAATTTAGGTGCTCACGTACAATGTTAAGGCGCGCTCTTCGATGGCCTGCGGTTAATGTCGGCCCATATGCTGGCTTGTGTGGTACCAGTCCACGTTCCTTCAACCTTCTTCTAATTGTAGAGTCACAGCCACCCTACGTACAACATGAAGCTGCTGCTGCAGTTTAAATGCATTAAGGCATCGATTTCGTAAAGAAGTTGCTACAATAAATCGATCATCTCGTTCAGAAGTGATCCGATTCCTGCCATATCTTGAACGGCGCACTAAACGTTTTGGGAATACCTTCATTATGCGTACGGCTAAGGAGTGGAATTCCCTGCCGGAGTCTGTGTTTCCCGATAGCTATAACCTAGTCAAGAGTGAATAGGTTACTTTTAGGTAAGCGTACTCCATCTTCGACCACATCATAGCTTACCATCAGGTGAGATGGTGGTCAAACGCGAGCCTATTATCAACAAAAAAAAATGTTTTAGAAAAAAAACTTTTTCAGACGTACCAAAGTCACAGTAAACAAATAAAGAACAAAAAGTTTTAAGATAAGCGCTAATTTTTAGTTTCCAAACTCAAACTCCAACTCTAAACACACATTTGTCTCAAAACAGTGAATCATTTCATTTTTAAGATAAACAAATGAAATTCAATTGAATTTAGAATTTTCGCTTATCACTGTAAGGGCCAAACTGCCAGCTATACAATCATGTGATTGTTTTCATGGAATGAAAACTCTTTTGTGTTAAATTAGGACAGAAACCATAAAAACGGAAGTGTTTCGATTTTTCTGATGAGAAGTGTATTTCTATACAATACTTCTTTCGGCTGTTAATTATTTTCTTCCCAGTTTTAAATTGTGTTGACCACCTATTTAAATCGACACAGTGTAATTTCACGCCAATTATCGAATTTTGTTTGTACTACGGCAGTTACTAAATACAAAGAGGTGAAGTTTTCGACAGATTCGACTAGCGTCACGGGTATAAATAAAAAAAAAAAATTAGTTTTTTCTTTTTAGAATTTATTTAGCTAATTTATAAGTCCTAAATAACCGCGTTTTCTGTAGTGCGTATAGATGCTAAAACAAACTTTTTAAACTTTAGTCGGTCTAACTTTGCGTTTGTCTGGGCTAATCTCTAGAAGGACTGAACCGATTTGAATGGAATTTTTATCCCGGTATTCCAAAAAAATCAAGTTACGCGGAAAATATCTCCCACGCGAACAAAGTCACAGTTAGAGAAAAAATAAAGTTAATACTACTGTCTAGAAAATTCTATGTCAGAAAGAGTTCAAAAAGATATTCGTGTCCAACATAAAATCAAAAATTTAGACATATGATAATATGAAAATTTTGTAAATTGTTCACGATCTAGTTTTATTTTACAGGGTGACCGCAAAGGTGCCGTGAAGTTGCTAGAAGAGAGCGAGTTTAAGTACAGGCCGGGGGTCATCGGTGTGCTGTGCACTTTGCTATGTGCTGACAATGAGTTTGAAAAGGCCTCACAGCTGTTCACCGATGTTTACGAACACTATAATAATGATGAGGTATGCATTATCCTTCTTACTAATATTGTAAATGCGAAAGGTTGTGAATATGGATGTATAGATGTATGTATGAAAGTCTCTGAATGAAATTTGGTAATTAGATGTTAACATCTTGTATACCAGTGGCGAAGGCTCCATACAACTCGATTCCTACCGGCTTCCCTTTTGAAATATGGCAAATATTAGTTTATTATTTTATATATGAATATATAAATAGTAATCTATTATTTTCAATTAAATAAATAATTATTTACGAAGTTACAAGATTTCGAAGTCAGCCAAAGGGCCAGTTACTGGAATTCACGCATCACACTTGAGCAAGGTAAGCATTTTTTGGTCGGGCTTCCCTTTTATGAAAATTCACCCTTCGCCACTGCTGTATACATAGGCTAATTTTTATTCCGAATTTCCCACGGGATCGGGATTTACGCAGAAACACCTTCCCACGCGAACGAAGTTGCGGGTAGAAGCTAGTATTATCTAAAGAAAAAAACAAACGAGGCAGACCACTTTTCAAACATTGTTGGGCCCAAAATTTTGATGAACCTGTTATTCCCAGTCTTCCTGGCAATGTGCCCGTAGAACTCGAGAACTCTCCGAAGACATATGGTTGAAAGCCTGGTAGTCACCACAATTTCTCAAAGAATTGACACGTTGGTCCGATGCTCCGTCTAATGAACAACCAGAATTCTCAACCAGCACCACATCTCAAATTCTCAAGGCTGTCCTATTGGCTGGCTTCATTGTTCAAGTTTCAGAGGCGTACAGGAAAATGGAAAAGACGAGGGTACGCACTAGTTGTATTTTAGTAATACGCAAAATATTTCATTTCGGTCTCCCCAAATTGTATGCAGCTGTGACATACCTATTCGTCCACGGATTTCCAGTTTAGAAGAGCCGTTGTTCGAAATGGTAGAACCCAAGTTAATGAGAATAGATAGCTGGAGTTTATGGGCTCTATCAACTACCATCACTTTTGTCTTTTATCTATTTAACGATAGGCCCATCTCTTTGCTGAAAGCTTCCATTCTGTTAAGTAAGGTTACCATTTCCACTTCGCTCGCTGCAAGAAGAGTAGCGTCGCAAATTATTAAGTTTTACCCCGCAAATGCTTATCTTTCCTGCCTAGTTTTCGCAAGTACGACGCATGATATACTCGCCATATATGCATGTTCAACAGAATAGGCCACAGTATGCAGCCCTGACATCCTCCTTGCTCGAAATGGAATCGTTCCGAGTTTATACATTCTACGCTGACGGTACCTTGGTTGTTTTCATACAGACTTTGTATTGGTATACAAGGTGTTTTTTACTCTAGCTCTGCCAAGAATTTTTAAAGACAGTTGCAGTACATACAGTCAAATGCTTTGGAGTAATTCACGAAACACATGATGATAGGGAGTGTTGTGTTCGTATTACTTCTCGACAACTTCTCTTACGTTTAATAGTTGCTGTCGAGTTCCCTTCTCTTTCACAAAGCCCGCCTGCTCGTCTGGCAAGAGCTTCGGTTGTCTATCATAAAGAGCAGTGATATTAGTTTTTGTTTGTAAGTTCGTATATAGGGGATAATCTCTGGAACGAATAATCCAACTCTAAAAAGTTATTTGGTTGTCAGGTGCATTATTTGTGATATGGCTACAAACATCGACAGGTCTGTTGGTCTAGTGGTCAGTGGCCCTGACTGCTATGCACAAGGTCGTGGGTTCGATTCCCACCCAGGACAAATGTTTGTGTGATGAGCACGATCATTTGTTCTTTGTCTGGGTGTAATTTATTTATAATATGTATGTATTTAGAAATATACAACGTGTAATTTAAAGGGTATATACATACCAAGTGCACAGCTTCTTTGGATGATAACAAACGATATAGCTAGGGTTTTGTAATCCTATGTCTACACGTGTGGAACTTATTAGAAATACCAGAGACCGAATTTTTCAAATTAAGAAGAACGAAGAGAATTATCGTTTTATTGGCAAGTGACGTGGAAAGTGATGACCCTCATCATAGTGCTGTGACACGTTTGTTATTACTGGTATTCAAGAAACATATGAAACCAATAATTTGGTGCCAATTCTGTGAGTCACTTATTTTGAGCTGAAACAGCATAGAGACTCCATACCAGATGTTGTCTTCAGTCCTTTTGGATAGATATGGGGTTCCCGTCACACGTTGTATATGTATGTTTATCAGTAATTGTCTAGTACCCATAGCACAAGCTCTGCTTAGTTTGAGACTAGATGGCGTTGTAAAAAACAAATTATTTTAAATCGTCGCGGGCGAAGTGTTAGTTACTTCTAAGTATGTGTTGTCTACAGCGCTTCGCATCGCTTCTGAATGTGTGGCGTGCGGGAGCCCGCGTGCACGCTCGTGCGGGCGCGGCGGGGGAGGCGGCGCGTGCGCACGAGGCGGTGGCGCGCGCCGCTCCGCACGACGCGCGCTCGCTGGCGCGCCTGGTGAAGGCGCTGGCGCAGCACGACCCCGCGCGGGCCCGCCAGCTGGCCGCCACGCTGCCGCCGCTGCACCAGCTTGAGGTAAGGACACTCGCACCAGGTGGGGCCGCCCCGCACGACGCGCGCTCGCTGGCGCGCCTGGTGAAGGCGCTGGCGCAGCACGACCCCGCGCGGGCCCGCCAGCTGGCCGCCACGCTGCCGCCGCTGCACCAGCTTGAGGTAAGGACACTCGCACCAGGTGGGGCCGCCCCGCACGACGCGCGCTCGCTGGCGCGCCTGGTGAAGGCGCTGGCGCAGCACGACCCCGCGCGGGCCCGCCAGCTGGCCGCCACGCTGCCGCCGCTGCACCAGCTTGAGGTAAGGACACTCGCACCAGGTGGGGCCGCCCCGCACGACGCGCGCTCGCTGGCGCGCCTGGTGAAGGCGCTGGCGCAGCACGACCCCGCGCGGGCCCGCCAGCTGGCCGCCACGCTGCCGCCGCTGCACCAGCTTGAGGTAAGGACACTCGCACCAGGTGGGGCCGCCCCGCACGACGCGCGCTCGCTGGCGCGCCTGGTGAAGGCGCTGGCGCAGCACGACCCCGCGCGGGCCCGCCAGCTGGCCGCCACGCTGCCGCCGCTGCACCAGCTTGAGGTAAGGACACTCGCACCAGGTGGGGCCGCCCCGCACGACGCGCGCTCGCTGGCGCGCCTGGTGAAGGCGCTGGCGCAGCACGACCCCGCGCGGGCCCGCCAGCTGGCCGCCACGCTGCCGCCGCTGCACCAGCTTGAGGTAAGGACACTCGCACCAGGTGGGGGCCGCCCCGCACGACGCGCGCTCGCTGGCGCGCCTGGTGAAGGCGCTGGCGCAGCACGACCCCGCGCGGGCCCGCCAGCTGGCCGCCACGCTGCCGCCGCTGCACCAGCTTGAGGTAAGGACACTCGCACCAGGTGGGGGCCGCCCCGCACGACGCGCGCTCGCTGGCGCGCCTGGTGAAGGCGCTGGCGCAGCACGACCCCGCGCGGGCCCGCCAGCTGGCCGCCACGCTGCCGCCGCTGCACCAGCTTGAGGTAAGGACACTCGCACCAGGTGGGGCCGCCCCGCACGACGCGCGCTCGCTGGCGCGCCTGGTGAAGGCGCTGGCGCAGCACGACCCCGCGCGGGCCCGCCAGCTGGCCGCCACGCTGCCGCCGCTGCACCAGCTTGAGGTAAGGACACTCGCACCAGGTGGGGGCCGCCCCGCACGACGCGCGCTCGCTGGCGCGCCTGGTGAAGGCGCTGGCGCAGCACGACCCCGCGCGGGCCCGCCAGCTGGCCGCCACGCTGCCGCCGCTGCACCAGCTTGAGGTAAGGACACTCGCACCAGGTGGGGGCCGCCCCGCACGACGCGCGCTCGCTGGCGCGCCTGGTGAAGGCGCTGGCGCAGCACGACCCCGCGCGGGCCCGCCAGCTGGCCGCCACGCTGCCGCCGCTGCACCAGCTTGAGGTAAGGACACTCGCACCAGGTGGGGGCCGCCCCGCACGACGCGCGCTCGCTGGCGCGCCTGGTGAAGGCGCTGGCGCAGCACGACCCCGCGCGGGCCCGCCAGCTGGCCGCCACGCTGCCGCCGCTGCACCAGCTTGAGGTAAGGACACTCGCACCAGGTGGGGGCCGCCCCGCACGACGCGCGCTCGCTGGCGCGCCTGGTGAAGGCGCTGGCGCAGCACGACCCCGCGCGGGCCCGCCAGCTGGCCGCCACGCTGCCGCCGCTGCACCAGCTTGAGGTAAGGACACACGCACCAGGTGGGGCCGACACGCACCAGATGGGACCAACACGCACCAGACGGGACCGACACGCACCAGATGGCGCCGACATCAGTCGGGGGACACGTTGAAGAATACTTATGTGTTCCCGCAGCTTCCGGCGCATGTGTACGAAGGAACGGGGTGGTTCGCGCGCCCCAGGACGGAGGATATCCATAAGGAAGTCCACCCAAAAAAGGGAGACACGCACGAGGTGACACCAATTTTATTTAAAAACGCAACGTCAGCAACTTAATTAATTAATTAAGTAAAAAAAAATAGACAGGGTGTCAGGGTAAAAAAAAACTATAGCTATTTTCAAATCAAAAATAGCTTTAAATAATATTATGAAAAACGTTGATAGCACCCCTCAAGTGTCAACGGTACAGTCAGTTTGATTTGCTTATTGAATGGTTAAATAGTTAGATAAACTCATAACAAAGCCAGGAAGGTATAATATATACCATGATAATGACTATAAATTGCCGATTTCTCATTTTTTCTGAAGTCCTACCCAAAGTTTGTGAAACTTGGGGCGTTTCGACAGACGGGCGGCCAGACGTGCGAGGGGAGCAATCTTAACAGATACGTACAAGGCTTTTGTCAGCGTCAATCATGACATCCTACTTGACAAACTAAGGGGTAAGAGGAAATTTACTCAATCTTATTAAAAAAAAAACCTTAGCGATCGTATACAATACTCAAAAATAACTATACCAAACGCCACATAAACTTGGAATATGGTTAGGTCATTGACCCTCCTACATTTTTGTTAACTAATTTATTTCAAAAACGGAAATAAAGACAAATCTGTCTTGAATCCACATCTATCACGACCCTTTACATTTTATAGTAATGAAAAATAGTTAATTGCTTGTTTTTCGGGTAAAAACAGCTATCTGATAAACGCAATATTGAAAGATAACTCTTTAAATATTTCGTTGATCAGATAGCTGTTTTACAGCATGTGTGTATTAAAATAACGATTGAAACTGCATAAAAGATAGAAAATGACTATTTACCACATAGCGACTTTTGCACGCGCAACGACGATATAACGATAAGTATCAAGTAAGTTGGAGAAAATCCTGTTCTCTGAGAGCTATCTTGGCGTGATACACGAATGTAATGTACATTGGGATTGTGTAAAAATTTGAGGTCGCGACCTTTAGTCATGAAGGTCCGCCACAGAGAGAGGTCTTTGACTAGGTAGTTTTTTTATCACACCTGATGGTGAGCAATGATGTAGTTGAAGACGAAGAACGCTTGTCTAGAAGTAACCTATTCAGTCTTGACTAGAAAAACTCTGTTTTCAGGAAAAACACGAATTCCACTTCTTAGCTGTAGGCACAATGAAAGTACTCACAATACGTTTTGTACTCACTCATACGGAGTGGGATGTCTACCATGTAACGATAGCGCATCGCCGTTTGTCTTGTAGTCCGATGATGATGGAACAGGCTTGGTGGAATTAGATTGTGCAATTCCATCGCACACTCTCCGGAATGTAACCCCTAGAAAACCGACAGGATTGCTACTCATGGAGTTTTGACTAGATGAATGCCTCTGCCAATGAGAGCCTCTTGGGAGGTTTCTCGATAGATTCAATCGTATCAAGTTGGTATTTGGCAGAACCCATCCAAGAGTTGAGTGCAGCACTCCATACACGATCGAACTTGCTGTTGGAATTTGTAGCGGATAGTTATAAAGACGTTAACTGTTTTATTTTGGTAAAAATTATAAAGTCAAGATAAATATATAGTGTGAACTTTTAGATTCGTTGTGAAATTATAAGACTGTAGAGATTTAACGATTTTTTATTACGAATAAGCCCACTCTTGACCCCAATCACGCCTGATGATGAAGCATTAGATGAGGTCTACGATAGAACGAACGAGCCCAGAAGATGCCTGTTCACTTATTTTAATAACTGACGGGTCGTATGAGGTATACAAAAACCGGCAAAGACAAGCTGTGCGCACAAAAAAAATGTATAGGAGGAACGCTTAGTACGACAAGACGGTATATGGACCAAGTGTGGATGGTAACTTGCAGTACGTCTGGTAGACCGGTAGTGAAAGGGACATGGAGGGGTTAGGTCATGCAGCTCCTGCACACACATTCCGAATCGACAATCTGTAGAAGACCGACAGACAAGCAACCAGTAACCCAGGCTGTGAAGCTTGCCTGATCACTTGTTTGTCTTGTGTCACTTGAAGTCAAGTTGAAATTTTAATTACCCTTTTTATTATGATTAAGGATGTACAAAAAGTACTAAAGCATCTGCCATTATATATTTTTTTAAACTTAGCGTTGTTACTAAGTACTTACTACTAATAATGTTCTACCGCATATGATTTGATTTCATTAATTTACTCAATTAAAGACTGTTAAGACCAGGCAGTCCAAAATAATTTTCACGCAAGCTCCGCCCCTATGCAGCCCGGTTAGGCCGTTGTATACTAAACGCTAACGCAGCAGTAATAAAGTTGAATATCGCGTGCGCTCTTTCACCATGTTCGGTTTCGAAACTGCCGTTGTGTGCTAAACGCTAACGCAGCAGTAATAAAGTTGAATATCGCGTACGCTCTTTTACCATATTCGGGTTCGAAACTAAATGTCGTAAGTCTCAATTCTTATTTCGTTTATAACTAAAGTAAAAATGTCCTATATTTAGTAATAGTAATATTTGGATAATAAACTGTATTTTATTACTGTTAATACTAATTTTAGACATAAAAGCTGAGTAATCTTGATTAAATTTAGAATAATCTTTAAAAAAGACATGCTTTCGATTAAAAAATGAATCGAGCGAAAATGTTCCAATTACGAAACTGGTCTAGACATGTAAAGAAAAAGATCCAATAAATCATATACTAAAGTTCCATTTTGATTGTATGCGTGATTGTTTCAGAATATTCTTGCAAAGTTACATACAATTTAGGGAGCCTCCTCTTAATGAGAATAAGACTTGAACAAAACAAGTCGTAATTAAAATAGTTTAGTGCTACAACTTAAATTATCTAATTTCACAAATCAACTATAGCATTTCATTTTAAGTAGCCCTATTAACCTAGATAAGCATAAATTGTAACAGGTAAGATGTCCAACTGCTATTCTAAGTCTGTAAACCTTTAAATTTCCTGGAATCGTGCGAATTGTTTTATTTTTTCAATGTTTCTGTTTCAGCCGAAACTAAGACTCAGGCTGAAGGTTCGGTTTCGGCTGAAAATCCAGTTTCGGTCGGTCACTAATTACAATTCGACATGTTTCAATATTTTAAAAATTATAATTGTTAAATTCAAATCATGAAACAAATTCGGCTTTTTTTACTTTACCTCCAAATTATTTAAACATCAATGAATGATTTTGTGGCTCTTCTAATTAAACAAATTGGCACAAACCCCAAGACTAACATGATACATTTTTTTTTTATTTTAGACCAAGATCGACATAGACGCTTTAGAATCATCTAAATGGATGATGGGAGCGAAGGTTGTGAAGAAAACGGTACAAAGCAAACAGGAACAATCGCCTGGGTAATTATTGTTTTTTTTAATTGAGGTTAGCGTTTGACCAGCACCTCACCTGATGGTAAGCAAGGATATGGTCGAAGATGAAGCACGTTTACCTAGAAGTAACCTATTAACTTTTGACTTAAATACCCTCAGGTTATAGCTATCAGGAAACGCAAACTCCCTCAGAGAATTCCACTCCTAATAGCTGTACGCATAATGAACGTATTCCCAAAAATAACGAAAAAAAAATTATATACAATATGTATCGTAATTAACGCAGACCCTCAAATACTCCAATTAGAAAATTATGTTATTATCATAATATATACTCTGAATTTTTAGTTTTACTTGTTTAAACAGTTTTTTTTATGACTTTAACTTCCTTTAAATGAGTTTCATTTTTCTGTAATGTGTACTTAATGACGGAATTTATACACGTATAAATCTGCATTTAAAAAGTTACTACTTTAATTTACGGTCCATGGTTAGTCAATACTGGTCACATATTAAGCCATTACTTACCTAAAGGAGAGCTTTAATCACCTGCATGTTGTCCGAAAAGCTGTCTTTTTAACACGCTTTTATTAGGTCGACCTGTATGTAACTAATTATGTAATGGAATCTAAGATAACTAATTTAACCATCTTCCAAGGGTCGTAGCGTAATGAAAATTGGCAGCTGTATGTAGTTTTGATGACAATACAATAATATGGTACTGTCGAACTGATCTGATGATGGAGCCGAAAGATATGAACTGGAACTTCACGATGGAAAATCGTATCATAGCTGCTGTTTTGAATTTCTTAGAAAAGTCTTGTAATGAACTTTGAGCACGATTAGGTTTCAAGGTCTGATGATGAAGCCGGAAGATAGGCACTGGCATTCCATGATGGAATATCGTATCATAGTCGTGTTTGCACTTGTGAGAAAGGTCACGTAATGGACTTTGAACACGATCAGGTTTCAAGGTTATAACAAACCTAAAGAAAATCCGTTATCGGTTTTCTTAACATTTTTTTTTTATTTTACGTTCATTTATAAAAGCGTGTTTCTCTAGTGTTTTTTAAACTATTAATTTATTGTTATTTTTCTTAACAGTTAATGATTAACTGAAACTTCATCATCGATCTTCAAGTTTATATAATTATATATTTATTTTATTTACAGAACGCCTGGTTCCGAACTCGGTAGCAAGAAGAAACAAAAGCGTAAACGTAAGACCAAGCTGCCACCCAATGCCGACCTGTCCAGGCCTCCAGACCCAGAAAGGTAATTATACTTCACCATTTCATATAACCCCTAAAACTTTAAAATGATACTGTTTTTCCTCTAACCTTCTCCGTGGAGCTTTTGACCTTCGCAACCTCAATACTGGAAGGCAATACTTGATCCCTATTATGCTTACAGATTGTTTAATCTTTGAACCGGTCGAGTATACCGTGTAGCCCACAAAAGAAAAGTTGCATCGATTTTATTGCTTGGCGTTGAGGGTTTGGCGCTACTTTTATAGCTGTGGCGGTCAAAAGGTTTACCCTTAATCAAATGCGGAGAAATTATTTCTCACTGGGTGCGAATTTACAAAATCAGTTGTATTTTTAATGGTTAAAGCTTAATGAATAAAGGAACATTTATTTTCCACGACATAACATACCCCCATTTTTTTTAATAATATTTTTGTCCTGTATTTATCGAACTTAAAGTTTTCTTTTTAATTAAGGGATAATAAGTGCCTAAAGTTAGACGCTACAGACCATAGAAGTACCAAAAACTGAAAATGGATTTACCAAAATTTTTGTCAAACAACCTTACTATTACCCTTGTAACTGCTGCTACCCTAGTAACGTTGATAAAATAAATAAATAAAATAAAAATCTTTACTGTTGCAGTTGATACAATTATGTTTATCGTAATCTAAAATGTGTTTTATTGATGCAATGCTAATCCACATTATTTTTATATGAACAGATGGTTACCCAAGTACGAGCGTACCGCGTACCGCAAACGTCGCGGCGTGCGGCGTGACGTCATCAAGGGCAGTCAGGGCATGTCCACCACTGCTACTGACCAATAGTGAGTATACACACACACAGCCGATTTCTGGCAACATTTTAGGTTGATAACAGTGTTATCAACCTAAAATGTTGCCAGAAATCGGACTGAAGCTCCATTACCACATACACTACAGATACAAGTGTAATTACTTTGAAGAAGCTCGCATTTGGAAGATTCAAGGAGTTGTGTTTCCTGATAACTATAACGTGGGGGTCTTTAACTCAATAGTGAATAGGTAACGTCTAGGTAAGCGTGCTTTATCTTCAACCACATCATCACTTACCAACAGGTGAGATGGTAATCAAACGTGAGCCTATTCAATAAAAGGTGTAACAGATTAAGCGCAATGCAATACCTCAGACACCCCCCCCAATTTAAATATTAAATTATAAGTCTAAAACAACATCCGTAACTAAATAAATTGAAACCAAACATAGACTTTTTTTTAAAATAGTTATCCTTACTAAACGCAAAACGTATGTGCGTCATACAATATCCTTACGCAGACGCGTACCGGCCGACACGCACACAAGCGCATTTTCTTGAATTAAGGGTTGTATTAATTTGCCATGATAAGTATTTCCATTTTAAGTCAAATGAAAGATTTTTCCGTCAAAATTTAACACCTTTTTTTTATGACGGAAATCGATTCAGAAGCCGATTCCGAACCAACTACTTTCAGGAATTGCGTTTATTCTGTTACACGTTGTATAAAAAAGGTAAAACAAAGGCGGTTTTGTTCTAACACTCCCTTCTGCTCCAACCAAAGGGAGAGGCGTCATTTTTTTAATTTTCCCGTCGAAAAAAAAGGGTTGATGAATATTAATACATAGATAGATTTGACTTTGGACATACTTTCGCTGAATAAATATCGTGCGAGCGAAATCGCAGATAGAAGCTAGTGGAGTATAATTTTTCTCAAGTATCCAAGACTAAAACACATCTATTCTCCTCCATATTTATTGTGTGCACTTCAATCTGTGGAATTCTCTGTCGGCTTCTGTGTTTCCTACCAATTATGACCTTTTAACATTTAAAGCAACAGTGAACAGGCATCTTCTGGGCTCACTCGTACCATCGTAGACCTCATCTATCGCTTACCATCAGGCAAGATCGAGGTCAGACTGGGCCCTTCCGAATAAAAAAAAACGAAACAGCTAGTAAAACTTACACCTGCATTAGAAAGTACCGACATTATAAACAATAAAATATACGAAATGGCAGTGGAGAGCCTTGACGAATTCAAGTTAATGAATTGAACAACAAAACCGAACAAACTTTCCTCTAGAGTCTAGACAGTCGACGTACAGATCAGATCGGTCATTCACACTTGGCCGTTAGCCCGAAATTCCATGCCCAACATTTGTAGTGTTGAATGAAAGCTGTCAATCAAAAAAGCTTGACAACGTACAGTGCGTTTCAACTGCTATTAGGAAAAACTTAGCGCCATATTGTAACGTCTTAGCTGTCAAATCGAACCACTTAGGTAGAGTGAACAAAACAAGGATTTATTAAATTATTTATTTACAACTAACTGTGACTGCTATTGTAATTAAATATTTGATTCAAATTAATATGACATTTTGCGAACATACAATAAAATAAACATTGGTATAATTATATCTTAATTATAATTAATAAATGCAGAAGTGATCTCAATATTTAATATTTTATTATGATATAATTTGTTATTTAAGTATATTTAATATGAATTGTTACTATTACAATTTTAAATGCTGTTGTAAAGTTTTAATAATTTTACATGACTTCTGGGCGTTTGCGCCATGCGTTCTCTTTACTTTCGGTCGTATTGGTACCAACAATGAAAATAGAAAATAAAAGTATTTTTAAAACAAACGAATTATGACTTTAAATATATAAATATTCTTTTTAAATTTGATGTGAGACTCGGTTAAACAAAGTGAAATAAACCGTTATTATTTTTCGCCATTAAGTTTTCTTTTCAAACCGTACTTTTTGAGTGACATTTGACAGATAAAGATCATTGAAACTCCCTAATAGCATTTGAAACA
The DNA here is from genome assembly GCA_943138885.2 of Tholera decimalis. Lineage (NCBI taxonomy): Eukaryota > Metazoa > Arthropoda > Insecta > Lepidoptera > Noctuidae > Tholera > Tholera decimalis. The sequence continues at coordinate 8,060,172 of OW964552.2, read as the reverse complement.
CATGTAGTATGTGTTTCAAATGCTATTTACCCTTGCACATTTAAAAACAAATAAAGAAGAAAGTGTTTCTATTTTTTTAAATATTATTCTTTTATGGGGTTAGGCGGTTACTCTTTCATGCCAAAATTACTGACAGGATTTTGATAAAACTACATTATATAGATATACTACGCTTCAAAGGTATGTCGTCACATTTATATGTGATACAGTAGTACCCTTTTATCAAAAAACCCGACCGCAAAAACAGGTAGCCATCGCTTTTTGAGCAGTCTGAACAGAATAATGAATATCGATATAATAAAACAGTAAAAAAGGAAAGGGCAATTGAGGGAAAATTGAGGAGGATTAAGAAACAGTAATAGAACAAGAATTTAAAAATAAAATGTGTTTATCTGTAAACGCTAATCTCCGGGCCTACTAGACAGATTTGAATGAAACTTTTTGTTTGCATAGCTATTCAATCTAGGCAAAATATAGACTATAATTGATTTCAGAAACTTGAACATCTGATACAGAACTTTACATAGAAACCAATACACTGTACATTCCAATTAAATCAAAGTTTAATTAATATTAACATCTATACTAATGTTATAAAGCGGAAAAGTTTGTTTGGTTGTTTGTTTGCTTGAACACGCAAATCTTCGAAAGTACAGGGTGGATTTGGATGCAATTTGATATGGAAGTAGCTTGAAGCTTGAGGATGGTTATAGGCTACTTTTTACGCGACTGCAAAAAAGGAGAGTTATGTTTTTAACGTGATAGAATCCACGGGAGCGAAGCCCCGCGTGAGTACTAGTTAGTTATAAGTTAAAATTATAAAGGTTAGGTTAGGTAATGAGTCGTCAGCACTAGTGACGGGTCCGTTTAGATTCATTGTCTGCCGGGGTTGCGGGAATTTTCTAACGAGATACAGCGGCCCCGGAACGCAAGGGCAACTGAAGGTACAGGGTGGATTTATAGTCAGTAGAAGTCTTACACTCCCTTCCGCTCCTGGAGCGGGAGGAGTTATTCGATGATTTTCCCACCCAAAAAAAGGAGGAAGATGTGCTTGCAGCAGTTTGTACTAACAACTTTCTTCCAATTTTCCAGTGATATGAGTAAACAGCAACCAACTCCGACGGCCACAGCGTCGGCCGCTAAATCTCCACGTGTTGATAAACAAACTGACAGCGCGTGGTCGCGCAAGCAACAGCAGAAGAAGAAGGGCAAGGGACGCAAATGGTAGAACAAGTTAATATATGTTTTATATATCAGCAATAAGGTGTTTTATTCTGTGACTCTTACCCCCCTAAATTCCTTGAACATCATTTATTTATTATTCACTATCGACCCGGCCCGGCTTCGCTCGGGTAATAAAGTTTATATTTGCTTATATATGATTTTGTTTAATCAATTTCTCGTCCGGTAATTTGCCACACTCATATATCGGCGATAACTCATAAGATATTCATTTTATTGATATAGTGTAAAAAGCAATTTTGATCTACATTAAATTCTCAACATATCTGATGTATTTAATTGGATAAGGAATAATACTGTACTGTTAAAAAAAGATTCGTAAATAACCCATCATTTTAATTTAATGTAATTTGTAAAAGAAAAAATGGTTATTGTGGGTTATTCTTGGGAAATAGACATATGCCATCGCGGTCGTTTTTTGTAGATCTATAAAAAAGAAACAATCCCGCCATACATTGTATTTTTATAACTCAAAAGGTTTTGACAGCGTTTTCGATTAAAGCTCCCGATAGGCTTAATTCTTTCCGACATGTTGAATTAATATCGTCGTATTTCATTCAATCTACACAATACGCTAAAACCTTCCTCAGGAATCACTCTATTAAAAAACCCGCATCAAAATCCGTTGCGGAGTTTTTAAGATTTAAGCATAGATAGGGACAGACAGACAGGGAAGCGACTTTATTTTATACTATGTAGTGATTTCTAGAAGGGCAAGGAACGCAAGCGGTATAACAAGATAATATATGTTTTAAATACCGGCAATAAGGTGTTTTATTGTGTAACTAGAACCCCCTAAACTGCTTGAACATAATTTATTTATTACCAGTTGACCAGGCAACCGTTGTTTTGCCTTACAAACTATTTCTAGTGAAAAAAAAAAGAAATAGCCTACGACCTATTCTCGGTCAAGCCGTTTCGGAGGAATTCGATAACACACACGGTGACACGAGACTTTTATATATTAGATATACTGTATTGTACACATTACAATATTTATATGGATACACAAAGTAAAACTAGTGTACAATGGGCGGTCTTATCGTACAGGGGAACTCTTACAGACAACCTTTGGATGGACAGAACTTACTGGCAAGGGCGGATCCAGGGGGGGTGGGTCGTGGGGTCAAGACCCCCCCCCCCCTGTGCTGGGTCCAGGACCTAGGTGGACTACTAATTAAAAATTTTAAACATTGTTACTAGATAATACTCCAGTTTCTGTCGTTGTAAACGAATATCGGCAGTGGATGGCCAAGTGGCAGAGGGTCAAGAAATACAGATTATAACTTCTTGTGACTTGACCACGAAATGTGACCTTATGTGACCCCCCCCCCCCCCCCCCCTGGCACCAAAGCTGGATCCGTCCTTGCTTACAGGGGACAGATTTAGGGATGTCAGTGTACATACATCATAAATAATAATGGTTCAATATAATAACAATCCTTACTTCCTTACTAATATTATAAATGCGAAATTAACTCTGTCTGTCTGTGTGTTACGCAATCACGCCTAAACTACTGAAACGATTTGAATGAAATTTGGTACGAACATAGTCTAGAGCCTGAGAAAGGACATAGGCTGCTTTTTAATGCGAAAAAGGGCTGTAAAGGGTTGAGGTAGGGGATGAAAGTTTGTATGGAAATTACGTCATTCTTAAAGCTAAAAGCTTGAAACTTATTTTTTACTTTTGACTTTTGATTACAAAAGTGTACTTAAATAAGCTATTGGCAATAAAATATTGTAAATAGCTTATCTATGTATGAGTCTAAAAAATTAAAAATGTTGGCGTAAGTCACTATTCCGCGCGGACGAAGTCGCGGGCACAGCTAGTAATACATATATACAATACCACAGACATTGATAAATACAAATAAAACAGTACAAAGTATATATACATTTTTTTTTTCTTTGCGCAAGTTGTGTCCCACAGCTGAGCAAAGGCCTCCCCTTTTTCCTTCCAAACCTCTCTATCTTGGGCAATTTCGGGCCATGTTTGCCCCGCGAACATGCTCAGATCGTCACCCCACACCGGCGCCGTGGTCGACCTCGACGATATAAAAAATATATGACATTATGATTATATTTATAAAAAAAAAATTGAGGGTGGTTTAGAGACAGGTCATCAATATCTGCTTAGCCTCTTCTCCAACTATAACGGGATCGGCTTCCAGTGTAAGCGAATACAGCTGAGTACTAATGTTCTAAGTGGCTGACTATCTGACCTCCATTACCCAGTAAATGAGTAATCGTCGTTGCGCTTGCAAAAGGCGCTATGTGGTAAATAAACTCTTTTGCAAAAAAAACGGGCACTTTAGATTTTATTTCTCTACTTCAATGAAGAAGAACAAGAAATAGGTTTTATTAATTTGACGATGTATTAACATGTTATTTGAAGCATCCTGGCATGATTCTTTACGTTCCAAATTTGAAATTAATAAAAGAAAAATAATGATTATTACGGATTATTCTAAAATTGCTTTACTAATGGCGCGAATTGCTGAAACGATTTTTAACTGATTACGATATTTTAATACATTTTGGATATTTTCTGCAAATTAAACAATTTAATCTTTCTTTTTACATTAAATACCACCTTTTTGATATGAGTGATAAAGCGATAAGGGCCGGTAAAATTATAGCCCTACTTGAAGAAGGTTGTTCGCAAACTTACGTGTCTCAGCGGCTAAATGTGAGTCGTTCAACTGTCCAGAGGACTTGACAATGGTATCAAGAGACCGGTTCGGTCAAAAGAAAACCCGGTTCGGGAAGAAAACGATGCACAGAATCAAGAGATGACCGCTTTTTGGTGAGTCAGGCGTTGCGGAATCGTAAACCGTCAAGTGTGGACCTGAAGAAGAGCCTTGAAGAAGTAAGAGGAGTAGAAGTTAGCTTGTGGAAGGTCAGGAGGAGGCTTTTGGCTGCCAATATCAGGAGTTACCGCCCAGCTCGGGGCCCTAAATTACTCCGTGAGCACCGTGTTGCTCGACTTCAGTTTGCTCGGAACTGTGCTTCATGGATTCTGGAGGACTGGAATAAAGTATTGTTTTCTGATGAAGCTAGAATCTCTTTGTGTGGAGAGGACCTACGCCGGCGAGTGCTGCGAAGACCACGGGAACGTTATGCGGGAGTGTGTTTCGAAGAAATCACTCCTTATGGCGTAGGCTCCGTTATATTTTGGGCAGCAATTAATTCGACGGAGCGTACGGAGTTAGTTTTCATAGAAAATGGAACATTAAATGCACACCGGTACATAATGGAAGTCCTAATTCCATATGCACAACCCACATTGACTGCACTTGGGGAAGATTCCATTTTTATGGACGACAATGTTCGCCCGCACCGTTCTGGCGACGTGGAAGCGTACATGCAAGAAGTTGGGATCCGTCGTTTAGATTGGCAGCTCGAAGTCCTGACCTCAATCCAATTGAGCATGTCTGGGATGTTCTAAAGAGACGGGTAAGATCAGTGCAACCTGCTCCACAAAACATCAGGGAGCTAAAAAGAGTCATTGCAGAAGAGTGGGAACGTATTCCTCAAAACGTTATTAAAAACATCGTGGAAAGCATGCCCAGAAGGATTCAAGCTGTGATTTTGGCAAGAGGAGGTCACACTCGTTATTAGGTTTTTACATTTGTAACTTTATTTAATTTAAAAAAAATCTTGTTTTTATTGCCGACCACTTCTTATTGTTTAGGCGTGTACATCGGTTTTAAATAATCCGTCGTTTTTTTTTTCTTTTAATTGCCCGAATTCACTTCACGCGCATTAATTTACACGATTATAAGTATACAGACTACGTCAAAGCAATAAATTTCATTTAATTAACTCAAATCGACCTTTTTTTTTTTTTTTTTGAACGTGGTAAAATTATCAAATAAGTCCTCCCACCCCGGGCAGGGTGGGAGGGACTGTCAGACTTTTATTGACTAAAATCCACGGTGTTCCTTCAATAACCCTTTACATACCGGGGCCACGGTAACGGGATGAGTCCCACGACCCCGGCAGGCTTCGGCCCTCTGCAGAGGGGGCCTCGTCATGTTGCTGACGCTCTTTGAGGCGCGCGTGGAACACGACGCGCGCTCGACCCGGGCATGGTCCATGGTCGGACAGCGAGTTGCCCTTTACTCGCTGTCCGCATGCCCGCGCCTACGGTGGCCGGAGATCGTCGGCCGACGTCCGACGCCGTGGGCGTCTACCACTGCGGCTGGGCTGGAGGGAGGACGCCATCCTCTCCCTCACGCGGCCCGCCTCCTCCTTCGAAAGCATGACTGCTTCGCAGAAGGAGGCGACCGCTTCCCACTCCCTCTCGCAACTCAAATCGACCTTAGAACGTAAATTTCCTTAGGTGCCCGTTTTTTTTGCAAAAGAGTGTAGTCATTTTCGTTCTTTTATGCAGTTTCAATCGTTATTTTAATACACACATGCTGTAAAACAGCCATCCAATAAACGAAATATTTAAAGAGTTACCTTTCAATATTGCGTTTATCAGATAGCTGTTTTTACAGCATGTGTGTATTAAAATAACGATTGAAACTTCATAAAAGAACGAAAATGACTATTTACCACATAGCGCCTTTTGCAAGCGCAACGACGTAATACTGCTTAATAGTATAAATATTGTGCCATATTTTCTGATTAACCCGTAATGGTTATCAAAGATGTATCAATGACAACCTAGCCTCTTCCAATTAGTACTAGTAGTTTAAATTAAGCGACTGCCTATCTTTCTTCTCTTTCATAAAAAAATATAACATTACTAGCTTTTGCCCGCGACTTCGTTCGCGTGGGAGGTTTTTCCCTCGTATAAATTCCCGATCCCGTGGGAATTCCGGGATAAAAACTATCCAATGTCCTTCCCAGGGTCCTATACTATTCCCTTGCCAAATTTCATCTAAATCGGTTTGGCGGTTTAGGCACGTTTAGGTGTGATAACGTAACATACAGACAGACAGAGTTACTTTCGCATTTATAATATTAGTATGGATGGGTCCTAGGCACCCACCTATAATGTTATATTTTCTTGATTTTACTATCCGAAACGTCAAAGATCTACAAATTTTAGTGAAAGCTGGAATTATGAATATGGCGAGTGTACGTTCCGAATCTTGGTATGTAGGGATGATCACCTATCAACGCAACGACCTGCAGTTGCCGCTTAACCTTGAAACATTTTACAGAACTTCATAAATAAAAACAGGTAAAGTAAAAACTTCGCGTTGCATTACATACAGCAACGCTTGCCTGTAGATTTAAAAAAAAATCTACAAAGGGATAAATAACTTCAATTTCGGTAGTCGGTGTCTTTGGTTCTGTATTTTCGTTTTTTGACACCGACTTCCGAAATTAAAGTTATTTTTCCCTTTGCAGATTTTTTTATAGAAATCGGTTTTAATTTTTTGTTAAAACGTTATTTTCTTTCTGGATTTTTAGTGGGTGGCTTTTTATTTTTTTCTAGTTACAAAAGCCTAAATTTCAACTACTTATCACCTTTTCAAAAATATTGCTTTACACAATGCAGGGTCGATAATTGTTCAGGAGTTCTCCTGGTACCTCACCATCGTCGATTAAAAATAATGTGTATGCCTTTAAATTTTGAGGGTTTACCTCGATTTCCCAGGGATTAAGATCATCAGATTTTGACTTGGTGCCAATGGAACCACCACACTTTCGAACAATAAAAGTATTTTAAAAATCAGTCTACAATTGGCGGAGGAATCGGTGAACATACGACATTAAGGATAATTCAAAAACTACTCATCAGATCTCGGTGAGATTTATATGGGATCACACGACAAGTACCAGCTTTCAAATATTTTATTTATTTATTAATTGACACACCAACGACTTATTCACTAGTCATTCAACAAAAAAAAAGGCACAAATGAAATAGTTTGTGGTGAATTCGTCACTTATAGGTGTTAAAAAGAATCACCAAAATCCATGTTATGAGGTAAAATATTATAATTTTACATTCTTAAGGTAATACACGAGTCCTATGTATGTCGTATTATGCGGCGAAAAGCACGCGAAAATCTGGTACATGCAGGGTTACGGAGCCTCGTGTAAGCTGATTCGAGTTGAGTAGATATAGTAGCTGCAACTCATCTCACCCTCCAAGCCGTTTCTTTGTTAGCGTCAGAATGGCTGGTTGCCTATACAACGTGTAATTTAAAGGGTATATATGTCGCAGGTTTTTCATAAAATTAGGTTTTTGATCAAAAACCTAGGTTTTTGATGAAAAACCGGAAGATGACACATTTTAAACTCAATTTCATCATAAACCTGTAACAATCCAGATTTTTGATAAAAAACCTGAACTAGTCTGAGTTTATGATAAAGTTCTTGTCAAAATCACGGGTCTGCTTTGTTTTATGACAAATAAATCAATTTAAATGAAATAAATAAAACATTCCATCCTCATTTGCAACTTAATAGAAAGAAAACAATTATTTATTTATCAAAATTTTACATCCATGATCCAATCAATATTCTCCTCCTTCAATCCAATTATGAAATGAAATGTTTCAAGTTCACGTACCTATTTTAATCTGATTTTGATAAGCCGCGAAAATGAAATTTCGTAACTATCTTGACTCGATCGAACGCAGAGCTAAAAGGTTCATAGGTGACGAGGTTCTGGCACGCAAGCTTCACAGCCCGGCTCACCGGCGCAACGTTGCTTGCCTGTCTATCTTCTACAGATTGTACTTCGGAGAGTGTGCGCAGGAGCTCCACGATCTGATCCCTTCATCCCCCTTTTACTACCGGTCTACCAGACGTACCGCAGGATACCATCCACACTTGGTCGATATACCGTCTTGTCGTACTAAGCGCTTTTCTTCAACATTCATTGTGCGCATAGCTAAGGTGTGGAACTCTCTGCCGGCTTCTGTGTTCCCTGCCACATATAACCCGTCAGCCTTTAAAGCAAGAGTGAATAGGCATTTTCTGGTCTCGCTCGTTCGATCGTAGACCTCATCTTACACTTACCATCAGGTGTGATCGAGGTCAAGAGCGGGCTAATTCGTAATAATAAAAAAAAAACGATTAAATACGACTAAAGAAACGTTTACCACGTGCTTGCTTTTTATAAATCTGCTAGTATGCTTTATTTATTATAACAGTTTGTTGACTTGTGACATCTAGAGTTGCATAAAACATTTTTTTTTTGCATGCACATCGATTTGTCTTGCAGCGTACTTTAGATTTTTCGCACGAGCATTTCTTAAAACCTTGGCCTCCAAATAAAGACATCTTTAAAGTAATTTCACGCAAACTCAGTTCATTTGTCGATACAGGTTCGTTAAAGGCAGTAGTTGATACATATTTGAATAGATGTTTCGAGGCAGCCAGTCTTTTAGAAATAAAAAGGTAAAAATGTGTTTTTAGGGAGAGTTTGCTGTGTGCATTCAGCATGCAGTGTAACCTACCGAGAGCGAAAGTGGCTCGCGAGCGAACCGACTTTATATGCTCTTTTAAATTGATTTATTTGTCATAAAACAAAGCAAACTCGTGATTTTGACAAGAACTTTATCGCAAACCTAAACTAGTTCAGGCTTTTGATCAAAAATCTGGATTGTTACAGGTTTATGATGAAACTGAGTTTAAAATTTGTCATCTTCCGGTTTTTCATCAAAAACCTAGGTTTTTGATCAAAAACCTAATTTTATGCGACATATACATACCAAGTGCATGGCTTCTTTGGATGATAGATAGATAATATATACTTTATTGTACACCAATAATTGAATCACACTTAAATAACAATATTGTAAAAAAATTGGTTACAATGGCAGTCTTATCGCTGAGAGCGATATCTTCCAGACAACCTTTGGAAGGACTTTATGAGCTTTAATTAAAATGGGGAGGGCTATATTAGTGTACTACTGTACAAATATTCATTAATAAAGGAAAACCTAATAAAAATACAACAAATATATATATATATAAATATAATACATAAGTACATAAAATAAATAAATATATAATGTGTTCTTTAACATCGTGTGGAGAAAGCAAAGGAATAATCATAAGTTTGAAATAAAGTGATTAGCAACCGAGCTTTTAAAAACAGCAAGTGACTGAGCTTGTCTTACTGACACCGGCAATCCACAACCGAATGGCCTGCACAGTAAACGACTGGTCGTAAAATTTTGTGGAATGCGTAGGGATCAAAAGTCTCAAATTCTCTGATGATCTCAAATCTCTAACATGTGTGTCATGAAGGAACTTAATAAAACGTTCTTTGAGGTAAAAGGGAGTCGTTGGATTGAAAAGAATACTGTAGAGTAATGATAAAATATGTGCATTCCGGCGAAGGCGAATAGGCAGCCACTTGAGTTTAGTGCGAAACTCAGAAACATGATCATATTTGCGCAATCCAAATATGAATCTGATACAAAAATTTTGGAGTCGTTCAAGCTTATCTAGCTGCACTTCAGTTAGATCTGGATAACTTGCATCAGCATAGTCAAGGATAGGGAGAAGAAGAGATTGGGCAAGCGCAGTTTTAGTAGCAGTCAGTAGGAAATTGCGCAATCTGCAACAAACGATATGGCAAGGGTTTTGTAATCCTAAGTCTACGTGTGTAGAACTTATTACAAATTCCAATACACTGATACCAGAGACCGAATTTTTCAAATTAAGAAGAACAAAAGAATTATCGTGTTATTGGCAACTTCGTAAACATTTCATTCGATGGAGCTCCGTCGTCAGAACGTCAGTGACCATGTCCTCTTTGTTCTTGTATTTGATAATCATTAACTGCAACGTTATTGAAATGAAAATATACCAAATAACTTTATATGATATGAGACGCACCCTCTGTCAGGTGCTCGGGAAGATACTTTGTGTTTTAACTAAGAAAAAGCTTCAAAAATGTCCTGTGACTAAACTAATGATCTGATTTTTGGTATGTTGCCTGAAAATTATACATAACGCAAATGCGGTTTCATTTAACGCCTCTCGCTTTTCTTAAAATTATTTATAAACAATACAAACAGACACACCATTTATCGATAATTGATAAGAGCCATTTGCGTTATAGCACATCACTATCACAAAATAAAATTGAAAATTAAAAGATCGATTAAGCCTTTTAGTAGGTACCATATTTTAAATAAAATATAGAATCAAATTTCTAATTCAATACTTACCGAGCCTCATCTAATGGAAATTGTGCTATAAGCTTCCTTTTTTCATTATCTTTACGACTTCACAAGTATGATACTTCACAAGTTATAAATCGGCTATTAGGTGGCATTATGGTACAATTATGTTTATTGAACAAGATCACACTTTACAAATTAAGATAAAAAATTAACCGTACGAAATATTTAAAGAGTTACCTTTCAATATTGCGTTTATCAGATAGTTGTTTTTACAGCATGTGTGTATTAAAATAACGATTGAAACTTCATAAAAGAACGAAAATGACTATTTACCACATAGCGCCTTTTGCAAGCGCAACGACGATTTATTATTTTGAACTAATTCCAGATGTTTTTTCATATAAATCATCTAAATTCAGAACTAAAAAAAAATAAATGTTAATAGCTAAAACCGAGCATAAATTACTAAACAATCTTTTAAATTTAAATTTAAATTCCCTCACCCACTGTAGAGCGGCAAAGTAGATTCGCGATTCGCATTAAGCCTCATTGATTAAGCCACTTTTTTGGGTATAATATCAAAAATAATTGTTAATGATTTTAAAACTTTTATCACAACAAAATTTATCTCATCTGATTTTATAGGGTGTAACTAGTATTTGCGTGTTGCGCGAGGTGCAAGCACCTCGCGTGCTTGTGAAAAAAAAAAAAAAAAGAAAAGGGGGGGGGTGATGGAGGGAGATTGGGGGGTTTAGTATTTGCGTGTTGCGCGAGGTGCAAGCACCTCGCGTGCTTGTGAAAAAAAAAATGGGGGGGGTGATGGGGGGGCTTTAGTATTTGCGTGTTGCGCGAGGTGCAAGCACCTCGCGTGCTTGCGAAAAAAAAAAAACGGGGGGGGTGTGATGGGGGGGGTTGCAGATGTATTTTGACTAAAGCATTGCCCCTCTAAATGAATCTGAAAACAAAAATGTTCCAAGTCTCTTAATTTCCGAGATATGCCTAAAGGGGGTGAAAAGGGGGGCGGGGGGGCGAATGAAAAATAGTTTTTACTTTACCGAGCCTCCTCTATACGAATCCGTAAAAAAAAAATACGGGCCTCGTAGTTTCCGAGATACGATAGGGAGGGGGGAAAAGGGGAGGTTTGGCACTTTTCCCGTAGGTTTGAGAGTTACTTGTTTACGAATCTGTCAAAATATACCCACCTCCCCATCCACCATCTGGGAGAACAATTATGTCAATGAGTCAGTGAGTGAGTGAGTGAGTGAGTGAGTGGTAATTTAGCTTTATATAATACAACTAGTATTTGCGTGTTGCGCGAGGTGCAAGCACCTCGCGTGCTTGTGGAAAAAAAAATGGGGGTGGGGGTGATGGGGGGAGATGGGGGGGTTTAGTATTTGCGTGTTGCGCGAGGTGCAAGCACCTCGCGTGCTTGTGAAAAAAACAAAAAAAAAAGTGGGGGGGGGTGATGGGGAGAGATGGGGGGGGTTTAGTATTTGCGTGTTGCGCGAGGTGCAAGCACCTCGCGTGCTTGTGAATAAAACTGAAGCATTGCCCCTCTAAATAAATCTGAAAAAAAAAAAAATGTTCTAAGTCTCTTAATTTCCGAGATCCGCCTAAAGGGGGTGAGAAGGGGGGCAAGGGGGGCGACTTTGAAAATTGGTTTTTACTTTACCGAGCCTCCTCTATACGAATCCGTAAAAAAGAAAAAATACGGGTCTCGTAGTTTCCGAGATACGATAGGGAGGGGTGAAAAGGGGAGGTTTGGCACTTTTCCTGTAGGTTTGAGAGTTACTTGTTTACGAATCTGTCAAAATATACCCACCTCCCCATCCACCATCTGGGAGAACAATTATGTCAATGAGTCAGTCAGTGAATCAGTGGTAATTTAGCTTTATATAATACTAGTATTTGGTGTTGCGCGGGGTGCAAGCACCTCGCGTGCTTGTGAAAAAAAAAGTATTTGCGTGTTGCGCGAGGTGCAAGCACCTCGCGTGCTTGTGAAAAAAAAAAAAAAAGTGGGGGGGTGATGGGGGGAGATGGGGGTGGGTTAGTATTTGCGTGTTGCGCGAACTGCAAGCACCTCACGTGCTTGTGAAAAAAAAAAAAGGGGTGCGGTGATGGGGGGGGGGGGTTGCAGAAGTATTTTGACTAAAGCATTGCCCCTCTAAATGAATCTGAAAAAAAAAATGTTCCAAGTCTCTTAATATCCGAGATCCGCCTAAAGGGGGTGAGAAGGGGGGTGGGGGGGCGACTTTGATAAATGGTTTTTACATTACCGAGCCTCCTCTATACGAATCCGTAAAAAAAAAATACGGGTCTCGTAGTTTCCGAGATACGATAGGGAGGGGTGAAAAGGGGAGGTTTGGCACTTTTCCTGTAGGTTTGAGAGTTACTTGTTTACGAATCTGTCAAAATATACCCACCTCCCCATCCACCATCTGGGAGAACAATTATGTCAATGAGTCAGTCAGTGAATCAGTGGTAATTTAGCTTTATATAATACTAGTATTTGGTGTTGCGCGGGGTGCAAGCACCTCGCGTGCTTGTAAAAAAAAAAGTATTTGCGTGTTGCGCGAGGTGCAAGCACCTCGCGTGCTTGTGAAAAAAAAAAAAAAAGTGGGGGGGTGATGGGGGGAGATGGGGGTGGGTTAGTATTTGCGTGTTGCGCGAACTGCAAGCACCTCACGTGCTTGTGAAAAAAAAAAAAGGGGTGCGGTGATGGGGGGGGGGGGTTGCAGAAGTATTTTGACTAAAGCATTGCCCCTCTAAATGAATCTGAAAAAAAAAATGTTCCAAGTCTCTTAATATCCGAGATCCGCCTAAAGGGGGTGAGAAGGGGGGTGGGGGGGGCGACTTTGATAAATGGTTTTTACATTACCGAGCCTCCTCTATACGAATCCGTAAAAAAAAAATACGGGTCTCGTAGTTTCCGAGATACGATAGGGAGGGGGGAAAAGGGGAGGTTTGGCACTTTTCCCGTAGGTTTGAGAGTTACTTGTTTACGAATCTGTCAAAATATACCCACCTCCCCATCCACCATCTGGGAGAACAATTATGTCAATGAGTGAGTGGTAATCTAGCTTTATATAATATAACTAGTATTTGCGTGTTGCGCGAGGTGCAAGCACCTCGCGTGCTTGTGAAGAAAACTAAAGCATTGCCCCTCTAAATCAAGTATTTGCGTGTTGCGCGAGGTGCAAGCACCGCGCGTGCTAGTGAAAAAAAAATGGGGGGGGGTTAGTATTTGCGTGTTGCGCGAGGTGCAAGCACCTCGCGTGCTTGTGAAAAAAAAAAAAAAAAAAGAGGGGGGGTGATAGGGGGGGGGGGGGTTGCAAAAGTATTTCGACTAAAGCATTGCCCCTCTAAATGAATCTGAAAAAAAAAAATGTTCCAAGTCTCTTAGATTCCGAGATCCGCCTAAAGGGGGGGAGAAGGGGGGCGGGGGGGGGGGGACTTTGAAAAATGGTTTTTACTTTACCGAGCCTCCTCTATACGAATCCGTAAAAAACAAAAAACACGGGTCTCGTAGTTTCCGAGATACGATAGGGAGGGGGGAGAAGGGGGGTGAAAAGGGGAGGTTTGGCACTTTTCCCGTAGGTTTGAGAGTTACTTGTTTACGAATCTGTCAAAATATACCCACCTCCCCATCCACCATCTGGGAGAACAATTATCTCAATGAGTGAGTGAGTCAGTCAGTGAGTGGTAATTTAGCTTTATATAGTATAACTAGTATTTGCGTGTTGCGCGAGGTGCAAGCACCTCGCGTGCTTGTGAAAAAAAAAAAGGGCGGGGCGTGATGGGGGGAGATGGGGGGGGTTTAGTATTTGCGTATTGAGCGAGGTGCAAGCACCACGCGTGCTTGTGAAAAAAAAAAATTGGGGGGTAGATGGGGGGGTTTAGTATTTGCGTGTTGCGCGAGGTGCAAGCACCTCGCGAGCTTGTGAAAAAAGACAAAAAAAAAAAAAAAGAGGGGGCGGTGATGGGGGGGGGGGTCGCACAAGTATTTCGACTAAAGCATTGCCCCTCTAAATGAATCTGAAAAAAAAAATGTTCCAAGTCTCTTAGATTCCGAGATCCGCCTAAAGGGGGGGAGAAGGGGGGCGGGGGGGGACTTTGAAAAATGGTTTTTACTTTACCGAGCCTCCTCTATACGAATCCATAAAAAACAAAAAATACGGGTCTCGTAGTTTCCGAGATACGATAGAGGGGGGAAAAGGGGAGGTTTGGCACTTTTCCCGTAGGTTTGAGAGTTACTTGTTTACGAATCTGTCAAAATATACCCACCTCCCCATCCACCATCTGGGAGAACAATTATGTCAATGAGTGAGTCAGTCAGTCAGTCAGTCAGTCAGTGGTAATTTAGCTTTATATAATATAATAACTAGTATTTGCGTGTTGCGCGAGGTGCAAGCACCTCGCGTGCTTGTGAAGAATACTAAAGCATTGCCCCTCTAAATCAAGTATTTGCGTGTTGCGCGAGGTGCAAGCACCTCGCGTGATTGTGAAAAAAAAAAAAAAGGGGGGGTGATGGGAGGAGGTTTAGTATTTGCGTGTTGCGCGAGGTGCAAGCACCTCGCGTGCTTGTGAAAAAAAAAAAAAGAGGGGGGGTTTGCACAAGTATTTCGACTGAAGCAGTGCCCCTCTAAATGAATCTGAAAAAAAAAATGTTCCAAGTCTCTTAGATTCCGAGATCCGCCTAAAGGGGGGGAGAAGGGGGGCGGGGGGGGGACTTTGAAAAATGGTTTTTACTTTACCAAGCCTCCTCTATACGAATCCGTAAAAAGAAAAAAATACGGGTCTCGTAGTTTCCGAGATACGATAGGGGGCCCCCCCCCCTATCGTATCTCGGAGAAGGGGGGGGAAAGGGGGAGTACTAGTATAGTATAATATAATATCGATTAACGGCATGATTCAGTACTGGATAACAATAAATTTATAAATGTATGTATAATCTTACAGATTGTGAATATCCTTAGAGATTGAAATGGAATTATTTTTATATTATTTGTTAATATAAAAAAGATAACCATTAAAACCACTTATATTCTCGATTTAATTTTACGCTCGAATATATTTACTATTTCGTTCATTCAATGCCCAACACTAACGCACAGAGTACAAGTTATACTTTCATTCAGTCAAAACATAGTGTATTACCAAGGTGTATTACATACTCTTTGATTCAGTCAGGTTATTCATTTTCCGTTGACCCGTTGCTTTGCTTGTCGTTTGAATTTAACGTTTTAACTTTTAAAATTGTTACGATCTAGTGCAAAGAAGTTGTATCGTTTTACAATTTAATAATTTAGATATGCCTGCTAAACCAGCTAGCCGAAGTGGTGAGTAAAAATTGTATTGTTATTTTGGCCCAATTTTATTTCCGTTCAGTTTAAATATGTAAAAAAATAACTAGGGCTTTTATTGCTATAAAATCTTACTTTCTGTCATTTTTACAGAGAACGATGGCCCAGTTAAGATGAGGAAGAAAACCAAAACTCGCAGTAGTCGCGCGGGTTTAATACTACCTGTGGGCAGAATTCACAGGATTCTCAAGAACGGCAACTATGCACCTCGTGTTGCTGAAGGCGCTGCAATTTATATGGCTGCGGTTCTTGAGTACTTGGCTGCTGAGATCTTGGAGTTAGCGGCAAAGGCAGCAGAGGATAATAACAGAAGCAGGTGAGCTTGCAAAATCAACATAATTTTTTATACCGTAATGATGAAACAATGAATGAGGGTAGTCATACCCACATTCGTTATTTAATATGAACTAAATTTAAATTAGGCTAACTCTTCTGATGGTAATGGAACCATATCTAGGGAACTCCTTAGTAGTAGTAGGGGCTTACATAAAGCAAGAAACTTACTTTGAATAAAGTTTTTTCAATCAATGCTCACTATAAATAAGTTTGAAAATTATTTTATTCTTATACCTACTAGAAATCTATACCCTTTGTTTAAAATTTTTGCAATGTAATAATAATAAGTTACACTTTACGGACTGAACTACCCTTAGTATTAAAAAAAATAGTTTAAGTTCAACAACATTCTAAGAATATTTTATCATGACCAGAATCTCACCTCGACACATTTTGCTGGCTGTACGGAATGATGAAGAACTGAACAAAATGTTGGAAGGTGTGACCATATCACAGGGTGGCGTGATACCTCATATCGAACAGAAGCTTTTACCAAAGAAGACAATGAAAAGTAAACAAGCTTCTAATAAGGTACCCTAGGCATTTAACGCCCGCTTAATTTTAAACCAATATAATATTTAATATAATAAATAAATTAAAAAACTTTTTAGGTAAATAGTTTAATTAAAAAAAGTGAAACACGGAAAATTATCATTTAAGTAGTTTCATTCATATAAAACTAAGTTAACAACGATTTTAAAAAAATGTAGTAATGGGCGTAATTGTGCATATAGTTTTTAGTAACGCCCGTATTATTATCCATGTAATATCTTAAAAAACATAACTATTTCGACTTAAAGCCGTACTAGACATAAAAATATATTTTATAGTTTTTTATTAGAAAGCATAAGAATTGCCATAATTGAAGTATATAAACCAAAAAAAACAAAAATTGTAACACATCCAACATCAGCTTACACTTTCATTTTATAAACTTTAACAAAAATATCTCTCATCTAACAAGTTTTATATCTATGAAATATCAACATTTGTAGGTTTTTTCTTAAAAATATAGAAGTTATAAAATGCCTATGGGGCGCTAATAAACATAGAGATGGACAATGGCGCCCGAGTATAGTACGTCATATAACGCCCTAAAATTAAGTATAAAACTTAAACATTTATTAGATCTAATATCAAATAATTTAAATGAGTATCAGTAATCAGTCTTGAATCAATACTTTTTATTTATTATCATAATTACTTTAATATCCTTCTTCAGTCTTGCTGAGATCAATACTTGAAATAAGTACTTTAATACTTTTCGCACTTTTAATCACAATTTGAACAAATGAATTCTTTGTCATATTTTGAGAGACCCACACACTCCTCATGGTACCACTTCTTGCAAAATTCACATTTTCTCATGTCCAAATTATGTCTTCATGATAAGCATAGCAGTACCATTCTTCAGTAGTGTCCTTTTCTTCTTGTTTATTAACTATATTTTGTTTTTTTTTTCATACCCTGGTTTCTATTTTGGTGTTTTACTTAATTTATTTTTATTATCCTTCTTGCTTTTGTTCTTATCTTTAGTTTTAGTATTCTTTATTTTCTTTTAATCTTCACCTTTTTTGTCAAAAAGATCTTTAGTAATCTGTTGACCTTTATAATTTATAGCTTTCTTTCGTGGTCGGTTTGTTTTAGTTATAGCGTAATTAGGAGTAGGCATTAATTCATGAAACTCTGTTCGGTTGCTTTGTTTTTTTTTATGTTTGATAAAGGAATATTATCATCATCTAAATAATTGATCGTATGATCATTTGCTGTGTTATCTTGCTCGGAACTTTGGCTGTTAGGTGTAGTTACTCCTTTATCTATGAAGGATTGATTTTCATCTGATGAAAAACCATAAACGTCTTCAACAGAATATTTTAATTTATCATTTGAGTGCTCAATTATAACACTATCTATATCAGACGAGTCAGAGCTGTGTTGTATGCAAGTATTATAATCTATTGTGCAGTGCTCATGTGGTCTGTTCAGACCTGAACAACTTGGAACTGACATATCAAAGTGGTTATAAGTTTGTTTACTGTTGTATGTAGGAGGTTCAGGTAACGCAGAGAGGCTAAATTCAGAAATTATGGAAGGTGAAGCACATAAGGTATGGAACGAATCATTTGGCGTAGGATTATGAAGAGATTTTTCCAATTCATCTTCAGAAGCATTTGTGGATGAGCTATAATCAACAATGCGACAATGGTTTTCAGCTCTTAATTTTGTTGATCCAGGCAAAACTCTTTGAATATTTTGACACTGTTTAGAAGAAACTTCTTCACGTCACCACGTCAAGAAGTTTCTTAGAAGATAATTGTGAATATCATCATCAAAATCGTTAGGAGTAGAGTTTCGTACAAACATATCTAGATTAGGCCGATTCTCATTAGAATCAGTGTCAACATTAGTATCAGAATTAGGATCCTGCACTACTTGGTTTTAATTTTGGGGAAATGGAATTTCAGATAAAACTGACGGAGCAAATGCTTCTTCCAGTATTGCTTCAGGGTTATAGGGATATAGGCCTGTGCCTTTAAATCCATTCACTATATTAGTATGTGTCATACATTTGGGCCACACTTGCGAAAATATTTTATTAAAATAGGGTTTCGTCAACGTCCTATTAGGGTTAGCCGACAAGAAGTTCAGAACAACTTCGTCCCAGTGGTGTTCATACGATTTATTCACAGATTTGTCTAGTTGCAGTTCGTGTGTGGTATTTGAAGGAAGGCAGTACAGAACTATATTATTTTTATCAGCTTCATTTAGCGTCTCGATTGATAGATGACATTTTGCACCATCAAATATTAATAAACATTTACCAGGGACTTTATGTTTTGCCAGATGTTAAATAAATTGTACGAATAAGTCTGAAGTCATACTTCCCTTTGGTGCCATTCTAACCAACGTTCCAGCTGGTAGATTTTCTGTTAGATCTGGTCTTTGTCTTTGGTCTTTAAATATGATCATAGCTGGAATCGCTGTACCTACGGCATTCACACACATTGCAATGGTGACATTTTCTGCATGTTCAGGGGCAATAAGACGTCCCCTTTTGCTTCCTTTTTCTGCCAGAACTGTGTGCTGTTTATGTACAGTTATTAGACATCCTTTCTCGTCCATGTTGTACAACCTTTCTGGATGGACACAGCATTAATGGCAGCTTTCATAGTATCTTCCGACCACGACTCCCCTCTTTTCTTATGTGTAAAATTTGATTGATTCATTCCCTGATCTGTACAAAGCAAAAATTATACCCCTCTTTGAGGAGTGGCTAGATCGGCGTCACGGCGTCCTGACCTACCGCATGACGCAGGTCCTCACCGGACACGGAAGTTTCGGGAGGTACCTGTGTCTGATGGGAAAGGAGGAAACGCCTGGGTGTCACCACTGCGAGGGTCGCCCTGAGGACACCGTAGAGCACACGGTGCAAGACTGCCCCGCCTGGGCAGAGCACCGACGTGTCCTCACGGCGGCGATAGGCGGAGACCTCTCGCACCCGGCATTGGTCGAGGCCATGCTGCGGGGCGAGAAGGAGTGGGAAGCGGTCGCCTCCTTCTGCGAAGCAGTCATGCTTCCGAAGGAGGAGGCGGGCCGCGTGAGGGAGAGGATGGCGTCCTCCCTCCAGCCCAGCCGCAGTGGTAGACGCCCACGGCGTCGGACGTCGGCCGACGATCTCCGGCCACCGTAGGCGCGGGCATGCGGACAGCGAGTAAAGGGCAACTCGCTGTCCGACCATGGACCATGCCCGGGTCGACGGCGCGTCGTGTTCCACGCGCGCCTCAAAGAGCGTCAGCAATATGACGAGGCCCCCCCATAGAGGGCCGAAGCCTGCCGGGGTCGTGGGACTCATCCCGTTACCGTGACCCCGGTACGTAAAGGGTTATTGAAGGAACACCGTGGATTTTAGTCAGTAAAAGTCTGACAGTCCCTCCCACCCTGCCCGGAGTGGGAGGACTTATTTGATAATTTTACCACGATAAAAAAAAAAAAAAAGTATGAGGATGAATTCTGTGGACTAAATTGTAGCAGCTTGCATGGACTAAAAAAATCAGCCAATTTTTTTATCCTCAAACATAAAAAAAATAAGTTTCTCTAAGAATCTGGGAGCGTAAAAATACGAAAATAACGATTATCAAAATCTATAATTTTAAATCTATATTTTACATAATTTTCTATGTATTATAGTCTAACTAATGGCCCCTTTCGATCTCCTTTTGGCGTTGTATTAATACGCCTATATATGGATAATAGCGCCCATAGAGGCTATAAACGCCCAAACATCATTTTGCTGGGCGATATTACCCGTATGTTACATTCTACTTACTTCTCATATTTTCACATATTAATACAAACAAACCAATCAAATCACCAATCAAATATGAAATAAAAGCGTTTAAAGTAAACGGTAATCCCAAATGTATCAGCAAAATTTAGAAAAATAAGCTAAAACTTACAACTTCGTGGACGTATTTTTTATAAAAACAGCTTGCACTCCCGGCGTCCTCAAGGCGTCGATCGCTACTGACCAAATGGTGGCGTGATCGCCGCCGCTCCACGTTAGCGCGATTGTATTGGTTTATTCTATGTGTACGTGAAGTTTAACGTAACTCACACGTAATTTTCTATGCTTTTAGGCATCTGGGCGTCATTACACAACGGGCGTTAAATGCCATACCTACCTTACTAATAGTTCATCACAAGAATATTAATCTTAACTCACAGGTCATTTAATTGTTTATGTTTGAGATTGGCTTCAAAGCTAATAATGTTGATCTACCCCCTCTAAATTATTATAATATTTAATTTTTGTAACTTGTTGAATAATCATTAATCAAACATTAATTATAAAAATTCAACCATTACATGCAAAACTTATTTATAAGTTTTGCATGTAATGGTTGAATTTTTATAATTATCTTATTAAATAAAAATTATGAAAGCAAGGTAATGGTAATGGTATTATTCAGTAGCATCCTATAAATAGGCACTTACCTACATTTTATGAAATTAGTTCCCCTCTACTGAATTGTGAATAAAAAATTGGCCAAGTGCGAGTCAGACTCGCCCATGAAGTGTTCCGCAGTAACTATTATAATATGTAAGTACAATATGTATATTTATTTGACAAAAAATATCTTACCAATTTCTTAAAACTAGCTTATTTACATTTCTTACAACTACGCCAAATAACTTTGATTTTCAGTGTTTGTATGAATTACAAAGTTATATTTGCGGTTTTATAAAATATGCTGTATCTCACAAAACTGCTGACCCGATCTCGTCCAAACCAATTTTGGTTGAAAGTTTACATTAAGGTCTACAGACATAGATACTTTTTAGTGTTTTCACTCCATTATTATAAAAGTTAGGGGGGGGACACATTTTACCACTTTGGATTAACTTTATTAAAAAAGTAGTTTTAGAAACCTCAATGTCATTTTTAAAGACCTGTCTATAGATATCACACACGCATAGGTGTCATGAAAAAAATATTTTCAGTTTTAGTTCCATGTATGGGGAGCCCCCTTTATTTTAAATATTTTTTCTTAAAATCGGAAAGCGGTTCACAGAATACATCTACCTACCAAGATTCACATGTATAGTCCTAATAGTTGCGGAATAAAATGGCTGTGACATACGGACGGACGGGATCAGTGGGTCGTCTTAGGGGCGGAGTTTAATTGCTATGTTCGAAGTAAGACATGCAATCAATGCATCTTTGCCAACGCAGTGGTAGGTAGCTCATTGATGCCTTTCATGAAGAAATCAGCTGGACGGAAGACAACAAATTCTTCCAAGGCATTTTGTAGGTACTGCCTCTCGGCACAGTATAAAAATTATTCTGTGCTCTCGGCCACCTAAGTAGGTAGGTACCTATTGAACTTTTTTCCCGCCATGAAGTTATCCAAATTCTGGAAAAAGTAGAAGTCTGTCGTACTTACTCACCAGACCTTGTAGTCTGAGCTAATAGCAGAGCATACCATAACTATAAGCGCATTGAAGCGTCAAATTTTTTACAACTAAAGCGAAGCCGCACGAATGCGCGCGTATTCGCCAGAATACGCGCGCACTCTTTTACGTGTAGTAATGGGCATCATTAGCAGTGCTATTAAATCACTTGCCAGTTGACTCTCGTAGCTGAAACGTGTGTAAAATGGTTGACATTGATCTTGCTATGATATTATACTTAAATCGGAAGTTGAAGAAGAAGAAAACGAAGAAAAAGGAATTATAGTGTTCCGACTTTTATAACTCAATGTGGTAAAGACTTGTTATATGACACAATACCAGGTCTGTTACAATCGGAGGACACGTTGGAGCACACAGTGGAGGTGTGCCCTGCTTGGGCGGAGCATCGCCGTGTTCTCGTGGAAGTGATCGGCGGCGGCGACCTCTCGCGACCATGGTGCGGGACGAGCTGGAATGGGATGCTGTGGCCTCCTGCCAAGCAGTCGTGCTAGCGAAAGAGGAGGTTGAACGCATGAGGAAGAGACAACTTTCTTCCTCACGCCGCACAGGAGACGCCCCGAGCGTTGGGGATCGCGAGTCACTTTCTCCAGCCACCGAAGACGCATGTGACTCAGGCTGGCTGGACAAATCTTCAAAATAGTTATCTAAGATTATGTAGCGTCACAAATTCTGAAATAAGGGTCGAGTCACACCGAAATGGCAGCGGCCGCGGGCGACGCCAGCGGCAGCCGCGGGCGGAAACACCAACAAGGCGCGCGGCCGCTCGCGTCACCGCGGCTGGCCTCGCGACCTTTTCAAGCTTTTCAAGCGATACTGGTCTTTTAAGTATGTAGTTAAAGTTTAAAATTATTTCACACTGAAAGTGCTCGCCGCGTCGCTCCCGGCCGCTGCCATTCCGGTGTGACTCGGCCCTAAGGGTGTTTAGCCGGCACATAATGTGCCCTATTGACCTAGTTAAATGCGAGCTATTTTAAGATTTGTCCAGCCAGCCTGAGTCACATCGAATACGCGGGCCTGCGGACGGCGAGCAGGGTTAGCTCACTCGCGTCGTGTTCCACGCGCATTTCAAAGAGCAGTTATACCTGTCGCCAAATAACTTGGCAAGGTTTTGGCGTAGTGGGGGTAAGTTCGCGCATCGTGCACTTAGTGAAAGAAAAAAGTGGTTACTTTTACTGCTTGCCATTATTCTATGGTTATTGTCATCATTTATTTTTAATCATAGCTGTTCAGAAGAATGTTAAAGAAAGAAGAGGAATTCATTCGTTAATTCGGTATTATAAATAATATAGATATAATACATAAATACATTTAAAAGTGAAAAAATGTATTTAAAAAAACATCTAAAATAATAATGAAATGAAATAATATGTTCTCGTCGTCACAATTAGTTAACACAACTGCTACCCCTTTTATTTGCAAGGAATGTCGATAGTGATGATATCGGTATCATGGGCCTCACGTATGAGTGCATGCACGTTGGAAATATCAACTGCGTATGTCAAAGGCTGCAGTATGGTATCTAGGTCTGTGGGTGGACCGCAACATGAACTGGAAGACACAGGTTGACACAGTGTGTGCAAAGCTTAGGTCAGTGTTGGGTAAGTTCTACATTCTGAAGGCACCGCTGAGTAGGAAAACGCTGCGTGTAATTTATTTCGCCCTCACCGAGTCACTGCTTAGTTATGGTTTATACACGTATGGCCGTACATTTAAAACCTATCTCAACAGTATGAAATCATTGCAATTGCGTTTTATGAAATATCTTGTGAACCCAAAAATTAAACGTGAATGTAAAGAAAATTATGAGAAACTTTTTGTTGCATGTAAACTGCTTCCTGTACACGAGAAGGTCAAGTATTTGGTGGTTCTTGAGCATTTCTATAACGACCAGTATAAAGTGCATGTGCAAAATTCTTATAACACTAGAAGAGAACGTAAATTCTTGCGGTCACCCGTAAAAAATTACTACGGCAAGAGAACCAATAAGTATTTGACCCCTACATTGTTCAATAATTACGACTGGTTAAGAAAAGGTAACAGTATTAGTAAACAGAATAAACTTAAAACTGTACTGCTGAATGAAGTAGTCGCAAGTTATGATTCTAATGTCTCTAAATAAGTTAAGTAATCTAAATAAGTTGTAATACACATGTTGTTGAGCTCCGCGTTCGTGCGACAACAATGAGTTCCGAGTGGTTGTGTTGAAAAAGAAAAAAAAAATATATGCCTACATTGTTTTCAACGAAAGCATGCACAGCGCGGGCCGCCGCGCTTCAGAATAGGTAAATAGTGGTCCGTCGCACCTGCACGTGTGCCGGCGACGACGCGACGGCCTGCGCTGTCACAACAACTGTCTGTACCTCTACCTACTTAGTTTTATTGTATATTAGTAGGTACCTCAGAGCCAAAATATTGTAAAAACAAGCGCCAATCCCGCCGATAAACTGCTAAGCAGTTTGGTGGGTTTTTAAATTAAGTCTCATGTTTGGTCTCGAATAAACGTTTTATTTATTTATTTATTTTTACTTTTTATCTTCTTTTTTCCCGGTGTCCTAAAGTTAAATAAAATTTAAAACAACAACTCGTAACAAAAACAAAGGGTACAACTTTCGTGTACGCAAGTGTATTCGGGAGCAAATTGAACGAGAACTACTGACGCACCAATCGATTGCGCGCTCGGAGCGGCGCGCGAAATATGACAAAAAGTTGGCATAAATCTATTTTGCTGTTTTTTGAACTGATTTATAGTACTTTATTACTAAATAATAAAAACTAATATTATTAGGGTTATTTATTGAAATAAAATAAAAATCAATAAAAATGTAATCAATTAATTTATTTATCGTCATGGATTACAGATATTTCATTAGGACTTAAAGTTACAAGCTTTTTTAGTGGTTATTTCCTTAATCCAGTAATGTATGTATCTGAAGACGCCATTAATCTCTGAAAAGTATTTTCTATGGCGACTTTTCTCGAGAATTTTCTAGAATAGTTTCGTCTTTTTCTGATATCCTTATTTCTTCACTCAAAAGACTGCAATGCCAATATTGTCTACAATTAGGGGCCCATGGACTAAAATTTTATGGCATATTGAACCACGGCTAAAGAAAAACAAAAGCTGACACAGTCCGTAGGCAAAACAAATGAAATTTCTTAAAATTAAGTTTGTATCCACTTGATATAATTTTCACTGTCTCTTGCTTGCTACAGGCTACTTTCCGAGTTTCAATTTGTAACCCAAATGCAAGATGCACTCAGCAAATCCAGGCATGTAGTGACGAAAGCCCATATTCAAAATTTTCCTCAGTCATCTGTTGATGCACTTTTTGATCAGATTGAAATCTTTGGAGATAAGCCCACACAGATAACACCGCATGGTTAAGCTTGTATCCGTAAGTGCATTCATCATTTTACCATCCACCATGGTAAATTTTAGATCGTGTTTGACACACCATTCAGCAGTCCTAGTAAGTGCTATATCTGATATCTGTTTTTTACATTTAGAGCGTCCAATTTGGATACTTCTATTGTCTCATGAGCCATCTGAAATCTCAAAGGTCGGCAATATCTTGGCGATGACGGGCGAGGATTTTGCCAGACGATATTTTCCCTTTGATTCAAACTCTTGAACTGTTAGTCTGTTTTAGAGCATTTTCCACTTCTTTTGTAAAGAAAATGCATTTTTTCTGAGACTCTGATTCTAGAAGTAGACTCTCTATAATACTCAATAAGAATTCTTCTACTAATATAAATCTCTTTGGAATGAGATCCTGAAAAAAGGAAAATAATTATGAATTAATGAAATTCTACCTTAGGACTAAAATAGACAGTTTGTTCAAGATGCGCAAAAACGAGCATCCCTTTCTAGGTATTTTTACAAGAATGATGTGTAATACAACGAGTATTAAGGTGAATTTGAGCTGGCTTGACTCCACTTGAGTTAGTACTTTTACTCTGTGAGAAGTTTGATTACTCTTTAAGTAGCGACTACTTTTAGAAAAATATGAAATAAATTAGAATTTCCATCCAAAATTAACTTTTTAATATTTATAATTATAGTTCCCTATAGCCAGGAGTAGAATCCATCACCAAAATACTTAATTCCACCGAACAACTTAATAATATTACCAGTTGAATCAAGGAACGCCATTATTTACGTCAACTATTAGCGGGGCTCAACTAATACTGGTTTACTGGCATGTTTTTGTGCCGCTGGGGCTCCAGAGATTAATGGCGGATTCGACCAAACATTGATTTACACGCGCGTAACTATACCAGGAATAATTTTATTCCACGATTTTAAACTCGAGTAACTGAAAGTAGTTTTTCGATGCAATCTGAAGTATAACTATACTTGGAATAACTAAACCCGAATAGCAGAATGAATGATTGAATGGTATATTATCCGGCAAAATAATGTTGCACCAAAACGGTATGGTGTGAAGGCTTAAATCCTGTCAACTCAACATTGTCGTATTATAGCGTGGTACTTTCAATAGCGAGCTGTCAATGTGTTGATTTTGCTTTGAGTTTCGCTTAATTTTTATTGTTTTCTTTCTTATTTTTCGGTGTAGTGCATTTTTATAGTATAGAAAACGCAGTCCAAGTTGCCGTCCGAAAAAGAATTATTGCTAGGCTTAGTAGAGATTCACTATAATATACTTAGTTGAAAATAAAAAAAACGGACGGTGTAACACTCAAGTCGAATTCCTAACGAAGTAACGAAACGACCAACAAACAAACAACAAAACAATGAATGACAGCATCTGCTGACGTATGACATAACCTAAAAAAAACATGAATCATATGGCGAGCGGACGCCATTACAATATTCTTGGATTAACTCTGCTATTCCACGCATGAGGGTGGGTATAAGAATTACTCCCGAATAAGCGCGCTATTCTTGGAATAGTAGATGGTAAAACGCAAAATGGATTTACTCTCGGATAACTAGAGATTTAATCTAAGGATAAAATTTATTCTTGTTTGGTCGAATCCGCCCTTAATAAAACAAAATACATCCACCGCTCAACAAGTCAAACTTTTAACTGGGATACACATTAAGTGGGGATGGGCGAGGGCGGTGCTTGCACAGCTAGCTAGACCATTTTCTTGAGCATGTCGCCTAAACTATAGAAAGCAGATTACGTGTAATTTGTAAAGGCTATGGCCAATTTTACTATGGACGTCGGCATAGTTATCGAATTTAGTGTACACCAATGATTTTTGGTGTTGATGCACCTCATATTGATCCACAAAACAAATCCACAACGCGATGTAAATCAGAGTCCAGTATTAATAGCAAGGTAATAGGGTGGTAGAAGGTATCAGTACGTTGAAATAAGCAGGGGTCAAAAATATTAGAAAATAATCGCAAAAACAAACACAGGACGCAATGTAGAATCTGCTTTTTTTTTTATTGTTCGCCTTTATAAAGGCAGGCATCGGTCTAAAGACCATTCAGCCTCGTCATATTTATGTATTCTTCTATAAAATTAAAGTAAGGCTAAAGCCAAGTCATCAGTAAATTCTTATCTTAATATTCTTTAATCAAGGCATATGCCATGTCTTCTTTTTTCCATAGTTAGATGTTTCGTCAATCTAATTTTTTTTTTTTTTGTCAAATCAAGTTTTATCGTCATATCCATGTGGTCATTTCCAAGTTGTATCTATCATCTATGTAAAGATGCGCGACTATGAATGATTTCATTCGAATCATTCGACTTAGTAAATCATTCGAATTATTCGAATGATTGACGAAATTAGTAACTAATTGGATATTCGGCCGTTCGACGTTGTCTCTGGTAAGGAGTAGTTTAGTAGTATAGTTAGTTAAACAGTACTAATGGTGAACGCAGACCTGGCCGCGCCGCACGCGCCGCAGTCTTTGCATTCGAATTCTTTATATGAAGTTCTATGCAACCTCGCACACCTACCCGCGCCGCAGTCGCCGCAGTCCCTGAAACGACCGAACTCCCCTAGCCGCAGCTGATGACGTCACCCGCACGCAGCGCGGATGACGTCATTCGCATCCACGGCGCGCAGTGTTGCCAGAGTTATAAAGTAGACAGAGAATCTCTGTCAACGGTTTATAATGAAATTACTTATTTTCGTATAAATAATTACTTGCTTATTCACTATTATAGCACTACAGATAAAATTACACAAAAGAGCAAAATACCAATACCAAATACAGATTTTATACAGATTTTTTAAATCTTCGGATAGATAATGCTTTCAAAAATCTGGCAACACTGACGGGAACGACTGCAGCGACTGCGGCGCGGATAGATGTGCGAGGCTATTAACAAAAAGCGATGACTGCGGGGACTGTAGAGACTGCGGTGCGGCTAGGTCTGCGTTCACCATAATACTACTTTTTCTTTTAAGGCATTTGTCCCATCCACTTCGACTCCACAAAGTAAATATCAGCTATTATACGTTTTAATTGACAGAATTTGTGATTTATGTTTAGCGGCAGTTGGTATTACTAAGTATTATATATTGTACCCACTGGTTATTATTATAATCGTAATGTAATAGTAATGTTTAGTAAATGGTTAGTAGTACGTTCGTAAACCATAAACGTACTTATAAAGTTTAAAACACATTAATTTTAATAATCACACATAATAACAAACACTATTTGATTATGTTCACAGACTGAAATTTAGAATGATATCGTCCGACCAGACTATTCATTCAATAGCGCAACAGATAACAGATCGTCGCGGCAGCGGTAGGCAAGCGAATAGAACGACAGACGAGGACGACTTCATTTTACTTCATTCCCAACGTCATTAGTAGTTACTAATATTAGTAGTCGTCATTCGATTATGAAAATTAGTAACCTACTAATATTCAAGTCGAATTTGTAAATTAGTAGTTGCAGATATTTCGAATAACAAAATCATTCGCAGTCGCGCATCTCTACATCTATGTTTCCAAGAGTTATGTCAATTCAATAATTGAATGTCATAGCCATATATATAAGTCCCGATCAAATTTTACACCCACTAGATGTAATAAAATTATATAAAGGAATATACGAAGAAAAATTTTCCAGCAATCCTTGAATGTCGCGCGGGAGGTTTGCCGGTGTTTTGTAAATCTCAAGCAATTTGTCAATCAATATTATACGATTCACATTGTGCGCTGGGCATTCAAAAATAATTAGGCTTGTTTATACTCGGTCACTGACAGGACCGCTCCGAACTCGTACAATTGTTCAAATGTACTAGTTCGGTCTTCTAGTACTATTAGTTCATTTTAGTTCATCGATAATTAAGACATCAGTAGTCAGACGTGATGGAATACCTGCACATTTGATTTTCCTTCATACTTTGCAGGCTTAGGACTATCATTTTAATTATGATACATTTTAAATAATTTGAATATCATTTAAATAAGTAATATTGAATGAATTATTAAAATGGCGTATTTAAAAATCAAATATTTACAGTGATCTTCATTTTTATATACATATTTTCTTTTTTACAATCCACACGAAACTAAACCAAGCAACATAAACTTGAACTTATATTGTTGGACCAATGACGTTGAGTAACTTCACTTAACAAAGTTAAAATAACAAATAAAAACATCGAAAACAATTACTATCAAAGAGCCATAGAACGTCCGGGCCATAGATTATGCACATAAATGACCAGACACAGTTTCTCGTTCTCCAGGTCATCGTAGTTCGTACATCACTTATGTTCAACCGTTCTTACTCGGCTCTCGCGATTGGATGTCGCTAGGATTGGTGATTAGTTCACTGTACTAGATGTACTAGATGACCGATTTGAGCGACAGAAACAGAATAGTTCGTTCTAGTTCACATGACGGAATTGCGTCCAAAGAGTACAATATATATAGGGACTTGCGTCCTAATAGTACATAGTTCATGTACTACACAAGCCTAAAAATAATGTGATTAAGAGTCTGATCTTTATCGAGGTTGCAATCAGTGCATTTAGGGGAAGCTATTATTTTCATTCTGGCCAGATGAGCATTAAAACGTCCATGTCCAAATCTTAGCCGAGTCAGTAAAGAGTAAAACTGTTTGCTTCTATGAAATTGTGCCTTCGTAAACCAAGGAGCTGAACCAATAGCTGTATTGATTTTTGCATACCAAGTGCCTTTTATTTGCAGAGTCTCCTGCCAATCTTCAAGCCAACATCGAATATTATCTTCCTTGATCTTAGGTAATAAATCTGAGCTAGGTATGGAAACACATTTAATTTCTGCATTTCCTATGTCAACAATGGCTCTCGCTAAAGTGTCTGCGTTTTCATTGCCACTGACTCCGATGTGCGAAGGGGTCCACAAAAATTTGATATCAGTCTCTTGATTGAAGTGTGAAATACTTTTCTTTGATGCGATATATGATGTAGTTTGTAGAAGCATCCAGTTTGTTGTTATCCAATGCCATAAGAACACTCATGCTGTCCGTTATAATAAGCCAAGAAATGAAGCCAAAGTTCTCTTCACTTATGAAATCCAAAGCAGCTGAAATAGCCATCGCCTCAGCAGAAAATATAGTTAAAACATCAGGCAACCTTACACCATGACCAGTCTTATTAAAAGGTATGTAAATAGCCATTGCGACATTTGTGCTGCTCTTAGAAGCATCAGTGTATATACATTGATAGTCAGAATGCTCATTCAATAACTGGTACACCTCTTCCTTGGTTTTCAAATCATGCTTTATAATAATATTCATATCTATAAATTTACTATTGTACTTGCCAGAATAACAAGTCCAAGTGTCAATACATTTGTAAAGTTCATGTTGCTGATTAAGTGTAATTGTAGTAGAGAAGTCATGAAGTAAATAGGGAATGTTAATATTATTTGAAGGATTATAAACTGTATGATAAAATGAAAGTTTTCTGTAAAGAGGGTGGCTATTATATGACAAAAGCCTTAAAAGAAATTTAGATTTTAAGTACTGAAATCTAATTTTCAGTGGAGGAATATTACACTCTACTTGTAAGGAGTTGATAGGTGTTGTTTTCATGGCACCTGTAATGCAACGCAAGTTATGATTCTGTAAGACATCAAGTTTACGGATAAGTCTCTGATCAGACCCAAAACACAAAAAACCGTATTCAAAATGACTAAGGATTTGTATAACATTAACAAAATTTTAGGATCAGCATGTACTGACACAGATTTTATAAAATTGTACGCTTTATTTGCTTTACCAAGTATGTAATCAACATATTTATTCCATGTTAGATTGGCAGAAAAAATTACTCCTAAGTACTTAAATTCATTAACAATGGGAAGTTCAAAGTTATCATAAAAAATTCCTAAATCAAAATCTATTTCACCAAAAACAACAACTTTTGATTTATCTGGACTAATTTCTAAGTTTAAATAATGAAAATATTTACTCATATTTTTCAAAGCCCCATTAATATTACTTTTATTCTCATCCATATCCGGACCAGATGTATAAATAACCAAATCATCAGCAAATTGTAAATTTAGTACTTTGCTACCCAAAACCATATTAAGCTTATGTATATAAAGCACATAAATTAATGGACTCATAATACCACCTTGACACACCCCTTTATACGAAAAACGGGGTCCAATTAATTGCTTATCCACTTTAACATAAACTTCTCTACCATGTAAAAAATTAAAAATCCATGAAACTATTTTTTCAGGTATGCCAAGTGAACGGAGTTCAAGTGACAAAATGTGATGATTGACGTTATTGAAAGCACCAACTATGTCAACAAAAACAGCAAGACACTCATGATCCATTTTACGAGCATTAAAAATATCAAGATGCAAATGAGAAATACATTCACGTGTTGACCTTCCTCTACGAAATCCAAGCTGATTAGATGGTAATAAATTATTACTTTCTATGTAAAACTCTAGTCTTTGCTTTAGTAACTGCTCAAAAATCTTTCCTATACAAGAGGTTAAAGCTATAGGTCTATAAGAATCAGATTTGTTTTTATCTTTATTAGGTTTTAAAATCGGAATAAGACAATCAATTTTCCAGTCTAAAGGTATAATTTCATTAAACCAAAGTAAGTTGAAAACTTTTAAAACCAAAAATAAGGCTTGCAATGAAACATTCTTAAGCATTTTATATGGCATACAATCGAGGCCAAAAGCTGTATCACGCCTGGAAAAAATTGCAGCTTTCAATTCCTGCATAGTAAATGGATCTGTTAAATAATCTGAGCATGCTGCTGTTGGTAAATGATCATGTGATTGAAAGGGGGCCTCTACAGTATCAGGTGTGAATTTTTTAAGAAAATCAAAAATCCATGGATATACATTATTGCAAGATGGTACATATGTTCTATTAAACTTTTTAGAAATACCCCAAATTTTACTTAAAGGAGTTGTTCTGTTAAAAGACTCGCATAAAGTTACCCAACTCAAATACCTCTCTTTTTTTAATATCAACTTTTTAATAGCTTGTCGCCTTTTAAATTCAACATAGTTTTCTTGTGAGGGGTCATGTTTAAACTGTATGTAAGCATTCTTAGCATCTTCTACAGCCCTAGTACAGTTGTTATTCCACCATGGAAGTGGACTGCGTTTTTTCTTTTTAGAAGTTCTAGATGTATTGAGTGAGGCACTAGAAGTAGTTTGTATAGGAGAAATATCAGAACATGGAACAGAATTTTGTATAGCTTTATTTAAGATATGAATAAGTTCTTTATAAGTTTGTAAAGGGTTTTGGTGATTAACCACAAAATTTTGTAATAGATTGTCTACTTTAGCTGTGTAAAGTTCCCAATTAACTAGTTTAAAATTTACATGAACAGGCAGATTTGAAAGAACATTGGATGAAAAAATAAAATTATTAAATACAATTTTTGTAATTACAGGCAAATGATATCCACCAAGAGGAACATCATGCACTGACCAGCTACAAGACAAAGCCAACGAGGGTGATATTAAGGTTAAATCAAGGGCATTTCTCTGCCACCTATCTGAGCCTACTGTAGTCATATCTCCGTTATTCAGCAACACAAGATTGTTATCAGTGATGCTTTCAAGAACGTCAACACCACGACTGCACTGTGTACTACAGCCCCAGGCTGAGTGATGGGCATTGAAACCCCCACCAATCAAAACAGGGCCAGGAATACTTTTGATTAAATTATCCAGCTTTGATTTAGAAAAGGATGGATTACAATTACTAGGACTATAAAATGACACCAAAGAAAGCTCCTTAGCACCATATTTTAAACATATTGCAATATTTTGTATAGAGTCATCATATAAAGTATCAATTTTTTTGTACTGTAATGAATTATGTATTAATATAGCTACGCCATTATGGCTATTACCAGAATCTAATCAAACAGTATTATAATCTTTTATATTAAAACGCATCTCAGACTTAAGCCAAGTTTCACAAAGTAAAGCTACATGAATATTGTTCTCAATTAAAAAATGAGAAAAAATAAGTTGATTACTACGAATACTCTGAGCATTCCACTGTACAATATTTAACTGATCCATAATTAAGATTGTTTAATGTTATTATCACTCTGTATTGTTGCTAAGAGAACTTTTTTAACCGACTTCAAAAAAAGGAGGTTTACAATTCGTCTTGAACTTTTTTTTTTTTTTTTTTTTTTTTTTTTTTTTTTTTATGTATGTTACCTCGTAACTCGGAGACGGCTGGACCGATTTGAAAAATTCTTTTTGCGTTCGAATGGGTATAGTTTCTAGTTGGTCCCATTGTTCCGAAATTAGGATCTGATGATGGAATCTTGGAGAAATCGAGGGAACTCTTCAAATATTATAGGCACACCTATAGCGTTTTGGGTATTTCTTATAGTACCATGAGCAGTTGCTTCCGAAAAGTACTATTTGGGGAAGGTGAACTGATGATGAAGACCACAGATGGCCACTGAAACTCCTCAATAATAAGTATTTCGTGGATTGCGATTCGATTACTTGAGTACGGATGTTAAACACTTTATGCTCGTCACAATACATATGGTGATGTGAGCTGATGGTCAAGTACCAGGAGAACTCCTCAAAAATTAACGGCTATGCATCAGGAAAAGCAAAATTTTGTAAAAGGTGATAAGTTGTCGACATTATGGCTTTTGTAACTAGATAAATTACAAACCGACCCACTAAAAAGCGTGAAAAAAAAATTTTTTGCAAAAAATAGAACCGACTTCCATATCAAAACACTACAAAGGCAAAAATAACTTCAATTTCGGAAGGCGGTGTCTTTAGTATTGTATATATTTTCGTTTTTGACACCGCCTTCCGAAATTAAAGTTATTTTTGCCTTTGTAGTGTTTTGATATGGAAGTCGGTTCTATTTTTTGCAAAAAATTTTTTTTTTAATATTTTCATTTGTAATGGAACTTTCTTTGTTCCGATTTTGTGAAATTAAAGTAAGGAGGGTCTGAATTAAAATGTTTTGTATTTGATCTGTTTGAATTAGGAATTTAAGTTGTTCAGCAGGGTTTTTGTTAGTTAAAGGAGGGAATGACTTTTCATTTAATACATCAGCATAAGATCTTTTCTGAATTTTATTTTTATTTTCTTCTATCTTAGCTTTTTTGACAGGACATTCTGCAGAAATAGCAATATGGTTTCCTTTACATTGGCAGCATGTAGCTTCTGTTGGGGCAATCGTACATTCTTTATAGTTATGATCTTTTCGGCATATGGAACACCTGATGCTGTTTTTGCAGAATTTGGCTATATGTCCATACCTCAAACACTGCAGACACTGCTTAACCGGCGGGATGTACGGCCGTACCTCAAACCGCCAGCTGTTCAGGTCCACGCTGTCTGGCAAGGAGACGCACGAAAAGGTGATGCTCACTGTCTTGGTAGGTTCAAAGGTGACTTTATTTCCTGTAATAGTCCGACGCAGAAATCTTTTTACTGATATTATATTTTTGGAGCTGGATATAGCTGAATATATTTGCTCATTCGAGAGATCTATTGGGACATGCTGGATGATTCCAGTAATTTCAGTAGCTGAGGCTGGAATGCTGGCTTTGAGTTTAAAATTATCTAAAAACTTTTTATTTATAAGCGCAGCATTGGCAAATGTCGGACGCTCGAAAATAACGCCAACTTTGTGCCGATTCATTCGGATAAGTTGCTTAACCCCTTTATTGTATTTCTTAAAGTTAGTGGCTAACGACATCATATCACGGTCTCCGATCGGGACTTGATTCTGACTTTCGATGAATACAATATATTCAAAGTTTCCACCAGACTCTGGATAAGACCGGGTGTAGTCAGGTACTCTGTACTCAATGTACTTGTCCGTATCCTTTTCTTTTTCTGCTTCAGATGTGGCCGACTGCATAGAGCGCAACGACCCAGTGTCAGCATCATCTTCGAGGGAATCCCCAGGGGGATCCTTCCCACTTTTCTTCCTCTTCTTAACTCTCCCCATCATAATGAACTACAAATACTATAATTAAGTAGTTATGTAAACACTAGAAATAAAATAAAATAAATTAAATTTTTTGTTTCAAAAAAATCGCGCCTTCCCTTGACTTTCCCGCGCTTTTTTTTTCTGTAGAATCTGCAATAACGTAACATCTCAGACTAAGGAAAAAAGAATAGACATGAAATACCTACGAAAAAAGCGTGCATACCTATTGTGAGCCTGGCACAAAGATGGCGGCTTGCCGTAGAGCTGCGCGCATTATAACATCGATAGTTGAATTGCACGGTGCTTTCAGAATTCAAAATTGTCGAAAATGAGTTTAACGTTTAAGAAATTCATGGCCCTTTGCTTTAAGTTTTTACTATTTTTAACTAATTTCCCTATAAGTCTTATTTCGTTTCGCAAGGATTAAAAAAATAGGCCCCCAATCCAGATGCACACGTTTTTTTTAGCTTTCTTCAGTTTTATTTACGTGGTAATGTGAGCTATAAAAACGCACACGCTCGAAGAGTGTCACTTTACATGGCAGGCAGGGCACGTGGATACTGAATAGATGCTACTGCAATTAAATTAACTATCTGTATTCTGTACTTGTACAGGTATGTTCATAATAAAACAAATTTTACTATGGTGTGGTATGTCTATCCCATTTATTCCCAGTTGCCACCGCGGCGATCACGAATAAAAAACTGTAGCCTTGTGATCGCTGTGTTCATTGCTCGCTTTTTCCTGTGAGCGTAGTATGCGACCGAAATTGCGGCCAGAACAACTGTGGCGACCACGCTCAACATAGTGGGTGCGAGTAAAAAACCTCCTACACCCAGTGCCGCCGGCTGGGGAGGAAGCCGCGCGCGGCTCAGGGTTACTTAGCGCTTGGAATTAAGATTGAGTTTCGTGCGGACTTCTAGTTTCTGCGACTTGTGCCGGGGCATATGTGTAGGAGCCTTATTAGAGTATCACTATTACTGATTAGCATACCACGACTGCAGTACCTGTACCTAAGGTCTATAATTACCAATGAAAAGAATAAATAAATACAAAATACGGTTTGTTTTCATCGTTTGTCAGACTATACTTATTTTTATTAACTAATAATATAACTTAACATTTTTTTTTTATTTAAGTACTACTACATGGCTCGATCATTCATAATAAAACAAAAATTATCATTTTACACAGATTTATTGAAAACTATAAAAGCCGTTTATCCCAGTCATACTTAAGTTCTAAAATACAAATATGTATACACAATAATCAAATAAGAGCACGTTGCGCAAATTTTATACAAATATACACATTAATAAAACATGAGCATGTTGAACAAACAAAAAAAAAAATACAAACCACACAATCCTTACTTATTAATATTATTATAAGTGCGAAAGTTTGTTTGTATGGATGGATGTTTGTTGCTCAATCACGGCTGAACGGATTTTTATGAAATCACTTTTTCATTTAATGTTTTAATTTTTTTCTTCCGATATTCACATTTTGATTTTAATTTTTGAATAATTTCAAGCGCTTTATCCTGAAACAAAAAAAAACGCATTAACTTCTAGTTTTCTGCAACTTCGTTAAGTTTTTGCCGTAAATTAATTTGAAATTACCAGTTACGCTGCCCACAGTACATACAGTAACATATTATAGAATAGAACACTTACATCTGCATAGCTAGAAGTGCTGCAGACAGGCTCCTCTTCCAGTGCTTTGTGAGAAAAAGAATGTTGTGCCTCACATTCATTAAATTGGGCTGGTAACTGTAAAGAAATAACAACAATTTTTTATATTGAGTGAGTTTGTATTTAAAAGTCAAGATTGCATGGTAATTACCATAAGGAACATAATTATTATGAAATATTACACTTACATCTGCATTGTTAGAAGTGCTGCAAACAGGTTTCTCTTCCAACACCCTGCGAGGAACAGATCGTTGTTCCTCACACTCGTCAAATTGTGCTGGTAACTATACAAAGAATAACCATAAATGTTTAATAATATTTACATTGCGAATTTAATCACTAACTCACGCTCACATTTGTTTGGCTTGCATTTTAACATAAACACAACATTTTATACCTGATATATGTATGTATCATTTTCAAAAATTAATCATTATCCATCTCCTTTTGCTATGACTATATCAGGAGTAAAAATAGTGCAGGTATATGTGTCTTAATCTGTGTGAGGAGGTGGATAATTAAAATCATATAACTTATATTAGGTTTTGATTCAGTCTGTACGAGAATTTTAAGGAAGTTTTATAATTTTCAGAAAAAAAAGTTATCTAT
Source organism: Tholera decimalis (assembly GCA_943138885.2). Lineage (NCBI taxonomy): Eukaryota > Metazoa > Arthropoda > Insecta > Lepidoptera > Noctuidae > Tholera > Tholera decimalis. The sequence goes on along the minus strand of OW964552.2, from coordinate 8,022,434 downwards.
TTATTCTGACTGATGTGTATTTAAACCTGAAACTTTATACCAGTATTTCAGCAATATAGAACTGCTGTTGCTGACATGCTTCTCGTCCCTCCTCTCTCTCCATCAACTGGTTTGGATTGGTTACTTGTCAGTAAGTAGGTAAACACAATAAACTTGTCTATTTTCAAAACTTACCAATAATTCACTTGAAGGCAAAGCATCATCGCGCAGTCATGTTATATTTAAAGTTCGGTTAAAACATTTATCTTCAAAATGCAGGGAACAAATAAAAATATGCTTGGTTGTAGTATTCAAATTTTCAATCCCAAGTATATACAGCCACTGTTCTTTTCTTTCTTTACATGTTGGCAATCTAAAATCATAAAAAGAAATCGAGTTAAATAATATTCACCTGTCGATATGTTTTATCGATAAATTGAAAATTCCGAACCGTAACCCTAACTCCCTGTTTACTAACAAATGATTTGCTTAAAAATCACACAATATCAACAGTAAAACAGTAAATAATTACATAAAAGCAAGTGTATCTTTATAAACTTTCCCAAAAATAGCAAAATCTTTCAAAATAATAGAAAAAAAACAAGATATTTTGAATGAATTCTGTTACTTACCTGTGCAACGTTTTATTGGGATGTTTTTGTTGCTTTTCATGCGGCAGCCTAACACACTGCACCTACCCATGATAAATGCAGTATTATGCAAGTTCTTACACTATAAACAAGCACAATTTTCGCCTATTATCACCAAATTTTCTTAAAAACACTGAAACAAGCAAGTCGCGATGACACCTGATGTACTTGTTGTTGGCTGTGACAAAACATGGCGGCCGGCCGCAGTTAGGTATTTTGCGACATCACCAAAGTTATGTTGCCATTTTTGGCAATGATAAAACTAATGTTGTCCTTTTTTACATATGATTACTCTCACAAGTTAAAAAGAGATGCCGATATATCAGTAACTATGCCGTCTAAATGCATCATATTTCTATAACTACTGTTCGTATAGAATGTTTATGCCATGTCCTCTTTTTTTCCTTAGTCAGAGCGTAACATTGACATAGACAATGACACATTGTCAAACAAGTAACGCGTTCCGTTTTCCGAATTATTTTTGTGTGAAATATAAAAAAAAAAACTATCTTACGCATCAACATTATGAAAAGATAATTTTATTAAATGCCAAAAATACCAACGAAAACAGTTTCGTATAAATAAAATGTTTTAATAATAGCGTTTTGTCGTCCATATCAAACGTCTATGTGATATACGCAAGTAGTATGCTTGATGTGGAACACCCATTATTATATTTATCTTACTCTATGGTCCATTATGGCGGACGTTGACAAATGGTACTTTGAATTCATCTTGATTACTAATTATTTTGAAATAAACACTGACGAGATCAGAGAGGTTAAAAACTACGCATTAAATCATTTTTCTATTTTTAATATACAGTATTATTTACTATGTATGTGTACATGGAATGTACTTTTTTGTCCATGTCATTTGATTATTTGCCAACTTTTAGCTATATTTCGCCTCTGTGCGGCGCTACGTCATGCCCCGCGTCCTGCTGATACCTTAAAATTTACTTCTGCGCATTGAACGACTCTTGCCAAGTTATTTGGCGACAGCTATAATTCATTTATTGTTTAATTCTAGATGGCGAACGCGAATGCATATGAAATATTTGAGTTTTTGGAAGCTGATAACGCTGGATTATAACGCAGAAGTTAACAATACAAGAAAGCGACGTCGTGTGCGTATTGTAATGAATGCGACCTCTGCAATTTAGACGAAGCGGGGTTTGTTAAGAGGAGGCTCCGTATATTGTATGTAACTTTGCATTAATATTCTGAAACAATCACGCATACAATCAAAATGGAACTTTAGTATATGATTTATTGGATCTTTTTCTTTACATGTCTAGACCAGTTTTGTAATTGGAACATTTTCGCTCGATTAATTTATTAATCGAAATAATGAAACAATGATGTTTATTTTGCAAATAGGTTATAAATAACACTTTCACACGTCTTTTTTTTCGTAAATGTAAACTAGATGAGGCCAGTGTTTCCTAACTGACTACTGAAGAAACACTGAAACAAACTCAGAGGTCAACGTCTCTTTTAAAGTCCAGACAATCTGTAGTGATCCAAATCATATGAGAGCCATGTAGGTTAATGTCTGTGGCGCCCTTTAGAGGACAGAATCAAACAGATTTGAGCAGGCCCGTCCAAACAGTGCACGCATTTATCAAATATCGCGTAGCTCAACTTAGAACCTTAAGGAGCTGGAACGATTTGACGAACAATACCAAAGTAAGGACATTTGGGTGGGGCCGTCTCAGATCAAATAAATAAGAAGACGGAACTCTGCGAACATAAAAGTGAAGCCGGTTTTCTAAACATGTGGTGCGTGGGCCGGTGTTGCCATGATAATTCAAATTACCCCAAAATAACGTTACTAATTAATAACGTTATTTTAACGCTATTAGTTAGTAAATTAAAAACGTTATAACATGATGTAAGAAGTGTACTGGGCCAGTAGTCTCGACATAGATAACGACGCTGTCGCAAACTTTCGATCATTCTCGATCGATCTTGCGAAAATTCGGTTGCAATAACGATGCTCGCGAGAAACACATCCTGGATGCAACCGATTTTATCGTTAGTAATTAGCGATTAAAAGTTTGCGTCATCGTCGATATCTATGTCGAGACTGCCGGCGCCCTGGTGATCTCGTGAATCTAAAAAAATAATGTAAACGGGTAATTATTACTGGCTATAGGTACTATTAAGCATGAAAGGGTAACAAACGCTTTTACAATATAATTAATACAATCTTATAAATAAACTGCCAATTAACATAAATAATGCAAAATCTATGACAATATTAAAGAAACACCTAAAATTACATACCTACAATAAAAATAAAGTGAGCGCACCTTAGTACAATATTTACCACGTCTAGTAATAATAGGTACTATTAAGCATGAAAAATCTTATAAATAAACTGCCAATTAACATGTTCGGGGTTGGGATAAGATAGAGATAAGGGGTGAGATAAAATGAAAGATGAAAGTCAGTTGAAGATTAATAAATTCACTGTATTGTCTGTTTCCACAAATATGAGATTAAGATTAATTTAGACTAGGATGAGTGGTGAACGATATAGGATTATGAGTCACGCGCACGGTATGTCGCCGAATTACGTACTGAAGTATTGCGGTGTAAGTGCAATAATATAAAATGATGGAAACATACTGAGCGGGTGGCGCAATAATGATGACCCAGGTAAACGTATTGTACGGTGGTTGACCCGTACATAACATAAAAAATGCAAAATCTATGACAATATTAAAGAAACACCTAAAATTACATACCTACAATAAAAATAAAGTGAGCGCACCTTTTTTTTTTTTTTCAGCGTGGTAAAATAATCAAATAAGTCCTCCCACCCCGGGCAGGGTGGGAGGGACTGTCAGACTTTTACTGACTAAAATCCACGGTGTTCCTTCAATAACCCTTTACGTACCGGGGTCACGGTAACGGGATGAGTCCCACGACCCCGGCAGGCTTCGGCCCTCTACGGGGGGGCCTCGTCATATTGCTGACGCTCTATGAGGCGCGCGTGGAACACGACGCGCCGTCGACCCGGGCATGGTCCATGGTCGGACAGCGAGTTACCCTTTACTCGCTGTCCGCATGCCCGCGCCTACGGTGGCCGGAGATCGTCGGCCGACGTCCGACGCCGTGGGCGTCTACCACTGCGGCTAGGCTGGAGGGAGGACGCCATCCTCTCCCTCACGCGGCCCGCCTCCTCCTTTGGAAGCATGACTGCTTCGCAGAAGGAGGCGACCGCTACCCACTCCCTCTCGCCCCGCAGCATGCCCTCAACCAATGCCGGGCGCGAGAGGTCTCCGCCTATTGCCGCCGTGAGGACACGTCGGTGCTCTGCCCGAGCGGGGCAGTCCTGCACCGTGTGCTCGACTGTGTCCTCAGGGCGACCCTCGCAGTGGTGACACCCAGGCGTTCCTCCTTTCCCATCAGACACAGAAACCCGAAACTTCCGTGTCCGGTGAGGACCTGCGTCATGCGGTAGGTCAGGACGCCGTGACACCGATCTAGCCACTCCTCAAAGAGGGGTCTTACCGCCGCAATTGCGGCGTGCCCGGCCTTCGGTTGCGACAGTCGTTCCCTCCATACTGCCCTGAGATCACGCCGGAGCTCTTCCCGCCGCGCCTCGACTTCTCGAGGCAGTGGGGATACGCCCCGGCGCTGCGCCTCCACGCGCCATTCATAGACGCGCTGAAGGGCAGTCGCCTCCAGATCCCAGGGCAGCAATCCGGCAAGGAGGTTGGCCGATTCGCCGGCGATCGTGCGGTATCCCCGGATCATTCGGATAGCCATGACCCTCTGGCATGCGACCAACTTCAGTGGTCGCGTCCGGATGCACAGGGCCCACACTGGGGACCCGTAGGGACCATGGACCGCACGACGCCGGTCAGCGGCAGGAGGCGTTTGGCCCGCTGAGATTAGGCAGGAGTCGCCTGAAGGCGGCTGCTGCCCGGTTCAGCTTTGGGGCCAAACTCAGGAAATGCTCCCTGAAGTTCCACCGGCTGTCGAGGACGAGTCCCATGTACTTCATCGTCCTCCCGACGCCGATGCGAACCCCCTCCACCGTTATGTGGGACTCGGACCGTGGCGCGTTCCGACCGCCATGGAAGCACATGGCCTCTGCCTTGTGCAGCGCCACGTCGAGTCCCAACTGCCGGATCCTACGAACGACTGTCGCAACCGCTTGCGTCGCCAGGTCAGCCGCCGCCTAGTGCGACTCTCCCTGCACCAGGACGAGCGTGTCGTCAGCGTCAGGGAGGTCGCCGCGCAGCACCCAGTCGTATCCGATGTTCCACAGGGGCGGCCCCAAGACCGATCCCTGTGGGACACCGCACGACATCTCTCGCCGGTTCCACTCTCCTCGGTGACCGGGGTAGATGACGGCTCTGTCCGTCAAGTAGTCCTCGACTATGCGACGGAGGTAGGTCGGCACCCGGTGATACCGGAGTGCCTCCCTGATGCAACTCCAGGGCCGGGTGTTGAAGGCGTTGGTGATGTCCAAAGACACCGCCAAGACGACCCTGCCCCGGGATACCGCGTCCCCCGTCGTGAGGGCTCTCACGCGCATGACGGCATCCACCGTCGAGCGCCCCTTGCGGAAGCCAAACTGGCACTCCGCAAGATCCGGGCCCACCCGATTCAGGTGCCCGAAGAGGCGGTCTGCAATTACTCTTTCCAAGAGCTTGCCCGCCTCGTCGAGCAGCACGATGGGCCGGAATGCGGACGGAGAGTCCGCAGGGCGCCCGGCTTTCTGGATCAGGACCAGCTTTCCCGTCTTCCAGCGAAGCGGAAACTGGCCCCTCTCCAGGCATGCGCTAAAGAGCCCCCCTAGTCGAGGCACCTTAGTACAATATTTACCACATCTAGTAGCGCGCGTTCCGTGTATGTTTACATTTTGCGTTTTTGTATTCAATAGTTTAACATTTCTCATATTAAGTGAAATAAAGATTTCTTAAACCTCTTATTAATATGGAAAAATTGTATGGTGGTATGGCACCATAATTTTTTTTCATATATGACCTATTTAAAGAAAAAATAATCATAAAAATCGGTTCACAAACGGCGAAGATATCGCGTAGTCATAAGCATCAAAAAAATACAGTCGAACAGAGGACCTCCTCGTTTTGTGTAGTCAGTTAAAATATGTACACTGATAACTATCCTATAAGCAAACGAGTAACATTACGTTACGTCTTACATTATTACTGAATAATAGGGTAAACGAAAACATTTCATACTGACCACACTGTCTTAAGCAATAACCTCAAAATTTTATTTTGATTTATTGAAAATATGGGTTTCCAAAATAACTTACGTGTGATATGTGATTCCATCCAGCTTTTTATCTTTTGCGGAGTGATTCGTACACCCTTTCACTACACAATTCGGCATTTTTCAGTGATAAACACCCACGAGCTGCGATAGCTAGACTGACAAGTCAAGACGTAATTTCGTTGTACGTGTGTGCGTGTGGTTGTGTATGTACACGGCAAGACGTAATTTGGCCGGCCTCACTTTGCTGTTCGCAGAGTTCTGTCTTCTTATTTATTTGCTTATTTATTTGGTCTGAGGGGGCCGTATAAAGCACTCAAACTGCCAGACAGTCTGATAATCTATTCATAATATTCGTTGTTATCCCACATTGATCTCACATTCACAACATAGCTTTTACATTAACACAAAAAGAAAAATATTACTTGAAAAAAATAATAATATTGTCATCTTGTACAAAACGAAATTAAAAATGTTAAAGTATAAAAATAAAAAAAAATAAAAAAAAAGTATATTCTATTACTTGAAAAAGTAAATAATATTGTCATGTGAAAATGTATATGAAATTATCATTATAATAAAAAAAAGAAATAAGTAAAAAAAAAATAAGAAAAATGAAACAAAAACATAATTTCAACAGATGTAAGTAATTGGAGCAGCTTAATCCCAAGCATTTTTGTCCGCAAGATAGTCTATAACAGAATAAAAGGCTTTCTGGCAAAGTTTCTGCTTCACAAATGATTTAAATTTATTGAGGCTTAGTTCTTGCACATGACTGGGAAGTTTATTGTAAAAGCGTATACATTGACATCTAAATGAGTCCCCAATTTTCTTAAGCCTAGTTGAAGGAACAATAAATGTGTTCTTATTTCTAGTATTTATATTATGGATATCACTGTACTTTTTAAACAAATTTTTATTTTTATGAGCGTACAAAATATTTTCATAAATATATTGACAGGGCACAGTCATTATATTAATATCTTTAAACTTATCTCTGAGGGAGCATCTAGGACTTAATTTATAAATTGAACGAATAGCCCTTTTTTGTAAAACAAAAACTGTCTGAATATCGGCGGCATTTCCCCACAAAAGAATACCGTACGACATTACACTATGAAAATAGCTAAAGTAAACTAAACGAGCCGTCTCTAGATCAGTTAAATTTCGGATTTTCCTAACTGCATATGCGGCAGAACTCAGTTTTTTGGATATTTTATCTATATGTGGACCCCACTGAAGCTTAGCATCTAGAGTAATGCCCAAGAACACTGTTGCATCCTCAGGGTTCAACTCTTTACCCTTTATCAAAACAGTAGTTGGCACTTGCCTAACGTGAGGCATCGTAAACTTTATACATTTCGTTTTTTTTTCATTCAAAAGAAGATTATTAACAATAAACCAATGTACTATTTCTGAAAGGGCGTTATTAATGTCGTCAGAATCAGGTTGCTGACGTTTAATTTTAAACAAAAGTGAAGTGTCGTCACCACCGACCCTGGGGATATTTTCCCATTTACATCGACTCTCTGAATCCTGTCACTCAAATATGAAGTAAGAAGATTCAAAGAGGAGTCCCGAATACCGTAGTGGTGTAGTTTTCTGACCAATGTTTCATGATGAACACAGTCAAATGCCTTGGACAAGTCGCAAAAGATGCCCAGGGCATCACATTTGTCTATGATGTGTCCTAGAAGTTCAACACCTGCATCGGTTGTTGAACGACCCTTTGTGAAACCGAACTGTTTGGCATGAAATAATTTGTGTCTTCTAAAAAACCTTTGCAACTGCTCTAAAATTAGTTTTACAAATATTTTACTAAAAGTGGGTAGTACTGAAATTGGTCTATAATTAGTAGGGTCTGATGTACTACCTGCTTTAAACAATGGTATAATTTTGCTATACTTCATTAGGTCAGGAAACTCACCATAATCAATACAATTATTAAAAATAAATACTAAACTAGGAGCTACAATATTAATAATGGACTTGACGATGTCCACAGAATTACCCCATAAGTCTTTTTTACATTCAATGTGTTAAAAGTTTTAATTATATCCTTACAAGAAACATGTTGAAAATTAAATACTGAATCACAAACATTAACATTTTCTTTTAGCAGAGACTCTGCAGCAGTGGGTGAGGAATCCAGAGATTTCGTTGTTGATACCGGGATCTCTGCAAAAAAGTTTTCAAAAGCCGCGGCAACCTGGGCGTCAGATTTAATTATTTCATCATTAATTACAAGGTTGTAGTCACTACGCCGTTTTTTAGACCTGCCTGTTTCACTGTTAATAATATCCCAAGTTGTTTTAATAATATTATTACTATTTTTGATCTTAGAACTCAAATGGCGCGTCTTTGCCATACAACAAACCTTTTCAAATAATTTTGAATATTAAGAAACATACAAATTAAATTCAAGTGTTTATATGTGCTCTTTCATTGTACAATTCATAAAGACGAGTTCTACTTTTGTGAATACCAATGGTAGCCCAATCACCGAAAGATACAGTACTGCTAATTGAAATGGTTTTAGGTAAAAAAGTGGAATTAAATTGCTTACAGTACATATTAAAAAAGTCCTTATATAAATGATTAGGATCATGTAGGGTCGTCAAAACTGGTAAACTATGTCTGAGTTTATTTTTGAAAGTTTCTAAACGACTTACAGTTTTTGGGTTAATAGTGATATCTTTTTTAGCCGCTTTATTATTTTTACATTCGAAAATAATTAATTGCCCGCTATGATCTGATTCTAGTAAATTAATGATCTCTTTGTGTTTAACTGATACATCTGTATAAACATTATCAAGGTATGTAGCACTGGTAGGGGTGATTCTTGTTGGCTCTGTGAATAAATTGTCAAGATTGTAGGACCGAAACAGATTTTTAATTTTGGTAGTTAAACCTGAGTTTTCTAATAAATTGACATTAAAATCTCCACAAGTGATAATGTAGGTACTTGTTTGAATTACTAATCTTGTGTAACACTTCATCCATAACCTTTTCTAAAAAGTCATACAATCCTGAGGGGGGTCTGTACACACTCAATACAATGAACTGCTCCAATTCTATACAGGCTATTTCAATAGTCCGCTCAACATACAGGCTCACTATATCCTTACGTTCTTTAAATTTTAGGTCATTATGTACTAGAATTAAGGAGCCACCACAAATGGCATTACTTCTGCTGAATGAACTACCAACCTGGTGATTACTAAAATTAAACATCATTTCATGACTTTTTAACCAATGTTCGGTAATGCAAAGAATATCAACCTTGTTACAATTTATAAATAATTCCACTTCTAAATCTTTGTTCAATAATCCTTGAATGTTTTGGTGCACCAGGTTGATCCCATTTACTCATTTATGAATTTTATTTGAATTTAATGTAATAATATTATTCTCTGCATTATTGCTAGAGATTGCCTCTATTGTCATTATTTCTAATTTAAATGATCACTAATGTCATGGCTTAAAACCAAGCAATTGGTTGAATTATTATGATTATGAATGTCAATGCATTGCTCAATAGAAGCAACTTGTTTAGCCAAATTCTTGGCTGTAATACTAAAATAATATGATAGCGAAAATCATGTATTTTTTAAAGATTATTCAAAATTGAATCAAGATTATTCGGCTTTTATATCTAAAATTAGTATTGACAGTAAGAAAATATAGTTTATTATCCAAATGCAGGATACTTTTTCTCTAGATCAATTATTACTTTAGTTACATACGAAATAAGAATTGAGACTTAGCCCGGCCGCAGACGTTCGGTTTCCGAATTCGGTTCCCTGATCAGGAATTCAGATTAGGAAACCTGAATGCTCTGCTTACATACAAAATGTTCAACAAGGCGCACACTATTCTTATTTTTTCCGAACGGAAAAATACCTAACGTTCGGTTCGATGCCGGTTTCCATATAAGGCAGGCCGCAGACGTTCGGTTTCCGAATCAGGTTTCTGATCAGGAATTCAGATTCGGAATTCCGTGAGACTAGCGCAAACGTCCGGTTTTTTTAATTCGGAATTTTACGTATAGAGACCAGTGTTACCAACTTAGTTCGACCCCCCTTTTAGTGGCGAAATATTGCTTTTAGTGACTGGTGGTTTTTTCTAGTGGTCAAGTAGAATTCAGTTTCAATTACTGAAAGTGCTATTACTCAACTACTAAGCCACTAAAACTTTACGAAATATATTATTTTTACTTCATTAATGTACTTAATTTACATTTACTGCGTAGGCACAATAAAAATGCAGAACTTATGCCAAGAGTTGATGATCTATGGCGACAAATTCATTTGCAGAAATGGAACGAGAGCAAAGATACAAAAAAAATTTGGAATGAAGTATTGCATTTCAAAGATGCTCAAGGGGAATCGAGATTTGAGGAATTAGCGATTACTCTCTTAATACCACCTAATTCTAATGCCGATGTTGAGAGACTATTTAGCAGTATGATTGTAATAAAAAACAAGCAGAGGAACAGAATGAAGTTGAATATTTTAACTGCAATATTAAAAACACGCTGTGGTTTAAGATTGGAAGAAAAATGCTGCAATGATTATGAAATTCCAATAAAAGTTATAAAACAAATTGGTAGCAAAGCATCATATAAATGTGAAACCGACGATGATGGTGCAGACAAAAGTTCTTGTACGTTGATTTACTGACTTAAAATATTTTATTACATCATATTAAAGAACATTTTTTACTAATACAAGTAATAATAAATAAATACTGTTTTCTTTCGTAAAAACTAAAAAAAATGTGTAAATTTTAGCTTTTTAGATGAAAATCTGTATAGGTACCGAGAAATCTGTATATCTGGCAACACTGATCTGAAATGAAATTTCCGTGCGTGTACGGTGGCCGATCCAAAATGTACGCCAGCGCTGCGTTCGGAATGACGTCATTAGGTTTTTTCCGTTCTTACATTCCGGAACGCATCGAACCGAACGTTAGGTTTTTTCCGTCCGGAAAAAATAAGAATAGTGTGCGCCTTGTTGAACATTTTGTATGTAAGTAGAGCATTCAGGTTTCCGAATCTGAATTCCTGATCAGGAAACCTGATTCGGAAACCGAACGTCTGCGGCCGGGCTTAGGTCTCCTGATCAGGAATTCAGATTCGGAAACCAAAATGTTCGACAAGGCGAACAATTCCGAACGAAAAAAAAACGAATGATGTGCGCCTTATTGAACATTTTGAATTTAAGCAGAGCATTCAGGTTTTTTCCTGATCAGGAAACCTAATGCGGAAACCGAACGTCTGCGGCCGGGCAAAGAACGGAAAAAACCTAATGACGTCATTCCGAACGCAGCGCTGGCGTACATTTTGGCTCGGCCGCCGTACACGCACGGAAATTTAATTTCAGATCAGTGTTGTCAGACAGATTTCTCGGTATCCATACAGATTTTCATCATGTCATAAAATATTTTAAGTCAGTAAATCAACATACAAGAACTTTTGTCTGCACCATCATCGTCGTTTTCACATTTATATGATGCTTTGCTACCAATTTGTTTTATAACTTTTAATGGAATTTCATAATCATTGCAGCATTTGTCTTCCAATCTTAAACCACAGCGTGTTTTTAATATTGCAGTTAAAATATTCAACTTCATTCTGTTCCTCTGCTTGTTTTTTATTACATTCATACTGCTTAATAGTCTCTCAACATCAGCATTAGAATTAGGTAGTATTAAGAGAGTAATCGCTAATTCCTCAAATCTCGATTCCCCTTGAGCATCTTTGAAATGCAATACTTCATTCCAATTTTTTTTTGTATTCTTGCTCTCGTTCCATTTCTGCAAATGAATTTGTCGCCATAGATCATCAACTCTTGCCATAAGTTCTGCACTTTTATTGTGCCTACGCAGTAAATGTAAATTAAGTACATTAATGAAGTAAAAATATTATATTTCGTAAAGTTTTAGTGGCTTAGTAGTTGAGTAATAGCACTTTCAGTAATTGAAACTGAATTCTACTTGACCACTAGATAAAACCACCAGCCACTAAAAGCAATATTTCGCCACTAAAAGGGGGGTCGAACTAAGTTGGTAACACTGGTCTCTATAAGTAAAATTCCGAATTAAAAAAACCGGACGTTTGCGCTAGTCTCACGGAATTCCGAATCTGAATTCCTGATCAGGAAACCTGATTCGGAAACCGAACGTCTGCGGCCTGCCTTATGACATTTAGTTTCGAACCCATACATACCAAAAGTGCGCACGCGATATTCAACTTTATTACTGCTACGTTAGCGTGTAGCCCACAACGGCCTAACCGGTTTCTTAGTACCGCGCTATATTATATTCTCTTTGTAGGTACCGCGCTGTGCGCTGTTGTGAGAGGTCGTGTATCGCTCGCGCGCGCGTCCAGTTGGAAATTAATTTAGGAGTTTTTTGAATAAGATTCATAATATAACGTATTGTCATACAATGGGAAACAAAGACAATAAAAGAAGACATGTTCCGAAGAGAAATAAGGTTGAAATTTCGAAAAATATTATAAGAATCATGAGAGAAGCAAAACAGTAAGTAGGTAGGTACCTATCTAAGTATCTTTTTTTTTATTTAGAATAGGTTCGCGTTTGACCACCATCTCACCTGATGGTAAGTGATGATGTGGTCGAAGATGGAGCACGCTTACCTAAAAGTAACCTATTCACTCTTGACTTAAAGACATCTTTTTTAATATTTTAATACTATTTTGACGAAACGTCTAACACCTTTACGTAAAGTAGGTACACAAAAATTGGTCAAGTGCGAGTCAGACTCGCCCATAGTAGCTACGCAAAATAACTTTGTTTTTCATAGTGTTTGTATAAAAAACAAAGTTATATTTGCGGTTTTCGAAAATGTGCTATATCTCAAAAACTTATGACCTTATCTCATTTAAACTAATTTTCTTTGAAAGATTTTATTAATATCTAAGTACAGCATATATTTTTTTTTAGATTTTTCACTCTACCATTATAGAAGTTAGAGGGGGGACACACATTTTACCACTTTGGAAACATATATGTTTTAAACGATTGACTTTAAGAAAAAGTGGTTTTAAAACCTTAATGTCATTTTAAAATATCTGTCTGTAGATACCACGCACGTATAGGTTTGATGAAAAAATATTTAGTTTCGGTTCCATGTATGGGGAGCCCCTTTTCACCCGTATGTCCTTAGTAATAAGGTTGAAAAGTGGTTCAACGCCAGTGTCCGCGATGGTACATACTTCTAGATATTTCTATGCAAGAATAATGATCACAGCACCTATATCATACCTACTTCGGGTGGCTTCAAGGCCGGAGATTGTGAGAAAATAGGATGCTATGGAAGCGATTTGATGAATGAATGTTACAATTTTTGATCGTGTTTTTTACTTTCGAATTATAATTATATTTTTTTTACATTTGAATTAATACTTATATGACTAATTAGGAAAAAAAAGCAAGACAAATTTCTCGATGTCGAATGTCCTCCGGAACAAGGAAAGTTATTGGAGACGCCTCCTCAATTATATAATCTAGTGTCTGTTCCAGCAAATTACGAAGATCAGTAAATACTTCAATTTGTTTTTGAATCATTTTCTATTTATTTATGTATAATCCTAACTAATATTATAAATGTGAAAGTAAGTTTGTTTATTTGTTTGTTCGTTACGCTTTCACGCTAAAACAGCCGAATGGATTTAGATGAAATTTGGGACATGGGTAGACCATGACCTGAGTTAGGACATATAATACTTTTATCCCGAGTTTTTCACGGGATCGAGACTTATGCGGATGAAACCGCAGGACGCAGCTAGTAAACTAAAGTTAGCTCATACTCGCTGCTTTTCTTTCGTGTAAAGTCGTCTATAGTGTCTCGAACATCATTGAAAATTATTTTATTTATGTTCTTTATTTGATCTGTGTGAAATAATGAAAATGGTGTTAATTTTTTAAGGTCTGATCGTAGCAATAACGATGAAAGTTTGAACAATGAAAACAGGCATGGGAATTCTTGGCCATCGTGTAGCCTCGTGCATGTACCTTTATTATCAAATACCGATCGTGACATAAACAACAAGTATACTAATACTTCTTCCGTAAGTAATTAATGATATAAGAATAAGGCTCATACTTCTTATAGAAGTACTCGTTGCCAGCTCGATGCCTAATTTTTTTTTTAGATCGAAGTCCAGGAAATATTTGATTTGTATAGAGATGGAAATTGCCCTTATGAGGTACAAAGTAACGGTGAAAATGTAAGTTTCCGCTCAATTCTTAGACGTTTTACTTTTATTTTCATTTTTTTTTATTACGGATGAGCCTGCTCTTGATCTCGATCTCGCCTCATGGTATGCGATAGATGAGGTCTACGATGTGACGAGCGAGCCCAGAAGATGCCTACTTACTCTTGCTTCAGGCTGAAAGGTCATAAGTGGCAGGGAACTCTGAAGCCGGCAGAGAATTCCACAACTTGGCCGTGCGCACAATAAATTTGGAGGAGAAGCGCTTGGTACGACAAAAAGGTATATCAACCAAGTGTGGATGTTACCCAACCGTGCGTCTGGTAGATCGGTATTGAAAGGGAGATGGAGGAATCAGGTCATGGGGCTCCTGCGCACACTCCCCGAAGTACAATCTATAGAAAACCGACAGGCAAGCAACGGTTCGCAGATGAGCCAGACTATGAAGCTTGTCCACTAGCGCCTCGTCACCTAAAAGTCTTTTAACTCTGCGCTCGATCGAGTTCAAGGCAGCAAGTTGGTATTTTGTAGAGCCATCTCACAAGTCGCTGCAATACTCCACGCAAGAACGGACCTGGGCTTTATATAGATTCAGAAACTGTCCAGGCGTGAAGTACCGCCTTACCTTGTGTAGGATTCCCAGCTTTTTTGCTGTAGTCAGAGCTCTGGACTCTATGGTTGAGCCGAAGTTAAGGTCTGATGTCAACTCCATGCCCAAAAGCTCCAGGCGGTCGGTAACTGGCACAGACGTACTTCGGAAAGTATAGTTGAAATGGGCTCCTTTTAGCGCTGAAAAGTTTTCAGAGCGTTGAATTTGACCAGATTGTGATTTGGAAACGAAATTTAAGGTCAAATTCATGCGCTTTACCATGGCCTTTCTGAGAGTGGTAATTTCGTCCCTGTCAGCTCTAGAACTAGATAAGTATCTTTCTGAGACTGTGCTGTCATCCGTGTACCCAACTGCTCCCAGCTGAAGTAGGTCATTGATAAGCAGCAGAAAAAGAGTCGCAGAAAGAAGAGACCCTTGAGGAACACCGGCATTAATTGCCATATGATCCGATGAGCATCCATCGATGACCACTCGGATCAACCGCTCACTCAAGAAGTCGGAAATCCAGTTACATAAGCCAGCAGGAACACCAAATGCGGGAAGCTTGCTCAGCAGACTAGCGTGCCAGACCCTGTCAAATGCCTCTGAAATGTCGAGAGATACCGCAAGGGCTTCTCCGTGTTTCTCAATTACCTCGCCCCAACAGTGCGTGACTTACACAAGAAGATCTCCGGTGGACCAACCACGGCGGAAGCCATACTGGCGGAAGCCGCAACTGTGGACCGAGGCCCAGGCCTGGTAAGCCTGCTACTTGCGCAATTATGCTTGTGCACAAGCTGCATTATACCAAGGCTGAGACTCATAGCCAAGTGGGACGTCAGAAAATGGGATAAAATATTCCATAGCCTGACGTATCACGTCGACAATTGCATCAGCGCAGATCGATGGGTTGCACGATGAGAAACAAGCTTGCCGCCATGGGTAGGATGCAAAAAAATGCCGCATCTCATACTAATCTGCTGACTTGTACTTCCATACTCGCCTAGTGCCTCTAGAGCTTTTATCCGGAGGAGAGTAGGATGAAACAGTTTTCACCAGACAGTGGTCAGACGATCCGAGTGGGGCCCAGATCGAAACAGAGTAGCCATCATGCCGAAGCTCGCTTCGAGGCCGAGACCAGAATAGAACAACGCAGCTGCTTTCTCTCTAAAACCCAAAAGCTACTTCAGAACAGTATTTGGAGAAAATTAATTCTTACTGTTTACCATATGTCTTTATAATTATATTGTAATTTCAGGCCTGTGATGTACTAACTGGAAGACGTATTATTGATACACAGACATTTTTTGATAAATTGAAAGTGGTTGCTGATCATAAATCCCTTTTTAACTGTGGATTTGGCTCGATTCAATTGGTTTCTGAATACCAAAATGGACTTTATTCTCAGCTAAATTTGCAGTGCATGATGTGCAATAACAAATTTCAAATAGAGACAACGGAAAAGAACATCAATAAAGACGCTGTAGCTGGAATACTCGCAAGTGGTGGTGGTCATGCTCAGTTAAAACAAGTCACAGCTGCTGTCGACTTGCCTGAAATTAAGGAGAAAACTTTTCTTAAACTTCAAGATCAAGTGGCGGATGACTGGGAATATACCGCTAAGGCTGAAATGACAAAAGTCGCAGAAATAGAGAGAGAAGCTGCATTAAAGGAAGGCCACGTCAATAAAGACGGTATAGCTGTCATAGATGTCATCGTAGATGGTTGTTGGTGTAGACGATCCTATCGGACCAACTATGCTGCCAATTCAGAATGCGCAGCTATAATAGGTAGACGTACGGGTAAAGTTTTATACATGGCAGTAAAAAACAAGTACTGTTGTATTTGTCAAAAAAGTGGAAATGCTATTAAAGACCATGTATGTTACAAAAATTATGACGGGCCATCTACAGGCATGGAAGCAACAATCATAGCAGAAGGTTTCAAAAAATCTATTGAAATGCACAACATTATTTATGGACGATTTATAGCGGATGGCGATAGCAGTACCTACACAAAAATTATTGAGTCACGCCCGTATGCAAACATAACCGTTGAAAAGATTAACTGTAGAAATCATATTTTGCGCCGATTTTGTAATAACATGCAGAAACTCGTTACCGACACACGTTACCCTATAAAAGACAGAAAGCTTGTTAGTAAAGTAAAAATTTTGTCAGCTCGTAAATACATCTGTGAAGCCATCAGAATTAACAAATCTGACAAAAACTGTGACAACTTGCATCATGATATAAATAATTCAGTGTGTCATGCTTTTGGAAAACACTCCAAGTGCAAAAAAGATATATGTTCTCACACTGGCGATATTACCACGCAATTTGACGCTTCCAGTCTATGGCAACGAATTAAAATGCTTGCAGCTAACGTTGCTTCACATTCGAGAAGTCTCATTGAGGACGTCGACAGCAACGTTGTTGAACAATTTAACGGAGTCGTTGCTAAGTTAGTTGGTGGTAAACGTGTAAATTACTCTCAGCGTCGTGGCTACCAAACTCGATGCGCCGGTGCTGTTATATCGTTTAACACCGGGAAACTTTTATCAACTGTTCACCGAAGTGTTCACAAAAATACACCCAGAAAATCAGTAAAAAAATACGAAGAAACGTTTGTAAGAAAAGAGAAAGGAATAGGCTGGCACAACGAAAAAAGAAGCGCCATTTTAATAAGTTTCAGCCTTCAGATAGCAACTATGATGAAAATGCAGAACAACCAGATATGGATCCGCAGACTTTTGAAATGGCGAAAAGAACTTTTCTAAAAAATTTAGAAAAGACGGAAGAAGAACGGGCTCACATCACTAAGCAAACAATTTTGCAAAGTGAAAGTGGCGAGTGGCTTGAGCTAAGACGCAACCTTTTGACGGCTTCCAACTTTGGTAAAGTCGTAAAAAGAAGGAAGACCAATAGCTGCAGAAATATAGTGAAAAATATGCTGTACGGAGCCCCTATAGATCATGTTTCGTCTATACAACATGGTAGACAACACGAGGCAGTGGCTTTAGAACAATTGTCCAACTTAAAAAATAGAAAAATGTGGACTTTTTATCGACGAAGTCTTTCCATTTCTAGGGGCTACTCCGGATGGAATCACTAATGATATGGTCGTTGAAATAAAATGTCCCATAGCCCCTTTTAAAATGGGGATCGATGCCGCAATTGACCAAAACAAAGTTCATTTCTGGAAAAAGAACAAAAATGGTGAAGTGAGTATTATATTTAAAACAAATTAATTGGGTTTATGGTACAAATTACTGTCACATAGTTATTTTAAATTCAATATAAATATTATTATAACATATCATATTATAGTATATCATATACATATGCTATATTTACTTTTGTCTTGTGTAGTTATTTACCACCAGATCTTCAGTCAGTCGTAGGTTTCTTAATTTGGCCTGCTTAGTAGGGAATTATAGAAATAAAATAATTACAACCTCCATCTGTAAACCCGTTATCTTGTTTCTGTCTGTTTTAGTGATACATAACAGCCATAATATTAATGTATATATTTGCAATATACTCATTAATACCACACAACATGATATACCTAGGCCAGACATACATACTTACATAAATAAGGTAAGTATGTATGTCTGGCCTATAACATACCAACTAAAAACATTAGCGTTCTTTTTGGCCTCGCTACAGTCGGGTAATTAAAGATGTGTATGTGTTTTTTTTTTTTTCAGATTAATGTAAGCAAAAAATCTGACTGGTATTATCAAGCTCAAGGTCAGATGCATATAGCAAAAAAACAAAATGCCTATTTGCCGTATGGTATGGAGATAACAAACTCAAAATCGAAGTACTGGAAAAAGATGACGAATTTTGGAGAAAGGAGATGGAACCCAAACTAGTCTCTTTTTATATGGATTGTCTTCTGCCTGAGTTAGTAGTTCCACTATATCCGAAAAAAAAAATTATACGATATCCTGAATATGTCAGAAAACGAACAGTGCAAGATGAGAATAGCTCAGAAACTGCAAATATATCAGATGCGCCAGTATCAAAGGCAAGGAGACTAGATTTTAGTACATTTTAAATTAAAACTTTTTTTTCTAGTATTATATGGTTGGAGTAGTATATATATGGTTGTTCTTCATTTTCACCATATGTAGTTGCTATTTGAAGGCTGGAACTTATCAAAATGGCGCTTCTTCGTATCAGATTCTTGCCCTAGTATGAAAAACAACATATATAATTATATGTGTGTGTGTGTGTGTAATAACTAGCTATTCATATAGTATGTAGTAGTTAGTGTTAAATAAAAATTCATAATAGCAAAAACTATTTTAATTCATAAAATAAATAAAAGTGTCTCTATTCCATCTATGTTCCCTATTCTAAAATCATAAAAACTTTTTACCAAAAAAATTTAACCGAATTCCAAAACACAGTGCAAAGTGAAAAATAACTTTAATTTCGGAAGTCGGTGTCTTTAGTTTTGTATTTTTGTTTTTGGCACCGACTTCAGAAATTAAAGTTATTTTTCACTTTGCAGTGTTTTTTGGAAGTCGGTTAAAGGAGATCGGACATTTTTGTATGGACTTTGGTCCAAATGGCGTCGGCTGATGAAACCTAGTCCATATAATAGTTCGTAAATGTAGGATATTTTTTTACTATGGACACCATAAAATTGGCCTATGGAGAAAAAAGTTATACAGTCCAGAAAACTGGTACCTATTATAGACGAAAAATTGAAAAGCTACCTTTTGTTCGGCCAAAACTTATTTGCCGAGTACTCGCACTTACCCCCGCCACCCGTATACGTTCGCTACCCCTCGGGGTGGCGGGGGTGATGCTTCTGCGCCGCGCGTATTGTTTACTGGTCAGTGAGTAATTCGCTATTATTCAGCAAGAACATCGTTTGGTTTCTTTATTTTATTCTTACCGGCTTTCTTTTTGGACATATTTTGCTTCACTTACTCGATTACTTTGGCACGTTGAAACGGACTTGTGATATTGCTTTTGGATTGGACTTTCACGATGTTGCCTAGTGCTGGCATTGTGTGTTTAGTGTGTAATCGTTCAGTGTTACGAAGAGAAAGGCAAACTGTTACCCGAATTCTGTTCGAGTCAAACCCAGCAATCTCAGCACATATACTCGCATCAATTGCACCGCGACAGGTTTGACCTTTTAGGCCATATTGCTGTTGATTGTTGATGCAATAGATAATACCAAACTGGTTAGCATTTTCTATGGTTACTGTGAAAGTTTCATCAGCCGACGCCATATGGACCACTTCCGCCCGTTCTCCTTTTTTGGTAAAAAGTTTTATTTCACTCTTTTTAGTTGGTCGATTTTTAATTTACCTAGTTACAAGAGCCAACTAGTCAACTATTTATAATCATTTACAAAATATTGTTTTTTCCAATGTTGGGCCGTTAATTGTTGAGGAGTTCTCCTGGTACTTCACCATCAGCTTCACTTCACCATATGCATTGTGACGAGTATATTGTGCTTAATAACCACATTCAAGTAATCGAAGCGGAACACATTAAATACTTAGTATTCCTACTTATATATTGAGTAGTTCCAATGGCCATCTGTGGTCTTCATCATCAGGTCTACGTCACAAATGGTGCTTTTCGAATGCAACTACACAAGTTACTATAAAAAATACTCAAATCACTATAGGTGGTTGCGCCAACATTCAAAATATGATTGACATCCGCTATTTCCTATATCCATCTCCTTCCCGCACATACCTCGCGAGTGAGTAAGAAGATTCGCCCGCCATTTGTCGAAAAAAACGACTTCCGAATCGCTCCGCATCAAGTCGACAATGGCGTCGACGCGCTCCGCTTAAAAATATTAATAACTTTGGAATCACCGCATTTTCGCATGTAATAAGACTTATAATCCATAGTTTGTGCTTGTGTTTAACGTGTGAGGACAATAACTTGAAGCCCAACTGCCCTGAACCTGGAAAAGTGAACCGGTGAACCGGCGACGACGCGAGCACGTGGCTCCCGTAAAGGTTTGTGCTTTCCTTCCCTATTTATTTCGGGTTGTATTCCATTGTCCCACACCCACTGCAACTCGAATTACCTAACGCCAAGCGTTTGTCAATCGTTTAGCTCCGCATCGCAAATACAGTCCACTAAATTAGCCTTTCGCGCCAACATTTTCTTTGGTCCCTCTCACCGGATAGTTAGGTACTTATTTGTATTAGGTACATATTTGTTGTAGTTATCGCATTGGTATTTATTCCATAAGGAATAAACGCACCGCACCGCAGTCTTGTACCTAACCCAATTCGTTGTTTGTTCATCTATTACCTACGTACGTGCGTAATACCTACATACCTACGTAGCCATAGATCGCTCGTATTAGTTATTCATTCGGAAGTCTAAAATTATTTGTGTATCAGAAACAGAGACACAACCTAGTGGGTAAATTAAGATTGTTTAAAAACTACCTACAGTTCTTTTATTTCACCCGCAGTTCGTTATAACTACCTACCCACTTTAGGCAGTGGCGTGCCTAGGGTTTCAAAATAACGCAAGCCCAATAAAATTTTAACCGATTTCAAAAAAAGAAAGTTCAGTTTTCGACTGAGTATGTAGGTACCTACCGTATGTATCATCGCAATTTTCTCATAAACTACTGGTTAGGTACAATAAATTAAAAGTTAATTCATCCATCTTCTTCTTTCCTCTTCTTTCTTCAATTTCACTCTTGCTTGTCGTGCGCGGTGAATGAGGTAACCAAAGCACACTGAAGGCATGCTAGTGCTAGATTGAATATAATAAACATATCAGCAATTGCATACCTCCGGTGGCTTTGAAAAAAGCCGTTTGGTTTGGTTTGCTTCATTGCTTGAGGGAACAAAGTTATGGTAAGTAGTTGCTTCCTTCGTAACAGAACCCAGGTTACAGACAAAAAAAAAAAAAACAAAACAAAATGTTACAAAACGAAAGTTAAAAAATAGCTAGATAGAATGTAATAAGGAATTTAAATAAATTATTTATATTCTAATTGGAATCGTCTATCTTTCTTAAGAAATGATTTAATTACATCAGAGTAAAATGTTGGTGATCGTTTTAATTCTACCAACAACTGTTTTTCAATAGCTATCATTGATAATTCGGAAAGACGCTCTTGACCTTGTGTATTTCTCAGATAGGTATGGATACGTTTAAGAGACGAAAAAGCACGTTCCGCGGAAGAACTTGTAGCCGGAATAGTTACAACAAGATACGCTAACTTTAACAGCTCGGGAAAGGCATCTTCGAGGTTATTCTCATGAATATAACCAGATGTATTCCAAACGGAATCTTCATTCGAAAAAAATATGCAGCTCCAGCAATACAACTTATTAGTGTGCGAACAGCCAACAATCCAACTAGTTTTATACACTGATCTATTAAATTTTCGTTTATGCGATTTACTAGTCTGAGAAATACACAGATTAGGCGTCGGTTTTAATGAAGAAATTAACTGTTTTTTTCTGAGCAAAGTTTAAAGATTTTACCTTATCTTCGCCAATCAAAACTTGAACGCATTTTAAATCCTCACAAGGTACAATTACCTCCATTGTTAAATAATAGTAAATCACCAAAACAATTGTATCACTGAGAAAATCTTAGAAAACAAACAAATGAAACTGAAGTGAAGTTAGTTGCACTCTGGGATGTCGGAACTACTCAAGTGTTGTCATTTAGGCAAAAAAAGTCGCCAGGTATATGAAAAATCTACCTAATTTTTTTTTATTTTTAAGATATTGCTTGAATACAGTCAAAATCTGTTATAACAACATCCAAGGGACCACTCATATTTGGTTGTAAAAACCGATAGTCGTAATAACCGGTGATGTTTTCAAGGTACAAAGTATTTTGTACCTATGATTTTGGTCTATATAACCGGTATGTTGTTCTAAATGATGTTGTTGTAAACGGTTTTGACTGTATTTAATTTCGTTATTTTAAAAGTCGCTAGTTTTTATTGTTGATAAATGTTAAAAAAGTTTCCAAACACGTTAAAAATCTCCAAGATCTTTCAACGTGTGGCTAAAACGGCAACACTGCAGAGTTGGCAAGCTGACAAGGTCACGCATACGCATGCAACTTCATACGAATGCCCTGCTTATATCTGCCATAGTGATTGATTTGTTCTATGCCTAAGGCCTAACTCGTTATACGGCACATCGCTATAAGTGCGAAAGTGACAGATATCGTATTTGAAAGCCCGGTAAAAGCCGGTGCGTGTAAGCGAGATAGCAATATTTAGATCATTAGATGCTACAAATGCGAAACTCTGCGCGCGAACAATCGCGATGCGTAGTAGCACAGTCTAAACTTTATACTGTGGTAGTAGTTTAGTAGATTCATTGTGTTATTTTGATAAGAATTAAGCGCGCGAACTTTTAAATAGTTCGGGTTTGACATTGATTCTCTATCGAGCATTTTTTAGTAAGGCATGCCGGGCTTTTGGGCTTATATGAAGGTACCGCCACTGACTTTAGGTATTTAATATTGTCCGCGTCGCTGTTCTCCATCGCTTATTTGTTAAAATAACTTTATTTGCTTGTTTACCGCATTGATTGTTTGTAATAAATAATTATTATTCACGATGTCTCATAAGGACATCAAAGTTCAATTGAAACTTTTATATGCTAAAAGAGACATGATATTTTCTCGCGTGCAATCTATTTGTGATAATGCACTTAAAACACTTGATCTAGCTATTAGAGATTCGTTCTTATGTTCTATAGAAAACTTGGATAGTTTGCGCACGGAATTTGAATCCGTAATTCGTAATATTAACGTTTTAGAGTTAGAATTAAATCCAGAATACGCTGTGAGTTATCAGGCTTTGGCGTCATTTGATGATTTATTCTGTCGCATCAAACGCGTCGCGAGGAGCTTGGAGAAGCCGTCTGTCCATCAGAGCCAGGCAAATCACACTCGCGATCGACCCAAATTACCGCCCATTCAGATACCTGAATTTAATGGTGATATTCGCAATTGGAATCTATTTATAGATAGTTTTGAAAACACTATAAACGGGAACGTCTCTTTGACAGATCATGAAAAGTTACACTATCTGGTTGAAAAGTTAACTGGTAAAGCTAAAACTGTTTGTGCCGGCATTACTTTTAGTGCCGAAAATTATTCATTAATTTTAAAAACTTTAAAGTCGAAATATGAAGATAAAAGATTAGTTACTACCGCATATTTAGATCAGCTATTCGAGTTGAAAAATATTACAGTTTGTAATGAACATAATTTAGAGAAGTTTTTAGATATTTTTGCATCATCTGTTCGCGCAGTAAAGAACCTGAAGGTCGATGACCTCTGCGACTTTTTGTTTTTATATTTGGGTTTAAAGAAATTAGATAGTGAAACTGTTCGTTTATTTGAAATAGACCATCGCAGTAGTAAACTGCCAAAATTCAATGATTTAGAATGTTTTGTTCGCGATCATATTAAAATATTACAACGCACTTCGTCAACCCATGAAGTTACGAAGAAGTCCGACCGTCGAACAGATGCGGCTTCGAAGTCACAAAAGTCGACACATACGTATGTGAATACAGCACCTGCTCCTGTACAATCGAGTTGTTCTTTGTGTAATAGTCAACATTCGCAATTGTACAAGTGTTCTGGTTTCTTAAAATTTACGCCCTATGACCGTTATAAGTTTGTTCGCGAAAAAAATTTGTGCTTTAACTGCCTTAGTGACAAGCATCGGGTTACGTCTTGTAATAGTAGTCAAAGTTGTCGTAAGTGTTCTTCGAAGCACCACACTTTACTTCACATGGAGAAAAGTTGTAATAATGCCGCATCCAATGTGAGCACAGTTAGTTTACCAAGCGGTGACACGTCGTCGCAGTCAGTCGGTGCGAACTCTGCGTCCGCTTCGCAGCCGCAGCCGCAATCAACGCGCGACGTTGCCCGCTCGCAGGCCGCCGTGACTGACGTCACGTTGTGTTCGATGTCCGCCGCAAGCAATACGTGCACTACCGTGGTGCTCGCGACCGCTCACGTTGTTGTTGATGATGCTTTTGGTAATCCGTGTCTTGTTCGAGCGTTGTTAGATTGCGCTTCGCAGAGTAATTTTTTAACTCAAAATTGTTGTCAACGCCTTGGTTTTAGTATTAATAACCGACCAGCCCGCTCAGTAGTTAAGGGGTTCGGTGGTTTAAAATCAACCATTCATGGTTCGATTAAAATTAAATTTGCATCGCGTTTTAATTCTAATATTTGTTTTGATATGGATTCGCTTGTCGTAGATAAAATTACGGAACAATTGCCTACTGTCCCGGTTGACACGTCTTTATTGACCAAATTTAAAGACCTACCGTTGGCAGATGAATCTTATGGTGTCCCTGGAGACGTCGATATGTTGATCGGCGCATCGATTCTCCCGCACCTTCAGTTATCTCGTAAGATTCAAGGTCATTCGTCGTTTCCCGCACCGCACGCCCTAGAAACAGTTCTAGGTTTTGTTATTGTTGGTTCCGCACCCGCACATTTAGATAGTTACTCGACTGTGTCACATTGCTGCACTGTTGAGCCGCCGCTGGAGTCTACCATCCGCAGGTTCTGGGAAATTGAAGAGGTCAATGTCCCGCCTATCCTAAGCCCCGATGATAAGGTGGCTGAGGAGATTTATTGTGGCACGACTACCCGTGATAATGATGGTCGTTATATTGTCGGGCTTCCATTCAAGGGAGATATTTTTTCGCTCGGTGACTCCTACGCTTCCGCGGAAAAACGCTTTTCTTGTTTAGAACGTAAGATGCAAGCGTCTCCGAAGTTGAAGCAAGCCTATGATGAGGTGGTTACCGAATACTTAGATAAAGGGTACATCTCACCTGCATCCACCGCCGAGACTGACGAGACTCTTGATCATCCATCTTACATCATCCCGCACCACGGAGTTGTTAGAGAAGACAAGCTTACTACTAAGCTCCGCGTGGTTTTGGACGGCAGTGCTAAGACTAGCACTTCCGTATCGCTCAATGATATTTTGTATTGTGGTCAAAACCTTCAAGGTAACTTATTTGACATTATTGTGAATTTCCGCTTGTTTGCTGTCGCGCTTTCCGCCGATATAAGGCAAATGTTTCTTTCTATTGGTATTCGCGAATGCGACCGCAAATTTCAACGTTTTTTGTATAGATTTTCGCCTCAAGAACCTTTGAGAGTTTACGAGTTTAACCGTGTTTGTTTTGGGCTTAAGTCGAGTCCTTTCCATGCGCTTCGCACTATCAAGCAATTAGCCACTGATGAGGGTGAAAGATTCCCGAAAGCGAAAGACACTATTGAGACTGGGCTATACATGGATGACTTTGTTTATAGTGTAGCCAGCGAGGCGGATGCCGTTGAGACCGCCGCTCAAGTAATAAGTCTTATGAAGGCCGGTCAGTTTGATCTTGTGAAGTGGACTAGTAATTCGCAGACCGCTCTAGATTCGATTCCACTATCGCATCAATTATCTTCGGTGAAGGAATTTGATGGTGATGATACGCACAAGGTTCTAGGTTTAAGTTGGTCACCCGCGTCTGACATGTTCAGTCTTAAAGTTAGTTCGACTCCGCAAATTTGTACTAAGCGCATTATCCTGTCGTGTGTAGCACGTATATGGGATGTTATGGGATTTGTAGCTCCCGTCGTTTTATATGCCAAGTTGCTTATAAAAGAACTTTGGCTTTCCAATAGTGATTGGGACGACCCCGCGCCCGAAAATATTGTTAAATTGTGGGCTCGCTTCCGGAAAGAACTTCCATTGCTCAATCAAATAAAAATTCCTCGCCATGTTGGTATATTGTCGAACAGTATAGTTACTGTTGTAGGCTTCGCCGACGCCAGTGCAAAGGCTTACGGGGGGGTAGTTTATTTTCACGTTTTGGATGCTGACAAGGTTTCGGTTAGTCTTATAAGCGCTAAATCCAAAGTCTCCCCTCGCAAGGTCGTTTCTCTGGCGCGCCTGGAGCTGTGCGCTATACTTTTGTTAGTGCAATTAATCAGCTCGATTGTCCATGCTTGTAGGCACCGCATTATTATTGATAGAATTATGGCTTTTTCTGACTCTACTGTAGCTTTGTGTTGGGCACATTCTTCGCCCCATCGCTGGGACACATTCGTCGCCAATAGGGTGGCCAAAATCCAGTCCGAATTACCACCACAAAATCTCTTTCACGTTGCTGGCACAGATAATCCCGCCGATTGTCTCTCCCGTGGGTTGCTCCCTTCGCAAATTTTAGATCATCCGCTGTGGTTCTGCGCTCCGTCTTGGATTCATAGCGTGCTCGAGGAATGGCCGGTTAAGCCCTTTAATCCAGCTGCCGTTTCAGAACCACCCGAGGAGAAGAAGCATTCGCTTGTAGTTTCGGTTCCACGTGAAGAGTCGATTATTTTATCGTTATCTAATCGCGTCTCGTCTTGGTCGAGACTTTTGCGTTGTGTGGTGTATGTATGTCGTTTTCTTAAACTGTTACCCACGCGCGGTGTTATAACCGCCGCTGATCTGGATAAAGCTGAGTCAGTCGTGCTACGTGAATTGCAGAGATTTTATTTCGCATCCGAAATTAGTAGTTTGGAGTCCAACAAACCTTGTAGCCGCGCCTTTCAACATTTGAAACCTTTTTTGCAGAATGGTCTTATTCGAGTAGGTGGTCGTTTGAGAAATTCCGATTTAGGATTTGAGCAAAAGCATCCAGTAGTTTTACCCCGCAAGGACCATATTTTAGATTTGATTGTAGATTATCATCATAGGTTGAATTGTCACGCAGGTCCAGACTTGTTGATGTCTATCCTTAGACAGAAGTATTGGATACTTTCCGCTCGCAATTTGATTCGTGCTAGAGTACACAAACGTGTGCCCTGGTTTAAGCTTCGCCCGCGTTTTATCGCGCCTGAAATGGCCGATCATCGCTCTTGTCGTGTTGTTCAATCCGCTAAACCTTTCGTTCACACCGGTACAGACTTCGCCGGCCCGTTTAGGGTAACTGTTGCCCGTGGTCGCGGAATACGCTCCACGAAAGCTTACGTTTGTCTATTTATTTGCATGACAACTCGTGCGGTTCACATAGAATTGACCGGTGATTTAAGTACGCAAAGTTTTATGTCCGCGTTTAAGCGCTTTTTGTCGCGCCGTGGTCCCGTCAAACGTTTATATTCTGACAACGGTACCAATTATGTTGGAGCTCGCCGTAATATTTCGGAGTTGCACGCGTTCTTACGGTCAAAGTATTATCAGAGTGAATTCGCTCACGTTTTGGCCGAAAATCGTATTGAATGGCATTTTAATACGCCCGCTGCTAGTCACTTTGGTGGTAATTGGGAGGCGAATATTAAGAGCCTCAAGTCGCATCTGTTCCGCGTTGTAGGCGTACAGATTCTCTCTTATGAGGAGCTGAGTACTGTACTCGCTCAGATAGAGGCAGTAATGAATACTCGTCCACTGTGCCGAACTCTATCTAGTGACCCCTCAGAATCTTTAGCTTTAACTCCGGCTCACTTCTTAACCACGACTCCTCTTAAGTATTTGCCCGCTATGGATGTTGATGAAGACAGACTACATCTCCTAAAGCGTCATGCTCTTTTGGATAGATTAGTTCAATCATTTTGGAAGCGTTGGAGAGCAGATTATTTGCACACGCTTCAGTCGCGTCAAAAATGGAATACTCCATCGAATCCAGTCACCGTTGGTACTGTAGTAGTTTTAATGGCCGAGAGTGCGCCTCCTCTACACTGGCCTCTAGGTGTAGTGGAGGAAGTTTTCCTTGATCCAAAGGGAGTAACGCGTATAGTAAAAGTTAAAACCGCGACCGGTTCGTATTTACGTCCGGTTATTCGCCTCTGTCCTCTGCCCAATCAGCAGCAGGCTTCAAATTAGTTTAGTAGTTATGGTAACGCTTTATATTATAGTTTAGGAATAAGGTTAGAAGTTAGATGTTACTCCAGAGTTTAGTTCTTTGATTAGTTTCGCTTATAGTTTTTGAAGGTAACCCTTCAAACCGGGGGGAATGGTTGCGCCAACATTCAAAATATGATTGACATCCGCTATTTCCTATATCCATCTCCTTCCCGCACATACCTCGCGAGTGAGTAAGAAGATTCGCCCGCCATTTGTCGAAAAAAACGACTTCCGAATCGCTCCGCATCAAGTCGACAATGGCGTCGACGCGCTCCGCTTAAAAATATTAATAACTTTGGAATCACCGCATTTTCGCATGTAATAAGACTTATAATCCATAGTTTGTGCTTGTGTTTAACGTGTGAGGACAATAACTTGAAGCCCAACTGCCCTGAACCTGGAAAAGTGAACCGGTGAACCGGCGACGACGCGAGCACGTGGCTCCCGTAAAGGTTTGTGCTTTCCTTCCCTATTTATTTCGGGTTGTATTCCATTGTCCCACACCCACTGCAACTCGAATTACCTAACGCCAAGCGTTTGTCAATCGTTTAGCTCCGCATCGCAAATACAGTCCACTAAATTAGCCTTTCGCGCCAACAATAGGTGTGCCTATAATATTTGAAGAGTTCCCTCAATTTCTCCAGGATCCCATCATCAGATCCTAACTTGGTGACAATTCGAAGTATACCCTTTCAAACAAAAAAAGAATTTTCCAAATCGGTTCAGCCGTCACCGAGTAATCGGTGATCATACATAAAAAAAAAATTATCGCGTCGAATTGATAACCTCCCCCTTTTTTTGTCGTCGGTTGAAAATACATAATAGTTAGAATTTTGCGTCGCCACGCGCCACGCCGCTCGGGCTGTTTGCGAGACACGAAACGCGGAGTGACAGGGGTGCACCCCCGTCACTACGCGTTGGGGGCGAAGCTTGCGTGAAAATTATTTAGGACTGCCTGGTCTTAAGCGATACAGACTGAGAAAGGTTCTAGCATATAACCTGTGCAATGAGTTGAAGCCTTACACAGTGGCGAATGTAGTGGCCAGCATATTGGCCAAGAGTTCGTCGTGATAGCGTCCACACGTTGGAAGGTCGTTCAGTTTGCTACGGTACAGGCCAATGTGCGGACGTATTTTTATTAAAATGGATATTGAGACGCTAACTTCTGCTTCTTGGGTTCCACAAACAATTTACGGCTTGGAAGAGCTCTATAAACCGAAAAGTTTCTTCGTTATTAGTCATTACTGACATTTTGTTTACACTAGTTGTTACCGACGCGTGACTGTAAAAACTTTTTAACAAAAAATAAAAAGGATTTGTATTTTCTTTTTTTGACACCGCCTTCCGAAATTAAAGTTATTTTTGCCTTTGTAGTATTTTGATATGGAAGTCGGTTTTATTTTTTGTTAAAAAGTTTTTATTTCACTCTTTTTAGTTGGTCGATTTTTAATTTACCTAGTTACAAGAGCCAACTAGTCAACTATTTATAATCATTTACAAAATATTGTTTTTCCAATGTTGGGCCGTTAATTTTTGAGGAGTTCTCCTGGTACTTCAGCGGGCCTAGACAAAATCCATTTTCTGTAAGCGTTAACGCCAACGGAAAAATTAAATTTAATGGATTTGACATTTACTAACACGTGACAATCACGTGACATGTGGTTAGCAAATGTCAACTCCATACAATTTAATTTTTCAACACACTTGCTCGTAAAGTGAGCCTTATTATATCGTTCTTAGGGCCATAAACCGAACTATAACATACACGTGCATAATAATATTACACACTAGTGCATAATAGAATGATCCCTACAAAGTTAAGTTAGTACCTAACTGCAAATTATATGCGAGTAAACAGAGCATTTTCAATTTAACCGGGTAATACAGTTTTTTTTTTTTTTTTGTAACAACAAAGAGGTTTTATGCCACCGAAAATCTATTTACATTTTTGAAATAAATAAATGTGTCCCTAATTAAGACGAAAAAACATTTATTATTATCAAATTATTTATAATTCACAATAATTTCTTATAAAATATTTGCATTTTATCACAAAAATTATCATTTTGAAGTAGGCTGTATGGCTGTAATCAATCAACTTACATTTGGCGCGTGCAAAAAAAAAAAATTGCGCGCCATTTCCCAATTTTCCCCTAATGAAAACATGAAAAAAAAAAAAAATGAAAAAGCGCGGGAACCTTCAACATTGTTAGGCGCCTTTTTTTTTTAAAAAAAAAACTTAATTTGTAATAAATAAAAAGCAACTCATTGGAAAAAAGCGCGGGAAACCTGAACTTTGGCGGACGTGATTTTTTTTGGCTCTCTATAAATTATTTTTTGTATATTGGATTAGATTAAGTTTTTGTATATATTTCATTTTATTATTTAGTTTTAGTGTAGTCGTAGTGTTTTCTTCAAATTTGGTAAGTTTTTTTTAGTTCTTGTAGTTTTAATATGGATCCTCCGGGTGACCCCGGAGGAACGGCACCACTAGAAATAGGTCACTATGTGACAATTTCTAATAATGAAACCAGTGCAGTTGATACTGATTGTTCATTATCATTAAGCAACAATAGCTCAAAACGCAAAAGGGTGTCTGCTCGGCCGACAATTTGCAAACACTGTAATAAAAAAAGGCGCAAGAATGGCGGGAAACGTTCTAACGATTGTGATTGTGGCGAGATGGATACAATGATTACTGTAGATGATACTAATAAGGCATCTGATCCTCCGCGTACTCCTTTGTTAAGGGCTGGCGTTGACGATCTGAGTGGGTCGTCTCAGCGTCCAGCTTCAGTTGCTCGGCTCTTATACAATTCCTCCGATGCGGCTCCGTTTTTAATACATGTTCAGAGGGAGCAAACTGCCTCTAATGACAATACTTTTCTGAATCCAGTTACTTTTGGTCGATTCTTAAAAAGGAATTCTTTCAATAACATAATTAATGGTAGTCTAAAGAAAATAGGTCGAAACAGGCTGGTTATTGCTTTTTCCACTTATAATGATGCCAACTCGTTTATAACCAGCAAGTTGTTGGAAAGGGAGTGTTATAAAGCTTTTATCCCCTCATTTTCTGTGACTCGCATGGGTGTCGTCAGAGGCATACCCGTAGAGTGGAATGATGATGAAATATTAGAAAACATCTCTGTGCCAATTGGTTGTGGCAAAATATTAAAGCTAAGGAGAATCAAAAGAAAAACTATTTTTGATGATAAACCTTTATTAAAAAATACAGAAACCGTTATTTTAACTTTTGATGGCCAAATTCTTCCGAAGCGTGTATATATGTGTTATACAGCACTTTCTGTTGACCTGTACATTTACCCAACAATTCAATGTTACAATTGTTGTAGATATGGCCATGTCAAGATTCAATGCAGGTCCAAACCCCGCTGTTATAAGTGTGGTCAAGGTCACTCTGGGGAAGGGTGCACAGTCTCTGAGGATAATTTATCTTGTTGTCTTTGCAATGGTTTTCATGAGGCTACTAGCAAGAAATGTTTAGAATATGAACGTCAAAAAAACATTAAAGAATCCATGGCCAAATCATGTATTTCATATGCTGAAGCTTCAAAGCTTCATCCCACAATTTCTAAAATATCATATGCTGATGCCTTGCTTTCCTCTCCCACAACTTCAAGACATATCAATGCTTCTGTTCCCCTTGATTACTCTCCATCTAAACAAAATAAAATATCATATAAAAAAACAGTTTTTATTAAACCTCGCTCCCCACCCCAGTTTTCTAAAGGTTATGATCAGCAATTCCATCAGGAACTTGCTAGGAATGTTCCTCAATCAAAAGATGGCTGTGCCCTCATCGCTAAGGATGATCTGTCTGCATTGACTGTAAATGAACTAATCATTGCTTTGATAAAATCATTAACTCAAACACATCACCTTTCACCGTCCATCGCTGCCACTGTATTAAATGCAGTTACTCAATCATCAACTAATAATAATCATGGACAACAAAGTCTTACAATGGAATTGCCGAAGTGCAATTAATAAAAAGTCAGAAATTATACATATTGTAAATAAATATAAACCTTTTGTTTTTGCTCTTCAAGAGACATGGCTTAAACCAGGGTCTTTGTTTAGGATCCCTGGGTATGCATGTCTCAGAGAAGACCGCTCTGATGGGTATGGCGGTGTTGCTTTACTCATCAAACATCATCATTCATTTTCATTTTTCACAATCCCACCTCATAGTAATGATTTTTCTGTTATTGCAGCAGTTGTAGATAATAATATTTGTTTTGTTTCTGTATATATTCCTCGTCCATCTGTTGTAATTTTTAATGAAATTGTAAATATTTTTTCAATTCTTCCTAAACCATTTATAGTTTTAGGTGATTTTAATTCCCAGCATGAAGTCTGGGGTAGTTCGTCAACAAATAACTATGGTAGCACCTTACTTGACATTCTAGATAATCTCAATCTTTGTTTATTAAATACTGGGTCTCCAACTCGACGCACTTCTCCACATGAAGGTGCTAGTGCACCCGATTTGTCAATATGCACTGACAAACTAGCTTCGCGTTTGACCTGGAAAGTTATGCTTTCATCCTATGGCAGTGACCATTTTCCTATAGTTTTATCATTTCCCTTCAATCAAAAACCTTATTCTAAGAGCGCTCCACGGCTGAAGTACAAACTGGGGGATGTTGATTGGCGTACTTATAAGGAGCATTTAGATAACATAGTGTCCGTTCTACCTGAAATTAAATGTGGTAATGAACAGTTCTGTGCCGATGCCTTGTCCGAAGCCATGATAAAAACTGCAGATAAACTTTTTCCTTTCAAAAAGTCACAAAATAAAATCCCATCTCCGCCATGGTGGGACAAAGATTGCACAGATGCAATTAAAAAAAGGAAACAGTGTGAAATAAATTACCTAAAAAATTCTACCGTAGAAAATTTTAATATTTTAAGCACCTCAATTACAGAGACAAAAAAATTATTTAAAAAAAAGAAATTTGAAAGCTGGAAATCATTTTGCCTCTCTATTTCCCCTAACGTTCAACCATCTGTGGTTTGGCGGAATATTAGAAGGTTCAGATCGGCGTTCTCAGATTCATCTAGCGCATTCCTTCCACCTGAGTTGGTAAATAGTTTTTTAGGTAAATTAGCTCCCTCATACGTCCCGGAAAAGATTATTACAAATTCTATTCCCCTTTCGACAATAGATTCTCTTTGTGACCTTAATTCTCCATTCAGTTTAGAAGAGCTTAAACTTGTTGTATGCCACAGTAAAGACTCCGCTCCAGGCGCAGATGGTATTCCGTACTCTTTTCTATCAAATATGAGTGACACATCTCTTTTATATTTTTTAAAACTAATTAATAAAATTATGATAACCGGAAATATTCCGCTTTCTTGGAAAGCACAAGATATTATACCTATTCTCAAACCCAACAAATGTCCATCCAATAACACTTCTTACCGACCAATTGCTCTATCATCAGTTTTGCTAAAGATCACAGAACATTTAGTAAAAAATAGGTTAGAATGGTTTTTAGAAAACAAGAAATTACTCAGTGAGAGTCAATTTGGTTTTAGGCGAGGTAAAAGTACCATAGATAGTTTAAGCGTCTTTGTCACTGATATTAGGTTAGCATTTTCTTCGAATCAATCCATAATTTCTGCTTTTCTTGACATAACCTCTGCTTATGATAATGTTGTAATATCAACATTAAAATATAAACTGGAGCAGTTAAATGTCCCCATTTTACTCACAAACTTCATTCTAAACATGTTATCTGAGAGGTATATTAAACTTCAACAAAGGTGTCAAACAACTGCAGCGGATTAACAAGAGTAAGGTAGGTGTCATATATGAAAGACCAGCACTGGCCAATGCTGCTTTAAGTAATAAAAAGTTTCTTGACGGTCACAAATTAAAAGCGTCAATCCCGGCTGCCGCTACGGAGGTTACTGGAGTCATCACACATGTCCCCATTGAACTCTCAAATAAACAAATTTATTCCGCACTAACAAGCACCAAAAACATCGTCTCTATAAGACGTTTTATGAGAAAATTAGTGGAGAATAAAACTGTAAAATATACACCAACAAAAACAGTATCAATTACTTTCTCATGTCCAGTTTTGCCAGAGAGTGTCAACCTCAACAGTTGGCGTTTTGAGGTAAGACCATATATTCCTCCAGTGAAGCAATGCCTTAAGTGCTTGAGATATGATCATATTGCCAAATTCTGTAAAAACTCTGAGAGATGTTCAATTTGTGGAGAAGCACATAATTACAAAGCATGTATAGTTCCCGCCTCGGGTGCAAAATGCTGTCACTGCTCGGGCAATCACATTGCTATATCTTCTTTATGCCCTGTAAAAAAAGAAAAGATTCAGCTACATAAACAAAAATATGAGAAAAAAAGAAGTTATGTTGAAACTCTTAATGACACAAACTTTCCGAAACTAAACAAAACTGATCAATTTCTGTCACTCTTAAATTCAGAACTGATTTTAAAAACCATTTCAGAATCAATAGTTAAATTAATAACACAAAATAAAATGAATGAAAAATCAATTTGTAGTACTAGCATTAAAGATGTCCTGCAAGAATCCTTTAAAAATATTAGGTAGGTATTAAAAAATATATATTTTAATGGATTATTTAAATATAGTCCAATGGAACGCTCAGAGCTTATTACACAATCAACATATTTTCAATCACTTTTTGTTGGACAATTCTATTCATATAGCTTTAGTTTGTGAAACTTGGCTTAAGCCCCGTCACACTATCAAATTTCGTGGTTATGATGTAGTCAGACTCGATTCAGGGAATGCTCATAATGGTGTCGCCATTATTTTACATAAATCTATTATGTATACTAAAATAAACACAATCTATGATGATTCCTTACAAAATATAGCAGTTCGTATTAATTATGCTAATAATAAAGAACTTACTATTGTAAGTTTTTACAGTCCAACTAATTGCAACCCTCCTTTTTCTAAAACAAAATTAGATAGACTAATTCAATCTTTTCCTCGTCCAATTTTTTTAGCTGGCGATTTTAATGGTTTGCATACAACCTGGGGATGTTCAGCTTCTAACTGCAGAGGTAGGGATATTTTGGATTCCATTAATAAAAACAATCTTGTTCTTTTAAATGATGGTCAAACGACTACTGTTGGTTCCCACACTTGGAGGCGAAATGCTCTTGATTTGACCATTGTCTCTCCTTTGCTAGCCCTGGAGTGTGAATGGTCAGTTCATGATGATCCTTTAGGCAGTTACCACCTTCCTGTAATTACAAAATTCTTAGTGAATAACAATAATTCTTCTAGCTTTCATATACCTGACAGTATTCCTCTTCCATTTTCTTATAATTTCAATACTGTTGATTGGAAAACATATTCATCCGGCATTGATGCTCTTTTGTGTAACTTTTCTATAGACAGACACAATCCTTTGCTTAGCTATAATAAATTTATTAAACTCTTACATTTGGCACTAGTAGATTCAATTCCATCTCCAAGGCGCTACTCCTCTGATGGGGGGCAGGCTCAGCCCCTTTCAACCTCTAACAGAAAGAAAAGAACTCCACTCCCCTGGTGGAATGCTAACTGCAGCAAAGCTGTGGAAGATAGTAAAAATGCTTACTTAACTTTCAAACACAATCCCTCTGAAACAAATTACCTAGCTTTTAAGAAACTCCAAGCAAAGGAAAAGTTCATTATCAAGTATGAAAGAAAGATGAGTTGGTTGAAGTTGTGTGAATCTTTCAACAGAACTACACCTATGTCTGTGGTCTGGTCATATATGCGTAGATTTAATAAAAGTTCTGCATCCACATCTCAAAATAATAACATATATTCTTGGATCCCCGAATTCCTTAAAAAATTTACACCAGATACAGTAGAGCCAGCTTTTATTTTCAACCCTTCTCATCCTGTTTCTCCTAGTAACTTTCACTTAATTAAACCTTTTACATTTGTTGAATTTACTACAGCAATCCATTCTCGTAGGGATACTGCAGCTGGCCTCGACCATATCTATACTAATATTATAAAGCTGAAGAGTTTGTTTGTTTGTTTGTTTGTTTGTTTGTTTGTTTGTTTGTTTGCTTGAACGCGCTAATCTCAGGAACTACGGGTCTGATTTCAAAAATTCTTTCAGTGTTAGATAGCCCATTTATCGAGGAAGGCTATAGGCTATATATCATCACGCTAAGACCAATAGGAGCGGAGCACTAATGAAGAATGTTTCAAAATCGGGGGAATTTTTTTCCACGCGGACGAAGTCGCTGGCGAAAGCTAGTCTCTTATAAAATGCTAAAAAATCTACCTGATCAATCTAAATTAGTTTTGCTTGAAATCTTCAATCTTCTTTGGCAGCATTCTCTAATTCCTGAAGATTGGAAAACTGATTGTCTTGTTCCCATTCTCAAACCCAACAAAGATAAAAATAGTTTTGACTCTTACAGACCTATAGCTTTAACTTCATGTATGGGTAAAATCTTCGAGCAACTTATCAAACAGAGGTTAGAACATTTTATTGAGAAGAACCATATACTACCTTCGAATCAATTTGGGTTTAGGAGGGGTAAGTCTTCAAGGGAAAGCATTGCTAATTTACATCTCGATATCTTTGAAGCCTTCAAATCAAGGAATGCTCTTGTCAGTGTTTTCTTTGATGTGGTAGGTGCATTTAATAATGTTAATCATCATATACTCTCTTCAGAATTGGCTGCTGTTGGTTTGCCTGCAAAGGTGATAGAATGGATATATAACTTTTTGAATGGTAGAAAAGTATTTGTTAAGTGTAAAAATAGGCTTATAGGCCCTAGGTATTCTTACAAGGGCACTTGTCAGGGCAGTATATTGAGTCCTTTAATATTTATTTTATACATCCACAAACTTAATATTATCCTAGGCACTGAAGTATCCAATCTCCAGTTTGCGGATGACCTGGTAGTGTACTGTGTTGGTAATAATACCAGTACAGTATGCTCCAAGCTTAACATTGCCTTGTATAAACTAAATTGTTACTTTAATTATCTTGCATTAGACATTAGTATAGATAAATCCAAGGTTGTAGTTTTTAGCAATATTGGGCCTTTTATAGTCAATATTAAATATGACAACACTGATTTGCCTGTGGAGAATAGTGCAAGATTTTTGGGTGTTATTTTTACAAGCAACCTCTCTTGGAGAAAATATGTTGATTGTATATGTGACAGAGCTCAAAAAGCCCTAAATGTCCTGAGGTCTCTTGCAGGGACATACTGGGGTTCAGACCCTAAAATTCTTTTAAAATTATACAAATCCCTTGTACGAAGCCACTTTGAATATGGTTACCTCTGTTTTTCCTCAGATAGTCAATTGGTAAATAAACTAGATATCCTTCAAAATCATAATCTTAGACTTATTACAGGTGCCATGAGAACTACTCCCATTAATTCTTTACAAGTAGAATGTAATACTCCCCCCTTAATCTTACGCTTTCAGTATCTCAAATTCTGTTATTTACTTAAACTTTTCTCTGTAAATCATCATCCTCTGATCAAAAAGTTATTTTCACTTCACATTAAGTATCCTGTTAACACTCATCTGACCAAAAATATTCCATTTATGCTTTTTGATTTTTCATTCATGATCAAGTTAGATGGTCAGTTTAAATTTCACAAATCTAATGAATGGGTGTGTTATGAGAAAGAGTTTGAATGTCTATTTCATGAGCTGGATATAGTAATTGACAACAAATTAAGAGATCGGCAAGAAGTCTATAGGCTAAGTTTTCCATTGACGTTCGACGAGTTGGGGGTTGATATTTTTTTTACAGAAAGGTTACATTATTATAAGCACACACGCAAAGTTTCAATACGCGGAGACGCGTTCTTTTTGAAAAAAAATTTATTGAAAATCAATTATTTTTACAGTATTTATGTCAATCCCTACCACAGATTATATAGAATTCTCAGCATTGAACGTTTCGTTTTACCTACAGTTAAGGTGTCTTAGGTTCGGTAACATTTTATTTTATATAAATTTACGTAAATAATTATATTGTGTACTTATTTCTATACTTTTCATGCACACATAATTATATTTAACAGTTTACATTTAAATTAGGCATTATTTTCATTAAGAGCTATTAAAATTAAAATGTGTAGTGTTTACCGTCTTTTGCCGGCTTGTGCAACGAAACGTAAAACTGACGCTATTTTGTATTGTCACTGTCATCGTCAGTCATCGTTTGTGTAGGTTAGGTTCAACTTATGTCAAAGAACCGAATTGATTGACCCCGACTTCACCTGTTACGAGTCTGTCCTACCCCTAGAGTGTTTTTATAGACCCGGAGGCGCGTAGGGGGAGCAGCCTCCGCCTGCTGTAACAAATCGTAGGCATCGGACGAGCCGGAGCGGCTGAGGCTGGTCGCCGAAGGCGACCAACAAGCCGAAGCTGTGGAGGCGAGGATGAATGCCTGCGATTTGTTACGCAAAGGCGTAGAGGCTGGTCTTCCCGCAGCGCCGGAGACGTTGCAGTTTAAAAATAGATACAGAAATCCCTTTGAATCAGTCCCCCTATTTTATTCTGATGAAGCGGGTTCCCCCCTTCCGTAGGGGAGAACCCCCTACCCCCCCTCTAGGGGGCCCCTGGATTTTTACAATTATTATTAATTTTAATCCATAAAATGAGTAAAATAACCTCAAAATTAAAACTAAAAAATACTCGAAAAGGGGGGGGCTTCGAAACTTTTCCTTTTAAGGGGGGGTAGTACCCCTCCCCCCCCCTCCCCCCACGGCCCTACCACCCTCAATTCGGCGGACGTCAATGGAAAGTCGTACCAGTCTATAACCTCTTAGATCAATACCCAAACTATCACCACATTTATACAGATGGCTCTAAAAGTAATGAAAGGGTTTCTATGGCTTATGTCATTCCTCATAAGGAATTTGGACTGGGAGTAAAACTGAAGAAAGAATCAAGCATATTTTCCGCCGAAGCTTATGCCATTCTTGCTGCACTTAAATACATTCAAGACCAATCTGAAAATCGTTGACTCATTATCACTGATAGCATGAGCGTATTGCATGCTTTGAAAAACTATCAAATCAATGCTCACACAAACTGCATTATAATAGAAATCAGGCACATACTTCATAATCTTTCAACAAGAAACTATAGTATTACATTTTTATGGACTCCATCACATATCGGAGTTTCGGGTAACGAGCAAGCTGATTTTCTAGCACGTGCGATTGCTGACATTATTGACAGTGACTGGTGACAGCGGCAGCCCCGTCGACGATGTCGCTATTCCTTATAGCGATTTAATACCTATAATCAAGTCCAAACTTTTAAAAGATTGGCAGGACACATGGACAGAATCTCTTACTAGAAAAGGTACTTGGTATGCTCAAATTAATCAGAATATTGGTAAAAGCCCTTGGTTCACCAATTGCCGTTACTTCAGATGCAGACAATATTATACTATTCTTTGCCGTTTGAGATTTGGACATTGCCGTTTCAACGCTCATTTACATCGCATGCGCATAATTCAATCGCCTTCTTGCACCTATTGCTCAACAAATGATGAACAGACCCTTGATCATATTTTCTTTCAATGCTCAAGTTTTAATATTCAAAGACTGTCTTTAGTAGCCAATTTATTGAATTTATATGAAAAACCAGAGAATATACCGCGCTGCAATGAAGACATTTTGAAAAATAAAGACACCTAGGTATTTATTTACGATTTTATTAAAAACACGATCAAGGACATATGAAACAAGGATTTTAACAAATATCGGACTCGACTTAGAAATAAATTCTATGAGATAATATCTGGGTAAATAACTAACAATTGAATATGGAATATGCATCGGATGTAACATTGAAGACTTGGCTCCGGCCTTATTACACACTTGGAACCAGGGTTGGATTTTGTACTATAATTATAGTATTTATACTATAATTTCGCCCTTTGTACTATATACTATCCACATCTAAGGATAGTACGCTAACATACTATAATTTAAAGTTTGCTCCCGAATGCTTAGTTTTACGTCATAATTATGAATATTCCGACCGAATTCCGATCTTTCAATGTTTTCTGTGTTGATGGCAGGGGATTCCCTGATTATCTTCCGAAGTACACTTCTCTCTTTCCCAGGGTTGGATTTTGTACTATACAGGGTTGGATTCCTGTGGCAACACTACAGCTAACAGCTGATTTATTGTAGCGCTCTCTTATTTTAACTTTAAAAATTAATTTACTTTATTTGTGAGGTCTACTTCCAATCATTCACTGAGTAAATAGGATATTCAGGTGTATTTTGTGATAAATTGATATATTAAGTGCAAAATAGTTAAAGTTTTATTGTAGTGAATCGGTGACAGGTTTGAGGTTACCGGCTAAAGTGAATTTTTGCATTGTCATCTTGATATCAGGTACCTGTGTTTTTTATATTTAACTGGTTTTTATGTTGTTTACGTAGTATAATTTTTACTTTTAGTTATATTATACTTAATTTCCATACGGCTAC
Organism: Tholera decimalis; assembly: GCA_943138885.2. NCBI lineage: Eukaryota > Metazoa > Arthropoda > Insecta > Lepidoptera > Noctuidae > Tholera > Tholera decimalis. Next base: position 7,981,306 of record OW964552.2, on the reverse strand, counting down.
GTGTTGATAAAATTGACCTGACATACCTAAACATAACCTTGTTTAGTTTGATGACAGAACTTCTTGCCTTTGTATTTTAATTTCATTTTTCCTTCGTTTTTATTATCTTTTAAGCATCGTTCTAAACACTTAGTCTCTTTCAAGCTACTTTCTATTTCTTTTAATCATGCCTGTCACTCGCAGTGTCTATGCTCGCCAAGAAGCGTCTAAGCTCAATCTGGCTTTGAGCGAATTAAAGGCGTCCAAGGAGTACTGTGATCAACTAATAAAGGAAATGGATGACAATGAAAGAGTTCTAGTAGAAGCCCATGAAAAGAATAGGAAGTTAAAAAATGATATGTCTCAGTTTTACATTCAATACACTGAAGTTATGGAAGACCGGGATAGGCTCCAACTTGTTGTAGATAGATTTAGCCAATGTAGCACAGAATATGAGCAAGCCTTGGATCACAAATATTTGTTGCAACAACAACTGCAAGAGGCTCAGACTCATATATCTGAACTTGAGACTGCAAACTTAAACATCACCGCCTCACTTAATCAAAGTTTATTTAATGAGTTATTACCTGTTGACCCATCAATGGTTTCGCAAATTAACCCATCTCATATAATAGATTTAACGAATGAGGATGACTGTAAATCAATTAAACCTATGAGAGTTATCAATAGTAAAAATAAATTAAAAAAGTACATAAGAATAAATAAATACATAATTAAAACAAGAAAAATGGTCAAAAAACAAAAATTCTTTATTAAAAATGTTAAATTAAACAGGGAAAGGTTACATTTATTAAAACTGTTAGATATGTATTCTTCGAACTTAGAAAAATGTACTAAACAATACCAAACTGACACCAAAGACTTACAGAGTGAATTAAATCGGTTACAGCAAAAACTTAACTCCGTGTCAATCAAATATTCTGCCTCTGAAAACCAAGTGAGGGAATATATGTTGGCAATAAATGATCTGATAAGCTCCCAAAACAGCAACTGTGAGCATTGTCAATCTGTTATATCTACACCAGACCATTTATTGTCAATGCATGATAGCACTTTACTGCAGTCCTGTGTCAGTTTGCCGGTAGAAAATTCAAATAATTCTGATGGTTTGTCACAAAAGAGTGTAAATAATGATATTGTTATTTTTTGTGATGAGATTGGGAAAAGTTTAGGCCAACTTTTAACCAATGAATATCCAGGGCATTCAATAATAAACAATTGCATGCCTGGCTGTTCATTATCTGATATAATGAAAAAAATAATAAATTGTAAAGTTTGTCAAGAAACTACACTTGTCATTTTTGTTGGTAGTAGGGGGACGCTGAACAAGGGAGAGCTGCTCCAATACTATAGAATTCTGAGTAACTTACAAGTAAAAAAAATTGTTATGTTCACATATCCATATAGTCAAAGTTTGCCACAGGAAGAAAACCTTTTTAGATTTAATATTAACATGTCTTTGCACAATGTGACAATAAATAATAATTTATTTCATTTAATTGATACCAACACTTATGTTGGACATACTTTTTGTTTGAAAAAAGATAGATATCTTGTTGATAGGTACTATCTTTCTATGTATTGTAAAAGACAGATAGCTGTGTCGCTATCATATTACTTTAATATTACAGCCAAGAACTTGGCTAAACAAGTTGCTCCTGTTGAGCAATGCCATGACATGTTGGAATATTCTGCCAATCACTTGGCATCAAATATTGACATTATGAATTGTGATTTAAATTAAAAATTAAGACAACAGATAAAAACTCTAGCATTATTGTAAATAATCAGAATAAAACAAATGTAGTTTTAAAATCAACAACTACTATTAACCTGGTACATCAAAATATTCAAGGATTCTTAAGTAAGGATTTAGAAGTAGAATTATTTCTTAATATTAATAGTATTGATATTCTATGTGTAACAGAACATTGGTTAAAAAACCATCAATTTAGTTTCAATTTTAAAAATCACCAGGTTGGTAGTTCGTTCAGTAGAGTATCAGCCATACATGGTGGCTCTTTGATATTAATAAGCAATCAACTAAAATTCAGGGATCGTACGGATATTGTGGGTCTCTCTGTTGAGCGGATAATTGAAATAGCCTGTATTGAATTGGAGCAGTTTGTTATATTAAGTGTGTACAGACCACCTTCAGGATTGTATGACTGTTTTGAGTCAGTAATGGATGAAGTTTTGAATAAAATTTGTAATTTGAACAAGTCTATCATTATTTGTGGTGACTTTAATGTTAATTTATTAGAAAATTCTGGCTTGAGTACTAAAATTTTGAGTTTGTTCCAGTCATACAATCTTGTTAACCTGTTTATGGAGCCTACTAGAATAACCCCCACTAGTGCCACTTGCCTAGACAATATTTATACAGATGTTTTACCTACCCACAAAAAAATAATAAACTTATTAGATTCTGATCACTGTGGGCAACTAATTACTCTATCAAATGTGGGTAAGATGAAGACAAAAAAAGATATCACTGTAAACCCTAAATCAAAATATCGCATGGAAACATTTAAAACTAAACTTTTAAACAAAATGCCATATTTGTCAACTAATGGTGACCCGAACAAACATTATAATGATTTTTTTAACATGTACTGTAAACAATTTGATACCACATTTATTCCCAGGTCTTTATCAGTAAATAATAACACTTCCTTTAGCGACTGGGCCACCGTTGGTATCCATAAAAGTCGAAAACGGCTTTATGAACTGTATGAGGAACGGACTTATATCAACACAGTAGAATTTAATTTATATGTTAAGAATTATTCAAAATTATTTAAAAAAGTGTGCTATATTGCCAAATCACGTTACTTGAGTTCAAAAATTAAAAATAGTAGTAATGTAATAAAAATGACTTGGAATATTATTAATAGTGAAACGGGCAGGTCTTGCAAACGAAATAACGATTACAGCCTTGCTATTGATGATAAAATAATTAAATTAGATTCGCAAGTTGCCGTGGCTTTTGAATCGTTCTTTGCTGAGATTCCCATATTGACAACCAGATCTCTGAATGCGTCACCCATTGCTGCAGAAACTTTACTCAAAGAAAATGTGCCAGTTTGTGGCTCTGAATTTCAATTTCAATATGTAACTTATAATGATATAATAAAAACTTTTAAATCTCTGAATGTTAAAAAGACTGCAGACCTATGGGGTAATTCAGTTGATGTTACCAAGTCTATTATAAACATTGTAGCACCTACATTAGCTGTTATTTTTAATAAATGTATTGATCATGGTGAGTTTCCCGATCTAATGAAATATAGTAAAATACTACCATTATTTAAATCAGGTAGCACTTCAGACCCCACAAATTATAGACCTATATCAGTGCTACCTACTTTTAGTAAAATTTTTGAAAAAATTATCTTAAATCAAATGCAGAGGTATTTTAATAAGCACAAGTTACTGCATCACAAACAATTTGGTTTTACTAGGGGTCGTTCAACAACTGATGCCGGTGTTGAACTTTTAAGTCATATTTATAGTGCATGGGAAGATAAGTGCGATGCTTTGGGCATTTTTTGTGATTTGTCGAAGGCGTTCGATTGTGTTCTCCATGAAACATTGATCAGGAAACTACACTACTACGGAATCCGGGATACCTCTCTGGATCTTCTTACTTCATATTTAAGTGATAGGATTCAAAGAGTTGATGTGAACGGTAAAACATCTCCCGGATCTATAGTCAAAATGGGGGTCCCCCAGGGCTCAATTTTAGGTCCGTTTCTATTTCTTATTTATATTAATGACTTGCCATTCCTCATAAAGGATAATCATGATATAGTGTTGTTTGCTGATGATACTTCACTTTTATTTAAATTCAAACGTCAGCAGATGGTTACTGACGATGTTAATAGTGCCCTCGCAACGGTAGTGAATTGGTTTAATGTCAATAATCTTATGCTTAACGAGAAAAAAACTAAGTGCATAAAGTTTACATTACCGCATGTGAAACAAGTAAACACAAGTGTGTCAATAAAGGGCGAAAGCTTAAAACCCGAAGACACCACAGTGTTCTTAGGCATTACTTTAGATGCGAAGCTTCAGTGGGGCCCCCATATAGATAAATTGTCCAAAAAACTTAGCTCTGCAGCATTTGCCGTTCGAAAAATTCGTGGCCTAACTGATTTAGAGACGGCCCGTTTAGTGTATTTTAGTTATTTTCATAGTGTAATGTCATACGGCATTTTACTATGGGGGAATGCCGCCGATATAAATACAATATTTGTGTTACAAAAAAGAGCCATTCGTGCTATTTATAAATTAAGTCCACGGCACTCCCTCAGAGATAAATTTAAAGAGATTAATATAATGACTGTGCCTTCTCAGTATATTTATGAGAATCTCTTGTATGCACATAAAAATATTAATCTCTTTAAAAAACACAGTGATATCCATAACGTAAATACTAGAAATAAACACAACTTTGTCATTCCAAAAACAAGGCTCAAGAAAATAGGTGGTTCTTTTAAATGCCAGTGCATACGTTTTTATAATAAACTACCTTGCCATTTGCAAGAACTGAGCCTCAACAAATTTAAATTAGTCATAAGACGCAAGCTTTGCCAGAAGGCTTTTTACACAGTTAAAGACTATGTTGAGGATAAAAAGGCTTGGGATTGAGCTGCTCCAATGATATACAGGGAGCACTAGTGTTGTTTACAATCACAATTTCTTGTATTTTATTTTTTTATACAAATTGACATTTTTTTTTGTTTTTTAATATTTATTTTGACATGGATATTTACTTTTTAAAGTATAATATTTTATTTTATTTTGACATGAATATTTACTTTGTAAAGTATAATATATGTATTTTTTTTGAATATTTACTTAATTATGTACTTAAATGCGAGGATTATGTGGTATTCTTTTTTTTTTTTTTTAATATCCATTTACATTTTTTTTTCTCTCTCTTTATTACGACGTTGTCTGACAGTTTGAGTATTTTAGTGACCTACTCAAATGTACCGTCTTTGGCATTGTTCGTCAGGTCGTTGAGCTCCTTAGTAGTCCAAAGTTGAGCTTGCAGACTAACTGACAAAGGCTTGCACTGACGGGACGGGTCTACTCAAATCTGTTTGGTCTTTCCTCAAAAGGCCATTTCAGACTAATCTACATAATCTTCATAAACGATTGTGAATATGTGCACTATGTAGGTTTTTTTTTTTATTTATTTATTCGAGTTAAACATAATAAATTGTCTGGCAGTTTGAGTGCTTTTTGCGGCCTACCTAAAGGTCCTTACCTTGGTATTGTTCGTCAAATCGTTAAGCTCCTTCTTCTAAGTTGAGCTATACGTCATTTGACAAATGCTTGCACTGTATGGACAGGCCCACTCAAATCTGTGAGCATCTTTCTTCAAAAGACCGCCTCAGACTGAAACCTACAAGGTTCCCATATAATTAATTCAGTGTAGATTGTATGGACTTTAAAAGAGACGGACCCCTGAGTTTGTTTCGGTGTTTCTTCTCAGGGTAGTCAGTTAGGAAACACCGGCCTCATCTAGTTAATATTTAAGGAAAAAAATGACGTGTAAAAGAGTTATTTAATAACCAATTTGCAAAATAAAGATCATTTATCATTTATCATTTATAATAATTTGTATTTAAAATGTCATTTTATTGTCTTGTGACGCTATCAAAAGCGGTAGCAAAAGTGGGAGATTAATAGAACTAAATACTAATAGCAATATTCAAGAACTGATAAACTTAAAGGAAGAGTAAATTTTGCCTTAACGGGTGTTGATTTTAATGACTATTATATGTTAAATTAAAAATAATGAAAGTGTACTATAATTTTTTTATAAATACTATCCTTTTCATTTGTTTGTACTATCTTTTTCAACATACATAAATCCAACCCTGCTTGGAACAGAAACAAATATTACAGACCTGGCTGTATGGGCTTGACTCTTTGCCTGTCCTAACGGACGAAGGGAAAAAAAAAAAAATTTTCCCCTAACCTAATTTTCATATTTTGTTTGTATCGCATTTGTTGCTGTGTGGTAAATAATTATAAAAATGTCAGGTTTTAGTACAGAAGATGAACAATTGATTGATTTAACCCCGCCAGAAATACTAAATGCAGCACAAAATGCAAACGAAAGCCTAATACCTGCAAAATCTAGAGAAAAGTATTTAGCTGCTTACGATAGTTTCCTGCAATGGAAGAGCAACAAAAAAACCCAGTCATTTTCTGAAAATGTGTTTTTGGCGTATTTCTCTGAACTCGCCAATACATACAAACCTAGCTCCCTGTGGTGCATCTATTCCATGTTAAGAAGCATGGTTAAGCTCAAACATGGTGTTGATATCAAAACGTACTGTAACCTGATGGCATTTTTGAAGAGACGCTCGGATGGATATATTGGTCGGAAATCTAAAGTTTTGTCACCAGCCGACGTTGAAAAGTTTTTGAATGAGGCTCCGGATAGTCAGTATCTAGCAACAAAGGTACGTTTCATATTTTTAATCGAAACGAATCTACAATATACAAGTGTGTAACTTTAGCATAATTTCTTAGAACTAATTAATTGATTTCTTTGCAGGTTGCCTTAATATTCGGTGTTACTGGTGCTTGTAGACGACAAGAGCTGTACAATATTACAACAAAAGATGTAGAAATCCACGGAGATATGCTTCTTGTCAAAATTACCCAGACTAAAACCAAGATTCCACGATCTTTTACAATCCAAGGAACGTTTCGTGAAATAGTGAAAAAATACCAAGATCTCCGTTCAACAAAAACAAAGAATGTCCGCTTTTTCCAAAACTTTCAGAAAGGAAAATGTACTGCACAAACAATCGGTATTAACAAATTTGGTAATATGCCAAGAGAAATAGCGAAGTATTTAGGTTTGCCTGAGGCCGATTTTTACACTGGACACAGTTTTAGAAGAACGTCGGCTACAATGTTGGCTGATTCGGGGGCTGATATACTAACTTTGAAGCGACATGGTGGATGGCGTTCTGACGCAATCGCTGAATCGTACATAGAAGACTCAATTCATAACAAAGCAAAAATCAATGACAAAATAACGCAAGCCATTAATTTGGAGCCAAAGGCAAAAAAGTTTTGCCCCGAACCACAACCATGTACATCTACTAGCGTGAGTTATTTGGTGCCCTCTCCTTCCAGTAATTTGTATGATTTACCTTTGTCGCCGACATTTACACAAGAAGTAAATGAAGGTACTAAAGAAGTGGCAAGTACCAATGTAACACAAACTGTGAAATTGCCATCAAAAACAATCCAATATCGTTTTGAAAATTGTACATTCACCAATTGTTTTAATAATTAAACGATTTATGCAATACATATTTGTTTTTTCCTCGCAAGTGTGTTGAAAAACGTCGTATGATACACGTGTGTATTGATGATTACCGTCCTCGGCTCTCTTAAGACCCTCACCTGACGGCTCGGGTCTCAATGGCGCCTCAGCGGTAATCACCAACATTACACACTTGTACCATAATGTACTATTTCCGTACAGTAGCGAGTTAAGAACTCAGACAGTTATGTAATAAGTAGTAAGTTGTAAGTAGCGTCCAAACGTAGGTGAGTGAGTAGTCATAAGTTGCCCGAGAAGAAGAAAAGAAAATAACACGGGTACGCGGCCGCAACCTACAAATTTATGGACTGTACTAGGGATGTGAAATAATAATCGATTACGGAAATAATCGATTAAAATTCGATTTTTATCTAAAGAAAAATCGATTAATATAACAAAATCGATTATTTTCTTAAGAAAATCGATTATTTATTAATCGATTTTTCATGCTAAATATATAATCGATTAATTAAAAATCGATTTTTTATGTACAATGTTACATCCCTAGTAGGGATGTGAAATAATAATCGATTATGGAAATAATCGATTAAAAAAAGATTTTTATCAAAAGAAAAATCGATTAATATAACAAAATCGATTATTTTCTTAAGAAAAATCGATTATTTATTAATCGATTTTTCATGCGAAATATATAATCGATTAATTAATAATCGATTTTTTATGTACAATGTCACATCTCTAGACTGTACTAAACTCGCCCGTCTACATGCCAGCCAGTTAAGTTGGAGGGGTGCGGGAGACGCGAGAGAGGGAGCTACTTCGCACTGGACTCGCCGAAAAATAGGATCGCGATCTATTTAACTCAACTTAATCAACAACTTACTACTTAACTCGCTTTTGCCGTTCAAACTACAATAACAACTTAACTCGCCGATGACGCAAGTTAACTCGCTACTGTACTTGTTGAAGTGTAAATCGGGTTTTAACGCTTACAGAAAATGGATTTTGTCTAGGCCCACATATGTACTAGCATATATATGCATTGTGACGAACACTAAATACGAAAACGCCCATGTCTATTGGCAAGTGACGTGACGTGGAAAGTTATTGACCCTCGTAGTGCTGTGACACGTTTATGATTGGTATTCAGGAAATATATGAAACCAATAATTTGGTGTCAATTCTTTGAGTCAGTTATTTTGTGCTGAAACTGTGCATAGAGACTCCATAGCAGATGTTGTCTTCAGCCTTTTTGGATAGATATGGGGTTTCCGTTACACGTTGTATAGTCCGCACTGATTTCGGCCACAGCGCCCAATCTCATTATCCGATGGGACGGCAATCCGACACGACCGGAGAGAGATCAGGCGCAGGACTGAAGGCTTAACGTTTTCCGAGGCACGAGGCTTTTACACCGCCAACTTCAAACTCCGGACAACTACTGAGATTTTTTAGTAGAAATACCCAATAGAACCTTTTGCCCGACTCGGGCATCGAACCCGAAAGATCTTGTTCAGCAGTCGCGCTCGCGGGGCACCGAGCAGCAACCTGTAGGCCTACAGACAGCAACTCAAAGTATATAGCAATCTCTATCAAGCCCAGGTTCGGTCGTGTATGGAGTACTGCTCTCATCTTTGGGATGGACCTGCCAAATACCAACTGAACGCGCTTGAGTCTATCGAGAAAAGGGCCAAGAGACTCATTGGCAACGATTCACTGGTCGAATCAAAACTCCAGAGCCGTGAACATCGACGACGAGTTGCAAGTCTATCGGTTACATTTCGGGGAGATCTAATTCCGCCAAGCCCGTTCCATCTTCGGACTACAAGACAAACGGCGATGCGCCTTGGTTACATGGTGGACATCCCATCCATACGCACAAAACGTTTTGGGAATACTTTCATTGTGCGTACGGCTAAGGAGTGGAATTCCCTGCCGGAGTCTGTGTTTCCCACGTTCCTGATCGCTATAACCTGGGAGTCTTTAAGTCAAGAGTGAATAGGTTACTTCTAGGCAAGCGTGCTCCATCTTCGACCACATCGTCACTTACCATCAGGTGAGATGGTGGTCAGACGTGAGCCTAATAACAATTTTAAAAAAAATGCTATCGAATCCTACTTCCTAATACTATTATTGTAAATGCTTTGTTTATGAGGATGGATAGGTTTGTTAATTTTTTTTTCACAGACTTGAACGGATCTGAATATAGTTAAAATCCTGGAATAATACAAAGGTAGTTTTTATCCCGGAATTCACTCACGGGATCCCACACACGCGATCGAAGACCTGGGCAGCAGTTTACCGCTTATACTATTTGCTACATATGATACATTCAGAGAAATATGAATAACGCGGGGCTTCGCTCCCGTGGATTCTATCTCGGTAAAAACATAACTCTCCTTTTTTGCAGTCGCGTAAAAAGTAGCCTATAACCTTCCTCAAGCTTCAAGCTACTTCCATACCAAATTACATCCAAATCCACCCCGTACTTTCGAAGATTAGCGCGTTCAAGCAAACAAACAAACAAACTTTTCCGCTTTATAATATTAGTATAGAAGTATAGATTTCTTTACCATCCATTGGCATCAGGGTGAAAGACGCAGAATTTCTAAAGTTGTATAAATAACAGTTTACTAATTGCTACTTTCACGAATTTAAGTTTCAGCTTCGTAACATTAGGAAGACAAATATAGCTGTTATTAGAATACCTTTATAATAAATCAGAGTGAGCTAAAGGCTTATAGGCGACGAGGTGCTGGTGGACAACCTTCATAGCCTGGCTCATCGGCGAACCGTTGCTTGCCTGTCGGTTTTTTACAGATTGTACTTCGGGGAGTGTGCGCAGGAGCTCCATGACCTGATTCCTCCATCTCCCTTTCCCTACAGGTCTACCAGACGCACGGCTGGGTACCACCCACACTTGGTTGATATACCGTCTTGTCGTACCAAGCGCTTCTCCTCCACATTTATTGTGCGCACTTCCAATCTGTGGAATTCTCTGCCGGCTTCTGTGTTCCCTACCAATTATGACCTTTCAGCTTTTAAAGCACGAGTAAATAGGTATCTTCTGGGCTCGCTCGTCCCATCTTAGACCTCATCTATCGTTTACCATCAGGCGAGATGGAGGTCAAGGGTGGGCCCATCAGTCATTTAAAAAAAAGTGAACGCCTGCACAAGACGCAATTGTGTAAATAACGGATGCTACCGTAACGACTGTCAAAGATGAAGAAGATGACGAAGAAGAAAGGACAGCCAGGACAAGCGGTATTACACCGCCAACTTTCAAACTTCGGACTACTACTGAGAAATTCCGTACAGAAAAATGCCAATAGCACTTTTGAAGTTACCTTGTGTAAGACATATTCATATTTACGAAATAAAACAACCATCCTTATTATAACAAAAATATATATTCTAGATCTTAAACACTAATCCTTATCTCTTGTTATTCTTCCTTTTAGATTTGCCTGGTCTTTGAGCTTTGCCAGGCTTGGCACCCTTCTTACTATTGACCTTAAATGATTTAGTTTTGAAGTTAGTTGGTCTTTTCTGAGGAGCAGCACCATTAAATCCTTCGAAATTGTTCGAGGACTCTCTTGTGTTTAGTTTCCCACCTTTCTTTTTACCGCCAAAACCGAATTTCTTGTCTTTTGCTGCACGTCTTTTATTGACTTTGTTTTGTGGTCCTTTACCATCCTTGCCTTTATTATTTCCTTTGTTGTCATCTAGGAAGCCTAAGTCTGATGATTTTCCTTTTCTGACGCGTTTTAATTGTTCTAACATTTCTTTCTTGTCGGCGGCTTGTTTAAGCCTTGCGTCGGTCTAGAAAATAAGAAATTTAATAAGTAAATATAAGTAATATCACCATCTACTTAGTCTTTTCTTTACTATATTGGGATAGGCTAGGAATCTAACAGGATGCAGCCGAGTACTAGTGTTCTACAAGGAACAACTGCCTATCTGATCTGTACAACCCAGTACCTGGGTAACACAATACCCTTGGCAAGACCGGTGTTAAGATTCACTGGATTCCGTAAAGATGATAAAAAACCGGTCAAGTGCGTGTCGGGCCACGCGCAGTGTAGGGTTCCGTAGTTTTTATAACAGCCAAGTGCGTGTCGTATTCGCTGACTGATCGTTTTGTACCATGCTCTAACTAAAAGCCAAACATGACTACCTAACTTTTTTTTTTTTTTTTACGGAATCTTAAAAAAACTGAATATTTATTTTAAACAATAATGGAATATACACTTAAATAAAAACCCTAAACTACATGATTATATACATCTAAAAATAAATTAAAATATGGCGTCCAGAAATTCGTACGCATCGCTGTCCACTGGTAATGTGCCCAAAAGACTGGCGGCATTGCCACGCTGTATGGCAATGCTTAACCGCTGCCCAAGGTAAAAGCCAGCCTTTGGGTCACGCGAAGTGTCAACTAGGCGTTTGGATAGATCTTTAAATAATCTGTGAGCACTCGGACCCCACGACCCCAAGGTTTCAACCCCAAACGGCTCGAAAATATAACTACCAACAAGGTTATTATATTTCCGCCGCTTGAGGTTTTCAGCAGCCGCAGCGGCAGCGCCAGCACAGCAAGACGAGCTAGGAAGATGGGATGGCGCAAGAGTATCGACACAAGTTGCGTCCCACACTAAAGGCCTACCCATCTTCCAAGGAAATAAAGACATGCCGTCCGGTCTTTTGCCATCGTCGCGTGCCAGGCCATTGGGTTCTAATACAGCTGGAACGCCGACGGTGACAAGAGCTCGTCGGATGATGTCGTTAATATTCGCGTGCCGTGCTATGCGACCCGCACTGCGGCCGCATGAAAGGCCGTGGTGACCGAGGCTGTTGACAACTTCGCCGCAGTGGCAGCGATGAGCAGAACAACAAGGAGCACCTAATCGAAGGGAAGCAGCGAGGCGGAAAGTAGTATCATCGAACAAGGTGCCTATGTTCGACGACGGTAGTGCATGAAGCCAGAGACCCGACTCCCATTCACTCACAGCCAGCAAGCGCGCACGCTCTGCAGCCGAAGCAGATGTGGCAATAAGGTCACTCTGAACTGCTTTACAGAGCGGCTCATCCCACCGCCTCTGAGATGATGGGTTGTCGGGTGGATTTAGATTCGGGCAAGCGATTCTCCAGGTGTCCATAGCCTCGGTGAAGCACGGCACATTGAAATCAACCAGTGACGGAGCTAGAATATTCCTGATTAATTTCTCAGTACCGTGGACCGAAGATATAAAAGCCGGGAGACTAATGCTAGAAATTTTGCGGACGCCGAGACCTCCCATACGAATGGGAAGAGTAGCTTGTGCCCAAGTTCGGTCGTCCATAGCCACATTTAAAATTGCTGTCAGAGTATGCCGGATAATTTGGTCCATTTTTTCCAAAAGGTGAGGATGATGCCAAAGATGCGAAGCACGAAGAAAGTACGTTAATTTAGATCCAAAGCAACAGTAACGAATTAATGTGATAGCCGAATGCATGTTAATTTGGTGTAATCTGGCCGAAATGTCGTTAAAATTTTGTATTTTTTCCTCGACAAAATCGGGAAAGGAATTCTCAAAAATTGGAGACCCAAGAAGACGAAGAGAACTTTTATCCACAATTTGGATTTCTGGGGCTAATGTGTTGAATTTGGAAAGTGTCAGTTGTCTGTCAGTACTGTCGGATATGAATAATTCACACTTCGAAAGGTTGAGATCCAATCCTATGGTATGGAGTTGATTTCTTAAAAACTGTAGATCATCTAAAACTGTGTCTACATCGCCTCCCAGGGTTCCATCATCGAGATACAAACATTGAATTTTGAATTTAGTTGTCGAATAATTGGGTGAATAGCTAAACTAAAGATCGCTGGCCCGAGGGGATCACCTTGTTGACAGCCAACAGCTGATTCCAAAAGGTTTTCCTTATAAAGTAATTTAGTCGGATGTCTGTAACATTGCCAAAGAAAACTAAAAATTTGTGGTACTTCTTTTTTAGTTTCTGCTAACAAAGAAGTACCACAAATACCAAACACTACCTAACTAATTTGACTTCCTATACAAATTCCTCACCTGATCTGACAATTTTGCACGGAGTTTTAATTTTTTTAAAGATTTGTATAAAACTTGTCATAGCCGGTGTTTTGAATTTAAATACGGACACACAGCTACACTACTCAATCGTCACAAGAAACTAGCACGATACAACTGGCGCTTAGCGCCATCTATCGACATTTCTATAGAGTTGTTCGAAATTTTCGAGTCAAATACAATTGGTCGACTATTACTCGTAAACTTGTAAAGCCCACTTATGTGTGATAGTTTTCCTTTAAAATTCGTTATATATAGGTACTACTGCCGTGACATTTGAATTTCTAACTACAACCGTTTAGTTGATAGAGGGGGAGGACACTTGACTCTAACGAAAATTGGTATTTTAAAGCTTGATAAGTCACGAACGGTTTACTTAACCTTTAAGTAGGGACACAGGGTCTCACAGACCCTTGGCACTTGTCGTTGACGTGAAATAAAGTACTTCCCCGCGCTCCCCGTGGCTAAGCTGCTCAGTAGCTTCGAGTTTAGTCGCGAAACCCCCAACGAAGGAGAAGGTTGCGTCGTGCGGTGCAAAATACGTAAGTTATATGGATTTAAAGTTTCAAATGGGTCTGTGGGACCCTATGTCCCCAGATCTCTTATAAACTAAATTGTATAACATTTTTTTTTGTTTTAGATTTTATATCCAAATGGCCGAAAATAGTGAACCAAGTACTTCTGGTTTGAAACGACCATTTCGAGATGTACCTAGGGCACAACAGTCGAATAAAATATTACGTCTGAACAGCCCATCTTTTGAAAACGAACTGAATTCTGTTTTGTTGGCTTCGGATGACTCGGATAATGAAGAAGAAGTCGAAGATCTTCTTATTGATGAAGCTGAATTTCGTCAGCGCCATCCAGAACATGATGAACAAGATCAAAATGAAGAAGAACTACCCTCTGATTCAGAAAATGTGATTATCGAACATAGCTCAAGTGAAAGTTCAGAAGATGATGTGCCGCTCTCAGAATTAGCTACACCTAACTATTATTACGGTAAAAATCGTTACAAATGGGCAAAAACCCTTTTTTTGCCCATTGTTCTGCGTAAGTCTTCTTCAAGTTTGACTGTGATGAATAGTTACGAAGCTTATGATATTTGGATTCAATTATTTGATGAACATATGCGGCAAACCATTCTGAGGTGGACCAATGTGAAAATAGCTTATTACAGAGAACGATACAAACGCCAAAATAAACCAGAACTAAAAGATCTAGATCTGATCGAATTGAATGCTTTTTTGGGTCTTCTATTTTACTCGGCTGTTTTGAAATCAAACCATGAAAATACATCTTTTATATTTGCAATGGATGGCACAGGGTGTGAAATATATAGATGCTGTATGTCGGAGACCAGATTTAAGAATAAGTTCTTCAATTATGTCTGAGATTTGATAATCCTGCTGATCGAGCAGAACGACAAAAGACTGATAAAGTGGCCGCTATATCACAGATTTTCGAAAAATTTGTTGTCAAATTCACAGAAATTATATGAACCAAGCGAGAATATTACCGTGGATGAAATGCTTGTCAAGTTTCGTGGGCGGAGCCACTTGATTTCGTATATGCCAAAGAAACCTGGAAAATACGGTATGATAATTCGTGCTTTGTGCGATTCTAAGACTTTCTATTTTTACAATGGATATTTATATGCTGGAAAAGGCTCTGATGGTACTGGATTGACAGCTGATGAAAAGAAGTACCTTGTTCCAACACAATGTGTCCTTCGCCTGACGCAACCGATTCAAGGTACTAATCGCAATGTTACAGCAGATAATTGGTTTTCTTCAGTGGAGCTCGTTGATGAACTTGCTAAGAGAAAATTGACTTATGTCGAAACAGTGAAAAAAAAAAATAAGCGGGAGATACCAAACGAATTCTTACCACATAAGAAACGACAAGTAAGTTCTACATTATTTGGATTTACTGGCCAAAAAACGTTATGCTCTCATGTACCTAAACCAAACAAAGCTGTGCTCTTAGTATCTTCTATGCATCATGATGATAAAATTGACAATGTTTCTAAAAAACCTGAAATGATTTTATATTACAATTCAACAAAAGGAGGGGTAGATGAAACTGACAAGAAGTGTTCTATTTACTGTAGCAGCCGCCGAACTCGAAGATGGCCAATGGTGATATTTTTTAGAATTCTTGATTTGAGTGGCGTCAATGCGTCATATACTATACAATAAACATCAAAATAAGGATATAGATCGAGGTATCTTTTTAAAAAAATTAGCCCGTTCTCTCGTTGTACCTCATATGCAAAGAAGATACACATAAAACAAAAATTTGCCAAGAGAACTGAAACTAACCATGAAACGCGTTTTGGGTAAGGATGTGCCCCCTGATGATGAACCAACTCCTGAAGTAAATCAGAATAAGAAGAAAAGATGCTACATCTGTCCATCAAGTCTTCAAAGGAAAACCTCCTACAGCTGTATTGCATGCAAAAAGCCTATAATATGTCTGCAATGCTCCAACCCACTATGCACGGAGTGTCAAATATAATGGGGTAATTGACCCCCTGTCAGTTTTTTTTTGTTTATTGTTAGAATTACAAAAAAATATTTTTTTTATAAAACAAAGATTACTTTTTAAGGAAAATATTTAATTTTGTTGATTATTTAGAAGAAAAATTATTTAGTAGTATAATAAGTGATCTCATTGCGAATTGAGACTGAAAAGTGCCTATCTTTGTTTAGTTTGTAATAAAAAAATAAAAAATTATAAATAAATGCTAAAATGTTCAAAAGTCTATTATTTATAAGCCTATCATTCACACTGATTAATTAAAATGTTATTTATTTTGTTATTTCATATCAAAATAATAGAAATATTACGGGGGTCTGTGGGACCCTATGTCCGTTCTAGTGTTACAAAAAAAAGATGTCCCTAGTTAAAGGTCAAAAAACGGTCTTACCAAACCCCTAATATTTTTGAAAGACCTATCCAACGATATCCCACACTATGGGAAGAACGAAAAAAAAAATTATCATCCCACTTTACATGTATGGGAGGTACCCTAAATAATTGTTTTTTTTTTCAAAATTTTATTTTACCACTTTTTTGGCGTCATTAACGTGTATACTCATGCCAAAGTACAACTTTCTAGTACCAATAGTTTTTGAGCTAAACCGCGGACAGACGGACAGACAGACGGACATGGCGAAACTATAAGGGTTCCTTGTTGACTACGGAACCCTAAAAACAATACTTGTCAAAAACAACAAGTCTCGCAACTCAGTTCTTCTACCGTAAAATGTTGTGAGATCCATGTAATACCAAGTCGGTTATTCGATTATTCACTCCCTACTTAAGGGACCTTCTGTATTAAGTTGTTACGAAATTATCTAACCTAACAACATCTTATAGTGACCATATCAATATTAAAAATCTTTAACGTTTTAAATAAATAGATTGACTCGGCCATCGCATGAAAACGCAATATATCTCACAAGTAATACATACATATATAAATTAGATTGTTTTTGCGATTGCCAAGTCTTTATTTCGGAAGGCGGTGTGACAAAAAAAAGAAAATACAAAACCAATAACACCGACTACCGAAATAAAAATTATTTTTGGCTTTGTAGTATTTTGATATGGAAGTCGGTTTTATTTTTTGCAAAAAAGTTTTTGTATACCAACAACAAATTTTCTTATAGCCCTCTCTCTGGCTTTTTTATTCTGTTGACCATTTTACAAGTTACCTTTGAACATAATTATATCTAGATTCCTATCTACACCTATTATTTCATTATATTATACATAATTATATACAGGTACCTACACCGATTAATTAACTGTTAATGTAAGTTTGTAATCCCTATATAAATATATGGGATTACAAAGTTATTTATGCAGTTGATGTATTTAGAAAACTGGACCGAAATTGAAAAATATTTTAGTTTTTCCTTGATTCACACACTAAACACTAATTGTATTCTAAATGTGAAGCTTCTATGTCTGCTAGAAGTGCCTTAGACTTTTGATGATTGGTCAGTCAGTGAGTGACAAAATTAAGGAACTTTGACTCGTTATAATTCTTAAACTACTGGTTCAAATTGAATGAAATATAACGTGTTTATACAATGCCTGCTTGGTTACTGATTTTCTGAAATTCAGGCTTCTAATTTTATCCACAACGAAGTTATACGGCGTCGAAAATGGCCTGAACTGCTTCGAGAAAAGTATGGTACGGCCGTGCTGCTTTTTGCTCGACTTGGCGGGGGCACTGCTGTGCCCCCAGATACACAAATGATGTAAATATTTAAAATTTGAGTAAATTAAACCAGAGGCAAACATAGCAACAACATCGGGATATCCTCAGATTACAACAATATATAAAATCAGTACCTCTTCTCAGTGGAATAAGAAGCGGGTTTCATTATTATGAAATAGTGGTGAACGCCACTATTAGATTAGAACAGCTACTATAAAAGAACTATTAGACAAAGAAACATGCCAATGAAAGTAAAATCATTCAACTCTATGATTCAACCGTTTAATAAACATTTATGGCCTTGCTATTTCTGTTCATACTTTCACTTCATACTGGAAATGAAGAATTGTTTCCATAATGCTTATACATAATGCATTAAAATAGCATCCAATACACAATGTACATAGCAAATATTACATATTGAAACCAAATTAGATATTATAACCGTATTATGGATTTGATTTGTTTATGATTATAATGTCTGTATGTATTGGTGTGCTTACAAAAACAGCTACGTCATACAGTAGCTATAATGCACGTGATGACACATCAATTAACTTTTAACAGTTTTTAGATGCAGAATACTCCTATTCTAAAGTAAAAAAAAAAACATTTGATATACTGAAATACATGATTTCCATGTTTGATTTGAACTTTACCTGAACTCTCTTAGCAATCTTCTTTTGATCTCTAAGCTGTCTAACTTTCTCTGTGCGAGCCTGTGCTGCTTGTTTCGCCATCAGGTTCTTTCGGACCTTTTGCATGTGGTCATCTGACTTGGCCATCTCGGCAAAGTAGTCATCCGGCCTGGAAAGAGGAAATTAAGCTTCAAGAGACTGTCTGAATGATAATGGAGACCATCACCAGGCACAGCTTACTAAATAAACGCTATCACACGATAGGTATAACGGACAGTCCTTTAGCCAGGGCATGCATTGAGGAAATGGTAGGACACAAGCTGCTCTTGAGTTCACAGGAATCACCGACATACATAGACAAACCTTCAGGGCATTAAATTCTCCTACAGTCATCCTGAATATTTTCTCCATATCTCAGGCATAATATAAATAAATACACTTAGTGCGGAAACCAAATCAAAAGAAAAAGGGGCTGTCCTTACAGTTACTGAAGTTTAATCTATATGAATATTATAAAGTGGAAAGTTTGTTTGTTTAAACATGCTAAAAGGAAATATTATAAGTTACTAATCCAGTGGTGTCCTACAGCATACTTCAAGTAGAAGGGGCTGTTCTGTAAATAAAGCCCTAATGACCATCTGTTCGCCAAGGAGAGGGATATCTAAATATGTTTAGATGTGGCTCAAAGCCATAGTTTAGCTGATCAATATAAATAAAGCTCTTCCCTGGCTGAGTGACTGACTGACTGACAACACACAGGCAAAATGACTGGGTGCAAGGTGCTGAAATTGGGCATATTAATTCTAAGGGGATTGAAAGCAAGCACTAAGGATTTTTGGGAATTCCCGCCTTATGGGGTGTAAAAGGGTGTGAGCTTACATGAAACTTTTTAATTCTTCAATAGATTTACTTGATACTTTGTACATAGGTTCCTCAAGTGACATAATCAAGCACCAAGAAAGGATGTTTGTAAATTATCCCCCCCCCCCCCCCCCCACCCCGTTCAAAAAGGAAACAAAAGTACTTTATTATAGCTGAAATAAAACTTTACACCCAAACAAAGCCGCAGGCAGAAGCAAGTAGCCTCTGCCTTTTGTTTTTTTCATACAGACATCAGACTTGATTAGAGTATGTTCAGCCCATCCTGGCTGGTGATCACCAAGGACCTTATTTATTCAGAGGAATTGATGTAAAGAATATTCTCTCTCATTCAGAATTACTCAAGTGCTAGAAATTTTTAATTAGACTTCAAAACCTGAATCTAATAAACATACCTTCTTGTAGGTACTCCAAGTTCTTTCAGTTTCTTAATGCCTTCAATTACAGCAGCTTGTGCTTGTCTATGCAAGAGGTTCTCTCGCTTAAACTCATTAAGGACCGGGTCTTGAGTTGGGTCATAATTCTGTTGACCTTTACTGTTCTCTTTTAAATTCCTGTAAAAGAAAAGGTGTTTATTTATTTATTACTAGCTGCTGCCTGCAACTTTCCCACGTAAATCCCAATCCCTTGGGAATTCCGGGATAAAAAGTAGCCTATGTTTTATTCCAGGATGTCAACTATCTACTTACCAAATTTCATTAAAATCCATCCAGCAGGTCCAGAGATTAGCATGTACAAACAGATGAACAGACAGACTTTTTTGACTATTTTAATTTTTTTACCATTTCTTAACCCACATAAATTATTATTTTTGTATAAAGTTTAAATATACAGACACACTTTTTTACTGTTTTATTATATGTATAGATTTTATCAAATACACATCACACAAAATATTATAAATTGTTGTGCACACACGAAAGCCTTTTAGGGCTTATCTGTGTGCTGTGTGTGCAAGTCGTAATAAGTTAGTTATTCAGTTAATTTTAAAAAATAATTAAATTACATTCTTGGAATGTGGTTTAAAATAGAAGATTTTTACTTGCAAATCACAACAGTAAATAATATACTGGTCACATGTGAAATTTTAATGCATATAGTACTGTAAACCTGCGATGACACAAGAAATGAAGTAACATGGTTATTTGTTGAACTTTATTTGCATTCAATTACAACTGGTTCTGGACATAGTATGAAAAAAAAAAGTTTCAAATAATATTGACATCTGTGCAGAACTTTGATATAATTTATTTAGTTAATGTTTTTACTGCTCATTGTTTAGTATGAAAAATAAAGTTTCAAATAATATTGACATCTGTGCTGAGCTTTGATATAATTAATGTATTTAATGGTTTTACTGCTCATTGTTTTGTCTGTTGTTAACCTATACAATGTATCTTGGTCTGGCTCTTGTGATACAGGTTGTTCTTGTACAAGAGCCAAGGCAACACTTATGTTTGTACCTAAGTGTGTGAAATAAATTATTCTTATTCTTATAAAAATGTTAACATACACATGAACAAAATGTTTTCTTACTTTCGTCTCTGTGCTGTCTCCTGCATCTGTAAGGCTACATCTGGTGCCATCGGTGCTACAGCAGTCACTAAATCTAAGGTCTCAATCCATGGTAATTTTAGCTGAATATCTTTTAGTTTCACTTTCAAATCAGCCACGTTATTAACATAATTCTTCTCTACCCTTTCTATTTCCTCATTAAGGCCAGGCTTTAACAAACCTTTGGCAAACGCTTCTTGCAACTATAACACGAAAATTAAGTTAATTATAGATAATAATGAAATCGTAGAAGTCCTCATTATGAATTCCATAAAAAATTCTTACTTCTTCATCTGAATCTACTTCGGAGTCCGTGTCATTTAATACAAAGTCACTCATTATGAATAAATAGGTAAGACCAGTAACTCTAAAATGGTTAATTTAAATCATCCAATTCGTAGTGCACAACAACATAACCTTAATTTAAAACGTGTGCTTGACATTTACGTTCCGTTTCCACCACAGACAATATAGAAGATGGAAGATTTCTACTTAGTCTGTGGCTTCTTCCGAGGTA
This sequence comes from Tholera decimalis, assembly GCA_943138885.2. Lineage (NCBI taxonomy): Eukaryota > Metazoa > Arthropoda > Insecta > Lepidoptera > Noctuidae > Tholera > Tholera decimalis. The sequence goes on along the minus strand of OW964552.2, from coordinate 7,960,071 downwards.
TAGATAAATATGGAGCCCACACTTCATATACCTTTTACTTGAAGCAAAACTTATGTATCGCTATCTCGCTCACTGTGGTCAGACCCTCTCTTTCTAAGTAGTGTAACCTTAATTTTATTTTACTAAGGACATTGTTTTATTTAATATATCCACATCTGTTCTCTTCCAGACTTTTCTAAACTAGCTCTTTTAAAAATTGATGAAAGATGTGTATAATAAATTAAGAAAGAAGCTATTTGTTACAGTGTGAAAGTTGGGAAGTTCCTGATTTATTAAATTTGGCTGTTTGTCATTTTCAATCACGCTAAAAGTCCTAGGTCGTATACTTAATGCATGGAAATGAGTATAGACTATGAACAGTCCAAAAGTTTAGTTCCTGTAGCAATACGAAATTAATGATAGGTACTAATGACGCGGCCGAGGCCGACCCAAGAAGAGGTGGTGAGATGACCTGGACGCCTACCGCAAAGGCTGGTTTGAGGTGGCTCAGAATATCTGGAAGGGTTTGGGTGAGGCCTTTGCCCAACAGTGGGACAGGGCTGGCTAGTTAAAAAATATATGTGCGGGAGACTGGAAACTATCTTACTGTGTATGTAGCGTAAAAACGAAAATGGGTTGTTGACCAATCCAACTAGCCTATTTTGTCCCACTGCTGGGCAAAAGCCTTGCTCTCCCTTTTCTACACAATTCTGTCTTTTGCTAGAGTAGGCCAGTCCTTTCAAGTTGTTGTACTCATAATTTTATTAAAATCAACTCTTACTATGGGAGCAATCATAAAATCGCAAAGAGAAATTAGTTGTTTCATTTATTTGTAGATCAAATAAAAAGTCATCTTGTTTCTTTAATATATTTCTTTAGTGAAATATAATGAAAATGATACACCAGATGACTTTTTTATAGATTTCTGAGTAAGTCTCTGTTAAGGTTTTTTACCACTGTGGAATTTTTAATATTATGTATTTTCATCTAAATTCATACGGGGCTATAATAAGAACGGTAATATCTATAAAACCTCAAAAAAGAAACAAAAACACTTTCTAAATTAAAATCATATCATAATCGTATGCAGCGATAAGCAATCTATCAGTACCTACGGCAATACCTAAAGGCGCCCGCGTCTTTTCACCCTCTACTAAGTCGTGTGTACATTTTTATTTTACTCGAAAGGCTTAGGTAATTAAAAAAGGGTAAACAAATCGTAAAAAGGGTTGTTTATACTGGAGACTTTCTTCGTTAAAAATACGTTCTGACAAAATAAAAATTTATTTTCGATTACACGATAGTTTTCTCTTTTTTATAGTATGTTCAACTTTATCATTTATTCTTAAACTACTCTTCGTAGATTTAACTGCTTGAGCACAATTTTTTAGTTTGATTTATAAAATAATATAATATTTTGTATTCTGTCCATCATAAAGAGCCTAAAAAGACGGGTTCCCCAAACCTTTTAGAAAATACAACGAATTAGATAACGTTGCTAAATTAAAGAGTACAATAGTGACGTAGTCTGGCAACTGAAGTGGCAGGTATTACGTTTAGTCGGTTAACCAGACGCCATTGTTGACAAACGCTCTCGACATTTATCGTACGTGTTTTTGTTAAATTGTGATATTATTAGCTTATTTCTTTGTTTTGTTTTTATTATTTAGTTATTGTTAAGGTTTGTTATTAATTGTTATTCGTTTTTAAATTCGTATCGTGGAAAAATGAGTGAACCCGAGGCTGGTACTAGCCAGACCAACTTCGTACACACATTTCCATCACCAAAGAAGAAACGCTTCAAAACCGGACCTCTTTCATCATCTGAGAAACAGACATTGATAAATGTATTTAAATATGTAGAAGAAACATGGCCCAAAGAGTATTTTCCGTCAAAAACAGACATAATGCAAAAAACTGGTGAAATAATGGGTATCTCTGTACCAACTGTGTACAAGGTCATTAACCAGTACAAAACATCACATAGAGTGGAGTCCCCTCCTCCACCGGCAACAAAACCAAGCAAAATTGAGAGTTTCGATGATATGGATTTAGCCGAAGTGAGGAGAAAAGTACATATGTTTTTTTTTTGCAAATGAAATGCCAACTATTGAAAAAGTATTGGAAAGTGTCAATAATGATGACAGTCTACCTAATATAAAAAGAGATGTAATGTATAAGTTGATGAAGAAATTAGGCTTTAAATACTCCAAACGCAGTCGCAAGAGTATGCTTATTGACAAACCAGACATTGCAGTATGGCGTGTAAAGTATTTAAATGAGATTGCAAAATATAGAAGAGACGGGAAGAAAATATATTATTTGGATGAAACATGGGTCAATGAAGGTATGATAACAACGTTAATATGTTTTAAAATAAATATTGTGCACTGTTACCTTTGTAAATATCTTGTAAACTCATAAATATTGTTTTTGCAGGACACACTAAATCTTCAACATGGCAAGACACTACCATAACATCCTGTAAGGAGGCTCACAGGCAGGGTTTGTCTACAGGATTAAAGAATCCCAGCGGGAAAGGAAAACGCCTTATTTTAGGCCACGTTGGTAAGAATATTACTTAAATAGCCTTTAATAGAAATGCCAAGATGATAATTTTATTTTATAAGCTTGTGAAAAGCATCATATATAATAAACTTAATAAATCACTTCTTTGTTTCTCCGATGGGTTGGGCAGAGGTGCACCTATAGTACACCCACATTTCACCAGTTATGATTAAGGTACACGTAATAGGGGCGAGCCTATTGCCATTAACTGGGCACAACTCCCGAGTCGAGGCTGCTACTGAAAATTCCAGATAGAAAAGCCAGTAACACTAACTGACCTGGGAATCGAACTGTGAACTTCATAGTCAGCTATAGTGCTCGCGACCACTAGACCAATGAGGCAGTCAATATATAATAAATTCACTATTTAAGTCAAGTACATATGAGATGCTCATATTACAAGAAAACATAATTATTCATCAGTTGTTGAATTTATTTAAAACCATGTTTCAGGTTCATCAAGTGGTTTTGTTGAAGGAGGTAAATTAATATTTCAAGCCACTAAGGGTGATGGTGATTACCATTCAGAAATGGATGTACATAATTTTGAGAAATGTATCACCACAATTTTCACCAAACTGGAAAAAGACTCAATTTTGGTGATGGATAATGCACCCTACCACAGCAGAAAAAAAGAAAAAGTGCCAACAACCGCATCAAGAAAGGCTGATACTCAGAAGTGGTTAAATGAAAAAAATATTGCTTTTGAAGAAGCAGAATTAAAAGCACAATTATTAATAAAAGTTAAATATGAAAAAGACAAATACCAATCCTATGTTGTGGATGAATTAGCTAAGGAAAATTGTGTTACAGTATTGCGCCTGCCGCCATGTCATTGTGAGCTCAATCCAATTGAATGAATATGGGCTCAAGTTAAGGGGTTTGTAGCTGAGAAAAATAAAACTTTTAAAATGGCTGACCTAAAAATTCTTTTGCCAGAGGCTTTAGCTAGTGTAACTGCAGAGAATTGGAAACAATGCGAAGGCCATGTTATAAAAGAGGAACAGAAAATGTTTAAATTAGACAAAATAATGGATGATACCACTGATCTTTTTATTATTAATGTGACAGATAGTTCATCAGATTCAGAGTCAGAATAGAGGCTATTAATATGTGATTATAAATAATATGATTTTAATCTTTGAAATAAAAGGTTTTACATCTATGAGTCACGTGGTTTTTTTTGTTTACCCTTTTTTAACTACCTAAACCTGTGGAGTAGGTACGTATAAAAAATATTCAAATTCGGCGTGTTTAAAAGATTTGAATCATAATATTTACAGTACCTACTTAAAATCGTATTATGAAGGTACATACCTGAGGTATTACTAAATACTTCTTCTTCGTCTCCTTTTTAAAAGATTTTCAAAATGTCCACCGCCTTGCTCGATACACATCATTGCACGTTTTCTTAAGTTAGTTTTTAGTTTGTTAAGCACCTCAGTTTCACATTTCACTTTAACAAACGCGAGTTCAATTTTATGTTTGAGGTCATCGACACTTGTTGCTTCGTTCACATACATGAGCGATTTTATTCGACCCCACAAAAAAAACCCCACTGCACAGGTCCCCCACGACCTATCATCCAACGAGGGCCATATTCCGCATCAAGATGCCCGATGCCGTCGGACGTTCCACGTGAAATGCGCGGGAGCTCCGTCGTGTTGGTAAAACACGTTTCATAACAACGAGAGAGGGACGTCCTCCAATAACTGGAGCAATACCTCTTGCAAGAACTGTAGGTAGGTATCTCCAGTCAACCTCGGTAAAAATACAGGGCCGAGTACGCGTGTACCTAGAACGCCCGCCCACACGTTCACGGAAAACCTGTGCTGAAATGAGTCCATACGGCATGCATGTGGGTTTTCGTGCCTCCACAAATGCATGTTGTGCTGGTTGTAAATACCAACTCGTGTGAAGGTGCTCTCGTCCGTCCAGATGATGTTTTGTTGCCAGTTTTCCACCAACCATCTACAAAATTGTAGTCGTGGCAAATAGTCAGTCGGCATCAGCTCCTGACAACGTCGTAGGTGGAAGGGGTGTTCGCCATCAGCACGTAATGTTCTCCACACGTACATGTGGCTACAGTTAAACAACGGCGCTGCTTCCCTCGTGCTGCTCCCTGGATTTTCATCGAAATAATCCAGAATGTTTTCCTGCAAACGACTAGAGCGCACATTCGTCCCTCTATCCATTTCCGTGTTAGGATGAAACGTTCCGGAGTCCCTCAGGCGCTGAGTTGCACCTAGCATTGCCCGCGGCGGATGACTAATTTCGTTTCATATCGGGCGGGCGGTGGTGGCGCGTGTGCGCGGCGGCATATCAAACGTCAAAGGGCTAAGTCGGTAAATTATTGCGTCTCGCTCTCTCATATCGATTTTGCGTTTGCAAAAAACGTACCTTAGATTTTATAATATTTTGTCATTTCTCAACAAAAGATTGTGAAATGCGGAATTACAAATTCAGTTATGCATTTAAAAAAGCTTTATTGCTTTGAAATAAGGTTGAAATTTCCTTAAATTACGTACAATAAATACGTGTGTGTGTGTGAGTAAGGATAGATATGATTATTATTATTATGAGTGACCAAACTACAAAGTACAAATTCGGTTGTACAGTTAAGTAAGACGTACTGCTTTGAATTAAGGATTAATCTTCCTTAAATTAAATACTTTATTTTTCGCACACTAACTGAAATCTAAAATGTATTGATATTATTTACGTGTGTGTATGGATAGCTATTGAGCGATCTACAAATTCAGCCATACATTCATATGGGTTTTTATAGCTTTGAGATAAGGCTTAAATTTCCCTAAATAAAATATTTTATTACGTTGGTTTTACGCAGTGATTCTAATTAAGGTTAAATAAAGGATTTTTCCGGAGAAAATTAACACATATAGGTAAATAATGATGGAAATCGATTCAGAAGCCGATTCTAAGCAAATTACTTTCAGGTCTTGCGTTTATTCTGTTACACGTTGTATATTTAAAATAATTTGAAAAAAAATCTAAAAACATAATAACATGTAATATAGGTAATCAGATTTTTACCTTGCTAGATGATACTACTTCTTGATTTATTATTATGGTAGGAACTGCTGTTTGTTTTAAGCGCCTTGTTTAATCATAATCTGATTCTTGAAAATGCAAATTGGAAATCCTTGTACTTTCATAAAACTTCATTTTCAGTGGTACAATGGATAACCACAATTTCCTCTGAGCACTATTTTTACGAAATCTAAAAAAAAATATTATAATTATTATATATTAATGTTATAAATAATGAGAAACAAAAACTAAATACCAAAGAAAAAAGTCTGCAAGTATGATAATGGCTGTAAAATTATATATGGTCCCACAGAAAGTCCCAGATATATCCTCAATGTGGTCACACTACTTCAGTATGACTTCTAATAAACAAAAATAAATAAAGTTGCATTAAGTCCATGAAATTCAATGTAAAACTGTTTGGTTTTTACGCAGTTATATGAGTTATCATTAACTAATATGTTAAAATCATTGGTCAAGCGTTTTATGAAGTTATTAACTGAAAATACAAAGAAATATGTTTACAATTATTTAGTGTCAAAAGTCATGATTTAAACACTTACGCGTGAAATCTTATATCACCTCCTGGACACCACGTACTACCACAACCACGCACTACACAAGTTTGCACCATTACTTTAATTATAACATTGATTACAGACAAATATCTCAAACGAAGCTGTGAACCGCAAAGTAAACAACCGCCATATTGGTAAGATTAATGTTGACATGTGGGTGGCCCCTGTCAACATGTCAACATTAATCTTACCAATATTGCCACAGATGATGCCACATTACCAAATCCTTATGAAATGGGATAATAATTCACTGATTCGCCAACCTCGATAAGCATTCGTGTCATAGAATTTTGGAATTTTTAATTTCAGTCATCTTAGTTTAGCTTTTTATTTATTAGCACATTATTTAACAGTATTCAACTTCTGATTGGGTTTGTGTGGTGACTCTTTTTAAAAATGTATTAAGAGATTTTAATAACGAGATAGCAATACCACGGTCCACACTAAAAAGAGAGGTCAGACCACAGAGAGTGAGATAGAGATACGTAGGTATTTGACTCAAGCTGTTGTTCGAAGTGTGGGCTCCATATTAATCTATACTTTCGTGGTTAAATTCCACGCAATCCACACATCATAGACACCACACATAACATGTTTTTTTATAATCTAAATTTGGCCGTGCGCGCACTGCGTTGCGTTTTGGAAACGCAAAATCTGTGAAGTATGGAGTGTCATAGAAGTGCGCGCACTGCGGTGGAATAAACGCGTGCGGTAGTCACCGGAGGCCCCTCACTGCAAAATTGCGGTCAATCTACGGCAAACATTTTTGTATCGCATAGGAATGTATGTAGTACCGCGCACTGCGGTGAAAAAAACGCACGTCTTGTCTGATAATGTTGCCATACATACAGATTTCTTTGTATTTATACATATTTTCGATGTGTGATACAGATTAGCACTCGATACAGATTTTTATACAAATTTCACACTGTATTGATAAAATTAACAGTTACAACTAGAACAGAACTTAGCAAAATAAATCAATTTATTACGTTACACACACCATTGTACGATTCTATTATTTATGGTTATTTTTTATTTTTTCGTAGACAACGTTAATTTAAACATTTTAATTAAGTATTTGTATCATAGAGAAAATTCCATATTTTGTGATGATGCCGCCGAAAAAACGATTTTCAAGCGCTTACATTCAAAGTACTACGTCAATGGATACCTACGTTCATTGCATGCTTGCTTGCGTGTTGCATGTTCTGCCCTGACTATAGGTATGAAATGTATGCCAAAAGAAGATTCTGACTGCGAATTTTCTGCGATATGATGGTTCTGCTTTTCAATAATTATGGACATGAAATTTATGCCTAAAGGTGATTCTGATTAACAAAATTATGAGTTTCAAATTTATGATAAATGAGTGTATGCCAAACAACTTTATGCGAAATGAAGATTATGCTATCCGTTGTTATGCAAAATCATATTATAACGTAAAAAGTTCTGCTATAAAAGGTAGACACTATTTCATTTATAAAATTATACCCATAAATAAAAAGTAGAGTTTTTGATATTATTATAATGAATAATTAACTAATATTATAAAGCGGAAAGGTTTGAATGTTTAAACGCGCTAATTTTCTAAAGTACTGGGTGAATTTGGATGCAATTGGCATATTCTGTGATCTACCCAAGCTTTTGCCTGCGTTGACCACAAAAGACTGATCTATAAATTTCAGCATTCCGGAATTCGTAGACCAGAAACTCTTACCGCATCAAATCAGGACTTTTAATTTGATGCGGTGAGAGTTTCTTTAGTCTGAGCAGTAGACTGACAGTATCTGAGTTGTTAGATAATGACGACTACGAAATTGTGATGTAACTAAATAAATCGATTCAGGATTAAAATCGAATAACGATCTAAACATTTTTTAAATGATATTGTGTGAATATAACAAAAAGTAAAATATCAAAAATAAAACGTATAGATCATGATAATATTTTTTATTTTTTTTTTCAACAGACCCCTGCACCTGTACCCATTCCTACGGGGTTAAGGTCGCAGATGTGCAGGGGCAGTCTTTTTAATAGTTATCCCACGCAATTTATTAAAATATTTATCACATGAAACAATATGGAAAAAAGTGGCTTTTATCATGCCTGGTTACATAAAAGAATATTTCTAGTAAAAATTGATTTATTTATAATAAAATATATTTACGATAATCAGAGTTATGAGTTAGATAATAGTATAAATTTTATAATTTATTTATATTTCTGACGATTAAAAATAGAATAGGTCATTTATTATTCGATTGATTGAATCCATCATTATTAAGTTATAGGATATCATTATTTTAGTAAGTGACACCAGCTTATGTCAGCTTCACAGAGTACTTTTGTATGTCAGCTTACTGTCTCAGTATTTATATGTATCATCTATGGCTTACTGCATCGAATTAAAAGTCCGGGTAAAGCTCCTGATTTTGTTATTTCTTAATTATCGAACAGGCAACAAAAAGTTATTCTAAATGGAGCGACATCTTCAGGACCTCAAGTCAAGATGGGGATGCCGCAAGATTCAATTTAAGTCCTTTGCTCTTCCTTGTATACATTATTGATTTGCCTCACAAATGACTATGATGTGCAACTTATACGATTTCATTATTTTTGCCGATAAGATTTCTGTCATTTTGAAATAGGTAGAAACTATACAGTAGTTTTACATGTTTTGGGGATATGCGGAACAGGGTGTAAAGTCCCGCATTCCCGTTGAAAAGGGAGGATCCTCCGACCAGAGAGGTGTTTTGTCTGGTGGGCAACTGCCCGATGTTTGTGATCGGATGATTTGTATGTATGCTAGTTGTGCGGTAAACTCTGCTTGCGCGATACAGGATAGTTTGTATGTTGCGAGATAGATGTCGCTATATCACTCCCCTCCGAGGCCGGAGGTCGTAGCAGGATGAGTCGTCCATACATCTTGTGATGCTTGCCGGGCCAGTGGAAGGTAGGTTCCAGTGAGTCGGAACCGGAAGTCGCATAGTTCACGGTGAGTCGGAACTGTCTGCGGTGCTGCCCCCTTTGAGTCGGGGTGATATCCCAGTGAGACGGGATGATACTCCAGTGGGTCGGAGTGATGCTGCATAGTCTCCAGTGGGTCGGAGTGGTGCAGTGCTGCGTATTGGCTGGCTGCTGCGTCGACCAGGAGAGAAGTGCGTCTCTGCTTGCTGACCGGCCGAAGTGCAGGGTGCTGTGCCAAGGTTGCTGAAGAGGCTGGGGGTGATGACCAGGTATGCGCGTCCGCTGCATACTGGTGATCAGGATACCCGTAGAAGCTGAGGGTACTGGCTGGCTGTATGACTCGCTGCTCGAAAGCTTGAAGGAAGTGATGATGACGTCACGCTGAACTAGCTCTGCACAAAGACTGCGCTGATGTTCATGCCCGGGGTCACCAGTTTGGGGATATGCGGAACAGGGTGTAAAGTCCCGCATTCCCGTTGAAAAGGGAGGATCCTCCGACCAGACAGGTGTTTTGTCTGGTGGGCAACTGCCCGAATGTTTGTGATCGGGTGATTTGTATGTATGCTAGTTGTGCGGTAAACTCTGCTTGCGCGATACAGGATAGTTTGTATGTTGCGGGATAGATGTCGCTACAATGTCAATGACATGTCAATGAAAGTCTGGCTGTTCTCTCGAAATGGTTCGCAGCTAATGATCTCGCGAACATGACAAAATGTCTTTAGTTTTCATTACCTAATGTGCCATAAGCTAGACTCGATTGATCAAGGTTCAAATTGAGTATTAAGTTACACCCAAAAATACAGCCAGAAACGGTATTTTTGGGTGTAACTATCGACCCAAAGTTGCACTGGGCCGCTCAAATTGATCTCTTTCAGGTAGATTAAATGCAGCTGCATATGCCGTAAGCACAGAAATCTTAATAATAAGGCAATATTAAGATTTCTGTGACCGTAAGAACAATCAGGCAATTGACTCATATAGCGACAATTACAATCGCAATCATTTATTTGTCTGAATATGGTACATTGTAAAGTCTTAAAAATATTATTCAAAAGCTTCTCATTACGTAGTACATATTACCTCAGTATAGCTTCTACATATTCTGCCATATGTAGCGTGCAAATATTGGAGTTTACATAATTCATATAATTAAAAATAGATTAGCTCATTCTTAATTACTATAGAAATAACATTAAAATAAATGTCAAATAAAAATAATATTACAATTTCATAGGATGTCAAGATTTTATACAATGTCAGAGTAAATTAGTGAATTATGTTAAAATATATAATATAAACCGTGAAGTTATAATGGATCGATTAAGGTGAACGCAGACCTAGCCGCACCGCAGTCTCTATAGTCCCCGCAGTCATCGCTTTTTGTTAATGGCCCCGCACATCTATCCGCGCCGCAGTCGCTGCAGTCCAGTGCTCCGGAGTATATGTGTTCTGTGCTGCAGTCGTTCCCGTCGCCACACGCATTGCACTTGCAGTGTTGCCAGATTTTTGAAAGCATTATCTGTACCGAAGATTAAAAAAATCTGTATAAAATCTGTATTAGGTAAATTTAAGAAAATCTGAAAAAAATCTTTATTTGATATTGGTATTTTGCTCTTTTGTGTTTTTTTATCTGTAGGTGCTATAATAGGGAATAAGCAAGTAATTGATATTTTTTTATTTTTAAATATGCATTGTATTGGACCATAGATAGAAAAGATGTGGTGCACTTGTTTAATTTTTTACCCGACTGTGGCAAAGCAAGGAAAAGGGTTATGTTTTTACCGCGTATGTATTTATGTATGTCCGTTCGTTTGTTCTCTCGTAACTATTAAGCCCGTGAACGGATTTTGATAAATGATACGTCGTTGGATTTGTCTTGATGGCGTGAGTGTTATAAGATAGATTAAAATAAAAACCAATCACCACAACGACAACCAGGCGCCATATTGTTAAAAATAAAATATAAAAAAATCGAATAACTATGTCAAGTGGGGTATCATTAAATAGGTCTTTAAAAATGATTTTGAGGTTTCTTAAACTATTTTTCATTTTTAGCAACCGTTTAGGATATATAACGTTTTAAAACGGAATTAAATACTAAAAAGCTGAAAATAAAAAAAAATATTTAAGAAATCAAAAAACCCGACGGCTCAACTAAAATGGAAGAAACAAGCACATTTTTTGACAAACAGGCGGGAACCATCCCATTTTTTTAAACTAAAATTATATTAGGTTCAATTAGGTCCCACCTGCTTGTCACTTTTTAAAATTAAATTGTGCTAGTTGATCCATTTCAGTTGAGCAGTCGGGTTTTTTAAAATAAGTATTTTTACTAGTTCATAATTTCTTTTACAATTCATTATTTTATGTTGCGTGTTTTTGGTGAAACTAATCGCAGACTCAAAACGTATCCTTCTCGATAGTTTCGGTCACTGATTTACATTTCCTATCTCAATTATTCCGGTAGTTACACGAACAAAATAAACGAGAACCACAGATTATTAATACGAGAACAAGGAATTTTATTATAAACCGTTGACAGAGATTCTCCGTCTACATTATAAAACTACCATTTGAGGTAATTCTATAGGAAAAAAAAATTGGAATGTTGAAAATCTGTATAAATTTTACTCTCAATTTTTTATCGGTATGACACGTTGAAAATCTGTATGGATACCGCGAAATCTGTATATCTGGCAACACTGCGCGCCGTGGATGCGAATGACGTCATCCGCATCGCGCTAGCAGCAGCGTCCGCTGCGTGCGGGTGACGTCATCAGCTGCGGCTTGGGGAGTTCGGTCGTTTCAGGGACTGCAGCGACTGCGGCGCGGGTAGGTGTGCGAGGTTGCATAGAACTTCATATAAAGAATTCGAATGCGAAGACTGCGGCGCGTGCGGTGCGGCTAGGTCTGCGTTTACCTTTACAAGGAACTACCCGCGGCGCAATTGCGTCGGGTGGTACCGCGACAATTTTGTTATTGTTATCTAAAAACAAACTAAGTGTTTAATTGTTACAACTGTGTGTGAGTATGGGTATTTAGTGTGCTATTAAGTGATAACTAACTTATTCTAATTAAATTCAAATTATTTATAAAACGTAAGCTATGTCAGAAAGCTTTTTACACAGTCAAAGATTATATCGAGGACTAAAAGGCTTGGGAATGAGTAGCTCCAATGATATACCTACTTATGTGCGCGGACTCTCCGTCCGCATTCCGGCCAATCGTGCTGCTCGATGAGGTGGGCAAGATCTTTGAACGGGTAATTGCGAACCGCCTCGTCGGGCACCTGGAGGGTATGGGGCCGGATCTTTTGGATAGCCAGTTTGATTTCCACAAGAGGCGCTCGACGGTGGACGCTAACATGCGCGTGAGGGCCCTCACGACAGGGGTTGCATTATCCCGGGGTGAGGTAGTCTTGGCGGTGTCACTAGGCATCGCTAATGCATTCAACACCCTGCCCTGGAGTTGCATCAGGGAAGCACTCCGGTACCATCGGGTGCCAACCTACCTATGTCGTGTAGTCGAGGCTTACCTGACGGACAGGGCCGTCATCTACCCTGGTCACCAAGGAGAGTGGAACCGGCGAGAGATGTCGTACAGTGTCCCACAGGGATCGGTTCTGGGGCCACCCCTTTGGGACATCGGTTACGACTGGGTGCTGCGCGCTGACCTCGAATCCAGTGCAACTTATATGTAAAGAAAAAAGAAAGAAGAAAGAAAATTGCGTTTATTGGCACATAAAATTAAGAAATACACATTATATACAACATTAAAAATTAAAAAAAAAAACAATATTGTGCCAAAAGGGCCTCAGCTCAGCATAATGTCAGGTGGCAACCCTAAGTATTACCACCTACCTAACGCTGGTTTTCAGCTGCAGCCCACAGATGCCACACGCTCGAATGTGCAATACACACGCTTAAACGTTCCAGTCAAAAGTTAAAGAGATATAACTGAATTATGCCGTAATAATATACATAATAATTTGGAATATGTCTCATTGAAAAAATAAATAAAATTGAATAATTAAAATAAATAAAATGGAATAATTAAATAAATGATTTGCATGTTCCACAACACGGAGACAGCAGTAGATATTCAAATCGCGGATGAATTGATTTGAATGGTCTCATACTGTTTTTGGTGTTCGAGTAAAAGCTCTTTCAGCTTTAGCTTAAATGTAAGCCTACTCCCACAGTAGTTTATAGGTGTGGGAATATTATTCCAACATTTACTGGCCGCGTATCGAAAGCTACCTCTAAACGCTGCCGAACTGTGATGTGGTGTCAAAAGACTCTGAGCACATTGTCTTCCCTGCCGATTCCTATGACCTCTTGTCCACTCAAGCCAAATAAAAGATTTGCTAAATGTAATTTACGCCGTGCTTTCATTTTCAACATTTTATGCTTATTTAAATAGGGTGTAACATGACTTCTAAATGGAATATTGAAACAAAAACGTGCGCATGCGTTCTGAAGCCTCTGAATCATTTTGTCGGTTTTGGACAGAAGACGCTCACCATAAATGACATCCGCATAATTCAGTTTAGATAGCACCAAAGAATCCACCAACATAATAGGTACGCAGATCCTCACTGACATATGGGCGAGCTTTGTACAAAACCTTTAGTTTGTAGAAACAATTCCGAATCGACTCAGCCACATGTTTTTCATAGCGAAGCTCTGAATCCATAATAAGGCCAAGATTACGAGCTTCGTAAACCCGCTCAATTGGTTCACCCATTACTAAACCGTCACCAGTAGCACTAATTGCCTGTAACTGAGCCTTAGTACCGAAGAGCATATATTTGGTTTTTGAGGGGTTCAATACCAATGAATTGTACTCTGACCACAATAGCTTGAAGATCCTCATTTAGGTCTTTTAATGCATTTACATAGTCCTGAGGCTTAAAAGAAATATAAAGGACATCATCCACGTTCCATACATTTTTGGTCCAAATTTTAAAATGGCGGCCAAAGAAAAAAAAATACGATATTCTGTTAGAACTTGTTCTCCTTAACATTTCTTATTATCGCACCAAAACTGTGGGACCATTGCCCTCGCTTTTATTTGAGTTCATTTTTTTTATTTTATACATTTTCTATGAAATGAATTTAAAAAAAAATAAAAACTTTTTTGCAAAAAATAAAACCGACTTCCATATCAAAACACTACAAAGCCAAAAATAATTTTAATTTCGGTAGTCAGTGTTATTGGTTTTGTATTTTCTTTTTTTTTTTTCACACCGCCTTCCGAAATTAAAATTATTTTTGGCTTTGTAGTGTTTTGATATGGAAGTCGGTTTTATTTTTTGCAAAAAAGTTTTTATTTTCGTGCTTTTTAGTGGGTCAGTGAATTTTCCAAATCGGTTCGTAAATGACGGAGTTATGCGCGAACAAAAAACGCAATGTAGCGTAAACGAAAAGATCATCAACGTAAACATTTTTTTAGACTTTTGTTGATTTTTCAGAAATGGCTTGTCCGATTTCGATAAAATTTTCATGGGACCATTTGGGAAGTATACCCTTTCTATCAAAATCAGAATTTTTCAAATCGGTTGGCAAACGACGGAGTTATGCGTGGACAAACATAAAAAAAAAAAAAATACAAACATCCGAATTGAGAACCTCCTCCTTTTTTAGAAGTCGGTTAAAAAGAATTGTACTGCTATAACATTACAATAGTTTAAAAAATAAAATATTGAGAAAATACAGACTGCCTGTACTGGTTTTTTATTGTGTTATTTTGGTTTTTGTGGTTTATGTGATTTTCTACAAATAAAAATACAGTTGTATCATATGTTCAATTGTTAATGGACCCTTTATTATTTCCAAAAATACACGTACGTCTTACAAGAATGTTAATACAAAACATATGGTTAAACAAGAAAATCATCCTCGTCTGGAACTACAATAATGTTCTCTAATCCCAAAGCTGAGGGTAATAACACCTGTAAATGACGAGCGTAACTCATGTACCATATTATGCACATAATATGCGAACAGCACCCAATCGTTCTTTTTCCTATTATGCACGTGCAATAATAGTGACGGATTGCACTTTGACTGGATGATGTTCTGTCTATTACGATGTAGGTATAATATTGGCGAGCTCGGACATGTCGAGATTGCAGTCGTCCTTCTAACTCTTCCAAGTGTTCATTTGATATTTCATTACTGAGCTCAATAGAAAACGATCCGTTTTGAAGGATATGTTCGCCATAGTAGCTTTTGGCCTGTTTTAATTGGTATACGCCATGAGCAAATAAAAGAGATCATCTTTACTCAGCCTAGTAAAATCTGTGAACTCTGGCATATCTGCTGTCATTATGGAGATCTGAGCTTGTCTGCGATTATAATTATGGCGATTAACCAGGTTTGCTAATACATTTGGCGTATTAATGTTTTCATTTATTATCTCTAAAATGTCTGTAGCATGTGGATTATTTTCAATTACAACATGGTATTTATTTAAAATGGCTGCTGCGATTCTGAAGTAATCAAACATGTTTCTAGCGGCTCAATTGTTGTAATATTTCGTAACAGCCGAAAATCTCTTTTAAATCGGCCGTTCACTACTTCCACTACCCATTGACAAATCGTAATCAGCCTTGATTTGTTTGCCTGATCTGTCGTGACTTGTGTTTCATTTTGGTATTTTGTTGCTGGCATATGTGGTATGTAACCACAAGACTTTGGTTTGCCACAGAATCGCAAAAGCCACGGTCCAAAATAAACACATCTCCGGTCCTAAAAAACCAAAGGAATGGACTGTTTACATTTCATCATCATACCATTCATGATTTCTGCGTCAAATATAACGGCAGCATACGGTCCAATTACCTCAATAATATGTCCATCGCAACAAACCAAGAGGAATGGTTTCAGGAGGTTTCTATATTTGTGATGGCTGGAAGACTGTCGCTGAAAAAAGTAATTGCTACTTTTTTGCAAATATATGTACGTACCATCACAAATTGTTATCGCCTTCCTTTCAACTTCTGGGCTCAAGGGATTCCCGAATAAATGGTTTGCTATTAACGTGTTCCTTAGTGCTACGTTCTCACGTGTTATGTGATTAAAACCAAGGTTTAAGAGTACAAAATCCTGTAAAAGCGCATCGCGTCCAATCTGCAATCACCTTTGGAAGGTTGATTCACCACATTTGAAAACGTTCACTAGTCTAACATTGGAGTCTCCAGTCCTCAACTTAACTAATACTGCCGCCAAAAAATATTTTTTTTAGTAATGACCTCAAGCTTGGCAAACCCTCCATCAATTCGACAAACTGGTCTTGAAGTATTCGAGTTCAGGTATGGAACTCGTCCGGTGCCATATTTTCATACTGTTCGAAGTTAATGTGGTCCTGAGTAATATGTCTCTGTAATGTTGATACTATGTCCATTATTTGAACAGAAGTTAACTATTCTGATGAGCTGTCTTGTAAAGGGAGTAAATACCACACGTTTTGCTCCATGTGTTCATTGCATACACGTGTGCTTTCTGGCACATAATAACTGTATCGGCACTATATACGAAACCATATATTTTCGGGTATCCGACGATGAGATTCATTCAAACAATGTTGAAAAATGCAGCTATTTGAGGTATTCGGTGCGCGAAGAAGCCCAGGCAATTCTAAGGAAATTGGTCTTGCAATTGTATTTTCGGCTGGCTCATCTTCATGATCAACTTGCTCTTCGGTTTCTCGCATACGTCGTTGGTGCGTACGTTCAGTTCTTTGCCACACGGACGGCAAATGAATTCTGTAGCCAACAACTAGAAAGTAAAAAAAACACTAAGTATTTGATAGACAAAAATCATTGTTATGAACAGCCCTTAGCCCAGTTAATGTAATACTGCACCACGTTTCTTTTTAACCGACTTCTAAAAAAGGAGGAGGTTCTCAATTCGGATGTTTGTTTGTTTTTTTTTTTATTTTTTATGTTTGTTCGGGCATATGTCCGTCGCTTGCCAACCGATTTGAAAAATTATTTTTTTGTTGAAAAGGGTATACTTTCCAAATGGTCCCATGAAAATTTTATCGAAATCGGACCAGCCGTTTCTGAAAAATAGACAAGTCTGATAAAAATATTTACATAGACGATCTTTTCGTTTAGTCTGCTGGTGAACGTGATAAGTAGTCGACATTTTGGCTTTTGTAACTAGATTAATTAAAACTGATCCACTAAAAAGCGTGAAAATAAAAACTTTTTTACAAAAAATAAAACCGACTTCCATATCAAAACACTACAAAGCCAAAAATAATTTTAATTTCGGAAGGCGGTGCGAAAATAAAGAAAATACCAAACCAATAACACCGACTACCGAAATTAAAATTATTTTTGGCTTTGTAGTGTTTTGATATGGAAGTCGGTTTTATTTTTTGTAAAAAAGTTTTTCAATAGAAGCAAACATAAACTTGATCTTTTTGATGATGTGCTAATACAGGTTTTTTTCATATAATAATGTACATATCACGGACATAAATAAAGGGCACTGCGTTCTTACCTGTCGAAGTAGTAATTCTTCTGTCACTATTTGGGAAATATCAAGATGATCGCTTTCACGAGAACTCCAAGAGTATCTTCGTCAATTCTCTGTCGATTCACGACACAAGATACAGAAGTCCATCATGGCTCACTTTAATATAACAGTTTAAAACTCATCAAAAACAATAACCAAGCTACACGTAACAGTCAATAATAAAACTTAACAAGGATGATAACCAGTGATCGGAGTAGGTAGATTGAAATGGGGTCATTGATCCGAAACGTATATATTAATATGGACATTCCTCCGGAATTGGTGGATTATTAAAAAAAAACCGGAACTTATGTAGGAATTTTATTCTGCCAGAGTGGAAGGAGTCATTTGATGATTTGCCATCCTCAAAAAAAAAAGGTAGGAATTAAATAAATAAAAAAATAAAAATTAAAGCTTCGATCGGAATTAGATTGTTTTTATTATTCAACAGATAAATAATGAATTAATTTAGTTTTTATACCTTCCTTTAAATTTTGAATTGAGTAGGAATAATATCACTACCAACATTAACAATGTTTAATTGAATCCGGAAATACCGGAATTACTTTCCGGGAAAATGGCTTATCCACGTTATTCTTTCTGTGTGCATTTATGATACAAGTACCAAAAATCAATCTACCTACTCCGATCACTGATGATAACGAACAAAAAAAAAAACAAAACAGCTTATAGTAGGAGCTAGCGTAATTCACACAGCGTACACGATAGCGTTGCTTTCAGAACTTAATAAATATAGTAACAGTTGTGATGCGCGGAGCAGGGCAGGTCGTTCAGCGGGTAGGGGAGGTGCATCATATTGCGTGGAGGTAAACGGCAGCTACCTAGAAGTTTCTATTCAAGCTAAATCCTTTGTTTTGACAATTCATGTTAAGAAATAGGTGTGCGACGTTTAACTCAAATAAAACCGAGGGCAATGTTCACACAGTTTTGGTGCCATAATAAAAAATGTTAAGGAGAACACGTTCTAACAAGATATTGTACTTTTTTTCTTTGGCCGCCATTTTCGAATTTGGACCAAAATGGAGGATGTCCTTTGGGTGTCATCTGCATAAATGTGGTATTTGCACTTTTTAATCGAATTAATAATGTCAGCGCAATACATAATAAATAACACCGGCCCCAAAATCGAGCCCTGTGGAACTCCTCTGCATACTGAACGATAACTGGAAGTTATCGTAGACCCGTCCGTTCTATGCATTTCAACGAACTGCGTACGCTTGTCCAAGTAGCTGCGGAACCATTCAATCGTCCGACTGTCAAAACCATAAAATGCCATTTTTGCCAGTAAAAGAGGCAGATTTATACAGTCAAACGCACGTGAATAATCCAACAGAACTAGAAGAGTGCACATACCAGCATCTTGAGCAGCGAGAATATTGTCAGTCACATCCAAAAGGGCTGTGGCAGTACCACGCGCCCTCCTGAACCCTGACTGTACATCAGGTAAGATACTGTTGTTTTCTAGATATGCAGTTAACTGAGTGCACACTGTCTTTTCCAGAACTTTGGACAATACGGGTAGTATACTGATGGGCCTCAGGTCTTTAATTTGTGTAGCGTCCGACTTCTTCGGTAACGGACGAACTTTGGCGATTTTCCACAGCTCGGGGCAGGTCGATGTCTCGATAGACGAATTTATAATAGCTGTTATTGTGTCCAACGTTACTGGAAGCGTCATAAGTACCATATCAATGCTGACACCGTCACAGCCTTCCGCCTTAGTTTTTATACCACTTATAACTTTAAGTATTGCACTCGGTGTTATCGGTTGTAAAGAGAAAGTGGAGTCGTTAAATCTTTCGGACTCAAAGTACGCTAAACTGGAAGTACAGACTGCGTTATTACCGGGTACATTAAAAAAATGGTCACATATTTCATCTGGATTCTTAAAATGTGGAGGAAGTTCAACGTCATTTTTAGGAGGGAGCAGCGTAGTTTTTAAATTTTTCCAGAGCATTACGGAGTCCTTAATGTGGTTATTTATGCTTTGTTTAAAAAACGCTACTTTCTTGTAAAAAAGGGATTTATTCACTAGTGATTTCAACTCTTTATAATAATTTAATTTACTTTCACTTTTGCACTTGAGGGGCTGAGCGTGTGCTTGATTTCTTAGACGCATCATTAACTTAATGTTTTTAGTTATCCAGGGATGAGGTTGCTCCTCACAATAAGAGAATTTGAAACTTTTGATGGCTACACATTCCACAAAAATTTACGACCATTCATTTACGGTGCAGGCTATTCAGTTGTGGAATGCATTGCCGGCGTCCCGTGTCAGTCTCAGTCACTCGCTGTTTTTAAAAGCTCGGTTGCCAATAATTTTCTTTCAAACTTATGATTTTTCCTTTGTTTTTCTCCACATGATGTTAAAGAACACATCATATTTATATATTTTATGTACTTATGTATTGTATTTATACATATATTTAGTTAGTTTTTTCCGTTTTGGTGAGTATTTGTATAATTAAAGAGTAATAATTAAAGCTCATAAAGTCCTTCCAAATGTTGTCTGGAAGATAACGGTCTCAGCGATAAGACCGCCATTGTAAGCAAATTTTTATATTATTTAAGTGTGTTTCAATTATTGGTGTACAATAAAGTGTATTCTATCTATCTATCTATCTTAGTTCCATAACATCAAATATTTATACCATGGGGATCCGTAGTGACGTAGATTCTATCTTTATGCTACAAAAGTAATCCGGGCAATATTATTAAATGGGCCCCGCAAGTTCCTTAGAAATGTATTATTATAGAAGTAGATATACTGACTCTGACTTCACTTGGACATATAAATGGAGATTAGCCAAGACAAGCAAGTCATTCCACAAAATCAGCATACGCTATTATAACAAGTTGCCAAAGTATGTGACAGAACCTAACGAGGGAAAGTTTACAGCCCACATCACACGTTTCCGTAAGAAAAGAGCATATTAATAAGATTATGGACTATGTTGAAGACATGATTGCTTGGCAATGATTCCTTCTGTTTGTATCCTGCATGTATTGTAACTGCATTATTGTATAGAGGTCTAACCCTACTTTCTTGTGTGTGTGCTTGTTTTATTTTATTGTTATATTATATATATTTTTTTAAATTTCACATAGATATAAATAATATATTTTTTCGTTTATTAACAGTTTTGTAAAGCTAATTTTTATTGTAAATACGAGACACCATAGACAAATCGAATCGTTTCTGTTTAGTTATTATATTGTATTATATGTGCCCTATTAATATTTACGTTGAAGTAGTGTGTAGGCTACGGAATTACAACATTGACCTTTGATTTACAATTATTTACAATAAATATTCGTTAGAGGGATCTCGATGCATCGCGGTTGCGAGGCGCGGCTAGAGGGGCGCAGGGTGCTTCGCAGTTCGTGAAACTGAAAACGGTATGTCACGTATAAATTCAGGTGGTGAATCTGAGCTCGGACTGGCCTCTCTTGTCCCTACAATGGCGCAGGCTACCAGTGAAACCCAACGGCCTAGCGCAGACCACGCTTTGCAGTGGCTAGTTCATGGGACAAGGTCCGCCACCACTTTCGGGATCTCCGGGAAGAAGATTCCAGCAGTTCCGCCGCACCATAATCGGTTCCCAAACCATGAAGATATGGTTTTTAAAGTCAGTTAAAAAATAGGAAAACTACAAGTTTTATTAAGTGGTGAGAGAGTCGGATGTAACTGCCATAATATCTCTTCACCACCCCCGGTTGACTGGTAGAGAATGCCTAAGGCATTAAGTCCACCTTTGTACCATTTGTGTTACATAAAGTTTTAATAAATAATAAATAAATGAAATTAAGTCCAGATTGTAACAGCAGAAATTACTTTTTCAAATGTTTTTCAAAGATAACAAATGTCCGAAGCAATGCTCAAATCAAAGTCCGTAAGCATGCCAAAATTTAATACGCCAAGGAGTACTGCTTGCGAATTTATTGAGAGTAATATGGCGACTGGTCAACAAAAAGCCTTTGGCGGGAAGACGGGGCGTGAAGAACGGGATATATTTTTAAGACCCTTTACTTATATTAGACTGCTATGATTGTTTAGATAGCCGGTGCTATACGCGCGAAATACATACTAATATTAATAATGCACTCATTTTGTCATTTTGTGAATGCTGCCGCCAAAAAGTAACAGTTCTATAGCTTGGCAAAAAAGTAAATCCTATATAGTACGACGAAAACAGTTTTGATACTTCGTTTTTTTTAATGTTTGTATTATTATATTACGTATAAAATCAGCGCCGTGCACAGGATTATGACACTGGTAATGCGGCGGAGTACTCGGTCACAAAAACATTTTCTTTTATAGATTTTTAGCATAGCCGCAGCCACGCGACGAATCTCTAAGTCGGAAACCATGCCAATAGAACAAGTCTTAGATGTACTACTATTCATGTACATCTTCTATGGCAACGCAGACAAATACTTTGACACAAATGCTGTACGAAACGAAATGAAAATGATAAATAATAACTAAAATTAGCCCGAACTATTCACTCAGTTTAATAAGATAATTGCGGTAACACTAAATTTTTTTTAAATTTTTATTGTTGATTGGCTTGCGTTTGACCACAATCTCAACTGATGTTAAGTGATGATGTGGATGAAGAGGAAGCATGCTTGCCTAGAAGTAACCTATTCACTCTTAGCTATAACCTGGGAGTGTTTAGACTCCCAGGTTATAGCTATCAGAAAGCACAAACCCCGACACAGAATTAATTCTTATCACATCATTGCATTCTAAATTTGGTTACAGATAAAGATAAGTTCAGGGTATTCCCCGAAGCTAACTAACCATAAACAAAAAGGTGGACTCAACTCAACTCAACATATTTTATTTTACATGGCCACTTATAAAACGACACAAGCTAGTGCACGGTACAAAATTGGTCGATTCCTATGGAGAAGAACCGGCAAGAAACTCCACAGTTATTCTTTTCAAAATATCATTCATTTTTATAATGTATCCATAATACTCGTTTAAAAGGTATGATAGTTACCAATTCACACCAAACAATGCAATTAAAAAAAAAATGAATGAGCTCCGTCGTGAATCCGGCATTTGCACGCTCAAGGGCAAGATTTGTCCTGAACATAAAGTGGCTAGTGCATATAATGTGACAATGGTGATAGACGAAAATAACAGTTCAATAACAAACTGCCAGTGTTTAGATTGTGCTGTCTCAGCTGGAGGCTGTAAACATGCTGTCGCCTTTTTGTATGGAAGTAGAATGCTACTGGAAAAAGCCGACACTTTCCAGAGTTGGTACAGCATTGAAATGTGTGACTTTGGACCAATTATGTAAAAAACAGCTGCCAAACATGACACCAATCCTCATCTTTTTACTGAGTTCCTACAAGAAGCGAAGAAAACAAAAATTTAAAATTGCGAGCTATTAAAATATCAGTCTGATTTTAAATATAGTGATGTTCGGCAGTTTTCCCTGTATAATAAATATTAATGCAAACAAGTGAAGAACTAAAAAATAAAAACGAGTGAGTGAATAAAAACAAGTGAAGAAATAAAAACTTGATCAAAATGCTTTAAAGTTAATAGAAGAAACTATCAGAAGCCAGTTCAAAAGTAATATGTGGTATGAATTAAAATACACCTGCATCATTGTCTCTAAAGTATATGAATTTAGTAAATGCCAAACACCTGATGGATCATTAGTTGCAGCGATTCTTGGTGCTAAAACAGCAGACATACCAGCCATGAAAAGGGGCCGAAAACTAGAATCTGCAGTTATAAAAACTGTACAGAACAAATTAAAACGAAGAATCAGGCCTTGCGGTCTATTTATTTCAAAGAAATGTCCTATGGCTTGCAGCTACTCCTGATGGAATGACATCTGATGCTGTAATTGAGGTTAAATGCCCAACCAGCAAGACAACCAAGTGCGACTACTTAAATATTGGTGTAGTTGCTGAAAAGTATAAGCTCAAGTGCAACTAAAAATGTATGTCACTAATATGAAGAAAGGGTACTTTTGTTTTGTACACCCCGACTTTAAAAAAACAAAAAAAGTTGATATCATACTACTCCAAAATGAGAATGAATATACAAACATTACTAACAAATGTATCTTCATTTTGGAAACAAAATATATATCCAATATTAAAGCGCAGTGCATCATTAAATAATGTCTAAAATTGTGTTTTGTTATGAGAATAAATCAGTGATTCCTATTATTGTATTTATTAATGCAAATTCCTCAATAGTTAAAAAATTGTGGCAAAAGCCTAAATAATTCAGAACTTAGCAAATTCACAAATTCTTTCTGAATTTTCCCTTCTAAAATACAAAATTATAAATCTTGTCATTTATAAAAATAGAAGTCTCGAGGAAAACAGTAATAAAACAAGACAGCTGATTTCTTTCTTTTGTTATTGGTATGCAATATAAATTACCAAAAATAATAACACTTAATTATAAAGTATTGATATCATGTATGACTATTTGTTTGAAATCATTATAACAAAGCTGCTCAACAGATTTTGTCTAATTTCTATTTTTATAAGCGAGTCCTGTAAATTAATAAGTGCACAGGCTATAACAATCACATCATCAAGTATTCTTAGAAAATGAAACTTGAATGAACTTGAATTGTTCTTGTCTGTATTGCCTTTGATCTATAATTAACTTTTTCTTTAAAATTAAATTGTGTACCCTATCCACTGGTGCCAATAGGATCTGTTAATGTGCTTTTATTTTGTATTGACTGTGATTCTTAAAAGAAATAAAATTATAAATACAAACAAACGCACAGTTCACTTTTCAGTTACCTACCTATTTTTAACCTTAGTTATGTCTACATACCTGTTGTCATTTAAACTACTTCTTGCATAGGTGTTGTAGTCGGTTGGGTGCTAGATGGGCCGGGTGCACTTAACACTTCCTGCATCAGTGTGTCTTGGCACTCTTGAATGAGTTGGGTTCTTTGTTTTTTAATAAAGCATCACTCATCCTTTTTCTGCGGTCTTCCTGGCAATAAAATTTTGTAGGCACAACTGCAACTCCATCTACCATGATTATGCTCTTGCTTAATCCCATATTATATTGATAATAGTTAGCCATATCTTTCTCAATCTGAAATATTTTTTAAATGTTATTTTAAAGCCATAAATGATGTTTGTGTATTTTGTTGATGTATTTAGTGGTAATAAATATCATTGAATATTGAAATATTTGTGGCTATTCAGGTGTAATACAAAAAAACATCTCAGTTATCTAACCTTAAAACAGTAGAATAACTATATTGTAAAAAGGTTTTAAGTTAGTAATAATAACATTATTTACATCAAAATGATCCTGACAGAAGAAAATTACCGAACTATCCTTTATTTCTTTAGTATTTCTGCGTGCAAGTTGCTACTTATTACGAACTTTAACATTTTTTGGAACGGTTATAAATAGCTTCTCCGGCGTCTTTATCGTTGTATTTGTGCACCCTGGTACTGCACACCATTTATAACTCATTTTTTCCAGTAAATTACAGCAAGAAACTTTATTAAACTACATAAAACGACAAAACTCTCGATTTGACTTGCTCTCCAATGTTTATATACAATCGTGTGACGTCACTCGAATGATTCGACGCCATATTGCTATAATAGCCTATTCTGTCTTAGGCTACGAACATTTCAGATTACTTCCGACAACTGCCGAACTTTCGTAGCATGCCGCAGTGCTTTCGACATTCATGGGTGTGTGCGTTTGCGAACTTGTACGGACATCAAAATTAATATACACATGCGTACAAATTTCCTGCCTGAGTCCGCGGCATGACTTGGGAATTAGGTACATTAATTTGCAGCGCCTGGCAAACAATGTTTATGTGCTTGCAAATAGGTGCTATTTATAAAAAATTAGGCGTTTTTAAGTTATTATATTTTGTTTATTCATTTATTTACTATTAATTAAAGTCATCTAAAACGTACGAACGTTTTATTAAAATATCTGTGAATAGCAAGTAAAGCACTGCATTTCTGCATACAAGGAGCGCACGCCCATGTATAATATATGTTCATATTACTATATTACGTACTAATGTAATAAAATAATACGCGCTATATTGAGCATTAGTGGGATTTATAAAAAAAATAGTCAAGCTCTGACGCTTGTTCAGCCACTGCCTAGAACATTTGGAATTATTTATGTCAGCTTATCCCACATTATACATCAATTAAATTAGATTTTTGTAGAACATAGTGATAAGTTGGCAGCCTCGCTACTGTGCGTCTGTGTCCCATAAATCTAAGTTCTCTTCTTATCACAGGCAAAATGTTCCGTAGTTGGTGCTTCAACATAAAAAAGACAGAAAAATTATCAGTTTAAAAAAAAAATTACAGTATCAAAAATTTGATTTTTTTTTTCTACGAATTCCACACCTGAAAAGTCTTCATCCATGTTTTGATGTAAGCTGCCTCTGCTGGTTATCTTCTTTCTAATGAAATGATAATTTTTTCAATGTCACCCAGTACATGCAGAATTTGCTCCCTTCGATAATAACCTTTTTCAACCGACGAAAAAAAAAACAGAGGAGGTTATCAAGTCGTTTTATTTTTACGAATGAGCCGCTCTTGACCTCGATCACACCTGATGGTAAGTGTAAGATGAGGTCTCTGAGATCGAACGAGCGAGCCCAGATAATGCCTATTCACTCTTGCTTTAAAGGCATGATCATATATTGTATGATCACCGATTACTCGGAAGACGAAGGCTGAACCGATTAGGAAAATTTATTTTCTGTTTGAAAGGGTATACTTCGAAATTGGTCCCATTTTCACCAAGTCAGGATCTGATGATGGGATCCTGGAGAAATCGAGGGAACTCTTCAAATATTATAGCCACACCTATAGTAATTTGAGTATTTCTTATAGTAACTTCTGTAGTTGCATTCGAAAAGCACTATTTGTGAAGTGGGCCTGATGATGAAGACCACAGATGGCCACTAGGACTACTCAATATATAAGTAGGAATAATGAGTATTTCATGTGTTCCGCTTCGATTACCTGAATGTGGTTATTAAGCAAAATATACTCGTCACAATGCATATGGTGAAGTGAATCTGATGGTGAACTACCAGGAGAACTCCTCAACAATTAACGGCCCAACATTGGGAAAAGGAATATTTTGTAATTGATTATAAGTAGTTGACATTTAGGTTTATGTAACTAGGTAAATTAAAAATCGACCAACTAAAAAGAGTGAAATAAAAACTTTTTACAAAAAAAAATCAGAGTATTTCGGTTGATGAATAAAAAAAAAAAATAAAAACGAAAATATAAAACTAAAGACACTGACTACCGAAATTAAAGTTATTTTTCACTTTGCAGTGTTTTTGGGAGTCGGTTTAATTTTTTGGTAATAAGTTTTTCTATTTTCCTGACATGTCGGTTGATATTATTTTTTTTTATTCATCAACCGAAATACTCTGAAGAGATTATTCAGCCATTGCGTAGGACAATAAAATAAAAACAAATAACAATTACAAGGAAAAAATATTTCAAAATACGGCAATTCATGCAATATTAAAAAAAGGATCAAAAATATTTAAACGCACTGCATTTCGAATGACTTTTGTAAAGATAACCTCAAATGATGTATGTATATTTAAATAATTGTATGAAGGGTATATACTAGATATTACAACTTGAAATACACACATGACTACTGATTACATTTGTATAAAATACTGTTTTACCAGTAATTTCAGGGGTTCTGTAGAACTTGTTGAGATCGGACAAAATTTGTCCCGCCTCGAATTCCGACAAACATCTCATGTACACTTCATATGTATATCGCTCTTGTGGAGTTGCGGATAATAGGTCTATTCATTATAAACACAATGGGTCACCAGTAAATTACGTTCGGCTGCAGTCGAGAATGCAAATACGACCGATACAATTTACTTAATATAAAAATAACATTTAAGTCGCCAACACTAAATTGCGTGACATTTGTTCGATGTGAGAAACAAGACTGAAGTATTAAACATAAAATTCACGTTAATCACTGCCATTGAACAGTCTTCGATCCCACGCTATCGGAATGCTGAGAAGGCAAATTTCACGGTGCACCGCATAGCGCGGTGTTAGTCATTTTCCTAGGAATATGGGGCGTCGTAAGTAGCTACATAACAAGTATTCCCACAATTACGCAAATAAATAAAAACAAACACGAGAAACAGACAAAAAATGGCAGAACATGAACTTTCGTTAGTCGACGAAGCAGAGCGAGTGCTGCCAACGGTTAAATATTTTAGTCCTACTTCAGTACTTTTTTGCCAAGCTGTACATATGAAAGCCCAAAAAACCAACAACACGTTGTTCACTGTTTACTAAAAAAAAGTGTGTAATTTTTAATAATCTGCGACTTTTAGCGAAATGTTTTTGTATGTACCTTACCGTTTTTTTATATTTTTTTTTTTTATAATAGAAATCTACCCTTTGTAGTTTTTAAGTCCTTATTTAATTCTTTTATGGTGTACAATAAAGAGTATATCTATCTATATATCTATCTATCTACAGTAGCACAAACCGATACCGTTCTACAGCTCTTGAAATATAAACCTAGGATGTTTTTATTGTATTTTGACTAGTTTTCTCGAATTCAAATCGATTAGTTTTAAAGATCTTCGTGGCCGCAACTCAATAGTGTGGTCAGGTGCAGTCACATTCAAACTATTATAACAAAGTAGTCGATTAATTTTGTAAATAATATTTTTTTAAATTCAAAATATCGACATAGGTTTTTGGTATAAAAACCTGACCGTGCCATTAATAAAACGTTATTTATTTATTAATTTTACTTCTTATTCATCGTGCGAGGTAATTCTGATTCATAAATTGAAGATTAGGCCAGTCCTTTAGTTATTCAAATAAACATTAGGCCAATGGGGTTCACCTTTTTAATTGGTATCCATAAACTAAATAGTAAGTCATTATTTACGAACGCAACCATAATAACAAGAATATTGTCTATTCTGGAGATGGATTAAAAAAAAACCATGAATATCTTTTAACTCTATCCATAAAGACGAAAATACAGAACTGAATTACTTTTTTTCTTAAAATTACTTAATTATTATGGGTAGAGAAGATTCAGCTGTGTAGAATTTTTTTAATTTTTAATAATAATTCTTTTAAATAGCTTAATTTGAACTTCCACACTCTATCAAACTTATTACAACTATTCGCATTCATTTGACCGGAAGTACTCAGTAGTTCGACATGTTTCATGAAACCCCCGTTGTTTTGTATCAAGAAAATGCAATGGCCGCCATCTTCGACTCTTGTGAATGTTTTGGTCGTAGTTACGGACTTTGAGACCTATTTATTACGTGCTATGCAATTATTTGATGGAAATTGTTTCGCTACGTCCTAGGTGTTGTAAATTCGTTCATATACAGGTCAGTACAAGTTTCCTTCAATATTTTCTCGAAAAGTGTTTACATCTGGATTTCATACTGCCTAACTATTGTGATGTTGTCATTTTCTATAAATATTTAGTTTATTCTATATAATAAACCGCTATTACACAAGATATTGCTACAAGTAAGTCATTATTATTTTATTGAGGTGATATAAATATACAAACCTCATTTTCGTATGTACTTATATTTCTCATGTCTTTGTTACTAAGGGGATTTAGTGGCGTTACTCAGTTAAATATTTCAATTATATCTATAAAGCACCGATATATTTAAGTTTAATTTCATGTTTAGGGATAGTGTTTACTTTTTTGATGTTTATTACTGAGACATTTCAGTTTCCGTGCTACAATAATGGCGGCAGTGGATTAACCTATTCGCTTATTTTACGCATATATTCCATTGCTGTTACGTTTATTATTCGTTATTTTAGTGATATTCATTAAATTTTCTCGTAGGGAACAAAATAAAGTGACTTTCAAACAGTTTTGTGGAACAATGACCTCGGCGGTCGTATCCTATTTGTGGACTAAAAATATTTTACCAAGAACATTATGGTATTCATCGCACGTAAACCTGATTATTTGGAGGATATATAGGTAAAGGATAGTTTTTCGGTTGCAGTCATATGAAATATCTGGGGGCCGAGGTGCACTCCAAGGCGTCATCTCGGGTTTGACCCAAGATGATAGTATATACAGCATGTCTGCTACATCAGAATACGAATCAGCGGCCCGGCAAGTAAGTACTACCTATTTACTAACATAGAACCTATCGCTAAGGTCCCTGACCAGTCCTGCTGACATGGGCACTTACCAGTCACTGTAGCACTTTATTTGTAAATATTATGATTTTGGTACTAATAACATCAGGTTTCTACACTACTTTCCTATTTCTATCGCTAGAATTATGTTAAACAATGTCTTAAATCATACTTACACCTGCTTATCTTCTCAATGCATGAGAGTATCTTCTGGCATAAATATGTATACAAGTGAGAGGTGTAGATTATAATCATTGCTAAACTAGTTGCATAGGTGTGTTTATAAATAGTAAAATTAATAATATTACAAGCTACCCAATTTCGAACCTTGACAATGTATTAAATAAAGTTTTGAAAAGAAAGGTGTATTCATTGATGTCCTTTTAAGTTTTAGTATTACAGATTTTAGGTGAGTAATTTGAGATTGTTTTTAAATATATTTACCAATGAAGTTATCTGTAGTTTTACAAATGAGGGCATTTGGTATGATTCCATGATTCCTGTTGGTAGTCTGCAGAATATGTTAATTGAGTACATGTTAATCAATTCTCTGATGAGGGTGTATAGTGTGTTTAATAAAGTAAAAGATGAAGTGGTTTCATTTTCTCATCCAACCTTACTTGTAATAAAAGTGCACTATCATAATTGCAATGCCTAAAAGTGTTTAAACAATTCATTGGCAAGATGGTTTATATGTATAATTAATTATTATTAATTAGAAATGTTTATTCATTCGCATTATGCAGAAGTGTCACATTTTATTGAATATTCTGAATTATGTGCATTGTCTGCATTAACTGAATTCCACAAAGATTAATTTGATTTTGTATTTTGTTATAGGATTACGGGCCGACCACCTCCAGTGAAAATGTTTACGAACATGCATTGGATCACAAATTAATAAATATGAATGTATCCAGTGTGAGAACTCCTGTTTTGAGGGCCCTGCCCTTGTCTCCCACTGAAGGTGATCCTGAACCTGATTCCACACATCCTGAAAGTATCATTCAATCTGTGCACAAAGTAGACAAAGAAGTTGAATACCACATTGCTGAGAAACATTGTGATACAGATATGTCTGTGGACTCCCTCTCTGGCATTGTGAGGCTTGAAGAAGCCATAGATAATGTAGGGCGCATAGCGTACCCCATATTACAAGAAACCGAAGATTCAAATGATGGTAATTATGTAGATAACTCCACAACCCTCATACAAGCACCACTCAGCACTGCAATTGTTCAAAATGTTACTAAATTGCCTCAGAACTTTACAATTAATGTTGATGCAGCTGTTGGAAACATTACATCTATACAAAATGTACAAGATGTATCTGGAAACCAGACTCTATGGCTGCCTACAATACTTGCAACCAGTGCTGCTACAAATGACTCTAAAATGGAAGATGATAGATCTCAAGCGGGTGTATCACAAATCATTATCACCAGTGAGAGCTATGTCAATGACACAACACAAACAAGGAGAGCAAACATTGTCACAGAGAACTTTATGGGTCGACCTAAGACATCCAAAGTTCAGATTTTAAGTAACATATCTATTCCGAAGAATCCAAACTATAATCAGCAATACTTAACTGGGAAAGAAATGGCTCCAGTATATGGCACACAAAACCATGTTTACAAACTAAGCAATTCAGTTCTTTGCACTAAACCCCAGAAGAGTCAATCTTTGATTGGGTGCTCTACCTTATCACCAAATGTTGTGAACAATAGCCCTATAAAGAATGTACATCATACATTTGCCAAAAGCACAAACTTAAATAAAACTTTGAATAAGGTAAACAATGGTGCTAATCTAAATGCTATGGTTGCTGCCTCCTCAGGCAACACACAATGCCATATTTTATCTCGTGTTGTCTCTGGACCCAATAAGATGTCTGTACATTCTGGAAGAAAATCTGTCAATACTTTTAAGGGATCAAAGAACTCTGGACAAGTTTCTAATCAAAAGAATCAGTCAAGGCCAATTAAAATAATACAACAGACTGGGTCAGCTAACAAGTCCGAGGCGAAGTCTTGGCCTGTCGCCAGCGTCACATACAAGAGCCAGCAATCAAGCTATGGAGTTGTGGATTCAAATACATCAAAAATTATTCAAAAAGTCGGCAGTCCTACACATAAAAGCCAACAATTGTCTCTGTCAAAGTTCCCTCCTAAAGGGGAGCGTTTAGTATTACAGTCCCCATGTGGCCCTGTTTTGATTTCAACTGCTCCAATTAGTACGAGTTTGCCAAAGGGTCCCCACTATGTGCAATCCGGGTCTACTCCTAATTTACGATATGTTCAGACATATGGGCCTGCAGATAATCCAATATCCACAGTGTCACAAGTGTCTGCCAACCAGCAGCTGACTGCCCAGATACTGCACTCACTATCACAACCCAAGCTTATGTTGCAACCAACTCCAACACCTATTAATCACATAACAGCTTTACCATCTTCACCCGAGGAACCAGCGGAGGTCAAACCTATAAATCAAAAGCGGATTGTTGTGTAAGTTTCTGGAATAAACAATATAAAATTATTATGTTATGGAGATTGGTCTTAATCATAATTATTTTTTTGGTTTCTTTGTTTCAGTGGCGACAAAACGACACTACTAACAGAGGACGACATAATCGGAATGGAGGAGAGACCAAACCTTTCAGAAGAACTAAGGAGGTATTCCTTCCAGCCCTTAGCCTTCGTGATGTTGGACCACACATACGCCCAGCCTGCCCAGAAGCAGCCTACAGCCACGCCGCCCACAACGCCGGTGTCCACCGGCCCACCTCCCACCATCATTTCACCCACATTAACTACATCACCAATGAGTCCTTTGAAACGTAATTCGCCCGTAATCATGTCCCCTGCTTCGTACGAAATGCCTTTGACAGTGCCTACCAATGTTATTGGAACACCTATACCTGTTCCTTCGATACCAATGGCGCCTATAACTTACAAGCCGCAGCCGCCGCCACTACCGGACGACGATGCTGCTTCTGTGATTTCTTCTATAGATGGAGATAGGAAAGCTGAAAGAGGTGGTAGCGACACTGAGACCGCTCCTGAAGGCGAAGAGGAAGGCAAGACACGATGCATCTGTGAGTTCACACACGACGACGGCTATATGATCTGCTGCGACCGCTGCGGCGAGTGGCAGCACGTGGACTGCATGGGCATCGACCGGCAGAACATCCCCGACGCCTACATGTGCGAGCTGTGCATGCCGCGCGCCATCGACCGGCGACACGCTCGTGCCATACAGATGAGGAAAAGGGAGGAACTGAGCGCTCTTGGTGCTTCAGATACTGACTCATCTGAGAGCACTCGACCTCCTGGTCAAAGAAGGAAAAGATTACTTACCGTGACCACATATACTAATACGAGTGGCTCGTGCGTCACTACTTACAACTCCACCGTCCCAGTGCTTCCACCGTTGCCTCAACCGTCGTTAGCGTTACCGAAACGAGGGCCCAAAAGACCGAAGAAAGCAGAAGTGGTACGGAAAGGCACCAAGAGAAAACTGTCAGAAAAACGAGTGAAACGTAAAAAAGAAATGTTGCTGAATAGGAGTAAATATAGCTCCTCCTTGTCCAATCAATCGCATTTCCAAGACTCGTACGAATTGGCAGTTACAAACCATTACAGTCCAGAGTTGAGAGCGAAAATAATGAAATACAGTAACAAATTGGGCAATACTCCTAACATGGCGTATGCTATGAACGCGCATTTATGTACCACTGTGCCCCATGCTGGTGGAAAGATTCTTATCGCAACAAAGGACTTGAAAGAAAACACGCCAGTAATAGAATTACGAGGCAAGTATATGTTATCTACCCAGCACAGGCCACAACTACAAAATTCTGCGCGAGCGGGAAGCCAAAAGCCTGGACCATTTGTCTTCTTCTACAGACTGCCGAAAGACAACACGCAAATATGTATAGATACGAGAACGTATGGAAACGAAGCGAGATTCGTTCGAAGATCGTGTAAACCCAATGCCGAGTTACAACATTGTATTGTAAAAGGCACATTACACGTTTATTTGGTGAGTATTGGAGTTGTCCAATCTAACACTGAAATAACTGTGGGTCACGACGCTGATGGCAGCAAGCAGCCGTGTGCTTGCGGTAACCCGAAACACTGCAAAGTAAATGGCCTCAACACGTTAGCGTCGAGAAAAAGTGTAGACTACCCGTCGAGGGAAAAAAGAAGTAGGAACAGATGTTTCAGTTCCTCATCTCCGGTTTCACCACCACTCGCGCCCCTCGTCACCACACCGATCAAAGAATTTCCACAAATTGTTTCAATAAAATCTGAAAAGAAGTCACCAGAAGAGATAAAACACGAGTACCCGCCACTGTCGCCTGTCAAAACGGCTGTGATGGCTTTGAACTTTGATGATCCACCTAAACCTGAGCCTATAGAAGATATAAAACCTGAAATAGATCTGATAGCCAAAGAAGAAATGAAGCTAGAAGAAATTGATGAGCCAGACTTCTGTCCAGCAGAACCTATTGAAGAAAAATATGAAGAAGTTAAACATGAGCTTATCCCACTTCCAAGTGTAGAGGAACCAAAGCCAATCGATATACCGAAAGCAGAAGTAAAAGAGATAAAGGAAATCAAACAAGAGGATGAGCCTGTGTATTCTGATGAAGAAAAATTGGAAAAAGTTCCTGTTGAAGAGAAGAAACCTAAAGAGGAACCGAAAATAGAAGAAGACAGACCAGTAACCAGAGAGTTCATAGCCAAGTCAGCCTGCCACGACAGATCATCGAGATCCAGTCGAACAACTTGTGTGAACCAAGACTCTTTGGATGATAAAACGGATGATTCTCAAGACAAAATACAGAATAATAACAAAGAGAAAGAAAAGAGGAAAATGGTTAGTTCGAAAAACACAGTCGAGACTCAACCGCCTTGCCTTGGGACCAGACAAAATTCTAAACCTGTATCTAAATTACAGACGCGCGAGGAACGTAAGATGGAAGCTATAATGAAGGCGTTTGAACGCATGGAAAAAGCTGAACAGCGCAAACAGGAGGTCAAAGAAAGGCAGAAGAGACGAGAGTCTGATCC
This sequence comes from Tholera decimalis, assembly GCA_943138885.2. Lineage (NCBI taxonomy): Eukaryota > Metazoa > Arthropoda > Insecta > Lepidoptera > Noctuidae > Tholera > Tholera decimalis. The sequence goes on along the minus strand of OW964552.2, from coordinate 7,925,085 downwards.
TCACCCCAATGCTAATGATAAAGATGACGACGAAGAAGTTCACAATACTTCGAAAAAGAGGAAAAAGTAAGTACACATTGTATTTAGTTACATGCTCAGGCAGTAATTACTAACCTTGAAAAAAAAAAATTACTAGATTTTAATTTTAAACTACTAATAAGAGTTAAATTTCTGGGTTTTCGTTTTTTGTTCAATATATAGCAAATGAAAGAACAAGTGCTGTTCACGTGCTTGATAAAAATCAGCAGAACTTGATTTGAGATAAGCAATAAATATTCTTACTGAATGATATAATTGGACTGTAGGAAAACTGTTGACAAAATTGTTGTAATTATTTTAATTTCATGATACATTCTCTATTATAGCTTGATAAATGGCATAGCATGATTTCCTAATATATTTAAAGAATTATGTTGTCTTACAATGAGGCCATGTTGTTGCTGGCTAAGCAGACTTTCAAGCTTGTCACTAGTTTATATTCACTACTTATTGCATTTTTATACTTGACTTAAAAACATGAATGTTGCCATACTAGTAACTACAGAATTTTTCTAACAATTTTTCTAATTTTTTTTTGTATATGACTTGCGTGAATCTCTATCAAAAATATTAAAATGCTTATGTTATATTGTGTGTTAGGCGCAAAGGTCGTGCGCGTACAACGTCGCAGTCGAACCGGCGCCGCCTGAACTCTGCTGACAGCGATATGGTGACGTCAGGGGACGAAGCGCCGCCCACAGCGGTCACTCCGCCCCGGGCTGCCCCGGCGAGCCGGGACAGTGCACTACCGCCGCCCAGCCTGGACCTCGACAGGACCAACGATGTGCCACATGACGTTTGTCGACAAGTATGTATCATCCAACAAAAAGTTGCTCTAATTGATCTTTTATTCTTTCTTTATGTTTGCATGTTTTTGCTTCCTAGAACGTCAAATCTTATTAGATCCCATTTAAATCCATGTAGAAAAGTTCAACTAGAACAGTTCTAATACTATTCACTTATTAAAAAAAATAGAATTCTGTAATAGTGGTCTACATCAAAATTTGTTTTCAGGAACTTGGGTTGAGCTCTGCATGTCTCTTAGTGGAAGCAGCTGTTGGATCAGTAGAATCCGCCTTCAAATTACCAAAAACCAAGAAAACAATGGCAACAGAGTGGATAGGGAGGTCGCCAGAAAGGACGCCATCGCCTTATAGGTCTCCTTACAGACCTACCTTGGTGACCGCACCGTCGCTAGAGAGCTTGGTAAGAGTCGCGTCGACGATGATAGGCGATTTAAGTGGTGGACATGATTTAGACCACGAAGATGACCCTAGAGCGTCTCCGCCCAGGACTCCTGGGAGAGATCGAAATAAGCCTCCAAAGAAAGCCAAGAGAATAACAAGGAGTACACCACCTGAGGTACCTGAGGTGGTGCAGCCAATCATACCTCAACACAGTGCCAAGAAGAGATGGTTGAGACAAGCCATCAGTGAAGAGAGCGACTCGCCTGTTCCAGGTCTGTAATCAAATCTATTAGATCGTTATTATAGTATATTTTTGAACAATGTAATCACTATATTGAATTTCAGATGTGTTTGTTTCAGAATCGCCCCCCAACGAAATGGTGACACCACTGAAGAAAAGGCGGTTAGCGAGAGAATCACTATCTTGCGAACAGAACACTATTGTGCCTGTAAGTAGCTTTACAATTGTCTTCTAGAGATTATTGTCAGTAAAGTTACTAACCCAAAAACTTTATTTATGCAGTGTAATGACGAAACTTCGCCTATTTTAACGTCAGAAGACTCGCCGGTCAAAGATGACATGCAAGCATTGACGAGGCAATACAAAGTGAGAAATATTATGGATAGTATATACGGAAGGGATAGAACTCGTTCGGACAGCGGGCAGGGTTCCGACGACCAGTGCAATATAGACAATGACGTGTTAAACATGAACATTAAGGGCCCTCATGATAGTGAAAACATTAGAAGAATAATAGGAGTACCAACACCTGAAGAGGAACTTCCGCCTGTAATACCTAAACCAGATGACATCAAAACCAATAATAATAATGTTGAAATAGATGAAAGTAATTACAACAAAGTGGTGCCAATGGAAATAGATACTACGATACCTGCACAGCCAAAAATACAAGAATCGGTCGACAGTAATTTAGATTTGAAAGGAATTGAGAGCCCAAACGATAAATTGAATAGCTGCCAGTCAGCGGACACGAGCGGGAACTCATCGCCACAGCGGGACGAGATGGACGACATTCAGAAAAAAATACACTCATTCCATACAGAGAACATACAAATACTAAAGAGCAGAAATAAAAAACCCAAAGAGAAACGAAAGAAAGTGAACTTAAACTTCGATCTTAACATGGTTGACGATCAGATCAGTGTTCAGTTGAGGACTGAAAACGACACGTCAAGGCCTATAGAGATCAACGGTGACATTCACGACGAACTAAACGAAGTTCACGGTGACGTCAAAGTTCACGTTTCTCCTGAAAACATACCTCTACCGCCCGTCGAGTCAATACCTTTGCCCAATCCAGAAAATATACCACTGCCCGAAGAGCCGAGTCCCATGCCGATAATACTGCCACCAGAAACTATACCCTTGCCCCAAGAACCAATGAAGCCGGTGAAAACGACGTGTCCTGTATCACCAGTAGTAGTAGAAAAGCCAGAGAAAATTGACAAGCCCTTCTCAATAGACAGGCCGTCCGTGTTAGAGAACTCAACACTACCTTTCTCCTCGCGTTTTAGTTCAACGGGATTGTTCTCCGGTATCTTCAGTAACATGTCTCAATCGTTTAACATGGACAGGGACAGTTCAATAAATGAGAATGTACCAAATATGTCTATAATAAAGAGTGCAATCGATAGGACTACAAGTTTAGATAGTAGTTTGTTTGACAAGGACAGTATTACGCCTGTGGACGAACTCAAGAGTGTTCAGGAGATATTAACGCGAGTGAACAATATGGACTCAAATAACAGTGTGATATTATCGGGGGTGCTGAGTAGTACGAGTAAAGCGGGCTTGTTGGCGCCGTCTCCGAAGCCGCTCGCCAAGCCGTACTGTCCGCGAACCAACGACCCCAGACTGAATCCTCCGCCTGTAGAAAAACCTAAACCTGTAAGAAGGAAGGTGAGTACCCAAATATTTATTTTACACATTGCATTATGCCTCCGGAACGAGTCCAAACAGAAAGTTCGTGCAAAATCTCCTTTTTGCCTATCACCAATGACTTTATTTTCTTCAAAAATCAATTTGGATGATAGCTTTTCAAGACTAATCGTTTCCATTACTAGAACAAATCGGTGAATGAATTTTTATTTACCTACCTATACACAAATGAATTGGGTAAAACTGTTGTCAGAGCTTGTAAAACCAGATCAAGGTCCCAGATTAGATAATAGTAAAAAAAAATATCCATGTGATATATCATGCTAACGGGCTTCTAAGTGATTCATATTCAGAGTTTGTATACACAGGTTTATAATTAATTTATTGTTTTTATTTACTCATTTAAATGCATGTGTAAAAGTAAGAGGTTAGATTTTCGTCTGTGCGATGTGTCCGAACGTAGTTTGTTTACACCACAGAGTATCCACTGAATAATATAGAATTTCCACTCTAGCTCAGTGACGATCTCGAGTGTTTTAGAAAAGTGCATCGACCGATATGGCAACGGATGTTATTCTAACGCTGCAACACGATTATCGGGCTCGACGGAGATACGAAACTTCACCATAAATCAATATCAGAACTTATTTCAATTATTTTTAAAGTCTGGTAACTTTTTTTATTTGGGACTCTGCCAAGATTTAGTGATCGGCGTTCCGGTTTACACCTGAACTAAAATGTTCTAATGTAAATAATTAAATTGAATAGTTTTTACTCAGCACTGTGTACTTTGCACATACTACATGCTAATTTAAAGTTTTTGTTTGCAATGCGGGTACTTACAGAAAACATTATAAGTACTGTGAGCAGAATAATATCTCACTCAGTCATGCCAGCGTTTTTACATAAGTTAATTATGAACGGTCTCAATATTAGGGTTGATTCCACTGCAATTTCAAGTCTTTAGATTTTCTATCTTTCGTTTTTATAGACGTAGCTACTAAAAGTCCGTACGTACTTATGCGGTGTTGGTGGTGGTGGCATTGACAACAGACAGGCTTTCTTCAAAAGCGTCAAGTTTTTTGGCAGACAGCCTCTCATTTCAGCCTAGTAGATTCCGGCTGCATAGCTAGACTTAACCATTCAAGTCGTGTCAATTAGGTTACACACCTAGTTCGGATACAGAGGTTCCCAAAAATCATACTAATGCTACTGTTAACTACTTTGAGATTGTGTATATATTTTTTGATACGAAACTCTTTATGAATATGATTATTTTTAACCGACTTCAAAATAGGAGGAGGTTCTCAGTTCGTCTTGAACTTTTTTTATGTATGTTACCTCATATCTCGATGACTGGACTGGACTGGACCAATTTGGAAATTTCTTTTTTAGTTTGAAAGGGTATACTTTCTAGTTAGTCCCATTGTCATCAAGTTAGGATCTGATGATGGAATTATGGAGAAGTCGAGGGAACTCTTCAAATATTATAGGCACACCTATAGTGTTTTGGGTATTTCTTGTAGTAACTTGTGCAGTTGCCCTCGAAAAGCACCATTTGGGGAAGTGGAACTGATGATGAAGACCACAGATGGCCACCGAAACTACTCATTAATAAGTAGTTCGTGGATTGCAATTCAATTACTTGAATATGGATGTTAAGCACTTTATATTCGTCACAATGCATATGGTGAAGTACCAGGGGAACTCCTCAAAAATTAACGGCTCTGCATCGGTAAAAGCAGTATTTTGTAGTATGACATTTTGGCTTTTGTAACTAGATAAATTATAAACCGACCCACTAAAAAGCTTGAAACAATTTTTTTTTGCAAAATATAAAATCTACTTCCATATCAAAACACTACAAAGCCAATAATAACTTTATTTCGGAAGGCGGTGTGAAAAAAAAAAAAGAAAACAAAACCCAACACCGACTACCGAAATTAAAGTTATTTTTGGCCTTGTAGTGTTTTGATAAGGAAGTAGATAGATAGATAGATATACTCTTTATTGTACACCATAACAGAATTAAATAAGGACTTAAAAACTACAAAGGGTGTTACAATGGGCGGTCTTATCGCTAAAAGCGATCTTTTACAGACAACCTTTAGATGGATTTGACACAACAGGAGAAAATAAATTCGCGGGTAGTCCATGGTGTACTATTTACTTATATACAATAAATAAGTAATAACCTACAGTAGAAGTAGGTGTTATTTATTGCGAAAAGTTTTTTATTGAATATTTTATATAAGTGGTCGCAAGCGCGGCTGCTGGGCACGTCTCGGATTCGATTCCCGGGTCTGGCAAAAAGTTCTATTGTGTTTTTCTGTAATAAAAAAATTCTTTAGTAAGCCGGGAGGTTGGCGGTGTGATACTCCCATGCCTCGAAAAGCACGTTAACCCTTAATAGGGCAAGATGAACATTATTCCCACATCAGCTTTTTGTTGTAAATGGTCAAATGTGTAACTGTTCCCACAAAATGTCACTGTCATTTTTTTCTTTATGAGTTGACCTACAGCATGAGTCAAAAGACTTGTTTTCGAAACGAACGAAGTAAAAAAAAGAAGCTGTCAAAGTTTTACTTTCAATGTTTTGTCAAACAGATCACTTATCTTTGTGTGATGAGGACAGAAATACACACACATTCACACTTGGGGATGAAATGATTTAAAATCCTACAACACTATACACCCATAATGCCAAATTGACTGCGTTTTTGTTTCAAAGATCCACACTTTGCCCATGCCCTATTAAGGGTTAAGAGGTTAGCCCTGGCTGTCATTTGGACATTTTTTACTATCGTTACGGGTAAAGCCAGTAATCCTGACACTAGTCTAGCCTTACCAAGTTACTGGGTTGCGGAGATCAGGTAGGCAGTCATCCATGTAAAAGAATATTACTCAGACTCATCTGTTTAGGCTGGAAGCTGAACCCAACATAGTTTGGAAAAGTCTTTTTTTAATATATTCCAATACCGTTACTATACAGAGTTGATACGACTGAGGGACTTTCCTTTAAACTGCTTATACTAGGTACCATTTTCAAGCTTTGTACCAAAAATCAATTAAACAGGAGAAGTAGTTTAGTCGCAAATTAATTTAATGAGATGCACCTTAAAGCCATAAATCTGACTAAGACAAGAGATAACACACGCCGCTCTACGTTGCCACTTTGTTACCTGGGTATTTAAGGTCAGTCACATTTATTTACAAAGGGTGGTTGCGTTTTACTCTGATTTTGGCTCTTTTTATTTTTTAACTGTATCAAATTAACACTAAACACGTATAGTATACGTAGTGTAATTTAATGCCCCTCTGTCGTATCAACTCTGTATATTAATTTAAATCATGAAAAACAATTGGTAACATTTAGTGTTATAATATATATATAATGTGCAGCTCTCTATAACGGAGTACCGCAAGCGGCACAAAGGCGGGTGCCTGGAGGAGGGCGCGGGCTCGTCGTCGGAGGCGGGCGAGGCGGGGTCGGGCGGCGAGGCGGGCGGGGAGGCGGGCGGCGAGTGGTCGAGCGGCTCGTCGGGCGCGGCCTCGCTGTCGCCGCAGCGCCTGGACCTGGCCGCGCAGGCCGCCGCGCTCGAGCTCGAGCAGCGCCTGCACCGGGAGCTCGCCGCCTCGCACGCGCCTAAAGGTGACATCTTACGCATTACCTATTACACTTCTTACTGGTTACACTTCCTTACCTGTTACACTTCCTTACCTGTTACACTTCCTTACCTGTTACATTTCCTTACCTGTTACATTTACTTACCTGTTACACTTACATACTTGTTACACTTACATACCTGTTACACTTACTTAACTGTTTCACTTACCTGAAATAATGATGTTTATTTTGCAAATAGGTTATAAATAACACTTACACGTCATTTTTGTTTGTAAATGTAAACTAGATGAGGCTAGTGTTTCCTAAGTGACTACTGTGAGATGAAATACTGAAACAAACTCTGAGGTCAATGTCTCTTTTAAAGTCCATACAATCTGTAGTGATCAAATCATATGAGAGCCATGTAAGTTTATGTCTGTGGCGCCCTTTAAAGGACAGAACCCATAATGTGCACATTCAGTGGTGTAAATTAAAACTACCAATTATGGACCCTCACAGAAAATTTTAAAATATGTTAGGAAAGAAGTGCTTTCATCAGTTGCATAATAGATACTTGATTTATATTTTTTATTGATTGTAGGCTGCCGTTTGACCACCATCTGTATTATTAATAGCAATAAATTAACCTCCTAAGTTAACCCCTTAAGTTTGATGACTTGTACCTCTCGTACTACTCATTGAACTCTACTAAAGGAAACAAGTCTATTGACATGAGTAACAACAATTCAACTCAATATTGTAATCAAGTCACAATATGATTATGGTACTGCCTCATTGCATTGTTGACAATTATATCGTCAAGTTGAGCATGCAAGCAATTGAATCAATTGCTTGATTCACCCGCTCACCGGTTACGTGCTGTCACAGATGATTAGTGACGTGCTTTGTTACTCTTCCATTGTGAAAACTTTCAAAAAGAAATGTAGATCGTACTAAACAGAAGGTTTTTAATGCTGACAGGCTCGCGTGTGACTACCATCTCAGCTGAAGTTAGCAGTGATGTGGTCGGAGATAAAGCTTCCTAAAAGTAACCTATACACCCTGGACATCAAGAGCCCTAGGTTATAGCTACCAGGGGTTGCGGGAATGTTCTAACTAAATACCATGGCCCGGAACGTGGGGGCAACTGATGGACAGGGTGGGTTTTTAGTCAGTAGATATATGACACTCCCTTCCGCTTAACCCAATGAAATCATTCAATGATTTTCCCATCAGAAAAAAAGGTTATAGCTATCAGGAAACACAGACTCCTGAAAATAATTTCACTCTGTGTCTTCAATGAAATTGTAGCTTGGGCGAAAAGTTTTACCATATTACCATATCAGGCTTCCCATGAATCTTCTATCTTGTGACTAAGCGATATCAAAAGAATCTGCGGAATCAGCCTCTTGTACTCATAAGTATCATCAATCTGCTTCGGGTGCTGTTGTTATGACAGTATTCAGTTGTGACCACCATTAATTATTGAGATCTTTGTCTAATTTGCTAGTACATTAACTGTTTACATTTATTTATCTGTTAATCTAATTGGGTGGTATATATATAGTTCCTTCATAAATTAGCTATTCAATGACTTTTGTATTAGCTTCAGCTATGCCGCTGCATCCTAAAATTGCAGTATTTTATTGCTTTCTAGCATAATTTCAATAAGCTTATACATCTGTTAATTGACCTTGAATCGTTCATTTATGACACAAAGTACTTACCCATGTAAAATACACTCGTGTAGGTTTCTACTGCGTTATGCAACGAGTTCAAGTTTATCGATGTATCGAATGTTTTTGTGTTAAATTCATTTGATAACGGCGTTTCACACAAACAGTGCTGTTGATATATCAAGTATTACCATAGCAACTTTACGCGTGTCAGCCTTATCTATATTATATGCTCTTGTATCAGAGAGTAGCAATCTAAAGTGGTATTTGAATGTTCTGCACTTACAATTATAAGCTCTGAAAATGTGAGTAGGTTGTATTCATGCGTGTGCATTTATGCGTCACAGTGTGTAGACGTATTAGTGTTGTTTTTCTTCCTAAATGTAAAGACAAAATCCCGCTGGCTATATAGTTAAATCTATCATAAACAAGGCCACACGGTCCGCACCAATAAGTTCGGCGTAATAAGTTGAACTTAATTATGCAAATTTTATTTTTAACATGGTCTAAAACATATATCTAAACTATTCATATAAAATACTACATCAACTAAAGCCAACTATCACAAGCAAAATTATCAGAAGCTCTGTTTAAGTGATTGAGACACAGCAATAACGTTAGCGGCGCATATACGTGCGAGGAGCTCAGCAATAAAGACTAAAATCATTACGGCTGCGACCTTGACTACACTTGTAAATACAATACTGCGCCGCAGAATTATAAGAATAACTAATATTCATATGAGGTTTTTTTATTTGACTACTCTAAATGCCTGCGCGCAGAGTTAATTTCATGCCTATATTATATCTACTTTAATAAATTACAGCATCTTATTGCACTCACTTGATAATATCGTTATTGCGTCGAAAAATTGGTTCGTTAAGTGCACCCAGCGCATTATTTTTAGCCCACGATCGCGGTAAACGTGACGATCGTAGAATGGGGTTACTGTTTTCGTTTTTAGTAAATTTAGAACGTTTAACTTTTGTGGATATTTTGTTGTTGTGCTGATGTTGACTGTAAATCTACTATTGTGAAATCATCGGAACATTTAACAGTGATGTTCTGAGCTACATATAGTCCAATTAAAAATTCTATCGTGAGTTGCTGAGCTATCATGGGCCGTCACATTGCTACAACGCTGAGTGTGTGCGGATAATCACGTATACCAATCTACGCAGTAAGCTTGACTCGTGATCGCACCATGAATTATATTATTATAAAAAATCTGATATAGATTTTTTCAAGATTAGGCAACGTGTGGTCTGAATAGCCTCCTTTGTCGAGTGGTCGCAAGCGCGACTGCAGAACACGAGGTCTTGGGTTCGATTCCCGGCTCGGGAAAGTTCATTATAATTTGTCCTATTGTCTAAAACATTTAGTTGTTTGTGCAGGTGTGTTCGACGCCCAGCCTACAGCCTCGGAGCGCCAGCGGGAGAACCTCAGCTCGCGGTTACGACGGGAGTTCGGTCTTGCCTTACCTGACGACGAAGAAGCGAGGTCACCTACCGAAAACACCGGTATGCCTACTTGGAGACATAACCACATTATGGAACATGGTGGACTCGATAGACCAACCCTCATAGGCTATGCGGCACCAGCTCGTGCCCCATCAAACTGTCACGAAGATCCTTGGGGACAAAATATAATCTCAGAGCAAATGGGACACCCTGTTGATAACCAATGGAATAACAATATATATAGCACAGCTTATGGGTATAAGACAGGAGTGAAAGGGCTTAAGTGGGGGAGAAGGGGTGTATGAGTACATAATAAAGTGTTATCAATATAAACAGTAGATTTTAGGTGATGGCCTGAACATGTTTAATATACGAGTACTTAGATCTCGCTTATAGTAAAAGTATTTGCGTTGTGTAATCATACTAACAGTAGTTAAGTTTTGTAAGGTATGTCTGTTTAACATGTAGAAATTATAAATCACTAAACAGTTGTATTAATTTTGTACATAGGGATATTATGTTGGCATGTTGAATAATAAACTTCGTTTTCCAAGTATAGTGTTGTCATTTCTAACGGCTGCTATGCTTTGTCCGGCAGATGGCGCGGGCGCAGCGAGGCGGGCCGACAGGTAGTCGGCTGTGGAGCACACTTCACATTATTTTTGTAAATCTCAGACGGACACACCCGTCGCCTGTATTATATAATAATTAGCATAAAGGAACTTTTCTATGAGTGTACGTTTAGATGCGAAACATGCATACTGTATATTTCCGTTTCACTTCTACGTTTTTATTTTCCACGGTTTTTCTGCAAGTACAAATTGTTTTTATTTCCCTTTGTACATATTGTATATAGGAGAGTTAAGATAATATAATATAGGGAACCTACTCGGTAATGTATATGTATAATGGTATGAAAGATTTTTATATATGTACAATGTTTATGTATGTAATTGATATATTTATTTACTATCGATTAATTCGATAGTGCGTTTAGGGAACGATGGCTAGGAATTTTGTACGCATAATTTTTAAGTAAATTATAGTTGTTTTTATTATTTGTTTTTTTTTATAGCATACATAGGGGGTCCGAGGGCTCGTCCTAGTTGTAGGTCTCTTGTTAGTGTTAGAGGTTTCACGTGTACTTTTAGAGTCGTTTCAATACAGATAAGCATTGTCGCATTAGCCATTTCTAGAGGTTAAATCTGTGTTATATTTTAAGTGGAGCATATTGTGCAAAGATTTTTTTCTTTGGTTCATCATCACAAAGACGAATGTTGAGGCAGCTGGGTAATAGTGTTCTGAAACCTCTTCCACGACACCACTCTGCAGATCCCACACTGCACAGTTCGAAAGTGAATATTTATTGGTTATGTTCAAGTATTATATGTGGACTGAATCATTCATAATAAATTAAAAAATGTTATAATTGCGGAGTTGTAAAGTGGTGTTGTGGGTGAAGACTTAGTTTAGTGTGGCTTTTGCATCCAAATTGGATAAACGAGGTCGTGAATATTGACTGATATGAATTGCAATCATAGTACTAATAAAATACCTGTTTAGGTTTGACACAACAATTAAATGAAAGCAAATTATAATAAGCAGTGATTACTTGTCCGTGACGAGTTATTTCTTTGTATCCAAATTTGCAATGTGTTACAAATCATTGTCGGTAGAGGTTCTCATAAGAAATGTACTGTGTACATTGTATGCTGGACTTTGCAATTCGCATTAAGTAACGACTTGTGGTTGTGTCGATATTCGAGATGGATATTTTGTCAGTGATTTGTAACACATTGTCTACACAGCATGTTAACAAATGTAAAATTTAACATAATATATTTTTTTAAACTTAAGAACTTTACAGCTCTTAAAGTTGCATTGTTTTGTAGCTGCAGAGTTCAAAATCAAGTTAAAACATTCTGCCATTTTATTCTGTAATTAAATATAATTACAGAAATTTTTATAAAGTTGAATATTATGTATTAATATTTACAATTGTTCATAAACTGCCGACTGTAAATACTTATAATAACAACGAATCGATGTTGTGAATAACCTCGGGCTAAAATTGTGTTTATCACTGAAGCACCCAGTGACCTAAGGAAGCTATGTGCAGGCACTTGCAAAATATTCTGTTTGTTATATTTAGGTTGGCTTCTGTAGGGATTCTAGTTTTAGTTTACAGCTCTACTTATAAGCGACATTTGCTCTGAAAAGCGACGGAGTGCCGTCTCCGAAGTTGCTGTTACATATTCGGAGTGCGATTGTTGCCTAAAATCGCTTTACAGGTATTGTTTCATTCATTACATAATAATATTTTCTTGATTTTTGAATACTCTGCGAGTATCAGACAAAGTTAGCGCTATACATTGGTAGTTGTAATCCAATGATGCGCTTCAGTGAATAATATTTACTTCCATGATTTCGTCTGTGACTTAGATCGCAATAATTAGCTTCTATGCAATAATTATTTTGAAAGGGAACTTACTTTTTAAGTTCCATACTTAAAAATTTGTGCTTTTCTGTTAAAGGCGCTGATATTTTGATAGTGGGCAAATATTTAATTGGTATCTTTATATTGCTGGAATATGTCCCATTTTAGGTAAATCAAGGATATTGATGCAATTTAGAGTAAATCTATGTAGTTTAACTACGTTTATAATGCCCAGTGTCTGTCTTTTCATCCAAATTATTGCTCAAATTTTCTACATGGGTTCCATATAATTGTTTTTTTCTTTGGAACCCCTTCGAAATAAGATTGTGTGCTTTTTGCGTTCTGTTCAAATGTAATGTTCTGGCAACATTCGCTGCTTATTACGTGTCAATTACAGTATCGATGATCAACATATAATGCACTATTGATTATGATTCATTCATTTATAAATGTAGTGTTTTTAAACTTTAAATCCAAGTGAGCTGTGTGGCTAACAAGTACATATCGAAGATACGTCTAAAATAACTTGTTCTATAATGTCCTTGTTTCCTATTTCGTGCAGCAATTTAGAAAGTGTCTAGGTAGTTGCATTAAGCTTTGCTTATACGCATGTTCGGGTCGTCACGGAGCTACTTAAAAAATTAAGTGTTTTACGCATAATCTTTAAAACTTAGATTATAGTCAAATACGTTGCAATAATACGCCTTCAAGGCAAATACACATAGTTATTAACACACAGAAAAATATATTTTAACAGCTTTATTTAATCCATGATTTTATTATTTTATTGTATAAAAAGAACTGTAGGAAGATTTTTATGATTTTTTCTATTGAATCAGATGTAGATTAGTATGAAATATTGAGCATTTTTGCAGCCCGACTAGAGCGACAGTGTCGGTCTCGTGTCAAATAGATTTTGTAAATATTTCGATCTGGTTTTCATAAACTGTAAATTAATTGCTTAATATATTTCTGTTTGAATGCGTTTTGATGTGCATTTTATAGACAACAATACTTTCTTCTCACACTACAAATATGAAATAGCTATATGAAATACCTTACTGTAGAATTTGAAATAGATGTAGATTTAAATTCTCATTATGGCAGCCCGGTGTAAATGTAAAAACATAAGGATTTATAGGACAACAAAACGCACTCCAACATTTTAATGTTTCTGTAGTATATTAGATGAAAATCTTTGTGATAAAAATTTCTTAATTATCAACCCGTAGAGAAGCGTCTGTAAATATATTATTATAGTTAATGTTAAGTGAAAGCTATATTTTGTTATGGTGAACAAAAAGCGCACTCTCTATCGTTTGCCATATTATGAAGCTAGTTGATTGGTACTCCCGACACCTTGTGATCGCCCCCACCTTGGCTTGTCCCGCTCCCCTGTTGGATATGTTTTTATGTAAGGTATTCGATGTAACAATGGAATATTTTGCAATATATATTAATATAATTTCTTAATGCTAAGTGGATCATAAATAGAAAAGCTGTATATTATCCAGATGTTAAATATTATTATTTCTTCTCAATGTTTGAACTAAGCATGTAAAATTTAAAATAATACTAGAGAATAAAAGATGTTATGATAATTAATTACATAAAATCTTCGTTTGAATGTAGAGCCTTTCCTTTATTCTTAATAACTAAACATGATAAATAATACACGCGGCTCCATAAAATATTTAACATTTATTTCTTAAACATGTATATTTACAAAATATAAAGTACTTATACATTTAACAGACTATTTTAAATGGTATCTAGAACTAATTTACGTAAAATTTGACACTTCTTTGCACATTGAACTCTTACTGGAGGTATATATAATATTTTGAGTGAGAATCCAATGTTGAAACAATCATAAAACAAACTGCCACTAAATAAAAACCTCAGTCTTTATCTTGCCCACGAGTGGGCACCACATCTTCTTTTCCACCACTACCTCCAAAAACGAATGAAAAATAAAAACATTTGAAACAATATTCAGCAGCTCCCTAAATGCGAAATCCGTATTCAAATGAATAAAGCGCATATTAGGACTGTGGAATTTTGGTGGGAAAATGTCTTACAAAATAAATTTTGTCTGAATCAGCTTTAAAATAATGTTTAAATTGGTAATGTCTGATTTCTGAGGGGATTTGTCGCCAGTTGGTTAGACTGTTTCTCCAGATGATACTATTTATCAGCACAATATTAAACACACAAACACAGAACAAAAGCTAGAATGATTATCCAACTTGCTGACACTTACAGTTTCTTATCCTAATTTTATATTGTACTGTTGTACTAATATAGCAAGTATCATATGTCGAACCATCTTCCGTGAACCGTAATAAAAGCCCCACAGTGGTCAGTAATATCTTGACTACTCTACTTATCACAGCCTTAACTAAGAACACTGAAAATTTGTCCACACCATTATAAGTTCTTCAAACAAAACGTCTCACGGTATGCCGCCGCCGAAACCATGGGCATAGCGTGTTCCTAGCTATATACTTAAGATTAATAATGTCTATTTCATTAATATGCCCACACAATAGATATTTTTAATGAAACTACGATTAGGCATTGTTTGCAAGTACTCGCATTTGCAACATCGTTGCTCTTGAATGTGACTCACAATTGACTAGAACAGCTGAAGATTATTCAAATTTTAGGTTCAATTAAGCATTTTGACAGCAGGACTAACTACCACTATAAGAAATCATGATTTCTTACTGGTTTTTCTTTGTGGATGGGAATGTTACCCAACTTTTTATCCATATGCTGCCCTGGAAATCTTAAATCAATGAGCACACACTTCTACATCCGACAATAGAATTTTGTTTAGTTATAAGTTTAGTAATCTCAAAAATATTCAGCTGTTTTGATTACAAAAATATATATATTTTAGATAGGAAAATAGCTTGGCTATTGTAAGGCCCGAAACATTTATGGAGTAATATTTCCTCTTCAAAATAATTTAATTCTCTTCAATAATCGCCTCCATAAAATATTTTAGAAATATTTGCTGTCACTTTCAAATATTCGCGCCGATTAGCAAGATGGCGACTTAGCTCATTATCGGGCACTGGATACGTGTCTTTTGGCTTACACGGCCCGCCATTGGTCTCGCTCGTTTGGTTCCCGCTTAACGTGGTAATTGAGACACGGCTGAAAGTTGACGTGGATCGTCACAGGATGCAATGGCGCGGCTAGGTGGATAGCCCTTGCGTCTAGCACATCGTAGGGACCCAGGTGCCTCTGCAGGCACGCATAGTCGACACTTAGCGGGACGTAGTATTTTCCTGCGAAAAGTAAGTAAAAGGTTAGGGTTTATGTAATTCATCTATCGGGAAACCGACTACAAATTTTAAGTCTTGCATCTTTTAGTGAAGGGCTTAACGTACCGATAGCATTCAACGCGAAAACAGGAACGTACTGCGCTGGAGGAGGTGGTTTGTCATAGTGATGATGATGAGGTGATTCGCTTGAAGTGTCCTGTAATGAGATACAATTTTTTTAGAGCTTTAGAAATACAGCAAGCGTGGTTTAAAAAAATATTTCAATATCTTTGCAGCAATGTTTCAAAGAGAATTACGCTCATTCCCTCTCATAGAGCCTGTACCCCAGCTGTGGGAACGTTATCTATAGTCTGATTATGGTTGTTTAAAATATGTCATCTACGAAATGATATCATACCTGTGGCGAGGTGTCCCTTGCATCTTCAGTAGATCCCGAGTTAGAGGTGGAGGTGGAAGGAGCAGGCTTGGTGGCGCGCCGGCGTTTGTGCGAGTACACTTTCCCGTGAGCGTGAGCAGTGCGGGCCAGCATGTCGGCAGCCTGAATGGGGAGTATCTAGTCATCTTATTATAGGGTAACTAGAACGGTGACGATCAAATTTCCTCTAAATAGCCGTCGTAATCGCTAGTAATTAAAGTTAAACAATGGCGCCGGGGGTTAACCTGTAAGGGACCATGAGTCGATATTTCGCTCCCGGGGACTTTGTCACGATAGAAACACAACCTCCTTCTTTTGCAGTCGGGCAAAACGTAGCCTATAACTTTCCTCAACCCTTATTTACCCTTAGGTACCCTTTATTTTTTTTAGAAATTATAATTCGTGGGTCTACATAACCTGAAAATCAGGCAGAAACTGTACTTTTTGCACTTTTAGGTTAGGATATCTCAAACCTGACGTGATAGAGCAATTCTGAGGCCAGATTTGGATTCAGCGCATGGAAAACCTTCGGAAATATTTATATAGTCTGGTTCCTGGTTAAAAATTTTGTCGGCCTGTGTTATTTATTGTCCTAGTAAAATATTTAGTTACCTCCGTGTCTTGGGATCTGGAGAATCGCCTTTCAATGGAGTTCTTGAATTTGTAGGAATGCAGGTAGTCTTCGGTGTGATCGGGCTTCCTCACTGCTCGCAGTGTGGGTTCCCCCCTGTTGCGCCGACCATCCAGGGGCAGGGGCTCTGCCTCAGGTAGGCCTTCGCATTCTCCTGCCATCGGGGTCTGCGCCACTGATACTGCAGACAGAAAGTACAGACATAAGAATTTGTGATACAATTTACTGCGATAAAAGTCATCGAACCGCAGTTACAAATTTGCGATAGAAATCTGCCATACACTTGCCTACCAGCTAATCTTACTTACAATTCATTTTGATACACGACGTCGTTGTACTGTAAACACATCAGATTGTAAAACGGAGATTCGTTCTGTCGATATAGCAAACGCACCTATCGGATACTGCGCGGCAACCGCATGGTGGGAATATTTCTTGAACCTAAGGTAATAAACTAAAAATATAAATATGTATGCTTTATCAACACTGCGGCGATAAAAAAATTTGATTGCCCCGTTCATTACCCCCGTCCGCGTCTAGACAATCTAAAAGACGATGCCTCTGCTTCTGTTACTGGCTTTTGCTGATAAAATTATTGTTTTTAACTGACTAGTTGACGTCATCAATAATTTTATATGTCATCACGTTGACAGCAACCAAAACCTTGGTTATTGCCCGTTAGGTTTTACATACTCTTTGGTTATTGCCTGTCAGAAGTTAGATATAGCACTTGGTCGATATATTGTCATGTCGTACTAAGCGCTTCTCCTCTACATTTATTGAGCGTTGCAAACGTGTGGAACTCTCTGTCGGCTACTGTGTTCCCTGCCACATATGACCCGTCTTTAAAGCAAGAGTGAACAGGCATTTTCTGGGCTCGCTCGTTCGTAGACCTCATCTTACACTTACCATCAGGTGTGATCGTTCGTAATAAAAATAAATCCGTATTACCTCTGTCGCATTCCATGGAGTAGGGATGCTCTTGTGGCCGCTCCTCGTAGGTGTCTGGTGCGAAGGTGGGAGGAGCGGGCGGCGGAGCCTGCGCGATCACGCCCGCCTTCATGTTGTAACCGTGGGAACTGCTGGACGAACTGGCTGTCTCCGACGACGAGCCTGGGTGCGACCGGGGCTTCTCGCGGGGAACGGGCTCGCCTGGAAAATGTTACAGATGTGTAAATACTCTGAGTAATGCATAACGCGTAATATAACACGACTATGTATCTATTACCCGATAAAATTAAGTATGGCACATGACACTAAAACATGGCATGGCAACGGCGACATCGACATATCGTAGTATAATACTATCCGGCGCCCGGTGGTGTACTGTCATTTTCGTTTCGACTTCGAGTAGTTCGAGTGTCTTCGATCAGCATCGTAAAAGTTCGAGTATAATTGTGCGAACGAGAATTGTGTGTCTCGGTCACGCAGTTTAGAAGGTTTTATTTAAAAGTTAGATCAGTATTGCGTGCTTGATAAGGTTTAATTTCTTTGGGCACAGCATAACTAGCGCGCTTTATTTCGTATATGTATTTATTATTAAATAACGTACTGTTTTTCGCATATCTAGAAAATGTTAAGAGGTCTATAAGTATAAATCATTTATTTGCACGAATGTAGGTACAATACAGGTGGTAAACACAGTCAGAAATGAGCCATGTACTAGTAACTAATAGTTGTTATTATTAAATAGTACCTACTCCGTATTTATTTTCTTCTGTGTCAAATCCATCCAAAGGTTTTCTGTATCACCCTTTTTAGTTTTTAAGTCCTTATTTGTTTTTTCTGTTATGCTGTACGATAAAGAATATATATCTATTTAACTAGGCATAGGTATCTACTTGATGAGTACCTACACAATCAAACGATCAATAATCAATGAAACATGTTGAACCGATTTTCAGTTTACAGCAATAGTGATGATTGAAGCGTCAATAGCGTAACCATAGAAATTTTATCTATGAGCGTAACTAAATTGGAGGGGTTAGCAAGATTGTTAGTAATTTGCTAAATGTCTCTAAAAAGATTGTAATTTCTGATTCCTAATCATCATTAGGAATCAGAAATTACAATCTATGTCATCACATAATAACTAACTTTAAATTATATACTAAGTGACCTGCTGTAAGCTCAATAGCTCACTCGGTCTTATCGCAGAGCTCAACAACCCGACACGCAACCACAACAGGAAACTACGAATACACGTATTGGTTTTAATAGAAGATTAAAACTGTATAAATTAAAAAAAAAATGTAAATAAAAAAAAAAATATTTGGGTTCATGTAATTATTACCAATTGTTATTACCGACAGACACACCGTGTAAAAGGTTTTTTGGGGCATTGGCAACGATGGCGCATCGCCGTTCATTTTTATCAGTCCTATGATAAAAAAAAAACCGGTCAAGTGCGTGTCGGGCCACGCGCAGTGTAGGGTTCCGTAGTTTTTATAACAGCCAAGTGCGTGTCGTATTCGCTGACTGATCGTTTCGTACCATGCTCTAACTAAAAGTCAAACATGACTACCTAACTAATTTGACTTCCTATACAAATCCTCACCTGATCCGACAATTTTGCACGGAAAGTTTTAATTTTTTTTAGAGATTTGTATAAAACTTGTCATAGCCGGTGTTTTGAATTTAAATACGGACACAGAGCAACACTACTCAATCGTCACAAGAAGCTAGCACGATACAACTGGCGCTTAGCGCCATCTATCGACATTTCTATAGAGTTGTTCGAAATTTTCGAGTCAAATACAATTGGTCGACTATTACTCGTAAACTTGTAAAGCCCACTTATGTGTGATAGTTTTCCTTTAAATTTCGTTATATATAGGTACTACTGCCGTGACATTTGTATTTCTAACTATAACCGTTTAGTTGATAGAGGGGGGGACACTTGACTCTAACGAAAATTGGTACTTTAAAGCTTGATAAGTCACGAACGGTTTACTTAATCAAAAAACGGTCTTACCAAACCCCTAATATTTTTGAAAGACCTGTCCAACGATATCCCACACTATGGGAAGAACGAAAAAAGAAAATTATCATCCCACTTTACATGTGTAAATAATTGTTTTTTTCAAAATTTTATTTTACCACTTTTTCGGCGTCATTAACGTGTATACTCATGCCAAAGTAAAACTTTCTAGTACCAATAGTTTTTGAGCTAAACCGCGGACAGACGGACAGACAGACGGACATGGCGAAACTATAAGGGTTCCTTGTTGACTACGGAACCCTAAAAATTGGCCAAGTGCGAGTCGGACTCGCACATGAAGGGTTCCGTAGTAACTATAATAAATATAATATACTTAATATATTTATTTGAAAAAAAAAAAACATTAAACCTTACAAATTTCTTAAAACTAGATTATTTACAATTTTTACAACTACGCCAAATAACTTTGTTTTTCATAGTATTTGTATGAATTACAAAGTAATATTTGCGGTTTTAGAAAATATACTGTATCTCAAAAACTGCTGACTCGATCTCGTTCAAACCAATTTTGGTTGAAAGTTTACATTAAGATCTACAACATATGGTTTTTTTTTAGATTTTTCACTTCATTATTATAGAAGTTAGAGGGGGAGGACACATTTTACCACTTTGGAAGCGTATATCTTTTAAACTATTAACTTTATGAAAAAGTCATTTTAGAAACCTTAATGTCATTTTTAAAGACCTGTCTATAGATACCGCACACGTATAGGTTTCATGAAAGAAAATATTTTCAGCTTCAGTTCCATGTATGGGGAGCCCCCTTTACTTTAAATATTTTTTAAATTTTCTCTTATAGCGGTTCACAGAATACATCTACCTACCAAGTTTTACATGTATAGTCCTAATAGTTTCGGAATAAAATGGCTGTGACATACGGACGGACGGACAGACAGACAGACGGACAGACATGTCGAAACTATAAGGGTTCCGTTTTTTGCCATTCGGCTACGGAACCCTAAAAATATCAATATTTGTACAAACCTTTAGCAACAGCCTCGCAGTGCCTCTGCATGTGAGCGGCTAGCTGTACGCACAGGCCATCTCCCGGCCCGTACCCGTGCACCTCGACCAGGAACCTGATCACTTCGGCCACCGCGTCCTGGTAGCCAGCGCGGAAGTGCTCCTCGCCCAAACCCCGCTCAGCAGCTACAACAGAACCCCACGCGAAGATGGAACATCTTCCGGCGGGAACTCCCAACAACATTAGCATTCTTCAGCGGTAGGTAATTATGAGCGTATTTTATTTTTTTTTCTTATTTATTTGTATTGTAAACCTTTGATGAAGATGAGATTTTTGTTGATGATGTTTTAAATTATGAGATTTCACAATTTTTTAAATGATTTGTGATTGAATTTGTGTTGAAAACTAGTGATGGTCGATTTTATGCGCGGTAGAGGCTCGACCATAAACCATGTTATAAAGTATTTTATTTTGCAATAAATTATGATTTTAAATGATATTGTTTTATTATTTGTCAAACTGAAAGTAACTCCAGTTAATATGGAAAATAAATTTAGTTATGGTTTATGAGCGATGGTGTAAAAGGATATCAATTTTATAACAACAGAATTGCTATTTCCTGACATATTTGCTTTAACGCTGTAGAAGCCTTTCAATATGACTTTTGTACATAATTAGCTTTCAATAATTAATTGAATGAATGGCATGTTGAATAACTAATGATATACCTACCCTTGTATGTTAGTAATGACCCAAATCAGAATATGATGACGAGACCAAACAGTCTACGGCAGTAACACCTGCAATTTTTTAATGTTTATATCGAAGTACAGGCGCCAAATTTTTTACGTTATTGTAATAGACGACAATGTCATTTACAATGTAAATATTTTTGGTATTATTAATCTATCTGCGGTGCCATATTAAATAATAAATTACATTATTTTTATTTTAAAAACAAATATGTATTGACAATTTTACTTTTGATGCTTATGTGATCTTTTTTCCACAAGAGGGTTAATTAAGTGATTATTGTATAGGTTACAAAACAGATATAGACTTTATGTATCTGTACTTTTGTAAGATCAGGCTTACAAATTGCTCGTGTTAAACAAATGTTATTAACTTTAAACATTCAGAGATTATGCGGGAATACGAATGTAACCTATTTAAAAGCAGATTTTTTTCTTAGGTTGCTTTATTTTTCTTGTATTCTGACATCAATCTTAAAACATTTGAAAGCTTCTGAAGAAAACTATGTCACTAGAAGTTTTACCGGATACCTAACGGGTAATCGTTTCCTAACAAGATTGATTTTAAAACACTGGAATTTTCCAGAACGAATTAGAGACTTTAATTTTACTTGTCAGACTTTCTGTAAGTACTGTATCAAACTTAAAAATTGGGTGTAGGGAAAATAACAAATGATTTAAATACTCATTTGTTATTTATCAGTGAAATATAAATTAGCCCTTTATTCACTAAGCACAGCCAGAACTCTTCATATTAGGTATATATTTTACAAAGACTGGTATTATTACAGAATCATGTCTTATAATTGTGCCTTAGTAAATATAAGGCTATGTTAGAAATAATTGAAAAATAAAAAATAAACAACCGGGGCTTGAATCTGCGACGTTATTCGCCATCACGTTACCTGCTACAGCAGTAACGTCAAATCGCAAAAGCAAGCCCGCATACAATTTGTATTAAATTTCAAACACTCCAACCAATTAGATCAAACAATTTGTATCCATGACATCAAATGTTAGAAAACAGTAGTAGCACAACGCCAAACACAGCTTTCTATTTATTGTTGGTAGAATTTGGCGTCCAGATAAAAACATACATACAACTCTTTTCATCATTCACAGAACAAAATCAGCGATCTGACGGGTTGGAGCTTAATCCAAAAGTACCTTCCTCCGTTGTTTTCCAATTATAACTAACGATTTTACCAAATAAGCGCGTTTTCCGTACGAACCGTTCGCGCGTTCCTGCAGGTACTTGAGGTGGCGTATGGCCATCTCGATGATCTCTGTCTTCTCAACTCTGCCGCGCCCTTTCTTCAAATACTCGGGCGGTATGAGCCGCGAGAGGTCTGCCAGGCAATTATTCATTCGGTCCCGGCGACGCTTCTCTATTATTCTGTGCGACATCGGGTCTTGCTATAGGAGTAATGGACTGTAAGATTATTGGTACAAAGTTTTGTAAGTTGATGTGATAGATTTTGACGTTTTTTATCAATATAAAAAAGTTTTTTTACTGTATCTACGGACATATCATGTACTAATAATATTTTAGATCATCACATCAACTTTCAGATTAGGTTAGTATTCAATTATATTTTTAGTATCAATAGATAATTATATTAAATTCAAGGTGTAGTTTGTGGATGACTCTTTCGTCAATATAATCACAACATAATATATTATGAATTTGATACCTTATTAATTTATATTAATGTATAAGATAAGAAATCATCCACTCTTTATCTACTTAGCATGCATTAAATTGGATATCTAAACTCTTGTAACACAAACATCAAAATGGGGTCTGCCCATAACTAGTTCACGTCAAAAAAGTATGAAAAATCGGGCATATTCAGTATGACTTGCCCTCGAGACCTTCCCCTTTTTCAAGTAGGCTCCTGGCGGGTATTCAGCCTCGTCCTCCGAGGGAGCTGTGAAGTTGAGCTGCTCGCCTGCAACGCGGCCGAAGCCGTCGTTGGAATTATAGCTGTAACAAAAGAAAGGAAAGTTAATATGGCTGTTGGTATGGATGGTAAGAAGAAATACATAGATAAATAGTTTTTGGGAAATGAATTTTTTTGACGTATGACTCAACATCTCTCTTGGAGGTACTTGTGAACAACTCGCGCATTCTACAAGTTACACACATTAAGTGAGCGAATCCCACGATTACTTGCCAACATTAATAATTAATGTTGGCAAGTAAATGAAAATGGAAGTCGGTTTTATTTTTTGTAAAAAGTTTTGATGTGACAGGATCAAAGTTAATATGTACCTATCACATGGGATGTTTTTTGATAGATCGGTACACAGTTTGTTTTAAAGATTTTTGTGTACTGGGATTTAAAAGTCAGTTAAAAGTTAATAGATTGTATAAGCTCAAGGCTGTCTTTGGCGACATGTGATCACAAAACGTGGTCGCAAGGCTATTGTGAATTATTGAAAACAATTGATACTTGATCAGAACAATTATTTCATTAGAAGTAATTCGAGAAGTTTTGTATCTATTGGGAATAGTTTTTTTTAATAAAGAAATCTAGCACGTGTGAATTCACATTACTAACTAGCAATTATGGCTTAGACACGATTCCAACTCGTTATACCTGTCACTGAATCGAATGATCTAGTGATCAACATGTGCTGATGTATTCCTGTCTAGAGAGAACTCATTCCTCAAATAATCTTTTCTAAGGCAGCACAGAATTAACAACATAAATGTACATAAGCTAATAAACGACAGCGAATACTCTTTGAAATGGCTTCAGTTCATGTTTTTTTAAGTTTCGGAAAATCGAGCTGTAGTAATTGAGTACTCAAATTAATGATACCATTGGCAGCTTCGTCCTAGGGGTTCCGCGGGAAGGCGACTGACGTCGTTTTATTGTCTTTTTTATCGTCTGCGAGTATAGGATCCCCTAATTGAAATGCCTTGACCCAGATTGAATCCATCTAAGGTTAAAAACAAGTACCTAAACTCTTAACTCTGACATAATAGTTACAAACATGCCGACATTGGAATCCAAACATACTTTGAAACAAGATCACAAAAGCGCTAGCTGCGATTGGCTTAAAAAAGACTTAAAACGTGGTACACCGTCACGTGTTCGACCTACAAAACGCAACGACTCAAGGCCGTCGTGCCGCGCTCGCAAGTCGCGGTTCAAACGTTCAACTCGAGTTTATTTATTTCTGAGTATGTGTCGAGTGGATTTCTTTGTTAAGTGAAGGAGGAAAGATGATGGAAAGTTTGTTTCGAAGTGTGTTTACAGCTATTTTCGAGTACTTACATTCAGAAAAGGAAAAAATTGAATTCGAGAGTTTCAGCTGTTTTGTAATAATTATGTGATTAATTATGTGCTTAATTAGAGCGATTGTAATTTCTTAATTTCACGAGTGTCATGCAATTTTATTGCATAATAATATTGACATAATATACGAATAAAAGTTCGACAAATTGTATTTTAGAAATTTCAAGTATTAATAGAATTATAGTTATGTAGTTTTTAGGTCCCCCGCCCGATCACTATGTTTGGCACTCCAATCCCTTGGGAAAAGTGAGCTAAATACCTAGGAGTGATTCTAGATCAAAACCTAAACTTCAGAGAGCATATAAAGTCGGTTCGCTCGCGAGCCGCTTTCGCTCTCGGTAGGTTACACACATGCTGAATGCACACAGCAAAGTCTCCCTAAAATGCAAACTACGCATTTTTACCACGTGCATACGCCCTATTCTAACATACGCCTGTCCGGTGTTTGCTCACTCTAGTCCGGCTCAGATCCATAGGATGCAAGTTATCCAAAACCGATTTCTTCGAAAAGCCACGGGCGCGCCCTGGTACTTGAGGAACGAGGATCTCCACGTAGACCTCAAAATCCCGACTATAAAGCAAGTGTTGAAACGCCATTCAGTGCGTTACTTCACCTCTGCTGAAAAACACACAAACACCCTGATTGTATCGGCCGCCCGATACACACCCTCAAAAATTTCCCGGGTTCGTCGTCCGCGCCTCGTCCTAGACGAACCTTACGATCCCACCACAATCCGACAAGAGAGCAGTAGGGAAACTAGCACTCACACAACAATAACAAAACGCGTTCTGTATTCCGGCCTCGTCGACGAGGCCCATCGCGACGTCCGCGTACTTGTAACGTCAACCCTCCCCGACCTTTGCCAAACGAGCCAGCACGCGATGCTAAGCTAGTAGCAATAAATAACCCCATTAATAATAATATGGCCCAGCCTGACCCTTTGCTGCCCTCCACCAACGACCCCGCTATGACTACACAGGGAGTGCCCTTAGCGTGCGGTTGTTTAAATGTAAATATTAGTATGTAAGCCCTGTCTGGGGGCCTTTAAATTTAGAGGTCACCACAGGAACGTCCGGTTAAGTAGTAACCAGCCTTAGTGTGCTGAACTACGAGTGGCCCTATAAAAAAAAAGTTTTTAGATCAAGAGGTCGTCCGAAGAGAGGATCGATCGAGAGGCCCGAAGAGATGGTCGGAACTGATATGCGAGCAGCTAGGTATCCCTGTCAACGTTGCACTGCACCGCGCCAACTACCATAACCAATAGAGGTGTGCTGTTGATAGTCTACGGAGTCACGATCCTCAGCAGTGAGGAAACGACGAAGAGGGAGAGAGTTATTAGAAATCTAAGTTCTAGCAGGTGATTGAAACTGTGACATTTATCAATTTTGCCTTATGGTTTATTTATTCTCAATGCTCAAATATAGGTATATTATTTGTTTACTAACTGCGATCTTGTGAGAATTCCGGGATGACAAGCAGCCTTAATATTGCGTTAAACGTTTCGCCGCATGCCAATATTCGTGACGCTAGTCACAACGCGAAGCGATATCTGAATTGTTTATTAGTTGGATTGTACATTGTATAATAACTAGTGAAAGCGCATCGTCTAGATCATACAAAGCATTTGGACCACAGAACATAAAGAGCGTTTACACATCAGATGAGATTATGTGCAAGCACTAACCTATCAAGAAATAATTTAAAAAGATTGCTAAAGAATTGCCTGTTATTCGTACCTACCATTAAATTGGTTATATGTCTATCAGGAGGTGAAAGACCTATTCGTTAATTTGAACCACTTTTACGATGAGGTTTACTCTAAAGGCTTGTGAACCCGGCCGTCATTGTGTTGGAATATCAAACAATAAAACAACAGTGGAATATGCTTGAACAATAAGATCGGTAAATTGAAAGTAACCTTCTATAAAGAAAACTTTTTACCAAAAAACGACTTCCAAAAAACACTGCAAAGTGAAAAATAACTTTAATTTCGGTAGTAGGTGTCTTTAGTTTTGTATTTTAGTTTTTGGCACCGACTTCCGAAATTAAAGTTATTTTTCACTTTGCAGTGTTTTTTGGAAGTCGGTTAATTTTTTTGGTAAAAAGTTTTTATTTCACTCTTTTAAGTTGGTCGATTTATAATTTACCTAGTTACAAAAGCCTACATCTCAACTACTTATAACCTTTTACAAAATATTGCTTTTCCCAATGCTGCAATTGCAAAGGCCGTTAATTGTTGTGTGCCTGGTACTTCACCATCAGCTTCACTTCACCATTTAGGTTATTAAGCACAATATGTGACGAACATATTGTGCTTAATAACCATATTCAAGTAATCGAATCGCAATCCACTCAATACTTATTATTGAGTAGTTTCGGCGGCCATCTGTGGTCTTCATCATCAGTTCCACTTCCCCAAATGGTACTTTTTGAGAGCAACTACACAAGTTACTATAAGAAATACCCAAAACGCTATAGGTGTGCCTATAATATTTGAAAAGTTCCCTCGATTTCTCCAGGATCCCATCATCAGATCCTGATTTGGTGACAATGGGACCAATTTCAAAGTATACCCTTTCAAACAAAAAAAGATTTTTCCAAATCGGTTCAGCCGTCTTCGAGTAATCGGCGATCATACATAAATATATATATATATACGCGTCGAATTGATAACCTCCTCCTTTTTTGTCGTCGGCCGTTCTTCCTTGATATTGAAGAAAGCTGGTTGCATACAAAGCTTATTTGATTAAAGACAATTTAATTTCTAGATGCTTTGTTAATGTTTATAATGCGTCTATTCGACAACATAAATCACACAATGAGTAGGATTGGAACGCAAAAATGAAATTACATAATACGTAGCCAATTACAATCATTTTTGTATTACGTAATTAGGCTACAGGCCACCGCTATCTATCATTATATAAGCCATTAACACTAACCAGAATAATATAACCCATCTTCACAGATACTCAGAGCCTAAAACTTAGTTTTATAACATAAAAGAAAACAACAATAAGTATGGTCACACGAAACTCTGACAGATAAGCATTAAATACAAGCACGTGAGCAACTCGACACGTGCCGGAGATATTTTTAGAATTCGCGCCATCACATAGGTACGTGCGCTCATCTCAAAAAAAACAAGATGGAGTTTGAGAAGGATGTAATTTTTTTTCCTATATTCTAGTGGACCTGACAGACTCCGCCAGGAACTTAAATAGAACTTCATATTTCCATGGAATATCAATTTTCGAATCAATAAAGTTTAAATAAGTAATTTAAACTATGTACATACAATAGTGGTACCTATATGGGCGGACTTAATGCAACAAGGCTTTCTCTACCAGTACCAGTCAACCTTTGGGTTAAAAAGACCAAAATTACTTATGAATCACAATTAATTACTTATTAATGTTTTCATTTTATAAGTAAAAGAAAATGAAAAGACATTATAGGTTTTAATATTTATATTTTAACTTTTGTCAATTGTACTATAGTGACTCCAAAGTTTTGTCGAAAATGGGATTTTATAAAATAAAAAATAAGTATTTTACTGTTTTTATTTAATTTTGTTGCTTTCCAGTTTTATGTTACTTTGCGAATTAAAAATTCGTACTCCTTTCTATGAAAATTAAGTGGATTGAGGAGTATTTCATTAGCGTTGAAATTAAGTACATTTTCCTGGGATAAATAGTAGCCTCGACATTCGAGTGAAGTTGCAGACTTGAGACTTGTAGTGATTTAATAAAATACAAAAAACACGTGTATCTTTTTCATGTTATTAAATAATCCTGTTGCAAAATAAAGTTGCACGATTTTTCTCGATGTGAGCTAGGTTTGTTGTTAGTTTAAATTTATTGCACAATATTATTCAAAGGCTTGTAACCTGGTATATATATTTGTTTATCTCAACAGAATAAATAGTTACAGTGTCTATGTGGTTTTCAAAAACATGTATAAAAATTTATAGGTATATTTTTTAAATGACTGTCACTTTTCATCTTTGATGTTTGATTGATGTACCTATGGACTAAAGTCACACATAATTGTTTTTAGTTTATTCGAAAAACTATTTTAAAATAGAGCAATAGTAAATAAAAGAATCGGCTTGGCCTTTTAAAACGTCTTTTATAGAATAGGGTGCTTATAGTAAGGTATTATTGATTTTATTGCCAACTTGCGTTGCATGAGACTCGGTCCCGTCCGGCAGCTTTCCACGGCGGAAGTAGTAATGCTTTAAAGTCAAATGTTATAAGAAAAGCAAAGAATAATCGACATACTACTTTTAGTACTTAACAGTTCGAGAGACTATTAAATACCGATACAACGTTTTCTTACTAGTCCCTGAACCATCATCACGTTGGAAAAATTCCTGTCTACTTGCATTCCTGAATTAAATCACTTTTTGGCACCATATTAAAATTTTGAGCTAAACTTCCTGTAAGTGATGGGGAGGTGGCAGGAGTAACTGCTATCTCCTTACGAATTGGAGTGAGGCGCAGAAACGTGATCGCTACATGAAATGGAGGGAAGCCTTTATCCAGCAGTGGGACAGTACAGGGCAGGCTAATAATAATAGTAATCCAGTAAGTTGAAGGAAGTAATAAATCTAACATTTGTAGGAAAATCTTTAGTACAGAATTTTTACACACATTATTTTTTCAATGTGCGAAGTTTACTTTGCCGATCTACACCTATAGTTTGCTTGCGTGACTAAACTTACATGCACTAATCTAGTATAGATACTAGATAAGTTATATAGGTTGTATCTCTTGATCATTTATAAAAGCCACGTGAGTGAATATTATTTTATTCGAATATTTTAAAGCGCGACCTTCAACCGTTTTTATGTTTATAGTCAGAAGTTGTATACAAAACTTTATTTGCTAGTAAGTGTGTTTGTATGTATGTTCATTCAAAATATCCTCTAGTGTATCTATATAACAAGGGTTTACTTCTGAATCCAGGGTGAAATAAACAAGTCAGCACCGTTAAAATTCACAATAACAGCCTAAAGGGCCAAAAAAGTGACAGCGAGAGGTTACAAATGAGTAGCTTTATCAAAAACTCTTGAATCCATATTAGAAAGGTTCTACGATAAAACATATTTATGTTTTATACCTATTACAACGAACACATCAACATCCAAATTCAATGTCAACTTGAATCAACAAATCGATAGAGTACCACCTCTTTCCTGTTAACGTGGAACCGTAATACGGTAACAGGACTAATACGAAAACCTTTGCCACATTAAAACTGTCACACAGATAAAATCACTCACACCAGCAATCCTGGCAGATGGTCGGGCACACGAACGTCGGGCCTCGAAAACGGCGTCAACAAAACATTCATCACTATTAACTAAACGCGACAGGTGAGTACATGACCACTCTCACTACTGACACAGTGCTGCGACACAGCTATACAGTAGATGTGCTGTAGGTTCGATATAAGTGCAAGAAATAAGGGACAGTCCAAGATCGTTATTGTGGTTGAAGTTGAAACGCTGATAACACGTCCGTCAACTACGCACTAAACGCGATAGTGATGTGCTTTGTATTGGTAGGATGGACATGCCAGAGGAACTCTGAGGAAAGTCTCAAAGTTGAACCAATCATTGCCTCGTTGATCATGAAAAAAAGGATTATACTTTAATTTTATGGTGATTCAGTAAAAATCAAGAATACCTAAAGCAAAACAAACCTAAGTTGGTTTAATAGCAAGTTTTAAAACTAAAAAGACACTACATACTTAGAAATGTGCGTTCAATTATATAAAAGACGATTGCCAAGAAGCTCACGTGTGTGAACATTCACATCACGTTTTTCTTCATTTTTATGCTATCTCCCGCGATAGTAGCCGTACAGTAGGTACGAAAAACCAACACACTTGCTTAAATAACTTGATTAATTACAAGTAATTAAGGCAGATTTCTTATGAACAATTGTTAATTTTAACAATACTATTTCACGAGTTTTTCAATATCAGAATAACTTTATTCTGCTGTTCAAAACTAAGGTAACTAATTTTACGTAAAACTCAATAAATAAAATTGAATGTTGTTATATTATTTTTTGAGTCCTTACCCATTAGTATAACCATTACCGGGATCTTAAATTACGGAAATTAAAATTACCCGTGGTCCCATGGCATTAGAGATTGATTCCTGGACTTTCGATTATATCAATATATAACGAAAACTATCAGTTACATGCGATAAAGATTACTCATTCATAAGCAAATAAAACAATTCAGTACTTGAAAAGAGAAACATCAGCACCAATATTGAAAACGTAAACTAAACAATGTTAACATTTGTAACGAACTGATATGTCACCAGAAATTAATTCTTTTAGATTATCGGTAAAAAAATCATAATTTTTAATGGCTATTTTTGTTCGGGTTGTAGCTAGATCATGCTTTTGTTTTTCTATAATTTGATATTTTTAAAACTCAGTCTCTTCGCAGAAAAGCAGCGAATCAAAAACTTGTCTTGGCACAGGAAATTGAATACAAAGAAGCAATAGTACAACCACAACATAATGCGCTTCGTAAACATTTTGGTAAATTTTTACGATAGTTTAGTTCAGTATGCAATATTAGTTCTGACGGGTGTTTTTTTTCCAACGGATGGAAAATTTAGAGTTAAGTATTCGTATGCATTCCACTTCTTTCTTTGACAAATCTTTCACTATTCAAGCAGCTCGTTTGTGGAATGCATTACCCATAGAAGTGAGGCGTGCTCAAATGCTACCAGCGTTCAAAAGAATGGTGAAGGAGCATTACCTCTCCCTATAAGTATTCCCCTTCTT
Organism: Tholera decimalis; assembly: GCA_943138885.2. Lineage (NCBI taxonomy): Eukaryota > Metazoa > Arthropoda > Insecta > Lepidoptera > Noctuidae > Tholera > Tholera decimalis. The sequence goes on along the minus strand of OW964552.2, from coordinate 7,893,593 downwards.
TCTCAATTATAGATACATGTAATATTTATTAGTATGTGATTTTTGTATTGTATGTATGTATTTTATATTATAATGTTCAATTAATATTATTTATGTTGTTTGTACACTGACAGCTCTTAATCTGCCTCCTTTAATTTTTGTCCATCCAAAGGTTGTCTGTAAGAGATCGCCCTGTGTGATAAGACCGCCTATTGTACACTAGTTTAAATTTTTGTATCCATAGAAATATTGTGAGGTGTACAATAAAGTATATAATAAATAAATAATAAATAAATGGAATTATTTTATTTGCTAATGAATGAGTTAACTTTATCGTATATAACTAGTGGTTTTTTATAAAGTCCAAGGATCAATCACAAATACCATGGGATCGCGAGTAATTAGAATTACCCGTGGACCATGTGTAAAGATTCTGTTTTTTAGGGTTCCGTAGCCGAATGGCAAAAAACTGAATCCTTATAGTTTCGTCATGCCTGTCCGTCTGTCTGTCTGTCTGTCCGTCCGTATGTCACAGCCATATTATTTCAAAACTATTAGGACTATACATGTGAAACTTGGTAGGTAGATGTATTCTGTGAATCGCTTTCCGATTTTAAGAAAAATAAAATATATTTAAAATAAAGGGAGCTCCCCATACATGGAACTAAAACTGATAATATTTTTTTCATGAAACCTATGCGTGGTATTTATAGACATGTCTTTAAAAATGACATGGGGGTTTCTAAAACCACTTTTTTATAAAGTCAATCATTTAAAAGGTATACGCTTCCAAAGTGGTAAAATTTATGTCCCACCCCCCTCTAACTTCAATAATAATGTAGTGAAAAATCTAAAAGAAATATGTCTGTAGATCTTAATGTAAACTATCAACCAAAATGTTTACTTATATAAGTCAAAACTTCTAATACAATAGGTATGTTTTATATTACCTATTCTATATACAATTGTAATTATTGAATAAAATATAATTTATTAAAGACAATTTGTTTACTATAAGATGCTTTCCATGTAAAACGACAAAAACGCTGGTACCGTATAACTTCATAGCCACTGAATTCATGTCTTGGCTACCTCTACTAAACTTTACTTCCAAAAGTATGATCTTCTATATTATAGGTTTGTTATTTACTAGGAATTGATATTACATAATATGTTCTATTTAGAGAAAACTAAAAAGTTTTTTTCAATTGGTAAGTAATAGATTTTCTCAGAAACTAAAATCTCTGAGAAAATAGAAAAAAAAACTAGTAGCACTAGTGGTAGTAATAATTAAAAAAACGAAGACTTTGTGACACTTACAACACATATTTAGTACTAGCTTCCGCTCACGACTGCTCGCGAATAAATATTTTTTGAGCGGAAAATGTAGCCGTGGTGAAAGTTTTTTTAAAAGCGGATGAGTAGTTTTGTAGATTACTTCCTACATACAAACTTACACACAATCATTACCCCTTTATAATATTAGTATAGCAGATTTTTAAAGGTCTTAATTGTCTACAACAAACATTTGTTATATTTGTTGAACTGAAACATAACAAGATCATAATAAGAAAATCATCAACTGTATTTTATAAAACAAACCAAAACAAATAATTTTTCGTAATCTTAAAAATCGCTGTCTTAAAAACCGGACTACGGCCACGTATCATAATGTTCTACATGCATACAATACATAAACTCGAATTGTAAGCTGCGAGCGACCATACAATTTGCTAAATATTTATATGAAATCCGAGACAATATGCTTTTATATTCTCGTTCAAAAGTAAAAACGGACTGTCCTGTTTACATACGCGCGTCATGGTCACTCTGTTGGAGGCACGTGTTTCGCCGACGCGCTTACATACCTACCTAAGTACGTATAAAACGTAGTGTGTCGAGAAGACACATACGGGTTGATTTCAAATGGATTAGTGACGTTAATTTGAACGTGTCATCGTAGCCAATGGGATTGACCGTAACTGTTGCGTCCCTGTATTAATTCGCGTTATTTTTATTAAAAAAATTATGTTCTACCTATATCTGTGGTTTGATACTGAAACATGGGGCCACGGCAGACAGCGAAAATGCCGGGAAACGCGAAGATGGATCCATAAAAATTGGAAGGAAGTGACAGTTGGAAAGAATGAAGGCCTTTGCCAACTGTGGGACACTACGGGCTAGTAATAATAATATTAACTGTGTAGAGTTACGTAAACTCAATTTCGAAGTCAAATCTCGATTCTTTCGTAAGATATTAATATACTTAAATTAAAATTACATACAATTATAATATTTCTTTAAACGTATTAATTATTTTTGGCATTAATTAAAAGATAAATCTACATCTCTATTTAAAATAAAAAATGTGTAAATACTTAGCATTATCAAAAATTTCAAACAAATAGCAAATGGAAAAAAGTCACGGCCACCCGCTCTATTTCTACCGAGAAAAATATATACCTATTATACGATAATGGAAAACACCGATTCTAATCGAGGTTGCCGTGAGTGAGTTACAAAACGTATCAGATTAGTAGTTCAATGCTCCATTTTCGTTCACTCATTAATATCGCTGCAATTGCAGCGCGGTGACGTCACCGGTCACGTGCGGTCACTCATGTTCACGTGCAGGTTGGCGAACGGAGAATGTCGATACTGCGATTATTCGCAATCGGATACTATTTTTTTATTTGTATTAACTATTGATCTTTCCTGTACAATCTTAGCGCGGTAACGTTGGTGGAATAAGATTAAATGAAATGTCATTTTGCTCTGATTGGATGTAGAGATCTTGATCTGCCGAGATATAGCAAGATTGCGAGATTGAGCGGGGCGAAGCCCTGCAGTTTGCACGTTACTGCTTCCAAAATCAAGCTTGGCTTGCAAAATCAGGGGTCGTCCAGATGAAACATTCGACATGCTGTGCAATAACGTGCCTTATAAAACCCAGCACGACAATAGTTTAATCTATCGGCCTTAATACTTAAAATCTATTTTCAACCGACGACAAAAAGAGGAGGTTATCAATTCGACGCGTATATATATATTTTTTTTTTATGTATGATCATCGAGTACTCGAAGACGGCTGAACCGATTTGGAAAATTCTTTTTTTGTTCTAATGGGTATACTTCGAAATTGGTCCCATTGTCACCAAGTCAGAATCTGATGATGGGATCCTGGAGAAATCGAGGGAACTCTTCAAATATTATAGGCACACCTATGGCGTTTTGGGTATTTCTTATAGTAACTTGTGCAGTTGCTCTCAAAAAGTACCATTTGGGGAAGTGGAACTGATGATGAAGACCACAGATGGCCGCCGAAACTACTCAATAATAAGTATTTCGTGGATTGGGATTCGATTACTTGAATATGGATGTTAAGCACTTTATGTTCGTCACAATGCATATGGTGATGTAGAGCTGATGGTGAAGTACCAGGAGAACTCCTCAACAATTAACGGCCCAGCATTGGGAAAAGCAATATTTTGTAAAAGGTTAGAAGTAGTTAATATTTAGGCTCTTGTAACTAGGTAAATTAAAAATAGACCAACTTAAAAGAGTGAAATAAAAACTTTTTACCAAAAAATTAAACCGACTCCAAAAAAACACTGCAAAGTGAAAAATAACTTTAATTTCGGAAGTCGGTGCCAAAAACGAAAATAGAAAACTAAAGACACCGACTACCGAAATTAAAGTTATTTTTCACTTTGCAGTGTTTTTTTGGAGTCGGTTTAATTTTTTGGTAAAAAGTTTTTATTTATGTGTAAATTTTGCATGCCTATGGGTAAAATATGGCTGAACTTAATATTTCTTTTTATAACACCGTGTACTGTACCCATTTTTGCAAAATAAAATATCTTCGAGTCGGTTTAATTTTTTGTTAAAAAGTTTTTATAAACTAACTTATTATGTTTAATTATAACAGTACTAGCTTCTGCTCGCAACCTAGTACAAGCCGCAACTTCATTCGCGAGGGAGATTATTTCAGCGTCAATCCAGATCCCGTGGGAATTCCGGGATAAAAAGTAGCGTATGTGTTATTCCAGGATGTCAACTATCTATTTTTTTTTTGTTAATTATCTACTTACATTCAGATCCTTTCAGTAGTTTTAGCGTGAAAGAGTAACAAACATACATTCATCCATCCTCACAAACTTTCGCCTTTATAATATTAGTAAGATTGCACCTATCTTAGAAGCGCTCAAACGGCGCAAACACTGAAACCTTTCTGGTAATTATAGTTTTGAGCCGTTTGGGGTCGATACGCTTGGGGCATGGGGCCCGAGAGCGCCTCTTCTTTTTAAGGAATCGGCTGATCGGTAGGTACGTTGCGTGACCAGAGGGCTAGCTCGTCCTTTGCCCAAAGAATAAGCGTTGCCATAAAACGTAGCAATGATGTCTGTCTTCTGGGCACGGTTCCGGACGACAGCGATGTGGAGGACTACTTCGACGCCTAACTTCATTTGTTTACTTGTTGTACATAGGTACTTAGGTTCAGTAGTTTATATAATTTAAATATTTTAAATTTAAGGTAATTCTTAAATTATGTTTAAAAACTTGAAAGGTTTAGTTTCGTTTACTTAGCTCCTAAATATTCAGCTAACTGTTTTTAATTATAGGAATCCAGTAATACTAATTCTTAAAACTAATAATTATATTATTACTGCGAATGGCTGATTCATTAGGTTATCTAAGCAAAATAATTGTAATTAAGATTTGTAGACTGAAAATCTGTTGAAACTGGAATCTGCTGGTTAAATAAATAGTATAGTTTTTGTATTGTATTTTAAAATAAAGGGATATTATTATTCCACTACATGCTGTTTTTATTTTACATGTTGATAGTCATTAAAATAAATTCATACCATTTACATACGTTTTCCGTGAAAAACGCCCAATCTCGCGATATCTCGTAAATTTCACGAGACTGGCTTAATGGTCTTACGAGATTTTAAACCTAGCCGAGATCTCGCGAGACCACAAATCTAGTCTCGTGAAAATTACGTGATATCGCGAGATTGGGCGTTTTTCACTTCGTGAGATTGAAATGATACTCGTAGTTCACTGTTAGTTTTCATGGTGTGATTTTCCAGAATAGAGTGTTTTTAGGGTTCCGTAGCCGAATGGCAAAAAACGGAACCCTTATAGTTTCGACATGTCTGTCCGTCTGTCTGTCTGTCCGTCTGTCCGTATGTCACAGCCATTTTATTCCGAAACTATTAGGACTATACATGTAAAACTTGGTAGGTAGATGTATTCTGTGAACCGCTTTCCGAATTTAAGAGGTAATTAAAAAAATATTTAAAATAAAGGGGGCTCGCCATACATGGAACTGAAACTGAAAATATTTTCTTTCATGAAACCTATACGTGTGTGGTATCTATAGACAGGTCTTTAAAAATGACATTAAGGTTTCTAAAATGACTTTTTCATAAAGTTAATCGTTTAAAAGATATACGCTTCCAAAGTGGTAAAATGTGTGTCCCCCCCCTCTAACTTCTATAATAATGAAGTGAAAAATCTAAAAAAACCATATGTTGTAGATCTTAATGTAAACTTTCAACCAAAATTAGTTTGAATGAGATCGAGTCGGCAGTTTTTGAGATACAGTATATTTTCTAAAACCGCAAATATAACTTTGTAATTCATACAAATACTATGAAAAACAAAGTTATTTGGCGTAGTTGTAAAAATTATAAATAAGCTAGTTTTAAGAAATTTTTAAGGTTTTGTTTTTTTCTTTCAATTAAATATATTAAGTATATTATATTTATTATAGTTACCACGGAACCCTTCATGGGCGAGTCCGACTCGCACTTGGCCAATTTTTTCTACCTATGTAAGTATGTATACTTGAATACTATCTTGAATGAAATGTGTAGTGATATAATATGTAACCACATGTTGGTACATCTTTTAAATTACGCAGCGATTCGGTCAAAAGGGTGTGGCAAGCTATTTACGGAGGCAGTGAAGAGCCAATTTAATATTGGCTGTCATACCAGTAAAAATGGTCTTAGTCCAGTATCTCTCTCAAAATAATTTGTATGAATTGTCTATGGATTAGGTATATATAACAAATAATTGCCAAAAGAAGATTACATAAGTAATTTTATTGAACTAAGTATTGAAATGACAAAAAATTAAGAAACATAAGTACCTATTTAGGTGAATGGAAATGACCTTAGGTATTAATTGGCCTATAAAAACCTATAATTAATAGAATCAATCAATAAATTAAATCATAGTAAACTAAAGTTTTATTTCTTCAAATGTTTTGTCCAAGTTAAAAATTAAAGCAACCTAATGTTTGAAAGTCAAATGGGACATAATTGGAATGCGGCATACATAAATAATCTCCGTTTAAAATTGAACCCATTGCTATTAGTTTTAGAGTTCAAATATTGTTGCCCATTATGCATATTTACGTCGTTGGTACTCACCGAACGTGGAGTCACGTGTGGTTACGTAAACAGGACTAAACGGGCGCATTCGCCGTTTGCATGGTAATGAATATGAAATCTTATTGCCTGAGTCATAGATTGAATTGTCGCGGTTACCTACATGATCGGTGGAAATTGCTGCAGTCCCGTGATGTGATGCAGTTCGCAATAGAATTATTAAAGACTCAGAAGAAATATGAGTCTATTCCTTTTGTTACATACAATTTAATAATCCCTTCTGATATTATAAATGCGAAAATAACTCTGTCTGTCTGTCTGTTACATTTTGATCATTGATGTCTAAACCTCTACCTACAATCGACCAATTTGATTCGTGCACTAACTTCGTCGTTTTATTTTTTAAGGTCCCATGTAGGCCTATCTGAAATTAAACATAATTTGGTACTGAGATAGATTAGACTTCAACCTTGAAGAAGAACATGGGCTACTTTTAACATATATTTGTTCGGTCATGGTTAATTAGGTCATTATTCTAAGTCGAGAAAGAGACAAAGCTATACATAATATATAGCGCCATCTCTTTTACATACTAGAATCGTAACATAGCCTCTGGTCGCTTTAGTTAGGAAACTAGAAACAAGCCACATAAAACTATCGTTGTTATATGTAGGTAATCTAATATAAATGAATTATTTATAGACATAGAAATATTTGTCAACGACTTAAATAAGGGTTTACTTTATTATTGTATTCACGAGGTGCTTACACGTGACGTGACTGATATTAAATTCACGTGTGTTATACATTAACCTCGTTGCAAGTTTTAGTTTAATATACATGATATAATATGGAAAACACGTTGTTATTCTAAGGGAAAACAATATGATCATGATTTTATCTATGATCATGATGATAGTCAGCGACCCTCTTCCACGTGTTTACATGACTCCTTAGTCACAGTTAAATCATATCCTGATATCCTTTTCTTTATATTATGTTGTATCTGTGAGTGAATGGATGTTTGTCGTGGGGCTAAATAGGTACCTACTTCTTTATTTTATTTTATTAACTTCTTATTACACGCAATTAGTTTCTTAATTTTATTATGCGTTCTGAATAAACATCCTACACCTACATCATATGATGTCACTTTTACACGTATCTTTTATTTGGAAATTTAAACGAAGCCGATGAGTACGGCCAATGACATCTTTCATGATTTGATCATGAAACAAGATATAAGTACAAGTTTTATCTCAGCAGTAGGTACGTTCTCGTAATATTTTACACTTTAACGTGAGCAATTTACTTAATTACTCAAAAATCAATTTAAAAAGTTTTGAAATCAATAAAGATTTTCGTGACTCATCAGAGTAGTCAACCTTTATTTCCACTCCATTTTTTTTTCAGAGTTCTATGAAGTATAAACAAACATCTCAAAGACTTATTCTACTGTATAACAATATTTAAAGATAAGATAAAGATAAAGATATTTTATTTTGCAAAAATGGGTACCGTACACGGTGTTATAAAAAGAAATATTAAGTTCAGCCATATTTTACCCATAGGCATGCAAAATTTACACATAAATAAAAAGTTTTTACCAAAAAATTAAAGCGACTCCCAAAAACACTGCAAAGTGAAAAATAACTTTAATTTCGGTAGTCGGTGTCTTTAGTTTTGTACTTTTGTTTTTGGCACCGACTTCCGAAATTAAAGTTATTTTTCAATTTGCAGTGTTTTTTGGGAGTCGGTTTAATTTTTTTGTAAAAAGATTTTATTTCTTTCTTTTTAGTTTTTAGTTGATCTATTTTTAATTTACCTAGTGACAAGAGCCTAAATGTCAACTACTTATAACCTTTTACAAAATATTGCTTTTCCCAATGCTGGGCCGTTAGTTGTTGAGGAGTTCTCCTGGTACTTCACCATCAGCTCTACATCACCATATGCATTGTGACGAGCATAAAGTGCTTATCATCCATATTCAAGTAATCGAATCGCAATCCAGGATCCCATCATCCTGTTGGTCTAGTGGTCAGTGGCCCTGACTGCTATGCGCAAGGTCGTGGGTTCGATTCCCACCCAGGACAAATGTTTGTGTGATGAGCCCGATCATTTGTTCTTTGTCTGGGTGTAATTTATCTATAATATGTATGTATTTAGAAATATATATGTATGTTTATCAGTTGTCTAGTACTCATAGTACAAGCTTTGCTTAGTTTGGGACTAGATGGCGTTGTGTGTCTGTTGTGGAATATTATTATTATTATAGATTATATTATTATCAGATCCTGACGTTTATGAAAATGGGACCAATTTCAAAGTATACCCTTTCAATCAAAAAAAGAATTTTCCAAATTGGTCCAGCCGTCTTCGAGTAATCGATGACCATACATTAAAAAAAAAAATATACGCGTCAAATTGATAACCTCCTCTTTTTGTCGTCGGTTGATAAAGTAAAGCTTATCTACACAGTAAAATGAAATTATTGAGTTAAAAAAAAAGCATTAATTTGAAAAGGAGTTTTTAGTAATTGATGACACTTGCGTGACTCTTTTGCATGTAACAATACGAAACTTGACAAAAAAAAAACACGGGAAAAAAATCCGTGGGAAAATATTTTTTTTTATTTTGATGCGTTCGGCTTACATGTTCGAGGCGTTTCTGATTGTGTGATGTTACGTTACATTTTTCAATCGCCTTTGTCTTGTCTAGACAAGCGTGGTGCCTGAAAGTTCATTCACCTCTTGTTTGTGATAAAGAAGCACGTGAGCCGATAAACGTGACAGAACCGAGCAAATAAGAAAATAATTAAATGATTACGCAACAAAATGGCGGTAAATTAGAATATCTAAGTAGTTATTTTTATAACATTTAAAATTAACAACGTCCGTTGACATTAACAACGGACACGATATTACAAGACTTATTCAGCCAGTCACTGAATTATTCTATTGCGATTCGATTAAATTTACGAGGCAGCGAAGTGTAAAATAGATGTAGCAGATATGATTTTTTCAAATGCCATTCAAAATTTAGTCTATCTCTTGGGCCCACTAGCAGTTTTCATCTTGGGCTTATTTTGGACTTATAATTATATTCCCTTAATTTTTTTGTAGCTACTGATTGGGCTGAAGAGAGTACAGGTAGGTAGCTGGTATCATTTATAAAATTCATTTTGTTACTTATATAGTTGTATAAGTATTTCTGTTATTAACACATAATGGATTTTCTATATCCGAAATAAAGTATATATTATTATTATTATTATTATAATTCCAGCTTTTGCCAAATCGGAGTTGATAAAGAAAATCAGGACTAACGGACTTAAAGATATAATGTAATGGAGAAATTCCCGAAAACTACTACCATTATCTTATCATCACATATTTATAATAAGTGAATAGATAAAGAAACGCTCGTGACAGTACTTAATGATTAATCATGATAGTAATACTATAGAAAAGGCGATAATCTTGATTTAACGGAGCTGCGGGCCTAGACAAAATCCATTTTCTGTAAGCGTTAACGCCAACGGAAAAATTAAATTGTATGGAGTTGACATTTGCTAACCACATGTCACGTGATTGTCACGTGTTAGTAAATGTCAACTCCATACAATTTAATTTTTCCGTTGGCGTTAACGCTTACAGAAAATGGATTTTGTCTAGGCCCGCTGGCAGTAGAGTAAGTGAAGTGACTAATGCAAGGAGTTTCAAGTAAAGAAGGTTACAAATATATCGAAAAGCAACAGTTTGGAAACAGAATTCAAAGAACCAGCGCTCAGCGCTAGTCTGTTAGGACTAGTTAAGGTAGAAAGGTGGGCCTCTAAAAACTATCAATAATAGGGTATCCAACAATTGAAATAGAATACCAAGATGGTAAAAAAGCATTGCCAGAGCGCAAACAGAAATAAGTTTTTGTTGTTATTATGAGTGATCTAACATCACTCACATCACAGCATCAATGAGAGGGGAAAAATGTTCCTGACGAGACTGAAAAACTCCGTAGAGCGTGTAAGGTATCACAGGAAAAGGATAAAGGAATTTGGAAGAAAAGAAACAACGAATATAAAACATACTTAAAGGAAACAGTGTATTTTCCTGTTCTAAGAAATCGTAACACGTTCTATAAAAAGGGCAGTAGTCATATAACCGTATTGAAAAGAGGGGATAAAAACAGAAGTTTTTAATAGAAAACAATTTTCTTCTTTTAAATCTCGTTCATAACCATGAAAACAACAGAACAAAGAGTTCTCATTCATCAATTTCGTCGGGTTTCGCAAAAATATACATTTAATTTGGTAGAATTTCACCACCATAGTGCTTTTAAAGGTCAGGTTTCAAGGAATTTTCCTTGTTCTTAAAATAATGTTTAAAACTTTTTGGTTACGACTCGAGTTTTAACTTCCAAAAGGAGGTTAAGACTGAGTGAAAGGTCAAAAAGGGTTTGTGTTTTAAGGTTTCTTTCGTCCCTATTTCTATAATTAAGTCTTGTGCTCATTACGAGATACATAGCACGCACGTTCCGATTATCATGAATAGTGTTGGCCAAAATCAGCCTTGGTCTTGTTCTTGTATTTTTCCAAGACCAAGACCAAGACCGCCTAATTTTAGCAAGACCAAGACTTACCCTGCAAGATTTAAGCAAGAACAAGACTAAGCCTGCGAGACTCTTGCGTCTTGCAGTTAGTTCAGACTGTCGTTTTCTTTGTGTTATTATTATTAAAATGAGAAAACTTACATTGCAAAAACTCAGGGGAAGGGCGGGCGATGCGGGGGAAACAATGAAACATAGGCAGCTCTTAAAAGAACTATTTATGTGTTCTCCGAGTTTAAATCGTTATTCAGAGCCGGATTATTCGATGAGAACGTTAATGCGCTGGCTTTGACGGAGGTGCTGCTTAAAGTTATTACCACCAACAGTGATACAGGTCCGGCAACATCGCACAAGATTAGCACACACACAATATTCGAACCATGTCTTTTAAAATAAGATATCAGCGGAAAATATTAAGTTGTTGTTGTTAAGTTAACTTAATATTTTTCAACTTAATTTAAAATTTTAAAGTGATTTCTAGTACCTTATATTCAATGAAGGTCAGGATAGCCACCGTACCGGCGGCGGTGCCTTTGCCTAGGGACAGGATTTTTTGTATCGATTCTTTTATGCAGTTTTAAAGCGCAGGTATCAGTGCATCAAAATTTTTAAATGTAATCATACACATAAAAGTATCTCGTATTTTTTTCGTTAATATAAGTACTTAATGACAATTAATTTTCTCGATAATTAAACTAAATACAGATACTGATACTTTTATTTCGTCTGCATTAAATAAGTCAGTATTGGTGTTTCACAGTTTTCATTGGATTTTATTACTTATTTACTTCATGGAGGACTTACAGCTAATAAAAACATAAAAAGAGGAATACATAGTCGCCAGAGAGCCAATAACAAGTCCTCACGTTTAGACTTATACTAAAATAAAGTTATAAGCAATAAACAAGCAATAATAAAGCTAATTATAAATTAAAGATACAATTTACACAGTAAGAATACATAATATATAAAGATTTGCTTGCAATGAGTCAACAGCATAACATAACCACTAAGACTTGAAAAATATTAGGCTTAAGCACCTTCTGGCTGAGTTCACACTAGTTGTGAAAGGATCCAAATCATACCGCTTGCATATCTCATTAAAAGTTCTTTTTGCACGCACAATATAGCTATTTTGCCTATAATTAGATGATGAATGAGGTATACATATGGGAGGATTAAAGCGCAAAGTTTTGTTGGGTACGTTAAAATAAAATTTAGAAAGTAGTTCTGGACTATCAATATTACTGTGGAGGATTTTCAATAAATACAAACAGTCTGCAATTTTACGCCGATCTACCAGTGGCAACAGATGATACTTCTTACAGAGTCGATGATAACCTGCTGAGTGATATGGAATCTTTTGATGGAAACAAAGATATTTGATGAACCGTTTCTGTATATTTTCAATCCGGTTGATGTATTTATTACAAAATGTTTTTATTTTTTGTCGTGTCGTATTATCGTAATTAGTTAATAATTATGTGTATTATTTGTGCGATATCGACATGAAAAAAGCGGCAACGTATTTATCTCAAGAACGTATAGTAAAATTCGGTGTACCACAGGGAAGCGTTCTGGGACCATTATTATTTATTATCTATATAAATGACTTTCCGAAATCTATTGAACATCCAATGACTCTTTTTGCAGACGACAGTACAGTCACAATAGCATGTAAGAATACTGACAATTATGAACTTGACATTAATAATACTTTAGCTTCTTTAATTTGCTGGTTAGACAATAATAATTTAAAAATAAATCTAAATAAAACACAAATTTTACATTTTAGTCAAAGAATACCAATAAAAAATAATATTAACCTAAGATATAAAAAACACACTATATGCAGAGTTAGTAATGCCAAATTCCTTGGACTAACTATCGATATAAAACTTAATTGGAAAGACCACATTGAAGAAGTCAGTAAAAAAGTTAGCAGTTCTTCCTACGCATTATATAAACTCGCCCCAATCGTTAATATAGATTCTTTACTTACTGCCTATCACGGACTTGTTGCATCGATCCTTAGGTACGGCATTATTTTCTGGGGAAACTCTACACATAAAGATGTTATATTTAGAATGCAAAAACGATGCATAAGAGCAATGTTTGGTCTTAAAAATATAGACAGTTGCAGACCATACTTTATAAAATATCAAATTCTCTCACTTCCTTCCTTATATATACTAGAAACGGTATTATTTGTTAAAAAGAATCCCCAACTGTTTGCAAGATATTCAGATGGTTCTGAACGCAGTCAACGTGACCATCGGACACTTCGCTTACACAAAGCAAAAACAGCTCTCATGAGTAAGAGTATATTCTGTATGGCGCCAAGATTATACAACAAGGTACCAAAGGCATATAAAGATTTAAATATAAATAGTTTCAATAAAATCATGCGAAATCTTCTAATAAATAAGTGCTATTACAATGTTGCCGACTACTTAAATGACAAACTTTAAAGGGACTCAATTGACATGCGATTTATTTTTATATAATTTTTGAACTTATTGACATTATTGAAATAATTAAGGTTAATGACATTATTATTATTTTACATATTGTTTCGAATGGACATTATTCAATTATTAATTATTATTTCTTAAGTAAATATTATTATTTTGACTCAACTTTCATTGCTTTATAATTTGAATAATTTTTCTTTTCGCTATTGTATTTGTACGCCTTTCTAGGCAAAACATGTTGATACTCTTATTGTTATTGTAATCCTTCCAACTGATTATAAAACTGACACATGTTTTTGACAAATAAATATATCTTATCTTATCTTATCTTATCTTATCTTATCGACTTATGCGCATTACGAACAATAAAATAAACATACATTGTACAAAATATAGATTAAAAGAAAAAGAGTGCATCCCTATTTTTGACTATCGCGGCACTTTTATAGTGCGCAGCTTTGTTGTCGGCAACAGTTTGATGTTGCCGACAACATCAAAATATTGTCGGGTCGGATACTATAACCTGTCAAAAAAAGTTCGCATCTATTCGGAAGTACACAGTCAAGGTACGAGTACCTGCGCAGGCGGCTTCTATTAATATCGCATACAATCATCGCCACCGCGCCGCGCTCCCATATGAGTAATGTTGTAAATACTTGTGTATAAAAATTGTCTACAATACTAATCAAATGAGTGACGTCTCGCCACGCATTTTGTGTTTTAAAATCACACTCTCACAAAATTGAGATTAGCATTGTCGGTTTATCAACTTCTATCGTACTCTAGTAGTTATTAAGTACCTACATAAATACAGTAGGTAGCGTACCCAGGCAAATTTTATTTTTAATTAATGTAGATTAATTCCATCAAAAGAAGAACATAATACACAGAATATTATTTACATAATATCTAAATTTTATTGCTACGTAGCACACTATACCTATCTGGTAACGCATCTGTTTTATTAATCTTCCAGAGAATCATTATTTTTATCAAAGAATACCGTCCTTTATCGGTATTTCGGCGTATGCGTATAAGTAGGGGTATATATTTCGATTTTATTAACTCCAAATTGAGATTCGCTTCGAGTTTAATGTAATAATTGTTTTTTACTCTAATCCTTGTTGTTCTCGGACTGATAAGTTTACAATTTGACATGAGTGACGAATATTCAAATATAGTCAAGTTTAATCATGTGTTAGCACATGTAAGCTTATTAAATGTAAACTTTCATTAAGAAACCAACGGCACGGATCGCCGAGGTCGTGGGTTCAGACCATGAGGTCTGAACATACAAAGATGATGTGTCAGTTGATATTTCGAATTTGTTATTAAATTTATTAATTTGGTTGGCCTTTAGTATGCCTTTAGTATGTCAATTCAAGCTCAAAATGTACCTACTCTGTTACATTGGTCTAAGATCTAAATTACCGTTTAATTAATAGCCATAGGATAATCGTTAATTTCAAGACTCTTGCGAGACTCTTGCGCAAGACCAAGACTAGGAGCGCAAGACCAGGTTTATTGACGCAAGACCAAGACCAAGGCTGGCTAAGTTGTAAGTAAGTCTTGGTCTTGCATTTGGGCAACACTAATCATGAATCTTACATGTGAAGTTTGCTGTGAAATGTTGATAAGGACAGCCAAGCCCTCTTCAATATTCACGTAAAATGATGTCAGTTTCTTATCTTATGTTTTTTTTGTACATTGATGAGTATCCGATTATTGGTGTTAAACCCTTGCTGTTCTTGCTCAAAGTTTGTAACAATATTAAAATATTTTTCTTGGCTTTAGCCACAGAACAGATAAAAGAGGTTAGCAAGGAAATAGTTCCTGAGTATGAGAACGCGTGTCGCCGCTTGTCTCCCACTCTTTAGCTCCACTACAAGCAAGAGGCCCGTTACGCAACAAATAAATTACACACACTTAAATCGAGAGCTTGCTATTGATTGTAAATCACCATCGATAAACAAGCGCCGTGCATCACGGCCAATCAGGGCAAAGGACGAAACGTCAATGATTGAAGTGTTGAGGATGAGGACGCGACGCATGCAGTACATTGTAAGCGGACTTGGTCATTGTGTTGATTAAGCGAGTACACATCGGGCAATGTATATTTTTAGTCATTTGTTGCAATAATGTTGTTAATGTTTGGAATTTCATAGTGATCTGAATATTTTTATGTTTTTTACAAATAAAATTGTAATTAAATGTTATTTTCGACTTACCAATGGAAAGGTCATCACATCCTCGCTCTATACTTGAGGTCTGACTTTTTGTTTTACAGGTTATAATTGCACAACACGGTATTTTAAAGCAGAGCTCTGTGTTCCGAAGTAGTTCAAAGCGTACTAAACGCGGTGAATGAATTAATCGGTTGAGCTATGATTTTCAAATCATAGTTGTGGCGCGCTCGCTACGCTCACATTACCATTCTACCGTGGCTTAAGCCTACTGCTACTTAAGTAAAGTAGTTTCTATTTCTGTATCCATATATATACTTATACCAGATAGTGACTAAATCAAAGAAGGATAAAAGAAAATTCGTCTACTTATACACAGAAGAAACACTCAACAAAAAAAAACTTATAATCATACATATAAAAAACTTTTTACCAAAAAATTAAACCGACTCCTAAAAACACTGCAAAGTGAAAAATAACTTTAATTTCGGTAGTCGGTGTCTTTAGTTTTGTATTTTCGTTTTTGGCACCGACTTCCGAAATTAAAGTTATTTTTCACTTTGCAGTGTTTTTGGGAGTCGGTTTAATTTTTTGGTAAAAAGTTTTTATTTCACTCTTTTTAGTTGGTCAATTTTTTAATTTACCTAGTTAAAAGAGCCTAAATGTCAACTACTTATAAGTAGTTAACTATAACCTTTTACAAAATATTGCTTTTCCCAATGCTGGGCCGTTAATTGTTGAGCAGTCCTCCTGGTACTTCACCATCAGCTCTA
This sequence comes from Tholera decimalis, assembly GCA_943138885.2. Classification (NCBI taxonomy): domain Eukaryota; kingdom Metazoa; phylum Arthropoda; class Insecta; order Lepidoptera; family Noctuidae; genus Tholera; species Tholera decimalis. The sequence continues at coordinate 7,877,178 of OW964552.2, read as the reverse complement.
CATCACCATATGCATTGTGACGAACATAAAGTGCTTAACATCTATATTCAAGTAATCGAATCGCAATCCATGAAATACTTATTATTGAGTAGGTTCGGCGGCCATCTCTGGTCTTCATCATCAGTTCCACTTCCCCAAATGGTATTTTTTGAGAGCAACTGCACAAGTTACTATAAGAAATACCCAAAACGCCATAGGTGTGCCTATAATATTTGAAGAGTTCCCTCGATTTCTCCAGGATCCCATCATCAGATCCTGACCTGGTGACAATGGGACCAATTTCGAAGTATACCCTTTCAAACAAAAAAGAATTTTTCAAATCGGTTCAGCCGTCTTCGAGTAATCGGTGATCAAACATTAAAAATATATATATATATATATATGTATATATAACGTGTTATTGAAAGGGTATATACATACCAAGTGCACGGCTTCTTTGGATGATAACAATCGATATGGCAAGGGTTTTGTAATCCTATGTCTACATGTGTGGAGCTTATTAGAAATTTCAATACATTGATACCAGAGACCGAATTTTTCAAATTGAGAAGAACGAAGAGAATTATCGTTTTATTGGCAAGTGACGTGGAAAGTGATGACCCTCATAGTGCTGTGACACGTTTGTTATTATCGGTATTTAAGAAACATGAAACCAATAATTTGGGGTCAATTCTGTGAGTCACTTATTTTGAGCTGAAACTTTGCATAGAGACTCCATACCAGATGTTGTCTTCAGTCCTTTTGGATAGATATGGGGTTTCCGTTACACGTTGTATATATATACGCGTCGAATGGGGCGTGCAACTGTCATAGTGGCGCTAGCAGCACACTTACCAAAATCAAAGCAGTTTCTCTATGGAACAGTAATGAATTCCTAAATTAGAGACAGTTATTGAGAATTTTTCGATTAAAGAACATGTATTATGTTCTTTAATCGCAAAATTGTACAGAAATCAATTGAAATCAATGAAATGAAAATGAAAAATATTACCACAGATAACCATAGATGATACAGATAACTATATAATATCTCACAATCTAACTAACACTGACAGTGACAAAGGTTATTACGGTGGTGGCGCCATCTGCGATTAGCTTTCACTTGCACGCCCCATTGATAACCTCCTCTTTTTGTTGTCGGTTGAAAATAACGCAATGACAAAAGAAAAAAAAAAGAATTAACGCTATAAAGCCATATCAGGGTCGGACATTAATTAACCCGTTCTCAGGGTCACACCAGCCATAAAAGAAAACACGTTTTGTCTATGATATGCAGTTCGATATCCATTGATCAGCATGTAAGCTTTATCTATTCCACTTCGTCTTTGATAACAAGTTCGTTGCCCCTTAACTTGGCAGCCTTGTAAACAAAGTCGGTCACAAGGTCTCATCTAGCCTGGGAAGAACTAGGTTAAGGTGTGTCGGACACACCCCACTTTTGTAGTGCAGGGCTAAATCCTTGAGAAAAGCATCTCAAGGATTTAGCCCTGCTGCAGTACATTTTACTAGCAATTTTGTACTTAATGAAAAATCTAGGTTCACCAAACAGCGATGTAGAGTAGATGCTATAATGATTGGTCAGATCACTGGAGAGATAAATGATTAAGTAATTAAGTTCAATTTAATTTAATAACATTTTGTGTTTTTTTAACCGAATAAATTTAAATTTTGCTTTGTAAATTTACTACTAGGTAAAAATATTTGTATTAAGTATCCAAACATTCGTTTTTCTGTGTAACTAACTAGCCCGAACTAGCATCTTGCCTATTGGAATTCTTTTGTATTATTTGACCTTTACGTAAAGTCCTTGACATTGGAATGGACGCACGTGGACGCGGCATAAGTCTCAAAATCGATTTCTTACTTAGTACGTTTCTTGCACTACTTAGGCAATGTAGGATCTAGAACGCATTCGGTGCAATTAACAGCTAGGTATAATACGACACCAATTAAATGTTAGACAGTATCTCAAAATAAGTGATTGGCCTGTTTATAAAGGTACTGGGGCGCGTGTGTGAAAACGTGATATGTGAAATAAACGAATGGCGCGTATTATGTATCTGCGCATGTATACGTAGATATTGTTGTTGATTGTCTCGTCATTTTTGAATTGGCTAAAAAACATATTCATAATGCTATCAAAGACTTAAAACCTAAAACAGAAAAGTTTATACAGACAGTTAACTCCTTTTGGCACGTAATACTTGCTATCGAACCCTTAAATTTATAAATAAACGTAGTAATTAGAATTAAAACTTCACACACATATGCAAGATACAAATGTACTTATAAAAGATTGTTGAGAATTATTTCAAGAAATAAGTATGTACCTGAAACAGGCAATAGGTATAGGAATTACAAAGAATGTATACCTATTGAATTGGAAACGAAGAAAGTACCTAACAGCGAAAATCAATATGGTAATGACGCCCACAATAGTTAATAATCAGCAATGACCGTAACGTCATTTATGAAGAAAATATTAAAAAAGTGTGGGAGCAAAACACTAATTAAAAGTCACTGCACATCAAAATATAAACGAGGCGGATTTTTCCTGCCTGCCAAGTCAAGCTAATGTTTTTCCTTAAGTTTTCAATATAGTTTTCATAAAGGGAATGTAGTACAATGTTCTAATATCTAAATATCTAATCGGATGGTTATTAATACTCAGTAGGTGTTCAGATAACAGCATGAGCAGACACGTGTGTCCGCCAGTCACGTTGAGCCCCGCGAGGAGCGTTGCACTAACTACAGAACAGACTAACCGCCTCCGTGACGTAACCCAGACGATAACCACACCACGTTACGACCAAATAGGAAATCAAACTTTATATCTCTAAGAATACCTCATAAAATCGAATCAACGGGAGGAATTGATAAGCCTAATACTTTAACAACTACGACGACAGGTCTCCGAAGAGAATGCATAACAGAACGTGCATGAAAATGTTTCTAGCTAGCATTACTGTCTTTCTGGAACAGTTATGAATTCATGTGTAGGATTTTATGCGATCATGTTTTCCAATGCACTCACTTATATATAGGTCATGGTATAACTGTGCAATTTTTTTTTCTACTTTTAAATTCATATTTTCCCCTTCAAATACTCTTATGATAACGTGGAGAGGGCAAGTGATCGATTTCATCGTGACCTTTGTATATCTTGTCATGTTTATCGAAAGAATAATAGTATTTGATAACTGAGCACTTTGCAAGAGAATTATAGTACATACAACGGTAACGATAATGTAGAGCTCTCTCCTTTCGAAATTCAATGAAACTAACAATCAAACATTAATGGGAAGCTGAAATATTAAATAGATATGATATTGTATATTTATATTTATTTATACTTTATGTACAACTGTGTTACATGGGCGGATTTAATGCAGCAAGGCATTCTCTACCAGTCAACCTTTGGGTTTAAAAAAAAACAACACTCCTAACTTATGATTAGGAACAAGGGTACCAAATATGCATGCATTACCTATCATATCCTGCCAATACTAAAGTAACAAAATGGTATATTAACATTTTAACACACTGTTAACATCTAGTCCAAACAATGAACAACAAAATAACTACAGAAGACGACGAGAAAATTACCTAAACAAAGAGTTAGTAAAAGTGAGGCACTTGCCTCGGGGTGTTCCTAGACCTGGCGAGAGCGTCTGACACCCTGTCGTCTAATCTGCTCCTGAAAAAATGGAAATAATAAGGTATCAGAATGTAACTAAGAAACTCTCGACTGTTATGAGGTTTACTGTCGAACATTAAATCCTCCTAATTTGGATAATTATTACTAAGCCCTGTAATGTATCTTACTTTATCGTTGGTGTTCCCACAGAAGTATTCTTGGGCCACCGTTTTTCACGGAGTGATCCACAAAAATTTCCGATTTTTTTAGTTCTAGCTTAACCTCATAAAAATTTTCAATCTTTGTAATAAAAGGGAAAGTTATGTGATGAAATTTCTAAAAGAATACGAGTTATAAATATGTATGTACATACATATTTATAACTCGTATATATATAGCTTATTTGGGACAATAGATATATTATTCGAATGAGACATGAATAGCCTTTAATGCCTAGATATAAATAATGAATTCCAACATATCAATAATGTAATCTGCAAGCAAATCGCTTAGTTTCATGTTAGTTTTATCTTATCATTATAGACGAAACACGTGCACTAGTTTTTTTATAGAAGACATATATCGGTATTCCGCCCGAATGACATCATCGGACTATTTTTGGCTTTTTATATAAAAGTAGCTATGCCAAAACATTCTTTGTCTAAAAAGGTTTCGTTTATTACATTATGCATACTTCTCTAGTTACAAGCACTATTACTGTGCCTGAGGTCTTGGGCAAAGTTGTATTGGGATGTTTTGTAATGAGTTTATCGAAAAGACACTCTAGTCGAGTCTTGCTTCGTTTGAAATAGTTAGATGACAATATCGCACCCTCAGTAATATAAGGAATCAAGTCAAAATTTTTGCAAACTGAGGTTTTAAATGCTAAGGGCTCAAAATGAAATTCGCTACCGGTTAACTAACCAGTTAACTAACCGGTTAAATAACTTACCGGTTGGTTGACTTAAATAATAAGCATGTTATAATGAAAAAATATCTGTAATGTAGGAATCCAGAATCTTGAAACGCGATTAGTCAAAAATTTACTTTTTTGAGTTGGGCCTTTATATTACTAAGGGTGCGATATGCAAAAGTAAGCTATCCCTGTTTTCCAGGCATGTCAAGTTTAATAACTAAAAGTGATTGTACTTCATCCCTGTGGAACATAAAGGCATATCACGCATAAATAAAATTAGTTGATGTATGTAGGTATGAGATCACCAGTCGAGGGTCGAGTTGAAGAATACGTAAGTGTTACAACCTCCAGCGCGAGGTTGTGAGGGAACACGGGGTTAGTTTGAGTCAGTAAGAGTCTTACAGACCCCTTTGCCCGCCCCAGCCTGCAGGTAATCGAGAAGAAAAAAAGGTAGGTAGGTATGAGATGCGTTCGTTCATTTTAGCACGAAATCAATGTTTGACTTGTAATCTGTATAAAAGTGTTAACAAATAGTGACGCGCCTCCGAATGGTCTTTCGAATCATGAATCCCTCGACTTCGAAATGACACTGAATTTTTTTAAACGTTAGTCAAGTCATAAGATCAGTTAAGTAAGATAATAATATGGAATTTATCAGAAATAAAGAAAAAACAATAATTTATTTGTATCAGACCATTGATCCATTAAGTGTTAGTAAAACCAATAATTAATATAATAAACATTGGCGACATGCCTACCTACCCAATGCCTGATTGCCTGGTTGATGTTTATTAGCAGAAAGAAATAATCAAATTGACATGTCTGTCATAAGATTATTTCGTCTATCAAGTTTACTGTGAAAATCTTGATTTTATATTGTCAAGGGCTGAAGGATCCGGTGACATTGTTAATAGGGTTATTTGTCTTCGGTTAATCATTTAGTCGAGCCGTCACATGACGGTCTGGACTTTTCATCGGTCAAAGAATTAAGATTGCCATTCAAAATGGCAATGCTGTCAGTGTTCTGGGCATATTCCCACTGACCGCAATTTTGATGAGTATTTTGATCCCTAATATAATAGCCCTTTTTATAAGCGCCTGCACATAGTTTATTATACCTATTGTGTAACTAAAAAAACGAAAATGTCTACATTGTACTTATATTTTGTACATTTGTACTTGGTACATATACCTTTGCGCTGACCTACTGTCGGTCATTTTCGCATATCATAAATAGAAAAAAATAAGACTGGTTTATCCTTCTGCCTTACCCTTATTACTTAATTATCCTACTACGAATATTAAGCTCGATAAATAACATTTAGTATCTGATAACGACGAAGCTAAAAGGTCACGTTTTCCAATTTCACTTTTATCAAATATCAAATGATTTTCAATTTTCTGAAGTTTATTTTAGTTTTTTTTTAGGGTTTTTATTTAAGTGTATATTCCATTATTGATTTAAAATATATGTCCATTTTCTGAATGTTTCATTCGATTTAGCTATTGGGACTGTAATACTTTAATGGTTTCAATAATATTTTATTATTAAGTTAAAGACCTCATTCTTGTACCTTTTCTTCTGTGTTCTATAGATTTTATTACTATTTAAAGCTATCCCAGGCCCAGCCATTAATTACGTCACACTATTTTATCATACCCCTTGCGTCTTCGTCACAGCTGATACATTTTTTGTAAGTTCGCGTCTCTAAGTAGTGCGATGTTGAAAATTTTTCAATTTTACTTTGAGTAGCCACTCAGGAATAATGTAGCTTTTTATAGGTGAAAGATTTTTCAAAATTGGTTCAGTAGATTCAGAGATTACTTCCCTTAAACGCGAAAAAATTCACAAAGTTTACTCCTTTATAAAGGCAATATCTACTAATATTAGTATAGATTTAATTATTGTTTAAATCTTGACATGCTGACAATTTCAAAATCACACCTATTTCATGCCAAAACATGGCGTCGCAAACAAATTAATTTATAATTATCTGTTTACAAGTTTAGGTTTCCATGGAAAACGAATTTTCGTACAAAGTTTTCCCGTCAAAGCGTGCGAACTGCAAATAAATTAAGAATTTGTTACTGATACGTAGTCTTGTATTTGGATAAAACCAGCTTTTACTTTAATTAGCAATGCTAAATGTGAAGAAATAAATATCTCTCCCATTTATGACGTGATTATTATTGAAAATTAGGATTAACTGATTACTTTTCATTATTATATTGACATTTATTTCTTTCAAACATACGTTTCTAACTGGATTATTTGTTTATATATTTTTATATTTGCACGGCGAAATTAAAGGCAGAATAAGAGAACAATATTGTACACTTTACCAACCTTCTGTACCTTATTTATGCAAATAAAAGAATTTTAATTTGAAAAAAATATTGGAAAGGGCTTCACGACAGCCTGATCTAATGGGGTACATAATGTAATCTACACTACTTAAATAGAAAAGTATTTTTCACTTCAGTAGCTCAAACATGTAGGTTTTGCTGCCTAAAATCAGTGAGCAAAATGCGATTTTGCTCACTGAGTGAGACAAAGTAACTTTTTAATTTTCGTTTTCAGAAAACCACGAATATCTTATTCAGCCTTGGGTTAATCATACAATTCGAAACATTCACACTCTATCTCTTTCTCGCCATTAGAAAGAGAGAGAGACAAAGACCAGCCTTTTCGAAGTTCCGATTTTGAATTCGACCTCAAAGACAAACACGTGCGGAATTTCGTACTAACTAATGTTTGCAAAAATATAATTATGTCTTTTAATGTAATTTATTGAATTTTTAACTTATTGTTGTATTTAAACAAAAATAAGTATTTACTGCAAATAAAACTGATATAACCTGTAAATATTAATGTCTAGTTTCAATAATGTTACGTAGTTACGTAATATATTTTGAACAATAAAATATCATGGGTGCTATTTCCGAACACGACTTAATTTAAATAAAAGAGCGGGAATAAAATTTCGTGGCTGGCGTAAAGAATTGAAAAAGTTAAAAAAATTAAAATAATCGAGAACAGTATTTTAACACCGGAAGGGTTAAAACAACAAGTTATTAATGCAGAATTAAGTTTCCTACCTGAGAAGTCTCGCGAGAAATATCTGAAAGCATACCATGTCTTCAAAGAAAGGAGACTAAATAAAAACTTTTTACCAAAAAATTAAACCGACTCCCAAAAAACACTGCAAAGTGAAAAATAACTTTAATTTCGGAAGTCGGTGCCAAAAACGAAAATACAAAACTAAAGACACAGACAACCGAAATTAAAGTTATTTTTCACTTTGCAGTGTTTTTGGGAGTCGGTTTAATTTTTTGGTAAAAAGTTTTTATTTCACTCTTTTTAGTTGGTCTATTTTTAATTTACCTAGTTACAAGAGCCTAAATGTCAACTACTTATTACCTTTTACAAAATATTGCTTTTCCCAATGCTGGGCCGTTAATTGTTGAGTAGTTATCCTGGTACTTCACCATCAGCTCTACATCACTATATGCATTGTGACGAGCATAAAGTGCTTAACATCCATATTCAAGTAATCGAATAGCAATTCACTCAATACCTACTTATTATTGAGTAGTTTCGTTGGCCATCTGTGGTCTTCATCATCAGTTCCACTTCCTCAAATGGTACTTTTTGAGAGCAACTGCACAAGTTACTATAATAAATACCCAAAACGTCATAGGTGTGCCTATAGTATTTGAAGAGTTTCCTCGATTTCCCCAGGATGCCATCATCAGATCCTGACGTTTATGAAAATGGGACCAATTTCGAAGTATAATACCCTTTCAATCAAAAAAAGAATTTTCCAAATCGGTTCAGCCGTCTTCGAGTAATCGATAATCATACATTAAAAAAAAATATATATATATATATACGCGTCGAATTGATAACCTCCTCTTTTTGTCGTCGGTTGAAAAGGGCGGAAGGAGTTTTTCAGAGACAGTGTTGCTATCTTATTTTTTAGATTTGTCACAGACGAGGCTACTTTAAAAACAAAACATAACGTGCATATTGAAACATACGCAAAACTTGTATCTATTCTAAAAAGAATGTCGGTTCGGTTGCAGAAGGCTATATTGAAGACTCAATAGAAAATAAGAGAAAATCTGTAAGCGTATAGTGGAAACAATAAGTCTGAATTCGACCTCGGATCCTTGGTCTCACCCACGCCCATCCAATTCCAACGACGCACAGTGTACCGATCAGAGTCACCAACGTTCACCGTTGTTCCTTCTCAATCCGCCACCGAAACAGAAACCTTAACCCCAGATAATCAAACTCAACTCAATGCAACTATAACGTTGCCAAATAAATCTGTTACTTTTAATTTGCAGAATTGGAGTAATTTTACTTTTAACTTTTAAAATGTTCCATTTTATTGAATTGGTACCTCTACCTACAATGTTAATTATTTTGATTCACAATTAATTATTATTTCAATCTATTCCTGTTTATTAATTTATCTCCTGAAGTGTTTTCGCTGCTGAATTGAAAAGTTATGTGTGTTACACGAGAGCAAAGTTTTTTGCCTCTCGTGCCTTTGAATCCCTCGCCATACTCAGGATTCAAATTCAGCACTCGCTACGCTCGTGATTCAATCGTTGAATCCTTCACTTGCTCAGGATTCAAAATCAGCACTCGCAGCAAAAAACGACTTTGCTCTCTTGTTGCACAAATAACTATTTCGGGAGATTTCAGAGCAGGCCGACCCACAGACAACAATCTATGAGAAGATATTATTATTTAGTACGAAATAATATATAAATACAACAAACATGTAAATTGAATAGAAATGTCTGTGTGTGATAATGATAAGTGTGTTTTCTCAAGTGCTTATAGTTGCACGATACTGAAACAAACAAACTTTTTGAAACATTTGAGTGTCTATCTGTCTGGCTGTCTGTTGCTTTTATGCCGGAATTCCCGTGGGATCGGTTTTAACGCGGGAGAAACGCGTAAGTAATACAACTCCGACACGTACGAACTCGTGGGCACTGTTAGTTAAGTAATTAAGAAGTGTATTATAATCTTATCTCATCTTTCTTGCTTACTTAGTATTATAAATAAACGTTTGTGACGATGGATGAATCCGTAGATGTTTGTTACTCTTCCAAGCAAAAAGTACTGAACTCATATCCAAAAGAAATTTGGTAAGTAAATAGTTGACATCCTGGAATAGCATTAGGTATCGGCTACTTTTTACCACGGGATTTACGCGGGAAAACCCTCTACGCAAACGAAGTCGCGGGCAGAAGCTAGTATAGAAATAAGGAGCTGTCAACCTAAAGTTAAAACGCGCCAGTGCTTAAAATTGTATCTAAAACCTCGTACAAAAGTAATATGTGTTCTCGTAAGTACTGTTGACACAGCGATACGTCTCGATGGCACCTGTTTATGAATCGGTGACGTCATCAGACACGTGTCTGCCGCTCCGTCGTCGCTCCAATTGCAGTGTTTGCGAATGCCGGCGACAATGTGGCTAATTACAACGATTTCTATTACTGACGTATTTAGTGAACGTGTCAATTTATCAATTGATAGGGTTCTGTGTAATTGTATCATTAGAACTTAAACGTAAACCATGTGCATTTATTGTTTCGAGTCTCCGATATTCCGGTACTGTTGTAAGCGCCATGGTCACGGATGAACTAAAGTCATTGCGGGTGGACGTTTATGAACAGACGAATCGGTCTACCCTCTTTTTCGTTTTGAGTAATTGATCATTAGGAACATTTAAGATTTTTCAATTATAAAAGACTAGTCGCGCGGGTTTTCGCTCCCGTGGAATTTATCACAATAAAAACATAACCTCTGTATTTTGCAGTAGGGTAAAAAGTCTATAACCCCCCTCAAGCTTCAAACTAGTCCCATACTAAATCCCAAATACACCCAGTACCAGGGCTCCGTCACTCCATGTACTTGCGCGCTATAATTACCTACCGCCCGGCCGAGCGCTCTCGGGCCGTTTGCGGACCAAATTCAGTGCGGTTTTCACAAGCGAAGTGCAAGTACGTTGTTCAATTTTAATCGTTACCTACATTCGTTTGTACACGTACCTATAATGCCGTCTGGTGCCTAATGTGCTGTAGATGGGTGCAAATCAAGTAAAAGAAGGGATAAACACCTAACATTTTTCCATTTACCTGTCAGTGAAGAAAGGTAAGTGATAAATAAATAAAATAAATGTAGCAAGAAGCATACCTGTCCTGGCTTTGTTGCTGAATTACAGAACATTCCTGTTTTAAATGAATCTACGAATAGATTGTTTATCCATTTTAAAGCATTCAACAAAACATCGTCTTTTTACGGAAAGTTAAAAGTGCCAACAGATGCGTTTCATAATTATCCTCTCGCGTGTCTAAGTTACACAGTGCGACATAAGAAAAAAATGCTCCAAATGTCTTAAGTCGGACAGTTACACTTAAGGGCTTGGTCAGGATTGGTCGATAAATATCTGTGTTTGTGTTGCAAGTAGCAATACGTTCTGCATACACCGCTAAAATGAACGTAAAAATATTTACAAAATGCATCTGTGGTTTTTGTTGTGACGCCGCAGACTTTTTCGTTGTGTTATCAAATAGTTTTTATTACTTTTTATAATAGTTTTTATTAATTTTTTGGAATAATTTGTGTTAAAATTGTCTACACATTTTTTTTTTGTTTTATTTTTTTTTCGAATTTGTGTGAAAATTATAAAAGTGAAAACATATCACATCACTGCGAGATAAGGTCAGTTTGATTTGCTTATTGAATGATATAAATAGTTAGATAAACTCATAACGATACCAGGAAGGTATATATACCATGATAATGGACATAAATTGCCGATTTATCATTTTTTTTGAAGTCCTACCCAAAAATCATAAGGAAATTCAACATGCGACACTCGAGGGGTTATGGAAGAGAACTTGAGACTATGTTTATTAATAATTTTGAAAAAAATATCAAACAAAGGACGGGTAGTACTCTTTATGAAATCTTAAATAACATACATTTTGATTCACCCTGCCCTTGTTTCCCAAAATAATATCTAATAAAACTTTTCATTAGATTCAGGATATTTTCTACACTAAAATTTAATAACCGAGAATTTAGAAAGGGTAAGCACATTGGCGTATCTAGAGATATTTTCCAGGTGGGGCCTGGCCCCCAGTGGTCTCCCCAGTGGTAGAAGCGATTCACGGTGGAGCATACGAAGGAGGTGTGCTCAGCTTGGGCGGAGCACCACCGTGTTCTCGTGAAGGTGATCGGTGGCGGAGACCTCTCACTCCCGGCGCTGGTTCAGACCATTGTGCGGGGCGAGGGGCAATGGGATGCAGTCACTTCCTTCTGCGAAGCAGTCATGCTAGCGAAGGAGGAGGCAGAACGCGTGAGATAGAGATGACTCTCTTCTTCACGCCCCAGCCGACACGGGAGTCAACCCGATCTCCGGACACCATAGGCACGGGCTTGCGGATGGCGAACAACGCAGAACGGGAGATGTCATTCGATGATTTTTTCATCCGAAAAAAAAGTAATAAAAAGTGGTAGAAGCGATAGTCTCCTATTCAGGTTTCGTTAATGCTTACTGTACGAGTCAAAAAATGTAACATGAATTAATATACCATGTAGCGCAACAGTAGTGTAAACGAGAAGAATCTGAAAAGTGAATCATATTCGCAAAAAAAAAATGGTCAATTGCGAGTCGTACTCGCCCTTAAAGGGTTCTGTAGTGGCGAGTACAGATGCAAACGCTATAAAATTTATTCATCTAGCGATATATAACTTTGTTGTTATAGCGTTTGCATAATTGACAAAGTTATATAAGCAAACGCTAGGGGTTAATGTATAAAATTGCTGATTTGTACTGAAACATAAAAACTCGTTTCTTTTTCTAAAATGTGACATACTTATTGAATCAAAATATCTCAAGTATACACTCATTATCTATAAATTGTTGCCATCTAATCGGAAGGTTATATTTTATGCCTTTGCGATAGAACTATTGTCTGAAAGCATTTAGTACCTTCTCTTGGGAACAAATCTGGGGGCACGGCAGTGCCCCCGCCAAGTCGAGCGCAAAGCAAACACTGCCGTACCATCCTTTTCTGGAACCATTTCGGCGTATTTTCAGGCCCCTATTTGGGGACCTCTGGATAAATTTAGAACGCTGAAATTATCGTTATCTAGTAAGCTACCAGCATACACTTAAACCACAAAATTTCATGGTTGTAGCTTGTTTATTTCCTAAGTTATGCAAAAGCAAAGTTGTACTATTTCGACATATATAGACTCACTGATCATCAAAATAGAAGTAGTACTTCCCATAAACCTAGAGAGCTGAAATTTGGCATAGAGGTAGGGTTTAGTGCTTATATGAAGGGAAAACTATCAAAACTAGGATCATGGAAGATCTGGAGTACCTTATGACCCTGAGGAGAAACCGTAACAGACCAGCCAAACTATTGAAATTATCGACATGCTATGTACACAAAGTTTATTGAGCGTGGTTAGCCCTTTATTTGAAATAAAAAAAATTGTAGGTCTGAAGTATCTGATGAAGAACCCTTTAGAGCTCAGCTGAACTATGGGAGATATGGAAATGCGCCTTGACAAAAGTTATTTAGTGTGACGAGTCCTTTCTACTGATGTGTATAAAAAATCGAAGGTCTGAAGTATCTGATGAAGGACCCTTAGAGCTCAGTTGAACTATGGGAGATATGGAAATGCGCCTTGACAAAAATTATTCAATGTGACGAGCCCCTTCTTATAAATGAATATGGGAAATACGAAAGCTTATAGCCAATGTACAAAAATCGGAACCGGAAAAAAAGAAAAGAAAGATTACTAATAAAAAAAAACTAGACCAAAAAAAAAACAATTCTAATAAGAAAACCTAAAATAATGAAAGGTATAATTAAGAAACTAATCAAGTAAAAAATAGCTTTCTGCAAAAAGAAGTGAAATCCCACCAAAAACATCCTGTAAAAAGCTAGCCAAATCTCGCCTAAGCTGCTTGTTTCTCTATAAAAACTAATGAAATCTCTAAGCAAAGCGAAGCCAAGTCTAAGGATCTTTACTGCGATTTCTTTATTAATATATTTATATTTTATGTGACTTGGCGTTAACTTCGATGTATTAACTAGTAAAAGTGCATAGAGTATGTTCAACGGCCGGTTACATAAAATCTAAATATATTAATAAAGAAATCGCAGTAAAGATCCTTAGACTTGGCTTCGCTTTGCTTAGAGATTTCATTAGTTTTTATAGAGAAACAAGCAGCTTAGGCGAGATTTGGCTAGTTTTTTTTACAGGATGTTTTTGGTGGGATTTATTACTTACTTCGTTAAAAATCACAAAAAAGACGTCCGTTGGAGCAAGGTCTGGCGAGTACGAAAGATGACGTATGATTTAACCGCAGCTCCTGCAGAGTTACAACGGTTTCCCGTGCAGTGTGCGATGTGATGCGTTATCATGGAGCAATAATGGTGAAGATCAATGCAAGAGTTGGGGCTTTTTCAATGCTAGTTTCACCATCATTGTTCGAATTTCGGCTCAGTAAACATCTGCTGTTATTGCCAAATCAGAGCTGAGAACGCTATAGTAAAAAACATTACGAATAGACTACTAATCAGTTCAATCAATCAATCAGCTATTTCTTCCTGAACTTTCCTGTTTCGCTAACTTTTAAGTTTATAGTATGTCTAAGTTCAGTGCGCCTATTGGCATAGGTCTCTTTTAACATCTTCCACTGCTGTCTAGCTTTGGCAACCCTCCTCTAGTTGGGCCCGGTGGTTTGTCTTAACTCATCCGCCCATCTCTTCCCTGGCCTTCCTCTGTTTCTTTTACCATCTCGTGAATACCAGTTATTTACGATATTTCTCCACTTTCTAGCATATCTGCGATTCTCTCTTTTGTCTGTCTTGCCTCTTGAAGCCAATCATGCTCTTTTCCGTTGCTCTCTGGCAGTACACTAGACTGTCTCTATGATGCAGCCATAGGTGAGGCAGGGGAGATATACACATGTATCAAAAACTTTTCCGTTCCTTTTCAGTTCTCTGCTTATTTCAGTGGATTTCATTACCTCCTTTAGAGTCCAATATTTTTTTCAGCGGGTAGTTATTCTTTTGTTGATTTCTTTAGTGGATTGGTCTTTCTATGAAATGATCTGCCCTAGATGAACATATTCTTCCACATACTCAAGAGAATGGTTATTAATTTTGATCTCTAATCGACTTGGAACCTATCTTTCAAACGATTGACTTCAAGAGAAAATTGTTTTTGGAACCTCAATGTCATTCATTAAATACCTATCTAAGCACACCCTGTACGTATAGGATAGAAACAAAAATCAGCTCCTTGTATTGGGAGCCGCTTGCTTTTAATTAGGGTTCCGTAGCCGAATGGCAAAAAACGGAACCCTTATAGTTTCGTCATGTGTGTCTGTCTGTCTGTCCGTCCGTTCGTCCATATGTCA
This sequence comes from Tholera decimalis, assembly GCA_943138885.2. Classification (NCBI taxonomy): domain Eukaryota; kingdom Metazoa; phylum Arthropoda; class Insecta; order Lepidoptera; family Noctuidae; genus Tholera; species Tholera decimalis. Next base: position 7,862,150 of record OW964552.2, on the reverse strand, counting down.
CAGCCATTTTATTCCGAAACTATTGGGACTATACATCTGAAACTTGGTAGGAAAAAGTTAGGAAACTGGTTTTTAGAAACCCTAAAAACCAGTTTGACTTTTTTTTCGACGCGCACCCATAAATGTGTGGTTACTTGAAAGTGAAACTGTAGGCTCGCCGTGACGTCGTAACTCGACGTCGGTTCTTCACGACACCGGCGGCCCATCCCCACCAGGTGTGATCTCCAGTAGCCTGGAGAAGGCCCAGCGGGATCAGACAAACGCAAACACATGGGCGGTGGTCATTCTGAATGGCTGTACGTCCGTAGGTCACAGCCACTTTATTCAGAAACTATTAAGACTACAAAGTTGAAACTTGGTAGATGTATTCTGTGAACCGGCTTACATATTTTTATATAAAATAAAATAATAAAGTAAAGGGGGCTTACCCATTCATGGAATTAATGTGTGGTGTTTTTTTAAATTACATTGAAATTTCTAAAACCATTTTTTCTTAAAGTCAATCGTTTGACAGATATAATATAATAATAATAATAATAATATAATTTATTGCCACAAATATACATACATCATTTACACAGATTGTCAATAAGATATAGACCAAACCTCCGTACTTTAGGAGAACCTCCAGAATGAGAATATAAAGTAATGATAGTCTCAAATTTTAATAACTAAGTCTGTATAACAACATAAAGCATCACAAGTTCCTTACAGATATTCTACTCAAAAGAAGTCTAATCTTTTGTTACAGGTAAAACCTCCGAAAACTCTACGAGATACTCCGAGAACTCTACGAGATACTCCGAGAACTCTACGAGATACTCCGAGAACTCTACGAGAACCTCCGAGAACCTCCGAGAAATCTACGAGAACCTCCGAGAACTCATTGATATACCTAAAACATTATTTCGCAACATAGAAAGACATTTGTGTTTGTATAACAGCTGATGATGACAGATTATCTGTTTTGTTTATTTAAATTTTGTATAACAATTCTTTAGTTTGTATCCTTCATTAGTGGAATCTAATGTTGTCGTTTGTCAAGTCAATTTCAATATTTTGTAAAGCTTCTCTTACATTGTGTAAATGAATGATGTTTTGAAAAGAGTAACTGTGGAGTTTCTTGCCGGTTCTTCTCCACAGAAAACAACCACTTGTGAACCGTGCGTAGCTTCTCATTTTTTTATTGTTATCCGAGACTCTAGTTATTCAACGAATTGCTTTACATAATATTAACTTTTAATAAGTGCCTTTGTCAAATAGAATATTTTGAGGCTGGTGCAGAGCGCGCACCGCCTGTCAGTATGGCGGTATCGGCGCAAATACAATAATTTGTCTATTAAAATAACTGAAATGATTAAAGTTTAATTTTGATTGTTTTACAAACTATTAATTGATTTTTAAGATGTAAAATTAACGTTTAACATGTTTCAACTTAAAGCATTGTAATTTCAGTAGTTTAATATTTAACTAGAAAATGTGGGCACATGTGTGACAATCCCTCTATATAAGACCGCACTGTGAGCGCTAGACAGATTCAGATTCATTCTTGTTCGAGCCGCTGGACAGTGCGGACCTCTCTGTAAAGTCGTTACGCTGTCAGTTGAATAAACGAGTCTCCGGTAACATTAACAAGTGCTTTTATTTGAAAATCAAACATGAGTGATCATCAAGAGAAGATTCGTGACGTCAGCTGAGCCGACGTCACACTTTTTAAAAACACATAAGACGCTGTCTCTCCGTCATATACATTTTCTAAAACCGCAAATATAGTATCTTGGTCATTTATACAAACGGTTGATGAACGAACTTGGTAATCTATGAAAAACAAAGCTAATTTTCGCTAATCTATGTTTGGATACGGAATCTTTCATGGGCGAGTCCGACTCGCACTAGGCTGGTTGTTTTTATTTTTTCAACCATAACTGTTTGTTAATAAAAATTCTGGGGTGGCCCACCCGCCCCCCCCCCCTTCCTACGCCCATGGGTAAGCAATTTATAGAATATTGTATAAAAATCTATACTAATATTATAAAGCTGAAGAGTTTGTTTGTTTGTTTGTTTGTTTGTTTGTTTGTTTGCTTGAACGCGCTAATCTCAGGAACTACCGTTCTGATTTGAAAAATTCTTTCAGTGTTAGATAGCCCATTTATCGAGGAAGGCTATAGGCTATATATCATCACGCTAACACCAATAGGAGCGGAGCAGTAATGAAGAATGTTTCAAAATCGGGGGATCTTTTTTTCCACGGGGACGAAGTCGCGGGCGGAAGCTAGTAATATTATAAAGCGGAAAAGTTTGTTAGTTTCTTTGTTTGCTTGAACGCGCTAATCTTCGAAAGTACTGGGTGGATTTGGATGCAATTTGGTATGGAAATAGCTTGAAGCTTGAGGAAGGTTATAGGCTACTTTTTACGCGACTGCAAAAAAGGAGAGTTATGTTTTTACCGTGATAGAATCCACGGGAGCGAAGCCCCGCGTGAGTACTAGTATAAAAATAAAACTAAAGATTTTTTTTTATTTTACCCACACACTGACCTCTATAATTATGTTTTATCTAGATGTATTGCACAGTCAGCACCAATTTATAAAAAAATATATTTTATGAACGATACAATTTTAAACTACCACCTATAATCAGAGCATATTCACAGTTCTCAATAGCATAGACACAAAACGTTATGTTAATTTAATTTTATCGAAGAGGCAGCCCTGCGATTGCTGTGGGATCTCGCGGTGCGAAAGCAATCACAACTGTACACTTGAATATTTAGGCACATTTTAGCATGCAGCGGTTGCTGACGCGACCGAGTAGGCTATTATAGCAGTAGGTATTGGAATTTTTATACTGAGTGAAGTATCTGTTACGTAGTAACTATTAAGTAATCTGTGCCAGTACTTCCGAAGATAAGCACAAACAAATAAACAAACTTTTCCGCTTTATCTATATATATCTACAAGTAGTAGGGCTCTCAAATTATTCATGGGGGTTCCTAGATGCTCGCTAAGATGGGATTTTGCGAAATTCCCACGGGATCGGGATTTACACGGGAAAAACGCGAACGAAATCGCGAGCAACTGCTAGTATTAGTATAGATACATTTTCTTTTCTTAAATATACGCCCTATCATACTTTTTTCAGGGAGATGATCATGTGATGGCTCCTCCCGGTCTGGGATTAGAGACCCATAATGTTCCTAAAGTTGCCTTAGCATTCCGTGGCTGCGATATGTCGTTAGAGCAGTCCTGCAACCCCAGGCAGTGGTCTTACTGGCGCGGCGCTGCCCTTACTGCTAACTGCTATTTGAGGCGCGTCGACTCGGGGAGTTATCACGCTTGTAATCCCTAAAGGAGTTGGCAGAGGTGTATTCATTAGTTCATTACATCCACAGATTTATAAGTTTCATGAAATTTATTTTTAGTTACTCTCAATAAAAAATAATTATGTAAATTCCTTTTCATCCCTACAGTTTTCCTTTCCGAGAATACCTACTATCCACTTTCCAAATTGGATTCTAATTATAGATTTTCTAAAATGTGCACTTTAATTAACTCGATGTTTTCCCTATAACCCGTTTCCCAGAATAGCTAAAAGTAAAAATTTCTTATATAATAAAATAATAATCATTGGTTGCCCTCAACCCGACGCTCGGAGGGGAAACTTTCCTTCCATAAATTAAACGTACACGTTCTATAAGGGTAGAACGTGTTTGCTGGGACATAAATTTAAATACCCGTGGTTAAGTTTGCCATGGTACTGGAATTTTCCGGACATTCTCGGCTACGGGGCGGGGCGTAAGTTGCAGGTAGACGTTAGTACTACTACTACTTATATTCTATAGGTATTTGTGGGCAGATTCAGAATCTATTTTTGATGTTTTCGATCTTTAATCATTCTTTCTCTCCTTTTATATAAAACTAGCTTTTGCCCGCGACTTCGTACGCGTGAGAAGGTTTTCCCGCGCAAATCCCGATCCCGTGGGAATTTTGGGATAAAATGTAGCCTATGTGTTATTCCAGAATGTCAACTATCTACTTACCAAATTTCATTCAGATCCGTTCAGTAGTTTTTGCGTGAAAGAGTAACAAACATCCATCCATCCTCACAAACTTTCGCATTTATAATATTAAGTAAGAAGTAAGAAGTAAGATAAGATAGTAAGAAGTAAGATAAGATAAAATAATTCTATAATACTAATTTATTTATTTATTTAAACTTTATGTACAATTGTGTTACTATGCTATAGCTTTAATTATCAGTAATGCCACTAGAATATTGCAACATAATAGGTATATAATCAATTCAATCCGCAATTTAATCTGGCAAGTGTTACCTGGCAGCCCTACTTACAACTATGTTGCGTAGTGCGTTCACAGTAAATGAATGCGATTCACAACACGTGCCCAATGCCAGAGCATGTCCACGTGTGTACTTGTGAACCGTTGAGTAATGAACGGTCTGCTTGCGTACAATGACCATTCAAATTCTCTCTATGAAATAAATGATTGGGTAGTAGAGGGGTGAAATAACGGTGGCTGACCGTGAACTTTTGTAGCTATGGCAACATTTTGAAGGTTCTCTTGAATAAAGACGGGAAATTAAATATTCCATAGGTATTTAAAAAACCTCAACCGGAACGAGGGTTATGGTGGCTTATGTAATTTGAATTATGCCGAATTGGGAAAAGGAAAATGGTATTTTTAGTGTGTGATTATTTCGTGTAAAAATAGAAACTTGCTTAATACGTTATCTGTATAACGGCTGATAGGTTTTTTTAATAGTTTAGTTTATTGCTTCGTGAGTTCAGGCTAATTTGCAATTAAATAAATAGGTAATGGTAAAAAAAAATGTTTGCCATGCTTAGTGCAAAGTAACGCAAGGCAAAAAAAAAATGTTTTCAGAATATAACGTTCCCACTGCCAGCACACAGGTGTCCTCTCTATGAGAGATAAAAGAACGTAATTCTGGTGAATTCCCGGGCCCAGCACGGTTTGATGGACGTTGCGTGTCTTCGGATTTCCCAGCCCTAGACATGTCGGATTCCTTACGATATTTTCCTCCACTTCTCTGAGAGCAGTGGAGATTATAATAATATTAATAATTACACAAAGTAATGCGACAGTCTGAGTGACTACTTGTGAACCTAGTTTCATTTTCAACCGACGACAAAAAGAGGAGGTTATCAATTCGACGCGTATATATTTTTTTTTATTTTTTTTATGTATGATCACCGATTACTCAAAGACGGCTGAACCGATTTGGAAAATTATTTTTTTGTTTGAAAGGGTATACTTTGAAATTGGTCCCATTGTCACCAAGTCAGGATCTGATGATGGGATCCTGGAGAAATCGAGGGAACTCTTCAAATATTATAGGTACACCTATAGTGATTTGAGTATTTTTTATAGTAACTTGTGTAGTTGCATTCGAAAAGCACCATTTCTGAAGTGGACCTGATGATGAAGACCACAGATGGCCACTGGAACTACTCAATATACCTATTATTATAAGTATTTCATTTGTTCCGCTTCGATTACTTGAATGTGGTTATTAAGCACACTATGCTCGTCACAATGCATATTGTGAAGTGAAGCTGATGGTGAAGTACCAGGCAGGGCCGGATTAACCATTAGGCGGAGTAGGCAACTGCCTAGGGGCCCCGCATCAACTAGGGGCCCAGGCCCAGTGCAGGCACCAAGAAAACATATTTCTTCAAACGAGACTTTGATGTGCGTGTGAACTTAGGAACCTCACTGTTATCTCACAAAATACAAATCGTTAGATTTAGTAGTAGAATTAAAACAATTTTAGAACAAATCTGGGAAAAAGTAAACAAATATATTAAAACCACAGCCCTTAATGTGCGTTTCCTCAGTTCACACACGATTTGGTTAGTCAAAGTAAGAAAAGGGGCCCCGAGAATGCAATTGCCTTAGGGCCTCTGACAGGGTTAATCCGGCTCTGGTACCAGGAGAACTCCTTAACAATTAACGGCCCAACATTGGGAAAAGCAATATTTTGTAAATTAATATAAGTAGTTGACATTTAGGCTCTTGTAACTAGGTAAATTAAAAATCGACCAACTAAAAAGAGTGAAATAAAAACTTTTTACCAAAAAATTAAACCAACTCCCAAAAAACACTGCAAAGTGAAAATTAACTTTAATTTCGGAAGTTGGTGACAAAAACGAAAATACAAAACTAAAGACACCGACTACCGAAATTAAAGTTATTTTTCACTTTGTAGTGTTTTTTGGGAGTCAGTTTAATTTTTTGGTAAAAAGTTTTTATATTTTATTAATAAGCCCTTTCTTGATTGATGATTAAGATACACAGTAACCACTTTCTAATTTCCTAGTGTTTTACCAGGTATGTACCTATTAACTTTTTGCTATTAAATGGGAAAGGTAGGCTAAATAATCGGAACGATAAATGAGTAGATTTGCCATTAAAATAATGATATCAGTAAAAGAATTTAATTTCGTCAGCGTACCTCAAAAATTGAGTTTGTAATAAATATCTGCTAGTTTTAAAAATGTTCATATTATTATTGTTCTAGTCTGGCCCAATGTGTAAAACATAAGAATTATTTCGAGAATAGAAGTTACTAATTTAATTATAACCTTCATAGAAAAACAGAAAACGGCATTTATTTATAGAAATACGTAGTTCTCAAATAAGCATAGTTTGTTTTAAATTTTCAGTTGACAAATATTGAAGAGCTGGGGCCATACCATGACGTGTTAAAGCGAGAGTCGTTCGAGCGAGAAAGTGGGATAAAGCTATGCACGCTTTATAGCTCCATCTCTCTTTCTCGCTCGAACGACTCACGCTTTAACACGTCATGGTATGGCCCCTGGTGACTAAATAAGACCATCAGGCGCACAGGTCAATCTACAAGCTTAAGCATCGCTTGCCGCGGTCGATTCATGGATGGGTTGTAACATATTGAGATTCCTCCGTCCCTCCAGCCCTGGCTTTCATTTAAAAATGTTTGACAGTGACAGAAGCCAGAAAACCTGTGCTTCACAGGTTCTAATCCCGCACCGGCACGACTATTTTATAGATGTTAATTAATTGTTCCGGTTCGGATTCATAGTGTGGGGCAAAGTATTATTTAAAAAAATACCCTCATTAACTAAATATTGCCTTACTAGCTTTTGCCGGCGGCTTCACTCGCGTGAAAAGGTTTCTTTTTCAGCGAAATGTTATGCTTATGTCACTCAGTATCTGTAATCAGTGATAAAGTAGCATTCTACTGCTGATAGAATAAAAAATGGACGATTAGTTTCGACAATACCACTAATCCGATTGTTACATACAAACTCACTAACAAACGTTACCTCTTTTAGCCTTTATAATATTAGCATGGAAGTAGGTAGGTATATTAATACATTATGAATAGCTTCAACGTATCTTTAACTCATGCATTAAAATCAGTAGGTAATACAAATATTCTTATAATCGGGCAACCGCTGATTTATAATAGTTTGCTGTATTCGAAATCGATAGTTACCCATCATTTAGAGTTTAAAGAATAATTAATATTGATGATTAGGTATCCAAATATTTTGATACAAGTGGAGAAAGTTTGTTATTGCGGCCGAGGCGGAGTTACGCCCGAGCCACAAGGCGAGGGGGTTGTGGAGCCGAGTACTGCAGTAACAAATGTCCACGTGTAGGTATCAAACGACGTTTTTCAATACACTTTCGAAGAAATAAAATAATAGAACGAAAAGTATTTTTGTCATTAAAATATTTTTCCCCGTGCTTAACCTTCGCGGGTTAAAGGAGAAACAAAACAGCCTGATATTCATTTTTTTAAATTTATAACACAGATAAATGTTAATTTGTTGATAACAGCAAAATTATTTTATAAATAATAATGTTTATTTCTGATATTCTGTTCATAAACACAATTTTAATTTTCATTAAATATAAAGCCTTAAAAACATGCGCCTCTTTGCTGTGAAAAAAAAAAACAATTACCGCCGAATATAGGGAATTGAATAGTTGTTTAATGTTGTGGCAAATTCTGGAATGGTAAACCCTCGTGTGTGAAAAATAAAAAAATCCACGAGTGTGAAATACATCGCATATTGAACCTAATCGTAGTGCAATAAGAGCCAGTTTTAACTTAATTAATTAGTTTTAAATTAATTTCCGAAGTTCCGTGAATTACCATTGGATTTTTTAGTTAGTAAACTAATAAAAGTATATACCTAAACCAATTTACGTGATTTCATTATTATTTTTACTTTTTTTTTTGTAATCGTAAATAATAGCAAACATTATTTATTTGTTCGACTCTAACAAAAGAATTTGTATCAAAAACGAGTACTTAATAGAGAAGAATAATACTGAAGAAATCTGTAAAATTGCGCATAGGCATTTTATAATTATATGTAGGTAGGTACATATCTAAAAGAAATAAAATTACTTAATGTATATTTATATAGTTAAATCAAACGTAACTGAACCGCTCGATGTAAAAATAAGTTAAGGTGCGTTGGGGTAAGATCGTGAATGGGAGAAGACCGTATTTGTTAAATATATTCCGAATTAGTAGTTATTTTTCTAATCTGGCAACAAAGCGTGATACACAATTTTGTATTGCCCCACGTCCCAGTCAGTGTTGGTCGTTCTATCCAACGCATCAGGTATGAGTTATGCTTGTTATACTAGAAGCGTCGTCTTTTAGGATAATTAACGTATAAAAATGGATATTTTCTTTCCATGAACTCTGCCACAATGGCGATTTTAGGAGTCCGATCTTTACCCATAAACATCCGATTTACCCCAAGATTTAAAAATTTTATTCATATTTTAAAGACGCGATAAATAGTTGTTGTTTCAATTATAACTACATGTAACACATTCTATTGTATAGCTTATTTATTAACAATCAAATTTTACTATAGTTTATTGTGCTAACTATTGTAACTTTCGTACAAAATAAATTTTGCCAACATCTTTCAAATGCATCTGAAAACCGTCCGAACTTACTCCATCGCACTATATATTAAGTACCTAGGTATATTATATAATTAATAACTACCTTAATTCATCTACTACATATAGGTAGTACCCAGTTTCTTCATTCCTTCTATGTAAGCTTATGTATTACCTATGCATACCTACGTACTTACAGCAGGTTACATGAACCACGCGGCGACAGTGAAAAATGTTTTATTTGTGCCTATAGAACGCATTATGTAAGTGAATCCTCTACGCACTCACAAAACTAATCCCACAAAGGCAAAATAAATCAAAGAAAAACGAGCGAATCCTTAAAAAACTTTCAACAAACTCCTTTTTAACTAAATTCCAAATCCAGCCACCACAACACATAACAGGAGAAACCACAAATATCGTAATAAATTGAAACTTCCAAAGAATTCCGGACTCCAAACATAATTCTTTTATGACATAATATCAAGTTAACAAGTTACGATTCATGTGAAAAACCGTTTATAACAATAAAATCTTAAAACAGTCGGGTATAGCCGCAAATAGAGTCAGGCGATACGAACGTGCGCATTAATGTGTGTGTGTATGTGCATAACGTTACGTGTTCTAAATGCTGTGTGTGTGCGTGTCGGCTCGGTCACGTTTTGCGCGGCTTGTTGAGGACGCGGCCGAGGCGCGTGCAACCCGCGCCCTTCCCCCCGCACCGCGCCCCCCACACTCCTATCACGTGTTATCGAGGTGTTATTTTCGCTCCGCTTTCGCCACAAATCAAAAATATCTATTCAGATGTCGAATTAATCAATTGGGGATTTACGTTTTCAGCTTGTTGCAGCTTTGTTACTAAAATACTGGATGTATTTTAATAGTTATCCATCGGAAATATTTTATGTTATGATTCATACGTTTTGTTACGTGAATGAGATACATTTATGTATGTTGTATATTGTGCTACTGTACCTATAATTATTTTATGTATCATTGTTTTTTTTTTCAGTTTTGAGAGCGCGGCGTGCGGTAGTGGCGCCGGCGTTACAAATTGCTAATTGGCTACATTCTCGATCCCGATACAGAATCTGACGCACTTTAATCGATGATTAGCTCTGAAACACATGTAGCATTGAACTCTGGTCTATAAATAGATTATAAACAAGTTTCTCTGACGTCACCTGGGTGCAGGTGCCACAGATTTACAATACCGTGAAGCTGACGAATATCAATAAGTCTAGCATATGCTTTTACTACAAATAATTGAGGCCAGGGAACTGAAGATGACGAGAAACCCTTCAAATCGATCATGCATGTCAAATAAGAATAAATTTGGAAAAGAGTTTGTTTTAGTTTCCCTTTACCGCAAAGATACTCGTCACCAATAGGCCTCCAAGGTCCTAGGAAGGTACAAATTTTTTCCACATCACAATAAGGTGTATCGTCTATTGCATACAAATACAGCGACGACGTCGTCAGTTATGCACACTTCAAGGTCTATTGCTCCATTCGTAACAAAGTTTGAAACGTAAATAAAGCAGTAAAAACTCCGTACTCAGTCCTCCAATCAGAAAACATTGAATGGCAAATATTTAAGCAAAGAAACAAGAATGAAAATACTTTCTATTGAAGGTTTTTCAAAAATGGCTGCTCAAAAATAACTGACCGCTTATAGCTGTTTAAATATGGGGAGGTAAAGTTTACCGGAAAAAAGTAAAAATATCTAAATAAAGATCTGAAAAACATGTGAAACAGGAAAATCATGCAACTCAATGGTTTCTGTGAGTTTCAAAGGTTAAAGAAAAATATTACGCTCGCTTATGTAATGAATTCCTTAAGGTAAAGATTTGTGTAACTCTATTGGAAATGGGGGAAAAAACTTTTAAAAAATATGTAGGAAGCAATCCTCGTATAGCCAATCTCTGTTATTGTTAATGAATGTTCACAGGACTGAGTTAAAATCTGGAAAAATGGTGTTTGGAAAATATGGTAGTTAGTTAACTACATTGAATTTTTAGATCCAAAATATGTTTTTGTTGGCTAAAATGATAAGAGATTTTTACTGTTACTGATTTCGCAGGGGAATTATTTCATCAAGTCGTTTCCTTGTATAGTGCTCTCAACAGCTTAATTTAAGTACAGTTGGTATTGGTAACAATAAAGTGGATTTAGATTTTAGATGAGCATTCAAGCTCAATGACATCTATTCTGCAGGCAACTGAAATTAGGACATAGCCTAAAGATTGTTTACTATGCAACTAATGTAACTTTAAAATCACGGGATCGTAATGTTACGATAGCCAATCATTACATTTATCCAGAATTCATGATAAATTAGATATAGTGTCAGTATTTGTCATAATAACCCAAAGGTCAAGAAGCCAAGTAAAACATTTGATAAAGATAAAGTTGCAATCGATTCAAAGAGTACTTGAATACTAATTAAATTATAAAGAAGTATTTCTCTGGAAATAAGAAAACATCCAAGTACGAGTTGGACTTGCGCACTGAGTGTTCCGTCGAAACTAATCTAAGTTCAATAGTACTAAACTAACGACATAATATATGTTTTTTCCTTTATGTACATGTAGGTACTGTGACTTCTGGCATTGCTTCTTGCCAAATTTCATTTCTTTATTTACAATAGTGGTACATAGGCAGACTTAATGCAACAAGGCATTCTCTACCAGTCAACATTTGATTCTATGTCTTAGTTCTATTGGATTGTATTACAACCAATGTCGACAGGAAGTTGTTTCCCTTGCGAAATCGTAAAATATGGGACATCAATGGTCATATCTTTTTATAGTGTTTACTTACAAGTTTGGTTTTTTTACAGCTGAGTAATTTACATGAATTTCTTATTTCAATTTCATGTCTTTACGCGTTCCTTTTAGGGTTTTTTTATTTGGTGGTACGGAATCTTAAAAACTATTTATTTTTGTAACAGCTCATGGGAGCGTCAGAAAAGTTCAAAAGAAAGAAAGCAAGTATGATAAAGTCGAAGGTCACGGACATAAAATGGCACATGAAGCTGACAAACTAAAATAAACACATAATCGACGTGCGATGTTCGGACAACCAAGAAAAACAAGTAAAACCAAAAGATCAAAATCAGCCCTGGTTATCAATAAGTAAAAGTGTTACTTTTGGCAAAAGCCGAAGCTTGGAAGAGTGATCTCGAAAGACACGAAGGAAGATGACGAATTTCATTCGGATAGACGCATACCTGTTTTTACTAGTCTCAGTTAATAGTAGAATATGATACGCTGGACAAATTACAATCCACAATGACTATGAAATGGAAATACCGCAGTTTCAAGTGGAGAGGCTAAAATAATCGAAGGAAAATGATCAATTTGACTCTGATTATTGTCTAAATTTGACTATGTGTATCACCGGTAGAAACGGTCGTAAAGACCGAGGATTTGATAAATCAAATGGCGCAAATCTAACAACTTTATAGGAATACATAATATATTTAAGCCGTTTAGGGTTGCGGGGTCGAGTGCGCATCGAATTTTTCGCGAAATCAGTGTCCGATTAATCGATTATTCACGTAACCAGAGTGCTGGTGTTTTCTTAGGTCAAAGAATTAGCTTTATCATTCAACGTGGCAATTCAGCTAGTGTTCTGCTCCCTTATAACATCGACAGCGACAAAGAATTTTTGATACCCAATTAATCGTTTTTATATATTTTGTCTGTACATCATTTGTGATTAATAATCAGAACTTTACAAATTACAATTATGTTATTCCCTAGTTTAGGTTGAAGTAAGACGTAATACCAAATATTTTTCGGACAATTATTTGCTAAAGATGGCTAATCATTAATTAAAGTGATTTTAGAAATCCTTTTGGTAAACTCACAAATCACTGTGGTTGATGTAGGTATTGGTTATGGTCAGCAGTTAATAATATTAATGACTATGATCTACCTATACTAGACGTACCTACTATTATGTAACGTCTATGTTACTTTCCTAAGGTTTACTACCTATTACCTATTTAGCCTGTGCTCTCCAATAAATTCCTTTTATCTTGATTTTTTGTTTCTATAGTTCAGTAACAGGAATACTAACTAGGCAGGCCTGTTTTCTTATTTGAAATTGGCTAGGGATTTCTCAAATCTGAGTTTTCGATTTTAATATGTCATTCATATTCATATATATTTATTTGCATTCCACGATGTTGTTGTTGTTGTCTACGATGTTGTCTACTTGGATGATCTTCTTGTTTTTCTTTATTTTATTTTTGGAACTATTCTTCTCATTCTAGACTCCTGCTGTATTGTTGGTATCTATAGATGAATAGGTTTCTATATTGACATTCTGTAAGATAGGTGTGTGTATGTGTATTTGTATTATACTTGCCGCACTTTTGTTTTTCCACAAATCGGTAATGTCTTAATTAATTCTACTCAAACTATCGCAGTTTGATACTGGTTAGACGTTAAATACCTACACATAAAACCTAACATCATGAAATACCTATATAGGTACAAAGTAAGGATAGGACCTTTTATTTTTCTGGGCTTTTTGTATCTTGATTAGATACCACGCGAAGGGTCATTTTTGAGTTATACAAATACTTTCACCGTTGAAAAGCAATGTAGGTAATGTAGGTATATGAAAATGAAAATAAGGTCAAAATTCTGGAAAAATACTTTGAATTTATATTATTCATAGATATTTTAGCAAGAACACCGTTTGATGAATTATTAGCACCTGCTAGAATTTCTACAAGGCATATGTAAGTATTTTTGTCAGGAAAATTCATGAAAATGTAATCAAAATATTTTGAGCCCCATAAACAGATGTCTTAAACTCCTAAGCGGAATAATTTAGGCAGTTAGGTGCCGAAAATGAGCGAAAATGTTAAACAAGAAGAATAATGATTTCCGGGTCAAGGCCGGGCGTGACTCCGTGAGAAACTTTTTCAAGAAATCTAAGCAACGCCAATATCGGAAATGATTACCTGTGTACATTGATAAAAAATGAAATAATATATTAAACGAGAATTTAATCATTTGCACCCAACAACATAGAAACACGTTATTTTAAAATTGAGCGCAATTAGGTACATCGTATGTAATTACGATCTTAATGTTACACTCAATAGTGTATTGATAGTATTGGTACCACTCCCTATAAACACCTAATAAACAACACGAACGCTCGAATATCGAACCACTTCGACAAAAAATCTAAATAAAACGTAATGAACACACAAATATTACTGAAACTTACTTGTCATACTTCACGGAATGCCCGTTCTCCTCCCAGTAATGCCTGGATTCCATATTCATTTGTAACCACAACAAAACAACAAACCACTGTATCACAAAATTGCAGATGATAATATCAAATACAAGTTCTGTTTACATTTTATTCCCTTAACGGGCAGGTTTATCAGCACTAATCACAAGCAGTAGCACTTAAGTTAGACCTCCAGAATCCATTTTCGTTAACCGATCACAGTTAATATTACTTGTTGTTATCGTATTTAACTGCATGTATGGAGCGTGTGGCAACGTCGTCACCCGGAGAGCTTCGCGGCCACTCTGAACGGATGTATTCCAAACACCGGCCGGTTTCAGTCATGTGACGCGGCGGCGGCGTCAAAATATGGACGGGGGGCGTCGGAATGCCGGCGCACATTCCGATGCGTGAACTCTAAATTCTAGAGTAAAATGCAGATTTGTAGGTGTTTAATGAATTTTAAGTGTGATTGATGTTAGCGTAGTGTGTCGGTGTGAGGATGGTGTGCCTAGGTTTGGCTTGTCGGGCGCGGTTGCAGCACTGTCAGCCACTGTCGGAGTGTCGGCCGGGCCACGCTTGCTCGCACGTGACCACTGTGACGCGGAGACAGCTCCGCCGCGCGCGAAGCGAATCATACTTCGCGCTTAGGGGTATACCCTATTGTCATAATTCGTTGTAATCGTTGTAAGGGAAATAAAAAAATTCGCGTTCAGTATATGAAACGTTTTACGCGTTTTTCAGTCGCCTTTTAAGTTCCTGAAGAGATAAGCTATATTAAAATTCAAGACAGAAAATAGGTATTTAGGAAATGTCCGAGTTACCATGACTTGGATAAACAAACAAAACAAAAAAAAACCGTGAATATGTCTGTACATATTCACGATTACAGTACAAACAGTACTATTAAAATGTATGAATAAAATGATTTATATTATTCCATGTATGTAGTTATACTTGGGTTTGTATGGAACTCCAGGTGTGTCAGTCCAACTCGCACTGACTAATTAGCTAATCGTTATGAATTCGGAATTTGCTATTCATAGGTGAATCTTAGAAGTAGTTTAATACGTTCGTTTATATTTCCTAAAAAAGTACTAAGCGCAGGATCGGTGCACGAAAGCTAAAAAATAGAGCTACACTGACCTGCTCCAATGATCCAACAGCCAGGCACACGCTCGGGCGTGTCTCCGTGGGTGTGGCGTTGACGCAGCGCCCACGCTGCGTGCACGTGGCGTGACAACAACAGACAACACTAGAAAGAAATAGTAAGATATGGGAGGACTTAATTTTCTGTTCTGTGGTTACCCCGTTATGCAATGTGCTCACGAGGCGTTTACGCTGCTTCGGGCTGTTTCGAGCGAAAGGACGGAAATCTATACTAATATTATAAAGCGGAAAAGTTTGTTTGTTTGTTTGCTTGAACGCGCTAATCTTCGAAAGTACTGGGTGGATTTGGATGAAATTTGGTATGGAAGTAGCTTGAAGCTTGAGGAAGGTTATAGGTTACTTTTTACGCAACTGCAAAAAAGGAGAGTTATGTTTTTACCGTGATAGAATCCACGGGAGCGAAGCCCCGCGTGAGTACTAGTAATATATATGCACGTTGCACGCCCCGCAAACGGTTGTGTGTTTTCGTGTTATAACGACAGTAGAAGGACTACGTTGTACTTAAATAGTAAAAGAAGAAAATAGATGCTTCTTATCATGGAAGATAGTTTTGTCACTTATTAACTTTTAATTAATTAAAAAAAAAAACGGAAACAAACATATTAGAGAGTCAGTTTAAGAAACAGGGTCCAAGCTAGAGCTATCAGTAGTTAGTACTTCAGAGAAGGAAGAGGTACCTGATCCACAGCTGTTTAGAGGCATACTGTCTTCTGCATCAGGCATTTTATCCAACCTTATAGTCAGCTTCTGCTGGTCTCCGAACCTTCGGCACAATGAAAGACGAGTCCACATTTCACAAGTCGACAAACCTGCGTGTTATATAATTTTTGATGCAGCTGAAAACAAAAATGAAGTCGAAAATTGGTTTCCCGTCACAGAAATATAGAAATTTAGAAAGACAGCTTATTCTATAGAAATTGCTGAAGCTAGCCTTAAACATAATAGTTTATTAGAGGATTATACACGCTATGTACAGTTCTTTATGTATGGTTATTTATATAAGAACCACCCCGTGCCTCGGAATTCGGAAAGCACGTTAATTGTACACGTTACGTAATACGTTGGTCCCGGCTGTCATTTGGACCAGTGTTGCCAATTTAGCGCCTTTGTCGCTAGAAATGACGACTTTTGCTTAAGCCTTAGCGACAAGGAAAAAGATTTGACGACAAAAATGATCTATTATAGCTACTTAGCTGACGACTTTTCAAACTACAAGGTAACATAACATAATTATATGCCCAACACCTTTTTTAAAAATGCTCATTCGCAATTAAATAATCTTTACCAGTGGTAACATTAGAGCAATGTGGTCGGGGAATCCCCATATTTTATTATGTTCCGTAGTTTTCGTACTTTTCCTACTATTCGGATTCTAAATTCTTTATATGCTGTACCTAGCCTGATTTTTAATTTGTTACCCATAGTCATAGTATGTAGTTACAAAGTGTAGTGAACAAAATTATGGATTTACCTCAGAAAAAGAAGCAGTACATTCAAAAATATCGAGAAACATGGGAGACCGAACCCGAATTCAAGGGATGGCTGGAACCAGTCCTTGGAGATTCGTCTAAGGCAATAATTTTGATGCTGACTGTACATAAGACTGTATTTATGTAGTACATTCTTCTTCATTTGTCTCCCCCCATCCCCTTTCCAGGCTGTTAATGGCCTCCAATAACCGGTAAGTAAGTAAATCCGGGATCGGTCTCTAATTGAATCAGTTTTAGCGACTTAAGATAATAAATCTAGGGAGAAGATTTTGCTGGAGTCGGCAACACTGATTTGGACATCATTGCAGTCACGGAATAAAAAAGTGATTGCAGTCGTTACGGGTAGTCAGAAGCCAGTAAATCTGACACTGGTCTAGCCAAGGGATAACGTGTTATCCAGCTACGGGTTGTGGAGGTCTGATAGACAGTCGCTCTATGTAAAACACAAATATTCAGGTACATATAGACCGGAAGCCGACTCCGACTTTAAAGTCGGTAAGTATAGTTTATAATGTAAAAAATTAAAAATCATTGTTTCAGCTACAACAAAACATAAATTAAATTTTGTGGGCCTTTGTTACAATAATTTAGTCTATGGATGCATCGATTTTTTCAGGTTAGTAACCTGTTTTTTTTTATTTTCCTGAAAAGCTAAAGTGCTAGTCAGTTTCAGGCCGCGTTGAGAGAATGTTTATTTTATTTTATTTGGTCTACCAACAATTATTGTTGAAATATGTGTGCTGCTACAGCCCCCAGTTCAATTTTACGCGGGAAAACTGACAGCTCCCAGGATGGACACATCCTAGAGCTTTTCCAGCTCTTGAAAAAAAAGTATAATGCAAACAGAGGTAAGCAAGGATAATAGCGCAGTTTCCTTTTTGCATATTTAATAAAGATACAAATGTTTACATTAATTTTCCGTCAAGCAATGCGACATATCAAGGTGCATTTATAGTCGAAGGCGAGGAATTACTAGACCTTATTTTATTGATATCTCACGATTTAATTTTTAATGACCGTGTTAGAGTTGCGTTGTGTATAGTACTCGTAGTGGCATATTGACTGAATTTTTCAATGCTTCTATTAATAGTAGTAGTTTTAATAAATAAATAAATAAGTACGTCAACAGTATATTTATATGTTCAGTTAACAATCAATTATAATAAAATACAGGTTAGAGTTCTTATGACCGATGACAATGATGATTACAGGTGTACACAACATCCGCATTGATTCTTGGTTCGCCTCAAATAAGGTTCCTATCTCGCCAGATTTTTTTTGTTTAATTCGTTTTCGCCATTCATATTTAGGGTTCCGTAGCCGAATGGCAAAAAACGGAACCCTTATAGTTTCGACATGTCTGTCCGTCTATCTGTCTGTCTGTCCGTCCGTCCGTATGTCACAGTTATTTTATTCCGAAACAATTAGGATTATACATGTGAAACTTGGTAGGTAGATGTATTCTGCGAACCGCTTTCCGATTTTATGAAAAAAAAAATAAAATAAAGGGGGGCTCCCCATACATGGAACTGAAACTGAAAATATTTTTTTTCATGAAACCTATGCGTGTGTAGTGTCTATAGACAGGTCTTTAAAAATGACATTGAGGTTTCTAAAGCCACTTTTTCATAAGGTTAATCGTTTAAAAGATATACACTTCCAAAGTGGTAAAATGTGTCCCCCCTCTAACGTCTATAATAATGGAGTGATAAATCTAAAAAAATATATGTCTGTAGATCTTAATGTAAACTTTCAACCAAAATTGGTTTGAACGATATCAGTTTAGCAGTTTATGAGATACAGAATATTTTCTAAAACCGCAAATATAACTTTGTAATTCATACAAACACTATGAAAAACAAAGTTATTTGGCGTAGTTGTAAAAAATGTAAATAAGCTAGTTTTAAGAAATTTGTAAGGTTTTGTTTCGTCAAATAATATAATTATATAATATAATTATATTATATTATTATAGTTACTACGGAACCCTTCATGGGCGAGTCTGACTCGCACTTGGCCAATTTTTTTATAGTATTTTTAATTGCATTGTATTTTTAACCTGTTTACAGTAAAGCAAGTTTGGAAGTTGGCGGTGTGTTACCGCTGTGCCTATATGCAAGTAATTAGTAGGTATTTATAGACACTGTATCTATAATCTCTTCTTCAACCATCCTGTCGCAGGTCTGCTGGAAGAAATTTCTTATTAAAAAAACAGCACCTTTGGTCTCTTTTGTCTATACTTATGTATTTTTCCTCTTTTAAGTGTCATGTATAAATAAATAAAGTTATCAGACTGATTGCATGTAAACTAAGCTTCTAACTCTACACGCCCTAACTCAACTCGCCCGTCACACGGACATAAGGTGAAAACATGTTTCACTGTTCATTAATTTTCTGTTATACAATGTTTGTAGTAAGGAATCGGCTAAGCCACATATTTTGATTAAGGTGAAGAGTTTGTCTTCACCAGGGTTTTAATAAGGATCATGATATTCGGAATATTTATAATAATAATTAATAATTCATTTCGAGGAGTGTGCGATTGAATTACACAATCTAATTCCGCTAAGCCCGTTCCATCATCGGACTACAAGACAAACGGCGATGTGCCATCGTTACATGGTGGACATTCTGATTCCACCCATACGCACAAAACGTTTTGGGAATACTTTCATTGTGCCTACGGCTAAGGAGTGGAATTCCCTGCCGGAGTCTGTGTTTCCTGATCGCTATAACCTGGGAGTCTTTAAGTCAACAGTGAATAGGTTACTTCTAGGCAAGCGTGCTCCATCTTCGACCACATCATCACTTACTATCAGGTGAGATGGTGGTCAAATGCGAGTCTATTATAAAAATAAAAAAAATATATTTAAGCCCATCAGTGGGAACATTATAGGCTGAATTATATTTATTAAGTGGTCAACAGTTTTAGCCATATCAACGAGGGACCACATTTTTACCAAAAGGGCTTAGTGGTCATGCGTGGTCACCCCTGCCTGTCACAACGCCGCCGTATTTTTGTTACGGCCTATCTCCGGCATTTTGCGTCACAAGTCGTGTTTGTTAGGACACACAGTACACTTATAGTACTAGCTAGACTAGGCCTGTCTAGATATCACGCTCACCACCACGAGACTTATTCTTTGAAAAGTGACGCAACAGACTCGCTCACGTCTGTGTCTATCAATGTTTCATGATGTCATGCAGGATTAATACAAACTATATTAGGTTGTCTAAATCAATCCCTAAAAGTATGAGTACGACATAATCCATACTAACTATTATTATAAATGCGAAAGTGTGTCCGTCTAACTGTTACGCTTTTACGACTAAACCACAGCACCAATGGAATGAAAATAGTTAAAGACACCGGGTCCAATATTGGCTAAAGGGTTAAAAATTGGTATGAAAGTACGTATGGGAAATCTATACGGATGAATGTTGGACTTTTCCTCAAATTAACGCGGATGAAACCACAGGGCACCGCTAGTATGTTCAATAAATCAAAACACTGGCAATATTAATCACTAGCTTCTGTCCGCGACTTCGTCAGCGTAGAAGTCGAAATCAAATAATTAATGATAATTTATAGCCTATAGCACTCAGGGATAATGCAGCTACATGTAAGCGAAAGAATTTTCAAAATCGGTTCGGTAGTTTCAGAGATTACCCCCTACATACAAACTTACAAATTTTACCTTTTTATAATATAAGTATAGATAATGAACAACTTTTTTAAACCCAATACCTAAAAATCCGACTGCCCTTATATTTGTGTGTGCATAAGTCGATAAAATGTACCGAAAAGTTGATATTTTTTCGAGATTTTAGCGTAGTCTCGTACAAAAAAAGCTGTTCACTAGTATGATCAGTATTACTACTTTCTAGTGTAGTCTGTTACGCTTTTTCTGCTAAAACCCTTAACCATTTTTTTACACAATTTGGCATGTAGATGGTTAACGAGATAGATAACCAGGGTCAGTATTTTTTTTTTTTCAAATTTTACGTCTTAAGGGGCTGAAATGGGGCATGAAACTTTGTGTAAATGAAGTTATTAGACGTAGTATATGTCGCACTCTAAGGATGCTCAATGCCCTCATGACTGCCAACCCTGAATATGATGTGTTTGCGAACGGTTGAAGTATAAAAACTTTTTACCAAAAAATTAAACCGACTCCCAAAAACACTGCAAAGTGAAAAATAACTTTAATTTCGGTAGTCGGTGTCTAGTTTTTTATTTTCGTTTTTGGCATTCGACCGAAAGACATGTCTTTCGGTCGAATGTCAACCCAGTCAACTTTCTATACACATTGAATGGAGATACAATAGCAAGACCTGATTCCATGAAAGACCTGGGAGTCACAATTCGACCATAAGCTTACTTTCCACGACCACATCACATCTACCACGAAGGAGTCGTTCAGACGCCTTGGCTTTGTTTTAAGAAACTGTCGTGATTTCCAAACTCACGTAATCAAGCTTGTTTTTAGGGCATTTGTCCGCAGCAAACTTGAGTCTAGTGCGTGCGTATGGAATCGTTTTGAAAAGCAGTATGCGCTAGCTCTAGAAAAAGTCCAAAAAGCATTAATAAGAATGTAATAAGATACCTTTACCATTCCTGTATCCCACTAAATTTCTGTTGGGTTGCTTGTCTTTCAATTCGTTGGAAGTGAGACGGTCGCGTGATCAGATGACTGATATTTAAGATTCTCAGGGGAATGATTGAGGCACCTGACCTGCATAATGAGGTCTGCAATCTGTTTGTCCCGGACAACTACTGTGCTCATAGAAAACATCGCCTACTGGCTGTTCCAACTCGGCATACAGTTGCACACTCCAAGTCGCCTATTCCTCGAACTCTAGCCGCTATTAACGCTCTCTTGGACTCAAACACAGATTTAGATACCTATGTTTATGGATGAATGGAAGATAATATTGTCCGAATGTTTGAATTTTTGTTAGAAGAATTAATGAATGTGCTAAATAAATAATATATATATTAATCTATACTTATAATAAATCTGTAGAGAGGTCAATTCTGTACATGAAATATATTTCCAAAATAACTATCAGGGGATGATTAAGGATCGATACTCATGCCAAAAATGCAATCAGTTAAATTTTTGTCTGTCTGTCTGTCTGTCTGTCTGTCTGTCTGTCTGTCTGTATAACCGTTATAGAAACAAAAACTACTTGACGGATTTTAACGAAACTTGGTACAATTATTTTTCATACTCCTGAGCGGGTTATAGTATACTTTTCATCACGCTACAATCAATAGGAGCAGAGCAGTGAAGGGAAATGTTGGGAAAACGGGAGAAGTTACTCCATTTTTTAAGCTTCCGTCGCGTGTGCAACCTTAATGGTTAAAGCTACACAAATCATTTCATGACGGAAATGTTCTCCTTAAAATTATATAAAAAATATCCCACGACAGCATATGTCTAACTTTTATGGTTGACTCACAATAACACGTGTAACTCCCGATAGCTTAGCAGTTCGAAGCTTTCTGATTATAATATTTGTCTACTCTTACGTTTATAACACTCTCAGTCACCCCTAATTGAAAAAGTTAACATTATTAACTATTCCATAAAAAAATTGGCCAAGTGCGAGTCAGACTCGCCCATGAAGGGCTCCGTAGTAACTATAATATAATATGCAAATTTATTTGACGAAAAAAAAACCTTACAAATTTCTTAAAACTGGCTTTTTTACATTTTTACAACTGCGCCGAATAAATTTGTTTTTCATAGTGTTTGTATGAATTACAAAGTTATATTTGCGGTTTTAGAAAATATGCTGTATCTAAAAAACTGCTGAACTGATTTCATTCAAACTAATTTTGGTTGAAAGTTTATATTAAGATCTACAGACATATATTTTTTATAGATTTTTCACTCCATTATTATAGAAGTTAGAGGTTGTGTCCGCCACACACACATTTTACCACTTTGGAAGCTTATATCTTTTAAACGATTGACTTTATGGAAAAGTGGTTTTAGAAACCCCGATGTCCTTTTTAAAGAACTGTCTATAGATACCACACATGCATCGATTTCATGAAAAAAAATATTTTCAGGTTTAGTTCCATGTATGGGGAGCCCCCCTTTATTTTAAATATTTTTTATTTTTTTTTCTCAAAATTGGAAAGCGGTTCACAGAATACATCTACCTATCAAGTTTCACATGTATAGTCCTAATAGTTTCGGAATAAAATTGCTGTGACAGACGGACGGACGGACAGACAGACAGACAGACAGACGGACAGACATGTCGAAACTATAAAGATTCCGTTTTTTGCCATTCGGCTACGAAACCGTAAAAAGAATCATATAAATCGGTATAGAAACACCAAAGTTATACATGAAATACGCTTATAATAATAAGCCATCGCGCGTGAATACTGAATCATGCTATAAGGATTATTTTTGAGAATCGGTCGCCGCGCTCGACGCGTCTCGCGGTCGAAGCGTTCTCTAGGTACTTAAGCCTCATGTGAACGTGATCTAAACAATATTACCAATACATTAACTTACGCTGACGGAGTCGCGGCCACAGCTATATTGTATCATTACGCTATGGCCAATAGGAGCGGAGCGCCAATGAAGAATGCTTCAAAATCGGGGTTAAATTTAACGTTAGCCCAAAGTAACTATTCCACGCGGACGAAGTCGCGGGCAAAAGCTAGTAATTAAATAAATGAGTCAATAAATCAAGCCAAGATAATACCTACCAGGTTAGTGTAGCTGATTCATTTGATTTTCTTAAATTATTCTAAATTGATTGCGTAAAATAAAACAATCACAAAAAAGTTAAACAAAAGAAACGGAATCGTTGCGAAACCATTCCAATTGAATTTATATAAGGACAACCATAAATACATTTGTAAATTGGGCCTGTAAGGGCATGCTTATAAAACGGATTTTAATTTCTACACAAAAAATGAAAAAGAAAAAGTTTTAATGCGGAGGTGGCGTCTTTTGTCTAACTTATTTATTCCTGTAACGTTATTCAACTAGGTAGTCCAAATATAAAGCGTGTACAAATTCGGGGTAACTTGGAATGAAAACCTACAACTGTTGTTACGGGGCGGGTTTATTTACGTTCGAACAAGAATATAGGGGATTAGGTAGTGCTCTCAAACGTGCACGGGGTTATAATAAATTAAATGTAAAACGTGCGCGATTTGTGAGCACGGGTCGGGACTGCACGGTCATCATTGTTTATTCGTTATGAACGGCTCTCGTTATACATATGGAGAGGTTGCACGTTTAGGGGCAGTCGTGACATAGATTACTTAATAGTTGACGTAAATAGTGCGTAGGGGATTGGTTTTTGAATATATTTTTAGTTTATACATTCGTAATAATGTTTGCCATTAGGTATTTGTGATATTTTATTTTGGGTGTCAGTGGTATTTAAACTCTGTACATAAACCTACAATTTATTTGTTTCGAATGTTTTGATTTTATTTTAATGTTATTGTTAAGTACACAAAATGTTAATTTTAACTCTTGCAACTTGTACTAATACTAATTAGTTGCAAGAATTAAACCAATCAACTGCTGCAGTTGATGGGCTACCATCTTGATATATTAGGTATATCGCGATGCCGCTGTGTCTGCACGTTCATCCATTTGTCCCTATAAGTACATAATCTCACAGTCAACACGATAGTAAGAAACTAAACAAATCTGACACGAGACTTGCCAGGAGGTATCGTTTTACCCAGTTACTGGGTTATTGAGATCCAGATCAGATAGGCAGTCATTATCCATGTTAAATATTGGTACCATTAGGTAGGTAGTACCCGGTTAAGCCGACTTCCACATGGTCGGAAAAATGTTAGATGATGATAATTACATTTATATTAGCTAGGTATACAACACTCTCTTTTTGATATCTCATAACTATCAGATTAAGTAGGTACAAACATTGTATGAATAAAAATGTTGTTAAATTTCTATAAGGGTTCTGAAACGCATGGAACGCAAATATTTTTTATATTATTTATAAACTATTGTATAAATAACCGTGTATAACTAAAAATAGTAATTAAAAAAACATTATTGACTCGACAATATCGCTAAGCTGTCGGACTTGAAGTGACCGAAAAGTCGCGGGTTCGAATTCTACCAATTACACTCTTGCTGTGAAGGCAAGCAAGTATATTAAACTTACTGTAGGGGTTAACAAAAAACTAAACCTATGGAATCAGGTACTGATTATACTTAGGTAAACTTACTTTAAACGTTGAAAAAAAACTAAACTATATTATGTTGGTTTATACCTATTGCTTTTATTATGTTTATTTATATTGGTTTAGTTTTTCAATTATTTTTCAATAATTCGTTATACGGTCGCGCTTGGTTACAGGTTCGCCTGGTGGCACGCAATCTTGCCTTGAAGTAACCTGATGGCACGCAATCTTGCCTTAAATTAACCTGATGGCAAGCAATCTTGCCTTGAAGTAACCTGATGGCACGCAATCTTGCCTTGAAGTAACCTGATGGCACGCAATCTTGCCTTGAAGTAACCTGATGGCACGCAATCTTGCCTTGAAGTAACCTGATGGCAAGCAATCATGCCTTGAATTAACCTGATGGCAAGCAATCTTGCCTTGAAGTAACCTGATGGCACGCAATCTTGCCTTGAAGTAACCTGATGGCACGCAATCTTGCCTTGAAGTAACCTGATGGCACGCAATCTTGCCTTGAAGTAACCTGATGGCAAGCAATCATGCCTTGAAGTAACCTGATGGCACGCAATCTTGCCTTGAAGTAACCTATTCATCATCGTCCTCTGCTTAGCCTTTTCCCAGCTAAGTTAGGTTCGGCTTCCAGTCTAACCGGGTGCAGCTGATTACTTAGCGTTTTACATACACCGACCCACCCAGTGGTACCAACAACAACAAAATCTCAGCTAGAACAATACAAATACCAAGTAGAGTATGAGAGTAGACAGGGACAGAGTAGGTAGGTAAGAGGTGGAAATCCTCATGGATATGTCATCCACCGCGGGTTGTGGCGATGGGATCTGTAGGGCACTAACCGATAAAAACCATTCTGTGTTCCATCGCAGCATGGCGCCTGAGGCTGCAAGAGCACAGTCCCCAACTGGTGCCGGATTGCCTCTGCCGGCCTCTTTTGGTCTAAAGGGGGGAGTGAGGTATTTGACTCCACCATTACGCGCCGCGACTTTCCCAACTTTGTTGGGGTCGGCTTCCAGTCTAACCGGATGTATAGTCCTCGTCACGTTAGTTGGCAAGGTTTTGTCGTAGTGTGGGTAAGTTCGTGCATCGTGCACTTAGTGGAAGAAGAAAGTGGTCACTTTTACTGCTAGCCATTATTCTATGGTTATTGTCATCATTTATTTTTAATCATGTCTATTCAGAAGAATGTTAAAGAAAGAATATTAATTAATTCGTTGATGCATTATAAATAAAATAGATATAATACATAAATCCATTTAAAAGTGAAAAATTTTTATTAAATTAAACATTAAAAATAATATGTTCTCGTCGTCACAATTACTTAATAAAACTGCTACCCCTTTTATTCTTCTTTTTTCCCGGTGTCCTAAAGACAGTGACGAATTCGGAATTTCTACCTTCTTAACTATTATTAGTGTCTAACTGTTCTTTCTGACGTTTTAATAGTCTGCGTAAAACGGTATTTGGTCCTGGCATTTTAATCAACGTAACTAAATTTAAAACAACAACTCGTAACAAAAACAAAGGGTACAACTTTCGTGTACGCAAGTAGATTCGGGAGCAAATTGAACGACAACTACTGACGCACCAATCGCGCGCTCGGAGCGGCGCACAGTGGGTCGAAACGATGATTTTAGTGACTTAGGGATCAACTTTGTTTTTTTACTTTTTTCTTTATGCGGATCGATAGAACTCATTAACCTCAATAATAATTGTTCTGATGCTTTTTTTCCTAAACTTGCTCCTTTAGGTGGAAAAATGCATTTTGTGATATTTTTGTATGGAGCGGATCAAATTAAATTAAATTCCTGCTAAGTGGCGAGTGATCCCGCTTTGAAACTATATTTTTCTTAAAGCTTGCCCAGTCTACTATCATTTGATGCTATTTGCATAAAGTTGCAACACTGCCAAATAAATGAATCGAAAAAAATGAAAAAATACATTGAATAATTTTTATTTCCTCAAGTTCTTTTAAGTTAAAATTGATGTGGAATAGTAAGTAAAAGCACTTAATAATTCACATAATTAATTAACAACTAACGACAAAATATTAAGGTTCGTTATTAGCTTAAATTTACTAATTACGTATTACTTAAAAATGTGGATATCATTTATCTATACATTTATATTGACTGTAATTAGCTTGACTTTTCACTTTATAAAAAACAATGTTTTTCACTTTTAGTCATTACTTTAATGTTAATGGGTAGTAGAAATATTAGTAAACATTTGATTGTCACTGGAAGTATAAAATTACCATATTTATTATATATTTACTAGTGTTCGTTTATTCGTACTACTATTAACATCTATTGTGATTGTGATCGTCCCTTTTCGTTATAATGGAAAATTTAGTTAATAATTTAGATTTTTTATGATTTTAAGAGAGCAGCTTAAGTCGCTGTCAGATAGTAAAAAACTCTTCCAATACCTACAAAATAAAATAAACGTGACGCAAGAGAACAGTGCTAAGCTCCAAAAATTCTGTACGCGCTTTTGTTCAAATTTAAGTGCAAGATGGGAACGAAGTAGTTGCACGTTAGCACCGTTTTTAAGAAGAAATGGTGATTGGTTAGAAAGTGCGATAAACTGGCCCGAAGGAGTAATACCTGAAACTGTGAACACTGAACAGGAAAAGCTCGAGATTTGTGATATTGAAGATGTTGAAAATCTACCACCATCTGCTGCAGAAGCTTCAACATCTACATTTACACCTCGAAAACCTTTCGAAGAATTGGGCTCCAGGCAAAAACGAAGACGCGTTGATCAAATAAACCAATCGCTTTCGTTATCTCCGGATGAACTGAAAGCTACTACAATTGCTAGTTTAAGAAACACTGGAAATGAGGATGTAGGAAAAATAATGAACCATTTGCTAAATCACCCCGAAGATCTAGAATAAGTTAAGCAGTGTTTAAGTGCAAATAAAGCAAACAGTAGTACATATTCACCCGATAAGGCACTGGCTTTATTAGTTTCACTTAAATTAAGTAAGTGGCAATATATAAGCCTAAGAGAAGCAGCCTGTGAAAATGGGTCTGATTTATACCCTTCTTATTATAAAATTAAGCAAGCAAAGTCAAAATGTTATCCAGGGAAAGAAGACATAACCATAACTGAAGAAGGAGCTGCTATTAAACTGCAAGCATTACTCAAGTTGACGGTTTCTAGGCTTTTAGATGTAATTGCTTTGGATTTGGACTCGGCAACAGAGTTACTACTTATAAGCAAATGGGGCTTTGATGGAGCCTCAGGTCAAAGCAATTACAAACAAAAGACTGAGAAAGAGTTTGATGACTCTACTATGTATATTGATGGCCAGTCTAGTTCCTATAAGGCTTCAACAATCTGATGGAACAATTGTTTGGGAAAACGACCGACCATCATCGACTTTCTATTGTCGTCCGATAATGTTTAAATTTACCAAAGAAACCCAGACAACAGTGACAACTATAAAGGGTAACATAACAGAAGAAATAGAAAGACGTCTGCCAACAAGAATCCCTGACCCTGACCTGAAGAACCTGACGATGATAGACGACAAAATAACATCATATTTGTCGGATACATCTGCAGCTGTCTGTGATATTTGCAAGGCAAAACCGTCAGAGATGAACAATTTAGAGGCATTTTCTCAAAGAGAAAAAAACGAGGAAATGTACCAGTATGGTATGTCATCCTTACGTGCCTGGATAAGATGCATGGAGTGCTTACTTCATATCGGTAAATATAATTTTATTACTTCATATTTTTTCATGTTTGTAACTACAAACATGAAAAAATATGAAGTAATAAAATTACCTGTGAGATTATTTTTAAGTGACATTTCTTTCTTTTGCAGCTTATCGTTTGGACTTCAAAAAATGGAGTTGCAGAGGCGACGACAAAGAAAAACTGTCCCTTAGAAAGAGTGCTATACAGCAAGCATTTAAGAGGGAATGCGGTTTACTCATCGACATAGTCAAACAAGGAGTAGGCACAACCAATGATGGCAATACTGCCAGAAGATTTTTCAGGGATGCAGCAACAACAGCCCGCATAACTGGGAATCGTGAAGATTTGATAGAAAGGTTTCACGTGATTCTTTAAACCGTTGCATCTGGAGAGCGCGTGGACCTTTCTAAATTTTCCGAATTTTGTAAAGATACGGCAGAATTATATGTTACCTTGTATCGCTGGTATTATATGCCTTCCAGTGTACATAAATTGTTGGTACATGGGAGTAACATAATAAAGAACTTTGGTGTCATACCTATAGGGAAACTGTCGGAAGAGGCAGCGGAAGCTCGTAATAAAGATTTTAGGAAATATAGAGAGAGTCATTCTAGAAAGGTAAGTAGAACGGCGACAAATGAGGATGTTTTACACAATCTTCTTTTGTCGTCTGATCCAAAGATCACAAGTCTACAGCCTCGATTGGCGAAACAAAATATAATGGTTCTCTCTCCAAAAGTCAAAGAGCTTCTGCTGAGTTTTCCTTCAGAATCCGATTTAGATTTTATTGATGTAGATAATTTACAAGATAGTGAATAACATTATTGATAGATTGAAAGTTTCTTGATTTTTTTTATTTTTTTGTATGTCATGACTGAAAGGAAATAGTAAATTTGTTGTTGTATATAGTTAGTTTTAAGTTTTTACCTTTAGTAAATTTGTATTTGCATGTATCTTTACTTACTATTCAGTATTAAATCTAATTTAAAAGATTTTATAAGTTCATTAAATAAACAAATAGAAATGAATAGATCCACATTTTTAAATAATACATACTTAGTAAATTCAAGCAAATCAGGGACCTTTAAATGTATTGTCGTTAGTCTTTAAGTAATTATGTGAATTATTAAGTGTTTTTACTTACTATTCCATATCAATTATAACTTAAAAGAACATCCGAATATAAAAAATGAAGCTTTTTATTCAAAGTATTTATTTCATTTTTTTCGATCGATTTATTGAGCAGTGTTGCAACTTTATGCAAATGTTCAAATCATCAAATGATAGTAGACTGGACAACCCCTAAGAAAAATATAGTTTCAAAGCGAGATCACACGCCACTTGGCAGAAATTTAATTTAATTTGGTCCGCTCCATACAAAAAAATATGAAAATGCATTTTTCCACCCAAAGGAGCAAGTTTAGGAAAAAAATTATCAGAACAATTATTATTGAAGTTAATGAGCTCTATCGATCCGCATAAAGAAAAAATTAAAAAAAAAACAAAGTTGATCCCTAAGTCACTAAAATCATTGCGGGCATGCGGACAGCGAGTAAAGGGCAACTCGCTGTCCGACCATGGACCATGCCCGGGTCGACGGCGCGTTGTGTTCCACGCGCGCCATAAAGAGCGTCAACAAGATGACGAGGCCCCCCCTGTAGAGGGCCGAAGCCTGCCGGGGTCGTGGGACTTATCTCATTACCGTGACCCCGGAACGTAAAGGGCTATTGAAGGAATACCGTGGGTTTTAGTCAGTTCAAATCTGACAGTCCCTCCGGCCCTGCCCGGGGTGGGAGGACTCATTTGATGATTTTACCACGTTAAAAAAAAAACATCACTAAAATCATCATTTCGACCCACTGTGCGGCGCTACGTCATACCCCGCGTCCCGCTAACAACCGCTGACACCTAAAAATCGACTTCTGCGCATTGAACGACTCTAGCCAAGTTATTTGAATACTACTTTAGCTGAGTACCTATTCGTGTTTTTTATGGCGCGACTGTCTATCAGACCTCCACAACCCAGTAGCTGAGTAACACGATACCCTTTGGCTAGACCAGTGTCGGATTTACTGGCTTTCGAATACCCGTAACGACTGTCAAAGATATTCAAATGACAGCCATGACTTACGTGCTTTGCTTTCCGAGGCACGGGAGTATCACACCACCAACTTCCAAACTTCGGGCTACTACTGAGAAATTCAACCCAATAGCACTTTTTGCCCGACCCAGGAATTGAACTCAAGACCTCGTGCTCAGTAGTCGTGCTTGCGACCACTCCACCGGATCCACATAATAGACCAATAACGAACGTCATCAGTTCGCAAGGTATTTGACGCTATTTTACATTGCATTTTATATAATGTGCATTGTAAGCACGCGCGTAAGTCACATTTGCGTGTGTTGCGTGCGTATTGACTTCATGGTATCATATCATGGGTTGTAAATTTGTAATGGCATTCTAAATACTGACATCAATATTTATAGTATGACAAGTCAGGCAATGTAAGGATGGGAAATCATCCAATAACTGCCTCCCGATCTGGGGGAAGCGGGAGGTTGTGTCAGACTTTTACTTTTACTAACCCATCCGTGTTCTATCATTTGCCCTTAGTGTTCCGAGGCTGCGGTAACTCTTTCGAATAATTCCGCAACCCCGGCAGGCAACGGCCCCCTTTTGGGCCCCGACGACACTCTTTGTGGCAATGTTTTATACTTAACATACAATGTACTCAATCAATCAGCTTGGTAATCTATATATACACCGTGAAATTTAATGGTTGTTTTCCCAGAACGAAATGGCTTTGTCTTGGTAATACAATCGTTTTATAAACAAATAAAATATTAGAAACAAAAACTGGCAGATTTACCATTGTGAAAACCAAAACTCGAAATGGACCAGGAATCCGTAGTTATCCTCCCCGATACCTACGCCGGGCGCCGAACGGCCGCGCGGCCTTTGACCCGCGTGCTTTTCAATCAGCTGATAACTTATTCTTGATACTAATAAGCTTTACCCAAAAAGTTAATCAAATTTTTCCTTCATAATTTTACTGGCCTACGACCTTCATAAGTACTTTTTTAGCTGCAATTCACTGAATACGAAAACAATAAAAACATGTTTATCATCTAAGAATGTTCGAAGTGCAAGCCACTGCGTTGAATATACAATCAAGCACGTTTTAATTGATTGTCTTTCAATTTTATTAAGGTGTCTCTGTCACTTTTTACGATATTGAAAACTTCCACTATCACAGTTATTAACGTTTCGCGAGTTTCGTGTTGCTCACGATACACCAGGCGCTTGAGCTCAGACCACAAGTAAACGTCTAACGGACTTAGGTCCGGTCTAGATCCCGTCCAAAGTACTCGATGATTTCTTCGTCGAGCTCTGGCGAAATAACGACGGATCGACCTCTGCCCTGCGCATGTGCTGGTGTCTGGAAATGTCCATGATCTAGTAGCCGCTGTGTCGCCGCTACGATCTTCCAGGCCGATGGGACTTGGGTCTTCAGAACCCCGCGAAGACGGAGCGATTCCTAGTGTTGCTGCTCTGCGTCGCCGGGCAGCATAGGAGTCATAATCAGCTCTAGCATACAGTTGCACCATAGCGACGCAAATTCAACGATCCTTTGCACTGATAAGGCACGCTGCGCGTACAAAATTCGCGCGAAGACTAATTTCGACGCCACACAAAAGCAATAGGAAGTCGGCACGCAGCATCGTTTGTAATTGTTGTTAGTTTGTAATTTAAGTCAATCACTAAACACGAGAGTTTATTTTGCTTTGAACATTTAAATCGGTATTTTCTTTGTCGGCTCCGCTTTTGTATTTTGTGTTGTTGCGTGCAAACTAGTTTATGCCATATCACCACGTGTGAGAGTTTATTTTGCTTAGAACATTTTTATGCACAGCTATTCTTTGTTGGCGCCGCGTGCGATTTGCGTAGTAACAACAAGTTACCTCTAGTATAACTATGGATTCTCACATTTTTCGAGTTGATGAATATTTTTTTAAAACCAAAACATCTTTATTTTTTTTTATTTTACTCAATGCTTCGAAAGTACTCCTTATGGCAAGTTGTTCTGCCACGGGAAAACAACCAATAAAATTTCACGGTGTATACATATACTCGTTACCCTACAGTAGCAGCAATACATACATACCTAAAGTAATCATGATAATCTTCTTTCTTTCTTAATTAATTTGAGGTAACAAAAGTACGTTTTTTAGCGCTCCTCACCGTAAGGGTAACCAACAGAGAGTATTTAACCTTGAGAGCTTATAGGCGGATTTCTTTGAAGAACACAACTCACCAATACGGGTTGGGAGGCGAAGAAAAAATGCGCTACTGGAATTGGTCAGTTCAAGGTCAAGCTTCATAGATATGCCGGCAGTTAGGGATTGCTCTACTTGATTGAAGGAAAGTTATCGATATCGATAAAATGAAGTTTAACATTATAAAAAATACTCAATAAAATCAAATAATAATATTTAATCATTATCAGTCTCAATTACAAACAGAAAAACAAGTATGCTGTTATTATTGATTTTTAAAATGAATTAATTTGGTAAATGTTTTTCGAATTAAAGTTTTAGGGTCCTGATTGTTTTTGCTAAAAAATGATAACCGAGCGTCTGTATATTTCTTAATTATGCATCTTGCTAATTCAATCAAATGATTGGTAGTTTCTATTTCATAATGATGAAAATTAATATCCGGGAATAAATTATACCCAATCAGTGATTTTAAAACCGATCTCATAAAATAATTGGAATTATATTTCTGAGACAGCACTTTCGAACCACTCTCGTTGATCGCCGTTTTAATATAAATTTCACAACGACGACAAATTTCTATTACTGTGGTGGATCCGTACAGTAACTTGTTTTTAGTGTCTTTTTGAAATTGTAAGGCGTTTTGATTTGTAACACAAATCAACGCTCCAATACAAGTTAGGCATTTTATTTGCTTTATCAGAGCATGGACAATGTAGCCGGCCATATATTATTTTTATATTTTATTTTTTTAATATTTATTTTATGTCCCATTGTGGCGTTGTGGTTTAGGTGGAAGTAAAATAAAAGAATAGGCCACAGGTTTACAGCATTTATTTTGAAGGGGGGTGGGTTCAGTTCACAAGAGTTCTTTCACTGGTCGAAGGTATTGGATGGTACTGCCCTGAGCTCAGGCCGCGACGCACAGGACCGGCGAGCCGATCCGAAGCCGGCAGCGACCACGTGTCCGAAGCAGAGGTTGTGCAGGGCAGGCCACGGGGGAGGATGTCTCTCCTCCTCACCCAACTCGCACGTGGCAGGCGCATAGGTGGCCAGGTAGACCACGCGACCGCGCGTCTCTCTACCAGTAGTACACGGAGGCAGCGGTGACACCCGTCGCGTGGCAGACGCTGATGTAGTTGATATTCGAGACCGAAGGCAGTAGAAGTAAAGAAAAACGAAAAACGAAAAACCCTGGAATCACACGAAGGGTGCTTCCGTAAGCGTGGTGCCAGGAATCGTGAGCGCCAGCGATGCGTGCGTCTCCCAGCCGCAAGCCCAAGGAACAGTACCCGGGAAACGAATGGGAAACTCACCATCCCGGCGGTCCACAAAGTGCGCATGCCGCATGCAACGATATAGAAGGTAACCGCGTGACAAAGCGTTTAAGCCCGTAGCTGCTATGACACAGCAGGAAAGGAAATGCTGCGGCTTGCGTACGCTTCACAAATTTAGAAACACTAGTGGAAAACAGATGACAATGAAATAACACAGTTATGTTCCAGACGGAAACCATCTTGACAACCGGGCAATTATATAAATTTACAAACGCTGCAGATTATGGTGAAATAAGAGGATTACGATTTGGCAAGATGGAGAGAAAATGGCAGATACGACGAGCACTTACCCTTGGGCACAAAGAGGTTTCAATATTAGTTACTTGTAACAGTAGGCGGTGAGAAAGAAGCTCCGCGGTTTTTTTTTTTTTAGGTAGGGCCACTCGTAGTTTAGCTCACTAAGGCTAATGTACTACTTAACCGGTCTGTCCTGTGGTGACCTCTAATAAATTAAAGGCCCCCAGCCAGGGCTTACAAACTAAAATATACTTAAAAACTAATGACCGCACGCTAAGGGCACTCCCTGTGGAGTACGGGCCTCGGCATAGCGGGGTCATTTTGGGAGGGCAGCAAAGGGACAGGCTGGGTCATATTATTTACGGGAGTATTTATTGCTACTGGCTCAGCATCGCGGGCTGGCTCGTTTGGCAAAGGTCGGGGAGGATTTTCATTACAAGTACGCGGACGTCGTGATGGGCCTCGTCGGCGAGGCCGGAATAAGGAACGCGTTTTGTATTTGTATTTTCTAAGAGTGCTGGTTTCCCTACTGCTCTCTTGTCGGATGGTGGTGGGGTCGTCAGGCTCGTCTAGGACGTTACGCGGGCGACGAACCCGAGAAATCTTGGAGGGTCTGTATCGGGCGGCCGATACGATCAGGGGGTTTGTGTGAGTATCAGCAGAGGTGAAGTAACGCACTGACATGCGTTTCAACACTTGCTTTATGGTCGGGAGTTTGAGGTCTACGTGGAGATCCTCATTCCTACAGAACCAGGGCGCGCCCGTGGTCTTTCGGAGAAAACGGTTCTGAATGACTTGCATCCTATGGATCTGATTGGGACTGGCATGAGCAAACACCGGACAGGCGTACGTCATGATAGGACGTATGCATGTCGTGTAGATTCGGATTTTACATCTAAGGGAGAGCTTACTGTGTTTATTCAGCAAGGCGTGGAGCCTACCGAGAGCGAAAGCGGCTCGCGAGCGAACCGACTTTATGTGCTCACTGAAGTTAAGGAACTGGTCGAGGATCACACCTAAGTATTTGGCTCGCTTCTCCCAAGGGATTGGCTTGCCGAACATAGTGATCGGGCGGGGAAAGAAGCTCCGCGGACCGGGGATTAGAATTTATAGCCGGGACCGCCTAAGTGTTGTCACTCCGTGAAACCATAGACATTTGGAATTAGTGTGATAGTCGGTTCTAGTTTAATCGACTAACACGCTACACCATAATAAATATATTTTCATTAAAATCAGTTGTGTCAACAACTGTAGCTTCAGCAGGCACTCGGTAATAATTATATTTTTGGTGGTGAGTCATTAGATGATTTATCTAATGACTCCTCCCTCCTACATACACTTAACCCGTGGACTCGACATCGAAACAAAGTAACCTGTTTTTTTTTCCTGGGTGGGAAAATCATCGAATGACTTCTCCCGCTCTGGGTAAAGTGGAAGGGAGTGTCAGACTTCTACTGACTAAAAACCCACCCTGTTCCTTCAGCTGCCCTTAAGTTCCGGGGCCGCGATATCTCATTAGAACATTACCGCAACCCCGGAACCAAAGTAACTTACGAGGGCGATATTGTAATGCAAAGGTCCAAGTTAATTAATATTAGACTCCGTCATACTATTTGAAGCCTAGAAAGATTGGATATAGGTATCTTATATTATTTTGACTTTTCATTATATCAACATTATATCAATAAAAACCAAACTAGAAACCAATATTCCCTAGTAACCTTATCCATCCACTTTTCTTTTTAATCTGGAATCTTGTGAAATCTAAAATGAAAACATGCATGTCACACAGAAGAAAAAATATAAGAACTTTCTCCTTTTTTTAAAGTCGGTTAATATAGATAGGTATTTTATGACAACTAGGTATCTGTAATGAATTTTAAAAAAATAAGTTTAACTTAATAATTATCGATATCGTATTCAGCCGTTATAGGTAACAGCACAGATTTTTACGATAAAAATACAAAAGAAAAGACAGGGATAAAAGAATTAGAATTTCTTCATGTAAGAAAGAGACATTTCCAAAAGACATCAACGCGTGACACAATTTTGTCCTTGACCACCCAACCACCACTTTAAATGGACCTCTGCGGTAGCTTATAATCTGATTAAATGATGAATAATTTTCATATTATTTCATTACTGATGAATAGTTATGTCATCCATTTGGTATCTAGATGTCTGGGAATGTTTTCCACACCACTTCAACGCGCATGAAAGCATTATTATGCGTTATAAATTGGATACAAAAATTTAAAATTTGTAATTGTTTAGCATGCACACAAGCCTAATACTTGGTCACAACTAAAATGGTTCGTGTATCGTAGCCAATATATAATATAATAATATTCCACAACTTTCACACAACGCCATTTAGTCCCAAACTAAGCAAAGCTTGTGGTATGAGTACTAGACAACTGATAAACATACATATATATTTTTAAATACATACATATTATAGATAAATTACACCCAGACAAAGAACAAATGATCGTGCTCATCACACAAACATTTGTCATGGGTGGGAATCGAACCCACAACCTTGAGCATAGCAGTCAGGGCCACTGACCACTATACCAACAGGCCTAAAAGCAAAACCTCGCATAGTTTTGTGCGTCGGGGCAACGTATGCGCGATTAAGTGGTTTTCTAATCAGTGGTAACCAGCGAACTCTATATAAGCACATAAGCCTCCGCCATAGATAAAATTTTGATTTCTGTGGCCTCCGCTGTCCGTTTGTTTACATAATAATAGTATCATCGTTAAAGGGATACTATAAGATTTAGACTAGTGGGGTTCGAACCCGCGATTACAAGTCGCACACCGTGGCCATTAGGCAATAAGATAAAAATGACCTTCATTTCTAAAAATCACAACGAACTTACGTATACCTACATGAATGGTTGTATGTAGTAGATTTTGCTTTCGCTCGCGTTAAAAGTGTTTTTGTTCACCGGAATTAAATAAGTCACTCTCCAACCTTTCAACTCCATATTGGTGTAAAGGGTAACGAGAAGGCTGATCGAATATCTAAATTAGCAGCAGTTGGAGGAAATGAGATTAGTTTTTTGCCGGACTACTCAGATTTGATACCTGCATTTAAAAAACTTTTTTGCAAAAAAATAAAACCGACTTCCATATCAAAACACTACAAAGCCAAAAATAATTTTAATTTCGGTAGTCGGTGTTATTGGTTTTTAACCGACTTCTGAAAAAGGAGGAGGTTCTCAATTCGAATGTTTGTTTGTTTTTTTTTTGTATTTTCTTTTTTTGCACACCGCCTTCCGAAATTAAAATTATTTTTGGCTTTTTAGTGTTTTGATATGGAAGTCGGTTTTATTTTTTTGCAAAAAAGTTTTTATTTTCGCGCTTTTTAGTGGGTTAATTTGTAATTAATCTAGTTATAAAAGCCAAAATGTCAACTACAAAAAACTAAAAACGCGCGAACAAAAAACACAATGCAGAGTAAACGAAAAGATCATCAATGTAAATATTTTTTTTAGACTTTTGTTGATTTTTCAGAAACGGCTTGTTCGATTTCGATAAAATTTTCATGGGACCATTTGGAAAGTATACCCTTTCCAACAAAAAAATAATTTTTCAAATCGGTTGGCGAGCGACGGAGCTATGCCCGAACAAACATAAAAAAAAACAAACAAACAAACATCCGAATTGAGAACCTCCTCCTTTTTCAGAAGTCGGTTAAAAATAAAGTGTTACGAGTTCTGGAAAAATCATTTTGATCAAAAATCTGAAACAAAAGGAATTTGGTATAAAACTATTCAGCATGAGCCTCCACGTTATCTTTGGTTTGATGACGGTCAACTAAGCAGATTTCATGTTAAAATAGCATTAAAGCCCGATTTACACTTCAACAAGTACACAGTAGCCAGTTAAGAACTCAGACAGTTTAAGTAGTAAGTTGTAAGTAGCGTCCAAACGTAGGCGAGTGAGTAGTCATAAGTTGCCCGAGAAGAAAAAAAGAAAATACAAAAACTTGAGAGGTGTCAAGGGACACCCGGATGGAACGAAGTTCTTTTCGATTAATTAGTGAAGGAATTGTAAAAAAAAACATGTGTGCAATTCACACGTGGTAGAAGTGAAACCTTCAAAAATTTACGAAATTTTAAAGGTATACCGTTGCCCTCTCTCTCTCTCTCTTTACCTCAACTCCCCACGAGACGCCCCTCAACTCATGCCTCAACTCATCCCGCAACTCGACCCGCAACTCGACCCGCAACTGGACCCGCAACTGGACCCGCAACTAGACCCGCAACTCGACCCGGAACTTGACCCGCAACTCGACCCGCAACTGGACCCGCAATTCGACCCGCAACTGGACCCACAACTCGACCCGCAACTCGACCCGCAACCCCCCCCTCAACTTCCCCCTCAACCTACCTGATACCTACAAATTTATGGACTGCACTAAACTCGCCCGTCTACATGCCAGCCAGTTAAGTTGGAGGGGTGCGGGAGACGCGAGAGAGGGGGCTACTTCGCACTGGACTCGCCGAAAAATAGGATCGCGATCTATTTAACTCAACTTAATCAAGAACTTACTACTTAACTCGCTTTTGCCGTTCAAACTACAATAAGAACTTCTCGCCGATGACGCAAGTTAACTCGCTACTGTACTTGTTGAAGTGTAAATCGGGCTTAAGACTCCGATCGGGACACTACATCTACTACATCGGGCCGATGGGTAGTGTCACGGTAATATTATATACATAATATTACCGTGACACTACCCATCGGCAAAGTTTGCGTTCTTGATGAAAAAAGTCGAATCACCAAACTGTGTTACTTGTAATGAAATCGAGGACGTACAACATTTGTTGATGGGTTGTGTTAAAAATAAGATTGACAGAGAAAAATTGGTAAGAGAGTATGTTGGCTTGATACAGACGATCCTAGCATACCCTAAGTCTGATCTAGCAAAAAAACTTTGTAGGCTGACAGTAATAATATATCAGATCCATAGTTAATGTAATATCTATTTATTGTTAAAAGTATTGTGAAGTTTGTGTATATTGTTTATAAGGTACAATGGGGTTGACGTATCCTTGTGGATAAAAACCCCTAAATAAATACAGAATAATTAAAAAAAAAACCTTTCAACTCAAAAATCTCTATAGTAAAAATAACACTTTTCCTATCTCCAAAGTCCTCCATCAGTTTTTCACTAATAGTTTCAGTTTCTATGGGATAAAAATCTATTAAACGAAAAGAAAAGAATTGCTTATAAAATGAAATACAGCAATTTAAAGTAGGCGTATCAGCGCTTCACTAGTCTTGGACTACCGCAAAACTCAGGAGTTTCGCATAAAACTATTTGGTATACGAAGGGAGTACTGGGTTAAATAGCTCGGTTTCTAGACTTGGGAAAACATGATTTCGCATAGCAAAAAAGCAAAAGCAGCATGTCTAAAACTCTAGTAATAGTGTGTAAGTAGTAAGAGTAAATAGCGAGATGCAAATAAACCGGGATGTTCAGTTCTTTTTAATAACTAAACTGCTATCGAATACCTAAATATACTTAATAAAAATAAAAGCTCTTCTACGCTATTTATGGGATGATTTGCCGCGGATGCTGATAATTGCAATTCACGCGAGCTTGCCTCCCAGTCTTGATCAACGTCCACCTTACATCATTCTGTTTACGAAATATGATATCATGAACTTCTTGATATGGAGGAGCTATATACATACCTATATAAGTTATAGTAGCCGCTTAGTTCGTTCTACGTTGTTGAGCATCGTTCGTCGAGAACTGGCATCGTAGGTACTATAAGTTTTTAAGCTAACATGATGGTCACTAACATGTAACAGTATTATTAGAACATAAAACGGGATATTTGCCATGTGTCATTCTTATTTCAAGTTTGCGATATTTCGGCACTGTTACAAACACCATGATCGATCAATGGATGAACTGAAGTCATTGTGGGTGCAGGTTTATGAGCAGACCAATCGGTCTACCCTCTTTTCGTTCGTTTTTAGGGTTCCGTACCCAAGGGGTAAAAGTAAAAATGGGACCCTATTACTAAGGCTTCGCTGTCTGTCTGTCTGTCACCGGCTGTATGATTCTATCTAGACAGTTGATATTCTCACAGATTATGTATTTCAGTTGCCGCTATAACAACAAATACTAAAACAATATAATAAATATTTAAGGGGGCTCCCATACAAAAAACGTGATTTGGTTTCGTTTTTATGGATAATGGTACGGAAACCTTCGTGCGCGAGTCCGACTCGCACTTGAGCAGTTTTTTATGATTGACACCGCTACCACCTATCATATGTATTGTATGTATCACTCAGAACTCGATTCTGTTCCCGACACAAAAAATTCACCGTGTCCATTCTCGAACTTTTTAAGGCTCTTTTTCGGTTTTTGCACATTAGAACCACTAGCTGGATCTCATACTACTAAATGCTGTGTACTTTTGGTGATATAAGACAAGAGCATGAGGAGTGAAAAACTTTATACACAATTTTTTTGTTACCTAGAATTCATTATGATGATGAAAAACATGATATATGTCTATCTATACTTATAATAAATCTGTAGAGAGGTCAATTCTGTACATGAAATATATTTACAAAATAACTATCAGGGGGTGATTAGGGATCGATACTGATGCCAAAAATGCAATCAGTAAAATTTTTGTCTGTCTGTCTGTCTGTCTGTCTGTCTGTCTGTCTGTATAACCGTTATAGAAACAAAAACTACTCGACGGATTTTAACGAAACTTGGTGCAATTATTTTTCATACTCCAGAGCTGGTTTTAGTATACTTTTCATCACGCTACAATCAATAGGAGCAGAGCAGTGAAGGGAAATGTTGGAAAAACGGGAGAAAGCTGGCTGGTTGAATGAAAATGATTTCTGTGTAGCTGGTTAAAGCTACACAGAAATCATTTATGACGGAAATGTTCTCCATAAAATTATATAAAAAATATCCCACGACAGCATATATCTATCTTTTATGGTTGACTCACAATAACACGTGTAACTCCCGATAGCTTAGCAGTTCGAAGCTTTCTGATTATTATTCTGCTCCGAAATTCAAAACCACCACAACTTTGCAATGGAACTCGGCTAAAAGTAACCCAGTTGCAACAAAATATAATCGAGGCTCAAATTTTAACAGGTTGCGGTGCAGGAGAAACCGTCTTTATTCCCAGAATTCCCATAATACCAAATAATTTTCCATTCCAATTTAAAAGAACGCAATTCCCAGTATCGGTGTGTTATGCAATGACAATTAATAAGGCTCAAGGGCAGACTTTTCGTGTTGCTGGAGTAGATCTCGGTGTCAGTTGTTTCTCGCATGGTCAATTGTACGTCGCTCTTTCCCGGGTTAGCAGTTCTAGAAATCTTTATGTTCACGTGCCGGACGGGTCAACTTTCAACATAGTTTACCCGGAAGCTTTGCGCTGAAGAATTTTCGTTCTATAGGTACTTAAGCCTCATGTGAACGTGATCTAAACAATATTACCGATATATTAAATTAATAATACACAAGGAGTTACACGCTGACGGAGTCGCGGGCACAGCTATTAACAATAATATTGTGCGGTTCGGTATAACATATATATACGTATATTTTTAACAGTATTATAGATTGACATATTATATTTCCCTGCTAAATTACGAAAGTTAATCTGTCTGTTACATCAAAATCACTGAACCGTGAGGAAGGACATAGGCTACTTTTTTTTTTACGAAAAACGACGAAAACGTGGATGAAGTCGCGGGCAACAGCTATATATACTAATAATATAAGGCTGAAGAGTTTGTTTGTTTGTTTGTTGAACTCGATAATCTCAGGAACTACTGGTTCGAATTGAAAAAATATTTTTTAACTAGCTTTTGCCCGCGACTTCGTCCGCGTGGAATAGTTACTTTGGGCTAACGTTAAATTTAACCCCGATTTTGAAGCATTCTTCATTGGTGCTCCGCTCCTATTGGCCTTAGCGTAATGATATATAGCCTATAGCCTTTCTCTATAAATTGACTATTTAATTAAAAATATTTTTTCAATTTGAACCAGTAGTTCCTGAGATTATCGCGTTCAAACAAACAAACTCTTCAGCCTTATATTATTAGCATAGATAGCTGTTGCCCGCGACTTCGTCAACGTTTCCGTCGTTTTTCGTAAAAAAAAGTAGCCTATGTCCTTCCTCACGGTTCAGTGATTTTGATGTAACAGACAGATTAATTTTCGTAATTTAGTAGGGAAATATAACATGTCAATCTATAATACTGTTGAAAAATATCGCAATACCGAACCGCACAATATTATTGTTAATAGCTGTGCCAGCGACTCCGTCAGCGTGTAACTCCTTGTGTGTTATTAAGTTAATGTATTGGTAATATTGTTTAGATCACGTTCACATGAGGCTTAAGTACCTATAGAACGACAATACTTTAGCGCAAAGCTTCCGGGTAAACTATGTTGAAAGTTGACCCGTCCGGCACGTGAACATAAAGATTTCTAGAACTGCTAACCTGGGAAAGAGCGACGTACAACTGATCATCCGAGAAACAACTGACACCGAGATCTACTCCAGCAACACGAAAAGTCTGCCCTTGAGCCTTATTAATTGTCATTGCATAACACACCGATACTGGGAATCGCGTTCTTTTAAATTGGAATGGAAAATGATTTGGTATTATGGGAATTCTGGGAATAAAGACGGTTTCTCCTGCACCGCAACCTGTTAAAATTTGAGCCTCGATTATATTTTGTTGCAACTGGGTTACTTTTAGCCGAGTTCCATTGCAAAGTTGTGGTGGTTTTAAATTTCGGAGCAGAATAATAATCAGAAAGCTTCGAACTGCTAAGCTATCGGGAGTTACACGTGTTATTGTGAGTCAACCATAAAAGATAGATATATGCTGTCGTGGGATATTTTTTATATAATTTTAAGGAGAACATTTCCGTCATAAATGATTTCTGTGTAGCTTTAACCATTAACGTTGCACACGCGACGGAAGCTTAAAAAATGGAGTAACTTCTCCCGTTTTCCCAAAATTTCCCTTCACTGCTCTGCTCCTATTGATTGTAGCGTGATGAAAAGTATACAATAACCAGCTCAGGAGTATGATAAATAATTGTACCAAGTTTCGTTAAAATCCATCGAGTAGTTTTTGTTTCTATAACGGTTATACAGACAGACAGACAGACAGACAGACAGACAGACAAAAATTTTACTGATTGCATTTTTGACATCAGTATCGATACCTAATCACCCCCTGATAGTTATTTTGTAAATATATTTCATGTACAGAATTGACCTCTCTACAGATTTATTATAAGTATAGATTAAATAGTCAATTTATAGAGAAAGGTTATAGGCTATATATCATTACGCTAAGGCCAATAGGAGCGGAGCGCCAATGAAGAATGCTTCAAAATCGGGGTTAAATTTAACTTTAGTCCAAAGTAATTATTCCACGCGGACGAAGTCGCGGGCAAAAGCTAGTTTTAGAATAAAATAGATTAAATAAAAACATTACATACTACATAGGGTGACACAAAGCTGCCCAAGCTTTTCAAATGAAAGCGATCTTGATAACCTTGGATGGAATTTCATGAGACAAGGAAAGACAGGACTGCTGGTAGTCTTTGGTAAAGTAAGTATACACGCTATATATACTTCTTGGGGTTACGTTGATATCGACCTTTAATTTTGGTCCGTTCATCGAGGCGAAAACTTAACTGGCTGCCAAAAAGTTGGAAACACTAGGAAAGAGACAGTACTTCACACCGGAACAGCTCTTCAACCTTTATCAAGTGCAATTTCTGTCGTGTATGGAGTACTACTCTCATTTCTGGGACTGATCTGACAAAACGGCCTCATCTGGTTTAACTTTACGAAACAAATGACGTCGAAAAGTGTTATTTAATAACCAATTTGCAAAATAAAGGTCATTTATCATTTATAAATACCAGCTCGATACACTTCAGTCTATCGAGAAAGGGGCCAAAAGGCTCATTGACAACGAGAGATTGGTCGAGTCAAAGCTCCAGAACCTTTAAAAATATCGGCGATGTTTTGTAAGCCTACTGAGCCTACCGGTTACATTTCAGGGAGAATGCGATGGAATTGCAGAATCTAATTGGTATACAATAATATGCTTATTTACACAT
This sequence comes from Tholera decimalis, assembly GCA_943138885.2. Classification (NCBI taxonomy): domain Eukaryota; kingdom Metazoa; phylum Arthropoda; class Insecta; order Lepidoptera; family Noctuidae; genus Tholera; species Tholera decimalis. The sequence goes on along the minus strand of OW964552.2, from coordinate 7,817,334 downwards.
AGTAAATAAGCTATTTAACATTTACATACATTTTTCATTTTGTTATGGTAGAAAAGTAACATACATAAATGTGTCGTAACTGGCACCTTTGCTAAGTTAATTAAATAATTTGTATTAAAGGCACCAGTCCCATTCCTACGCACAAAACGTTTTTAGAATACTTTCATTGTGCCTACAGCTAAGGAGGGAATTACCTGCCTATTCATCATTACGTCAAGAGTGAATAGGTTACTTCTAGGTAAGCGTATTTCATCTTCGACCATCACTTACCAGCAGGTGAGAGGTTACCTATATAGTCAAACGCGACTTGAGCTAATAATCAATAAACAAATAATTAATAAAAACTTTTTTTGCAAAAAACAAAACCGACTTCCATATCAAAACACTCCAAAGCCAAAAATAATTTTAATTTCGGTAGTCGGTGTTATTGGTTTTGTATTTTCTTTTTTTTCACACCGCCTTCCGAAATTAAAATTATTTTTGGCTTTGGAGTGTTTTGATATGGAAGTCGGTTTTGTTTTTTGCAAAAAAAGTTTTTATTTTCGCGCTTTTTAGTGGGTCAGTGAATTTTCCAAATCGATTCGTAAATGACGGAGTTATGCGCGAACAAAAAACGCAATGCAGAGTAAACGAAAAGATCATCAAGGTAAATTATTTTCTTCGACTTTTTTTGATTTTTCAGAAACGGCTCGTCCGATTTCGATAAAATTTTCATGGGACCATTTGGGAAGTATACCCTTTCCAACAAAAAAAGAATTTTTCAAATCGGTTGGCAAGCGACGGAGTTATGCGTGGACAAACATAAAAAAAAAAAAAAAAAAAAAAAAAAAAAAACATCCGAATTGAGAACCTCCTCCTTTTTTAGAAGTCGGTTAAAAATAGGTCCAATTCATAGTACATATATTTTTGGTCTCGCGCCCGCGACTTGTAAAACCGACTCGCAATTAACCGTTTTATTTTTCAGTCAAACTTTTCCGTTTTCCCAACACACTGGCGACCACCAGGAAACGAAAAGCACAGACGATGAAGGCCAATGAGACTCAAAGAAACAATTCATCGGTCTTTCGGTCGGATCTCGGAATGAAATCAAACAACTTCCTTTCCTCTCTTTTTCCCTAAACTTTCTCGGACAGCGAAGGAGAAAATAGGAATAAAAAATTAAGAAAGTTCTTGTGTTATGTAAATTACTTACAACGAAAATAGATTTTCTGGAAGTAACCATGATGCAGAGGGCAAATAGCAGATCGGGGCGACGCATGGGTCACGGGCACGTCACAGGCACCCCTTTCTTTTGTTTTGAACGTAACACCATTTTGTTTTCTAAATCGGTTTGACAAGGCTATTTGCAGGGATTACAGTTACCCTGAAAGGTAATGGTTGTGTAATAATAACGTTTTGTAGTCATTACGTAATGATTACACAACGATTACCTACTAATTAATCATTCATATTTTTTTATTTTCAAGGAAATGGGAAAGAAAAAAATACGTGCCTAACTAGATACGGTACGGGTAAATATTGTTTCACTTTATCTAGAAGAGATGCCATAAGTAAAATAGAGTTCGAAAAATTAAATTAACCTAGGGCATGATTTGCTTTATCGTCAATTAAATATGTAACTAACGCGTATATTATGTGTATCAGATACAGATCCACGTACAAGGGCGGATCCAGCTTTGGCGCCAGGGGGGGGTCACATAGTCGTGGTCAAGTCACAAGAAGTTATAATTTAATTTTGATGATAATAGATACAAGTACATAGTAGGTATTTTATTAATAAATGCCAGTACTGTACTTAATAAAAACTTTTTTGCAAAAAATAAAACCGACTTCCATATTAAAACACTACAAAGCCAAAAATAATTTTAATTTCGGTAGTCGGTGTTATTGGTTTTGTATTTTCTTTTTTTTTTCACACCGCCTTCCGAAATTAAAATTATTTTTGGCTTTGTAGTGTTTTAATATGGAAGTCGGTTTTATTTTTTGCAAAAAAGTTTTTATTTTCGTGCTTTTTAGTGGGTCAGTGAATTTTCCAAATCGGTTCGTAAATGACGGAGTTATGCGCGAACAAAAATAATGCAGAGTAAACGAAAAGATCATCAACGTAAATATTTTTTTTAGACTTTTGTTGATTTTTCAGAAACGGCTTGACCGATTTCGATAAAATTTTAATAGGACCATTTGGGAAGTATACCCTTTCTAACAAGATAATAATTTTTCAAATCGGTTAGCAAGCGACGGAGTTCTGCGCGGACAAACATTAAAAAAAAATACAAACATCCGAATTGAGAACCTCCTCCTCTTTTAGAAGTCGGTTAAAAACACCTACCCATATTTAAATAACACAATAAATTTTTCTGGTACGTCTTCTCCCGAAACGCATCATCACTTAATGCATAATACTTCAATAGGTACGTTTTTATGGACGTAGTCAAGCATTCCGTTTGGAAACTGTCAATTGTCTGTCAGCATCTTCAGAAAAGGGAAGCCTATGTATGTTAGCAAGTTGAATGAAGCTCTTTATTCCTTGAATATTGAAAACGATGACCTGGAGACCATATGACAGTCCGTAACATCTTTTGTCACAGAAACAAGCTCTCCAATCTTGGGCCATAGAAACACTAAATTGGATTAGCGGTCACTGACAGCTACTTAATATGCAGCACAATAATTCTTTGCAATGAAAACTTACACAAACAAATCCAGGAAAATGCTTAGTTTAGTCTTCTCAATCTTGGGAAGACTAACGAGAGATGCGAAAGGTAAGTGGTGGCAAGAGAAGGCGAAATTCTTACAGTGGCTTATAGACACACAACAGCTGAGTGCATTTTATAACAAGATTTGTAACGTCATAGGTACCAAAATGTAAACGTACCGTTAAAGTCACTACATGGAGTATCTCTCGCCAACAAAGACGATATCTTGAAACGCTGGGCTCAACATTTTAATGACCTTCTGAATGTTCAGAGAGATCGCTCTGCTGATATAACTAACATTAATTCCCTCCAGCAAACTAAACCTAGCGAAGAGTTACTTGAACCTATTACTTTGGAGGAAGTCAGAAGTCAGAGGAGTTACACCAGATCATGTGGAAACTGTTGTTGTATATGTGATCGGAAGAAAATCTACCTAAGTGCTTTTAAATCTCTCGCATTTGCTCACTGTACAAAAACAAAGGAGATCGCTCTGACTATAATTCGTACCGAGGCATTTCCCTTCTCTCCATTCCAGGAAAAAATTTCGCACGAGTCCTTCTAAATAGACTTCTGCCTATATCCGACGAAATACTGCCAGAATCTCAGTTCGGCTTCAAACCGGAGAGAGGAGCCTGCGAGGCCATCATTTCAATCCACCAGCCTATTGAGAAGAGCACGGAGAAAGGTCGACCAATGTTTCTGTGTTTTGTTGACCTTGAAAAGGCCTTTGACAGCGTTCCTCGTGAAGCTCTTTGGTTGGTTCTGTCTAAACTGGGTTGTCCGAATAAATTTGTTAGGCTTTTACGGCTTTTACATGATGACATGTCATGTTGCGTCACAGTCAATGGTGAACAATCAGAATCTTTCTCAGTCACCTGTGGAGTCAAACAGGAATGTGTATTGGCACCAACTTTGTTCGCATTCTATTTTTTATTTGTTATTACTGATGAGCCCACTCTTGACCTCGATCTCGCGTGATGGTAAGCGATAGATAAGGTCTACGATGGGACTAGCGAGCCTAGAAGATGCCTATTTACTCGTGTTTTAAAGGCTGAAAAGTCCTAAGTGGCAGGGAACACAGAAGCCGGCAGAGAATTTCACAGCTGGTTATGCGCAGAATAAATGTGGAGGAGAAGCGCTTGGTACGACAAGACGGTATATCAACCAAGTGTGGGTGGTACCCAGCCGTGCATCTGGTAGACTGGTAGTGAAAGGGAGATGGAGGAATCAGATCATGGAGCTCTTGCGCACACCCCCCAAAGTACAATCTGTAGAAAACCGACAGGCAAGCAACGGTTCGCCGATGAGCCAGGCTATGAAGCTTGTCCACTAGCACCTCGTCGCTTATAAGCTTTTTAGCTCTGCGCTCGATCGAGTCCAATGCAGCAAGTTGGTACTTTGCAGAGCCACCCCACAAGTGGCTGCAATACTCCACGCAGGAACGGACCTGTGCTTTATACAGATTTAGAAGCTGTCCAGGCGTGAAGTACCGCCTCACCTTGTGTAGGATTCCCAACTTTTTTGCTGCAGTCTGAGCTCTGGACTCGACGGTTGACCAGAAGCTGAGGTCTGACGTCAACACCATGCCCAAAGCTCCAGGTAATCGGTAACTGGCACAGATGTACTTTGGAAAGTAGGGGCCAATTCAAAAGGGCTCCTTTTAGCGCTGAAAAGACAAGCCTGTGTTTTCAGAGCGTTGAATTTGACCAGATTGTCATCACCCTATTGGGAAACGAGATTTAATGTCAAATTCATGCGCTCTACCATGGTCTTTCTGAGAGTGGCAATTTCGTCCCTGTCAGCTCTAGAACTGGATAAGTATCTCTCTGAGACTGTGCTGTCATCCGCGTAACCAACTGCTCCCAGCTGAAGTAGATCATTGATATGCAGCAGAAAAAGAGTCGCAGAAAGAACAGACCCTTGAGGGACACCGGCTTTAATTGCCATAAGATCCGATGAGCAGCCATCGATGACCACTCGGATCAACCGCTCACTCAAGAAGTCGGAAATCCAGTTGCATAAGCCAGCAAGGACACCGCATGCGTGAAGCTTGCTCAGCAGACTAGCGTGCCAGACCCTGTCAAAGGCCTTTGAGATGTCGATAACGCAAGAGCTTTTCACCGTGTTTCTCAATGGCCTCGCCCCAACAGTGCGTGACATACACAAGAAGATCTCCGGTGGACCAACCACAGCGAAAGCCATACACTGAAAAAAAAAAGAATGATTGATTTTACTAAATTCCGCGTAAATTTTATCAAATCTTCGGGTTATATAGGTCCTACACACGAAATTGTTGATTTTACCAAATAGAACTGGTTGATTATGTAAATCAACAAAGTGGATTTTGTTAAATTCACTCTTGTTATAGTAAAATTAGAAGGGTTCATTCAACTATGGCAGTTCATTACTCAACCTACGCTACTTTAGTACATTCAACAATTCTTTTTTATCAGTGTACTGGCGGTCACTGAGGAGCTCATTGTTTTCAAGGTATGCCAGCAACTTGTTGTTGAGTAACCTTTCCATTACTTTACACAGTATGGAGGTTAAGGCGATTGGTCTATAATTGGCAGGATCGGTAGGATATTGTAGTCCGTGAAGCCTTAAGGGATTAAGTTTCGCACGGATAGAAAGTAGTCTTTTCAACCAAGCGAAACTAAAAGCGACTATGAAAATCTCAGTGGCCCTTATAACTGAGATTATGTATACGCCGACGATTTATGTTTTGTCACAGACTCCGCAAGTGGTCTTCAAAATCTTATGACCAATTATTTAAATGAGGCGTGCACTAAGTTTAGGCTTAAAATTAATTTCAAAAACCGAAGTGATGGCGGCAGGAGGGCTACATGACAATGTACTACTTAATGTATGTTATGAAGACAATATATTAAACCAAGTCGATAGAATCAAATATCTTGGATGCATTATTACGTCAAATTTTGATTTTATTTTTTGTGGTAAAATCATCAAATGAGTCCTCCCACCCCGGGCAGGGCTGGAGGGACTGTCAGACTTGTACTGACTAAAATATATAGGAATAGGAGCTGCTGCTGCTGCTTTTGATGAACTGTGGTCTAAAGTTATCCGGTCGCATTACATCAAGCTATCCACCAAAATAAAAGTTTATAATATAGCCATTGTGCTCCCAATTTTTTTTTGTATTCATCCAAAACATGAGTCCTGTACCGTAAACACATTTGCGCTCTCGACAGGTACCACTTAAAGTATCTGCGAGATATAATGAACATCCGGTGGCAAGATCGTGTCCGAAACATGGATGTTCTTCGTAGTGCAAACGTCGGAGGTATCGAGACCTACCTCATGAAGCGCCAGCTGCGCTGGAGTGGACACGTGTAGCGAATGTTGGACGACAGATTGGCTAAACGCATCTTCAGAACTCAAATATGGCAAACGTCATTGGGATGGACAATACCTAAGATATAAGGATGTTCTGAAAAGGCATATGAAAAGATGCAATATCGAACCATCTCAATGGGAGCACAAAGCCGCTCAACGTTGGGATTGGAGACGTCTCATTAATCTGCAAGACTCTGATTTTGTATCGCTAAGACGAGAAGATTTGGACAAAAAACGAGACGAGTTGAAGGTCAGACCACCAGCGACCATACACTATTGTCATGCGAACGGTGTGTTAACGTGCCCTACATGCAACATGGTATTCTCAGCGAAATGTGGGTACGCCAGTCACCAATGAGCGCACCGTCGGAGAGCTGAACAACCAAGCGATTGTTCAGCTCTCCGACGGTGCGCTTATTAGAGCTTTCTAATGTTTGAATAAAATAGCCATCATAGAGTCGCCATAGCCGAAATCGGCCAGGATGAACATCATCATCTTTATGGACGTGGAGATGTGCCAGTCCGATTCTAGACGTTCTTCAACCATTATAGCTCTCAGCCACGATTTGATTTTTCGTAATTTTCGATGTCGCTACACTAACAGTAGCCATAATACATAAAAAAATCTTATATTAGGGTACATCTCAATATCACAATTTAAAATAAGGTCAGGTTATTACTAAAGTTCAGTCGTTCCGATTGAGGTTAGATCTAGCTAGACGTTAGTCGAAACAAAGCGCGCGCAAGTGTCACACGAAATGTGAGATATGAAAGGAGGCGGCCGTGCGGTGGCGCGGTAAAATTCAAATTTTTGATGCGTTCGTTCCCGAATAATGCGTTTGCCTTCAAAAAAAATATTATATTAAATATTGAAAGTACTTAAATTAAACTATATTGTGACAAAATATATAAAAACATTATGTTTAACAATTTTAATTAGCGTTCCACCTAGGTCCTGGACCCAGCCCAGGGGGGGGTCATGACCCCCATGACCCCCCCCCCTGGATCCGCCACTGTCCACGTATACCTATAATAGGGAAGCCAGATTCTGTCTTTCCTATGTAAAGTAAGTGGATCTGCATAATCTAAAGCATGTTAGTACTTACATTGATTTAACCCTAGAAAGATAACTTACGTCGCAGACGCGCCCGCGCAGAAAAAATATTGCTATAATTTTCCACTCGGCGCGCAAATTTACGTGTCCTTTTCAGCCAACTCAGTCGTTAGCTTGCTACATAGTATTAATCTGTGGTCTGTGGTATCTCTACGGTAGGTATCACGTTTACGTTGTTACGACTACTTGATGCGCTCGCGAGGCGTATGGTTATCTTTTGTGCAACTTTTGTGAATATGAGTATTTTCATATTTTTTACTTTGTTTTTGTTTTGTTTTTACATAAAATACGGTACGTTATTATTATGTACGCACCTGAGGTTTGTCTGATTCGAGTATAGTAGCAGAGAGAGATGCCCTACTTATAGTTAGTTTTCGTCGCACCTCGACTGCAATAAAGATAGAAAACCAAAATATTAAATGTGTGTTAGATGGGTGTGCAGCAAGAAAGATGAATCATGAAATAAGGGAGATGTTTGTGTAGGTATGTGCGTAACGTATGGCTAACATTCGGTGTTAAGAACATAAACGAACATATGAACATATACAAGAACATAACCCATGTTATAAAAAAAAACATAAGTATTTTATTTCAGGTAAACAGAATCCAAATTTACTACAGAAGGAATTTGATATAGAAAATACAATAGGTAAATTAAATTACACAACACAATATTTTTTAGTCATATAGATCAGAATATAGCAACTCTGAGACTACATTCTGAATCACGCAGAACGTCAGTAGTTATGGACCAGACATATCGCACGCCTGGGTGCAATAACGTCATAAATGCTAAAATTGGTAAAATAAGTTTTTTTTTAATCAAAAATGATGACAAACATGCGTCTAAATACGGTGCAACAATATCATAAATGTTCCTCTAAAAATAATCCACTGAGGGCGTAAAAATCGTTATGGTTTTGGCGGGTTTTTGTTCATGCTAGTGCGAGAACATCCTAATTGGTCAGTTGCGCGCGGCCCCCTGCTGGCAGGTAGAGATGGGTAGTGGGTTAAAACCCATTCTACCCGAATGGGTAAAAACTGGGAGATTTGGGTTATAACCCGGTTTTAACCCATTATCGCCCATTTTGATGGGCGAAAATGAGAATCGCCTTTTTAGGGTTCCGTAGCCGAATAGCAAAAAACGGAACCCTTATAAATTCGTCATGTCTGTCTGTCTGTCTGTCCGCATGTCATAGCAAAGTTATGCCAAAACTATTAGGGCTACACTTGTGAAACTACCTACCGTAGATGTATTCTGTAAACCGCTTTCCGATGTTTATACAAAAATAAAAATATATAAGAGGGGCTACCCAGTACCCATACATGGCACTGAATCTAAAAAAAATCATCAAGTTCACTTCAAGGGTCTAAATAAGTAAGCAGCAAAATTAAATTCTCTCATCAACTTTCAATAAAATTTTGTCTCTTTCTTTATTTCCTATTTCATTACGTCCGGTAAACTGAAAAGTAGCTTTGATTTTATATTTGTCAGTATCAAAAATACCTTGTGGATATCGTTTATCATTTCCGATATCGTTTATCATTTCCTTCACACTCAAATATTGTCGCAAAATGCCGGAGATAGGCCGTAACAAAAATACGGTGGCGTTGTGACTTGTGACAGGCAGGGGTGACCACGCATGACCACTAAGCCCTTTTGGTAAAAATGTGGTCCCTCGTTGATATGGCTAAAACTGTTGACCACTTAATAAATATAATTCAGCCTATAACGTTCCCACTGATGGCGTTTGACCACCATCTCATCTGATGGTAAGTGATGATGTGGTCCAAGATGGAGCGATTACCTAAAAGTAACCAATTCACTCTAGACTTTAAGACTCCTAGGTTATTGTTATCGTGAAACACAGTCTCCGGCAGGGAATTCCACTCCTTAGCCGTACGCACAATGAAAGTATTCCCAAAACGTTTTGTGCTTATGTGTGGGATATCCACCATGTAACGATGGCGCATCGCCGTTTGTCTTGTAGTTCCATGATGGAACTGGCTTGGCGTATTAGATTGTGTAATTCCATCGCACACTCCCCGAAATGTAACCGTTAGAAAACCGATAGACTTGCAACTCGTCGTCGAAGTTCAAGGCTCTGGAGCTTTGACTCGACCAGTGCATCGTTGCCAATGGGTCTCTTGGCCCGCTTCTCGATAGACTCAAGCGCGTCCAGTTGGTATTTAGCAGATCCATCCCAAAGATGAGAGTAGTACTCCATACACGACCGAACCTGGGCTTGATAGATATTGAGCAGCTGTTCCGGTATGAAATACCGTCGCACCTTTGCTAGGATTCCCAACTTTTTTGATGCTAGTTGAGCCTTAGCCTCGATAAACTGACCAAAATTGAGGGTGGAAGTTAGTGTTACCCCAAGAAGCTCAATACGATCGGTTGTCGGCACGGTTACATCACGGAAAGTAGGAGCCGGTTCGAATTGTCTCCTTTTTGCGGAAAAGAAACACGACTGGGTCTTAGTTGCATTAAACTTGACCAAGTTGGCATCGCCCCATACAGCCTTCAAGGACAAGTTCACGCACCCAACCATGTTCTCACGGAGAGACTGGATCTGTGACCTACCAGCACGCGCGCTGGACACATATCTCTCAGCAACAGTGCTGTCGTCTGCATACTCAAAGGTACCGGGCATAAGCAGATCATTAATGTGCACCAAGAATAAAGTAGTGTTGAGAGAACCGACCCTCGAGGAACCCCGGCATTAATTGCCAATTGGCCAGACGAGCAGCCTTCAATGACTACTCGAATGGCGGTCCATTCGAGTAGTCATTGAAGGTTGAGAGAGTTCCTGAGAGGTCGGTACCTCTCAGGAAGTCTTCAACCCAAACGCAAAATTGTGTGGGTAAGCCGAGAGAAGAAAGCTTAGCATAAGGCTATTGTGCCACACACTGTCAAAGGCCTTAGATATGTCAAGGGAAATAGTAAGCGTGCACAATTTTCCAAAAGTTTTCATCCAATAATGCTGATCTTTCTTCTGCAGGTAGAAGAATAGCTTTTTGATGTACGGCTAAGGACTGCAAGACAATTTTTATGTTTTCGATAGGTCATTACTTCAATGTAACTCTGCTGGTATACGCGGCGCACGCGAGTAGAGCTCCCAGCAAGATTTTTTGCGATGTCTTTAGCAAAAATCGTTCAAACTTATCGGCTTACCTGTATTAGGATTGTGGTCGTAATATTAAAATAAAGTAAAATATATTTATCCATAGTTGTTCAACAGTCTAAAATAATTGTTTTATTTCATTTATTATGGGACAATAGACAGCCAAAATATATAAAAATAATTACTCAACTGAAAGGCCCATGCTTCAGAAGTGATTTAAGAAAGTAAGTTTTATTTGAAATGGCTACATTAACTTGACAGCAAAGAGTGCGTTTAGTTGTTTATGCAAATATTAAGAAATGTGTAGAAATATTTGGTAAATGTGTAACAACATTCCTGTAAATGCTAAGTCAAACAAATAAAATTGTTGTTATCCAAAGGTGTTTATTGTGATGTAATAATTACTTTGTAAATTTTGTTTGACATGAGTTATAAACTTATAACACGTCATCATGAAGTGTTAACTAAACGCAAATTGATATCTGTCAATCAAATTGTACAGCAGATTTTCGGAAGAGGCGTTCATTATTTTACGTTTTTTGCATAAAGCACAGTGGTTTTATCATTAAAAATGCTTGCTATAATCAATCGCATCCTTGATTGGATTAAAAGCTTGTTCTGGAAGGAAGAAATGGAGCTAACACTGGTCGGATTGCAGTACTCGGGAAAAACAACTTTTGTTAACGTCATTGCCGTTAGTATTATCTGAAAACAATATTTATGTGTTGTATTCACTTCCTAGTGCACTAAACGCCATCATAACACAGCTTTGTATCATGTCCGGATCTAGTAAATGGTTCGCCTATCGAATCTCACTTGGTAATATGTTTTGTCACATATTGTTTCGTATTTTCTGATGATTAGGAGTACCATCTCCTATTAATATTACGTGATATTATTTTTAATTGCTCTTTACATTGTTTTTCTGTATCAATTATAACAAAGAAACTTTCAGTAATACGATAAGATTACAACTAGGTAGATTAAATTTTAATATTAGAATAGATTTGGTGAAAGTACCATACATACATACCATAAATTAATTTAAATAAGCTTAAGAATTGCAAATTATGGTTAACCCAATTGAATACCTACTCTTCTATGATCTGTTATATTATTACGCACCTCAATTACAACAAGTATACCAAAGTGCTAGGATTTTCATAACAAAGATTCAAAGTTCTTATTTGTTACTAGCATTATTAAAATCTTCAGTTTATTTTCTATTATGTATCTGCTTCACAATACAAAATCTATTGTATGAGACCTGCATGGCCTTCAGGCTGTTTGACATCTATTGAATTTAATAATCTATCTTTATTGCTTTTTGAAATGAAAAATGATTCAGTAACATTATCATTGAAAGAACAAAGAAAATATTAATTTGAAACCTTACATCATTCAATTAAAAGCATTGTGTCAGGATTCAGTACACTCACATTAAAAAAAATCTATAAAGTTACATGATATAGCACCTAATAAATATGTACTCATAATATATTATAGGGTCACATTTCAATCAACAACCATTATCTGTGTATGATTCCAATGTCAGTACATATAATCACACTATTTATTGTAGTTCATTTACCCTTTATCTTATCTCCCATTATAGGTTGTAATTATTACATTCTTTATTCCTATAAACATATCTATTAGCAGGTGTAGTCCGAAGGGGGGTCACTGGAGACATGACATTCCCCCCTCCCCCCCCCCCCCCGCCAAAATCGTAAATCGTACAGGTCGAATCTTTTAACTATTTGCACAATAAGACGTTCAATATTATCACCCGATTTGCCGACAAAAATAGAAGACTTCCATTTGTTTTATAATGTGTGCAGTAAAGAAAACTAATTTACTAAACATATTTTAATTATTAATTGACCCCTTCCAAACTTGCAGGCCGCGACTGGACTTGTCTGTTATAAAATTAATTAAAATTCTATCACAACTTCTGAACTTCATTTACCTTCATGTACATTCCCTCATGCTTTTTGGTTATTCATCTAGTAATAAGCTTTTAAAGAGCTTCCTATCTCACTCAGGTGTAACTGCATGGATGAGACTCCTGAAAATTGGTGTGGCAGGTCCTTGGTTGAGCTGATTAAAATTGATAATTAATATTATTTATTCATTAGACAAAAAATACCCATAACTTTGTTAGTAGGTGGCACACTTAAAATTAATGTTAGTATCATCAATTTAACTATCACCCACTATGCAACACTAAATTATTTTAAACGAAATTAATCATAATAATAATCAGAATTAATTCATTATTATAAATTTAAATACAATGTCAATTAGTTCCAGAATCAAAAAACGGTTCTTTAAATTAATAATAATAAAAAAGACCATTGGATGACTAGATATCACTAAACTGTTAGAAACATACCTACAAAACTGCTTTTGTGGCTTACGTAATAATAATAATTAGCAACTTTTTTTATTTATTTAAACAAAGTACTACCACATCACATACATTACAAGCTTTTGAAAATAATTTACTAAGGTTTACCACATCAATGTTGCTGCTTGAGTATATAAATCTACATATATGTATAAAAATGAATCACTTATGTATTTACACAATATGGGAATGACTGTACCAAATTGGATAATTCTTTTTTTGTTGTGTTTAAGCTATCAGCCCATTCCACATGTTAACAACCTTAATTAACACACCAACAAGTTTAAATATTCAATATGTTTCTCTTTCTCAGCTCTTAATTTCAAAGTAAATTAATAAGATAATAAATCATTAAGAAAAAGTGAAAACGGCAATAGTTTCCAGGCTGAAATCTTCATTCAAAATTTATTTATACTTAAATGCCTTGTCTTATTTGTGATGCATCACAAATTATCCATTGGTTTTAAGATTAACAAATAATATTGCACACTTAGGTATTTTTCTTTTGTTACATAAAAAAAAAGAAAATGAAAGCTAGTATGTTGTTTTTAATGATGCGAAAAGACAACATACTTAAATATCTATTATTTTTATTTTATAAAATTATTATTTTTCATACCAAGAAAATCCCTATAGTGAAAACAGGCAAACAGGTTATATAAAAGAAATATCTGTTCATAATTATACATGAATCTCAAAGTAGGTATAATTGAAATCAATAACTCAATCTCATGGTTAAATAACCAATTTCCTGTCAGTTTTAATTGGACTCTCTTTGAAATTATGACAGAAACAGTAGATAGATTGTCACAATTGGATTGCTCTGTTAAATAATGATGTGCTATATAAATTAAATAGGTTTAGACATACAGTATGTTAACTAACAGAGGGTGTTCCCGTTAACCCGAAATAGTATAGCATCCATAGGTACATGCTAAAAAAAATATTACCATACGAAAACAAAATGTTATTTTTTTCAAGATAAATATTCATAGATAGAAAATATTCACTAAAAATGTTAAATTGATACGTAAAAGAAACACTGTACACGCGTACTTGAAGGACGGCAACGTCGCAATTTATTTATGAACGGGCCGCGTGTGCGGCGATCTAATTGATGTGCTTATACTATTGCGGGTTAACGAGAACGCCCTCTGAGTTAACATACTGTATATCAGGAAAGTCAGTTATGTGATATACATTTAATTTTTTTTAAGTTATGCAAATAATTAAGTTGCAAGCTATTTTTGGTTTTGCCGGGTTGCGGAATGTTCTTACGAGATACCGCGGCCCCGTAATGCAAGGGTGACTCAAGAGAACATGCAACATCAGCTTGACTAAAAACCCACATTGTTTTTAGTCAAGCTGAACTCCTCCAGCCTAAAAAAACATTGCAAATCATCACATGTGTGATGATTTTCCACCGAAAAACATAGCTATTTCAGTTTTCACATGTCCTGTATTTAGGATGAAAATAATATGTTTTAAAAGCAAAGATATTATTTTCATCCTAAATAGACTTTCTTTGGATAAATAAACCGCATAAAATGTATAACTGTTATTTAATAAATTAGGTATCTTCCTAAAATATATTCAAATTATGAAAATATTTTCCTGTATTGTTGCTGTTAATTGTCGATTCATTTGCAAAAATGGTTTAATTATGTCATACATTAGCTATGATCTCTTATCAACAAAACTTGATAACATTCAATAAATGTGTTTCAGTAATAGGAGATGCTACGAATCTGCTAAAATGCTGGTATAAATATGCTAAATAATACAAAAATTATAACATAATATAGTCAAGATTAATCAGCCAATACAATCTTTGTTCAAATATTAAAGTGCTCTTTGGCATGTTGAAGTATTAATTACTAAATTATGATTTAAATATCTAGTTTTTCAACTACAAAGCTAGGGGCAATAAATGGAGCAGCTAACTAGATTTTTTATTAGATAGATAATTATACTCTTTATTGTACATGTACACCATAACAGAATTAAATAAGAACAAAGGGTGTACAATGAGAGTAAGAAATATCTGATCAGCAAATCGCTTGGAAATTAAATCATTATGATACAGACATTTTATTAAATCTTAGAAAAAAAAAATTAATTGATTCTGTCAAGGCTATCAACAGCTTCTGCATATTATTTTAAAATTTCATAAATGAAGGTATATAGAAATATGTTCTGACTGATCCAGTCGCCAATAAGAGGCTAAAGCTTTGGTTTCCTAGGATAGCGGTGCCGTCAAATAGCGGCCGTAATACAGCGGTGAATGACGTCACTAGAACGTTGTCTATGTAAACAAAATGTCGCGGTTTCCTAAAGAGCGGTAACTGACACCGTAACGTCAAAAAGCGGTGCCGCCATTTGCATGACGGCCGTCTTGTCAGTGTCAGATGGTTTCGTGAACGTTTCCAAAGAGAATGTAATACATTAGATAGCGATGAAGCAGACAGTGTGTTAAAACGGCCGTGGAACTTTCCACATGTCGTCACCGTAAAGACGGCCGCCTTTTTGCGTCCGTAATATTACGGCCGCTATATGACGGCACCGCTTTCCTAGGAAAACAAAGCTTAACCAACATTATTGACTGTAAGTTAAAATTAAAAACAACAGTAAAATATTTCTTAAAAATAGAATTTAAAAACAAGTATACAATTGATTCAAAATTGAACATTACACTGAGATCAAATGTTCAATAAGATTAAAATATTAGGCAGCAAATTGCTATTTTCTGCCTGATATTTTTATTTGTAATGTTTACAAATAACTGACAATAATCAAGATCAATAGAATGGGTACGGTGTCGGACTTGTGATCGGAGAGGTCCCGGGTTCGAACCCCACCCAGTACCCTATTGCCGTGAACCCACTGCAGACACAAGCATGTAGCTTAGTTGGAGGGGTTAACTGGATTGCTAGTAATGTGAATTGTACCCAAATTGCTAGAACTCTTAAAAAAAATTACCATAAAAATATAATATTGCGGTATATGTCAATATCTACTGTGATAAAAGAATGATCACTAAATTAAATTAAAATTTTGCATATTATAATGCACATTGTGATCAGGTACGGTCGCAGCCTGGAATTGGGGGGGGGGGGGGGGGGTCACTAACAATAAAATATGTCGAGTAAATGAGTTTTCTTTATTGCACAATACAATTTTTATTGAACACATTATAAAACAAATGGAAGCCTTCTATTTTTATTGGCAAATCGGGTGATAATATTTGGAATGTCTTATTTTGCTAAATTTTAGAAGATTTTCTATTTGAGGTGTACGATTTTGGGGGGTCATGTCCCCCGTGACCCCCCTTTTCGGACCGCGCCTGATTGTGATTACCATTTTATTGTCACCTCATACTTTTCTACTGTTCACAATTTTTTTTTGTTTTTAAATATTTTTCTTTAACATTGTTCTTCATTGTTTCCACAGTCCGGTCAGTTCAGTGAAGACATGATCCCTACAGTTGGATTCAACATGCGCAAAATCACCAAAGGAAATGTTACCATCAAGGTAATTATTTTTAAAATTACTTGTACCTGTAGATAGATAGATATACTCTTTATTGTACAATATAACAGAATTAAATAAAGACTTAAAAACTACAAAGGGTGTTACAATGGGGGGTCCTATCGCTAAAAGCGATCTTTTACAGACAACCTTTCAGGATAATCTGTCATATTATTGCTACAACTGGATCGTTGGTCTTATTATCCATACATGCTAAAAACAAAATGATTTTTTTTATGATATTAAAATATTCACTAAAAATGTTAAATTGATACGTAAAAGAAACACTCTGTACAGTACGGCCGTTCTAACTTGTCGAGCGTGAAATTAGGCTCTGCGAACTTTGGCGCTTGTGCACTCGTACAAAAATAAAAGTTTAAAAAAATTAAATGCCAATAACAGTTGTTAACAGGAATAACAACTGCTAATTGCATTTATTTTTAAAATGAATAATGTACTTGTATATTGCTAGCACAAATACAATGTTTAGCTAATATTTTGTTGTGATAAGTAAGTCACCTTCATTTATTTGCTGCTTAAATCAGTTCTTAAAGATAACATATCATAGATACGCTGAATACGTTCTTAAATAAAGCTTAAATCAATTAGCGCATTTTACAATAGGTAATAATAACGTATTTTTTTCTATTTAAACGTTTTATTTTTTCCTAGCTTCTGCCTACGACTTCGTTCGCGTGGGAGGGTTTTCCCGCGTAAATCTCGATCCCGTTGGATATGCGGGATAAAAACTAGCCTATATTTCATCCAGATCCGGTTTTTGCTTGAAAGAGTCACAAATATCCATACATCTATTACATCCATCGTCACAAACTTTCTCGGATTCTTATTGACTTATTGATATAAAAACCCTTTGTTTCAGTCAGTACATAGCGATTAGGTTACTAATACGGATTTGGATGTAAATGATAGCTTAAAAAAGAAAACCCTGCCTTCTAAAGTACGGGAAACCTGTCACTTTATAATAATAATAATAAATTGTTTATTATGTCTCAAACAGTAACATTAACAAATGTGGATGAAACAGCCCCAGTAAGTAGTTAATAACACTTGTGTCGGGGTTGTGTCCCCTTGAAAGTTAGTTGATAATATTAAGACTTATTAGATTTAAATTTAACTAAGAACTAATTTTAAGAACAAAAAGATCGACTTAAATGTTATAAAGTAATGTAATTGCAGCTCTGTATAGTGTGTTATTGTGGGTGTGTCTATAGAAGTGTGTAAGTTTGAGTGTGTCACTTATTAGTGTTCTACTGTTCGTTCGTGTTTGTGTCTAATGACATAGTTAAGTTATTTATCAAAATGGCCGTTGGTGTAGTGGTCAAAAGCGCGACTGCTGAGTAATAGGGGCCTCGGGCTCGTTTCCGGGGTTTCAGTGCTAACTCCTTAACTACGTAAAAAAATATTCAAGTAAGATAAATAATAGTAGATTGTTATCATAAGGGAGCAAAATATAATTTTTACGGCGAGGGCGCTTTTTTGAATCCAAAACGAAGTAAGGGATTCTTTAGTAGAATCCTGAACGTAGCGAGGGATTCAAAGTACGTCGCCCGAGCCAAAAATATATTTTGCGCCCGAGTGATACACTACTTTTTATCACCCACTATGAGAAAATAAAAGGCGCCTAATATTTTATTGTAATATTATTATTTAATAAAACATAAAGTAACAAATTTAAATTAAATAGTATCTAATAATAAAACAACTAAAAACTTATATTTACATTTGAGACATTTTCGCAATTATGAAAATTATTTGTTACAGTTTTATTAGGATTAGAGATTGTTGTAGATTTTATATTTTGCGGGTTTGAAATAATGTCCGAATCTGGCTCATTTTGAGGAAAATGTGACGGTGAATCTCGTTGTTTGCGTGTAGATGGGCGCGGCAACAGTGACATGGATGGTTTAATTGAAGGTTGCAATTTAATGTTTTCCACGATATGTTCGCATGTTTTCGCCTTGTTCTCAATGGAATCTTCTATATACCCCTCTTCTACAGCACTCGACTTCCATCCTCCATGTCGCTTGAGAACTGTTAAGTCCACTCCAGAATCTGCTAAAAGGGTAGCAGAAGTACGACGAAAACAATGTCCTGTATACAGCTTGATATCTGGTAACTTCAAATAAGTAGTTATTTCTTGTGGCATGCTAGAAATTTTATTTTTTCCCATAACTTGTTTGAAGCTCTTGCCATTTTGATTAGTGTTGCCCAAACGAGAGTCTCGCAAGAGTCTTGCAATTAGCGATTATCCTATTGCTATTTATTAAACGGTAGTTGAGATCTCAGAACAATGTAACAGACTCTGTTCAGTCAGTCAATTTTTGTTTTTGTGTCTGTCAGCTTTACTAACAGTAAATTATCCGAGTGATTTTCGACATCATCAACAGTTATTTTTAAAAGTTCATTGCCACGACAAGCTCCAGGTACTCCGAAAATTAAAGCTATTTGTAACAAAACCGAATGTGAATAAGACAAGTATGTATCGAAGTTACCGGTTAAAATAAAATGCGCATTTTAAAACACTATGGTTATACTTTACTAATCCACCATATACATAGTTACTTATTTTTACGTCAAGAAAGTCTTTGTTGGGTGCGTCATTAGGGAAAGTCTCTACGTTTTTGACTGAGAACACTGGATTTTTTAGGTTTAAATCCATCGATCGAAAAATTGCTGGCGCCTCTTGCATTTCTCCATTCAATAAAATTACCATAGACTTTCATATATTTCTCCCAAGATATTGCAGGTAATCAATTATCCATCACATTTCTTGCGTCAGTTCTAATACTTTCAGGAGTTAATCTATACTTTCACTGTCACTTGAAGAACTCATTTTTCAAAACAAAACCATGAATTTCTTACAATCCGTGAAAATTGAAGAAAACGCGGGCTGTAGGTCGCGCGTTTTTAATTTGATTTCTTTTTTTTTATTCAGCCGGCAGCGCGTCTTTATTCAAACAATATTTGCGTTCGATTTCTTTGGCGCTGAACACTAAGATGTTCCAAATTCAAAAAGTGTGCGGCAAAGATAATTGCGGCGCACTTATAAAGTGGATTAAAACTCATTACTGCCCGCTAAAAGTTTCTTATAGAAAACACCACCTTTGGGTGCATTTAAAGGCGAACAAAGTCGTCCTTTTCGAATAAATGGGATGAAAAAAGATTACAATATTATAACTGGCTGAGATTGGCCGATGTGGCCGAAATCGGTCAGGAGAATATTATAAATGTGTAATAAATGTTTTGTTTTATTTCAGGTTTGGGATATTGGTGGTCAGCCTAGGTTCCGTTCCATGTGGGAGAGGTATTGCCGCGGCGTCAATGCTATTGTGTACGTATTTTTTATTATTTCGTACTAACTAGCTGACCACGTAACTTCTTTTGCGTTGGAGTCGATTATACCGGTACGGTCTTTCGAACATAATATCCCAATACCGTGGAAATTGTGTAGTAAAAGTGTGTGTGTGTGGTGAATACCTGTAGAACACTATGAACTGACTGGACACTGAACTGGAAAGAACACAGATATTTTGAAATCAGAGACAGACACTTCAATTTTATTGACATGCAATTAATTACTCACCCAGCAATTTTTCTCAGACCTACCAAACATAAAAAAAATGGGTTAGCTGTTTCGGAGGAGTTTGATAACAACCACTGTTACATGACATATACATATATGTTTAATTTATGTGTGTGCAATTTTGAATTTGTGTCATAAAGTCAATTTATTTAATTTAGTCCAAATTTTACATCTTCATTCATTCCTTATGGCCTCTGGTTTTATTCCAGTGGGAAAATCATCAAATGACTCCTTCCGCTCTGGGTAGAGTGGAAGGGAGTGTCAAAAATCCACCCTTTCTTCAGTTGCCCTTGTGGTCCGGGACGTAAAAAAACATACGCGCAGCAGGCAATGGACTGATAAAGTTTTATAGCTTTAAAAATCGCAATTACATGTTACTAAAATCTTTCTTTATGTCCGTAATGCCACTTTCTTTCTGTTTATTTCCGTTGTATGTTTTTTTTTGCTCCTTTTTTACACTTGACTCGATCGAACGCAGAGCTAAAAGGCTCATAGGTGACGAGGTTCTGGCAGGCAAGATTCACAGCCTCGCTCATCGGCGAAACATTGCTTGCCTGTCTATCTTCTACAAATTGTACTTTGGAGAGTGTGCGCAGGAGCTCCACGACCTAATGCCTTCAGCCCCCTTTTACTACCGGTCTACCAGACGCACCGCAGGATACCATCCACGCTTGGTCGATATACCGTCTTGTCGTACTAAGCGCTTTTCTTCAACATGCATTGTGCGTACAGCCAAGGTGTGGAACTCTCTGCCGGCTTCTGTGTTCCCTGCCACATATGATCCGTCAGCCTTTAAAGCAAGAGCGAATAGGCATTTTCTGGGCTCGCTCTTTCGATCGTAGACCTCATCTTACACTTACCATCAGGTGTGATTAGGGTTACCATATGTAAATAGAGGGATGCCTGTCTATGGTACCTAAAATGCCTGAATTTTCAGAAAAATGCCTGTCTAAAGAAAAACGCTGTAGGTAATAAGTAAAAGCCAACAGATAATAATGAAAAAGGATATTTATTACTGATATTTGTCGGAGGACATTATTTATTTTTAATAGTTCTTTCTTTTCTAATACATAAACGTAAAAATCTTCACAAGATACAGTTTTGTAATTTTCCTGAGTAATCAATATTGCTTTTACTTATTCAATTGTCAGCCGATTTCTTTCTTTACTCCACTGGGTGTTGACGAGAGAAAACGTACGTTCTACGTTCGCATTGTGTGCCAAAATATAGAACACAAACTGGCAGATTTTCATGAATTCTGTAATGTCACCATTCACTTCCCTACATTTGAGAAAATTGCACTACTTTGCAGTTAAGCTTTCAGAAAAAAAATGTTATCTGCCGCTCACCGCCGCCGCCCGCCGGTGTCATTTAAATGCAAGCGCGAATTGCGTGCGTGCGTGAAATTTAAAAATGCCTGTCTTAGACCAATGCCGGCCGCACGCCTGTCTAAACCTTAAAATGCCTGTCAAATGCGGCAAACACCTGTCATATGGTAACCCTAGGTGTGATCGAGGTCATAAGCGGGCACATTCGTAATAAAAAAAAAATGTATTTTGTGTCTTTTATTGTACCAAATAAATGTTTTATCTATCTATGTATGTTATGGCCGCAGCTACATGGTAGACGCAGCAGACCCGGACAAGATCGAGGCGTCTCGCAACGAGCTGCACAGCTTGCTGGAGAAACAGCAGCTGACTGGTATCCCAGTGCTGGTGCTGGGCAACAAGCGCGACCTGCCGCACGCTCTCGACGAGCACGGACTCATTGAGAGAATGTAACTATCTATTTCTACTACTGGCGACCATTATTTTAATTATTTCGAATGTCTTGTAGCATACCCTTGACTTTGATAACCAACCAACCGCTCATACAATGCACAAAGGAATATTATTATAAATACTATAAATTAAATATAATGTAAACAGACCTGCCCTGAGAGCGCGCTCACACAGTGACCACTGTTTAACTTATGTAAACATTACCAATTATATATATACAATTCTATTTTAATAAAGAACTTTCATTCCACATTCATTACTGCGACTTCACGCCTTGTCATTGCTCTCCCTAAATAATTCTCCAAAGTGCTGTCTGAAGTAAATCTCTGCTACCTTAAATATAATCTCTAAAAATAGTGCAAACCAATAGCACTAAAGTAGTGCTCCGACATAGCACTAAAGTCTCATCATCTTAGCCTTTACTAGTGTTTACCCATCCGACT
Source organism: Tholera decimalis (assembly GCA_943138885.2). Taxonomy (NCBI): domain Eukaryota; kingdom Metazoa; phylum Arthropoda; class Insecta; order Lepidoptera; family Noctuidae; genus Tholera; species Tholera decimalis. The sequence continues at coordinate 7,795,273 of OW964552.2, read as the reverse complement.
AAGCTAAATATGCTTGTGTCTGGAGTGAGTTCACGGCAATAATATAATGGGCGACCTCTCGATCACAAGTTCAACACATTAGCCGTTAGACTACTATTTACCGTAACGCAGTCCAATGAATTTTCGATAGAGGTGAGAACTGCGAAGAAATTGTCACATGTGTCGTTCTTAGATCTCCTTGCCTCGCTCAATGTGCATGGTATGCGGTTGTTCCTCTTCGTCTTTATCCAGAGGGGCCAAATTGAACAGTTCGAAACATTTTCAAATTATCGAGAGTATGAAAGTCCGGACTTAAAGTTATTCCGTATTTTAGTACGTGGCGGGCGTATTAAAATATTGAAACCGACCAAATAATATTTATTTTATTTAATTTATTGAGTATTTTTAGGGGAATGGAAAAAAAATCAAAACGAGTTCTAACTTATCGAGTGTCGACTGTATTTTGTTTTACATGCAGCGACTCCCTATTTGACCTCCTCAACTTAACTGGGTAATACCAAAAACCAACAGCGTCATATTAAATATATTATGGAATATGTTTTGTATGGCTAAAAATAGGTTTCCCTGTTTAACTTAACTGAATTAAAAACACGTGAACAGCAGAAACCAACAAAAAGCAAAAAGATAGCATAACTAACAAAATAAATATTTCTTTTTTATATAAAAAAGGTCTATTTGTCTTTAAGTTTTTATAATCAGTGCTTTGAATTTAGATTTCGTGTAATTAAATAAATCCCTTTAAAGCTTCTGACTATCCGTAACAACGACAAGGACGTCAACGACGCCGGATGTACAAATGACATGAACGGCATAACGTGTGTTCCGAGGCACAGACGATATGATAAGAGTCATTAAAGATCGACCTGCTGGGGGACTGTTATTTTTCAGCCACGAGCTCCACCTACGTTTAATTCTTTTACTAAAACATTTTTAAATACCTTCGCAGGAACCTGTCAGCTATTCAAGACCGCGAGATCTGCTGCTACTCAATCTCGTGCAAAGAGAAGGACAACATCGATATCACGCTACAATGGCTCATCGCGCACAGTAAGTCAGGTAGCGCGCGTTAATCGCAAACGATTGTCAACTCTACGTGCAAGACATCTTTGGCACTTAAGGCGCAGTTTTACCTGAACTTTACTATCCAGTTTTGTGTTCTTAATATGCTTTACAAACGTGACATCAGAAGCACGGTCGTGATAATATATTATTTTCTTGTAAGGCTGTGGCAGGAACAAATGTAGAAATTATTTATTTTAAATTTTGCACAAAATAGTAAGATTGCGACTTTTTGCGAGGCGCAAGGTCGCAACATTTATGCCTCGTTTTACACGAGGCGTAAATGTTGCGACCGAACTGTTTTGTGTAAGATATTGGACTTAACATGTTATGAGATTGAGTTTCTGTGATTCCTTTGGCTATAACTGCCGTGTATACTTGGCTTTGAGACTGATGAGGACCCATGGAGAGAGATAAATCCAAGTATAGTCAAATCATAATATTATGTGTAACTTTATCAACATGACATAAAATTTGACTGATGAAAATATTTTACTATGAAATAAGGTTTGCATATCACGAGCGTGGGTCATGTGACTACCTATCAATCTATTTCATTATGGTTTCTGCATTTAATCTTATATTGTACCATTGTGCATGGGCCATAGGGACTGTCATTTCAGTTCATGTGGTTATGGTAATAGCATAAGGTTTCATTGAAGAGCGCTCGTAAAATGCAACAATTATCTATAAAAATTCTGAAATTGATTAAAATTCGAACAAATGAACTGCGCCTTAGAGATTGTGTTAAAAGAGATGGTCTTCTTGCATTATTATATAAGTTGCGACTATAATGGTGTTTAAATACTTTATCACAATGAATTACTGGTAGAATAGGACTCCGATGTTGTATCTTAATATCTTTTGAGGTCTAATTTGTCCTTCCAGCGCGCTCATTTGACGATTATGATTTTTCTGTATGCTTAAAAATTCTGCCTCGCCTCGAGGTTTTGCCTCGCGTTAAGTCTGAGCTTCATATTCTTGCCTAAACATGTTCGTACGTACGTAATTTATTGTGAATAAAGTAATTTTCATGCCATTTGAGGCGTGAAATAAATTTAGCTTGAGTTATGCACTCTCTAAAACAAATGTGGTAAATTATCTTGTCACAATACAACCATTGGCTTCGATTAGTTTTCATTCTTTGAAAATGGTGCCAAGCTGTAATTTCGTTTGTTATATATTTAATTATTTACATGAAATAAGCCTATTATGTGAAAAGATAATGTTGTCACATTAGAAATGTACACGTACATCTAAAATATAGGTTCTTTTAGATAAATAGATCATGTTTCTTGGAAAAGAAACACCCTAAAACACATTGTGATATTTTTTGTACTGTCACATGTTACTGATAAATAATAGATACTTCATTAGATTAATGTAAAAATTAAACCTGAACATATCAATTGTATCGAGTTTAATTTTAATAAAACGTCATAAACTTATTTCATCTAAAAGTTACTATATTTTAGATGCAGTACTATCATGTTAGAGTATTTAGATTCCTTAATAATATTAGCGTTATATATTATAAATATACTTATCTCATATTGTTAGCTAAAAAAATAAGTTTAAAGTATCTAATGTGCGAATAATTTTGTTGTTACGTTAGTTACAAACTGTATATAACATAAATGATCTGTACGTGATGTATGTATAAAATTGTCAAATATACAATTTTGAGGTATGGACACAATATTTTCAACCCCAGGACCAAGAAATCGTACGAAAAAGACCCCTAATTAGGATAATGTGCTTGCTAAAACGTAATAGCAAACATAGAATCATACGCAACAACATAGACAAGTAAGTCATAAAGGACTGTCAGTAAAATATTTGTAGAAAGAATCTAATTTATTATAATTTACAGTAAAAAAAGTGTCTTTATGACTTGATTGATTGATGATTTTTTGTAATTCAACAAAATTATTCTTACACTAGCAATGTTTTGTCGAATATAGAAAAGTCACTAGATGTGTAATTAATTGAAATTAAAAACCCGCTTCGACTGCACATTATGTTTATATAAACGATTATATATACATAGTTATATCTTGTAATATAAATAGATTTGACAAATAATGTGAAGGTTTCATCATTCGGCGCTAGCTGGTGTGGAAATCTTTTCAAAATATGTAACAATAAAATTGTTATGAACCCTATGGTTCTCTTACATTTCAATCATGGTCACATCAAATGAAACTTTGAAATTGAATAGTTTCGCTACAACCACACTAGCGCCTTTGGTAAGTTCAATAACTAAAACGGAATCAAACCTTTACCGAAAATTAAAATATCGGGGTGTTACGTTAACAGTGTCTTTAGTATTTCTTAATTTATAAAAAAAAAACGCATTATATTTGGAAGATTATCTCAAATAATTTCTTTAAATATCTTTTGTTATGAACTTGTTCATTAGTCTTCAAATATTATGACAAATAATCAACGAAATCGATAAAGTTTGTACGCGATAGGCTAATCTGATTTATAATCGTCTTGAATCTAGATATAATATAATCGTTTCGTAATCAGATTCTGTCACAGACTTTGCTTAGACAATAACTGAAATATGTTCCTTTGCATGCAATTTTAGTGGTAGCCATACATGCTCAACTATGTCTGTCAAGGCAAATTATTCTATGTATGGCACCATTTCCAGATAATAGAATGAAAATTCTTGGGAATACATACAGTAACTTTCTAAATTTTAATATGATTATGGATAGGTCAATTTTGCGTAGGCTGTAGCGATATGTAACTCTCTATTAAAATAACGAATTATTTTGGTTACTTTTAAACACATTCGGCTATCGTGTTATTTTTTGTTAGCCCTTGCACACAGCGAGAAATATATGTTAGCCTCTTCAAGTTATATAATTTGGGTGTAAGTAGGCATTTTCTCTTATTTCTCTTCTCTTCTGACTCGTTATACTATGCTATATATTTGTCTCTGTGTGTAAGAGCTAACGTCTAAATAATATAAGTATGATACTTAAAAACATAGCATTCCACATTCAAAATTATTTGAGGTATTTGTTCAACTATAATTATATTATTTTTATATAACGGTGCGTTTAAATTGTATGGCTGTAACTTATCTTTTTCTATAAAATAATATACCACAAGCAAAGATGTAATGAAAATTATAAGTGTCTTATTTTTTCATAGACTATATAAATAGGGATTGTTGATCTTTTGCTCACAGTAATACAGTATAAAGTAATATATTTAACAAGAGTTCTATTTAATCTTATTTCCTGTTTTTTTTTTTTCTGTGCAATAATTTAGGCCTGATTATACTTGGATATTATATTATATTAAAAAAATAAAAGGTTTGGGTTTTACAATAAAAACAGCCATCAGCTAAGATTTCTCTCATTTAGATTGTTTAGAAGGTTGAATTGTATATTTTATCCGAACAAATAGTTAAACATAATTTAAGGCCTTTTCAGAAATATACAATTAAGTCTGGTTTACCTTGCCTGTTGAAAGCAGCCTCAGCGTCGTGCCTCGGATTGAGTTCTACCATCGCGTCGTTTTGTTTTTCGAAGTTCGTTTTGAGAACAAATATCTACTATTCTACTGTATACGCATTTTGTGCCTCCTAATAACACGCTGTTTCTTCCTTGAGGCACGAGCCTCGATTTGAGTCGCCTAGAATTGAAGCATGACTCGCCTTGAGGCCGTTGTAATGACAATGGCAAGGGACTGTCACAACACATGAAAGTAAATATATTTTCAGCCGCATATTAAAATATTGTTACTTCTTTTAAAACTGCGTAACGCATGAATGTTAAGAAAACCCCATATACTAGTGTTTTTCACGGTTGTATCATGCATATAAGTAAACGGGGGACATGGGACTTGTATTTTGAAAGCAGTGTCAGTTGACTATATTTTGTACAAGCAAACTACAACTTGCGGGAAGTGCTCATTAGGTTTGTGAAATTTCTACCTAAGTGTTTAGCTTCGCCAAATTATGAATCGAGTTCTGACTGCGTGTGGGTTGGCCTGAACATACACGGCACTCTTATTGCGTAATTTATAAAGACGTATACAGTCATAGTCGAAAGGAACTCCAAACCCTATGGATGTCGGGGCCCACAAGAGGGCCGTGGCCTGTCGGGGTTGCGGAATTGTTCGAAAGAGTTACCGCGGCCTCGGAACACGAAGGGCATATGATGGAACACGGATGGGTTTTAGTCAGTAAAAGTCTGACACACCCTCCCGCTTCGCTTAGATCGGGAGGCAGTCATTGGATGAATCCCACTCTTAAAAAAAAATATGGATACGATTGCATTGTCTCGGATTCCATTAATGTATGTATTATGTATTACGCAATAAGTTTGCGGTTTTGTATATTGTGATAGAATTCAAAGCTTCATGTAATGATTTCAACATTGTAAAAATATTGCATAAACGTTTTTGTAAAAATAAAAATGTTGAAATTATTTAAATTGTTTTCATACAAAGTTGGTATTGTTGACGGACTTGTTGCAATCATAATTATCATTTCTCTATATCTTTTACCACTTAAAGCTAGACATGCTTTTCAAATAAGTTAATTAACTCTTGCATGTTGCAGAATACAACTGTATTTTTGATGAATACTTGGAAAGTTATAACAATAAATCAGACACTACATAATATCACAATCTTAGAATGAAACCTGTCCTAACTCAAAAAATACTACTTTTCGGTTTGAGCAAGAAACTCATTAAACTTTTGACAAGCCACGGTGGGCAGACAAATGAAAACCTGCCCAACATTCTACTGACATTTTAAGAACAAATTATATATATTCTATTTTAAGTTTTCTGTTTCTTTTTGCTATTATGTAAAACTACAATAATGATATACTGTATGATGGCACAAAGATATATCCATAGGTAACATAAAAAAACTTTTTACCAAAAAATTAAACCGACTCCCAAAAACACTGCAAAGTGAAAAATAACTTTAATTTCGGTAGTCGGTGTCTTTAGTTTTGTATTTTCGTTTTTGGCCTTCCGACTCGGAACGCGTGCCAAAAACTAAAAAAAAAAACAAACAAAAATTAAAGTTATTTTTCACTTTGCAGTGTTTTTGGGAGTCGGTTTAATTTTTTGGTAAAAAGTTTTATTTCACTCTTTAGTTGGTCGATTTTTAATTTACCTAGTTAAAAGAGCCTAAATGTCAACTACTTATAAACTTTTACAAAATATTGCTTTTCCCAATGCTGGGCCGTTAATCGTTGAGGAGTTCTCCTGGTACTTCACCATCAGCTCTACACCACCATATGCATTGTGACGAACATAAAGTGCTTAACATCCATATTCAAGTAATCGAATCGCAACCCACGAAATACTTATTATTGAGTAGGTTCGGCGGCCATCTGTGGTCTTCATCATCAGATCCACTTCCCCAAATGGTATTTTTTGAGCGCAAATGCACAAGTTATTATAAGAAATACCCAAAACGCCATTGTTGTGCCTATAATATTTGAAGAGTTCCCTCGATTTCTCCAGGATCTCATCATCAGATCCTGACCTGGTGACAATGGGACCAATTTCGAAGTATACCCTTTCAAACAAAAAAAGAATTTTCCAAATCGATTCAGCCGTCTTCGAGTAATCGGTGATCAATAATCATACATAAAAAAATTAACCTCCTCTTTTGGTCGTCGGTTGAAAAAGCAGTTTTGGTTAAATTTAAATGTACACATCTCTCCCTTGAACGAAGTGAGAGGCAGTCCCGTTATCACTCATAACTAACCCGTATTACCACGGGGATTCAGAATAGTGTTTCAAGGTCAGCTATAATCACAATCAGAAATTACGGGAATTCAGAGTTAGGTCACTTTCATTCTTTCGAGATTGTGATATATGCTGAGGTCACGTTGCAATCAGCGCGTGACGCATTCGATACCTAATTTATCTTTTGTGTGCATAAATTAATAGGAATTATCACACGCGATGTCTGAAGTGACATCACAGATTGAAGCGAGTCTAAACTCTAGTATACTTTGTAATTATGTATGATAAAATAATGCGTACATTTGAATATATTGTAATACTTATATGAACCAAATTGCAAATTAAAACATGCAAGAAGATGTTACAATCATGTACGTCAGAACCGCGGGTGTACTTAATTATTTGGTACCTTCTATGTACCTTTACGTACCTCTCTTGAAAATCTGTACCTACACCCGTACACTGATATTTCAAAAATTAGGTACCTACACCCGCCATCCTGGTGTCAGAACCGCGGGTGTACTGCTAACCAATATATGTAGCTAAGTACACTCTAAGTAGATTTGGTACAAGGGCGGATCCAGCCCAGGGGGGGGTCATGACCCCCCCCTGGGCTGGGCCTAGGAACTAGGTGGACCACTAAATAAATTTTTTAAAGATTGTTACTAGATAATACTCCAGTTAGTCGTTGTAAACGAATATCGGCAGTGGATGACCAAGTGGCAGCGGAGTCAGGAAATACAAATTATAACTTCTTGTGACTTGACCACGATTATGTGACTCCCCCTGGCACCAAAGCTGGATCCGCCCTTGATTTGGTACCTGTTGTGTACCTGCAGAAACAAGTATTAAATAAACAAAATACTGTCAGGTTGCTGCGAAAAGTTAAAAAAACGATTTTCTTTCCATAGAAAGAATCGTAATTCGTAATCGTAGAAAGAAACGTCATAACGTTATTATTTAAAAGATAAACAATCTTCAGTATTAATAACTTAAGTTAGATATTTAAAAAACCTATTAGGAAAACAAACAACAGTTTGCCCATTTTAGAATTGTGAAGGATTTATAGAATTAAGATGTTTGTCAGTGTTTTCAGAATCAAAATGAAACAAGAGAGAGTTTTAAAGGATTTTTAAGTAATTTAAATAGTAACACGATGATGTGGGTTTGATCCCCACATAGAACAACAATTTGCGGTATCTATATAAAGCACAGGTCCGTTCCTGCGTGGAGTATTGCAGCCACTTGTGGGATGGCTCTGCAAAATACCAACTTGCTGCACTAGACTCGATCGAGCGCAGGGCTAAAAGGCTTATAGGCGACGAGGTTCTATTGGGCAAGCTTCATAGTCATCGGCGAACCGTTGCTTGCCTGTCGGTTTTCTATAGATTGTACTTCGGCGAGTGTGCGCAGGAGCTCCATGACCTGATTCCTCCATATCCATTTCACTACCGGTATACCAGACGCACGGCTGGGTACCATCCACACTTGGTTGATATACCGTCTTGTCGTATCAAGCGTTTCTCCTCCACATTTATTGTGCGCACAGCCAAGCTGTGGAATTCTCTGCCGGCTTCTGTGTTCCCTGCCACTTATGACCTTACAGCCTTTAAAGCAATAGTAAATAGGCATCTTCTGGGCTCGCTCGTCACATCGTAGACGTCATCTATCGCTTACCATCAGGCGAGATCGAGACCAAAAGCGGGCTCATCCATAAAAAAAAAAGTATTGTCCTGAGTCTGTGTATAATTTGTGTCCGTTAATTTCATGTTTTGATTCCCGGTATGGGCACACAATCACACTCAGACTAATATTATAAAGGCGAAAGGTTGTGAACCGCGGGGCGCAGCTAGTAGTGACTAAATGTTATAAGTACGGAGGTTCTGTATTCGAGATTCCTGGTATGGCCACAATACATGCTTAACGTGGAGGTTCTCAGTTCGATTACCGAAGATTTTTATTTATTCTTTGACGTCGTTAGCGTTACTATTTTATAAAATAGTAAGAACGTCAAAGAAAGAATATTTTTTTTTTTTTTTTTAATTTTCGCAGAAACCTCAAAGTATTTTGTTTATTAAGTACGTGTTTCTGCAGGTACACAAGAGGTACCAAATCTACTTATAGTGTGTACATATATTGGTTAGCAGTACACCCGCGGTTCTGACATCAGGATGGCGGATGTACCTAATTTTTAAAATATCAGTGTACGGGTGTAGGCACACAGATTTTCAAGAGAGGTACGTAAAGGTACACAGAAGGTACGAAATAATTGCAATAAATTTAGGCAGATCTAAAAAGTACACCCGCGGTTCTGACGTACATTTACAATCAGTTCTTCTCATGTTTCATCAATCTTAGAAGTTCTCAAAATATAACCTTAATATAATCCGCGAGTTGACAGTACCTATGTTTAAAAATTTAAAATAACTATTTAATTATGTAAATCTATTGATATGAAGCACAAAATAGTACAAATGAAGAAAAGATTATTAATTATTTATTTTATTTTCCCTTGAGAAAAATGAGACTTTTTATCTGTGAGTCACGTGATTAGAAACACCAATCAGAAAACGAGACGTCATCGTTCAATATTTTGACAGCTGACTGGTTATCTTTGGTTGGTGCGTAAGACAAAATAAGAAAAGAATAACTAACTAACTGCATGGACTGTCTGGACAGGTCCGCTCAAATTTGCGTGGTTATTTCCTCAAAAGAATACCAAAGACATGAACCTACATGCTTCTCATATACAAATACAAATTGTCTGGACTTTAAAAAAGACGTTGACGACAAACTCAGAGGGAGTTTGTTTCGGTGTTTCTTCTCAGAGTAGTCCGTTAGGAAATACCGGCCTCATCTAGCTAAACTAAAAACGCAAAAAAACATGACGTGTAAAAGTGTTATTTATAACCAATTTACAAATAAATATTTCATTTCATTTCATAACTAACTCTCTCTCTCTTCTGGTTCATTTGTCTTATCGTCCTGTAATAGTTGTTCGATGAGTTCCTTTTTTTGTGTTTTTAAAAAAGCAGATAGATAGATATATTCTTTATTGTACACCATAACAGTAAAACAAACATGGACTTAACAACTAAAAAGGGTGATACAATAGGCGGTCTTATCTCTAAAAGCGATCTTTTACAGACAACCTTTGGATGGATTTGACACAGAAGTTCTAACCACTTCTTGCGAATATCTCTTTTTAAAGGGACATGAATAAATAGTTTCGTTGGCGTTTTTATAGTAGTATTCCCACAACAAGGCAATAAAGCACTGATAATAATTTTTCACGTTCATAATAGAGTAAATTATCATAAAATACCCGAAGTACATTTATGTGCCAAATGCCAGGAAAGTTGTTTTTTGAACGATGACGTCATAGGTAGTCACGTGACCACAATGCCACGATTTAGGCCATAGTTTTTAATAAATTAAAAAATTACTTATATTTTAATTGAAAGGTTAAGTGATGAATAAAATATTATTTTACGAGTACACATGAAGCGCTTCGAAGCGTTTCAAACAATTTTTACAAAGTTGTCAACTCGCGGATTAGTATCTATGCGACAAGTACTGAAGGAATTTAGTATTAAAATTGTATGTATAATACGCGTTGTATATTTCCAAAAAGAAGTTTCTCTCAATAGTTTGTACTCTGTTTTTAACAAAGAAATATATATCATAAGAGCTGCAAGTGTCTTTTTTATTTTATCCATTTTTTTATACTACCCTCATTAAGGGGCACATCAAGCTTTGCGAGACGGGGTTGAAAAGATTTTGTAATGAAAATAAAACAACTATATTCTTTTAAAATGATGTAATAAAAATTATATTATAAAACGTAAGTGACAGTCATTTAATCCATAGCATTATCGATAATCGATGATAAAAATAATTTAATTATTTTATCGTCATACTACCATAATTGTATCAATCTCCAATTATTATTTGTAAATACTTAAGATGGCGATGTCTACGAAAAAAATACCCATTTAAACACAGATAGATACTAAATAAATAATAAGTATAAAAACATTTTGGGATTTGATTTCAAATCTAATTTACTTAAACATTAATTCTATTATTGCATAAAATATAATTAAAAATCAGTCCAGCATGAATAGTAAGCGTTTACGCTTACTACTCATATTAATAAAGTTCCCACTTAGTCTTTTTTTAGTCGATTTGGATTAAATCGTCAACCAGTCTGATAGGATTCGTCCCAACGATAATATCACTAACACGTGTTTGTGAGCGCGCCCGCTCTACCTTTTCAAACTTGTCCATTCTTAATTCCAACAATTTCACTCTGTCTGCTAGTCTATTAATTTTATTTTCAAGTTCTTCAAACTTAGCATCTTTTTCATCTTTATTACACAGCGTATCGAGTTCGTCATTCAACATTTTTACATGATCAGATAAGGAACTGTCAGTTTGTGATGATTCAAGCATCAGAAGAGGCGACGACTCCCCTTGTTTCTGATAGAAATCAGATTTTTTAAATTCCCTCAATTCTTCTGTAGTCAACAGCGCCGCCACGACTTTATCAATATCATTCGCGTCGATACTTGTAATTACATCTTTCAATTTGTCACAATATACCTTCTGGAGTGTTGGCTTCAGTCCGCCAATCAAATTGTGATCACAATTCCAGAAGAATGGGATGTCTTTCTTGTGGATAGCTAGGTACAATTCTTCTACCATGGTGCGGAACAGTACGCTGACTTTATTCTGCCAGTAAGTCTTGTCCTGCATTTCATGCACTTTCTTTAAGAATAGTGACTTGATGTAGTAACTTGCGATGGCCTTCATCTCAAGAGCATCTCGTAATTTTTTTACCTGAAATAGTAATAGTATTTATTTCACAATGGGATTGCAATGTTCACAACTGTTGGAATTCTGTAATTTTAGGTTCTATAATGCAATACAAAACAGGTGAGATACTGTTCTCCTAGCTAGGCCAAAAGTCGGCCTGTGTTAATTAAAATTATGTAAAAATATATAGTTGATAAGTACCATAGTTATGTATAAAACAGTGTTTGTCTATGTCTATGCTAGATAACGGTTGATAACTTATAATATAAGTGATTGGTGGTGTTATATTGAAGTATCGTATAAGTAGGTATAGAAAAATAATAACAATCAGTTTGAAACCTACTTGGGTTTCTAAATATGAGAATGAACAAGAATGAATTATAAAATCTATACTATATAAGTTTTTAAGCTAACATTATCACTAACAGTATCATTAGAACTTAAAACGGATACTTACCATGTGTATTTATTGTTTCGAGTTTCCGATATTTCGGCACTGTTGCAAGCGCCATGATCACGGATGAACTGAAGTAATTGCGGGTGGAAGTTTATGAGCAGACAAATCGGTCTACCCTCTTTCTCGTTCGTTTTCTGTTAGCGACACCGCTACTACTGTCACATGTATCACTAAACACTCGATTCTGTTCCCAACATACAAAACTCGCGAGACGACACGGTGAGTTTTGTGTGTCGCTCAAAAACTTCCACCCGCAAATAATACTTCAGTTCATCCGTGATCATGGCGCTTGCAAAAGTGCCGAAATATCGGAAACTCAAAACAATAAATACACATGGTAAACATCCCGTTTTAAGTTCTAAAATATATACTAATATTATAAAGCGGAAAAATTTGTTTGTTAAAACGCGCTAATCTTCGAAAGTACTAGGTGGACTTGGATGAAACTTGGTATGAAAGTAGCTTGAAGCTTGAGGAAGGTTATCGGCTACCTACCTTTACCCTTTTACCCGATTGCAAAAGAAGTAGGGTTACTTTTTTGTCGTGGCAAAGTCCACGGTAGCGAAGCCTCGCGAGAATGCTACTAAATCATACACAAAAACCTTCCTCATGAATCGCTCTATCCATTGGTGAAAGCCGAATCAAAATCTGTTCATTCGTTTTTGAGTTTATCGCGAACAGACAGACAAGAGGGGAGACTTTATAATGTGCAAGGATTCTGTATTTGCATCTTGTCTCGTGTTTTTCAAATTCATTTATTTGCATTACAGAAGGTTAGTAAAGTGTACAATATTGTTCTCTTATTCTTCCTTTAATTATTTTTTCTTGCCTTTAATTTCGGCGTGCAAATATAAAACACTTATGTTAATTATTGATTATGATCATGCAAACATTCAACAAATAATCCAATTAAAAATGTATTATTGAATGAAATAAATGTCAATATAATAATGAAAAAGTAATCAGTTAATACTAAGTTTCAATAATAATCACGTTAATAATGGGAGAGATTCGTCACACAATAAAGGAAAAAAAAAACGCCGAAATGCTGTTTACATTTCGGCGTACATCTATACTAATATTATAAAGCGGAAAAGTTTGTTAGTTTGTTTGTTTGTTTGTTTGCTTGAACGCGCTATTCTTCGAAAGTACTGGGTGGATTTGGATGAAATTTGGTATGGAAGTAGCTTGAAGCTTGAGGAAGGTTATAGGCTACTTTTTACCCGACTGCAAAAAAGGAGAGTTATGTTTTTACCGTGATAGAATCCACGGGAGCGAAGCCCCGCGAGAGTACTAGTAATAATATAAAATGTTAATTTTTGATCTTAATCACGCCGTCATTAAACGAATAATCCGATTAAAATTATAGTATTAAATTAAATAAATGTCAAAATATTAATTAATAATAATCCTAAATGTTAATAACGATCATGTCAATAATATTATTTGTATTCTTACCAGTCTGATGGTAGTCTTCAACGCCTTGCAGTCTTTGATAAGTTCTCTCTCTTGCTCTTGGAAAGAGAGGCGCCAGCATCTGTTCTTAAGCTTACTGTCGTTCAAAGCCTTGTTAGGCTTGGGTACTACCAGCCAGTCTTTAGCTGCGCTGCCGTCAATAACCCTGGAATGGCAAATAATCTAAGATAAAACGTTTATTTGGTACAACAGAAGACACAAAATACAATTCACATGAAACAAAAAAATACAATAATGACTCACAACAAAAGAAAAATATACCATGCAGCTTGAGTAACATTATGAACATACACAGAGTAACACAACAGTAAGTTCAAAATTTGTTTTAAAAATTAAGTGACCTCTTTCGTTTTTTTTTTAACTTTCATGGTCTTTACATTGGTTAGGCAAGTCTTTTCCCACCAAAATCACCAAATATCACTCTGACTGCTCTATGAATGCAACTCAAGACCACATGCAAAGCAGTAGATCAATGAGGAAGGGATTGGATGTCATCTATCCGGGTTTCCCCGGATTCGTCCTAGTTTGGAGAGCGTCTGAAGGGATTTTCCCTATAAGCGTCCGGGTAAAACCCGTACACTTACTGGTATTACGGGTGTTAAAAAGCACTATCTCTATTACTTTCCTACAGTATTACATCTCATTGTTTTTGTTATGTTGATTAAACATAAAGAAGGAGGCTTATATTAAAAATGTTCTAGAACTCTGTTATCAGTAAATGAAAACCATAATAGAGTGAAAAATCTTTAAAAAAATATATGCTGTAGATAATAATGAATAGGTGCTTTCAAAGAAAATTGGTTTGAATGTGATAGAGTCTGCAGTTTTTGAGATATAGCCCACTAGCTGTGCCCGCGACTTCGTCCGCGCTCACAGCTAGCACACTACTCTTTCGACTTTCGGCAGCATTTTTAATTTTTGAGGCTAATTATTTTGAAAATAAAACTCATACATAATTTGAATGTCGTATTTATTAACATCTAATCAAAAGTCTAAAAAATAAGTTTCAAGCCTCTAGCTTTAAAAATGACGTAATTTCCATACAAACTCATCTCCTATTTCAACCCCTTACAGCCCTTTTTCGCATTAAAAAGCTGCCTATGTCCTTTCTCAGGCTCTAGAATATGTCCGTACCGAATATCATTAAAATCGGTTCAGTAGTTTAGGCGTGATTGCGTAACACACAGACAGACAGAGTTACTTTCGCATTTATAATATTAGTAAGGATTTTATAAAACCGCAAATATAACTTCTATCTCCTTTAATTTCTGTCCATCCAAAGGTTGTCTGTAAGAGATTGCTCTGTGCGATAAGACCGCCCATTGCATTCGTTTTATTATTTGTATCCTGAAGTGTAAGGTGTACAATAAAGTTATAATAAATAAATAACTTTTATTTCATACATAATATGAAAAACAAAGTTATTTTGCGTAGTTACTACTGAACCCTTCATGGACGAGTCTGAATCGCACTTGGCCTATTTTTATATTCTAAAACTAGCGTGTCGATGCTAACAAGGCAGCAGTTTATCTAGTGTAAACGAGGATTAAGGGGTAAAAAGTAGCTTATATGTAGCCCTATAACCTTTTCTATCATGCAGTGGAAGTCTCATTAAAAGCGGTTCTGCCGTTCCAGAGATTAGTCCGGACAAACAGAAAGACAGACAAAAAAACTGTTTTTGCTATAGTAATGTGTAAATAATAAGACGGATACTTTTTATTGATTTTTTAAACTACCCTATTCATAAGTGTACCATAAAGGTTTCGGTCCGACAAGAATGGCGCCGTATAATAGAACTTGTCACTCAAACTGTTCCTGATTGACGACCACGACCACTTTGCCAAGAGTGAAACGAATAAGGCCGGCCGCTCATTTCAACTTTTTGTCACCGTGACTTATTGTTACTGTCACCTGCTGTCACCCACGATGCGCTCACTGAGGTCACTTCTTGGGTAACAAATCACGTTCGACGCGTTCATTTTTGTAATGGACTTCAACGAGATTGTCAAACGTATAAGCAGATTTGCTTATACGCTTATTTTAAATAACATGTTTTATTATATGCTTTTCGTTTAAACGCCCATTTTTACGGCTGAGTGACAAAAAGTCAGCAGTGAGCGGACTCCTATAGTAATGTACAGGGCGAGTGACAGTCACGTCACTCCGGTACTGCCTGTCGCTGCAACTATTTGTCACCATCTTATCAAGTCACCATAATGAGCGCACTCAGTATAGTTTTCATTGCACTTCACTAAGTGACAAAAAGTCACGGTGACAAAAAGTTGCAATGAGCGGCGGGTCTAAGAAGATAGATTTTTTCATAAATACTTTTAGAAACTAACCTGTAACCGTCAGGCACGCGAGGGTACATGAATTTAATGACTGGCACCAGATCTACGTCCAACGCGTACTTCTCAGTGCCCTCATCATTCCTAATGTTGAGTGTGTACGCCGGCCCAGACTCCTTGTACGTTAGCATGTACACATCTCCATTCACTGTGACCTTTCCTTCCATGACATTCAGTGCTTTCTGCACGTTCCTGTGCATCCATTGACGGAACTTGTTCTGCAGAAAGTACTTATCACCATCTCGCCATTCCCGCGTCACTTTATGACAATTCTCCCAGTTTGGCTGCTTGTCTAAGTGGTCGAAAGCGTTCGTGATCTTCAATTTGACAAAGCCCGGCTCTTCGTTCTCAATTGTAATGTCTGCGTAGTTGATTGGTAGACGGATTACGATGTCCATGTCGAATTCGTCCATTCGACCCACTTTGATGCCATCGGCAACGCTACCAGCATACATGATCTGGTGGATGAAGACATGTTGTCATTTCTGCTGACCATGGCGGTATGTTTTTTTTTTTATTGATATTAGGTTCGCGTTTGACCACCATCTTACCTGATGGTAAGTGATGATGAGGTCGAAGATGGAGCACGCTTACCTAAAAGTAACCTATTCACTCTTGACTTAAAGACTCCTAGGTTATAGTTATTAGGAAACAGACTCTGGCAGGGTAGGATGTCATCATTATCTTTTTGCTCTTGTTTAATTTACACGTTTTTTTTCTTTCATTTCCCCTGTCATCACGATGTTATTTACTCCTTTCTCCTGCATATCATTCCTCACACAATCCATCCATCTTTTTAGGGTTCCGTAGCCGAATGGCAAAAACGGAACCCTTATAGTTTTATCATATTGTCAGTCTGTCTGTCCGTCCGTCTGTATGTCACAGCCATTTTATTCCGAAACTATTAAAACTATACATGTGAAACTTTGATATATTCCATAAACCGCTTACCGACTCTGCTACAAAATTAAAAAAAAAATTAAGGGAGCTCCCATACATGGAACTGAAACTGAAAATATTTTGTTTTCATCAAACCTATACGTGTTTGGTGTCTATAGATAGATCTTTGAAAATAACATTAAGGTTACTACAATCATTTTTTCCTAAAATCTATCGTTTAAGAGATAGACACTTCCAAAGTGGTAAAATGCCCCACCCCCCTCTAACTTCTATAATAATAGAGTGAAAAATCTAAATAAAATAAATGCTGTAGATCTGATCTTATTGTAAATTTTCAACGAAAATTAGTTTGAACGAGATATGAGTCAGTGGTTTCTGAGATACTTATAGCACATTTTCTAAAACCGCATATATAACTTTGTATTTCATACAAACACTATGAAAAACAAAGTTTTTTTGCGTAGTTACTACGGAACCCTTCATGGGCGAGTTTGACTCGCACTTGGCCAAATTTTTTTCCCTTCATCCTCCATCCATCAACATTCAAACCGATCTCATGTGCACGCAGCACATGGGGTGTCGACACATCGTGTCGCCTCACGTTTCAAAAGTGTGCTTCCACCTTTTTAGTCACATGCGTGTCTGCCATGGTGGTATGTATGGGATTATGAAGTTCAGTCACCAATGTATAAAATACTAATGCTCGAATCTCATTACACTTTGTTTCATTATGAAAGCTTTTAAATTCAATATTATTAATAATTGGTGCTGATACCCGAATTACAGGCTATGCCTAGTTCGGCTATTTCTAAACTCAATGCCTAAAATGAAATTGTTGCCATATTGTCATGTAAAGTAGTCATCAGATTTTTGGAAATATACATATTATTATTTAAATTATATATACTTAATATATTTAAAAAAAAATATCATGCGTTACATTAAGGTACGATATCCAGATTAAAAGATAGTAAATCAAATTGCTTTCAGTCTAGAAACGATAAATGTTTTTGAAATTTCATTTCATTTTCACATACCCAGAGACCCAAAAGTATGAAACATTTACAAATTGAATTACCTGGCTGCTGTATTTCTTGAAGTATTGACATTGTTCTCCCATATTTTGCTTGACTTGGTCGAAGACAGTCTTGAAGACCTCTTGCGCCTTTTTGTAGTCATCATCTTTGATTGAAATAAATTGCTTGAACACTTCTTGTAAGTACAAGTCCAAACTTCTCTTTTTGAAACTCATGATTTCCTGAAAGAACGAAAATACATGTTAAAGTATTTTTTTTCTTTATCAAACGATACGAGGTAACAGTTAAACGGATTTGAGTCCATTTCAAAATGATGATAATAATTACCATCATTTTGAAATGGACCCAAATCTGTCGATATAACCTACAAAGTGTTTCCCGCTTAAATCCCGATCCTTTGGGAATTCAGAGGTAAAAACCTATCGCTGTTGTTGCCGATTAAACTCCTCTATGTTCCCAAGAGATTATCTCGGATAAACAGAAAGAGACCAAATACAACTAGACACAAGCATATTTAACTTAGAGTGGTTAGGAAAATTATTAATATTATGTGAATTTCACCCACATTGCTAAATCTTTCTTTTTCAGAATGCAGACAAATTAAAAAAATAAGTTTGTGCGTTTTACTAACTTATAAATGTCTAAGAAAAAGCACTTGAAATCACAGACAGACACTTATATAATAAAGAATGTAGTACTAGCTTCTGCTAGCGACATCGTTCGCGTGGGAGGGATTTCCAGCGTAAATACCGACCCCGTGCGAATTTCGGGATAAAAATAATTTGTTATTCCAGGATGTCATTCAGATCCGTTTAGCAGTTTAGGCGTGATTGAGTAACAAACATCCATACATCTACAACGTGTAACGGAAACCCCATATCTATCCAAAAGGACTGAAGACAACATCTGGTAGACTGGTATGGAGTCTCTATGCAAAGTTTCAGCTCAAAATAAGTGACTCACAGAATTGACCCCAAATTATTGGTTTCATATGTTTCTTGAATACTAGTAATAACAAACGTGTCACAGCACTATGAGGATCATCACTTTCCACGTCACTTGCCAATAAAACGATAATAATTTCTCTTCGTTCTTCTTAATTTGAAAAAGTCGGTCTCTGGTATCAATGTATTGAAATTTCTAATATGCTCCACACATGTACACATAGGATTAGAAAACCCTTGCCATATCGTTTATTATCATCCAAAGAAGCCGTGCCCTTGGTATGTATATACCATTTAAATTACACGTTGTATAGGTACATCCATCCTCACAAAATTTCGCATTGTATAATACTAGTTTCTGCCCGTAACTTCGTTCACGTGTGAGGGGTTCCTATTGACTAACAAACATTCATCGAAACATCCAAACTTTCACGTTTATAATACACTCGGCGTCACAAAAATCGCACGTCTTTAAGAATTCCCTTCAGTCATTTTAACCCTATTAAACATTGATAGATATATGATTATAAGATATCATTGGAAAGGCAATTTAATTAAATTTCAGAATAAAGCAACAGATTTGGTTTTTGTTTACCAGGGAATAAAAAAAAAAAACAAGCTAATGCAAATTAATAAAATTTGTCGTTTTATTTTTACATAAAAAATTACAACTTAGTCCTTAAAAACAACTTAAAACCTAGTGTTACCCCCCCTAGCCCTGATGACTGCTTGCATGCGTTCTCTCATGGACCTAATTAATGTAACAACAGTCTCTTGAGGAATGTTGTCCCATTCTGCAACAACGGCATCTTGGAGGTCTTGGAGAGTGGTAGGAGCAGGATCACGTGCCCGTACTCGCCGTTTCAGTTCATCCCAAATGTGCTCAATAGGGTTCAGGTCTGGACTTCGCGCCGGCCAGCTCGTAACAGGGATCCCAACTTCTTGCAGGTAGTCTCTTACAATTAATGCGGTGTGGCAGCGGGCGTTATCATGCATTAACATGAACGCACTGCCAACAAAACCCGCATAAGGGACCACGTGCTCCTCTAAGATCTCTGTTATGTACCGATGAGCAGTCAGCGACCCTTGCCCGCGAGCACTTCCAGTCCGAGAAACACACACAAGGTTCGTTTTGCCGTCGATTGACATGCCGCCCCAGAACATGCACGAGCCACCCCCGTATTCCACTGTCTCTTGAATACAGGCATGTGCGAATCGTTCCCCCTGCCTCCTATACACTCTTCTACGCCTGTCGTTGCAGAAAAGACAAACCCTCGTCTCATCCGAAAAGAGCACAGCCCTCCATTGATCCGTTGTCCAATCCACATGGTCGTGGGCAAATACCAACCGGTCTCTCTTGTGCTGTGCAGTCAATTTTGGCCCTGTAGCAGCCCTGTGAGCTGCAATTTTCTTCTCCCGCAATCTTCTTCTTATCGTGGAGACGCTTACAGAAGTTCTGCGAGCTGATCGGAGTTGTTGCTGCAGCTTAACAAAATTGGAGAACCGATTACGTAAAGACGTCGAAACAATGAAGCGATCGTCTCTTTCGGATGTGCAGCGTTGTCTTCCAGATCCACGTCTTCGGATATAGCCACCAATCTCTTGGAAGCGTTGGAACACTCGTCGAATGGAAAAACGACTCAAATTCAGTTGCCGAGCAACATCACATTGCCGCATCCCTGATTGCAGTAGTGCAATGACTTGAGCGGCTTCATCTGCAGTTGTATCCATCTTCAGGGTTATTTTTCTTACTGCAGCTGTTCACGTGTGTTCACTTCAAAGGTTGGATAGCGAATGACCCACATTTCCGAGTGGAAGTCGCTACGTCCCCGTAAGGGGGCGTGGCGAGCGGTGTCGAGGCGTACGCCTCTCGACCGCGGGTGCTTTACCGGGGCTCGTAAAAACAAGCCCGTCCTTGTGGTGCCTTTTAACTAGGCGTAGTATTTCGAGTGCGAGACTATAGGTGCGCCGCGGCGCCGTGACTCAGCGCCGTTTCTTCACGACACTCCGGCGGTCTGACCCCGCCAGGTGAGACCTCCAGTTTCCTGGAGGAGGCCCGGCGAAGGTCGACCAGCGACGAGAGTGTCGACTCTGACGCACCTATAGTGGGTGAGTGGCTCCCGTCCGTCCCGCTTCCAGAGCTAGCCGGTCACGTTTCGGACTGCAGAGCCGTGTCGTGTGTGAGTGTGAGCGGTATTGTGTTGTGAGTCACCGCTCAGTGCATCTGCACCGGATAGCGTGCGCTGCTAGCCGGTGCGGGTTATGTTTAGGCGCATGTTGAGTTATGAATGTGTGGTTCAGTACGTGATGTGCCTATATTAACTTAGCACACATCACGCACTGTGGTGTGAGTCAGGTGAGCAGAGTATTTGTTTGAGTTAACCGCGTGTAGCCTGGGGGCGGCTAACTCAGGCGTCTGTCCGGTGGGATGGGGTCGCTGTCGTCCGCTACCAGGTCGCGGGGCAGGCGTCTCGCGTCAGGTGGGCGCGTATGCCACGGCGCTATCTGCTTGATGTGTGGCCAAGCGGATGCGTCGGCACGCGCGAACATACCCTTCGCGAGGCGTCGCACAAACTCGTCCAGGCTCTCAATCCCGAGGTCGCGCTGGATCACGGCGTTCCTCACGTAGCGGGGGGCGTCCAGTATTGTCCGCAGCGCTAGATGTTGTTGGGCGCGGAGCATCTTGCGGTTCGCCTCGCTGGTGAGGACAAACCAAGCTGGTGTGGCGTACGTCAGTATTGGGCGTATGTATGTTTTGTACACGCCCAATCTGACGCGCGCCGGGAGGCGGGATGAGAGCACTGGGCGTAGTAGGTTGCGGGCGGCGCGGCCTTGCGCGACGACCCTGCGAACATGCGACCTCATCGTGAGTCGACGATCAATGTCTACGCCCAGGTATTTGGCCTGGGGTGACCAGTTGATGTCGACTCCTTGAAGCTTCAGGAGCGGTGGGAGGGACACCCCGCCCGTGATGAGGGCCTGCGTCTTACACACGTTCACCGATAGTCGCCACTTGGCGAGCCACTCGGGGAGTTGGTCGAGCGCGCGCTGCACCTTGACAGCCGCGTGCTTGGCGTTCATTGACGTAGTGATATACGCGGCGTCATCTGCGTACAGCGCGAGCGTAGATTCCGGGGTTGTGGGGATGTCATCGGTGAAACGTGAGTAACACACAGGCGAAATGCAGCTTCCCTGCGGTACGCCCGCGGCTATTGGGCGGGGGGCGGACAGTGCTCCTTCCACGGCTACTCTGAAGCTTCGGTTGGTGAGGAAAGAGGAGACCACTTTGACAACGCGACGGGGCGCGTCTGACGTGGCCAGTTTGTAGATGAGGCCATCGTGCCAGACGCGGTCGAAAGCCTTCTCCATGTCGAGGAATACTGCGACCGCGTACTCTTTTTTGTTCATTGTGCTGGACAGCAGGTGCAGTACCCTCGACAGCTGGAGCGTCGTGCTATGTTCCGCCCGAAACCCGAACTGTTCTGGGCGTGGTTGTAGTGCTGGGCTGAGGTGACGCAGCAGGAGTTGCTCGAACACCTTGGAGATCGTGGGCAGCAAGGTGATAGGCCGATAGCTCTCCGGCTTCAGCACGTTTTTCCCCGCCTTGGGCAGCATTATGACGCGCCCCTCCTTCCAGGATGTGGGGAAGGCGCCCGTGCGGACTATACCTGTGAACAGGCGCGCCAGTGCCGCGACCATGCGGTGCGGTAGGTGGCGCAGCGCTGTGTTTGAGATACCGTCCAAGCCGGGCGCCTTGCGCGGCTTCGTGCGTAGGATGGCGCGTCTGACTGCGCCAGGCGGAAAAAAGATAGGGTCTTCCTCGGGAGCTATCGGCGTAGCGAAGTATTCCCCAAGGTGTTTCTCGACTGCTGCGTTGTGTTCGTGGTTTTGAGTCGGGTTCGGTTGGAACTGACGCTCCAGGTGTGCTGCGAAGACTTCCGCTCGGTCAGCCGCTACATAAAGTGGCGCCCCGTCGCTGTCCTCTAGTGGGCTTACCGGAGCTGGGGTGTTGGTCAGTTGGCGGTATAATCTGTGTATAGAGGGCCAGTCTCCCTCTGCGCCCTCTATGTGGTTCTCCCAGCTCGCCGTCTCTGTGGCCCTCAACTCGGCCTTGACTTTCTCCGCGAGTTTGTTAAGACGCGTCTTCATGGTTGGGCAGCGGACTTGCTGCCACTGCTTGCGTAGTTGTCTCTTCTCTCTTATCATTGCAAGTACGCGCGGTGGTAAGGGCGGCACTTGCACTCTCCCTTGCACCGGCGCTTGCGTGGTGGATGTTTCTAGGGCGGCCTGTATGCAAGCAGTGACCTCGCTTGCCAGGGCGTCGACGTCTGCGGCGTCTTGGATGGGCCGAGTTGGGGTCGTGGTCTCCACTTCCTCAGCAAAGGTTTTCCAGTTGATTATTCGACGTGGCGCTGGCGGCTTTATTCGGGTCGGCATCCCCGATATGACGACGAGTACTGGCGTGTGGTCCGATTGTAGCTCGTCGTCAATTACCTGTTGTGCGATCTGGCAATGTACCCCACGGTGTATAACAATATCCAGCACGTCGGGCATCTTGCATGGGTCATCCGGGTAGTGGGTTGGTGTTTCAGGGCCGGACACTGTATACCCGTGGGCTTCTGCGTCAGAGAAGAGTCGTTTCCCCCCTGTGTTGGTTGTGTGTGAGTTCCACGCCGGGCTTTTGCAGTTGAAGTCGCCGGCGAGGATCGTTGGGTTTGGGCTTCTATTGAGTAGTTCCACCCGCAGCTCCGTAGTGTCGAGAGGAGTTGCGGGTGGTTTGTAGCATGCGTACAGTTCTATGTCCTCGCCGGCCATGTGCAGTTGTACGCCCAGCGCGTACATCGACTGCAGGGGCGGCGTGGGGAGTTGTTGGTGTATGACTCTTCTCTTCACTAGTACTGCCAGACCGCGGTACCTGTGGTTGAGAGCCGACACCTCGTCTTTGCGATAGACGTGATACCCTGGGAACCTGGTCTTGTCCCCAGGTCCCAGGTGTGTCTCGCTTATCAGCGCCACGTCGATATTTTGTTCTCTCAGGAGGTGGCGGAATGGGACAACTTTGTCCCGAAGGCCGCGGGCGTTCCAGTGGATTATCCTCAACGGCTTATCCATTATAGAGGTCGAGTAACTCGGCCAAGCCGTCGAGTATAACCTGCCCTGCGTTCTGGCCCTGCCTTATGGCCTTGAGCAGGCCCATCAGGAGTTTGATGGCGCAGGCTGTAAACTCTTTCTCGGTAAGCTCGCCGGTTTTTACGCCGGCGGAGCTGCTGGTCGTGGGTTGGTCTGCGTGCTTGGTGGCCGTCTGTACCACTTGCCTCGATTGGGCTGTGCCGGCGCTCTTCTTGGCGTTGACAGCCTGCGCCTGTTGTACGGCAGGGGCGCCCTTTGGGATCTCTTCCTTCTTTGTGGTCGTGGTCGTGGGCGGGGTAGGTTTCCTTCCTTTACCTCCCCGCTTCCTCTTCTTCCGTTCTGAGGGAACAGTCCCGTCGCGGTTGGTTGGTCCGTTGGCTGTCGCCATCAACGACGTGCCTTGGTTTTCTTCAGCGGGTTGCTAGTTGTTTGTAGGGCGGCGTGTAAAGTCGGTCGTGATGGCGACGGTCCCCGCTCGCCTGTTCTTGATTTCCCGCTGGAAGACGGGGCACTTGATGTTGCTGGCCGGGTGAGGGCCACCGCAATATGCGCAGGTGGCTGGTTCATCACGTGGCCGTGGACATTCGCGTGCTGGGTGCCCCTCTCCGCATCTCACACAGGCGAGCGGTCGGTGGCACTGGTGGGAGGAGTGTCTGAATTGCTGACATCTATGGCATTGTGCGGGCTTTCCCCGCCATGCTTCTATTCTAATGCCACGCATATTTAGCAGCACCGTGGTGTCGTATATGGCGCGCGCGTCTGCTGTCTTCTGCAGGAGGCGTGGAATATACATCCGGGACGTCCTTGTCGTGCCCGGATGTGGCGTACGTATTCCGGCTGGAAACCGAGATTACGCAGCTCCTCCAGGATCTCTTCTGTGTCGGTGTCTGCGGGGAGCCCTAGGATGGCCACCTTCATCTTCTTGTCAGCTGGTAGCGAGTATGCAAACCAGCTGACTCCTTCTTCCTTCTCCAGGGTTGTGAGGTATCGTTGAATAACGCGGTACTCGTCCTCCGATTCCGGCGAGAAACGGACACCGGAACCGTAAGGGCGAGCGTTATGAGGGTGGCCCAGCTTGGCCGCCAGGGCACGGAAGTGGGTGGCCCAGTTGGGGAGCTTTTCCACTATTAGCGGTGGGTAACGTGGGCGCTTCTTCTCTTTCCTTTGGTCAGCTGTAGTCGCTTGCGTCTTTGGAGCGGCGGAGCTTTGCTGAGTTTGGCTTCCGGGTTGCAGGGGGGGGGGGGAGAAATATAGAACCCCCCTCTGTTGTGATGGCTGGTAGATACCTGAAGGTTGCGGGGAGTGTCGAACAGCTTCTGCGAACGTGGGAGACTCGGCGGTAGGGCGCTGTATCTCTACACAGTAACGCTTGGCGTCGTCCGCCGCGTCAGTCGTTCCCTCTTCTGGGCTCCGTCTCCTTCGCTGGGGTCGTTGTTCCAGTTGGAATTCATATTCGAATCCAGCGAAGGAGTTGGCGAAAGTATGGCCGGCGGTGTGTGCACTTCGTGGCCTTCCGAGGCTAGCGACATACTGGAGCCCGCGCGAGATGAGCAGGCCGATAGCGCTGCCGGCGAGTCATATGCAGAGGCGCGGGGCGGAGCGGGCGATGCAGGTTCCGTCTGGTGTCTCGTGGCGGTGGCCGTGCTACGTAGTCGCGGGTCACGCGGCGTGGCGTAGTCTGTGGTCGGCTTTGTTGCTCGAGCCGAGCTTGTCAGCGAGCTGTGGGGCGCGGGTGACGCGGTGCGCACAGCTGGCGCGTGGTCCGGCGCGGCCGGTGCGGGTGAGCGCGACGGCGGGGCTGCGGGGTACGCGGCAACCGACGGTACGCGGGCGGTACTGCTGGTGGATGCGTGCGCGGGAGGGGCAGGGGCGCGTGCTGGCGGGGCACGGCCTGGCGCTGCGGCGGCTGGCCCCGGGCCTGGGTGGGCACGGGCCTGAACGCCGCGGGTCGGATGGGCACGGCATGCTGGCGGCCCGACGTCGACATGGGCGCTACGCGCGCAGGCGCCGATGGCGACGGTGAGCCGGTTGCTGTGCTCTTCTTGTGCTCACTCTTCGAGTCTTGGCTTCGTCCGGTCGGCGGTGGGCCGGACGACTCGTCCGGTCGGCGGTGGGCCGGACGACTCGTCCCCAATATCTGGGAGCAACCTCACCCGGTCCAGCGTCGAGCGGCTCTCTTCTTCTTCCTCGGAGTCTTCAGCGCGGCCTAGCGAGCCGCGCTTGCCGGGCTTCGGCATCGCGTTATACTAATACACTATAACTTGCACTATAACGTTTGGGTCCGTACGATAATAATGTTCGAAAAAGTTTTTTCACTTTTGTGAAGCGGGTTGAGGGTAGGAGTAACCGTCGCGATCGATCGACGTTCTAGAACGCCGGGCTGCTTGCGACGGGTGGCTCCCTCTGCGCCTGTACGAGCGAACGGTGTTCACTCGTACACTCGCAGAGAGATGCAACATCAAAACGATCCGTGCGACACAGTACACTTGTAAACACTAGATGTAGACAACTGAGCACTGTATGATGATTACTAGCGAATCCGACCCACATTTGACGCGGGTCGCCCGTTTTATACCCGTGTAGGGTGGTGCAACTAGTGACCGTTGTAATGTGTATTTTGAGAACTTTTTTTTTAACGTTACGTGCTAATGTGATTTGTTGTGTTTAGGAATTCTAACTGTTGTTAATTTAAAGGTCGATAAACGTACTTTCAATCGATACCAATATTAATTGGGTTTAATGTATTCGTTGATGGCGGGACATGCTTGAAACATATTTTCAGAGAGGTGCGATTTTTGTGACGCCGAGTGTATTAGTATAGATAAGTGAGAACGAAGTAAGATAAAATATTTTATACGTGTAGCCGTGGGTAATGTAGGTATATGTATTGAGATAGCTAAATATGGGGTCGAATAGGGAAGTTCCGACGAATCATACTTACCTACACAGTTGATACCAATTTCAGTAGTGTTTTCCCTAATAATTATTTTAATTCGGTTCTGCCTACTAAAAAGAAGTCCATTTTAAAAATGGTTTTACCTTAATTAGTTAGGAAAAGAAGGAAAATGATATACGACATGGGTAATTTAGAAAATGTTATCAACCTAATGTTACTTAGGTAGGACCATGGGTATTGACCATATCCCAAAAGAATCTAAATAAGAGTATCAAGTATAGCGGTGAACTAGTGACAATGATATTTTTTTTTAATATAATTATGGCCGAGTGGTTACAGGCACGACTTACAAGTTGTAGGTCGTCAGTTCAAACTAGGTAGGCCCATTACTAGGCACTAGTGTTGCCCAAAATCAGTCTTGGTCTTGTTCTTGCATTTTTTCAAGACCAAGACCGCCTAATTTTAGCAAGACCAAGACTTACCCTGCAAGATTTAAGCAAGAACAAGACTAAGCCTGCAAGACTCTTGCGTCTTGCAGTCAGTTCAGACTGTCGTTTTCTTTGCGTTAATATTATTAAAATGAGAAAACTTACATTGCAAAAACACAGGGGAAGGGCGGGCGATGCGGGGGAAACAATGAAACTTAGGCAGCTCTTAAAATAACTATTTATGTGTTTTCCGAGTTTGGATCATTGTCCAGAGCCGGATTATTCGATGAAACGTAATTGCGCTGACGAAGGTGCTGCTTAAAGTTACTACCACCAACAGTGATACAGATCCAGCAACATCGCATAAGATTAGCACACACACAATATTCGATCCATGTTTTTTTAAAGTAAGCAATCAGAGGAAAATATTAAGTTGTTGTACTTAACTTAATATTTTTCAACTTAATTTAAAATTTTAAAGTGATTTCTAGTACCTTATATTCAATAAAGGGCAGAATATCCGCCGTGCCGACGGCGGTGCCTTTACCTAGGGACAGGATTTTTTGTATCGATTCATTTATGCAGTTTAAAAGCATAGGTATCAGTGCATCAAAATGTTAAAATGTAATCATACACATAAAACTATCTCGTATTTTTTTTTCGTAAATGAGTGACGTCACGTCACGCATTTTGTTTTAAAATCACACACATCCAAAAATTGAGATTAGCATTGTCGGTTTATTAACTTCTATCGTACTCTAGTAGTTATTAAGTAGGGGAGAGCGGGGCTGGTACTAACAAATATTATATTATAGTTTATATTTTCAATTTCAATGAATTTTTTTGTTTTATTTTTTATGCATAGCATACTTTGGTTATTCAGCTATGATATTAGTAATAAAAATCATCAGTTAAGTAAGTGCTTTCAGAAACAGAGTCGTCAAAACCAAAAAAGTCATTTGTTAATACTTACCCCTTATCTGGGGTAAATATTAACAGAGCTGGGGTAAGTATTAACGTAAGGGGCAATTATTAACAGAGATTAAAATTCTATCAAATATTGAAACAAAATACCATGTATATTAATCAAAATGTTTAATTGTCTTTCAGATCTGAGAAATCAGTACTTTTTAAGACAGGAACTGAAAGAATGTATCTAGTAAATTCTTTTTAATCTACACTAATTAACCATCACTGAGTGTAAAGGTAGTGTAGCTGCTGCTGCTAGTTTTAGCTTACAAACATTGTTACAAATACTTTGAACTTAATACTTAAAAGAAACATAAACTTTTCAGTGTCAACAGTCTTAAAAAGTTTCAATAAGGTACAACAAATCAGTATACTCTATGAAATATACACTATTTATCAATAATTGTCCCACAGCCAAACACAGCCTTTAAACTTAATTTAAATTGAGGTATCTTAATAAGTTAAAAAGAGTATAGTGTAATTAATATTAATCTAATTTGTACTGAATTCATAGGAAAACACCAATAGTTTTTCAGTGTTTTTTAGGTGGGAATACCCTAAATAAGGCAATAATTATCTGGAATACAATTTCTGATTATCTGAGAAACGATTGAGGCATATATACGTCATGGTGTCACATCTAACACAAGTAATATTAGTCCTTTTGCATAAAATGCATTATGTTATTATTATTAGTCATGTCCAGATGTATCTTCCTTAGAAGACTCGGCGCAAACCGAACAGAAGCGAGCATCTTCTTCACTATCATCCTGGCACATTTGAAGGTCCTCACACATTTTATACTTGATATATAATCTCCAAAATACTTATGTCAATATCAGGCATATTACTAATAATTTTGATTTATGGATACTAAGTTAAGTAGTCATTTTCTTCTAGATTGATAGAAGTATCTTCGGGCAGACGTTATCTATTAATATAGTTTTTTAACGAAACAGTATTTAGATTGGGATAATCTGTAACAACGGATGGGGCAAAGTTGCAGTCTTGAAATACATCTTCATTGCACGGTAAAATGCCAGCATTTTTATTAAGTTGATGATATTGTTTTGAGTGAATGCCAGAAGAAATGCTTCTTTCACAATTCAAGGGAGGTTATAGATAGTCATTGATTCCCCGGGATGATTAATCATCCAGTTTGTTTGCTGTCGGCTAATGTAATGCTTCAACGGTCCATATACACCAACATCTAGCGGTTGAAGATTATGCAAAAGTACTATGGGGTTCTTGGAATTTCCTTAACTGCCAGCTCAAACATTTCTTGAGGTAAAGAGTACAAGAGGGTCTACTCTCTTGTACTCTTTCTTATGTACTTTCTCATTTTGTAAGAAAAATTACTACTACACACATACGTGGTAAGTATTAACATGTTAATTTTTACCCCACTCAATTTGTTAATTTTAGCCCCAAGGACACTTTTTTTACTTAATTAATTACAGAAAATTAAATAGACGAAATAATCACAAACAAATAACATAGTGTTACTATCGATAAAATAGAGTTTGATTTAGTATAAACTTTAAGTCGATTCAGCGAATAAACAAATCTTAAATCAATTTATTGCAAAGCACAAAAAGTTCGTTTACCTGTTAATCCGAGGTCACTTCGCATAACTACTACAATCGAGGGAAGGCTGACAACTGACAAGTCAGGATATGTTCAGCTGTGTATATAGTATTTCTAAACCGAGTGTCATATTTTTACGTCTTCACGTTTGGCGGGAATAAGCTTGTTAATTCTTACCTCCGTTAACACCAACCCCGCCCTCCCCTACCTACATAAATACAGTAGGTGGTGTACCTACGCAAATTTTATTTAATTAATGTTGTTTAATTTCATCATCAAACAGAATATTATTTACATAATATCTACATTTTATTGCTACTTAGGCACACTATACCTATCTGGTAACGCATCTGTTTTATTAATCTTCCAAAGAATCATTATTTTTATCAAAGAATATATCCTTAATCGATATTTCGGTATGTGCTTATAAATAGGAGTATTTATTTTAATTTTAGTAATTCCAAATTGAGCTTCGCTTCGAGTTTAATGTAATAATTGTTTTTTTTTTAACTCTAATCCTTGTTGTTCTCGGACTGATAAGTAACGGACCTTCGCGGGACACGGTAGGTAGCTCAGTTGGTTAGAGCATCGGCACGGATCGCCGAGGTCGTGGATTCAGACCATGAGGTCTGAACACACAGAGATTATGCGTTAGTTGTTATTTCAAGTTTCTTATTAAATTTATTAATTTGGTACGCATTTATGTGTCTATGTCTATGTCAATTCAAGCTCAAAATGTACCTACTCTGTTACATTGTTCTAAGATCTAAACTACCGTTTAATAAATAGCAATAGGATAATCGTTAATTGCAAGACTCTTGCGCAAGACCAAGACTAGGAGCGCAATACCAAGACCTAGACCAGATAGATAGATAGATAGAATATACTTTATTGTACACCAATAATTGAATCACACTTAAATAACAATATTGTAAAAAATTGGTTACAATGGCGGTCTTATCGCTGAGAGCGATATCTTCCAGACAACCTTTGGAAGGACTTTATGAGCTTTAATTAAAATGGGGAGGGTAATTAGTGTACTACTGTACAAATATTCATTAATAACGGAAAAACAAATTAAAATAAAATAAATAAATATATTATGTGTTCTTTAACATCGTGTGGAGAAAGCAAAGGAATAATCATAAGTTTGAAATAAAATGATTGGCAACCGAGCTTTTAAAAACAGCAAGTGACTGAGCTTGTCTTACTGACACCGGCAATCCATTCCACAACCGAATGGCCTGCACCGTAAATGACTGGTCGTAAAATTTTGTGGAATGCGTAGGCATCAAGTCTCAAATTCTCTGATGATCTCAAATCTCTAACATGTGTGTCATGAAGGAACTTAAAACGTTCTTTGAGGTAAAAGGGAGTCGTTGGATTGAAAAGAATACTGTAGAGTAATGATAAAATATGTGCATTCCGGCGAAGGCGAATAGGCAGCCACTTGAATTTAGTGCGAAACTCAGAAACATGATCATATTTGCGCAATCCAAATATGAATCTGATACAAAAATTTTGGAGTCGCTCAAGCTTATCTAGCTGAAGTTAGATCTGGATAACTTGCATCAGCATAGTCAAGGATAGGGAGAAGAAGAGATTGGGCAAGCGCAGTTTTAGTAGCAGTCGGTAGGAAATTGCGCAATCTGCGCAAAGACCCCGCAGAGGCGAACAGTTTGCGGCTCACTTCTTGCAACTGGGGACCCCAAGACAAATCTTTATCAATATAAATACCAAGGTCTTTTACTGAGTCACAGTAGGGTATAACAGCTCCATCGAAAATGATTTGGGGAAGGGTCGTCCAGTCAATTTTGGAACGTAGCCTAGGGCTGCCAACAATAATGACTTTAGTCTTCGCAGGATTAACCTTCAAACCATGATCCAAACTCCAATCGGAAATACGCGCTAAATCTTTATTCACTGTCTTCACCGCCTCAGACAAATCTTCAACGGGAGCTTGCGAATAAATTTGCAGATCGTCAGCATAAAGGTGGTAGGATGAGAGAAGTTGAGGTGTATTGACGCAAGACAAGACTGGCTAAGTCTCGTCTTGGTCTTGCATTTGGGCAACACTACTAGGCACATTACGTGTAACTTCCATTGCCACCATTAAAACGGTAGGTACCTAAAGGAAAACATCGCGACGAAACCGGCAGGCGACGTGTCTTTGTTTTTTCGGTGGGAAAATTATCAAATGAATCCTCCCTTTGGGTGGAGCGGAAGGAAGTGTCAGACTTCTACTGACAACCCACCCTGTTCCTTTCCGTTGCCCTTGTGCCGCGGTATCTCGTTAGAGCCAATGGACCAATGCTGCTGACAGCTCTATGAGGCGCGCGTGGAAAACGACGCGCCGTCGTCGACCTGAGCCTAGTCCTTACCAGGTGGCGAGCTACCCCTGCTCACCGTCCGTAAGTAGGCGACATGTCCTAGAACCGAAAAAGTTGAAGTCATGCAAAATCCACCAACCCAACCCGCTCGGGGTCTGGTCAGGTAGACTACGGCCCATTTCTTCCTCTACAGGCTCATTATTTTATGTATTTCAATTGGTGCCCAAGTCCCAATCGGTGTAGCTATGTTTCGTACGTTTTCTATGTATAATTCGTCTTTATACATACGTACTTAAGGCGTGTTAATAATATATAATGCTACAAATAATTTATTTAATTAATAAATATTTAACTCGGAGGCTTGCGTTGGCGAGCAAACAATTTAAAAGATAATAAGAATATATTTTATATTAAAAGATAATTTAAATAATAATATAGTTTATTATCTTTGTATAATTTATTTCTTGTATTTTGCAAAGAAACAAATAAAGCTTCGTTTTTATTATGAAAATCGATGTTTTCCTGGTTTGATCCTTTGTAATATTTTTCAGTACCTACCTATGTATGATTGAGTAGGTATCTACTTATCGCCTTAAAAATAAAATAATCTAAAACTGTTAGTCGGACTGTACTGAACCGAAACAAAAGCGTAATCCAAAAAAAGAAAATCAAAAACTAAAACCCGACTATGATAAAAAAATACCGACTAAAAGGGTATTAATCATTGGTATTAATAAACAAAATTTTAATAACAATATCTAAATTCGAATGACAGCAATCCAAAAATAAATTGTCATGAGAGGAAAATTAGTCCGGATTACGATTAGTAAGTACCTAAATAATTGTTACACTATTTTACAACTCGGCATATGACGCATCCATTATGAAATTCTCATCATACAGATCCAGATAGATATCCCATACTGTTGTTATGCCATGGATTCGATTTTATTATAATAACGCAACTGTTACTAGGTTTTAGGACGTAATAAAATAATAATTATGATGTATCTTTACAATTTTGTATGTAATTTGAGTTAGGAGGTAAAATTAATGAATGAATATAATTATCTATAATTAAAAACTTTCTACCCCCTTTTATGAAAATTGAGCAGATGGACGAGTATGACACGTAGCATAGTTAAAGTTTATATGGAGAAGAAGTAAATATTTAATAAGAAAGCGAATAATTTCATACAATATGTATTGCATTCGAAATAGTTTAAATTATGGACCGCTGGGCGACCACTAGTTTATTAAAATTGACAACAAAATAACATCTAAGTGTTAGGTTAAACAAAATAACAGACGCGCGAGGCTTCGCTCCCGTGGATTTCATCACGAAAAAAACTTAATCCTCCTTCGCATGCAGTCGGATAAAAAGTAAGTAGTAAACTTTCCCGCTTTATAATATGTACTAGCTTTTGCACGCGACTCCGTTTGCGTGGGTGGTTCTTCCCGCGAAAATCCGATCCCGTGGGAATTCCGGGATAAAAAAAATATCCTATGTCCGTCTCCTGGTTCTAAGCTACCTTCCTACCAATTTTCAGCCAAATCGGTTCAGCCGTTCTTGAGTTATAAATAGTGTAACTAACACGACTTTCTTTTATATATATAGATTAGTACAGATTATCTCTGCCGCACGAGCTTCCACGAGTTCATCTAGGCCCTAGGGTTTTCCAAATACTGTTACTGCTTTCCCTCATTCTGCTTAGTAAGGATGCGGTCTTCTCTTTCTTGTTTCGTATGACTGAATCATAGATGATACATATAAATACTGAGAGACTGAATAAAGTCGTCAATTCATGCAAACATACTAGACACACCAGGCTATAGAATCGGGGCACCTTCAACAGTACCCTGATCCATTATTATGGCACACGCAGAGCCTCTAGAGAGCCCTGCACGTACTAACAGTTGACCCAAAAACCGCCGTATTAATTATAATTTAAATTAATTATAATTATTTGTAATAATTACTTATTTGTTTAAACTTCTTTCATGTCGACTGATCGTCTAATTGTAATCGTACTATACGGCCAAAGGATGCGTTATCCAGTACCTACTCTAATTACGTAATACAAAATGAATGGAATCGGTCAATACGAGACATTATAATAAAATTACAACATTCATTATGAAATTGCAACCATGTTGTTTACCAGACGATTTTATAAATATTATTACGCAATGGATTTGTAGTTCCTTTCTATTGTGATTTTCTGGATATGCTATTTTATAATTCTCACGCAATTACGGTGTACGCAATAAGTTACCCATTGTACAGGTTAGCGGTTTTTAGACTTCCGTAGCCGAATGGCAAAAAACGGAACCCTTATAGTTTCGTCATGTCTCACAGTATATGATTTGCCCAAACTAGAGAGACAAAAGTCCCCAAACCATAATTATAAAACACAGCGTTTTCTTATTATTATTACACATTTGGACGAACCCTACAACTGATAATGCATTCAGAACCAGTTTTTGCGCCGCGGTCTCTTCAATAACAATAAAGCGCGCTACACACGGCTAAGATACTATAATATTTTATCTTAAGATTTTAAATTAATATATATTAGGCCATCACAGACGATGAAGATACGATAATATGTAAGCTTTCGTCGCGACCGCACATGTCCTGTCATCCTGTGTTGAACCAATATACAGAGTGATTTAACTATGGCTCATGCTTGCCTGCTAGATTTATTGGATAGCTCATCTAATGACGATTCCGATTTTGAATTTGATGTGCATATGATTCTTGCACGCTCTAGAAGAAGAATTCATTTGGGTAGAAAAACATATTAAAAATAGGAAAGACCGTGGAGAATTTAATATTTTTGAAGATCTCTCAGAAAAGAAATTCCATGATTATTTTAAAATCATTCAGTTTATATTCTTCCGAAATTAATTTCCATAGACAAGTATATCCGCGTACGGTTTCAATTAGTCGTTCCATTTCGATTAGTTATATGAAAATTGGTAAATTATAAAAACAACAACAACGAATAGATCCAAAACCAAAGTAAGAAGGTAAGAGAAACACGTGCAACACCTCTTCTCTCTGCTCGCTCCACTGAACTGAGTAAGAAAGAAGATCTCAGATGCACGTGAGCCGGTCCAACGCTGTGTGTGAAAGAGATAGAAATTGTCGCACGATTTCGTACCAATGAAATTTAAATCTCGACATCCTGTATTCGCATTTTGTATCTTAACATATTAAAGCAAGTTATATTTAATAACTTAAGATGTTATGTTACGATAATAAATTCTCATATCGCTCTTTATCTTACGATACGAAAATATGAAATATATATTATCTTCGTCGTGTGTAGCGCGCTTAAGACAATTGTTACCACATCGAATTCAGGTAGCCGCAGCGCACGGTCACCGATCTAGAGATGGGTTGTACTAGGTAAATTTGGGACTAGGTGCACCTATTCTTAGTATTTAAAAATACGTGATCCAGATACCTATTCCACCTAGTCCACCTAGTATAAATGATTACTTATCGAATGTGGTCATGGTGCACGTACTTAGTCCAAGTAATTTTTTTATTGTGGCTACTAATTTTGCAGGAAACTGCTAAACAACAAATGAACACGGTATTTTGATTAAATTTTACGATGACGGTCTTTAAGCTTCACGGACTCACCTCGTTGCCACTTCTCCTGTACTTGATATTTCTATTGAACTTAGGGCGTTAGCACCAGCAATCAGTGATAAGACTAGGTTGGTACCTAGTAATTGGACTTTATACTCGAGACTAGTCAGTAATCATTCGATCCGAGAATACTCGATCCGAATGAGTACCAACTAGTCTCGAAAAGACTAAGTAAATAGATACTTCGTAATACTTAGTCTTGTCGAGACTAGGTGGTACTCATTCGGATCGAGTATTCTCGGATCGAATGAATACTGACTAGTCTCGAGTATTGAAAGATAAAGATGGGAAGACTACGGAATAGCGTAGTTAAAAAAGGACAGAATATATATTCTTGCACAACACGCGTGCGCGTTGCGTTACTTTTATGTACTTTGAATTAGGGTTTAAATTCAAGTGACTGACAAATGAATGATTTTGACAAACATGAATGAGCGGTAAAGCAGGTTTATAACGTGTTGAGTGAATGGAATGCAATTACGCGTTAGTGCTATGAAGCCTAAGAGCAGTTGGATTTCGCAATACTTCATGATACTAGGTGTTGTCAAAGTGAGAATAGGTGCCACCTAGTATCGAAATTTACCTATTCTTCGGATCTGTTCTAGTAGATACGACTCATCTCTACACCGATCAGTGCGACCGTGAACTCTGGCGCCTGTGCATGGATTTCTCAGTTTTGTGATATTTCAAGTACTTTTTAGTGATGGATTCTTCAACTCGAGGTTTGAGATAAATTGATTTTGATTCACCAAAATATTTTAATAAGCCTTCCATAGCACAACAAAAAAATTGGCCAAGTGCGAGTCGGACTCGCCCATGAAGGGTTCCGTAATCCGTAGTAACTATAATAAATATAATATACTTAATATATTTATAAGAAAAAAAAAACAAAAACCTTACAAATTTC
The DNA here is from genome assembly GCA_943138885.2 of Tholera decimalis. Classification (NCBI taxonomy): domain Eukaryota; kingdom Metazoa; phylum Arthropoda; class Insecta; order Lepidoptera; family Noctuidae; genus Tholera; species Tholera decimalis. Next base: position 7,758,585 of record OW964552.2, on the reverse strand, counting down.
TTAAAACTAGATTGTTTACAATTTTTACAACTACGCCAAATAACTTTGTTTTTCATAGTATTTGTATGAATTACAAAGTTATATTTGCGGTTTCATAAAATATACTGTATCTCAAAAACTGCTGACTCGATCTCGTTCAAACCAATTTTGGTTGAAAGTTTACATTAAGATCTACAACATATGGTTTTTTTAGATTTTTCACTTCATTATAGAAAAAAGTTTGCGCGGATTGCGCGCGACAGCACGTACTCACTGTGTGCTCGTACATATAATTCCTTTATAGTAACTTAAAGCAATTTCCCCGACCTAAACTATATACGATACGGTAGCTAAACCTAAAAGCTACCTAGTACGCGTATCAGTTTCCAAATAAACACAGAATTAACATAAATCGGTTGCAAAAATTTTAAATCACTGCTGCGAGGAGTGTGAATCATCGCATCAACGAGTCAGCTGAGCGACGGGCCGGGGTGAACGACCGGCCTCCGTGCATATCGCCACTACAAGGACAGCGTTTGAAGGCGTTCGCTCGTTACGTTCGGGCACCCGAAGATTCACGAGGATAAGCAGCGCCTGCGGCTCGCCGTGCCGGCTCACAGCGACGCGTAGAAGTGCGATCTACTTATTGAGGGAAGTGACACATTATTGCTCATTAGTACTTACATTGCACACTACTGAATTGGTCGACGAGTTTTGTTCTGTAAACAATCTGATACATATCGTTCTTACTAGAGTGTATTGTTCTTGTATTGTTTTGTTAAATTATAATGATTAGACGCTCGCCCCCAAAAACTTCACCTTCACCACTACATAAGTCCGAACCGGATTTAACCACGGGTTCCGACACTAATGAAAAGATTACCCAAAGAAAACGAAAGCGTGGTGACGACTCAGAACTCCATCGAATGGAAAACATGATTAAGGAAATGAAAGCCATGTTTTCACAGATGGTTTCCCAACAAGCACAGCAAAACCTTAAAATAGATTCCCTACACTCGGCCCTTGAAATTATTAAAACTCAAAATACCTTGATCAGTACTCAAAACTCGGAGATTCAAACACAGAACGAAGAAATAAGAAAGTCCGTACAGTTTTTATCTGATAAATACGATGATGCTGTATTACAAATAAGCCAGCTTCAATCCGAATGCACCAACAATAACAAACTGACAAAATCACTGGAGCTTAAGGTAGACTTTCTAGAAAAAAACCTTAAATCAGCATCAATAGAATTAAGAAATATCCCCATGTCAGTCCCAGAAAACCGAGATACGCTCTCAAACACAGTGCAAAAATTGGGTGAAGTCATAAACCAACCAATCGAAAATAAAGACATAAGAACCATATTTCGCTCACTGGCTAAACAAGATTCCCTAGGCACTATCTATGTTGAATTCTCGTCTTCGACAAACAGAGACCAGTTCCTGAAGTCGACTAGAACCTTTAATAAGGCCAACAAATCCAATCGTCTCAATACTACCCACCTGCAATTTATAGGACCCGAAAAACCTATATTCGTCGCAGAAGCACTCACAACAATGACAAAACGCCTTCACTACCTCGCCAGAGAGTTTATCAAAAGCAGCTCCTACGAACAATGTTGGATTGCAAACGGAAAGGTATATGTCCGAGAAAAAGAAGGGATGCCCAGTCGCCTGATAAAAACTGAAGAAGATCTTATAAAACTACGGAAACAAAAATGACTGCTGAATATCTTCGAATTGTGCAATTCAATACATACAATTTTTCTTTTTCTTTTGTTAAATTTGTTCATAAATTTGTTTTTAACAAAAAATACTAACAGCTCACCTATGAAAGCTCATTTACTATTTAATCACACAACAATAAACCCAGCATTAACACACACTATAACACTAACAACAAACGCAAGACTATACTATTACAATGCAATACAACACAAAATACACTTTTACAAAATATACAGATACATAATACACGCATATGTAACATATTTAATCCAAATCTTAAATCTATTTTGTAGTTCTCAGATGTTTCATGCACGACTAGCGATCAATAGTTATGTGGTATTTTTTTATATAATTTTTTTTAAAAACAGAAGGTATGCCATAATTGTCTGCGATATTTTAACATTAACCTCTAAGCATATAATAAAAAACTACCATATTAGAAACGCCGCCATTAGAATTTCCTTAAATAAAATTAGATACCACACAAAATAATACAGACAGCATAGACTCAGTCTCCGTCTCTGACTCTGCTACATGTGGTCTGGATGATTGTATTCCGGCTAACTTCACACCCAATCAGTCGCTCAAAATTCTTAACCAAAACATCAGAAGCATAACGAAAAACATAACAGGGCTTCACACCTTACTCTCAAGAACTAAGGTTAACTGGGATATTATCACACTGACGGAATCTTGGCTCCCTTGTACTCAATTATCCTAAATCTATCAGGCTACAATTACTTTAAGACCGATAATAATCTTACTCAAAATGAGGGAGTTGTTGTTTATGTGAACAAAAATCTTAAAGTCTCTGTGGAGGAATTAGTGCTTATGGAAGCAAATTGTCTTCAGGTACGGATCGATTGTAGCACCATATTGTTGGCAATATATCGTCCACCAGGGTATAGGGACGTAAACAATTTTATAAACTCTCTTGACGCTGCCCTTACTAAAATCGCTAAGTATACAAATATTATAATTACTGGTGACATAAATATAAATATCCATGACCTATGTCACGATCCAGCCAAGGACAGTTATCTAAATCTTCTGGCCTCACATGGCCTTCTACCGGCACATGTACTACCCACACGACAATCTGCTTGCTTGGATCATTTTATTTTGAAGACAACCCTTCCTGCCTTTACCCTAGTAGCCCACTCCTCACTCACAGACCATGATACTGTGCTATTATTCCTTGCAAAAAAACCTCCGAAACAAGTGACAACAAAATCAGTCGTTCGGACCAATCATGACCAACTCGATTCCGACTTGAAACAACTTGATTTTGGAGCTATATACACGTCAACAGATCCACATGAGGCAGCTGAAATAATGATAACACTCATTACTCAGTTAATAGAAATGCATTCTGTAACAGTAAAAGTTCCAAACCGTAAACGGATTGTGAAGCCATGGATCACCACAGGTCTTCTACGATGCATTAGGCATAAAGATAATTTACACAAGAAGCTAAAAACGGACCCTGAAAACCACATCTTAAAAACATCGTTCACGAGATACAGAAATTACTGTGATAAATTACTTAAACACGCCAAAACCGAACACGAGAAAAAAGAAATAAAAGACGCTAGTAACAACACTAAACTGCTATGGACCACTATAAATAATATATCGAATAGAACCAAAAAGAAAGACAATCCGCGAGAATTACTATCCATATCAGCAACACCAAAGCAATCTGTCAACGACGTAAATAGTTTCTTCGCAAATATTGGCAAAAACCTCGCAGAGAAAATGGGTAATCTGACAATGGTTTCAACTAGTCACAATCCAAGTAGCAGCACGCAATCCATGGTGCTGATGCCAACTGACGAAGCTGAAGTTACGCAACTAATACTGTCTCTAAGAAATGAATGTGCCGTAGGTTGGGACCGAATATCCTCCACCTTTCTCAAAAGACATCTGGCTTCACTGGTTCAACCTATAACCTATATTTGCAACTTAGCCATCAGCACAGGTAAATTTCCAAAGGTCTTCAAAAAGTCCATCATTCATCCGATCTTCAAGGGTAGCGACAGAGACCGTGTCAATAATTACAGACCCATAGCTGTGCTACCAGCCATCTCCAAGATTCTAGAACGCATATTGAATAAACGCCTCGTGGATTACCTGGAAAAATATAATCTTCTCTCCCCATCTCAGTATGGATTTAGGGCCGGCAAATCAACCTCAGATGCGGTTCATGACCTCACCAATCATATCGTCACTAACTTGGATGGTGGTAAAAAAGTCTTGGGGATCTTTTTAGATCTTGCGAAAGCGTTTGACACGGTCTCTGTTCCCATCTTAATAAGGAAGATGGAACGACTCCGAATAAGAGGAATCCAACTTGCACTTTTTGAGGATTATTTGAGTGGGCGTACCCAGAGCGTCAAAATAGGAGACAGTGTCAGTGACGATTGCCAAGTTAATTATGGTGTGCCACAAGGCAGCGTGCTCGGTCCGACACTCTTTGTCATATATATAAACGAACTGGGTATGCTCACTCTCCCGAAAGGCAAAGTCATAACTTTCGCAGATGATACAGCCCTCTTGTTCACTGGAGACACTTGGAGTGAGGCCTTTATATGCGCCCAGTCAGGATTCAATATTGTATCGAACTGGCTGCGTGACAATGTTCTCACTCTAAATGCGGAAAAAACAAACTATGTCACCTTTTCCATAAAACAGCATACACCGTCTCCATCCATGACGACGAACACTATCGTAGCCCATACGTGTGCATTTCCTCACTCCTCTACATGCACGTGTACTCAAATTAGCAAGGCCGATTGCATTAAATACCTTGGTTTAACTATAGACAGCACACTCAAATTCCAGGAACATATCAACACCTTAAGTAACCGACTGAGAAAACTGATATATGTTTTTAAGACTCTAAGAAATGTGACAGACGACAAAATAAAAAAAATGGTATACTATGCTCTTGCTCAGTCTTTAATAACATACTGCATCACCTCTTGGGGTGGTGCTCCAAAAAGTACCCTCCTGAAACTGGAAAGAGCACAGAGAGCCATTCTCAAGGTGTCCTTGTCCTTACCTTATCGCCACCCTACAGCACTACTATACCAAAAAGCGAAAGTCTTGACGGTGCGCCAACTGTTTATTCAACAAACCATCCTGAAACAACATACACTACTAACCTACAATCCATCACTCCCTCGAGCTAAGAGAAGATTTGATCCTGTTGTCAACTACCATATTTCGCCTTCAACCTCTTTTGCAAAACGTTTCTTTTTTCATCTTGGTCGTTATCTCTATAATAAAGTAAATAGGGTCATATCTATTTATGAACTCAATAAGATAAAGTGCAAAATGAAACTATATAGTTGGCTTCAGGAACTCAATTACGATGACACTGAAAAGCTATTAACAGTTTTAACATAAACATCACTATGCAAATACATATGCTACGATAAAAAAAAGGAACATTCACACACACAACCTCCACACACACAACCTCCCCACACACACGATCCCCCAAACACACAACCACTGAACACACTTCTCTAACTACACAAACTTCACACACACACACACACACACACAGTACACACTCAACCGTAGGTACTAACAAAACTAATAAAAAAAAAAAAACAAAAATTACAAATATGATCTTTCTGCCTAAATGCTAACATTTCCTAATTGCATACCGTTTGTACGAGTACATAAAATAAATTGTTAAACTTAAATGGAGGAGTCCTGGTGACCTGAAATACAGGCGTTGAGCCTAGTTTAGGCACCAGTCTCCCACAATATAATGCCCCACCTATATGTCACTGTAGAAATTATTATAGAAGTTAGAGGGGGGGGACACACACATTTTACCACTTTGGAAGCGTATATCTTTTAAACGATTTACTTTATGAAAAAGTCAATGTAGTAACCTTAATGTCATTTTTAAAGACCTGTCTATAAATACCACATACGTATAGGTTTCATGAAAGAAAATATTTTCAGTTTCAGTTCCATGTATGGAGAGCCCCCTTCATTATAAATATTTTTTAAATTTTCTCTTAAAATCGGAAAGCGGTTCACAGAATACATCTACCTACCAAGTTTTACATGTATAGTCCTAATAGTTTCGGAATAAAATGGCTGTGACATACGGACGGACGGACAGACAGACAGACGGACAGACATGTCGAAACTATAAGGGTTCCGTTTTTTTGCCATTCGGCTACGGAACCCTAAAAAACATATAAAAGATAAATTCACATGGTCTTAAAGTAGGTAGTCAAGGTGAGTCAAGGCGTGATCGAGCTCTTAAAATATTCTCTTATTATTTAAGTTTGTTAACAACTTGATTTGGTTATGCGACTTATTGCGATTCTAAATATTTCTTACGTTTTTCTTTAAAGGTGCCAGGATTCGACGAAAATCGCTATGACTTTTGGCGTTCTACTCCACCCAAAGGCAGATTAGACCAAGTTTTAAAGTTAGTCATGTCAAGATTTGTTAATTTGATCCTCCCACAAGACCAGAAGAAGCCCCTAAAGGCTTTTTTAAATAAATTAATAGTTTAAGAAACCAAAACACGCTTTTAAGACTAATGTAATAAGCAGAAATTAGAAATGTTTACTAGTAGGCAGTCCAAGGTTCCATCAGCCACCTTCCAATTCCATCGTCAAACCAGCTCGATGGTACCATAATATTGTATTGTCGTCTAATCTACACATAATTGCCAAGTTTCATGATGATACAACAATTAGAAGTACGTTTAATTCAGATTCTTAGATTTTATTGCATATTTAGTTCGTTACAGATCGACCTAATAATAAATCTATGGATTACGCGGTAATTCAAAAAGGTTAAGAAAACCGATAACGGATTTTCTTTAGGTTTATTATAACCTTGAAACCTGAGCGTATTCAAAGTCCAATACGTGGCCTTTCTCACAAGTGCAAACACGACTATGATACGATATTCCATCATGGAATGCCAGTGCCTATCTTCCGGCTTCATCATCAGACCTTGAAACCTAATCGTGGTCAAAGATCATTACAAGACTTTTCTAAGAAATCCAAAACAGCTATGATACGATTTTCCATCATGAAGTTCCAGTTTATATCTTCCGGCTTCATCATCAGATCAGTTTGACAGTACCATATTATTGTATTGTCATCAGAACTACATACAGCTGCCAATTTCCATTACGCTACGACCCTTGGAAGATGGTTAAATTAGTTACCTTAGATTTCATTACATAGTTATTTACATACAGGTCGACCTAATAAAAGCGTGTTAAAAAGGAATGCGAGAAGATTCGTCTTAAATGGCTTCGCAAACAGAGACGATTGGATTTATTTTTAAATGCTAACGAAGAATGGTTAAATGAAGAATTGGTTCTTACTATGTTCCATGAACAAGCCCCAAAACCAAGCTCCAATCTTGGAAGACCGAAAAAGAGTTTTGATGGTAGTTCCACAAAAACGAAAAAGCGTAAAATTCAACATTTGTTGCAAGAATATGGCGTTGAACAGCTATCGTTTGCAGCCCAATTGAGTGTGCGAGCCAGTGGGAAACGTGACGCTGCTAATTTAATTCAGGAAGTTTCTACAGCTTCACCGAGACGAGCTACTGTATATAAAAAAGCTAGGAGAAGAATAAGTTCAAAAAAAGAAGAACGGCCTTATACTCCAGAAGAAGCTTTGGCTTTATTTATTTCTAATCATTTCACTGTGCAGACATATAAGAATATACAACAGGAGTCAAAAGAAAGAGGATTCCGTCTTTACCCATGCTATAATCAAGTAGCAAAAGTGAAAGAACAGACCTATCTTTCCGTGGAAAATTTCACTCTAACCGACACACATGCTGAGGTTGAGCTGCAAGCTCTTTTAAGTCATACCGCAACAAGAATATGTGAAAATATTCTCGGAGAAGTATTGAGACCTGACGTATCCGGCTTGAACTACGCAATGATTTACAAATGGGGATGTGACGGCTCCTCAGGCCACAGCTTATACAAGCAGCCATTTGAAAATTCCAACGATACAGATGAATATATGTTTGTGATATCGTTGGTGCCACTAAGACTTGTGAGAGATAATGATGATACAATAAAATAATCATATGGGAAAACCCACGCCCATCTTCACCAAGATTCTGCAGAACTATAAAGTTTTTATATAAAAAAGAAACTGAGTCATTGATAAAACAAGAATGTGAAGCCATTAAAATAAAAATTCGGGAGTTGGTGCCTACTGCTGCACAAATACATGGAGTTAATATCTCTATAAAACACGAATTGATTTTGTCAAACATGTTTCATCTGCAAAGCTACATCCAAAGAGATGAATTCCACAGTAATTGCAAGAGAGCCTAATGAAACTATGTATCGGTTTGGGATATCTAGCCTCCATGCTTACATCCGCACAATGGAATTCCTACTAAATATCACGTACCGAATGAATATAGGTCAGTGGCAAGTCAGGGGACAGACCAATAAAGAAATTTTTAAAAAGAAGGAGGAAATCAAGGCGAAATTCAAAGAAATCGGTCTTATTATCGACAAAGTAAAACCGGGTTTTGGATCGAGCAATGACGGGAACACCGCTAGAACATTTTTTCACGAGTACAAAGAAACTGCTCGTATCACCGGACTCGATGAAAATCTGCTCTCACGTCTCCGTACAGTTCTTGCAGCAATAGCGTCTGGCTATGAAATTGACCCGAACAAATTCAACATTTACTGCTCAGACACGCGAGATTTATATCTCTCCTTATATCCGTGGTATAACATGCGAGCTACGGTGCATAAAATATTGGTTCATGGAGCAGAAATAATGCGACACTCTGTCATTCCAATAGGACAAATGTCCGAAGAGGCTTCGGAAGCCAAAAACAAAGAAATCCGCAGTCAGACTGGGCCACACTTTAAAAACTTCTCGGATTCGTACAAATTTTGATCTAATTAAGTATTTGCTTATGTCGTCCGATCCCTATATAAGGTGTATCTATTCATACACGAAATATTTTAAGAGATATACCTATAGCTTGTAAAGAAACAATAAACACGACTAAAAAATGTTTATCAATGTTCTTTTTTTTTATTTTACGTAATTATTATAATTTTAAAACTGCTTGAGACATTTTGCATAAAATCTTTACTCCATACTCTATGAATGACCCGCCCGCCCGCGCCGCGGTGAAGTGACGTGCCCCCGCGCGCCTGTGTCGAGCAGCCGCGTGTTGGTGAGATTGTGCGAGTATTCGCTTCGCATGCATGTCTCCACGTGACGGCGCTACATGGTAGTTAGTTATTTCGCGTCCTGAAGGTTACCGCACTCCAGTCTGTGTTCTGCCGGATTCAAACACCTGCCCCTACCTCATTTTACATGAGACCTAACAATATCACTGGTAAACTGTAGTGGACTAACGAAAATACACCTCTGCCTATCTCTACCGAGAAATCAGGCGTGATGATGTTAAAAATAAACCAATGTAGCTAGACTTCGTATCTCATTCTAGTGTCATTTTAATAACGTATCGCTTACAATGGATAATAAATGTGAATTTAAATTACAATACCATTTAAAGCTAAGTAGGCAAATTATTAAATTCACTCCATTAAAGTTTTACGAAAAGGAACCTAGATGCGATTAAAATATTTTTTCAATTATAATCCTAACCTACAATTATTATTATTACCCATCTACATTTACATCTATCCTACCTATAGTTGCAAAACTTCTGAATAATTCCGAATAATTCCGGAATACTTCGGGGAAAGTTTCTTTTAATGGGAATTATTCAAAATGATAAATTCATTTTGAATCATTCTGATTTAAAGAAACTTTTAATTATTTATTAAGATTTCAACTTTTTTTGCTGAAAAATCGTATTTTGCATCGATCGTCGATCTCTGTGCGCCGGCCGCTGCCGCCGCGCTGGCACCGCGACGCGCGCACCCGACTGCCACCGGCCACGAGTCGTGCGTGCAGGCGATGGCGGTGCGGGGTGCGGTAAGAGGGAGGGGATGCTGCTCCCCGGAGAAGTTTTCACCCGCGCGAGAAAGATTCGTACCCCGCAATCGAATGTTTCCGAATATTTCGCCCGAATAATTCAATGGGAATAAATGTGTTTGCTTGTTGTGTGGTGGGTGAGTTAATTATTGTTCACTGCGAGAGTATGTATGTACGCTACGAGAGTAAAATATAAATGTTTATTTTATTATAAATGGGATTGATTAAGTATATGTTGATGTTTTTATAGGTAGATTTATTAGCCTGCGATTAACAGGATTTTTATTCTTTTGTTTTTAGGTAGGTACTATCGGCCAAAGATACGTGTTCGACCCCAAGCCCAGCCAACGGTAACTGGTATGTCGAACTGTCCGCGATTACGCGGAGCCCTACGTTGTGGTAGGCTCTTAGGCCTTATTTCAATAAACAAAAATGTACCACTAACCTGAGTGCTGGGGACGCCAACTTCGACCTTCCAAGGTCACGCTCCAAGTGTGGTTTGTATGTAATGAGGGTGAGTAATTGAAAGGTGTGATGTAAGTCAAGTGTTGTAGAACGTTCCCAAGGCGCCGATCTCCAGATGGCGCGGTCACAACAGCATCACACCTAACTCGTTTCCAGCAAGCGCGCGCTACGCGTGGTAGACCATAAGGCGATGTGTTCCGAGAAATATCACTGGATTCTTGTTAATCCGAGACTACAAAGTTCAATCACTCACTGAACACAATCAATCCGTTCACATCTCGCGAGATCCAATACGATTTACAGCAAATTCCGCGTGCCGGCCGACCGACGACAAGGCGGCGTATAATTCAACAAAATCCCGGGGTTTTCAACAAATGGGGAATACACTTCAACCAACAAATAATTCGCGACCCAATTATCGGTCTCAACAGGCGAATTCAACAATATTTTACCAATTACAATCAAATCAAAGTCCCAAACGTGCGGACATTTTTCCAACAAGCAAAGTCAATCTGTCAAGAGTTTATGTCAAGTGCAACGTCAAAGACAATAGAATGTTGCCACACCAAAAAGAGCGTTCAAAATTACATTTGGGACGCAACATCTACCCCCCCCGGACGGGCCTACCCGTCCGCTAATCAATTGGAAGTCTTGACAAGGTTGCAAATTCAACACAGCTTCAATGCGGCCAAATACCGTAGCTAGTTCCTCTAAGGTGAGAACGGTGTCTCCCAACAATCTCCGCCAGCGTCCCTTTGCCGCTTTCACCGCGGCCCCAAAAATACCCCCCCAATGGGGGGCAGGCTGGCGGGTCAAACAACCAAGTGACCCCTCGGCGGGCCAAACTATTACCAATATCAACCTGGCTCTCATTAAGGAAGGCGTATAGCTCCTTCAAATAGTTACTTGTACCCTTGTAATTCGTACCGCAATCAGACCTAATCAACGAAGGTAACCCACGGCGAGACACAAATCTTTCCCAAGTCGCCTCAAAGGCCTCTGTCGAGAGGGAGGTTACCAGCTCCAAATGTACTGCCTTGGTTGACAGGCAGACAAACACACAAATAAGCCCCAACAATCCTGCTATTACGAAGGGTGGACGTCTTCAACAAAGGGGGACCAACAAAATCCGTTACGACGCCAGCAAAGGGCCTCGCCTCATTGACGCGATCAGCCGACAAAATCCAAAATTCTCACTGCAGAATGGCCAACAGCGCATTGCAACCGGCATGCGAGCTCTTAGTGTGACGATCAGTCACCAACAATTGTACCAAGTTCAGTTACAACAAGGGCAGGAGCACCAATTTTAGGGTAAGGACAACTCACAAGGGTGACCTCAAACCAGGTCCTTCCCTCAACAGTGGTGTCAGCCGGTTCGCCAATTCCCCAAATCTTGCCTGAAAGGTCGTTCACCTTCAGGCCAACCTGTCCCGCTAACCAAGAAGACAAAAGGCAACCCCGGACTCCCGTCTCCAAAATGGCACAGACCACAATCGAGTCACCCAAGGGTCCCCAGACCGTGACCGAGGCCGTTGGCAACAAAACCGTCTTGATCGGGGGGGTCCTTTAGCGGGCAGGCGTCAATCTCTTAGTGATGCCTGGGCGGCGACCGATCGCCGCTTCCAGGCTGCCTTCGTTCACGACGAGGCCAACAATCAAACCATTCGTCCGCGCGGTGTCCCAAGCCGCTCGCCATCACTGGAGGGGCATATCCCACCGAATGCCCGAATGGCGGAGGGCGCGACTCCAGCCGGGGACGTTCCGCCAACGGAGGGGAAAGGCAGTGGCGCCGACCCGGCCACTGCTGCCTAGCAGCCAATGCGCGTTCTCCCTGACGAGGGAAGACCAAATGGCGCTCGTGGGGCTCCCGTTCAACTTGCGCGGGGGGTGGAGAGCGGCGTACGGAATCGCGGGTCTCAGCCCGGTGCTCGTCTCCGGGGTACCCCCCCCTGCGCGAACCCCTCTCAGAAGCTGGTCTGCTGGAGCGGTTCGCGTTGGCGCACAAAATCTCCAAGTGGGACCCATCACAAATTCTACACGGGCGGGGGTCGGGGCAGTCCCGATGGAAGTGGGCCCCCAAGCACGAGAAGCACAAACGGCGTGCGTTGACAATGCGGCGGCGGGAACTTACGTGCAAATTCAAAAAATCCGGGCAACGCGCCATGACATGCCCCGTTGCCTTACAAAAGTCACAATGATGAGGACTCCGGGCACCATCAAAACGGGGGGCGGGGCGAACATCAACAGGCCCCCTAGCCCGAGGACTCCGGGCGCCAGCCAAACGGGGGGCGGGGCGATCATCAACAGGCCCCCTAGCCCGAGGACTCCGGGCGCCAGCAAAACGGGGGGCGGGGCGATCATCAACAGGCCCCCTAGCCCGAGGACTCCGGGCGCCAGCAAAACGGGGGGCGGGGGGAACATCAACAGGCCCCCGGGCCCTAGTCCGTCCCTGGTCTCTGGGCCGAGAAGGTAGTGGGGGTGTCCCCGTGGCGCCACGAGTGTTATCCGCAAACCGACACTCGTCTTCCAAAAATTTGAGGAGGTCATCAAAGGGGGGAAGATGGGTGGCACTATCCCCACCATACTTCTGCTCAAAACGTGACCTCAACTCCGCGGGGAGCAACTGCAGCACTATGTGCACCAACAAGTAGGACCAATGTTCTACCGGTAACTCCAAGCGTCTCAAAGCGTTGGTCGCTGAAACCAACGGGTTCAGCAAGTCAGTGCGCAACGTCGACGTGCTGACAATGGCCGGTAGCCCCAAAATCTGGTCGATGTGCACATCAGCCAGGCAGCGCTTGTTCTGATACCGTCGGGAGAGAAGCTCCAGAGCGGTCGGGTAAGAGGAATCCGTCACCGGCAAGTGCTGCACCAAGGCTCTGGCTTCGCCCTCCAGGACAGACAACAAATAGGCCAGCTTCTGGGCAGGTCCGAGGTCCAAACGTGCATCGACAAGACTCTCAAAGAGATCTAGGAAGCCCAGCCAGTGGTCCAAGCGACCGTCAAAACGTGGCAGCTCCAGGGTGGGCAGCCTACTCAATAGTCCAGGGCCTGCAACAACAGGGGTCTGCGGCTTGGCCGCATCAGGCACCCGGCTCTTCAAAATTTCCCGCGCTCGCAGACATATGACATCCCCCAGGTGGATAATCTGGTCATAGTCATCCAAAATCCTATCGCGGGCCGTCTGATCCATCACCCCCAAATCCACGTCCATGATGTACTCGTTGAAGCGCGTGAGCGCAGCATCAGCTGACTTGATCCTCTCAATCACTTGCCCATACCGAGCAAGGGTGAGCTCTTCCAATTCCACACGCTCAACAGTTGCAGCTGCCGATGTGAACCATCTCAACTGTGAGGTCAATCCCGCAGCAGCCTCCCTGACTGCCCTTAATGAGGCCATTGCAACAATCAAATATTAATACAAAACAACAATCAACAACCAACAATCAAATATTAAACAAACAGCAATGACTTGCTAGCCGACCAAATAGTTTCAACAAAATAAAAATTCAAATTCAATTATTTCAAGTCCCAATCCGACCCTGTACTTATTCCAAGTATGAATCTAGCTTGCTAAGGATGGCTAGTTACAAAATAAATAACAATTCAATGTATATATTGTGCAGGATCACACCAACAATTAAATACAACAATTGAAGTATAATATTGAGCCGGAGAATCTCTATCAACAATCCAATAATTAATATAAATGCAATAACCAATACACACAATTCAAGTCCTATTATGTTAGACTATGTGTAATTATTATCTAGATAACCTTTTAACTTCAGACTAGTGACATTCAATTATTAATCAAATGAATATACCAAACAGCTTTTACAACAATATACCAAATTATGCCAAAATACAACCAATAATTCCTAATTTCACAAATAAATCTTACTTGTCTGTACAATACCAAGGGGCTAGCACTACAAATTACAGTACAACTACAAGTACTATTTGAGCCCGGCTGACAAAGCAATATTCAGAACTTATCGAGTTACAAGTTATGTTAAGTAATTGAACCAAAGCTACTTTCAACAATAGTCAAAACTTCCAATGTACTATGTGGATCTTATAAGATCACGCTCTGCTACCAGTTTGTTCGACCCCAAGCCCAGCCAACGGTAACTGGTATGTCGAACTGTCCGCGATTACGCGGAGCCCTACGTTGTGGTAGGCTCTTAGGCCTTATTTCAATAAACAAAAATGTACCACTAACCTGAGTGCTGGGGACGCCAACTTCGACCTTCCAAGGTCACGCTCCAAGTGTGGTTTGTATGTAATGAGGGTGAGTAATTGAAAGGTGTGATGTAAGTCAAGTGTTGTAGAACGTTCCCAAGGCGCCGATCTCCAGATGGCGCGGTCACAACAGCATCACACCTAACTCGTTTCCAGCAAGCGCGCGCTACGCGTGGTAGACCATAAGGCGATGTGTTCCGAGAAATATCACTGGATTCTTGTTAATCCGAGACTACAAAGTTCAATCACTCACTGAACACAATCAATCCGTTCACATCTCGCGAGATCCAATACGATTTACAGCAAATTCCGCGTGCCGGCCGACCGACGACAAGGCGGCGTATAATTCAACAAAATCCCGGGGTTTTCAACAAATGGGGAATACACTTCAACCAACAAATAATTCGCGACCCAATTATCGGTCTCAACAGGCGAATTCAACAATATTTTACCAATTACAATCAAATCAAAGTCCCAAACGTGCGGACATTTTTCCAACAAGCAAAGTCAATCTGTCAAGAGTTTATGTCAAGTGCAACGTCAAAGACAATAGAATGTTGCCACACCAAAAAGAGCGTTCAAAATTACATTTGGGACGCAACAATACGCATACTCACTTAAGAAAATATTTCTGCGGAAGCGCAGCTAGTGACAAACTACATCCCTTCCTGTTTTCGCCCAATTAGAAATAATATGCATTTTGTGAGTACAGGGCGTGTAACATTATATTAATACTTACTATTACGAACACTACTAAAATACGCTTCGTGCATCCTATTGGTCAAAATACATGCATTAGGCGATCGAGTTGTAAGTCGTGCTATGCGATTATAGCCTTAAATGTCAGTTGTGATATAAAAAAACCAGGCCAAGCATATTTGATTTGCTATTTGAAAAAGGGTTACCTATGTTTTTGGTTAGTTTGTATGTAGCTCTGTACGCATCGCGAGTATTCGCGAGTCGCATAGGTAGGTATTAATAATTACCTACCTACTTAACGCGTATAATAGCCCAGTCAATAAAAGCAAATAAAGGCAAACCTTGCAAGCAAACACGTTTTGATGCGGTTTTCAGAAAAGTATTTGTTCTTACCTACTTAGGAGCAGGTTTTGGTATATTAACAGACTTCAAAGGTCGAATATTCCCAAAGTTTCGGAATATTTCAGAATACTTCCGAAGTATTCGACGGGAATGATTCGGAATGTTTCCCGCCAGCATCTATAATCCTACCTACATCACATACGATGATACGAATTGAATGGACTTTAAGAGACGTTGACCTCTGAGTTCGCTGTGTCGGTGTTTCTTTTCAGAGTAGTCAGGAAACTCCGGCCTCATCAAGCTTTACTCAAAACACAAAAAAATGACGTGTAAAAGTGTACTATTTAGAACCAATTTACAAAATAAATAATTATTTCATTTCATCTGTAAGCTAGGTACCAATAAACAGCTGATAGGTTCAACTCGAATTCGCATGTTAATGACCTCTGTGAGGTTATTAAGATGTGTCGAGCGAGTCGTATCCGTCAGCTGATTGTTAGTTGCCTACCTATCTACTCATAAACATGTGAACTTTAAGAATGCCGTCAATAATGAAATAATAGGTACTTATTATTCTACATTATTATTGTTTTGGCTTTATGTCGCAGTGAAGTTAGTCGGAAACCTGTCTATTTTACAAGAAATTCGTAATTGTGACGCTTTTTACGAATTAAAGTAACAATAATTTGGCGTGTCTAAAAATTAGAATCAACTTATTTACAATAATTTAAAATGTACATACCTAGTACCTTCTTCCTTGCACTTTTAATTATGTGTCTCTATCACTAACCATCACTGCGAAAGCGTTCACAATTCGCGTTTTTAATTGTTCCACACTTGATATGGTATGGCCGTCATTACCATAAACCAGGTCTTTAGCCCTACCCCACATTTACACTGAAAGGCGTCGGCCTAACAATATGTGGATTTTCTGATGCCCACCAGTGTGTGTTGTAGATGTTAAACATCCCAACGCGCGTAAAGGTGGACTAGTCCCTCCAGAGTATGCGCCGCGTCGGGTCTTCAAGTAACCAATGGCAAAATTCCACGCGTGGATTTAAGTTTATCGGCTTTAATTCTTCCACCCTAGTAAAGTGGAACGGGTGCTTCCCCTCATCCCGCAGAAGGCGCCAAACGGTCATTTTGCTCACGTTAAAAACACGAGCGGCGTCTGATGTGCTGGCCATTGGGTGCTGCAAAAAGAAGTCGACGATGTCGTCCTCGATTCTTACTGGCACTCGTTGCCTTCCTCCGTCTGCAGCTGGTGGCATGTAGATCCTATAGTCCATATGCCGCTGTACAGTTCCAAGGATGGTCAGCAGTGATGGTCTTCTCCCAAATCGCTTCAAGAAGAGGGCTTGTGCTGTGAGCAAAATATTTCCACCCTCATTGTAGCACCACCACCATGTTCTGGTACTCCTGTAGTTAGGCATTGTTTAATATGTTCCCCGAGCGAGCCCGACGCGTGTCAGCTGTCTGCTAAGGCGCGCGCGAGCGACACGACACGCGGATTGAGCGGGACTGGCCTAGCAAGACGCCGCTCGCGACTGAGACGCGGGCGCCGAGAAGGGTAGCAGGCGCCCCCGCCGCCCGCTGCGCGCGCATCTTTTTTCTTTGATCATATTCACAAAAGCTGCGCGCCGTTTCAAATACCGCTGCCCGCGTAAACTAGCGTAGTGAATGTTTAAAAATAAGAAAGAACCAGTATTTATTATGTGTGTCAAGTAATATTAAATTATTTAATTTTATTAATAATATACCTAGATATTTTTTTATTTTTTGTTGCTATGGTTTCCTTACCACCTATAGGTATATCTCTTAAAATATTTCGTGTATGAATAGATACACCTTATATTTCATTGTTCAGATAATTACCCAAAAAAAGCAACTCAAAATATTATTGTGATTTAAAATCGCTACTAAAATCTGAATAAATAATTATATAATTAACAAAAATTTATTTTATTTACTACCATATGATAACGTAATGTGTAAATTATCACTTTAGTTCATTTCAAATCCTTTAAGTCCAATACCGACTTTTGTCTCTCTAGTTTGGGCAAATCACACACTGTGTGTCTGTCCATCTGTCTGTCTGTCTGTCCGTCCGTCCGTCCGTCCGTCCGTATGTCACAGCCATTTTATTCCGAAACTATTAAGACTATACATGTGAAACTTGATAAGTACATGTATTCTGTGAACCGCTTTCCGATTTTAAGAAAAAAAAAAAAAAAATATTTAAAATAAAGGGGGGCTTCCCCATACATGGAACTAAAACTGAAAATGTATTTTATTTTCATGAAACCTATGCGTGTGTGGTATCTATAGACAGGTCTTAAAAATGACATAGGGGTTTCTAAAATCACTTTTTCATAAAGTCAATTGTCTAAAAGATATACTCTTCCAAAGTGGTAAAATGTGTCCCCCCTCTAACTTCTATAATAATGGAGTGAAAAATCTAAAAAAAAATATATGTCTGTTAATGTAAACTTTCAACCAAAATTGATTTGAACAAGATCGGGTTAGCAGTTTTTGTGATACAGCATATTTTCTAAAACCGCAAATATAACTTTGTAATTCATACAAACACTATGAAAAACAAATTTATTTGGCGTAGTTGTAAAAAATGTAAATAAGCTAGTTTTATGAACTTTGTAAAGGTTTTTTTTTTTCGTCAAATCAATATACATATTATATTATATTATTATAGTTACTACGGAACCCTTCATGGGCAAGTCTGACTCGCACTTGGCTATATTTTTAAGCATATTCCACCGATGTATACTGCAAACGGTTATACATACGCATGGATGTTACTTGTTCAGTCACCACAAAATATCTATATAGATCTGAATGAATGCACATAATATGATTACCTACACCGGGAAAATGTGCGAAGTTTCCACGCGAAATATCGCAATTCGCAGGCAACAGCTAGTGAGATCCATCTTATACCTATCCTTACATAATTAGTATAAAGTAGCTCATGGCTACACGATAACAGCCGCACGGGTACTCAAGGAGCAACGCTTTCCGAGGTCAGCCTGGGGATGGGTAATCATCTTAACACAACGTGATTAGGTACTCTGTGCCTCGGGAATCACTATAAGGCTTTAGTAACGTCCCAGTTATCATTTGGACATCTTTAACACGGGTTGTCAGAAGTCGTAAAATCTGGTTAAGCCAAGATTTATGGTGTTACCTAGCTAGATGAAGACGATGATGCATTATTTTAAAACAAAGTTTCCCGCTGCGCCTGTCTGTTCGCGGTAAACTCAATAACTACTGGACAGGCGGTTTTCATCCATGAATAAAGTGATTTATGAGGAAGTATATTTTTGGTTTATAATTTATTAAGGTTTTTTGTGAATAAGCGGAATGAGATCGTTCGAAACCGCGCCGTCTCCAGTTTATCGATGATGGTCAGCGTTGCTTATTTGTACCAAGTAAGGCCTACTTGGTTGGTAATCAGTGGTTTGAACTGTACGTAAAAATGTGTTACCCACCTATCTAAATATTTTATGGTATAATTTTTTTTATTACTGACGAGACCGTTTTTAATTTCGATCACGATTCACGCCTGATGGTGAGTTCCGTTCATTCTTGCTGTTATAGCTGACGGGTCATTTGTGATAGGAAACACAGAAGCCGGCAGAGAGTTCCACATCTTGGCCATGCGCACATTAAATGTAATAAATAATATAAATAGAATTAGTCCTTAAAATCTCCTGATAACTTATTTGACGTAGCCGCTACGACATTTCAAGTCTGCGTGCGTAAGCGCAGGCACTAAGCAGGATATCTGTTCTCAGTGGCGTAGCAAGCCGTGGGCGAAGTAGACGCCGCTAGGAGCCTTGAGGAGCATCACGAGATCCCCAGACTTTACCACAAATGATAAAATCTTTTTCCACATCTATATGCTTTTCCATGTTCTGCCACCGCGCATTTTAATTTTTTCGCTATCATGCGTGAGTGAGGAACGTAAGAATAGGGGACAGGGGCCTAATGCGACTTCGCCCATAATTATCTATCAGTCTACGCTACGCTTTTTGTCTGTTCTACTCAATATCTGGGGATGTAGCTGTTTTTCGCTATCGCCGCTGGGTCCGTGTGTGTGAGTTATGATTGAGCATGGATAGATAAAAGTAATCACGAAACTAAACAGCCAAACGATTTCTTAATGCTGGCAAAGGGAATAAACAAAATGATACTGTGATGGATTATGGGCAAAAATACATCGCGCTGTACAGAAAAGTAATAAATATGGCCAAAAAACTAACAGTAAAATCTGAATTAGCGAAATCACCGAACATCTCAAAAGATGTTTGGAAAATTATAAACAAACATAGAAATAAGAGTGTCAAAAACAATAAAAAACTCATATTAAAATCCAATAATAGGATTATGTCTGAACCAGCAGATGTTGTGAATATCTTTGCCCGGCAGTTCGAATTTAAGTCGTTAACTTCTACAAGCTCAAGGGCTGCCATAGAAATACTACGTAAAAGTGCAAAAGAGTAACCAATGACCTAGTCCTTGACCCTGTCACTCCTTGGAGATATTCAAGATGGTGAAAAAAATGAATGACAAAAAATCTTGTGGCTATGATGACATAAATACATCAGTAATTAAAGACAACATAGACGTACTAGCGGAACCTTTAAGCATTTTTTATAATAAGTGTTTTGATGAAGGAATTTTTCCAGATCAACTGAAGATAGCCAAAATAATACCAGTACACAAAAAAGGTTCTAAGACAGACCCAAAGATGTACAGACCAACCTCATTACTACCTACTCTCTCAAAAATTCTTGAAAAGTTAATTAAAACTAGATTACTCAGACATTTCAACCTAAATGGAGTGTTAAGTAGAAGACAATTTGGTTACCAGAAAGGCGTTGGGATACAAGACGCAATATCAACTCTAATTAAGGACGTAGTTAGCAGGTTGGACGACAAACGGAAAGTAGCTGGGCTTTTCTTAGATTTAAGTTCAGCATTTGACACGGTGGATCATAAAATACTGCTAGAAAAACTTGAGCACTACGGTGTCAGGGGCAAAGTATTAGCACTTCTCACGTCGTATTTGAAAAACAGAATGACGTTCGTGGAGATCAATTCAATTCATTCAATTCATTCTTTATTGCAATAACATGTGTTAACAAGATCTTAATAATATATAGGTAATAGCTCACATGAACCCTGTGGGGCACAGCAATTTTACATATTGTATAGATTAGAGTGGCTTTATACAAACTCGAAAATCAAAATCAAAATAATCACAATAATTAATGTTGCAAAGCTCTAAATGTAATAATTCATCAGTCAAATTAAAATAGGTATTTTAAATAAATGTCAAATTAAAATAGCAATGTCAGTATACATTATGGTCAAATTATTACATTACGCACAAAAAATATAATAAAATGCAAATGTCTTTCGGTACTACGTTGTAAAGTCAGAGTCAAAAAATTCATTCAATGTATAATAGCATTTATCGATGAGTAGTTTTTTAATGCGTTTTATAAATATTTTGTCGTTTTGCTCGGATTTCATGTCATTCGGTAGTTTATTGTATATTTTAATGGATGTCACAAGAGGGCTCGTGCTGTGTAACTTTAATTTTGATGGGGGTATTACAAGCGTATGTTTAAATCGTGAACGCTGTGCGTATCGGCGAGGTAGATCTATAGTTTTTTGGTAAAAATTTGGGTTCTGTCGTACAAATTTACAGTTTTCTAGAATATAGATAGATACTAGAGTAAGAATTTCTTGTTCCTTGAAATGCGGTCTACAACTTTCGTCAGTGTGAATGTTTACGATAATTCTGACACATTTTTTCTGAAGTATAAACAAGTCGTTGCTATCTACACTATTTCCCCAGAGAATTATGCCGTAATTTAGCCACGCGTAAGCATATGCATAATAAGCAGATAGTGCTGTTTTAATATCGGTCGTTTTTTTAAGTTCACGTAGCGCGTAAATAAAACTAGATAGTTTTAACTTGATTTTATTTATGTGTGCTTTCCAGGTCATGTGAATGTCTAAATCCAGACCAAGCAAAGTAAACGTGTCAGCGCATTCCAGTTGAATACTATCAAACGTAAAATTTATATTTAAAGGACTTTTTTGACGAGGTCTAAATTGCATTAATTTGGTTTTTGAAAAGTTAATTTCTAAATTATGGTCCTTCATCCAATGTTGTATATTTTGCAATATATTTGTTAGATTTACATTTAGATTTTGAGAGTCAATACAGGAAGTAATCAAAGATATGTCATCAGCAAACAGTACACACGAATCAGTCATAATTTTTGGGAGGTCATTAATATAAATCAAGAACAGTAAACATCCGACTACACTACCTTGCGGGATAGAATGTCTAATCCTAAGTCCATTCGAACGTATTAGGTTAAGTTCGCCAGAGTATTCATTGAAATGTTCAATTTCTACAAACTGTTGTCGGTTTTGTAGGTAAGATGTGAACCACTTATGTGCTGTACCTCTTATACCGATACCGTATAGTTTGTCTAGTAGTATCTTATACTGAACTTTATCGTATGCTTTGGTCATGTCAAGCAAGATACCAATAGCGTATTTTTTATTATTTAAAATATTAAGTATTTCTTGCGTGAACTTATATGTCGCTAAAACGGTTGACCGTTTTTTCCGAAAACCATTTTGGCATTCATCAAAAACATTGAATTTTTCACAGAAATTATATACGCGATTACACATAGCCTTTTCAAATATTTTAGATGACGTAGGTAATAATGCGATTGGACGGTAGTTATTAGGGTCTAACTTCGAATTTTTTTTGTGAATTGGCTTTACAATGGTTTTTTTAAAGCATCTGGAAATTCTCCTTCAGAAAAAGATTGATTTACTAACAAGTAAAAAGGCAATGTTAATTCCTCAGCACACGTTTTTATTAATATCGGGGGTAGTTCATCTGATCCGTGACTATATTTACTTTTTAGATTCTTAATAATATTTTTTATTTCTTGCGGTGTGGGTGGATCAAGAAACATAGTGTTTACACTGGGTTGCAGTATGGGTCGACCGCGCGGCTCTGCGTCATTCTGCCTAATTTGCCCAACTGATGCGAAAAAGTCATTTAACAAGTTAGAAACTTGTTTTGGGTCGGACGTAAGTTTATTATGGATCTTTAGTGTAATGTTTTGTCGAGTTTTATACAGGTTTTTATTAGTTTTCCTTTTATACAGGTTTTTATTCGTTCCTTAATAATTTTCCACATCGCTTTAGTTTTATTAGTTGAGTTTTTAATTTGATTAATGTATTGTAACTTTTTTGATTTATTGACTATCTTTTTTAATGTTTTTTCATATATTTTGTAATGGTTTGTTAATACCGGATCTTTACAATAAGAAGTAAGAATTTTGAGCAGCCGCTTATTTTTGCATGATATTTTAATGCCACGTGTCAACCAGCTTTTTCTTTTATTTTCATTTAATTTTATTGTTTTTATGGGTATACAGTCATTTAATATTGCGAGTAATTGGTTTTCAAATGAGATATAGTTTTCATTCATGGTTTTATCCAAACTTATTATTAGATTCCAGTTAATTTTTTGTAGTGCTAATCTAAATTTCTCCATGTTTTTACTATTAAATAATCGTTTTTTAGCTTTCCATATTTTAACATTTGAGTTTATCGCGTCATTTCTTTTTAAGTTTATTATTGTTCCTTTATGGTCAGAGAATCCGAAATCATTTACGTGAGTAGTTGCTAATTTAGGGTCAAAGTTTATAAATATTAGATCGAGACAAGTGGACGTGGTTTTTGTCACTCGAGTAGGGTTTGTAATACATTGAATGAAGTTATATTCTAACATTAAGTTTAATAGTATTTTAGATTGCAAACTTTTATCCAAGACATTTACATTAAAATCTCCTCCAAATATTATTTTATTTTTAGAATATTTTTTTAAGATCAATTCTTGTATTAATTGTAATTGTTTATAAAATACATCAGGCTGTCTGTTATTCCAATACAAAGTAATGAGTATAGTTTTAAGTTTAGGCAATTCTACGGCACACACTTCTATAATGTATTCGACCGACATATCCATAATATCCCTACGTTCAATAAATTCGATGTGTTCTTGTAGCAGTATGCATACTCCGCCGCCTCCGTAGTTCTGTCGACAGTATGATGTAGCGAGGACGTATCCATTGCAGTTAACCGTGTCTTTTTTTGCATGTGATAGCCACGTTTCCGATAAGCATAGAGCTTGATATTTTTTTTTATTTTCATCAAGAAACTCTTCTAATAACTCAAGTTTATTGTTAATACTTTGCACGTTTTGAAATAATACTGTGAAGTTAACATCTTTAGGAACGAAAGGTGCTCGTTTCAACTGTGTTAGCTCGTGAGAAGTCTGTGTTACGTTTATTGGAGTTATTTGTGTGTCCGTTTTTTTGGCAGTCAATAGTTTGGTTTAATTCTGTTGTTTTCTTTTCGTCATTAGTCTTGTCTATATTGGGGTGGTATTGTTTGCCATCTATTATTAATTTATTATTTTTGATAATTGCATGATGTCCTTGTTGTCTGGCTAAACGTAGCTGTTCTTGTAGTCCTTTTTTCTGTCGAAGTGCAGTCTCATTTAAGTACTCTGATATGAAAAGTCCAGTTTGTTTAAAATAAATTGCGTTATCTAATAGGTATTTCGTCATTCGCTTGCTTATAAGCTCAATAATAATAGGTCTTCGAGGGTTGCTGAATTTTCCTATTCGTGAAAGTCCTTCAATATATCCAGTCAGGTCTACATTTAATATGTCTTTGAATGCTTCAATAATGCGATACTGTAATTGATTCTCAGATTCTTGGTCATATTCCGTGAGTCCAAATAGTACTAATTTTTTAACATTGGTGTCCCGTTGTTGATGGTCGATTGTTATCAACTTTTGTTGGATTTCGTTTAATTGTCGTTTTAATTCGTTATTTTCTTCATTGAGTGTTATTAATTTCTCGTTAAGTGTGTTTATATTATTCTTAACTATTTCTTGCTCACGTGTTAGTTTATGAGTATCTTTTAAAATATCTTCTTTTAACTCTACAATGCTCTTTTGAATTTCATTTTGGATGGTGTTTTTCAGTACAGAAAGTAGAGATTGATTATTTTTTTCTAGTTTTGAATCAAGCAGTTTACTGAGGCTGTCCAAGGTGATAGAAGAACCTTCTGTTGCGATTTCTTTTATTTTGGTGGTGAATTTATTGTTCTGAACAGGGGTTTTACACTCGGAACCGGTCGTAATGACTATGTTAGATTCGTTATGTGCGTCGTCAATTGACATTGTAGTGTCGTTTAGTGAGGATGACGTAAGTGCGCGAACGGGAGTATTATCGTGTCTTAAGCGACGAGTGACATTTACGCAGTCAGGGCAGCGCCAGCTTTTTTGAAGTTCAAAATTGTTCTCTAAAAAATAGGCTGATGTCATATTGAGACAGGCATAATGATATTTATTAGAACATCCTATGCACTTTAAAGCCTCTCCAGCATATTGTATTTTTCCACGGCAAGCTGGGCAGTTCATTTTAAAAACAATTCAATTTATTTTATATTTTAAAAATGTAGAGTGCTTCTATCAAAATTCCTTAAAGAGTTGGTGTCCAAGTTCATTAATTATAAAGTTTTTAAGTTTCTGAACGACGATATTTGTGTCAAAACTTCAATAGTCCGTGCTGAGATTTGATTGGTCAATTCGTAAGTCAGCAAATAATGAGTCAGATATCGTTTGTTTACGTTTTGTGAAATCTGTACATTTGAAATCCCAACTGATTCTTGAGAAAAAATATATAAATTTTGTTGTTATTTCATTGTTAATTTCACCGTTTTTTAATCAATTAGTGTCACTTTAGTACTTATGTATGTTTAATTATGCTTACAAATCTTCGTTTTGCTTCCAAAGTCGCCAACAGTCACATAATTTCTTAATATCACTTTCTTCAAGATTCGCAACTGATCACCGAGATAACACTTCCACTGGTTATTTATCCTAAGTAAAGTGTATCCGTTTACGTTTTAGGTTCATTAGTGAAAAATAACAAAATTAAACAATTATTTACCACGGAGCAATTTAAACCTTGGTCAGTGTTGCCACTTCAATCCCTTCAGATCAAAGCTGTGGTGTCAAAAACAAATACTACAGATAAAAGTTGTCCAAGTGAAGAAACATACAGGTCTCAATTGTTTCCTGTGCACACTGGTGTACCACAAGGCTCCGTATTGGGAGCGATATTTTTTATCACGTTTGTTAATGACCTTATACAACACATGATGGAAAAAGCTGCGGGATCTATCCAGCTTGTGGTGTTTGCCGATGATACCAATGCAGTTGTTTCGGCTGATAATATACATGATCTTAATTCCGTAGTTAATCAAACCTTGGATATCTTTCACAGCTGGTTTGCTGTTAACGGTCTTAAAGTTAATGCCAGTAAAACTAACGTGATGCTTTTTCAGTCCACTTCTAATAATAAAGACAGCATTAACTGCGTCATAAATGGAGAATCGGTGAATGTGGTCGAGGTGGTTAAGTTTCTAGGAGTTCTTATAGATAACCAGTTAAAGTGGAAACATGAGCTGGGACACTTAGAGAAAGCAATCAGCTCTGCCTGTTATGTACTAAGAAGTCTTAGAAACGAGGTGACCATGAAACCTCTAAAAATGGTCTATTACGCGTTAGTTGAGTCAAAATTGAGATATAGCATACTTTTCTGGGGAGGAAGTTATGATTACAATATTCAAAAAGCTTTCGTAATTCGGAAACGAGCAGTCAGAACCATGACTAGAATTCAACAGCAAGAATCATGCAAGAGTCACTTTAAGGACTTAAATATATTGACGGTCCCAAGCTTGTACATTTTGGTTCTACTTAGTCATTTATCAAAATATATCTTTGAATATGAGACTGAAGATGAAAGGCAAATAAGGGAGAGTACAAGAAGAAAGGATCTTCAGTTGAAGCAAGTGCCTCACCTGAACGTAGTAAAGCAAAGCGCCTACCACAAATCGTTAAAGATTTTTAATAAACTGCCGATAGAACTAAAAGGTCTGATATATACAAGTGAGTTTCGGAATAAGCTTAAACGGTTCTTGTTAGATAAGTGTCTATATTCTATTGATGAACTATGAATATTAATACTATGATCGAATGTTACATAATTTTACTGACTAGAAATGAAAATTTTATAGAATATTATGAATTGATTTATGATTTTTTTTAATTGTAATTTAGATAATAATATGCAATTTGACATAGAGTATATTTATGATTATTTTTTATGCTTATTAATGAATTATGATGTTAGACTTATGTATTGTTCATGATTATTTTTTATTTTAATATAATTTTGATAATAATTGGTAATTTGACACAAAATATTTTTTTATGGTTATTTTTCATGATTGTTATTTTTTCTGTTTTTAATGTATTTTATATAATTGCAAAAATGTAAAGTTCAGTAATAGTTTATATAAATGTTTAGTTATAGAAATTCAGACATGATGTAAAAATCGTTATTGAATAAATGAATTGAATTGAATTGAATTGCCACCAGGCGCGGTTCGAAGAGGGGGAGGGGGTCACAGAGGACATGACTCTCCACAAAATTGTACAAATCAAATTAAAAATCTTCTATAAATTTGCAAATAAGACGACTATTATTATTATTACTGACCCTCCCAAAATTGCAGACTGCGACCGCACCTGCCAGCCACCCTCATAACTAAAGTCAAGTCCTGTATGGCATTTGAAACACAAAACTGTTTTGTATTTAGTTGTCAATATTTTTATTATATTGTTATTTTAATCTCTTTGGAATGCCAAATGATATTAATTCATTCCTAGTTTAGATGTCTTATATGTATATAAATTCTAACAATATTATACAGAAATATTAGTGGTAATTCCACCTAAGACTCGAGGTTTGAGCAAGACTGCCTAATATGCAGAGTACTGTGATGCAACATGTAGCCCAAACCTTGTAGTCTACACCTGTGTGAAACACCTCAATGGAGAATTGTCAGGAGATCTTGAATCATTCTCATGAATTTACACAAACAAATGCCTCATTTTAATGTTTCTTTAACAACGCTGTTTTAAAATTTCGAAAACTCATGCTGCAAAATTCACCATATCTATGGCATTACCCTACCACCTTATAAAAGTAATTAACTAATTATACACCCACTCAAACACTTACTATATATTATGATTATGTAGCATTTTTACACCTAAGAACTGGACTGGTATTATTTATTTTGTTTGATAATAAAACCTATCTTTCATAATATCATTTATTAAATCTCAGGTAGTTCATCTATTGTTTATCATAATAACTAATATTATCAAGTGATATCTTGGTAATGATGGGGAGCTCCTCAACATCACAAAATTGAGGAAAAATGAGAGTATTTCTTCTTTAAAACTTAAATAGTAAAGGTTTTAACTTTTTTTTTAAATGGTACTGATTTGACAATGGAAGTCATGCCAAATAATGTAGTGTTGCCCCTTGCTCCTTTGCCAACTTAATATGGTTCTCCTTTTTAGGTTCTGATGCTTTCTTTAATTTTTATTTTTTATTTTTATAGATACAAGTAGCGGCACGTAAGTCTAGCGCTGAACGATACGTGGAGGGGATTGCTGCGCATGGGTACTGTCGCGCACGCAATACAATTATTAGCTAAATAACGTTAATGACGTTACTTAAATGTAATGTCAAATAGTAGGTCTAGCGCTGAACAAAATGTGGAGGATAGCTGCGCATGAGTACTGTCGCGCATGCAAATAATATTACCTATCTATACTTATAATAAATCTGTAGAGAGGTCAATTCTGTACAAATATATTTACAAAATAACTATCAGGGGGTGATTAGGGATCGATACTGATGCCAAAAATGCAATCAGTAAAATTTTTATCTGTCTGTCTGTCTGTCTGTATAACCGTTATAGAAACAAAAACTACTCGACGGATTTTAACGAAACTTGGTACAATTATTTTTCATACTCCTGAGCTGGTTATAGTATACTTTTCATCACGCTACAATCAATAGGGTTGTTGGTAGTTGGGAAAACGGGAGAAGTTACTCCATTTTTTAAGCTTCCGTCGCGAGTGCAACCTTAATGGTTAAAGCTACACAGAAATCATTTATGACGCAATGTTCTCCTTAAAATTATATAAAAAAAACTTTTTACCAAAAAATTAAACCGACTCCCAAAAAACACTGCAAAGTGAAAAATAACTTTAATTTCGGTAGTCGGTGTCTTTAGTTTTGGTTTTTCGTTTTTGGCACCGACTTCCGAAATTAAAGTTATTTTTCACTTTGCAGTGTTTTTTGGGAGTCGGTTTAATTTTTTGGTAAAAAGTTTTTATTTCACTCTTTTTAGTTGGATGATTTTTAATTTACCTAGTTACAAGAGCCTAAATGTCAACTACTTATAACCTTTTATAAAATATTGCTTTTCCCAATGCTGGGCCGTTAATTGTTGAGGAGTTCTCCTGGTACTTCACCATCAGCTCTACATCACCATATGCATTGTGACGAGCATAAAGTGCTTAACATCCATATTCAAGTAATCGAATCGCAATCCACTCAATACTTATTATTGAGTAGTTTCGGCGGCCATCTGTGGTCTTCATCATCAGTTCCACTTCCCCAAATGGTACTTTTTGAGAGCAACTGCACAAGTTACTATAAGAAATACCCAAAACGCCATAGGTGTGCCTATAATATTTGAAGAGTTCCCTCGATTTCTCCAAGATCCCATCATCAGATCCTGACTTTGGTGATAATGGTACCAATTTCGAAGTATACCCATTCGAACAAAAAAAGAATTTTCCAAATCGGTTCAGCCGTCTTCGAGTACTCGATGATCATACATAAAAAAAAAAAAAATATACGCGTCGAATTGATAACCTCCTCTTTTGGTCGTCGGTTGAAAATATCCCATGACAGCATATATCTATCTTTTATGGTTGACTCACAATAACACGTGTAACTCCCGAGAGCTTAGCAGTTCGAAGCTTTCTGATTATTATTCTGATTTCTGCTCTGAAATTTAAAACCACCACAACTTTGCAATGGAACTCGGCTAAAAGTAACCCAGTTGCAACAAAATATAATCGAGGCTCAAATTTTAACAGGTTGCGGTGCAGGAGAAACCGTCTTTATTCCCAGAATTCCCATAATACCAAATAATTTTCCATTCCAACTTAAAAGAACGCAATTCCCAGTATCGGTGTGTTATGCAATGACAATTAATAAGGCTCAAGGGCAGACTTTTCGTGTTGCTGGAGTAGATCTCGGTGTCAGTTGTTTCTCGCATGGTCAGTTGTACGTCGCTCTTTCCCGGGTTAGCAGTTCTAGAAATCTTTATGTTCACGTGCCGGACGGGTCAACTTTCAACATAGTTTACCCGGAAGCTTTGCGCTGAAGTATTTTCGTTCTATAGGTACTTAAGCCTCATGTGAACGTGATCTAAACAATATTACCGATACATTAACTTAATAACACACAAGGAGTTACACGCTGACGGAGTCGCGGGCACAGCTATTAAAAATAATATTGTGCGGTTCGGTATTGCGATATTTTTCAACAGTATTATAGATTGACATATTATATTTCCCTACTAAATTACGAAAGTTAATCTGTCTGTTACATCAAAATCACTGAACCGTGAGGAAGGACATAGGCTACTTTTTTTTTACGAAAACCGATGGAAACGAGGACGAAGTCGCGGGCAACAGCTACCTATACTAATAATATAAGGCTGAAGAGTTTGTTTGTTTGTTTGAACGCGATAATCTCAGGAAAGGAAGTTCGAATTGAAAAATTATTTTTTAATTAAATAGTCAATTTATAGAGAATCATTAATTCATTACGCTAAGGCCAATAGGAGCGGAGCGCCAATGAAGAATGCTTCAAAATCGGGGTTAAATTTAACGTTAGCCCAAAGTAACTATTCCACGCGGACGAAGTCGCGGGCAAAAGCTAGTACTTTAATAAATAGTATCTCCAATGCCAATGTCCAAGGATTTATAGTAGTTAGGTACTTAAGATATAATTTTTAACAAGTTTTGTTGGGAGTAGAAAAATAATAATATTATTTGTTAATTTGACAATTTTTATTTTAGATTTAAGTGTTATCTGAATCAGAGAATGGTATCACGCCTTCAATGGTGTCTTGACAGGGCCTTTTGCTCATTGAGGGCCCGGACTCAGAGCAAAAAACAACAACAAAAATTAACAGCAACAATTAATGACGCGACTGTACACGGGATGTGCGCGGAGCGTCGTATCGGCGCGGGGAACAGAATGCGACTTAAGAGCCAATCGGCGCTACGCCCGCCCGCCCTTCATCCCGCTAGCCCCCCTCAGGTATCTTAATTTTTACTTCCGCGCAAAAACGGTCAGCGCTAAAGTTTCGTGCCGCTACTTGTATCTGTACAATGGAATTATATTATAATTTCAAAAGTCTATTTTTGATTCATTTCATACATGTATCATTTTGTAATAAAAACTGCCTAATAGGTACAGTCGGCCAAGAAAGTGGTGTACCACCCTAAGGTTGAATATCGCTTGCAGATTCATAGGTGATAAAGATTAGTTTCGCTTGCAGATCGATCTGACAACTTCTATTGCTGTCTTTATCTGATTATTGATAACGACTATTACTGTTTGTAACGTGACAGCTGTTCTTAGTTTGAACTTGATGGAACCAATGACGTCGTAAAATCAACGGCGGGGGGCTGTAGATTTTGATGACAAAATTGTATCTACAAATTCAGAATTGTAATCAACAAGTTACATAAAATTGTAAAGGCACAAGGCGAGTCCACAAACCTACAATTTCTGTAAACTTGTAATTACAATATCAATAAAAAACAAGCTAAAAATAGATTTATCCTTTTATTAAATTTCTACAATCAATTTTAAAATACTTATAACAAACAAAAACATAGCATATATAGTAATATTTAGAAGATATTGAAAATTTTTAAAAATTAGAAACGGGTGTAACCGCCGTTGGCCTCTATAACCTCTAAAAGACGAGACCTCATTGAACCAACAAGCCGTGAGCAAATATCGGTTCCCCGCATTTCCTCCCAGATATAATTACAGTGACTAATAAGAGCTTGTTTGGTTCTTTCATTTTGATGCGACCATCGTTGGACCATAAGGCCCCAAAGATTTTCTATCGGGTTGAGGTCCGGCGATCTTGAGGGCCACTGAATTACCCTTACGTCAGTGTGTGAACGAAACCAGGCTCTTACGATCCTCGCATTATGAATTGAACAATTATCTTGAACAAAATCAAATTGTGGCACTACGTTCTCCGGGTAAACATTACGGACTGTCGGTGGCATTGCATTCTGAAGCACGTCGATATAATTTACAGCCGTCGCTCGAGGAGGTAGAGAACACAATTCTCCTACACCATCCGTACTCATCCAGCCCCAAATATTTACGGAAATTCGACCTGATTCTCTATTTGGGATTACATGATCATCTTTATACCGTGTTGAATTATATCGCCAAAGGTGAAGACGTCCATGCTGACTGGATTTAAACGTTTTTTCATCACAAAACACTGTATTAGACCAATCAAACTCTAAGTGCTCTCTGGCGAAGTTCAGACGAGCAAGTCTGTGAGCATCCGTCAAATATATTTTCTTGGCGTAATGCCTGTGGTGCAACCCCATGTAATGTAGATGATTCCTTATTGTTTGGGCACTCACATCGAACATCTCCGCAAAATGTTTTGTGGGCTTAAAACCATTGATTTCATATTCCCGTCTCATGAATTCTCTATCGTTATTGGAGAGTGCAGGCCGGCGACCACTTCTTCTGTGATCCAACAAACTTCCCTCCTCTCCTTCACGACGAATCCAAAAGCGGACAGAACGCCTCGATATATTCAAATTCCGGGATATCGCACTGATACTGCTTCCCTCATTAAATTGGGCAATTATTTGTGCTCTTTCGGCAATGGTCAAGTTGGCAGGCATTGAGATGATTTTATATGCAGTTGATTGAAAAATAACACGGAAAATATATCGATTTTTTGCATATATTTGACAAAATGTCAATTGTCAGTTTTCTTTTTCAAATGGAATTCGGTTGTCTAAATAGTTTTTATTACTTTTGTTTGGAAACATTTCAATTGCTTTGTAGAAACTAATGTCCTTTTCATTTATACTAAAGGTTAAAATGTCATGTACTTATATGTGACATATGACGTATGAATACTAAATACATAGGTTTACGTCATGATAATGTTGTCTCTTTCAGTAATATCTTTTTATAACGAACCTTGTTGTAATTTTCGATGACCGGGAAACTAAATCAAAACTGGTACACCACTTTCTTGGCCGACCGTACTTAACCTACTTTTAAACAACAAATAATTTTAACAAGAATTTGACACAATATGAGAGCAAGAGACGTATGTGAACAAACATGTGCACTGAATAAGTTTTTTTTTTACTGAATGTGAATCAAGATTGTTTGCCTTTGGTAATCAGATATAAAGTAATTTTTTTTATTTGAGTAGATATTCTAGTTTGTTTGATATAATAGTGAAATAACACAGAGATACACACAGAATTAGTAGTAGTATTTCAAACATATTCAAAACATAAAGAATACATTTAACTTCTGAATTAGCACATTTCTGAAGGGGCCGTTCAAGTATTACGTAAGCAAATTTTTTGCAATTATTAACCCACCCCTCCCCCTCATCAGCAAAAGTTAGCAAAGCTCTTACCCCACCCCCCCATGCTTACATAAACATTGGTACAATTGATTGATTCATGATCAGCAGTTATAAATCTAGAAATAAGGAATAGGTTTGGAATAGAGTTCTATAACGCACATAATATTCATTTAAATAAACTTTACTGACACGGAATTCAACAATTCATTATTTGTAGGAATCCCCGAAAATACATTTTGTTTTGAAGCATAGACAATGTGTGTTGCTATATGTGTAAAAATTTAAATAATTACTGCTGACATAATCACCATCTAGATCCCCCACTCCCCATGTCATCAAAAATAAGCAAAGCAAAGACCCCCCAGTCCCCCTATAGTGCTTACATAATACTTGAACGGTCCCTAAGAACATATCGATAAAACATGTGAAAAATTCAGAACCAGTAAATAAATTAATTTATCGTGCTTGTTAGTGCATATCAACGGTTAAAAGTTAATAGGGTATAAGCGACAAAAATCAAATTGTTCAGGAGAGCAGTTTAAAGTATGATATTTTAGAAAAATGGATATAATTTTCTACAAAATGCAGATTTTGCTTGGGCATAAGTGACAAAAAAGTCATCACAGAGCAATGGGAATTAGCACACTCGAAAGAGCGGAAAATTTTAAGTAGAATGGCATTCATAAGTCAATTTCGACCAAAATGTTGCTTATGCCCAATTACTTTTTAACCGTCAATATCAAGATCTCAAAACTTCTGTTACATTTTCATTTTTATCCGTGAGAACATGTAATTGGCTTTAAGTAACATATACCGCTGCAATTAATGTAGGTAGATTAGCTATTGATTCTCCTTTTAATAAATAAGTACAATATATTCTTACTACAGCACTGCACAAAATTTGTTCTAAGCAATCATTTAATAAACATTCACCGGACAAAATATCAGTTCTACAATAAGATTTCAATAATATAGACGAAACTATAACCAACTGCTATTATTAAAACATCTCAAGCTAACTGTTGCACCCATGATACCTGAGTCCTATAGAATCAAATCCGGCTAACTGACGTTTTTAGTAAAAACGAACTGTGAATAAGGCAAGATTCGAAATTTTAAATACTTTCTAACGAATTTTAATGTCCATATCAGAGATGGCTATCTTTCATAGAAAATCCACTCACAAGTCACAGATTAGTAACAAATTCAGCTTTCTGTAAAGATTCAAAATCAAACATGGCAAACTGCTCGCTCGACCAATCACAGGCGTCTATTTTGTTTGCGTGCTGTCATGGTGGTGCATGAGTTTTACTTAACCTTTAACTACCGACCTATACGTCTCACAGACGTAATAACTTTTAATTTTGAAATATTTCTAAAATCACGCTGTAGCGTTGTAGTCGATTAAACTAGAAGTCGACTACCACACTAATCTCTAATGTCTATGGTTTCACGGAGTGACAACACTTATGCAGTAGTGACCAGCTATAAATTCTAATCTCTAGTGCGCGAAGCTTCTTTTCTCGCCGCCTACTGTTGCAAGTAACTTATATAGAAACCCCTCTGTGCCAAGGGTAAGTGCTCATCGTATCTGCCATTTTCTCTCCATCTTGCCAAATTGTAATCCTCTTATTTCACCATAATCTGCAGTGTTTGTAAATTAATATAATTGCCCGGTTGTCAAGATGGCTTCCTGCTGGAACATAACTGTGATATTTCATTGTCATCTGTTTTCCACTAGTGTTTCTAAATTGTGAAGCGTCCGCATGCCGCAGTATTACTTTTCTGCAGTGTCATAGCAGCTACGAGCTTAAACGCCTTGCACGCGGTTACGTTTTATATCGTTGCACGCGGTATGCGCACGCTTATCTCTATTTAACCTTTGTGAACCGCCGCGATGGTGAGTTTCCCATCCATTTTCCCGGGTACTGTTCCGTGGGGCTTACGGCTGGGAGACGCACGCATCGCTGGCGCTCACGATTCCTGCACCACGCTTACGGAAGCACCCTTTTTGGATTCCAGGGTTTTTTTTCTCCTTCTCCTTCGTTTCTACTGCCTTGGATTTCTACTATCAACCACCTCTACGTCCGCCGCTCGACGGGTGTCACGCTGCCTCTGTGACTGTCTGCGTGCTATTGCGTGGCCTGCCCGAATAACCTCTGCGCCCGTCTGCGCGCTATTGTGTGGCCTGCCCGCATAACCTCTGCGCCCGTCTGCGCGCGAGCTGCCTGCTATGGGATCTACCCGCCGGTCTGCGTGCGTCGCGGCCTGAGCCCAGGGCAGTACCAATCTATACCTTCGACCAGTGAGGGAACCCAGTGTGAACCGAACCCACCCCCCCTTATTTCAAATAAATGCTGTAAACCTGTGGTCTCTGTTTTTATTATTTCACCACCTAAACCACTACGCCACAGTGGCGCCCACTCGGTAAGGTTCACAAGGTTTTCTTCACTGGTCGCTATTTACCTGACTCACACATCGTGGCGGTAAGTAGTGGGTAATTACTATATTTTTCTTCTGTATTTTTTTAATTTGTTACTTTTATATAATTTCTTAGTCAGCTACTATGGTTTTGTTGTAAATTGTAAAGATCACAATGAGCGCTAACCCAATCAAATTTATCCACCTAAGAAAGGCCGAATTGGAATATGAGGTCGTCATTAGAGGCGGTGAAAAGGGCACAGTCACTGATCTTAGAAGGCAAATTAACAAGCTTTCTAGACTGCATGACACTGAGGATATTTTGCTGTCCGGGATAGATGAGAAGGATGATTTGAGTGGCCTGAGTCAGACGCTTGAAGATTTTAGAGACTATTTATCTACCATAAGCACTGAACGTTCTCTTAGTGTAGCTACATCAATTAGGAACCACATATTCCATAGATTAGGAAGAATAACTCCAACCACACAAGACGCTATGCGGTTGAAGAGAAAACTTGATTCACTGTTTGGTTGCTTGGATAGTCAGTACAAAACTCTCCTGAGTAAACTCACCCCTAGTACATCAGATAGTTCAGCCAGTGGTCAGCAGGCTGAAGCAAGTGTCACGGAAATCCCAAATATAGTTGTCACTTGTCCCAGTCACCATGGCAATAAACCCAAATACGATGGGGATACGTGTGTAAGGTCATTTGTTCAGAAAATTGAGGAGTTCAGACTAAGTAAGCGAATTTCTAGGGAGGACATGTTGAATTTTTCCTATGACATATTCACTGGCAATGCTTTACACTGGTATAGACACATAAAAGCTGATATATTGTCTTGGGACCAGTTAATCAAGCAACTTCAGTCAGCCTTTGATAGTGATGATTATGACTATAGACTCCTTTCTGAAATTAGGCAGCGTACACAAGGTGAAACTGAAAACATAACTATTTACATTTCTATAATGAGCGGTCTCTTCAACCGACTCGAAAAAAAATTTCAGAAGAGGAAAAATTCGACATTATCTCTCATAATGTTAAACCTGTCTATGCAGATGTGCTAGCACTAAGTAGTGTGCAAACGTTAGACCAATTACAACAGGTGGTAAAGTTAAAGGCAGTGTACTATGGAGACTACATAGTGGGCCTTCAGGGCGATTCTTTAGTATCATGGCAGAGTAGTCTCCATAGTACACTACCTTTAACTTTCATTTATGTTATGTCCTCATGGATGTCTTAAAGACGGCCCCCTGAAACATGGGTGTCCGCACACTAATTAACCTATCTACCACTTCTTATTTGTAATTATAACCTACTGTTCTGAAAACAGCTTCAAGCCGGTAAATGTCTATATAAAATACCGTATCTACCTATTAACTACTATCATAGTAATCTATAACTTTATAGTCTAATTATATCTGTAAAACTTTCTCACTACTAACATTAAAACTATTCATAAAACAATATATAGCATAGTCCATTGTATTGTTTTCAACTAAACTGTTGGTGATCTGCCACCACAGTTAAACTATATTCCAGCTTACCCTGGTAACATTTCTAACATTAATCTAGGCCCTAAACCAGATTAAAACATAACTTTTAAACTATTCATAAAACTTTATAACTGCTGGTATCTCTACCACCACGGTTAAATTATGTTCCATTCTACCCTAGTAACAATCTAACCTTAATCTAAGCACTAAACCCGAACCTAACTGGCACATCATCAATCGTTTAATAATAGAATCTACATGAAATATTCTAACAACATTTAGTCTACAAACTTATCTAATTTCTTTTACCTAAACACTAAACTAGAAACCTAACTTTAACTTCATAACACCTTTTAGTATTGAACAAACCTATCCTGAATATCACTTAGATTCATCCTGCCCTAATTAAAGTAATAAATTCTCTTAAAAAATATTTCCGCGTGATTCATAACATAACCTATTTAATTTAAGATCATTGACATATTATATTTTTGACGTTTACGTACTGACTTTAACATCTCGACGTAGTTGCCAACCTTGGATACTTGTCTTTTAGAATTTCGTCTATAACGTGCGGATATTCTCGCAACAGTATGAATATGGACTTGATTTATTTCTTATAAATTACACTCACGTTCGGAAACTCACTCGAATGGACTTCTACATATGATGCGTATTCCAGTAAAGAAACTTAAACCAATTTGAACATATACATGGACCATCACCAAAAAAAAAATTTTTTTTATTTAACTTTAACAAAAATTTTTTTTTACCTTTTCAAAAAAAAAATTTTTTTTATTTTTTTTTTAAATACTCTTAGCTTTGAACTTTAACACAATTTAATTGTAAACCTAAACATAAAATAGAACCTTAACTTATTATTAAATTGTTGTTAGAACTCTGATGATTTAATATTCAACGATGAACTTACTTCTTGCTTTGAAACCTAACATTACCTATAGCCTGCAACAGTCCACCAAGGTTACCTAACCCTATGGAGATACACTTGCTTTATCTTGCTGTTTTTCCTACTGACTGTCTCGAGTTAAACTACTCTATAATTAGCTTACCTCTCGTATGTAATTGTACGTCACTGACTTAGGACTACTTCCAAGTCAGGGATGGACCTAGAATGGATGGATGAATGTTTAATAGTATGGAAGCATATGAATGGGATGTATGAACGTATAGGTAGTCAGTAATAGTGGTTTAGGCCTTCTAGCGGATTTATCCTAGGGAAAATCCTTCGCTAACAGGCGGGGTACTGTAGCGTTGTAGTCGATTAAACTAGAAGTCGACTACCACACTAATCTCTAATGTCTATGGTTTCACGGAGTGACAACACTTATGCAGTAGTGACCAGCTATAAATTCTAATCTCTAGTGCGCGAAGCTTCTTTTCTCGCCGCCTACTGTTGCAAGTAACTTATATAGAAACCCCTCTGTGCCAAGGGTAAGTGCTCATCGTATCTGCCATTTTCTCTCCATCTTGCCAAATTGTAATCCTCTTATTTCACCATAATCTGCAGTGTTTGTAAATTAATATAATTGCCCGGTTGTCAAGATGGCTTCCTGCTGGAACATAACTGTGATATTTCATTGTCATCTGTTTTCCACTAGTGTTTCTAAATTGTGAAGCGTCCGCATGCCGCAGTATTACTTTTCTGCAGTGTCATAGCAGCTACGAGCTTAAACGCCTTGCACGCGGTTACGTTTTATATCGTTGCACGCGGTATGCGCACGCTTATCTCTATTTAACCTTTGTGAACCGCCGCGATGGTGAGTTTCCCATCCATTTTCCCGGGTACTGTTCCGTGGGGCTTACGGCTGGGAGACGCACGCATCGCTGGCGCTCACGATTCCTGCACCACGCTTACGGAAGCACCCTTTTTGGATTCCAGGGTTTTTTTTCTCCTTCTCCTTCGTTTCTACTGCCTTGGATTTCTACTATCAACCACCTCTACGTCCGCCGCTCGACGGGTGTCACGCTGCCTCTGTGACTGTCTGCGTGCTATTGCGTGGCCTGCCCGAATAACCTCTGCGCCCGTCTGCGCGCTATTGTGTGGCCTGCCCGCATAACCTCTGCGCCCGTCTGCGCGCGAGCTGCCTGCTATGGGATCTACCCGCCGGTCTGCGTGCGTCGCGGCCTGAGCCCAGGGCAGTACCAATCTATACCTTCGACCAGTGAGGGAACCCAGTGTGAACCGAACCCACCCCCCCTTATTTCAAATAAATGCTGTAAACCTGTGGTCTCTGTTTTTATTATTTCACCACCTAAACCACTACGCCACAACGCCACCTTCAGCGTCGCCCTTCCCGCTACCTTCCTCCCTCCACGTCACAAGGTACCAGTCGACGCTGCGCCCGCGGCGAGTGCGAGTGCAAAGAGTGTTGTAAGTAGAACTGATATTTTGTCCGGTGAATGTTTATTAAATGATTGCTTGGAACAAATTTTGTGCAGTGCTGTAGTAAGAATATATTGTACTTATTTATTAAAAGGAGAATCAATAGCTAATCTACCTACATTAATTGCAGCGGTATATGTTACTTAAAGCCAATTACATGTTCTCACGGATAAAAATGAAAATGTAACAGAAGTTTTGAGATCTTGATATTGACGGTTAAAAAGTAATTGGGCATAAGCAACATTTTGGTCGAAATTGACTTATGAATGCCATTCTACTTAAAATTTTCCGCTCTTTCGAGTGTGCTAATTCCCATTGCTCTGTGATGACTTTTTTGTCACTTATGCCCAAGCAAAATCTGCATTTTGTAGAAAATTATATCCATTTTTCTAAAATATCATACTTTAAACTGCTCTCCTGAACAATTTGATTTTTGTCGCTTATACCCTATTAACTTTTAACCGTTGATATGCACTAACAAGCACGATAAATTAATTTATTTACTGGTTCTGAATTTTTCACATGTTTTATCGATATGTTCTTAGGGACCGTTCAAGTATTATGTAAGCACTATAGGGGGACTGGGGGGTCTTTGCTTTGCTTATTTTTGATGACATGGGGAGTGGGGGATCTAGATGGTGATTATGTAAGCAGTAATTATTTAAATTTTTACACATATAGCAACACACATTGTCTATGCTTCAAAACAAAATGTATTTTCGGGGATTCCTACAAATAATGAATTGTTGAATTCCGTGTCAGTAAAGTTTATTTAAATGAATATTATGTGCGTTACAGAACTCTATTCCAAACCTATTCCTTATTTCTAGATTTATAACTGCTGATCATGAATCAATCAATTGTACCAATGTTTATGTAAGCATGGGGGGGTGGGGTAAGAGCTTTGCTTACTTTTGCTGATGAGGGGGAGGGGTGGGTTAATAATTGCAAAAAATTTGCTTACGTAATACTTGAACGGCCCCTTCAGAAATGTGCTAATTCAGAAGTTAAATGTATTCTTTATGTTTTGAATATGTTTGAAATACTACTACTAATTCTGTGTGTATCTCTGTGTTATTTCACTATTATATCAAACAAACTAGAATATCTACTCAAATAAAAAAATTACTTTATATCTGATTACCAAAGGCAAACAATCTTGATTCACATTCAGTAAAAAAAAAACTTATTCAGTGCACATGTTTGTTCACATACGTCTCTTGCTCTCATATTGTGTCAAATTCTTGTTAAAATTATTTGTTGTTTAAAAGTAGGTTAAGTACCTATTAGGCAGTTTTTATTACAAAATGATACATGTATGAAATGAATCAAAAATAGACTTTTGAAATTATAATATAACTAGTATTTGCGTGTTGCGCGAGGTGCAAGCACCTCGCGTGCTTGTGAAAAAAACTAAAGCATTGCCCCTCTAAATCAAGTATTTGCGTGTTGCGCGAGGTGCAAGCACCTCGCGTGCTTGTGAAAAAAAAAAAAAAAGAGGGGGGGGTGATGGGGGGGGGGGGGTTGCACAAGTATTTCGACTAAAGCATTGCCCCTCTAAATGAATCTGAAAAAAAAAATGTTCCAAGTCTCTTAGATTCGTAGATCCGCCTAAAGGGGGGGAGAAGGGGGGCGGGGGGGGACTTTGAAAAATGGTTTTTACTTTACCGAGCCTCCTCTATACGAATCCGTAAAAAGAAAAAAATACGGGTCTCGTAGTTTCCGAGATACGATAGGGGGGGGGGGAGAAGGGGGGGGAAAAGGGGGGGTTTGGCACTTTTCCCGTAGGTTTGAGAGTTACTTGTTTACGAATCTGTCAAAATATACCCACCTCCCCATCCACCATCTGGGAGAAC
The DNA here is from genome assembly GCA_943138885.2 of Tholera decimalis. Taxonomy (NCBI): domain Eukaryota; kingdom Metazoa; phylum Arthropoda; class Insecta; order Lepidoptera; family Noctuidae; genus Tholera; species Tholera decimalis. The sequence goes on along the minus strand of OW964552.2, from coordinate 7,717,215 downwards.
AATTATGTCAATGAGTGAGTCAGTCAGTCAGTGGTAATTTAGCTTTATATAGTATAACTAGTATTTGCGTGTTGCGCGAGGTGCAAGCACCTCGCGTGCTTGTGAAAAAAACTAAAGCATTGCCCCTCTAAATCAAGTATTTGCGTGTTGCGCGAGGTGCAAGCACCTCGCGTGCTTGTGAAAAAAAAAAAAAAAAAGGGGGGGGGGAAATGGGGGGGGGGTTGCACAAGTATTTCGACTAAAGCATTGCCCCTCTAAATGAATCTGAAAAAAAAAATGTTCTAAGTCTCTTAGATTCCGAGATCTGCCTAAAGGGGAGGAGAAGGGGGGCAAGGGGGGGGACTTTGAAAAATGGTTTTTACTTTACCGAGCCTCCTCTATACGAATCCGTAAGAAGAAAAAAATACGGGTCTCGTAGTTTCCGAGATACGATAGGGGGGGGGGAGAAGGGGGGCGAAAAGGGGAGGTTTGGCACTTTTCCCGTAGGTTTGAGAGTTACTTGTTTACGAATCTGTCAAAATATACCCACCTCCCCATCCACCATCTGGGAGAACAATTATGTCAATGAGTGAGTCAGTGAGTGGTAATCTAGCTTTATATAATATAATAACTAGTATTTGCGTGTTGCGCGAGGTGCAAGCACCTCGCGTGCTTGTGAAAAAAGAAATTGGTATTTGCGTGTTGCGCGAGGTGCAAGCACCTCGCGAGGTTGTGAAAAAAAAAAAAAAAAAAAGGGGGGGGGGGGGGGGTGATGGGGGGGGGGGTTGCACAAGTATTTCGACTAAAGCATTGCCCCTCTAAATGAATCTGAAAAAAAAAATGTTCCAAGTGTCTTAGATTCCGAGATCCGCCTAAAGGGGGGGAGAAGGGGGGCGGGGGGGGGACTTTGAAAAATGGTTTTTACTTTACCGAGCCTCCTCTATACGAATCCGTAAAAAACAAAAAATACGGGTCTCGTAGTTTCCGAGATACGATAGGGAGGGGGGAGAAGGGGGGTGAAAAGGGGAGGTTTGGCACTTTTCCCGTAGGTTTGAGAGTTACTTGTTTACGAATCTGTCAAAATATACCCACCTCCCCATCCACCATCTGGGAGAACAATTATGTCAATGAGTGAGTCAGTGAGTGGTAATCTAGCTTTATATAATATAACTAGTATTTGCGTGTTGCGCGAGGTGCAAGCACCTCGCGTGCTTGTGAAAAAAACTAAAGCATTGCCCCTCTAAATCAAGTATTTGCGTGTTGCGCGAGGTGCAAGCACCTCGCGTGCTTGTGAAAATAAAAAAATAAAAAAGGGGGGGGGGGTGATGGGGGGGTTTAGTATTTGCGTGTTGCGCGAGGTGCAAGCACCTCGCGTGCTTGTGAAAAAAAAAAAAAAAAGAGGGGGGGGGGTGATGGGGGGGGGGGGGGGTTGCACAAGTATTTCGACTAAAGCATTGCCCCTCTAAATGAATCTGAAAAAAAAAATGTTCCAAGTCTCTTAGATTCCGAGATCCGCCTAAAGGGGGGGAGAAGGGGGGCGGGGGGGGGGGGACTTTGAAAAATGGTTTTTACTTTACCGAGCCTCCTCTATACGAATCCGTAAAAAACAAAAAATACGGGTCTCGTAGTTTCCGAGATACGATAGGGAGGGGGGAGAAGGGGGGTGAAAAGGGGAGGTTTGGCACTTTTCCCGTAGGTTTGAGAGTTACTTGTTTACGAATCTGTCAAAATATACCCACCTCCCCATCCACCATCTGGGAGAACAATTATGTCAGTGAGTGAGTCAGTGAGTGGTAATCTAGCTTTATATAATATAACTAGTATTTGCGTGTTGCGCGAGGTGCAAGCACCTCGCGTGCTTGTGAAAAAAAAAAAAAAATGGGGGGGTTTAGTATTTGCGTGTTGCGCGAGGTGCAAGCACCTCGCGTGCTTGTGAAAAAAAAAAAGGGGGGTGATGGCGGGGTTTAGTATTTGCGTGTTGCGCGAGGTGCAAGCACCTCGCGAGCTTGTGAAAAAAAAAAAAAAAAAAAAAAAAAGAGAGGGGGGGGGTGATGGGGGGGGGGTTGCACAAGTATTTCGACTAAAGCATTGCCCCTCTAAATGAATCTGAAAAAAAAAATGTTCCAAGTCTCTTAGATTCCGAGATCCGCCTAAAGGGGGGGAGAAGGGGGGCGGGGGGGGGGGACTTTGAAAAATGGTTTTTACTTTACCGAGCCTCCTCTATACGAATCCGTAAAAAACAAAAAATACGGTTCTCGTAGTTTCCGAGATACGATAGAGGGGGGGGAGAAGGGGGGGGAAAAGGGGAGGTTTGGCACTTTTCCCGTAGGTTTGAGAGTTACTTGTTTACGAATCTGTCAAAATATACCCACCTCCCCATCCACCATCTGGGAGAACAATTATGTCAATGAGTGAGTCAGTCAGTCAGTGAGTGGTAATTTAGCTTTATATAGTATAATTTAGCTTTATATAGTATAATATAATTCCATTGTACAGATACAAGTAGCGGCACGAAACTTTAGCGCTGACCGTTTTTGCGCGGAAGTAAAAATTAAGATACCTGAGGGGGGCTAGCGGGATGAAGGGCGGGCGGGCGTAGCGCCGATTGGCTCTTAAGTCGCATTCTGTTCCCCGCGCCGATACGACGCTCCGCGCACATCCCGTGTACAGTCGCGTCATTAATTGTATTGTTATTGCTGTTAATTTTTGTTGTTTTTTGCTCTGAGTCCGGGCCCTCAATGAGCAAAAGGCCCTGTCAAGACACCATTGAAAATTCGTAAGACGGACGGAGAGAAGACAGCTGGCGCGGCGTAGGAGAGGAAGTATCCCCCTCTCATTCTACGGCGCGGCGAAAATGTATGCCTGCGCCTGCTGTTTTGTTTAGGCGGCGCAGGACGCTTGCGCGAATGTTCGTGTGTGTTAACATGAAAGTTGATTTTTCTAAGAGATAAACTTTTTAATGTAATATAAATTGTCATGTTTGTGTACGATAGCGCAATAAATAAATATTGTATTCTACCACATAAATGATAGTACTTTTATACTGATAATTAAAGCAAATCGTGCAAAATTATTCCCTAACCATTCCAAAATATAAAAAATGCACAACGTTAATATTCAAGTTTTCACTTCTGCCGGCACTCCCGGAGTGCAACCCGGATTTTTTTTATTTTAATTATCTCGCATTTTTGAATTGGTACATTTGTACATGTTATTTTGTTTTGTTTTACTGAATTTGAAGATAAACATATATAAATAAAAAAACACTCTTAATTGTAGGTACTTGTAGATTAGGTACAGGATCTCCACCAAAACCATCACAACAATGTTATCAGTTTGTTTTTGTAAAATTAATAAAACTACTTCATCAACATCAACTCCGCCTATCGCAGTCCATTGCTGGACATAGACCTCTCCCAAATTGCCTCTCTGTATCAGTTTACTTACCTACTTTTATTTTTTAATTCAGGAATTCATCAAAAACTTTGCCAGAAAGGGTGTGCGAACACGATACAAAAGCTCTTCAATGTTGCAAATTAACAATGACGCAATTTATCAAATTGCATACAATATTTTATGCCCATCCGAACAAACAGAAATAAGACGCACTAATTTTAAAATTTTGTTCTATTGTACCCGTGAAGCTTAGACCTGGTTTTAAAGGAAAAAGACAGACAAGCATTAAATACGCAGTAGGTACACATTGACAAACGAAAAGTACCCATATGCCAAAAGTTCTTTCTTAAAATATTTGAAACATGTATGTAACATGGTAACATGAAAATTTAAATTATACGCGCTTGCACTTCATAAAAAAACTTTTATTTTATGTTTGATACTGATTTACGTTAGTATTAGTAGTATTGACAACCCTTGGTTTACCTCAGTTTTTTTTGAATCAAATACGGCAATCTGACATTTACTTGGGATCAAATATGGATATCTGCAATAGGCTTAACATCAAATACGGCAATATTCAATGTTTAGAATCAAAGCCGGCAATCTGAAAAAAAGATTCATCCTCTACTTCTTTGATGTTGACTTCACATCGTTTTTTGTGTATTTTCTAATAGTATCAATAATTAAAGATACCTAAACAAATAATAATTATTTATTAAATACCAAATAATTGAGTACAAACGTTTTTCTTTCATTGCCACTATTTAGTCAAAATGCAGATATCCGCTTTTGATTCTATAGGACTCACCTGTTACAAGCAATACCAATCACTACATACTATGGCAAATGTATTACTACAGTAATGTATAAAATATATACAATACAAAAATCATCACCATTTTGAAAGGATACTATTAAAGTAAAATTGAAGCCATGGAATGTTCATATTTTCTTCATTGCATTCAGAAGTAAACAGAATTATATTGTCAATATTTTATATAGCGTAAAATTTAATCAATAGGTAACATTTATAATTTTCCTACTCCCACACAGAACGTAGTAATATAATTGGCTAATAAAAGTCATTCTTTTCTTTTCGTTTGTAATTGTGAGACACATTTATGAATAAAGTTTAAACTTACCTGTGTTAGTAGTGATTATCCTTTATCAGATAATGTTAGCGTCACTAAAGTGTTATAGGAATAGTTGTTAAGCTGTTTCACTGCCACCCCTGTTCTATTAACTTTGAAAGCAGAATGTTTCATGTTTCCAGGCAAGTTTTTTTGTTTTTACTAGGTATTGAAAATAGTTGGGATTTCCTGATGGGAACATTTTTTTTTTTTAACTTTATTCATGACCATAGATACAGAGTCCAGTGTTGCCAACAGTTCAACTAGCTCTCCACCAGATTCAACGTCTAATGGTGAACGCAGACCTAGCCGCACCGCAGTCTCTACAGTCCCCGCAGTCATCGCTTTTTGTTAATGGCCTCGCACATCTAGCCGCGCCGCAGTCTCTACAGTCGTTCCCGTCAGTGTTGCCAGATTTTTTAAAGCATTATCTATCCGAAGATTTAAAAAATCTGTATTTGGTATTGGTATTTTGCTCTTTTGTGTAATTTTATCTGTAGGTGCTATAATAGGGAATAAGCAAGTAATTATTTATACGAGAATAAGTAATTTTATTATAAACCGTTGACAGAGATTCTCTGTCTACTTTATAACTCTGGCAACACTGCGCGCCGTGGATGCGAATGACGTCATCCGCGCTGCGTGCGGATGACGTCATCAGCTGCGGCTAGGGGGTTCGGTCGTTTCAGGGACTGCGACGACTGCGGCGCGGGTAGGTGTGCGAGGTTGCATACAACTTCATATAAAGAATTCGAATGCAAAGACTGCGGCGCGTGCGGCGCGGCTAGGTCTGCGTTCACCATTAAACCACCAGAAAACCACAAAAAAAAATCGGCCCTATTCTAAAAACCACTAAAATCTACATATTTTTTTTTTAGTTTTTACGAAAATAAACATTATATACTTGTAGTAGTAAAAAATGTTTTTTAAGATGAGGTAATAAAATATTTTAAATCAGTAAATCAACATACAAGAATTTTGTCTCCACCATCATCGTCGGTTTCACATTTATATGATTCTTTGCTACCAATTTGTTATATAACTTTTATTGGAATTTCATAATCATTGCAGCATTTTCCTTCCAATCTTAACCTTAGAAGCCCAATCTACGTCGTTTCGACGTATACTCCGACAAAAATCTGCTGTCTATCGCGCGTGCGATCGGATCGCCACGAACTCTCGAACCAACTCATTAACCACCAAGACGTAACAGGAAACGGCTGTGTCACCTCGGTAAGTGCCGCCATTTCGTTGTAATACACATTTTGTACGTCACTTTGACGTATGTTTGGGCTTTGTATAACTTTTGCAGAAGTTACAACGTTTTATTATTGCGATTTTTATTAGGTTATTGACTTAAATTCTCTCATTTCGCAATAAATATTACACTTTTTAAGATCAGAGTTAAAATGGCATCCAGTCTGCAGTTAAATCAAGACGAAATAGCATCTATTTTGTGAACTGAAGATGATGTTTTGCCGCTTGATACTGACTCGGGAGATGAAGATTGTGTTACTAAGACGATGTCAGGAGTGACATAGAAGACGAAATGGTGGACTACGTAGGAAATACAACTTCGGCAAATGGACGAGAAGACCCCGAGAGCCCTGTCACTTCTCTGGAATCGGCTAATCTTGATTTAACACCATCAACTTTACGCAGAATTATTACCTTGCCTCAGGGTTCAATACGTACCACTTATGGTCAACAACAAAAGGACTAACCACTGACAGGACTTCAGCTATAAATATTGTACGCACAAATTGAGGTACTACTCGGACCTGTAAAGATATTATTGACCCATTGCTGTGCTTTCAATTTTTATCACAGACGAGATCGTTGAGGAAATCGTAAAATGGACAAACGTAGAAATGATACAAAAACGTGAAAATTTGAAGACACTCTCAGCAAGCTACAGAGATACCGAGGAAATGGAGATTAAGGCTCTAATAGGAATGCTCACGTTGACGGCTGTTATGAAAGATAACCATTTATCTACAGAGTGCTCTAAATGCAAAAAAGTAGTATGCAGAGAGCACAACATTCAAATTTGTCTAGACTGCGTTTAGACACTGAATTATTCAGTTATAATTATTGATTATTGATAAGTATTCATTTAATTAATAGAAAAGGAATTTAAAATATTGATTTTTGTTATATATTTTTTTAAATTAGGCCTAACGTAAGATGATCTCATTTTTGGTTTAATTTCATTGTCTTTTCTAATATTGATGTGCAATAATTTAAATAAAAACATTATAATTGCTAAATAACATTTTTTTTATTTTATTATACCATATTTTAAATAAATAATGCAAAAAAGTATAAATATCTGTAAGAAAATAATAAAATTCAGCGTTTCATTATATACACGTCATTCTTACGTATGTTTGGGCTTTATAGCTGCAATAATATGCTTGGGCTTCTAGGGTTAAACCACAGCGTATTTTTAATATTGCAGTTAAAACATTCAACTTCATTCTGTTCCTCTGCTTGTTTTTTATTACATTCATACTGCTAAATAGTCTATCAAAATCGTTATTAGAATGAGGCAGTATGAAGAGAGTAATCGCAAAAACGCTAATTCCTCAAATTTAGATTCCTCTTGAGCATCTTTGAAATATGTATATCATTCCCAATTTTGTTGTATCTTTGCTCTCATTCCGTTTCAGCAAATGAATTTGTCACCATTGATCATGAACTCTTGCCATAAGTTCTGGACTTTTATTGTTCCTACTCAGTAAAAGTAAATTAAATACTACTGAAAATTAAACGAAGTAAAAATAATGTATTTCGTAAAGTTTTAGTGGCTTAGTAGTTGAGTGATAGCATTTTCAGTAATTGAAACTGAATTCTATTTAACCACTAGAAAAAACCACCAGCCACTGAAAGCAATATTTCGCCACTGCAAGGGAGGTCGAAACCACCAGTTTTAGTGGAAAATCCACTAAGTTGGCAACACTGACAGAGTCTTTCAGTCGCATATATAAATAAACTAGAATATGGCTAGTTGCAAAAAACAAAAACAAAACACTCAAACAAACTTATGCCTAGTTTCATACACTTCACACATTTTTCAACAATACACCAAGGTGTTACACCTTTGTCTATCTATATTACATTCATAGAAAACATATATTTGATTTTTTTTCCTATTATATCTAAAACTAAACCATACTACAATGTTTAACTTAAATTTTTTCCACCGTATTACAAATATATTTATACAACGCACTAAAATAGTTCTTATTTATTAATAAGTCCTGAACGTAGCGGGTAGAGATGAGTCGTATCTGAGCGGTTTTCAAATAAAATGACCGTTACGCAGGTGGAATATCTTATTTTTGTTATAAACAAATTGCATTCAAACAACGATGATTGTGTAGTATGTTAAATAAATGATCTTATTTTATATAACATACTGTAGGGAAATATGAATTCTATTAATAAAAAATATTTTTGTGTCTGTGAGCTGGAAATTTTTATCCATTTAGTAACGTTTTCGTTCTTAATTTTTTTAAATAAAAAATCATTTTATCGCGTTCCTTTAATTTCCTTAATTCAAAATAGCATAAATCTTCTTAAAAATAAAACTTAACATGACAGTTTCACAGCGGTTTACGAGTATTTTCCCAAAGGAGCTCCATTACATAACTTTTGCAAACTTGCACTACCTTAAAATATATTTTTGCGCAATATCTGGTCCTTATTTAACAATGTAATCTATTGAAGAAATATAAAATTAAATATATAAAATTAAGATATACAACTAAAAACGACTTAGGTTACTCTATTTATAAGATAATTGAAAAAAAGAATCTGGCTTACCGTAAGACAGTTACGTTAATGGAACCTAGCGTTACGAATAGGAACTGCTTAGGGCGCGTTTACTATAACTAAATTAAATATCAAAATAACTAAGTTTAGTACAGTCTTTATTCAGTCTAATAAAGTCATCACATTATGAACTTATAACAATAGAACCAATGATTCTAGTGACATGACTTAAATTTATTATCACTTTTTATTATTACTATAAAGAACTCTCATAAATTATAATAAAAAAAGTTTACTTTTTTCTCTTTTTCATTTTCATCAAGGTCAATAATCTTTTTCACGCATTGTTTCACTCTTTCCAACTGTTTTTATAAACTTCATATTTTCATGGATTTTTTTTAGGTTTTCTCTGAACTTTTTTGCCCGCTCTGCTCCTGTGAGTGGCATTTTCAGAACCGTGTCTGAGAAATTTCAAAAACATGAGCGTAAGCAAAAAGCCAATCATTGGAAGCAAATAATCATGACAGGATTTGTACATAAAAAATAAAGATTTTTAGAGAAGTTGAAATATGTCCTTGGTCCAAAGAACAAATTTCAGAATTTCAAATAAACATTCTAGTTACACTGGCGGACAAAATAGATGGGCCATTTGTCAGGCACTGGGCTGGTAGGCATGTGCGCACAGGCGTGCATGTCGCCATTAAATTGATGTTATGTTTTAATTTATTTTACTAACAATAGGTTAAGTTTTTTACTAACACTCTATGGATCAATGGTCTGAGACAAATAAATAAATAAAATAATAAATATAATTTTATATAATTTGAAGTACAGATAATTTTTAGTGTCATTAATAATATAGGTAACCAAAAAGTTAGGAATTATAAAATAAAGTAGATATAAGGATATTTTTATTTAAAAAATACTCTAAATGTCCAAAGTTATTCTTTAGGCACCAAACTACCAAAGATAAATAATTATAACGACATAACAACTTCTCTAAAATTCCTTTTATGCAAATCAATGCGCAGGCGACGCGCCATGCTTCTTTAAAATTAATGCAAGCATACCCGCAGGCACCCACTAGTCAAATTCAAAGCTAGACACAGCCTTACAATTCCATTACGTAACAAAAAACGTTCCGTATATACATAACGTTACGTAATGGTCGTTACGAATTACTGTCTTGGGCTAATCGAAAAAACATTTTTGTATGATATACATTAGATATTCATCTATATTGCACAAATAATCAATATGTGATTAATAAAGAACAATTCCAGAAACACAAAATGATAATAAAAACATTCTTACCTCAGAAAATACCGTTGCTTAAGTGGAATTATTTTTCACACACCTAACCTCCAAAACGTTTCGTAACGAACAGCGTAAAATGTGTAATAGCTTTCTCGTTTATTCTTTGAAATTACATTAAGAATGTTTCAAGAAGTCTAAAAATATAGTAATATGCTATGTTTTTATTTTAGAAGTAAGTGAAATCCTCGTTACTTAGCCGGAATTTCCACCACTCGTGATTTTAGAGGACAAGAGTAAACTGAGTTATTTAATATGTTTTCTATTATTTATCGTTAAATTATACGTTTATTTGTGCCCTTACACATTTGTATTTTACAATAATTGGCAAATTGTATATATTAAATGTTATTTTATGGTAGTAATCGGACTTTTTAGTTGGCAGGGTATAGGGTGGACATCAAAAATCAGGTGTTTCATCTAAGTTTAATACCATTCTATTTAAATGTTTGCCAGAATTACGTACTGTTTTATTTTTAAACATAATCATAAAAAGTTGTTTTTAATGAATATGATTTAAACGACATCTATAAGGTTTTTTTTGCTGAGTAATCAATTGCTGAAGTTAGTGGACAACATACTTTTACAACGGTCATTTTTTTTGAAAATCGCTCATCTACTAGAACAGATCCGAAGAATAGGTAAATTTCGATACTAGGCGGCACCTATTCTCACTTTGACAACACCTAGTATCATGAAGTATTGCGAAATCCAACTGCTCTTAGGCTTCATAGCACTAACGCGTAATTGCATTCCATTCACTCAACACATTATAAACCTGCTTTACCGCTCATTCATGTTTGTCAAAATCATTCGTTTGTCAGTCACTTGAATTTAAACCCTAATTCAAAGTACATAAAAGTAACGCAAAGCGCACGCGTGTTGTGCAAGAATATATATTCTGTCCTTTTTTAACTACGCTATTCCGTAGTCTTCCCATCTTTATCTTTCAATACTCGAGACTAGTCAGTAATCATTCGATCCGAGAATACTCGATCCGAATGAGTACCAACTAGTCTCGAAAAGACTAAGTAAATAGATACTTCGTAATACTTAGTCTTGTCGAGACTAGGTGGTACTCATTCGGATCGAGTATTCTCGAATCGAATGATTACTGACTAGTCTCGAGTATAAAGTCCAATTACTAGGTACCAACCTAGTCTTATATAAAGGTGCTAACACCCTAAGTTCAATAGAAATATCAAGTACAGGAGAAGTGGCAACGAGGTGAGTCCGTGAAGCTTAAAGACCGTCATCGTAAAATTTAATCAAAATACCGTGTTCATTTGTTGTTTAGCAGTTTCCTGCAAAATTAGTAGCCACAATAATAAAATTACTTGGACTAAGTACGTGCACCATGACCACATTCGATAAGTAATAATTGATACTAGGTGGACTAGGGACTAGGTGGACTAGGTGGACTAGGTGGAATAGGTATCTGGATCACGTATTTTTAAATACTAAGAATAGGTGCACCTAGTCCTAAATTTACCTAATACAACCCATCTCTAGTAGCGGGGAACACTTTGTTGACGTGCACTGTCACTGGATTGATTGTTACTGTCAAAAATATCACTCACTAGAATCAACCGTTGAATATTAAAACCAGGGTTACCAAATGTACGAGGTTCCTCGTACAAATACGAGATTTGTGGTCTTCCGTACGAGGTACGAGGACACTATCAACCTCGTACAATTATGTACGAGATTTTGATAATATGGCCATACGAACATTTTGCATCACCATTTTACAATAGTAAAGTCATTTTAATAAAGACAGAGATAAGAAACCGGCTAACTGTGGAAACAGTGAACGGCACACTTCTTGCTGCAGAGAGTCCAAAAGGTTCAACTCGTACTGGAAACTGCTTCAATTTTGAACCCACAAAAAGAATGTATAGCCGCATGACAATAGATAAAAATACGGCGGAAAAAACGATGACAGTGAGGATGTTCCTGACTAATATTTGGAGAGGAGATGTAAACTAAGTTACAAACCTTGCAAATTTTCATAATAATATAGACACATTTAGTTTTTTTTTTGTGATTTTACTTGATTGAGTAATAATAAAGATTTTTTGAAATACGACACAAAGTGATGTTTTATTTACTAGGAAACATGCAATAGTTTATTTCGAGTAAAAAGTCCTAAATCCAGTAGTTCAATATGCCTTAATTTTGGTTTTAGCACGTTTTGTATGCATAATACCTAAATGTACGAGGTTTGAAAGTCAAAATACGAGATTTTTAGCTGCATATGTACGAGTGATTTTCTTTAGCGGTTGGCAACCCTGATTAAAACTTGTGCATTGTAAACAAGGAACTTGTAGAAGGAAAAAGCGCGGGAAACCTGAACTTTGGCGGACGTGATTTTTTTGGCTCTCTATAAATTATTTTTTGTATATTGGATTAGATTAAGTTTTTGTATATATTTCATTTTATTATTTAGTTTTAGTGTAGTCGTAGTGTTTTCTTCAAATTTGGTAAGTTTTTTTTTAGTTCTTGTAGTTTTAATATGGATCCTCCGGGTGACCCCGGAGGAACGGCACCACTAGAAATAGGTCACTATGTGACAATTTCTAATAATGAAACCAGTGCAGTTGATACTGATTGTTCATTATCATTAAACAACAATAGCTCAAAACGCAAAAGGGTGTCTGCTCGGCCGACAATTTGCAAACACTGTAATAAAAAAAGGCGCAAGAATGGCGGGAAACGTTCTAACGATTGTGATTGTGGCGAGATGGATACAATGATTAATGTAGATGATACTAATAAGGCATCTGATCCTCCGCGTACTCCTTTGTTAAGGGCTGGCGTTGACGATCTGAGTGGGTCGTCTCAGCGTCCAGCTTCAGTTGCTCGGCTCTTATACAATTCCTCCGATGCGGCTCCGTTTTTAATACATGTTCAGAGGGAGCAAACTGCCTCTAATGACAATACTTTTCTGAATCCAGTTACTTTTGGTCGATTCTTAAAAAGGAATTCTTTCAATAACATAATTAATGGTAGTCTAAAGAAAATAGGTCGAAACAGGCTGGTTATTGCTTTTTCCACTTATAATGATGCCAACTCGTTTATAACCAGCAAGTTGTTGGAAAGGGAGTGTTATAAAGCTTTTATCCCCTCATTTTCTGTGACTCGCATGGGTGTCGTCAGAGGCATACCCGTAGAGTGGAATGATGATGAAATATTAGAAAACATCTCTGTGCCAATTGGTTGTGGCAAAATATTAAAGCTAAGGAGAATCAAAAGAAAAACTATTTTTGATGATAAACCTTTATTAAAAAATACAGAAACAGTTATTTTAACTTTTGATGGCCAAATTCTTCCGAAGCGTGTATATATGTTATACAGCACTTTCTGTTGACCTGTACATTTACCCAACAATTCAATGTTACAATTGTTGTAGATATGGCCATGTCAAGATTCAATGCAGGTCCAAACCCCGCTGTTATAAGTGTGGTCAAGGTCACTCTGGGGAAGGGTGCACAGTCTCTGAGGATAATTTATCTTGTTGTCTTTGCAATGGTTTTCATGAGGCTACTAGCAAGAAATGTTTAGAATATGAACGTCAAAAAAACATTAAAGAATCCATGGCCAAATCATGTATTTCATATGCTGAAGCTTCAAAGCTTCATCCCACAATTTCTAAAATATCATATGCTGATGCCTTGCTTTCCTCTCCCACAACTTCAAGACATATCAATGCTTCTGTTCCCCTTGATTACTCTCCATCTAAACAAAATAAAATATCATATAAAAAAACAGTTTTTATTAAACCTCGCTCCCCACCCCAGTTTTCTAAAGGTTATGATCAGCAATTCCATCAGGAACTTGCTAGGAATGTTCCTCAATCAAAAGATGGCTGTGCCCTCATCGCTAAGGATGATCTGTCTGCATTGACTGTAAATGAACTAATCATTGCTTTGATAAAATCATTAACTCAAACACATCACCTTTCACCGTCCATCGCTGCCACTGTATTGAATGCAGTTACTCAATCATCAACTAATAATAATCATGGACAACAAAGTCTTACAATGGAATTGCCGAAGTGCAATTAATAAAAAGTCAGAAATTATACATATTGTAAATAAATATAAACCTTTTGTTTTTGCTCTTCAAGAGACATGGCTTAAACCAGGGTCTTTGTTTAGGATCCCTGGGTATGCATGTCTCAGAGAAGACCGCTCTGATGGGTATGGCGGTGTTGCTTTACTCATCAAACATCATCATTCATTTTCATTTTTCACAATCCCACCTCATAGTAATGATTTTTCTGTTATTGCAGCAGTTGTAGATAATAATATTTGTTTTGTTTCTGTATATATTCCTCGTCCATCTGTTGGAATTTTTAATGAAATTGTAAATATTTTTTCAATTCTTCCTAAACCATTTATAGTTTTAGGTGATTTTAATTCCCAGCATGAAGTCTGGGGAAGTTCGTCAACAAATAACTATGGTAGCACCTTACTTAACATTCTAGATAATCTCAATCTTTGTTTATTAAATACTGGGTCTCCAACTCGACGCACTTCTCCACATGAAGGTGCTAGTGCACCCGATTTGTCAATATGCACTGACAAACTAGCTTCGCGTTTGACCTGGAAAGTTATGCTTTCATCCTATGGCAGTGACCATTTTCCTATAGTTTTATCATTTCCCTTCAATCAAAAACCTTATTCTAAGAGCGCTCCACGGCTGAAGTACAAACTGGGGGATGTTGATTGGCGTACTTATAAGGAGCATTTAGATAACATAGTGTCCGTTCTACCTGAAATTAAATGTGGTAATGAACAGTTCTGTGCCGATGCCTTGTCCGAAGCCATGATAAAAACTGCAGATAAACTTTTTCCTTTCAAAAAGTCACAAAATAAAATCCCATCTCCGCCATGGTGGGACAAAGATTGCACACACAGATGCAATTAAAAAAAGGAAACAGTGTGAAATAAATTACCTTAAAAATTCTACCGTAGAAAATTTTAATATTTTAAGCACCTCAATTACAGAGACAAAAAAATTATTAAAAAAAAAGAAATTTGAAAGCTGGAAATCATTTTGCCTCTCTATTTCCCCTAACGTTCAACCATCTGTGGTTTGGCGGAATATTAGACGGTTCAGATCGGCGTTCACAGATTCATCTAGCGCATTCCTTCCACCTGAGTTGGTAAATAGTTTTTTAGGTAAATTAGCTCCCTCATACGTCCCGGAAAAGATTATTACAAATTCTATTCCCCTTTCGACAATAGATTCTCTTTGTGACCTTAATTCTCCATTCAGTTTAGAAGAGCTTAAACTTGTTGTATGCCACAGTAAAGACTCCGCTCCAGGCGCAGATGGTATTCCGTACTCTTTTCTATCAAATATGAGTGACACATCTCTTTTATATTTTTTAAAACTAATTAATAAAATTATGATAACCGGAAATATTCCGCTTTCTTGGAAAGCACAAGATATTATACCTATTCTCAAACCCAACAAATGTCCATCCAATAACACTTCTTACCGACCAATTGCTCTATCATCAGTTTTGCTAAAGATCACAGAACATTTAGTAAAAAATAGGTTAGAATGGTTTTTAGAAAACAAGAAATTACTCAGTGAGAGTCAATTTGGTTTTAGGCGAGGTAAAAGTACCATAGATAGTTTAAGCATCTTTGTCACTGATATTAGGTTAGCATTTTCTTCGAATCAATCCATAATTTCTGCTTTTCTTGACATAACCTCTGCTTATGATAATGTTGTAATATCAACATTAAAATATAAACTGGAGCAGTTAAATGTCCCCATTTTACTCACAAACTTCATTCTAAACATGTTATCTGAGAGGTATATTAAACTTACACTTCAGGATTCTAGTTGTGAATCTAGAGTCGTGTGGAAAGGTCTTCCTCAAGGATCAGTTCTTAGCCCTTTATTATATGACATTTACACTTACGATCTTGAGAGTTCTTTAAACAATGAAGTAAAAGTGCTACAATACGCTGATGATCTTCTTTTATATTGCCCTCACAGCTCTATACAAACGGCTTGCAATACCATGACATCGGGTCTTAGCCTTTTAAAAAAATGGATGGATAGCAATGGCCTTGAGCTATCTACTTCTAAAAGTACAGTTGTACTTTTTACTAGGATGCGCCTTCCTCCCCCTGTTTCTGTATATTATGATGATAATTTAATACCTGTGAAATCTTCGGTAAAATTTTTAGGAGTGCTTTTGGATAGTAAACTTACTGGTATTCCACACTGTGATTATATAACGGCAAGATGTGAACAAAGAATAAACATATTGAGATGTTTATCGGGGGTCTGGTGGGGTGCCCACCCCTATTCATTGAAATTAATATATAACGCAATAGTTAGAAGTGTGCTTGACTATGGAACATTTTTATTGGAACCTGGAAATTCAGCTGCTTTTAAAAAATTAGACAGAATTCAGTCCAAAGCGCTGCGAATAGTGACCGGAGCTATGAGATCAAGCCCAATAAATGCTTTACAGGTTGAAACTGTAGATCCTCCTCTTTCACTTCGACGTCAGTATCTTTCTGACAAATTTCTATTCCGTTCATTTCAATTTTCTAATCACCCGTTACGTCAAAAATTGCAGTCTCTTCTAGACGAAACCAATTCTTCTCGTTATTGGTCTAATAAATCTCTTCCTTGTCTTATTATAAGTTATAAAAAGTTTATGGCTTTGCAAGCTCCAATTTACCAGTCACTATCATTTCCTCTCTTCAATCATTCTTATGAATCATTGGTGTTTTCTCCGGATGTTATCCTGAACTTAGACATTAATAAAAATGATTATTTTGTTAAAGAATCATTTAACTTTGCCAAAGGCTTGCGATGGGAGAATTGGCATCATATTTACACAGACGCGTCTAAGCACTCTTCTTTAGGAAATGTTGGAGTTGGGGTTTTCCACTCACAGTATAATATAGTACAAAAAATCAAGCTTCCTCCTGAATCATCAGTATTTACTGGTGAATGTTTTGGACTGTTCAAAGCTTTAGAGTATATTTACATCATGAAATTGGAAAAAGCAATAATATTTACAGACGCTCTAAGTGCATTACAGGCTATTAAAAGAAATCCTTTTAAATGTAAACCAATATTTCCCATAGTTCTTTTTATTAGAGATCTCTTATATAAATGCTCCAAATTAGGTCTTCAAATTTCTCTCGCTTGGATACCTGGCCATAGTAGTATCGCGGGAAATGTGAGAGCCGATCAACTGGCTAATGAGGCTGTGGACTGTGGTGATTTGTTCCCTTACATTAACTTTAGCCACGACTTGGCGAATCTGCCAATGAACTTTCTTTGGGATGCCTGGAGCAAGTTGTGGGCGGACAGCAGCACTATTAAAGGAAAATATTATTCTCATATTCAAACTTGTATTCCCAAAACACCATGGTTTTTTAAATTTAACTTTGGTAAGGCTGCTACCAGTTGCCTTATTAGAATGAGGTTGGGTCACAATTGCTCCAAAGTCCACCTTGCCCGTTTGCAGATTGTTGCCAGTGACCTTTGCGAATGTGGTGATGTTGGCGATTTAAATCATATTTTTTTTTCCTGTCCTCTTCTTAGTCATGATTCTTTTATTTCTAGTTTACTTTCCTATAACATTACCTTTCCTACCTCCATTTCTGTCTTACTGGCTTCTAATGATTCAAATATATATATATATCTATCATCATTTATCACTCAGAATAATTTACGCATATAATTTTTACTTATGTTTATGCCTTTCCTAATAATCCTATCCAATATCCATCCTAATTCCGTGTCCTAAATTAACCATTTAATTTTCTACCAAGTTTCCTCGTTTTTTGTTGATGGCATTGCGCAAATAGCGACTTGCCAATTAAAAAAAAAAAAAAAAAAAAAAAAAAAAAACTTGTAGAAGATCCTTGATTGTGTGGGGTTAGATATATGATATGTACAATATACGTGTGTGTGTGTGTGTCGGAATGTAAGTTAGCCTGTAGCAGCTAGTCGCTCGCTAACCATTGTATCGGTTGGACAATAAGCAATTTATTTAGGACAAGTGCATTTATTTCATCATCCCACCGCAGTACCAACATTGGTGACCCCGACGTGATTAATTGGCAGTAACAGTGCACGTAAAAAACAGTTATAGAGACATTTTTTGGTACTGCTGGGTTTTGTATCGTGTGTGTGAGCAATTATTATCCAAGCGAGCGACTCAGGAAAAAGGAACACGTGGTGAAAATGTTTGCTTCTCCGACGTATCCTCAGTCAGCGTCGGCGACCGGGCAGACGGTGCAACCGAAAGTAAAAGAAGAGCCAGAGACTCCAGGGATGACTCTGGCCGCCATCAGCGTGTCTTCAAAACTACCGGACTTCTGGGTGGATATGCCACGTTTATGGTTTGCTCAATTTGAGGCCGTAATGGCCCCGCAGAAACAGGGGGAGGAAGTGAAGTTCAACATGGTCATCTCGAAGCTGACGAGGGACGCGATTCAGCAAGTAAGCGATCTAGTAACGTCACCGCCAGCTAATGACAAGTACACCACGTTGAAAGAACGGCTGCTTCAAGTGTACGAAGAGAGCGCCGAGCGCCAGTTTCAGAAACTTGTTTCTGAGCTGGAACTGGGTTCCCAGAAACCCACGCATCTACTACGAAGAATGAAAGAGTTAGGCCGCACAACACAAGTGTCTGATCAAACATTGAAGAGCCTGTGGCTGTCCAGAATGCCTGCCTCAGTCCGGGCAGTGATCGCGGTGTGTCAGGATCAGTCCCTGGATAGTCTAGCTACAATAGCGGACAAGATAGTTGAGAACAGCAGGTCTTTCGAAATCGCAGCAGTGACTGATAGCACAGCGCAGGCGTCGCAAGGATCACTGATCGAACTAGCCAACCAGCTGGGAAAACTGACGTTGGAGGTAGCAGCACTGCGCAATGAGGTGCAGAACCGTGGGCGCGCAAGAAGCAGGAGTCAAGACTACAGGAGCAGGTCAGGGTCGAGCATAAGAAAAGCACCCGGAGACCCGGATTGGCTGTGCAGATTTCACTACCGTTTTAGGAATAAGGCGAGGCGCTGCGAGCAACCATGCGCTTGGAGTAAGAAGGAGAAGGAAAACTGAAGGCGGTATGTTTGGAGTCGGTGAACGAATGTACCCAAGGTCAGGTAGCTAAAAATCACCGTTTGTTAATTAAAGATAATTATACTAAGCTTACATTCCTAATAGATACCGGCGCTAACATATCGGTGTTACCAAAAAGATGTGTGCAAAAACGGTTATTAGAACCATGTGATTTTAAGTTGTACGCGGCTAATGATAGCGAGATAAAGGCATATGGTATATGTAACCTTGAAATAACTTTTGGATTGAGACGGGTATTTAAGTGGCCCTTTATAGTGTGCGAGGTTAGACAACCGATAATCGGAGCTGATTTCTTAAGTAATTTTAGGCTAGCGGTAGATTTATATAATAATAGGCTGGTAGACTTAGTCACTAATTTGTACGTTTGTGGATCTAAAAGCACAGACCTAGATGGTACTGTAAAATGTATTAATAGTAGTCACCCGTACGCAGATTTACTGGAATCATTTCAGGACATCACACGGCCTCCTACTTTCAAGGACATTCCGGAACACTCGGTGTACCATCATATAGAAACCACGGGACCCCCAGTACACGCCCGAGCCAGACGACTACCACCACACAGGTATGATTTAGTTAAAAAAGAATTTCAAGTGATGCAAGAGTTGGGCATATGTAGGCCATCAGACAGCGAATGGGCGAGTCCGTTACACGTAGTGCCGAAGAAAGGTGGCGAAATTCGTCCTTGCGGCGATTATAGGATGCTAAACTCGATAACTAAACCGGATCGCTATCCGATCCCGAGGGTGCAAGATTTTACTTACGGATTGCATAACAAAAAAATATTTTCGAAGGTCGATATTTACAGAGCCTATCACTTTGTTAAAATTCGGCCGGAGGACATAAAAAAGACGGCTATTATTACGCCCTTTGGTCTCTACGAGTTTCCGCGAATGACTTTTGGTCTGCGAAACGCAGCTCAAACATTCCAAAGATTTATTAATAATACCATATTATCGGGCATAGAACACTTAGATTATAACGAGCGTAACATAAACAATAGAGATAGCCATAATAATATAACAGGACAGTCAGTAGCATTCGGATACCTTGATGATGTCATCCTCGGATCGGATAACATCACCATTCATAAACAACACTTAAAGTTATTGTTTGAACGGTTTAAGAAATATAAAATGTCTATAAATTTAGGAAAATGTGTTTTTGGTCAGACAAAAATAGATTTCTTAGGGTATGAAGTTTCAGAAAAAGGTATTAGCCCCTTACCTGAAAAAGTCAAAGCTATAAAGAACTACCCAAAACCAGAAACCATCGAGCAACTTCGAAGGTTTCTTGGAATGTTAAATTTTTACAGAAATCATATACCTCATGCAGCAGATGAGCAGGGCATTTTAGATAAGTACTTACATGGGGCAAAGAAGCGGGATAAACGTAAAATAGAATGGTCAGATGAGGCTTCCAGATCATTTGAAAAATGTAAGGAAAATTTAGAAAATGCCGCCACGTTATCATATCCAATCGTGGAGACAGAGTTAGGTTTAATGACGGACGCATCTGATTATAGTATAGGCGCCGTTTTGCATCAGAAGGAAAATAACACATGGAGACCCCTCGGCTATTTTTCCAAACGGCTTACGGAATCCCAAAAGAAGTTCTGTACTTATGATAAGGAACTTTTGGCGATTTATTCAGGAATAGTTTATTTTAGGGATATAGTAGAAGGTAGAAATTTTGCAGTATATACTGAAAAGTTAGGATCGAACAAAGAATTACCTAGAAGAACACGTCAACTGTTGTATATTAGCGAGTTCACAAGCGACATACGGCACGTGCACGGTAACAAGAATCCGGTGGCAGATGCATTATCAAGAATAGAGGTGATAGAATGTCCGGCCTCATCGCAATACCAAGAAATTGCACATGCGCAAGCGGGCGACGCTGAGCTAGCAAATTTAATCAGTTCAGGTGTTACTAGCAGCATACAATTGAAGCGTACGAATATAAATAATTCGAATGACATGATTTATTGCGAAATATCTACAGGAAATATTAGACCGTATATTCCATTACAATTTAGAAAAACCATATTTGACAAATTTCACAATTTAGCTCATCCAGGGGTTCGGGCATCGCGTGCTTTGATTTGTAAAAAAGTTTTTTGGCCAAGTATGAACAAGGACGTTGGAACATGGGTGAAGACATGCGTTAATTGTCAAAAGAGTAAGATAGTACGTCACACGGTGTCTAAACTTAGTAATTTCGAGGAAGGCGACCGTTTTAGCCATTTACATGTGGATTTGATAGGGCCGTTACCAGTAACAGAACATGGCTATCGGTATTGCGTGACTATGATTGATCGGCGTACGCGATGGCCAGAAATACATCCAGTATCAGATATGACGGCAGAGACAGTTGCAAAAGCTGTGTATGACGGATGGATATGTCGGTTCGGTTGTCCAAATAAAATTACTACGGATCAGGGTAGGCAGTTTGAGAGTGAGTTATTTAGAGATTTAATGATATTATTAGGTATACATAAAACGCGAACAACCCCATACCACCCTCAGTGTAATGGCAAAGTCGAAAGATGGCATAGGTCATTAAAAACGGCTTTAATGTGTAGGTTAAAAGATAATTTATCATGGTTTATTGAGTTGCCCACAGTAATGTTAGGGTTAAGAGCTGCGTGTCAAGCGGATAGCGATTACATAAGCGCAGCAGAATTTACTTTGGGTCATTGTCTGCGGTTACCCGGGGAGTTTTATAGAGATAGTTGTATTGAGATAGATAATCCACAAGCGTACATTATTAGATTAAGGGATATTTTAAGTAAAATTAGGCCTCAAAGTAGAGATTTAAGCAATAACAAGTCTATTTTTGTACATGCAGATTTAAGTTGCTGTTCCCATGTGTTTCTTAGAATAGATGCAGTTCGAAAGCCGTTGACTCCGCCGTACAGCGGACCTTACAAGGTTATAGAAAGAAACTCAAAAGTATTCAAAATTTTAATTAATAATAAAATATGTAACATTTCAGTAGATAGACTTAAGCCTGCATACATGTTGGAGGATACTATTATTACAGAAAATAGCACCTTAAATCAGCATCAGCACAGTAATGTAAACACACCTTTAAAAATAACACGCAGTGGTAGAAATATTAAAAAGCCAGTTAGATTTAATGATTTGTAATAGGTAAGCTAAATTTGTTAAGTAGGTCGTTGCGGTGTAGCAATCAATATGAATGTTAATAATAAGATAATTACTTTGTATAAATCATTTGAAAGCACTCGCACAAATCCATTAGTAAGGCCGCTTTATCGTGACATAACAGGTTCGATTCCCATTATAATTATATTTTTAATTTCGTCATCATGGGTAAAACATATTCAGTTGAGAAGAAACAAGAAGAAATTGTTATTGCCCAGAACGGGGCAAATCATGCTTCTACGTCACACACGGAATATAAGTTGGAGGTATTGAGCATCATGGTCACTGTGATGGCTGTAATCATTTTCGTGGCATGTGCAGTAACGGTGTACAAAACGTGTGCAAACAGTAGCAAGCGTTTATTGCGCCGGGAATTGAACGCGTTACGTTCCAGTAGTGTTATAAGTGTTATACCGCAACCAAACCAGAGGTCTCCTAATAACTATGAGGTATAGAATAAGAAAACTGTAATAAAATATACTATTGTATGACTATTTGGCTGAAACCTACTTAATGTTGGAAATTATTTTGATTAGAATAAAAAAATATGTACTATTATTTTTTATTAGAAGGGGGTGTATGTGGGGTTAGATATATGATATGTACAATATACGTGTGTGTGTGTGTGTCGGAATGTAAGTTAGCCTGTAGCAGCTAGTCGCTCGCTAACCATTGTATCGGTTGGACAATAAACAATTTATTTAGGACAAGTGCATTTATTTCATCATCCCACAGCAGTACCAACAATTGTAAAATAATATGGTAGACATGGGCGTTATTAGTTATTCTTGATAACCGTTATCTAACCGGTATTTAGTGGCAATAACGTTATTGATAACGGTTGCCGAATAACGGTATCAAAACTGCAGTTAATCTAACTATTCAGTTCTTGTATCGGTATAGTTATTACAACAACTGGATAGCTAAAATAACTAAAGTATGGATATAACAATGAGTGGAGTAAAGGGAATATAACGATACTGGTAATTTTCCTTCATAACTTTCTTCTAGGCTTAGGACTAGCACATTTTCTATATGAAAAATATACAAAAAATCCGGCGCATTTCAAGATCATCATATTTACATTAATTGATTAAATTAACATAGCTCACTAACTCACCGTCACCAAATAATCACTATCATGATATACTATTTACACAATGGTCAATTAGTCAATCCTACTAAGTTATTATAAATGCGAAAGTTTGTGAGTTTGTATGTAGGTATGTTTGTTGCTCTTTCACGTAAATGCTACAGAACAGATTTCAATGAAATTTGGTAAGTAGATAGTTAAGATACTGGAATAATACATAGACTACTTTTTACATGGCATGGCATTCCCACGGAATCGGGATTTATGCGGGAAAAACCTCCCACGCGAACGAAGTCGCGGGCATCATATAATTACAGTGTTAACTCTATATAACTACACTCGAGGGACTTCGCATATTTTGATATTATAGGAAAAAAACTGTATTAGAAAATGAAAAAAGAAATATTTCAGACTAGCGTTAGAAATAACAAATCTTATTTTTTTGTAAATAAATAAATTTCCGAAATTATTATTAGAAATTGCTGAATTTTGGAATTCTGTTGGGGCCAAGTGGTAGAGCTTGTGATGCCCTTTAAAATGAGCCCAAACTCGGCTATCTTGCGACCACGGAAACGAAGTTAGGTCGCGGGGGGTGATGTAGCCCTGAGAGGGGGGCGGGGAGGGGGGGTCTCGTGGGGAGTTGAGGGGGGGCATAAATTTTTAAAAGGTTTTTTTTGAAGGTTTCACTTCTACCACGTGAATTGCACACGTTTTTTTATTTTTTCTTTTCTTGGGTGGGAAAATCATCGAACGACTTCTTCCACTCTGGGTTAAGTGGAAGGGTGTGTCAGACTTATACTGACTAAAAACCCACCCTGTTCCTTCGGCTGCCCTACATTTCCGGGGCCGCGGTATCTCGATAGAACTTTCCCACAAACCCCAGCAGATGTTGGCCACCTACGCGTATTTTTTTTATATTTTATTTGGGGAATAAACGTCATTATATTAAACATAATAATAATAAGTAAGTCAAAACAAAAAAAAATATAATCACAACACAATTTTCCACATAATATTAGCTAAGAGGTATGATGTGATGAGGAGTCAAGCTAGTTATTACGTAGGTATTATTCACATTCAAGTAAACTATTATATTTTTATAACTCTACAAACTTTCAAATTATTCAGCAACTTCAAAATGACTGGTATCTAATATATTCAGTTCCTTAATAACTTTAGTTCTAAAAGTATTTCTATTTAGCAAAAATATCTGTGATAACCGACAAACACATCAAAACTGTTCATCATTAGACCAGCAATTGGTATATACGACCATATTATTTCCTTAAGATATCCATGATAACCAATGTATGCCAACAAAACGATAATCGCATCTTCTCTTTCTTGCACCTAATTATCGGCTAAGTGAGAGAGGGAAGGCATGGTTGCCAGTTGCCGGTTGGTTATCATCGGTTTCGGTTTCTAATGTTTTCGTAGTAGCGCGTTTGGTTGTAGCTACTCGTACTCTGCAGATGCAGGTATTTGATAACCGTTGCCGGTTGAGACGATACCGATACCTAAAGTTATTGCTACGGCAACCGTTTTCAGTTACGTTTTGTTATAACTGACACATGTCTATAATATGGTTCAGCAGATCAGCATCTCCAGATCCGCAGTGATGACATCGGCTATTGTCATATATATGGATTCTGTTCAGGTGGGCTGGTGTCAAACAATGTCCCAGTCGCATACGTGTTATGGTAGTGATAAATCTTCTATTGATGTTTTTTAGGTTATGGTACTAAGCTTTTATTGGCAATTCTTTCTGTATATCAGCATACCACTTGCCTTTCGTTTCCAGGGTTATATTCCAGTAGTCCTTCCACAACAGCCTGTTCAACTCATTAAAATGACTGTAGTAATCAGTAAATGGAACCTTTAGGAGCTCTGATTGGTCTTCATCATGGTCTAACCTAGTTGCATTGTCAGCTACTTAATTTCCAGGAATGCCACTGTGTGAAGGTACCCATACAAATTCTACATTAATAATCTTATCATGTAATTCCCTAATCTTATTTCTAATATTATAAACTATATAATTTAACTTAAAAGATAAATTTACATTTTGTAATGCTGATAAAACACTCTTGGAATCAGTCACTATCAGAATATTATTTACATTATTTACAAAACTATTTACATGCTGAAGTGCACAATAAATTGCATAGCTTTCTGCAGTAAAAATGCTACATGCTGCATTTAATTTAATGCATTTAGTCAAATCTATTTGTGGATCATAAAAAGCTGCTTTGACACAATGATTTGTTTTAGACCCATCTGTGTATATGATGTAATGATTTGGTTTATTGTCTTTAAATTGTAGATATTCAAATTTAATATGCACAGTGTCTAGATGTATGGCTATAGAACTATTAATAAGGCTAATATAAGTATTTTTATATACAGGCCAAATATCATATTTCATAACTTTTTTTGAATTATTTTGTACATATTGAAATATTGTTGGAATTTCAGGCAAAGTTCTACTAACCAGAGAAGAAGCAGAGATAGTACTGGATGATATTGCTTGGAACATTTCAGGATGTATTGTAATTTTCTTAACTAAAGGATTATTATTCAAAGATAGGACTTTTAAGAAAAATCTCTCAGCCAACTTCAACCTGCGTAATATCAAGGGAGGTATACATGTCTCAATTTCTAATGAATTAATAGGTGTAGAGCGCATAGCCCCACAAATAAGTCTCATTCCCATATTCTGGATGACATCTAATTTCTTAAGTAAGGTGTCATTGGCATTCATATAAGCTAAACTGCTATAATCAAAATGGCTTCTCACTATACTTTTGTATAGCATACTCATAATTTTGGGGTCAGATCCCCAAAAAGTTCCTGCTAAATGTCTCAATATATTGATGCCATTTAATGCTTTCTTTGCTATGTGCTTAATATGTTCATCAAATTTTAACTTATCATCAATAATAACCCCTAAGAATTTATGTTGTTTGACTATTGGAATTTCAACATTATTATATAAAATTTTTACATTTTTATGAGCATTTAAATTTTTATTAACAATTAAAACTGAACTTTTGTCTGGATTAATTTCTAATTTAATTTTTTTATGGTAATAGATGTACAACTGATTTAAAGCCTTATTAATATTAGCCCTAGCTATTTCTATATTCTGATTTATGCTATACAAAAGCAAGTCATCTGCAAATTGCAAGATATTTACATCTGGTGTGTCTACATATTTTAATATTTCAAAAGTATAAATGTTATAAAGTAAAGGGGATGAAGTGGCCCCTTGCATTGTGCCTTTGTTGACAGACATTGGCCCATGTAACTTATTATTATATTTAACAAAAACAGTTCTGTTACTCAAAAAGTGATAAAGCCATTTTAAGATGTGACTAGGTATTCCAATATCATGACATACTTGAATGAGTTCCTCTATATTTACATTGTCAAAAGCACCTTTTACATCTAAAAAGACACAGATTGCATTAGAGTGACTTAATTTAACCTGTTTTAAATCTGAAAATAGAGATACAAAGCTTTCAGAACAACTTGTGCCTTTTCTGAAGCCAAACTGTACAGAAGGAATTAAACTATGTGATTCAACAAAATGATCTAATCTTAACTTTAACATATTTTCAAAAAGTTTACCCAAACAAGATGATAATGAGATAGGTCTATATGAAGATGCATTATTTACAGGTTTATTAGGTTTAAATATTGGAATCACACATTCGGTTTTCCAAGATTCAGGATTTGGGCATTTAAATTTAAGTTTTTGATTAAAAAGTAGGGTATATCATCCAATCCCGGTGTAGTATCTTTCCTACTCTTTAAAGAAGTGTTCAACTCCTCTATAGTGAAATTGTACTTGAGAAATACATTCCAACTGTTTTCTGTAGCATTTTCGAACAAATATTTCAATTTAGTCTCATCTATTTGGGTAGAATCTGCTAAGTTATTTAAAAAATTGGGAACCCATTCATCATTCAAATTTTTGTTACGATTTGTACCAATTTTTTTAAATTTTTTGATGTATCCCCATATCCGTGAAACAGGTGTTAACCTATTAAAGCTACTACATAGGTTTTGCCAAGAAGTAGTGCTTTCTTCTTTTAATATTATTTTCTTTTTCGCATCTAACTTTTTGTATTTAATCCAATTTTCTACTGTAGGTTGAGAAAAATAATATTTAAGTGCATCTTTCGATTTTTTGACAGCTTCACTACATTTTTGGTTCCACCATGGCACTGGCTTTCTTATAACAGTATTTGAAATTAATTTACGCTCTGGAATTGTTTTATTCCTTAAATCATTTAATGTGTCAACAAAATTATTATATGAATTGATCGGAGTATCATTAATTAAATCTATGTAGGAAAAACTAGTTTCTGATAGGCTGTAATACTTGTGCCAATCTGCTTTTCTATAAATATATTTCTTTTGATCCACAGGAGGTGACGTTTCATAAATAGATGGTTGAATGTTTATCTCAAGTAAAGTTGGAAGATGATAGCTACCCATGGGATCATCATGAACATACCAGTTACACAAATGAGCAATTGAAGGGCTAACAAGGGCAAGATCTATAGCTGAAGCTTGTCTATTAGGATAAGGAACAGTTGTTGGTGATCCATCATTCAAAATGCACAAGTCGAATTCATCAATTATATTATACAGACATCTACCTCTAGTGTTATCACTATGGCAACCAAAAGCTATGTTATGAGCATTAAAATCACCCATGATTATACAGGGTTTGGGTATGTTATTGATTAAAGCTTTCAACTTGCTTGAGTCAAATCTAGTACTGGGTGGGCTGTATACACAAAGCACAGCTATTCTACCAAATTGTGTTTCTATAGTGATACATATGTTTTGTATTGATTCAGAGAAATTTGTATTAATTAATTTGTATTTTAAATGATGGTTCACCAAAATAGCAACTCCATTATGACTATTGCATGAATTTTTGTAAATAAAATTGTATGAAGGAAAGTGTGGAATAGTGGATTTAGGTTTTAACCATGTTTCATTGAGTAAGCAAATATCAATATTTTTTTGAATTAACAAATTTTGTAAAAGGCTCTTTTTACTCTGTAAGCTTTGTATGTTATACTGCAAAATATTTAAGTAACTGTCCATTAAATTAAATTTGATAAAAATATTTCTTTTATTTTCTTATTAGTGATTGGACCATCATCATCAGTCTTATTGCCTAATGAGATAGAGACTTTACAATTGCATTAACCTTTTCACCGCCAAGCACTTCTATAGAAGTTCGGGATTTTCGTGCCACCAGCGCCACAACTTCTATAGAAGTTGTTCATTTTAACTATCTTATTAAAATAAATTTACTGTGATTAAAAGCTTTGTTTCATTTTATTATTTAAGACAGCACTGTCTACTACCCTGTTTTTTATTTTTCTACACAAAATAAGCCCTAGTTTGTCCTAAAATCGGCAAAAACAGAAACTCCGAATTTTGTTACTTTCCTCAGAACGCCAATCACTTCATATCAAGTTGGCCAGTGATGTGCCGTGAAAGGTTGATTTCACCATTGAAATATTTATAAATACAGAAAGTTACGAATATCGAAAACGATTTGAGGACAATAAAATATGAACTTAGTTATCTACTTCATTACAAAGGATAGTAGATGAATTTCGATCTTCAGGTAGATGCCGATACGTAATTATAAAGTTGTTACCATTTCTTGTTGATAGTTATTTTCCCATCTCTACAAAACAATTGGTCGTCTATGCCCCTGTGCGCCACCGAGTGCCACGAACTACTATAGAAGTTGGTCAGTGACGTCATAGGCGTGCGGCTATCAAGGTCACTTTGGCATAGTGCAGCACAAAATCGGATTCGCGCGCACGCATCTTTATTTCTTTCAAACGCGTAAACGCTATAAACGGGTAAACGCTACCGATACATGAGTTAAGAAAAGAACAGAAACAACACTTAAAAAACAATGCTTTGATAAGTACATGGCTACAAGCGTGATAGAATTTAAATATATACTTACTTTCCATTTCAAAAAACACTTTAAAAACAATTAAAAATTCTGCCACTTAGATACCCATGGTAAAAAACGTTGAATGAAGTTATTAAAAACACAGGAATAAACAAAAATAGAAGAAAGAAAGACCATAGACCCCATCCCTGATCAGAATCGAATTCAACGTGCCCTCAGTGCCAATAACTTGATATGAAGTTAAAGAATGAAACAAATAGAGATGTACCGCATTCCTTATAGTTCTAATTGAGTTATGTATTAGTTTCTTTGATACTCATAATTTATACTGTTTTTTCTTATTAAGGATACTCTGAAATAAAACAAATCTGGAAATATTTAATCAGTTTTTATTTATATTCGTAAAATCAACTTTAAATCTTAACTTTACGCGTACAAATCTTATTCATCGATATGACGATATCCCCATCACTACTGTTTACTGTATATTTAGTTATACATTTATAGCTTGGCGCTCGGCGAGGCATTGCGTTTTGTGTACGTTGGCGGCGAAAAGGTTAATGATTATGTCATTATTAGCTATCTGTTTAACCCTTTCCCTGCCGTCACCGTAATATTCAGTGTTTTGATGCTGATGCCTGTGGCGCTAATCCCGTAATATTAAGTTCTATTTTTTCGATGTCCAATTCTTAACTACATTAAAAAAAAGTGACGAAATTTGATATTATTTATAGTACTTCAGGATGTGTACTTTACAACAATAAAACTTTTAAAACTCAGGCTCATCATTTTGATACATAACAATGAAATCTAAATGCAGTAATCAAATGAGGTGCTTTTACAACCCTGACACACTGCGCCGAACCCGTAATTTTATGTGGGCTAGTGATGCGCTAGTAGAATCTAAATAATAAAAAAGCAATGGTTTTAAATTATTAATTATCTTGTTAAACCATGTCTAGACTATAAATTAAAACTTTAATGGCTTTTTTTTTAATTGTCATTTGAATAATGGACAACAATTGAAGAGAATCTGTAGAAAATTACGAAATCAAAAAAATATATTCTTGGTGTCGATATTATTTTGGGACGTCACTAATGCAGTTCCAGCCTGACAGACGCTGGCCGCCATCACCGTGATTTTCCGTGCGGCGCAAGCGACACGGACGCCATATTTGTTGGCAAACATCAGTAGCCCCAGCGCCGTCCCCGTGTTAACAAGTACGCTTTGGATGCCTAGTGTTGAGAAACATTATGATGGAAGACGACGAATTATTGAATATTTTAGAAGGAGGTATCAACATTGACAGACTGATCGACCAGATATGCGATCGGTATTATATATGAAAATTATTAATCTAATATACCACGCCCGTGGAGATTCAACAGAAGAAGTTCAAGAAGAAATCAGACCGTGTTCATCTCCGGAATATTAAATTAATAAATTATGGTTGATTAGATTATGAGTGAAAAATTGATTTCAAATGTATTACCTATTATTAAAGATTGCTTGTCAACAACATATGAGTGTTTTATTTTGCATCAATCTATATACCTACGGCTCTACCTTAAGGTTTTTAACACGATGTCGCAAGCAAGAGCTAGTACTAGTGGTTAGTGACCCTGACTGCTATGCCGGAGGTCGTGGGTTCGATTCCCACCCAGGACAAATGTTTGTGTGATGAGCACGATCATTAGTTCTGTATCTGGGTGTAATTTATCTATAATATGGACTCATCCCGTTACCGTGGCCCCGGTACGTAAAGGGCTATTGAAGGAACACCGTGGATTTTAGTCAGTAAAAGTCTGACAGTCCCTCCCACCCTGCCCGGAGTGGGAGGACTTATTTGATAATTTTACTACGTTAAAAAAAAAAAAAAAATGTATGTATTTAGAAATATATATGTATGTTTATCAGTTGTCTAGTACCCATAACACAAGCTCTGCGTAGCTTGGGACTAGATGGCGTTGTGTGATAGTTGTGGAATATAAAAAGACAAGAATATCGATAACAATTTATTCAGATTTCCCAACACTGTTTGAAATTATACCTAAACACGTCTGGCCCTGGGGGCACGATTACTGTAGCAAAATCTGGCAGGGAAAGGGTTAATGTCAAGAGTATCATTGTTATTAACTTTTTCTGATTGTTTAGGTAGAGAAGGAAAAGATTTATGTGTAAAGGAAGGGGGTAAACTCACAGCAGTGGCATAGGATTGTTGACGAAATTTGGCCTTCTTTTCTTCCATTTTTTGTTTTTTAACAGGACAATCTCGTGAAATGGCAAGGTGGTTACCTGAACAGTTGATACACACAGTCTCTTCAACATCACATTCCCTATATGAGTGTCGACCAGCACAAGAAGAACAGTTTTGTTCGCCTCTACAAACCTTGGCAGAATGATTGAATTTTAGGCATTTATAACATTGCAATAGTGGAGGTATATAAGCTTTGACTTCATATCGAAAAAGTCTGATGTAGGCATATTGTGGGAGAGATGTTGACGCAAAAGTCACGGCAATAGTGGTGAGAGGAATTAATTTTCCTTCAACTTTTCTCATAAATCTTTTAATTGATATTACTTCGGCATCACACACTATGGCACAAACCTTAAGACCCCAATTTTTTCCGTAAGATAGGATGGTATGAAAGCTTTCATCTTATTTTTCAACAAGAAGTCTTCCATTTTAAGGAAATTATTGGCAGCTGCTGCTTTCCTAAACGTTATGCCCATTTTATATGCATTTATTCTGTGCACTCCTATAACTCCCTTTACATTGTCTGTTATTAAATTTGTAAGGGTTACGGGATTCTTATTTCCTAACTTCTCTTGTTCAGTAGATTCTACATAAACAGTAAATTCAGAATTCCCGTTTTCCAGAAACAGTCTCTTGTAATTTGGTTTTGTGTAAATTTTAAACGGGTTAGAATCTGTATTCCCGTCTGCATTTCTTTGTTCATACCTTCTTTTCTTCGTTCCCCCAGGGTCCTCGCCCTGACTATGAGGACTCATCGTTTAAAATGGGTTCGCTCAGTGAAAAGTTAATGCAATTCCGCACTTTTGAAAGCAAAACTAAATAATTATAAATTTGTGCAAATCAAAATTACCGCCTCGTTTGACTTCCCGCCAAAAAGTCCACTCAATACCTGATGGGAACTTTAGTAAGTTAAGTGTGACGTTTCCAAGAGAATGTTACCACAAAATTCAATTATGCCCAGTGTTGCCGTTGTAGCGACTTTGTCCCTAGATCTAGCGGTTTTTGGATGTGCTTAGCGACTTTTTTTTCGATCTAGCGACTAAAATAAATTTAGCGATTTTTGGCGACTTTTTGTATGTAAAGCTATCGTTACAAAAATCACTAAAACCAAGTACTTCTATAGTGGAACAATCAACTTCTGCTGCTTCAGCGCCATTAGTAGTCTTGGGTAGTTCGTGAACGATGAACGAATAGGAACCGTATCTTCGTACTGTACTAGAAGAAACGTTTCCGAACGCTGACTTATAATCGGTCTAATAGGTCTAATAGCTCTTTCCGAACTCGTACTGATGTACATACTAAACCGCGCGATCGTAATGTGCGAACGAGAAATGAAATACAGTCACTGATTGTTTGACAGAAACTTTATACGAATTCATTCGATGTCTGTGAATGAATGAGAACGGGAGAGAATAGCCGATGAATGACGATGCTACCCGAACCCTACCGACTGAATTCGCAAAATGAGATAAGATGCGTGTTATTTCAATTGCAAAATGTCTAATTTAGCTTATCACCCGAACACACGAGACATTTCTAGTGACCGCTGACTGCTGAAAGCGATGACCGAATAGAGCTATTAGAACTAATAAAATTAAATAGTTCACTGTCCCAAATGAACTAGTACGGAGCAATCTCAAAAATGACCGAGCATGCACAAGACTAGCCATTAGAAGTTGTCGAAGTCGAAAATGACGCAATAGATAACGAAATTTTTGCTTGTTTTAGCCCGGCCGCAGACGTTCGGTTTCCGTATTAGGTTTCCTGATCAGGAATTCAGATTCGGAAACCAAAATGTTCGACAAGGCGAACAATTCCGAACGGAAAAAAAAAACGAATGATGTGGGCCTTGTTGAACATTTTGTATGTAAGCAGAGCATTCAGGTTTTTTCCTGATCAGGAAACCTAATGTGGAAACCGAACGCCTGCGGCTGGGCTAAAATAGGGATTAGCCTATAGGGATTTCATTATTATGATTAAATGCTTGATTATAGAAATTTGCTTTTATTTACACCATATTTTGTTACCATGGAATATTTTGAAATATTTAGCGCCTTGTAGCGGATTTTTTAATTTTTTTTTCAATATCTAGCGACTTTTGTATCGACGTCTGGGGACTTTTTTTATTCCTAAACGGCAACACTGATTATGCCGATTTTGGGGAGATCTACCCTATTTTAAACCGACTTGTTTTAAAAAATTGGCTAAGTGCGAGTCAGACTCGCCCATGAAGGGTTCCGTAGTAACTATAATAATATAATATAACTAGCTTCCGCCCGCGACTTCGTCCGCGTGGAAAAAAAATCCCCCGATTTTGAAACATTCTTCATTAGTGCTCCGCTCCTATTGGTCTTAGCGTGATGATATATAGCCTATAGCCTTCCTCGATAAATGGGCTATCTACCACTGAAAGAATTTTTCAAATCAGAACTGTAGTTCCTGAGATTAGCGCGTTCAAGCAAACAAACAAACAAACTCTTCAGCTTTATAATATTAGTATAGATATGTATATTTATTTGACGAAAAAAAACCTTATGAAGTTCTTAAAACTAGCTTATTTACATTTTTTACAACTACGACAAATAACTTTGTTTTTCATAGTGTTTGTATGAATTACAAAGTTATATTTGCGGTTTTAGAAAATATGCTGTATCACAAAAACTACTAACCCGATCTCGTTCAAACCAATTTTGGTTGAAAGTTTACATTAAGATCTACAGACATATACTTTTTTTAGATTTTGTACTCCATTATTACAGAAGTTAGAGAACACACATTTTACCACTTTGGAAGCGTATATCTTTTAGACAATTGACATTATGAAAAAGTGATTTTAGAAACCCCTATGTCATTTTTAAAGACCTGTCTATAGATACAACACACGAATAGGTTTCATGAAAAATAATATTTTCAGTTTTAGTTCCATGTATGGGGAGCCCCCATTATTTTAAATAATAATTTTTTTTTTCTTAAAATCGGAAAGTGGTTCACAGAATACATCTACCTACCAAGTTTCACATGTATAGTCTTAATAGTTTCGGAATAAAATGGCTGTGACATACGGACGGACGGACAGGCAGACAGACAGACAGACGGACAGACATGACGAAACTATAAGAGTTCCGTTTTTTGCCATTCGGCTACGGAACCCTAAAAAGGGGCAACTTTAGAGATTATCATTAATATAGGTATTTGCTAATTACAATTCTAGCTGCTAATTACTAGCCAACCTTCGGTAGAGCCTCACAACTAGCTAGTAGACGTGAGGAATAAATATTGGATTAGGTATTTCCCCTCGCACGTCTGGCCGCCCGCCTGTCGAAAAGACCCAAGTGAGAAAAAAAAAAATCGGCAATTCATAGCCATTATCATGGTTTATATTATACCTTCCGGGCTTCGTTATGAGTTATCTAACTATTTTACCATTCAATAAGCAAATCAAACTGACTGTACCGTTGACACTTGAGGGGTTAAGCGTCGACTCGAGAATTAGGTTATGAATTATGATCAGGTATGGCTAATGTGACCATTTTTGTATCGTGTCAAAGCGGGACGGGATGATGTATAAATAATTATCACCTCCTTATTAAAGTAAGGATGCTATAAATAATTATAGCATCCTTATTTAATTAACAGTAGAGCTTCCGACTGCTAAATTAATTAAGGAAGCATTTACATATTTCAGTTTTTAAACTTAAACACAATGCTCTAAGTAAACAAATTTGTGTCAACATAGTTACGTTTACGTTTTAGCCCCTTTGCATTTTCACCGTACCAACACGCATCGCAACGAATGTCGAATTATGAGCGCTTGAGCGCTAACCTTGAGGACGCACGCGCAGTATTCATTTTTTGGGACTATTTGGCGGGGACACTGAGGCGCGACGCGCGAGGCAGTACATCAACGCATCCCATTGGTTTGATCAGTCACTTGCTGTTTAAGTACAGTCGTACACAAATATATTTTTTATGATGATGACTGTTTGTTTTGTTGATTTCTTTATTAAGTATTTGTTTGGTTTTAGTTCTTTTTTTATTGTTTGTTTTACAGAGTTGGTAACAATGCCAAGAACAAAGTATTAACTAGGCAATCTAGAAATTTTTATGACGTAAACAATCACATAAAAAAGAATCGCATGAAATAATCGGCTATTTAAATTAAAGACATAACAAGCACAACAGTACGAATAAATAATTTTGTCAAAAAAAAAATAAGAGAAAATTTTATTGAGGCAATGGAAGGGGGGCTTCCCCATTGATTATTATAGTGATAATAATATTTTAAAAAAATATTTCCCATAACTTTATTTATCATATTCATCATTTCGCGTAGGTTGTAAGGTCAAAAAACGACCCGGCGAGCCCTTGTATCAGCCTGTAAACTGTCTAAAGTATACATATTTTTTAATTCTTTGATTTGGTTTGTTTACGGTCTACATCACGAAGGCAGAAAGAAGATTTTTTTTTGAGTGCTCATAAACCGTTGGGACACTTATCGATAGTCCATAAATATTCTTTACAGACCTACTCAGTGTGACCGGATTCAGTATTTTAATACTTTTTGAGTATATTTTAGTAAGTTTTCCAAGAGTCAGTATTTTCGGGCACGCTGCAATTGCGGCGGTAAGACACCTCTTTGAGGAGTGGCTAGATCGGCGTCACGGCGTCCTGACCTACCGCATGACGCAGGTCCTCACCGGACACGGAAGTTTCGGGAGGTACCTGTGTCTGATGAGGAAGGAAGAAACGCCTGGGTGTCACCGCTGCGAGGATCGCCCTGAGGACACAGTAGAGCATACGGTGCAAGACTGCCCCGCTTGGGCAGAGCACCGATGTGTCCTCACGGTGGTGATAGGCGGAGACCTCTCGCGCCCGGCATTGGTCGAGGCCATGCTGCGGGGCGAGGCGGAGTGGGAAGCGGTTGCCTCCTTCTGCGAAGCAGTCATGCTATCGAAGGAGGAGATGGGCCGCGTGAGGGAGAGGATAGCGTCCTCCCTCCAGCCCAGCCACAGTGGTAGACGCCCACGGCGTCGGACGTCGGCCGACGATATCCGGCCACCGTAGGCGCGGGCATACGGACAGCGAGTAAAGGGCAACTCGCTGTCCGACCATGGACCATGCCCGGGTCGACGGCGCGTTGTGTTCCACGCGCGCCTCAAAGAGCGTCAGCAAGATGACGAGGCCCCCCTGTAGAGGGCCGAAGCTTGCCGTGGTCGTGGGACTTATCCCATTACCGTGACCCCGGTACGTAAAGGGCTATTGAAGGAAAACCGTGGATTTTAGTCAGTACAAGTCTGACAGTCCCTCCGGCCCTGCCCGGGGTGGGAGGACTCATCTGATGATTTTACCACGTTAAAAAAAAAGAGTCAGTATTTTTAAAGGTATATTGGCGGAAGCCAGTATTTTTAACAGACTTCAAAAAAAGGAGGTTCTCAATTTTATTCGTCTTGAACAATTTTTTTTTAATGTATGTTAAGTACCTCATAACTCGGAGACTGCTGGACCGATTTGAAAAATTATTTTTGCGTTTGAATGGGTATACTTTCTAGTTGGTCCCATTGTTACAAAATCAGGATCTGATGATGGGATCCTGGAGAAATCGAGGCAACTCTTCAAATATTATAGGCACACCTATAGCGTTTTGGGTATTTCTTATAGTACCTTGAGCAGTTGCTTCCGAAAAGTACTATTTGGGGAAGTTGAACTGATGATGAAGACCACAGATGGCCACTGAAACTCCTCAATAATAAGTATTTCGTGGATTGCGATTCGATTACTTGAGTACGGATGTTAAACACTATGCTCGTCACAATACATATGGTGATGTAGAGCTGATGGTCAAGTACCAGGAGAACTCCTCAAAAATTAACGGCTATGCATCGGGAAAAGCAATATTTTGTAAAAGGTGATAAGTTGTTGACATTATGGCTTTTGTAACTAGATAAATTACAAACCGGCCCACTAAAAAGCGTGAAAAAATTTTATTTTGCAAAAATTAGAACCGACTTCCATATCAAAACACTACAAAGCCAAAAATAACTTTAATTTCTATATGGAAGTCGGTTCTAATTTTTGCTAAAAAATTTTTTGATCTCATAATTAGCACATACATAAGTAGCGTTATTACCAACCTGTTTTGAAGTCAAAACTTCTTTAGCATCGTTGTGATTTGAAAGTTTATGAAACAAAAAAGTGACAGTAAAAAGAGACAGACACAGGAATTCATAAGAAAAAAAAGCCAACATTGAAGGTTTCACTTCTACCACGTGTGAATTGCCCACATGTTTTTTTTTATTTTTATACCTACGTGAACTTATAGTGATCTGATTAAGTATGCCTAAAACCAGGCGTCCGTCACTCGCTCAAGGCCACGTGTTATATGCCTACCGCATCGCGTATCGCCGTCGGTACATCCGACAGCGATTCTCGCCAACAAAGCGATTCTCGCCAACAAACTGCGAAGTTTGGCGAGTAAAATATAATTATAAGCCTATTTTAATAATGCAGAAAAATTTAATAAAAAAAAAAAAAAAAAAAAAAAAGTGGGTTGCCGCACGCCTGCCTGAACCTTTTTAAATAATTTTAACAACGTCATAATGGATCGACCTAAAAACCATTGATTTTCCTCCGCTTTGCTACTGTTTCCATTTTGATTAATTATTTATTACAATTATTTACGCGGTTTCGGATATTTTAGACGTTAAAATTTATATAATCGGGAAATCAGGGAAGGAAAAAAATGCATCTATAATTTTATTAAACTGAAACATATTTGATCAACAAATAAAAAAAGAATTGTTTTTCTACAACATTCGTTTTTTTACCAATATCAGCATAGGTACAACCATAGAAATATAATATTATATTTATGGGTACAACCCTAACACATTCGTGGGCCGCGCGGCGGTTAAAACAATCTTAACTCTCTGTGTACGGAATTATGGTACATTTCTTCTCGCTGCAAACAGCTGGTA
Source organism: Tholera decimalis (assembly GCA_943138885.2). Taxonomy (NCBI): domain Eukaryota; kingdom Metazoa; phylum Arthropoda; class Insecta; order Lepidoptera; family Noctuidae; genus Tholera; species Tholera decimalis. The sequence continues at coordinate 7,679,030 of OW964552.2, read as the reverse complement.
TTATTATTATTATTAGCAAGATTGCTAGTATCAGAGATATAATATTCAGAGATTCGTATGAATTGGATCACTGAATTTCCTTACAAAATATTTTGCGTAGTCTTAAAAAAGTGGTTGATATCACATAGTTTCTATTCAATTAGGTACTGAATTTCTTGACAAAAAGTCATGTCCATCCTATCACTTCAGGAATGTATTATAATGACTATTGAGTTTTGTAAACCTTGTAAATTAATTTATGTTGAATTTTAGTTTGAAAGAAAATGTTATTTACATTTAAACTTCGATTATTATTTTATAAGTCAGCACATTTTACTTTGATTGGTATTTATAAGTTTACACTAGTATTATATAACCTTACTGTGTAGTATAAAAATTTGCACGCCAATTTTAAATGGTAGAATGTGTCTTGCACTGAATTTCTTGTAACATCTCTACCTACCACATTTATGCAAATAAATGATTTATGATTATGATTATTATGATCCTAAAATTCACTAAATCTAGTGACAAAATCACTAAAGTGGCAACACTGACGTCAACCGCATAATAGCACGCGGACAAACATGTGAACACTATTGGCCGAGCGCGCGCGAGCGCCTTTGATTTGTGCAGAAAAACCGACACCGCTCCGAAGTGAGGCAAGTAATCGCGAGCGACTGCAAATTGTGACAAGTTACGTCAAATGAAGTCTATACACGTTGGCGCTTGTCTATACCAGGCCCTGTCAACTTTGTTCTAGCGGTTTGGATACCTACAGGGGCTGAATTTTTTGTGTTGCCGTAGTAAAAATAAATTTACACTTGTCAATTATGTGGTATCATTAGGATATTATGAAAAAAAAAAAAACAATGTCGGCCATTGATATTTGATGTCGCTTGTTTGTTTCCCTGTATTTTTAATTTAACTTAATAAACGTCGAGTCGAGCTTCTGGTCCTCCGTTCTATTGTGTTATATTATAAGTGCAGTGATACGTGTTTTTTGAGATAGTGACTCTATTGTGGTCTGCGTATTAGAAACTTGTTTCGAGTTAGGACTCTAATAATGGCTGATAAAGAAAACTCAAGAAAGTGTTTTAAATGTGGGTGTTCACCAGCTGAAAACAACATTAAATTGTTTCGATTTCCTAAACCGGCTATAAGGAATCTGGACCGGTATGTAACACAATCATAAGTTATCAAAATAACCTATAATTTAGTAACTATCTACACCCTGAGTTATCTAGAAGTTTGATCTAAAACTTAAGCTAATTATCATAAAAACATGGGCATGGTTTATCGTATGAGTGATATTAATGGAAAACGAGACACATGGTTGAAATCTCTTTCACATGATGCAACTGAAAAACTTGCAGAACTTTTCCTCACTATTATTCTTTGTCTGTAATAACATTAGTCTGGAATAACCATCTCTCACTAGGAGTCGGGTGTTGATAGCTGTGCCACAGTTATAACTTGCAGCTATCAAGTTTCTCATTGCTTTTTTTGACTGAATTTCAAATAAATGATTATTATTATGACTATGTATATATTTTTATTTTCTGTGCACATATAGTCCATAGTTTTGTACATATGATTAATTAGCTATTATTATTTTCAGATGCGAATTATGGGCTAAATATATTTTCCCGGATAGAAACTACTCTGCAACAACATTGCAGATGAAGTTGCACAATGAACACAGAATGCTCTGTCAGAAACACTTTAATGATGCTGATTTTACTGATGAGTCTAAAACAAAGCTACTTCGCTCTGCAGTACCATATGATGTAAGTTATAGTAGGTTTAAAATTGTATAAATATATGTATATTCTAGAAAACATACTTCAACCACCACAATATTAGTTTAAAACACAACTCTGATCTCTAAAAAATTAGACAAATGTGGTACATAGCCTAGTTCCTCGTAGTCTATATCATTAGTGCTTAGTACTTGTTGCTTACCTTAATACCCTTTGTGTAAACATATGGAATAAAGGCTTACTATTAGTGAAAGTGCAAGAATTAATTTGCCATTTCTAACTAACATCTACCTGTTTCACTTGCATTGCAATAGGCACTTTTTTTTATTGATAATAGGCTTGCGTTTGACCACCATCTCACCTGATGGCAAGTAATGATGTGGTCGAAGATGGAGCACGCTTGCCTAGAAGTAACCTATTCACTATGCACTTTCAGTATACTTAGCACTTATGCAGTAATTTTACAGTAAGTTACTTAAAGTTAGGGTAAGTAGCAAGTCCTATGCATTGTCTTTCAAATTAAATGCAAAATGAGTAGTTGCAATATCAATACTAAACTCTATTCTATTTTTCAGTGTGAACCTGAGTTGCCTTTAGCTGTATCATATGGTGTAGAACCTCAAGCTGGTCCTTCACATGCATTTAGAGAAATTACAAATGAGCAAAATCTACCAGTACTAACCACTGAGCCTATTGTAGTAATATCTAAGGTACATATAAAAGGAGAAAAAACTGACAGGGAGAAGATGTTATATGCCAAATGTTGCACATATTTAAAAACAATTTGCCAATTGCGTAATCGTATAAAAAACTTGAAATCCAAAGAAGTTTTAAAAGCAGTTTCTGATGAAATGGCTGTCAAAAAATTATCTGCCAAAATAACTCCAGCATTTGCTTTATTATTGCAAGGGCAGTTAAGAAATTGTAAAAAGAAAATCACTGGTTGAAGGTGGAGTAAAGAAGAAAAAATCACAGCTTTAAGAATGTTTAAAAGGTCACCCACATGTTACCGCTTACTACGAAGGCTGTTTCATCTGCCTTCACCCACCACTTTAAAAACATTACTCAGTAAGGTGCCATTTCGTGTTGGTATTAATAAACCAGTTATTGAATTAATAAAGAAACATATTATGGTACAGAAACCTTCGAATAATGTATTTACATTGATGTTTGACGAAATGTCTTTGAAAAAGCATCTTCATTATAATCCCAAGGATGATGTGATTGAAGGATTTCAAGATCATGCATCACAAGGAAGGTCTCCATTAATTGCTGCATATGCCTTAGTATTTATGATTACTGGGATAAGGCAAAAAGTAAAACAGCCCATTGCCCATTACTTTTCTAGTGGATTTTGTACTGCAGATAGGCTTGCAGTACTGCTAAAGGAGGTAATTTACTATAATATACACTGTAATTTACTATAATATACTATGTATTTACTAAAACATACTATGTAAATTCAGAACAGTTTTTTAAGTTGTGTTTTCTTTTATGCATATCTATTAAAGTTTTATGCAGGTAGATTGATTAACTATGAATTGTACAAATATGCTGACCAATTGTTTTCAGGTCTTACATCAATGCTTGGAAGCTGGCATAAATATTGTAGCCATGGTATGTGACATGGATGGTGCAAATAGGCGAGCTCTCAATATCTTGGGCGCATCTGTTCAGCACCCATATATTGTATTTAAAAATAAAGAGATTGTAACTCTGTTTGATCCACCACATTTGTTAAAATGTTTTCGAAATTTGTTTATGAAATATAATATAGAGTGTTCGCCAGATATTTCTTCGAATGATGTCATAGGAACAGGTAAAGTTAGCTTATAAATTAATTGGCTGCAATTATCAATATTTTATTAAAATGTGCTGTGTAATTATAGTGTGCTGGTTTTTTTTATTTACAGGTGTTGCAAAATGGTCTCACATTAAAGAATTTTATGAAGTGGACAGCACTAATGCAAATTTTGTATATGCTCCAATGTTAAAAAATGATCATTTAAATCCTAACACAAAACAGAAAATGAAAGTAAAATTGGCTGCACAAGTGTTAAGCAGTTCTGTGTCGGGTGGAATGTACGCGAAAATCGCTACAGGTATGAAATTAATGACTATAATACAATTCAGTTGAATCTGATAAGTAAATTACTAAAGAAATCACCTGTTAGCTCGGTTCGACTCTTCATTTTTAGGTTTCCCTTAGCCGAATGGCAAAAAACGGAACCCTTATAGTTTCGATATGTCTGTCTGTCTGTCTGTCTGTCTGTCTGTCTGTCTGTCTGTCTGTCTGTCTGTCCGTCCGTCCGTCCGTATGTCACAGCCATTTTATTCCGAAACTATTAAGACTACATGTGAAACTTAAGTAGTAGATACATGTATTCTGTGAACCGTTTTCCGATTTAAGAAAAAAAATTAAAAAATATTTAAAATAAAGCTGGGTCCCCATACATGGAACTAGAACTGAAAATATTTTTTTTTCATGAAACCTATGCGTGTGTGGTATCTATAGACAGATCTTTAAAAATGATATAAGGGTTTCTAAAACCACTTTTTCATAAAGTCAATCGTTTAAAAGATATACGCTTCCAAAGTGGTAAAATGACTGTCCTTTAACATAATATATGTCTGTAGATCATCTGTCTGTAAACTTTCAACCAAAATTAGTTTGAACGAGATCGAGTCTGCAGTTTTTGAGATACAGCATATTTTCTAAAACCGCAAATATAACTTTGTAATTCATACAAACACTATGAAAAACAAAGTTATTTGGCATAGTTGTAAAAAATTTAAATAAGCTAGTTTTAAGAAATTTGTAAGGTTCTTTTGTCAAAAACAATACATATTATATTATATTATTATAGTTACTACGGAACCCTTCATGGGCGAGTCTGACTCGCACGTGGCCAATTTTTTATTATTATTATAAACTAGCTGTTATCGATAGTTTCATCCATATCCTACTTTTTGTATATTGTACTTTATGAATTGACAGATGTAGATCAGATAGTAAATTCAACTATTATTGTCTGTATTTTTATAATTTGATAAATATTTTTTTATATTTACAGGAGAACTCACCTCAGAGGCTGTTGTGACTGCCAATATAATAAAACGAATGGATAACCTATTCGATGCGGTCAATAGTGATTCTCCCGACCTACGGCGAGGAAAACCTCACGCTACAAATTTAAGGAGTAATACTCCACACCTGAAATGTTTCAGTGATATGAAAATTTTTTTCTTAAATATGAAATATATTGGGAGTATCCGTAAACCTCCGTCTCAGGAAGGCTGGATATGGACCTTAAATGCCATGGAACGGTTGTGGCATAATTTGGTAAATTCAAATAAAATTGCCAGTTTGGCCACCAGAAGGATTCAGCAAGATGCGTTAGAAAACCTTTTTGGATGTATTCGCAGCAACTGTGGTTGTAACACAAATCCGACATGCGGACAATTTCTTGCTGGACTTAAAACGGCTGTTTTAAGTAATTTGTCTTATATAAGTTTAACAGGAAATTGTGAAAATGATAATTATGAAATAATTAATAATTTCAGCAGTATGATAAAATCAGCTGCACAACCCACACGCATATGTGCAGAGCCTGGATTTAACTTTAGTTTTGAATTACCTCAGGAAATAGAGGAAGCCATTAATAATGATAATGCAGAAATTCAGGCATGTGCATATGTATGTGGGTTCTTATTAAAAAAAATTATGCCCACTTGCGAAATCTGCAAAGACCTTTTTATTTCTAAAGCTATAGAGAAACATCATTTATTTGTCGAGTTCCGGGAGTACAGTGAGATTAAAAAAAGTTTAAATTATGTAACTAAAGAAATGGTTAATGTAGTCGAGTGCTGTGCTACATATAATAATAAGTTTTTAGAAGAAAATGGTTACAGGAATTCTATAAAAAAAAATATAACAGACCAAATGAAATGTTCAATTAATTTTGATTTTTTAAATAAATGTCCAGAACATAAAATATTGAATATAAATAACATTATAAATAGTGTTTTTGCTATATGCACCAAAAGATTTTGTATACTTCAAAATAGAAAATTTGCTGAAGCAGCATCAGCAGCTGCTCTTAAGCATAAAATGAACATAATCATGCATAAATAATAAATAAGCTTATTTTTATATGTAGTAAGTTATTTTATGTTCCTACACAGCGCTGGTTTTTCCGATCACCACCAAAATAACATGATGGATGTTATTCAGTTATTATTATTATAAAATTAAGTCTCATAATTGTTTACATGTTTTCAAGTATAGAGTATTGTCAGTTTTATCATACATATTATGTACTTTATAACTGTTTGAGAAATGAATTCTGTAATAATGTTAATAGCAAGAGCCAGTTGTACTCATTTTCAGACAAGATCAAAGGCTATTTTAACAAGTGGTTTGGTATTTACTCCTAGACACAGTTATAATAAATTGCAAGATTCTCTTTATACAATAGGTTGTCTGGAAGTATTTGTTCAGTGAGTGGTCGAGTTTTTTGGGTGTAATATATGATTTTTAAATATGTAATATATGATTTTTAAATATAAGGTATGCAAGTTGTATTGTGAAATAAACAAATCTTTAAGTTTTATTTTCGTTTTATTTTCAAATTTTGCGGGCATTTTTACTTGTAAGGAAACACATGAGAGGAACTTATAAGCCATGTGTTTTCTTATAAGTATAAATGCCCACTCTGAAATAATCAAGAAATAGGATTAGGGGGGCCCTACATTTAAACCCACATTTTGAATCTCCCGCCACGCTCATATCGCACGCTAGTTTCTGTGGGCTGAGATAAGAGGGCGCTGTTGAAATCGTTCTCTATTTTTTTGTTCGAAGTTGACATTCTTCTCCTTTAGGAGTATATGTTCTGTGATGTGCCGTCTACACGTTGGTATTGGCTTTCACTCGACAACGCTCGGCCAACAACTCCTCAAAACTCGTCTATATTGGCCATTTGCATTGGCTTCCTTCACTTACCGAACGTCTAGACAGTAACGCTTGCCTTGTGTCAATTTGTCTAGGCTCGCGTTGGTCTAAGCTCGGCCAACATGTATTGCAGGCTTTAGGAAGACAGTCTTTTTATAACTACTTGAAGCCTGCATTCTATTAGGTGAAGAGATTGATGGAGTATCTGCAGAGTTTTTAGAAGGAGAAGATAAAAGTGTGTTAGCATATGATTTAATTACTGGGTGATATACTTTTGCTGCTTCAGCATAAGCAACTGAGCTATGTGCCATGTATGATTTAATCTGTTTTTGTCGAGAGAATTCAGGACAAGACTTATTAATGGCATAGTGAAAGCCAGAGCATAGACAGCAAGATGCATTTTCTAATTCCCTTTCACAGCTATCTCCAGCCTTGACCACATTTATAACAGCGAGGTTTAGACCTGCACTGAATTTTGGTGTGCCCAAAACGACAGCAATTAAAGCATTGTACAGTGGGGAAAATATATAAATCAACAGGCATTATAACACATAAAGATTCTTTTAGGTAGAACCTGTCCATCAAAAGTAACAACTATGGATTGGGATGGTTTCCAAATGGTTGTACCATCAACAACATTTAAATTTAAGGCGTCTGACTTTTAAAATTGGACCGCAACCAATCGGAACTGTAATATTATCAATAACTTCCTCCGAAGACCATTCTGCAGGAATACCACGCACTAGACCCATCCTTGTAACATTAAAAGTGGGTATAAAAGCTTTGTAAATATATGTTTCCAGACTACTATGTGAAATAAAAGAATTTGCATCCAGAAAATTGGAAAATGCGAGAGAAATTTTATTACGCCCAATTTTTTTGACGCTACCATTAATTATATTTTGAAAGGCGTTATGTTTAAGAAATTTACCAAATGTGATTGGGTGCAATGTAGTAGCATCATCAGGGGAAATAGTTTTCTTCTGTAAATGAATAATATAAGGTGCACTGTCGGTTTTGTCGTATGCTTTACGGCCAATTTGCGCGGGAACAGCTACGGATGGAGTAAGAAAATTAGCAGTAATGGTTGGTATTTCAGAGCAAATAGGTTCTGTTAAAGTTGTTGTAGGACTTGTAGGATCCGTGCAACCACAACCCGACGACTCGGAAACGTGGTTCTTTCGGGTGCGACGGCGTTTATTACAGTGCTTGCACACATGTACACGGCTTCTTTTCAGGTGACGAGCCGAGGACGCCCCACCCCATCAGTATCCATGCCTGACTCATTGCTTACTACAGTAACAAAATTGCCTGCCGGGGGAACAAAGTCCCCCGGGTCGGGCGCACAGTGGTCCGGATTCTCAAAATGATGGACTTTCGATCGAAGATGGTTATTTAACTAAACAAAAAATGGTATCGAATAGTATATATAACACTGATCAATATTTATTACTACAATTTTTCGATAAAATTGCTCCTTCACGTCGAAAAAAATATTGAAAAAAAAAAATGTATAGGAGAAAATGTATTTTATTTTTTTTCTCCGGCTAGTATAAAGTATAGCAACCAAACCTTATATTCTAGTAAGTACTTGTTGCTCTTAATACGACGACATATAATTTGCTTGCGTATCCCTGCGGCCTTGGCGCCTACGATGATTCAAAGTTTCAAATTTTTATGTTGTATTTTCTAATGGCTATTAACGAATTTAACAATTAAGAAGAACTAAAAATATATTTTTTTCAATACAATAAGAATTAAAAAATATAAATTTAGGCATTTGGTAGGCATTTCATTTATATGACAATAATAAAATTACATATTTTTTTAATAAAATTTTAATTTGTTGCATGTAATTGAAGACAGTTATATGCTGACGATGACTATCTATACCTAAATGACTAAAACTATTACTTTGAGAAAATAATAATTAACCCCCACCACCAAAGGGTGGTAGGGGTAATATCGACGACGCTGATTGGATGTTGAACGCAGCGGTACTAATTATGTCAGTCACTACTTGCGAACTTGTGTTTGTTATAAATATGTGTGCAGGTAACAATTGAGGGCACTTTTTTCTTAACCTTTTAGGAAGCAACATCATTATCCGTGCTGTGTGAAAGTTTTGTGAGTTTCGTTCTGGCTGCATTTGTTGCGAATTTTGATATTTTTATGTTCCTTCGTGTTGAAGGAGACATGAAAAATTGGACACGACTCTATGAAGCTATTATTGTGCGCATCCCAGTTGAAATATGTTCAGAAGATTCAGAAATAATTAATCCCGTTTTAAAAAAATATATTAGTAATATAAGTCGCAGATGGGCAAGTGCTTCCAGAAATCAGAAGACGTTCATGAACAGACATGCTGAGTGGTTACAATCAAATATTGGTTGTCCAAATTGTACTACAGTGAATTTATCAGAAATTTTTCTAGCTCAAGATGAAGTTATCGAAAACATATCGTCAGACAGTACGAGTACTTCCGTTGATATCGATACTGTAGCAGCTGTGATTCCGTCCACATCAACTGTGGGCACATCTACGGATTTAGTTTAGATTAGGAAACCATTTGTTGACCTCGGCAACACACAGAAGAAAAGACGTTCAGGGTCTCTTCTGGAATACGTTCAGGGTCTCTTCTGGAATACTCACCGAAAGAACTCACTTTCGCATTAATCATAAGACTTAAGACAGAAAAGAAGAATGACTTAGCTAATATTATTGATCATATAACGAAAAGCCCTGATAGTGTTGCGATTGTTCAAACCACTTTGTTTAAAAAGAAAGTAAGCAAAAAATCTTTGGACGAAGATCACTCTCTAGGTCTTTATACATCTTTGAATCTGTCAAAGTGGAAATATTTGTGTTTAAGGAATGTGCTGATAGATTGTGAAGTTCCAGTTTTACCATCGTATCACAAACTCCTTGAAGCTAAGAAAAGGTGCTAACCAAGCGATTTAGAAATTACTGAGAGAGGAGCTCAAGTGAAGATTCAAGCCTTACTGGATCTGACAGTCCAGAAGATTCTTCAGATTACTGGTACCCAAGTTGATTCGTCAAATGAAGGATTGAAGTTAATCAGTAAATGGGGTTTCGATGGAGCTTCTTCACAAAGCACCTACAAGCAAAGAAGTGAGGATGTAAATTTCAGTGATTCATCGGTATTTATGTCAAGTCTTGTCTCTCTTAAATTAGTTTCTAATAATATTACCATTTGGGAAAACCCAACACCTTCAACCCATTATTGTAGGCCTATTAAGTTTAAATTTTGTAAAGAGAGCAGAATATATACAAAGTGTGCCAGGCTGGAGATTAATCACGACCTTCATATGACAATGATCGACAGAAAAGTGGCCACTATTATAACTGATACTTCATCTGCATCTGCCTGTAATATTTGCCTTGCTAAGCCGACTGAGATGAACAAGCTGTCAGAAGTATTTTCAAGACCTGTACGAGAAAATGTTTATAAATATGGATTTTCTACTCTTCGTATGTGGATTCGTTGTATGGAGTGTATTCTACATATATCAATATCATACAACATGGACTTTAAAATGTGGGCTGCACGAGGTGCTAACAGGGAACTAAAAGCTGCGAAAAAACAACTGACACAAGAAAAATTCAAGCAGCAAATGGGAATTCTTGTAGATTTTGTTAAGCAAGGTTTTGGAACCACAAACGACGGAAATACAGCCAGAAGGTTTTTTAGAGATTATGAGAAATCTGCCGAAATTACCAGTATTGATAAAGACCTACTAAAGCATTTCACGGTTATTCTTCAAACAATTTCATCTGGATGTGCCATAGATATTGAAAAATTTAGATCTTAGTTGTATCTCTGTCGAGATACGTACGAGATGTTTGTTCACCTATACTCGTGGTTTTATATGCCCGCAAGTGTGCACAAGCTGCTCATACATGGTGCAGACATTTGCGAACACTTTGGCTTCCTACCAATTGGTATTCTTTCCGAAGAAGCCAGTGAAGCAAGAAATAAAGAATTTCGAAAAGTTCGTGAAAATCACACAAGAACATTTAACAGGATGAAGACCAACGAAGACTTGTCGCATAATTTTTTAATTAGTTAGGACCCATATTTATACCATATTCGACCAAAATACAACAACACAAAACATTTCGATTTGTTTTTGGATGTTAAAGAGCTTTTGTTGTTGCCAGAGGTAACAACAGAAGAAACTGAAAATATGCATCTACAGGAGCTGCAGGCAGGAGTTGACGATCCATTAGCGTAATAGCGTGACAGATTTAGTGATATTGTTATTGTTTGAATTGAGTTAGTAAGATAAGTCGTTTCATTAAAATAATCCTTTTCAGGACTACCTGAAATAGTCCTTTTCAGGACTTCTGAAAATAGCCCTTTTCCTTTATCCATTTCTAACCGTTTCTTTTAAGATGAATCGTCAAAAACATTAAGAAAAATCGACTTAAAAATTTGAAACTTTGAATCATCGTAGGCGCCAAGGCCGCAGGGATACGCAAGCAAATTATATGTCGTCGTATTAAAAGCAACAAGTACTTACTAGTACATAAGGTTTGGTTGCTATACTTTGATACTAGCCGGAGAAAAAAAATAAAATATATTTTCTCCCATACAATTTTTATTTCAATATTTTTTTATTGACGTGAAGGAGCAATTTTATCGAAAAATTGTAGTAATAAATATTGATCAGCGTTATATATACTATTCGATACCATTTTTGTTTAGTGAAATAACCATCTTCGATCGAAAGTCCATCATTTTGAAAATCCGGACCACTGTGGGGCGGGTCGTTCATTACACGGCTTCAACAAAAAAATAAGTAAAAACTTACCACTACCGAAGAAAAAAACTACAAAATTATAAATTAAAAGAAACTAAAGCACTAAAACTAAGACTACTAATACTATAAACAGTATTTAAAAATAATTTATCTCAAATTCAAAAAGGACGCGTCCGCCAAGTTGAACGTTTCCCGTGCTTTTCCTTATTTGCAATTATTGACTTATTATTTGACAAATTATTTAACTTTTTTCAAACCTTTGACATTTACAAAGTGTTGCCAAGTGACCGTCTCGCGTTCTCCCCAAAATTTCCCCGAAATCTCCCCAAAATTCAAGATTTGTAAAAAAACCCACAAATGGCTAGAGTCTGGCAAACGAAAGTAGACACTCGAATTATTTGCAAAGTTTTTATATGGCAATGCTGTACTAATGTCAAACTCAATTTTCAAAACAAGATGGCGTGTTGTTGGTGATTTGTTGTGATCTTGCGTTTATTCAGCGAAAAATGAACAAAACTATTAAAAGTGGAGTACGGGAGATGTTGTTTCGCATGATGTCTAAATATCAAGAAAAACAACAGGAGAAAGACGCCGAATTCAAACAAAAACAAGATTGTTTACGTGTGGTGTTCGATTTCATAGTTAGTAAAACGCTACTAAGTTGATACTTTGTCGTAATTCACAATTTATATTTATCGAGGAAAAATATTTATCTATTTTGATTCACATTCATTTTATAGAATGTTAAGCATTATGGTTATTTAACAAACAATTAAATGTTGCATGCTTTTTAACATTTTTCTTTCTTTTATAGAAAATCTGGTGGATGTAGCAGGGGTTGATGAGATAGTGAAACCTATTGAAAAACTTACGGATTTAGAGCAGAAAGTTAGGATAAGAACCCAGAACCAGTACTTGGATAAAATAGCTTCAATCACTGGTAAGTTTTTACTAGGAATGCATAACTTTTATAAAGATGTAATTGAATTTATGATTTGAAAACCTAATCATTTTGTTTTACCATTTTTTACAGAAGTGAGCGTTACTACATTAATAAGAATTAAAAAGGAAGGTGCGCGTAAAGGCCATATAAACTCACAGTGTCCGACATAGATAGTTTCGACATAGATGCTATTCGTAACAAAATTAACGAATTTTATAACGTTAGAAAACAAGTTTAAAACGAAACACACCAGAGCCAGTATATGAAGCTGATGAAATTCTGAAGCAGAATGGGCACGAGGTATTGCGAGTTCCCCCCTACCACTGTGATCTAAATGCCATTGAGTTAGTATAGAGTTTGGCTAAACGTAAAGTGGCAAGTAAAAATATTGTGGGATGGCTCAGCCAAATACCAGCTAGCTGCACTTGACTCGATCGAACGCAGAGCCAAAAGGCTCATAGGTGACGAGGTTCTGGCGGGTAAGCTTCACAGCCTGGCTCACCGGCGAAACGTTGCTTGCCTGTCTATCTTCTACAGACTGTACTTCGGAGAGTGTGCGCAGGAGCTCCACGACCTGATCCCTTCATCCCCCTTTTACTACCGGTCTACCAGACGTACCGCAGGATACCATCCACACTTGGTCGATATACCGTCTTGTCGTACTAAGCGCTTTTCTTCAACATTCATTGTGCGCACAGCCAAGGTGTGGAACTCTCTGCAGGCTTCTGTGTTCCCTGCCACATATAACCCATCAGCCTTTAAAGCAAGAGTGAATAGGCATTTTCTGGGCTCGCTCGTTCGATCTTAGTCTCTTAGACCTCATCTTACACTTACTATCAGGTGTGATCGAGGTCAAGAGCGGGCTCATCCGTAATAAAAAAAAAAAAAAATATTGCTCTGCCTGCAGTGGAGTTATAGAAATTTATAAAAGAGTCGTTTGAAAATATAACTACCGAGGAGTGAAAGAAAATGACTGATCATGTCATCCATGTTGAAAATAAACATAAAGAAAGGGACAAAATTACAGAAAATAATTTAGAGTTTTATAATTAACGTAGGAAACAATGACTCCAGTGACTGTAATGAAACTTTCCACATGGAAGTCTTACATTCAGATTTTGACTATAGTGAATAAATCAGAACTATTTTAGAATACTGTTTTTTTTTTAAATCGAATTAAGAGACAATATCTAAACTATTACCTACCTAAAATATCTCTTGTATTTTTATTCCGATGAAATAAAATACATAATTCTAAAGTATCAAATAAGGTTATTCCAAGTATTTCATAGTAGTTTTGGGGTTGCTATGCTGATATTTTTTAAATTTGCCGCGCTTTTTCAGTCTCTACTTTCGTTTGCCAGACTCTATTCTTTTTTATTATTGATACAATTTCAGCAATAGCGTCCATGACTTTATTAGCCTCTTCACTCGCGCCGGTTGCAGTTCCGTACATTTTTTCTGAGTTAAACCTGTTTAGCATCTTTGAACTGGGTTTAAAATGAACACATCCTTCTAGCAATTTATATCTTATTCTCAAGATGGATTCGGCAGTGTTAATGGCCAATCTGTTTCGACGTTTGTTTTCAATAATAGCTACTTGAGAGAAGGCTCTTTCCGCAACTGCGTTAGAAAAAGATAAAAACAAAATTCCTAGTGCCAATTTGCTAACATTTCCACGGGTATGTTCTATCATCGACTGCATTTTTGAAATTATAAACTTCAACCCAGAACTCTTCGGTGTGTTGCGTGGATTTCCAAGTTGTACGATGCAAATAATTCCATTCTGCGGCAACTTCGGAGCCACTCGGCTATCATCGTGCACAGCATTTTGTTTTCGTGTGTGTGCTTTCACAGTGTTTAGTGTTTAGTGTGTTTAGTGGTTTGATCGCGTTCAGACATCATCAGTCCAAATATTCCCCCAAAAATATTGTCCCTCAATTCTCCCTCCATAACTTTAAAAACCCACCAAATTTGGGGGGATTCCCTCCAATCTGGCATCACTGCATTTACACAAGTTTCGTTACCATTTTAGTTTAAAATTAAATAAGTTAAAGAAAAAATAGGATTGCGTAATTGAAGGATTTTATTAATTTGAAGATACGTGTGTTAATATATTATAAAAGGTGTGAAATTTAAAGGTGTCCTAACTCCTAATATCCCTAATATTTTAAATTTATATAAAATAAAATGGTTATTTGTTAAAGATAATTTAGAATATCTGAGTAAAACGGAGAACAAGTTTAAGCTAAATATTTTGAGAAAAATGCCATCTATCAATACGTAACTTAAACTTTGTATATTGCTATACGAATAAATTGAAAATCAATTGAATTGAGTAGTTTATATCCAAAAGCAGAACCCTACCTAAACTAGTCGGTTATCATTTCGTCACTTTTGTTCTAAGTTATAGCACCATGATTTATACGGGTACATCATGCATATTATGAAGCTAGGTTGTAAATTGGAGGGGTTTTATCGTTTTAGACGAAATCTCCTATAAATATAGTAATAAAAACAGTAAAAATTGGTACTTAAACAGAAAACAGGGATGTCACGGTAAAAACAGTAAATCTACTGTCACACGGTGGGCTGAAAAACGGCTTTCATAGACTTAGGCATTTTATTTTGCAAGTGCCAGTTTTTGTGCCGGATATCACTTCTATTTGTTATAACAATATACAAAAATGACAACAGAATTGATTCTGCACAAAAACGAAGGAATTATAATTTTTTTACGAAAATTTTGTATGGAGCTAGTATGAAAAATCGAAATATCTCTGAAACGGCAGCGATAACCGTAATATCCTTATAGGAGGTTTTAGTACTAATTATTTATGATTTTTTGACATACGTTACATAATGGTTGTAGATGCCTTTTTTTTTTTTAAATCGTCAAAATGATTTTTATTTATTTTTACATATTCAACGTTCCTTTTAGTGTTTAAGTTGAAGAATTCAGAGCTTTAACAACTCTTAACATAAAATAGCATCACCCCTATAGACCTGAAGGACTAGACAGAGGTGTGTAGTATCTTGTTGATCTTGTAAGATTTCCAACAATACCAAATAGTTGAATATCAGTGTCAAAGTGCCCATGCTGTCGCTTCTTTTAGAAAGATAGGGGAATGAAATTGTTAATTGATCATACCCTAAAAGTATGATTACAACATAACCGGACACATAATAATATCGACACAAAAGGAATTTTAAAACCTTGCATACGTTCAAAATACAAAATAACATATTGTGTAGTCATCTAATGAGTCTGATGACAAGTAATTAAGTAATTAGAATGATGGTTGTAGTCTTCTGATTCTAATGAGCCTATTAAGTGATTAAATGATTTGAAATATCTCGCAACAATACCAACTAAGAACTGCATTCACCTTTTTATAATTAGTGAGCTAATGTGATTTGCTAATGTTGATTAGTTCTACTATGAGTTCTACGAAATGTTTTTGACGATTATAAATTTTTATTATCATATCTTTTATAACTTTAATGAGGGTAGTTAACTAATTATTGACTTTATACAATAAAAGGGCTATAATTTTGTTCCATAATTTAGATTGTTCACAACCGTGTAACTGCTAACACTAAAACTATTTGCTTTGCGACTACAAAATCTTAGAATGGAAAGTTTAATCACCAACTTAGATTTGTTTGTTCTTCTAAAAAGTGAGTGTCCTTCATTTAATCATGAAGTATTGTTTAGTGCAATTGTGTCCCGCATAGGCGATTGCCTTTCTGAATCAAGATCAAGTAACTCTCAAAGAATTTTGCCGGAGATTCACGCGAGCTGCTTTAAACAGGTGGCAGAAATCTAAACGATTCTTTGATAAGTTTAGAAATACGTACGGAGAGTGGTTGCAAGCAAATATTGATTGGCCGAGTTGCGTACAAACTTTAATAAATCAAGAACCAGCTGTTGGTGAGATACCAAGAGCACGCTCAGTCTCTCCAGAACCTTCGACATCATCGACTGTTGGAACAATGACAAAAAGGTCCCGAAAACCATTCAAAGATCTGGGAAGCAAACAGAAAAAGAGAAGATCTAGTGAGCACATAGGCGAGGATTCCTGTGAATTGGCATATGCAGCTGCAGCACGTTTAAAAGAAGAAGGTTATGAAGATATCGCATCTGTAATCAATTATATGATCAAAAATCCAGAAGCTGCCGTTAAAATCAAGGAAAGCATTAAGAAAACAGTAATATTTACACCAGAGAAAGCACTTGGATTGCTTCTTTCACTTAAGCTTTCAAAGTGGCAATATATTACGTTGCGAGAGACTGCCATTCGGGAAGGTGCTAAGGATATTTACCCATCCTACTATAAACTGCAACAAACTAAGCTTGCATGCTACCCTCCTAATCAATCAGTATCAGTTACGGATTCATCAGCTAGAATTACACTTCAAGCTTTACTTGACATCACGGTGAAGCGGATTCTTCAAAGTCTTTCTGATAATGTGGAAAATTAGCAGTTAAAGCTGATATCGAAGTGGGGATTTGATGGTGCTTCCAATCAAAGCCGATACAAGCAGAAAATGGACGGCGAGCATGATGATTCAAGCATTTTCATGACCTCCTTGGTGCCACTGAAACTGACAGATGGAGATAATACTATATGGACAAACCCGAAACCATGCTCAACTTTTTATTGTCGTCCGGTTCAGTTCACTTTTGTAAAAGAAAGCCATGCAGTTGTCATTGATAACAAAAGAAAAATGGATGAGGAAATTGAGGCCCTTAACCCCACAGAGTGCATTAATAGTAACAGGGTGACTCATAAACTAATGATGACAATGATCGACGCAAAAGTCTGCACGTACCTTTCTGAAGCTAGATCAAATGCATCATGCTACCTGTGCTTAGCAAAACCAACAGAAATGAACCACTTAGATGCTGTAACATCAAAAACTGTGTGTTCTGACATATATGAATTTGGCCTATCATCCCTACATGCCCGTATAAATTGCATGGAATGTCTGTTACACATTGCGTACAGACTTGACTTCAAACAGTGGGCAGCAAGAAGTAATGAGCATAAAGATATGTTACAAAACAGAAAAAAAAACATTCAAAATAAATTTAAAGAGGAGCTCAATCTGTTAATTGATATAGTAAAACAAGGCTCGGGAACTACCAATGACGGGAATACCGCAAGGAAGTTTTTCGAGTTTCCCAATAAAACTGCAGCTATTACTGGGTTGGATCAAAACCTGATAAAAAGATTTGCTGTTATTTTGCAAGCAATAACATCTGGTGAGAAGATCGATGTCATCAAATTTAAAGATTTTGCTCGCAAAACAGCAGAAAAGTACGTGGAATTATACGACTGGTACTACATGTCATCAACCGTACATAAACTATTAATACACGGAGCTGACATAATCGAAAAAAATGATATTGTCCCGATTGGGACTCTCTCGGAAGAAGCCTCAGAGTCTCGAAACAAAGATTTTAGGAGGTTCCGGGAACATCATTCGCGGAAAAGAAGCAGGCAAGATTCTAATCAAGATATCCTAAATATGCTTGTTGTTTCTTCGGATCCTTTTCTAAGTGCACAAAGGCCGAAGTTAGATGCCAAAAGGAAGACAACCTTTTTTGCTGAAACTCTCGACCTAATACAGTTTCCGGAAACTGAGTTCGAGTTTGTAGGTATATCCGATCTGGATTCTGACTCGGAATTGGAGTCCGACAACGAAAGTTGTAAAGAAAATTTGTAAAATTTAATTATTTTTCTTTATGTTCTTTTGTTAGTTATGTTAGTTTATTGTACCAATATGTTTAGTTAATAATTTCATAAATTATAGTTTCAAATATGTATTTTGTATAATTGAATTTATTAGATATTATTTTTGTTACTTCTGTTTTATTTAAATTACCTATCAATAAAAAGTTTATATACAGTCTTTTTTTTTTCACATATCTATACTAATATTATAAAGCGGAAAAGTTTGTTAGTTTGTTTGTTTGTTTGTTTGTTTGTTTGTTTGCTTGAACGCGCTAATCTTGGAAAGTACTGGGTGGATTTGGATGAAATTTGGTATGGAAGTAGCTTGAAGCTTGAGGAAGGTTATAGGCTACTTTTTACCCGACTGCAAAAAAGGAGAGTTATGTTTTTACCGTGATAGAATCCACGGGAGCGAAGCCCCGCGTGAGTACTAGTTCTTAATATTTGGGGAAAAAGCATGCTTCCTAACGATGTTCTTAACTTTGACACAGTTCATGGATCGTTTTGAACAGTTTCATATGTTAAAATAAATAATGTTAGTACTATAATCCCCTATAAGGATATTATTATTATTATGTGTCCGGTTATGTTGTAATCATACTTTTAGGGTATGATCAATTAACAATTTCATTCCCCTATCTTTCAAAAAGAAGCGACAGCATGGGCACTTTGACACTGATATTCAACTATTTGGTATTGTTGGAAATCTTACAAGATCAACAAGACACTACACACCTCTGTCTAGTCCTTCAGGTCTATAGGGGTGATGCTATTTTATGATAAGAGTTGTTAAAGCTCTGAATTCTTCAACTTAAACACTAAAAGGAACGTTTAAATATGTAAAAATAAATAAAAATATTTTGACGATTTTTAAAAAAAAAAAAGGCATCTACAACCATTATGTAACGTATGTCAAAAAATCATAAATAATTAGTACTATAACCCCCTATAAGGATATTACGGTTATCGCTGCCGTTTTAGAGATATTTCGATTTTTCATACTAGCTCCATACAAAATTTTCGTAAAAAAATTATAATTCCTTCGTTTCTGTGCAGAATCAATTCTGGTGTCATTTTTGTATATTGTTATAACTAATAGAAGTGATATCCGGCAAAAAAACTCGCACTTGCAAAATAAAATGCCTAAGTCTATGAAAGCCGATTTTCAGCCCACCGTGTGTCACTACTGTCAAAATAGTAGGGTTGGCAACGCTGGCTCAGGTCAGTATATGGGGATTTGGGGATTTTCCTCACTTTTAAACAGTGTTGCAACTTCAATACGTACCTACCATTTAAAATATTATTAATTGATTGTTGGCAAAACACGTCCATCTCAGTAAAAAATATTATCATTTGAAATTAATTTTATTCGTTTTTTTGTAAGTTTTACCTTTTTATCCCTTATTCCACAGTAAAGATGTGATAAACGACTTAAAACTTTTAACGAACTTATTCGTTTATTTTTTATCAAAAGTCACTTACGTAAACTGCTTAATACGCTTATTTACTTTCTTACATTAAAAATAATGAAATTATGTTGTTTGCTTTTTTAGTTGGTTAAGTTTAAGTATTGGTTTTTAAACGAAATCAATGAATTTTCTTTCGTACTTGGCAGGCTTAGGACTGACTGAATGAATAATATTAAATAATTATGAAACTATACTAAGTAGGTTAGTATTATTCTAAGATCTGTATTTATTAATAACTTGTCAAATAATAAACTATATTTTATTAAATTCAGGCGTACTTAAAAGTTCATTGATCTATTATATGTACATTTTAATTATTTACAAAATTTCCATTATTTCCTCAAACCATCAAGTCATTTATTCACATTCAGAAACATAATTTTTTCTACTTTGCTCTTCAACAACCGGGTCCTCCATTCCGATATTATGTTAAAATCAGAATACGATAAAGTTTTATTACAAAAATTACACACAGCTGTTTTAGTCGCATGATTTCTCAAAAAAAAGTTCCAAATTATGTTATTCGAACTTCTACTCGTCATTTTGATACAGTAGTTATTCGAATTTACAGTTTAATTAGCTCACCAATTTGTTTTTGTAGAAAAAGTAGTCAAAATTAACACAATTACTTACACTATAAACTATTTACACTATTATTAACACAATTACCTATTAAACACAATTAACTACACCTAAAAACTATATTATATACAAGTCCAAAACTCACAGAATTATTTCCTTGGTAAGAAACAATTCACCACATGAAATAATGTTTAACACTATTTATGTTTACGTAAACAATTCCGAGTCACAACTTTTAATCAAATTGTTTCGGAAATTCACAAAACATGACGCTTTTCACCGGGCGGAGGAAACGCTACTAAACGTAAAAAGCAAAATAAGTGATAAGCAACCCGTTTAAATTAAATTGGCGCTTTTAAAAGTGAACAACGGAAAGCATATTTAATTTGCTAGGTTTACCAATTTTGAGTAAGTCAACGCGATTCAGCACATAAACAAAAGATGTAAATATTTTAAACCTTAAAGTTTTTGAATTAAGGTCGATTTTCGCATAATCATTGTTTACTATCGATTAAAATTGAATCAGGCGCCATCTATCAGTTGTTACATAATTCATTTGAGCACGTTCTTACTTACGTGGTTATGAAAAGAAATTATCAAAACGCGGTTGCGTTTTAATTTTAACAAAAAGCGGAATAAACAGATAACTTTAAATGCTTTTATAAACAAGTCTGCTTATTCGTTTATTTTAAATAATATGTTATATTATATGCTTTTCGTTTAAACGCCCACCTCTGTTCCACAGTCTTATTTCCTCATATTTGACTATTCCAATGATTCGAATTTCGAACACAATCATCACATATTTGGAAGAAATTCAAGAATGTATAAGTCATCACTGCAGTTAGATCTTCGGGTGTTTCAGGGTGTTTCGGTAATCGGGCGAACGAACATTTTCTTTCAGAATTTGTTAAAACGTATTGTTGTTAAGACGTAGACCTCGCGCAAAGTGAGTATAAGTTTTATTATAATTTGCTGTATTTTACTAACTTTAATGACCTATAATAGTATTATAGGTAGAAAATAAAATTGTCGATCTTTTTACAAAGAAATTGTTCGTTTTAAAATTTTGTTTTCGACAAAGTAACTTCTATCTTACTTGTTTCGTATTCTTTAATTTTTTCTTACTACTTAATACTACCTTTTAAGTTCTTACTGCAGGTACTAACATTTTATGAATTTTGTGAATCTGAACGAAATAGTTTTTTTAATTAAATTAATTAATTAAAAATTAATAATTAGTTTAATTTTTATAGTGTTATTTAAGTTTGTTTCAATTATTGGTGTACAATAAAGTATATTCCATCTATCTAAATTCTAATGCAAGACTTTTTGTGTGGTTTTTCTATGCATGTCAGTGAATTATTATTCTTATTTTGTAGCAATCATGAATAACTATAACAGAAATAACAATAATGGTGAAGGTGGACCAAAGCCGTGGTTAGTAGCAGCAGGCGTTGGTTTGGTCGGTGCCCTCATTGGTGGTGCAGCTTACATGATGAGCGGGTCCAGTGACCAAAAACCAGTAGAACAAAAGCAGAGTGCCACTAAGAAAAAGCCAGCTTCAAGAAACGGCTCTGTTGCTGGATCTCCTACTGGGAATAGTTGTAATCAGTCCGTCTCGTCATACCTTTCAGGCCTGCTGAGCAGAATGGATACATCACGGTAAGAATTTTTTGAACATAACTAGTTTTAAATTGAAAACTTATTCCATTTTAGTAGAAGACGGCTCGGTGTTATTCCCTGATCATTCTTTTACACTGTTGTAGTAATATGAAAAATATTTATTACCTTTCGGCATGCAAAATAAATGCTTTGTTGTGGAGTTGCAGTCACCTGCCCTACATACTTCTATCAACTTTATACTACATTTATAGTTACATATATACATACACACTATATAATGGTTAGCGAAGACATATTGGTGCGTATAATCACAACATAAAATTCCTTTAATTACCTAAGTGCACTTCATCTACTTGTATGCATAGCAATTATAAATGTTTCCATTTGAGTATTTCCTGCACTAGTCATTGTAGTGCTTGTATTGTATGTAATTTTGTAAATAAAACATGCTAAGTTACACATCACAAAATAACTAAAGCAAACATATCAAGTAGAGTTAATAAGACCGGCTAATAATTAAGAAAATAAGTTATATTCAGGTATTTATTGCTATACATAATGTACCCATACAGGTCTTTAAAAAAACAAAACAATTATGCACTCTGTTAGTTTCACAAAAATTTAAAATAAGGAGGAGAGAAGAAAAGCACTTTAATTGATTTCTCAGAGTACTAAAACTCATTAAAAATTTATAGGTAGGTATACTAAAATCAAATAGATATCCATTATAAATATCTTGTTCTTTATGTTTACTCTATGTATGTTTAAATAAAAATAAACCATATAAAAAACCAAATAAAGCATTCAGTAGGTACATATAAGCAACATGAAAAATTGTGTGATTCCCTATTTTTAAAGCTGTAGCAAACCGTATGTATTCGGTACTGAGTATGAGTAACGGGTGCGCCACACGGTGGGCTGAACATCGGCTTTCATAGACTTAGGCATTTTATTTTGCAAGTGCGAGTTTTTTTGCCGGATATCACTTCTATTAGTTATAACAATATACAAAAATGACACCAGAATTGATTCTGCACAGAAACGAAGGAATTATAATTTTTTTACGAAAATTTTGTATGGAGCTAGTATGAAAAATCGAAATATCTCTAAAACGGCAGCGATAACCGTAATATCCTTATAGGGGGTTATAGTACTAATTATTTATGATTTTTTGACATACGTTACATAATGGTTGTAGATGCCTTTTTTTTTTAAAAAATCGTCAAAATATTTTTATTTATTTTTACATATTTAAACGTTCCTTTTAGTGTTTAAGTTGAAGAATTCAGAGCTTTAACAACTCTTATCATAAAATAGCATCACCCCTATAGACCTGAAGGACTAGACAGAGGTGTGTAGTGTCTTGTTGATCTTGTAAGATTTCCAACAATACCAAATAGTTGAATATCAGTGTCAAAGTGCCCATGCTGTCGCTTCTTTTTGAAAGATAGGGGAATGAAATTGTTAATTGATCATACCCTAAAAGTATGATTACAACATAACCGGACACATAATAATAATAATATCCTTATAGGGGATTATAGTACTAACATTATTTATTTTAACATATGAAACTGTTCAAAACGATCCATGAACTGTGTCAAAGTTAAGAACATCGTTAGGAAGCATGCTTTTTCCCCAAATATTAAGAATATGTGAAAAAAAAAAAGACTGTATATAAACTTTTTATTGATAGGTAATTTAAATAAAACAGAAGTAACAAAAATAATATCTAATAAATTCAATTATACAAAATACATATTTGAAACTATAATTTATGAAATTATTAACTAAACATATTGGTACAATAAACTAACATAAATAACAAAAGAACATAAAGAAAAATAATTAAATTTTACAAATTTTCTTTACAACTTTCGTTGTCGGACTCCAATTCCGAGTCAGAATCCAGATCGGATATACCTACAAACTCGAACTCAGTTTCCGGAAACTGTATTAGGTCGAGAGTTTCAGCAAAAAAGGTTGTCTTCCTTTTGGCATCTAACTTCGGCCTTTGTGCACTTAGAAAAGGATCCGAAGAAACAACAAGCATATTTAGGATATCTTGATTAGAATCTTGCCTGCTTCTTTTCCGCGAATGATGTTCCCGGAACCTCCTAAAATCTTTGTTTCGAGACTCTGAGGCTTCTTCCGAGAGAGTCCCAATCGGGACAATATCATTTTTTTCGATTATGTCAGCTCCGTGTATTAATAGTTTATGTACGGTTGATGACATGTAGTACCAGTCGTATAATTCCACGTACTTTTCTGCTGTTTTGCGAGCAAAATCTTTAAATTTGATGACATCGATCTTCTCACCAGATGTTATTGCTTGCAAAATAACAGCAA
This sequence comes from Tholera decimalis, assembly GCA_943138885.2. Classification (NCBI taxonomy): domain Eukaryota; kingdom Metazoa; phylum Arthropoda; class Insecta; order Lepidoptera; family Noctuidae; genus Tholera; species Tholera decimalis. The sequence continues at coordinate 7,654,843 of OW964552.2, read as the reverse complement.
ATCTTTTTATCAGGTTTTGATCCAACCCAGTAATAGCTGCAGTTTTATTGGGAAACTCGAAAAACTTCCTTGCGGTATTCCCGTCATTGGTAGTTCCCGAGCCTTGTTTTACTATATCAATTAACAGATTGAGCTCCTCTTTAAATTTATTTTGAATGTTTTTTTTTCTGTTTTGTAACATATCTTTATGCTCATTACTTCTTGCTGCCTACTGTTTGAAGTCAAGTCTGTACGCAATGTGTAACAGACATTCCATGCAATTTATACGGGCATGTAGGGATGATAGGCCAAATTCATATATGTCAGAACACACAGTTTTTGATGTTACAGCATCTAAGTGGTTCATTTCTGTTGGTTTTGCTAAGCACAGGTAGCATGATGCATTTGATCTAGCTTCAGAAAGGTACGTGCAGACTTTTGCGTCGATCATTGTCATCATTAGTTTATGAGTCACCCTGTTACTATTAATGCACTCTGTGGGGTTAAGGGCCTCAATTTCCTCATCCATTTTTCTTTTGTTATCAATGACAACTGCATGGCTTTCTTTTACAAAAGTGAACTGAACCGGACGACAATAAAAAGTTGAGCATGGTTTCGGGTTTGTCCATATAGTATTATCTCCATCTGTCAGTTTCAGTGGCACCAAGGAGGTCATGAAAATGCTTGAATCATCATGCTCGCCGTCCATTTTCTGCTTGTATCGGCTTTGATTGGAAGCACCATCAAATCCCCACTTCGATATCAGCTTTAACTGCTTATTTTCCACATTATCAGAAAGACTTTGAAGAATCCGCTTCACCGTGATGTCAAGTAAAGCTTGAAGTGTAATTCTAGCTGATGAATCCGTAACTGATACTGATTGATTAGGAGGGTAGCATGCAAGCTTAGTTTGTTGCAGTTTATAGTAGGATGGGTAAATATCCTTAGCACCTTCCCGAATGGCAGTCTCTCGCAACGTAATATATTGCCACTTTGAAAGCTTAAGTGAAAGAAGCAATCCAAGTGCTATCTCTGGTGTAAATATTACTGTTTTCTTAATGCTTTCCTTGATTTTAACGGCAGCTTCTGGATTTTTGATCATATAATTGATTACAGATGCGATATCTTCATAACCTTCTTCTTTTAAACGTGCTGCAGCTGCATATGCCAATTCACAGGAATCCTCGCCTATGTGCTCACTAGATCTTCTCTTTTTCTGTTTGCTTCCCAGATCTTTGAATGGTTTTCGGGACCTTTTTGTCATTGTTCCAACAGTCGATGATGTCGAAGGTTCTGGAGAGACTGAGCGTGCTCTTGGTATCTCATCAACAGTTGGTTCTTGATTTATTAAAGTTTGCACGCAACTCGGCCAATCAATATTTGCTTGCAACCACTCTCCGTACGTATTTCTAAACTTATCAAAGAATCGTTTAGATTTCTGCCACCTGTTTAAAGCAGCTCGCGTGAATCCGGCAAAATTCTTTGAGAGTTACTTGATCTTCGGCAGAAAGGCAATCGCCTATGCGGGACACAATTGCACTAAACAATACTTCATGATTAAATGAAGGACACTCACTTTTTAGAAGAACAAACAAATCTAAGTTGGTGATTAAACTTTCCATTCTAAGATTTTGTAGTCGCAAAGCAAATAGTTTTAGTGTTAGCAGTTACACGGTTGTGAACAATCTAAATTATGGAACAAAATTATAGCCCTTTTATTGTATAAAGTCAATAATTAGTTAACTACCCTCATTAAAGTTATAAAAGATATGATAATAAAAATTTATAATCGTCAAAAACATTTCGTAGAACTCATAGTAGAACTAATCAACATTAGCAAATCACATTAGCTCACTAATTATAAAAAGGTGAATGCAGTTCTTAGTTGGTATTGTTGCGAGATATTTCAAATCATTTAATCACTTAATAGGCTCATTAGAATCAGAAGACTACAACCATCATTCTAATTACTTAATTACTTGTCATCAGACTCATTAGATGACTACACAATATGTTATTTTGTATTTTGAACGTATGCAAGGTTTTAAAATTCCTTTTGTGTCGATATTATTATGTGTCCGGTTATGTTGTAATCATACTTTTAGGGTATGATCAATTAACAATTTCATTCCCCTATCTTTCTAAAAGAAGCGACAGCATGGGCACTTTGACACTGATATTCAACTATTTGGTATTGTTGGAAATCTTACAAGATCAACAAGATACTACACACCTCTGTCTAGTCCTTCAGGTCTATAGGGGTGATGCTATTTTATGTTAAGAGTTGTTAAAGCTCTGAATTCTTCAACTTAAACACTAAAAGGAACGTTTAATATGTAAAAATAAATAAAAATATTTTGACGATTTAAAAAAAAAAAGGCATCTACAACCATTATGTAACGTATGTCAAAAAATCATAAATAATTAGTACTAAAACCTCCTATAAGGATATTACGGTTATCGCTGCCGTTTCAGAGATATTTCGATTTTTCATACTAGCTCCATACAAAATTTTCGTAAAAAAATTATAATTCCTTCGTTTTTGTGCAGAATCAATTCTGGTGTCATTTTTGTATATTGTTATAACAAATAGAAGTGATATCCGGCACAAAAACTGGCACTTGCAAAATAAAATGCCTAAGTCTATGAAAGCCGTTTTTCAGCCCACCGTGCGCCATCAAGTACCAAGTAACGAAACGTTACTCACGAATGCAATTCGTTACTCGCATGTTTCGTTATTAACTGTTTCAGATTGCGCAAGTACCGTTGATCCGAGTGTTGAATGCGGTTTCCTTTTCGTGTGAAGCGCATGCGCGAGTATTCGGTTTATTTAAAAACATATGTTATAAAGAACGATGTTTATTTACTTGAAAAAGGAGATTTTTAAATTCAAATTCCATTGTAAATTCATTTGATTTCGTCGCAGTTTACTTGTAATTCCAACCTTTATCTATTAAATCAAACTAAATGTAGATTAAAAAAATGCGTCTTATAAACATGTAACGTATAGATATGTTTTCTACAAATTACGAATGATGCGACGCGACGCCGCGAAGTCATACTGTACGAGTACCTACGATACGAATCGATGTGTGGGTTTATAATTCTATATTATGTATGACGTATCAAACTAACGAGTAACGATACGATAGTAACGAGTACTAATGGCTATAGTAACGAATAACGAAAACATACGGGTACGCTTTATTTCGTTACTTTTACACCTCTACCTGTTTTTGACATAAGTTTTTTTTTGTGGTGGGTGTACTATTTGTACTGATTAGAAAGTTTTAACAAGAGGTGATTGTATTATGTCGAGATCAGTTAGGCTGTTGATTATGTATTTTCATACTATATACCAACATGTAGTAAGACGACATTGTTTATGTATTTTCATAGTATATACTAGAGATGCGCCGAATGTAGGTTCAACCGAATACGAATCGGCCGAATCATTCGGTTCAATTCTGCGTGGTAAACAGTTTTCATAAATTTTATTCAGCGTATATAGAAATTTATTTAAAAAAAAAAAAACTTAATTTGATTGTATACATATTTTAATACTTGTGTTGGTTCCTAATGTTAGTAGTTATTATAATATATTCTATAAAAATATTTTCTGAAAAAAGTTATTACTCAAAGCAGTGTTCTTAAAATTGTTAATTTCATAGAAATTTAATTTAGTTTAATTTATCATATAAAAACAGAAGTTTATTAGATTAAAATTTTATTTAAATTGATTGTTAAAGTTAATCTATTTATTTTGTCAATAAATAATTGGTATATAAAACTTTTAACAAAAAATTAAACCGACTTCCAAATAAACACCGCAAAGTGAAAAATAACTTTAATTTCGGTAGTCGGTGTCTTTGGTTTTGTATTTCTGTTTTTGGCACCGACATGCGAAAGTTTTTATTTTGTTGGTCGGCTTGTAATTTACCTAGCTACAAAAGCCTAAATCTCAACCACTTATAAAACGTTTTACAAATTAGTGCTTTTCCCGATGATGGGCCGTTAATTGTTGAGGAGTCCTCTGGTACTTCAACTTCACCATATGCTCGAATGTATACATTGTGACGAGCATAAATATGGTTGCTCTTATATCGTATTGTGCTTCATAACTATATTCAAGTTATCGAATTGGAACCCATGAAATAATTATTATTGAGTAGTTCCGGTGGCCATCTGTGGTGTTCATCATCAGTTACTATAAAAAATACTCCAATAACTATGAGTGTACCTATAATATTTGAATAGTTCCCTCGATTTCTCCAGAATTCCATCATTTGATCCTGACTTGATGACAATGGGACTAACTTTGAAGTATATCCTTTCAAATAAAAAGAATTTTCCAAATCGATTCTGCCGTCTTCGAGTAATCGGTGATCATACATAAAAAAATATACGCATCGAATTGACGACCTTCTTTTTAGAAGTTGATAAAAAAATAGTGTTTCTTTCATTCACAAAAAACTATGTACAACTTTCGGAATAAACCACACTTATTTAGTAATTGGTTCACCTTACTGTTTAGTAAAATGTTCTTTTTTTTAAATATTAACAATAATTTAAATATTCGGTAATTATTCGGCAAATCAACCGAATATTTGGCCGAATACGAACATGAAAAAATATGCCGAATGTACCGAATACGAATATTCGGCCGAACTTTCGTCACATCTCTAGTATATACATATATTAAAACGGACCGATTCTTTCGATTACGATTCGACTAAATTATGAAATTATGACAAAAATTACACAAACAATTTAACTTTAAGAACATGTTCGTGATTAGGAATTCTGGTATATTTATTTTTATATTTTCTAAATTTGTGGCGTCAATTTTAGTGTTCTGTAGCCGAATGGCCAAATGTACTGATATATAAGGGATTTGGGTTATTCCATGACAAACGATACCGAGGGTGAAAAAATAAATATGTTTTTTTCGCTTTAAAACTGATGAATTTTGAAAGAAAACATTAATTTTTTTATTGATAATAGGCTCGCGTTTGACCACCATCTCACCTGATGGTAAGCGATGATGTGGTCGAAGATGGAGCACGCTTACCTAAAAGTAACCTATTCACTCTTGACTTAAAGACCCCCTAGGTTATAGCTATCGGGAAACACAGACTCCGGCAGGGAATTCCACTCCTTAGCCGTACGCACAATGAAGGTATTCCCAAAACGTTTAGTGCGTATAAGTGGGATGTCCACCATGTGACGATGGCGCATCGCCGTTTGTCTTGTAGTCCAATGGTGGAACGGGCTTGACGGAATTAGATTGCGCACACTCCCCGAAATGTAACCGATAGAAAACCGATAGACTAGCAACTCGTCGTCGATGTTCAAGGCTCTGGAGCTTTGATTCGACCAGTGTATCGTTGCCAATGAGTCTTTTGGCCCGTTTCTCAATAGACTCAAGCGCATCCAGCTGGTACTTGGCAGATCCATCCCAAAGATGAGAGCAGTACTCCATACACGACCGAACCTGGGCTTGATAGAGGTTGTGCAGCTGTTCGGGTGTGAAGTACCGTCTCACCTTTGTTAGGATTCCCTACTTTTTTTATGCTAATTGAGTCTTAGCCTCGATATACGGGCCAAAAATCAGGGTAGAAGTTAGTGTTACTACCAGAAGCTCGATACGATCGGTTATCGGCACGGTTACATCTCGGAAAGTAGGAGCCGGTTTGAATTGACTTTTTTTTTCCGGAGAAGAGACACGCGTCCGACATCCTGTCCTAACAGGCATTTTTAACCTATGTATAGACAGCGTTACTTTCCCAGACTTAATGAAACATAGTAAAGTAGTACCAATTTTCAACTCGGGTTGTAAGAGTGATCCCTCTAATTATAGACCGATATCTGTGCTTCCAGCATTGAGTAAAATCTACGAAAAAATCATGCTGGACCAGATGCTGTCACATTTTAATTCAAATGGGATTCTACATAGTCAGCAGTTTGGTTTCACGAAAGGTAGGTCAACAACTGATGCAGGAGTAGCACTCATCCGTCACATTTTGGAATCTTGGGAGAAATCCCATGATGCAATTGGCATATTCTGTGACCTCTCCAAAGCTTTTGACTGCGTTGACCACGAAACACTGATATAGATAGATAGATAGATAAAACTTTTATTGGACAACAGATAACACAACACACAAAAGCACATGAACATAATTATAACACATAAATTACAGAAAAAAAAGAACAGAACAAACGTATACAACCAAAAATATAATAAATGAGAAAGAAAAGAAAACATACTTAAAAATGTAACACAAAACATTGGTGTGGTGTGTGTCTCCAAATTGCACCAAATGGGAGTTCAGCTCAGCATGTGCCAGGCAAATATGCCTGACGCTGGTATTCTGCTGGATCCCAGTAGCCGTACTTACGGACGGATATGTAAATTACACCATTACGGAATTCGTGGACTAGCTGCTGATCTGGTTTTTTCCTATTTATCAGACAGGCAACAAAAAGTTAATGTAAACGGAGCGATATCTTCAGGATCTTTAGTGAAGATGGGCGTGCCACAAGGTTCAATTCTAGGTCCTTTCCTTGTATACATTAATGACCTACCTCTCATGATGTCTAACTTATGTAATATAATTCTTTTCGCCGATGATACTTCACTCATTTTTAAAATAGCTAGAAGAGATACAGATGTTTTACAAATCAATGAAAGTCTGGCTGTTCTCTCGAAATGGTTCTCAGCTAATAATCTCGCACTTAATGCGAATAAGACAAAATGTCTCAAGTTTTCACTACCTAATGTCCCACAAGCTGGACTCAGTTTGATACTTGACGGCAAACAAATTGATCTTATTACTGAAACTGTATTTTTGGGTGTAACTATTGACTCAAAGTTGCAATGGGGCCCTCACATTAGGACTCTTTCAGGTAAATTAAGCTCAGCTGCATATGCAGTAAGAAAAATTAGGCACTTGACTGATAAAGCGACAGATCGGTTAGTTTATTTTGCTTATTTCCACAATATTATGTCTTATTGTATAGTACTGTGGGGATCCGCAGCTGACGTAGATTCAATGTTCATACTACAAAAGAGGGCAATCTGGGCAATTTATAAAATGGGTCCCCGCGAATCCCTTAGAAATGTATTTAAAGAAGTAAATATACTGACTCTGCCTTCTCTTTATATATTAGAAAGCATAGTACGCAAAAATATAGGACTTTTTAAGATTAGAAGCGATTTCCATACAATATACACGCGCAACAAACATGAAATTGTTATACCCAAATGGAGATTAGCCAAGACAAACAAGTCATTCCTTATAAACAGCATACGCTTTTATAACAAGTTGCCAAAGTATGTGACAGATCTTAGCGAGGGAAAATTTAAAACCCATATTAAACGTGTCCTTTTGAAAAAAGCAATTATAAGATTAAGGACTACGTTGAAGGACTGCTTGGCAATGATTCCTTCTACACATGTGGCTTCCCTGGCTTATTGTGACTGCGTTATTGTATAAAGGTCTATTAACAACCCCACTTTTTTGTGTTGTTGTTATTTTTATTTTATTCTACTTGTATATAATTTTTATTTTTATGTCATTTGCTTAGTTTATTTGCATTTTGGTAAAGTTAATTTTTAATGTAAATGTGTGAACACTATAGACTCTGAGATTCATTTCTGATTAGTTATATTACATTTTATTATGTCAATTAGTCTATACTGTCCTCTCATACCAAAAAATAAATAAAAAATTGTATCTATTATGCAAAGATTCTGAAAATCAAGATTTTTTTAAAAGAGTAACCGTGGAGTTTCTTGTCGGTTCTTCTCCATAGGAAACGATCAATTTCGAACCGTGCCCTAACTTCTGACGTTTTATGAGTGCCCATTTAGGCCTATGTAAAAACAATTTTGATTGATTGCCTGGGTCTTAGCTGCATTAAAATTCACCAAGTTGGCATCGCCCCAATCGGAGACAGCCTTCAAGGACAAGTTCAAGCGTCCAACCATGTCCTCACGGAGAGACTGGATCTGTGACACACCAGCACGCGCGCTGGACACGTATCTCTCAGCAACAGTGCTGTCGTCTGCATACCCAAAGGTACCGGGCATAAGCAGATTATTAATGTGCAGCAAGAATAAAGTTGCTGAGAGAACCGACCCCTGAGGGACCCCGGCATTAATTGCCAATTGGCCAGATGAACAGCCATCAATGACCACTCGTATGGACCGATCTCTCAGGAAGTCTTCAAAACAAACGCAAAGTTGGGTGGGTAAACCGAAAGAAGGAAGCTTAGCAATAAGGCTATCGTACCAGACCCTGTCAAAGGCCTTAGAGATGTCAAGAGAAACAGCAAGTGCTTCCCCGTGCTTCTCGATGGCCTCACTCCAGATATGAATAGCATACGCTAGAAGATCCCCAGTAGACCGGTTTTTGCGGAAGCCGTATTGTCGGTCACTGAGGATGTCGTTGGCTTCTAGGTATGCCAGGAGCTTACGATTAAGTACACGCTCCATACTCTTACAGAGTATGAAGTTGACTGAAATAGATCTATAGTTGGCCGGGTCAGCACGACTACCCTTTCTGGGCACAGGCTGCACGTTAGCCAACTTCCATGCTTTCGTAACCTTTCCAGTCTCAAGCGAAAGGCGAAACAGGCGTGTCAAGATTTGAGACAGTTCAGGCGCACAAGTTCTAAGTACAATTGCTGGTATCCCGTCAGGGCCACTAGCTTTGTTCATGTCAAGATTACGCAGCACTCTACGGATGTCCTTCTGATGGATGCGAATGTCCGACATACACGTCCCGCATCCAATAGGAGCATCAGGAGGGTGAGCGCTACTACTATCCAGACGTGAAGACTCCGCAAAAAGGGCAGTTAGCAGGCAAACAAGTTTGCTTTTTCCTCAGTAGAGTGGGCTAGAGACCTGTCAGGTTTAAGCAGTGGTGGAAGTGAGGGGCGACAGAAGTTCGATTCGAACGACTTCGCCAGAGACCAAAAAGCTTTGCTGCCAGCGGGGTATGAAGCAAGTTTGTTCCCAATTCGGCTAACGTGGTCAAACCGAGGCCTCCGCAAAACCTATTTGCAGGACTTGGCAGCCCTGTTGAAAGCTCTCTTCTTCTGAATCACGACGACGCTAGTGGACCGTCGGAGAAGTCTTAATATTTCCTTGTTTCTTCAATGCATGCCCCATCATGCCGTCATCGACGGAGGAAAGTCTTGCAAAAATGCGGGAAAGATGAAAAGAAGACAATGAAAAATATACTGAACGCCTACGTAAAGGGATGCGATTAGAAGGAAAAAACAAAAGAAAATGCTAGATCTAGATGATGACACGAAGCTTGAACAGCGGTTAAAAGTATGGCTGTACAGGGCTAAAAAGAAAAAATGGTCCTCCAATATTTGCAACTCTCCAATAGTATCATATAAATGCGTAAAAACTATCGCAAAAGCGGTTAGAAAAGTGAAAATTTCACTACCTACCCGATGTCGCCATTGAAAAGAGCTGCAGTAGTCAAGAAAGTCATTAGTGGTGTTCTGGGAATAGGCCGATATGGACAAGAAATTTAAGTTATGTTAAAGGAGAATTCGTTATATTTATTCTACTTATTTTGTAATACCGAGACTAATAAAACACCAATTTTGTCCCTATAGTGTTTAATTTTCTACTCGTAACACCCGAAACAGAACCATGGTAACACCCGAAACAAAGTAAATTTAATAAAAAAAATAGTAAAACTTTATTTGTGATAGTGTATTATGTGGTAGATGGTTAGTAAATATTATGCTTTTGGAGGCCTGTAATTTTTAGCAATGTTTCCCTAGGAAAATTCGCTAAATTTCAAATAAATCTAACAATGGTCAGGACATACAACGTGTAACGGAAACACCATATCTATCCAAAAGGACTGAAGACAACATCTGGTATGGTATGGAGTATGGTCTGGTATGGAGTCTCTATGCACAGTTTCAGCACAAAATAACTGACTCAAAGAATTGATACCAAATTATTGGTTTCATATATTTCTTGAATACCAATCATAACAAACGTGTCACAGCACTACGAGGGTCAATAACTTTTCACGTCACTTGCCAATAACACGATAATTCTTTTCATTCTTCTTAAATTGAAAAATTCGGTCTCTGGTATCAGGTCATCTGGTATTGGAATTTGTAATAAGTTCTGATTACAAAACCCTTGCCATATCGTTTGTTATCATCCAAAGAAGCCATGCACTTGGTATGTATATACCCTTTAAATTACACGTTGTATAGGCATGGCAGAATCGTGTGACACCCGAAACGCACACTTTTCGACTTATAAAATCGTTATCCTAAACTTTATTTTTACATTTTAAATACAACAACTAAAAAAAACTTTTTACCAAAAAATTAAACCGGCTCCCAAAAAACACTGCAGAGTGAAAATAAACTCGGTTTAATTTTTTAGTAAAAAGTTTTTATTTCACTCTTTTTAGTTGGTCGATTTTTAATTTACCTAGTTACAAGAGCCTAAATGTCAACTACTTATAATCATTTACAAATATTGCTTTTTCCCAATGTTGGGCCGTTAATTGTTGAGGAGTTCTCCTGGTACTTCAACATCAGCTTCACTTCACCATATGCATTGTGACGAGCATATTGTGCTTAATAACCACATTCAAGTAATCGAAGCGGAACACATGAAATACGTATTATTCCTACTTATATATTGAGTAGTTCCAGTGGCCATCTGTGGTCTTTATCATCAAGTTCACTTCACAAATGGTGCTTTTCGAATGCAACTACACAAGTTACAAAAGAAGATACTATTTTAAGAGCACAGCCATTTAGAAATATGGGTCCTATTAATATCGGTTCAGCAGTAACAGAGATTAGCCCGGACAAACAGAAAGGCAGACAGACATTTTCTTTTCATTTTAGTATCGTGTGAATAATTTATAAGCCCTTTAGAATTCAGTAATCACAGACAGACTTAAATTTATTTGTATGTATGTTATATAGATAAAAATAATAAGTGTACATTGTTTTTAGGGGAAGCTCGTCATCTTGTGTGACAATTGAAGAGATTCCGAATATTCCTGACAACCCTGTGATAACCAACCTCAACTCACTGCTGTCAGACATTTTTGTGAGGTACATTAAACTGAGCGAGTTCAATCTCCACTACAAAGTATTTGACAGCATCTTCCTAGAGTTGCATAAGAAAATGAAAGAAGTGGATCCTTACTACAAGAAATATTCAAGCACGGTACGTATCTAGCTTAAACCACCTGGACATTCGTTGTAACAATTTCTGTCCTAATTTCTTAGTAATAAGGGTGATTTTTTTTTGACTCTACAACTTGATTGAAAATTATACATGTTTCAAATTCGCAATGGAAGTATTCATTGCGAATTTGAATTTATTTTCTCAGAATACAGAACTGTATTCTGAGGGATACTCATACATAACCATTATAAATCATTAGCATGAGTCTATTGATTCTTGCTCTTATTTCTATGGAATAAGGTTTAAGTTACGATGATTGATTTTTAAAAATGAAAGAGTTGAGAACTGCTTCGTTGGTCTAGTGGTCGCAAGCGCGACTGTTGAGCATGAGGACTCGGGTTTGATTCCTGGCTCGAACAAAAAGTGCCATTAGGTTTTGATAGTACCCAGTAGTAGCCCGGAGTCTGGAAGTTAGCGGTGTGAAACCCCCGTGCCTCTGAGGGCACTCTGAAGCACGTTAAGCCGTTGGGTTCTCCAGTTAGTCCAGACAAGGTTAAGTATGTTCTAAAACTACAACTAAAATGGTGATGAGGTGCTGCACTTCCAGCTAGGTTATAGAATTACCGGTATAAGGGAGTACAATGCCTGGCCCCAGTAAGATTATAATTAAATTGAGATTGGCAACCGTTCTTTTGCAAAAATTCGCCTTTCATTGTCAGTAGAACGTTGCAGCCTTGATGCTATTACGATAATGGCACTCATATTGAATAAGTGTTTATGTACATAATATATTCCTCAGTAAAAATAAAGATTTGAATATTATTTACTTAGATCATTACATATTTTAGGTTCAGTTTGCTGGCAGCCACTATGATAACTTGCGTATCGTAAAACCTGACGAATTTGACATGGACATTGTGATCGGGTTGCCTCTCAACATAAAGACTGACGCTCTGAACCCGAAAGAAAGCGACATTATTATTGACGCGAAGGCGCCCGGATTCGTGGAACTCAGGATGGGTGCCCAGTTCCAGCGACTGCCTTTCAGGGACGCCGATGAGTGGCTCATCAATAAAGCCGCCTTCGAATGGAAAGACGAAAGCAACTACCTTCTGCGTTCCAAATTCTTTGATTGGTTCAAAAGCGTCGTGACCAAAGCTCTGAACAAATTCGAGGTGAATCATAATTCACGTCCGCTGTGCTACGTGGAGGGTGTGCCGTACGTCATCGACAGGTCCGAGTCGGGGCCGGCGATGACGTTATTGATCAGTAACAAGTCGAGGAACTTCAAGTTGGATGTAGATTTGGTGCCGTGCCTTAAGTTTCCTGAGGACCGGTGGCCAATCAGCAAGGCTTACCGAGACATCCCCCGTCAGTGCAAGAAGGACTATTGGATGGTGGTTGGCAAGCCGAACAAAGCGTCTCCGTCCATGTGCGATCAGTCCCGCTCGTGGCGCATCGCTCTGCACAACCAGGAGCGTGAGCTGATGCACAACTCTAACAACTTGCGGCAGGCGATCCGATTCGTGAGTATACCAAATTATTTAGTTTCTTATAATTTTTCGTCTCGTGAACTCTACTGTGATTTCGCTTCGTTTTAGTACTGGGTGGATTTGAATGAAATTTGATTTGGAAGATGCTTGAATCTTGAGGAAGTTTATACCTAACGTGACCACCTTTTTTCGTGTCAAAGCGGGACGCTTTCGTAATTTTGTATAAGGTTGTTAAGGTCAAATCGGTGTAAGATGCCATATTTAAGAGCTAAATACAAATTATGGTTTAGACGGACTTTAAATAGGTAATTGTGGTATCTTACCCTCACTGGCATTACACTAAATTACCCTAATAATAAAATTTATACCTAAATAATTTCGCGACAAAAAACTATATAACTACAGCAAAATCGGTTCAACGGTCTCACGAATTTTCGCTTAGGCGTGAATTCGTGAAATAACTAACTGAGTAACTTTTGTATTTATAATATAATAGGGAGTTAGGATTAGTAAGTATTCGGTAAACTAAATAAATAAATACATGCACATTGATAAAAGAAGTGAGTCGATGAGTAGAATGAGGCCAAAATACATTGCCGTGTTTGTAAACAACTGTAAAGTTATACGAATTTAATAACATTCAATGGATCAGTATTCATAGTCTTGCATCGGTTTGCACGGGCGGTGTACTTGTTCGCTTTATTTATCGTCTATCTTGTTCTCGCATGTCAGTCGCTCGCCCTCGCTTGTTCCTGACTCTCAACCCTGTGTCTACGCTGCCATCTTCCGCGTGATTTTAGTGATATTTTAATGTAGACAAGCAAGTAAGTAGGTATATAAAAAGGTTTGTTTGTAAAAGCGGGACATTTTTGATCTCGTTGGGGACAGTGGGACGGACAGTCTGAAAGCGGAACAATCTCGCCCAAAGCGGGACGTATAGTCACGTTAGTTACACGATATACCCCACTGCAAAAGAAGGAGGGTTATGTTTTATTATGATAACGTCCACGGGAGCTATTTAAGACTAAGGGCAGACTGCTAGTATTGTATATACTTAAGACCTAACCCGTAAATAAATTTAATTGTTAAATATGTACATTTTGTTTCAGATAAAAAAGCTTCGGGACTCGCTAGGCATGAAAAAAATAGCGAGTTACTATATCAAGACCCTATTTTTTTGGGAAATCGTTGAACGCAACGACATAGAATATTGGCAAAGGAACAATCCAGCGACCTTATTCAAAGTAATGGTGAAGAGGCTGTATGAGGCTTTGGTGAAGGGAAACATTCCTTACTTTTGGAACAAGAGCAACAACCTGATAGAGGCAGTAGACAGAAAAATTTTGGATATGTACAAAAATAAACTGGAACCTCTTTTAATAATATTAGAGGAGCCATCTCAGTATAAATGTGTTGCCAAATATTTGTTAACTCAAGAAGAATTTGAAGATTACAACGCAAGGTTCCTACATATTTAATTTTCTGGAAGCTAACATAGGTGTACTTTTATATATAGAATAGAATTTATAGTAACTCATGTTATATATTTAGCTATAAACATAGTTTCAGTCATAGAGTGTTCTCCTCGGGGACAAAGAGGTCTTTACCTTGGACTTAATTGATTCTCTCGCTTGTTATACACCGTGACTTTTTAAATTTCTAATAACGGCAGCCCACTTCATATATCTAATGACTAAGAACCTAAATGAAAAAAAAATGCGATTTAAATAATTTAAAATATTATTCATTATATGCGTGTCTTATTTAGAAACACTGTTCCGATCCTTGTATCAATGGAGCGGCGCAGCGTCTTTATCAGAGTTCATTAATCCTAACATTATTAACAGGATGTTTCATATATCTGATGTTTTTTTTTTATTTTTCTTTGTACTTATTATTTTTTTAATGGAAATAAAATATAATCACGCCTAGAAGTACTTTATGTCGGAGGCATGGAGTGGCCCAGCGTTTAAGACGATTAAACAGTCACCGTGTATAGTTTAGCGGGTGAGTTATTACTAGAATCATGATTCTAGTAATAAAATACCAAAACAATTACAAGTATTTTTCTTTTGTCGCGTAATTAAAAAATGTCGACGATACAAGTTGAAATTATTTAGTAGCTTTAGTATATTTAGTATACTTGTTAGCAATAAGTGACGTCAGCAGCTCTGCTGAACAATCATTTTAAATTTTCTTGATTTAAATAGGCTAAAAATATGTGTAAAATTATTGCTATAGAGTAATCATTTTCCAACACAGGCAGGTACCATATTAATTTGCAAAGTTTTGTCTTTTGCGGAGGTAAGATCTACTTTCATTAGTCATATTAAAAATATCCTAAATTTTTACTTTTGAAAGAAAATTCTATTACTGTTGTATATCATTATATTTTTCTTTGCCACTTTTTATTTATAAGTCAAAGACTTATATGTCAACAAAAAAGATCTAAACTTTGTCGCTAGTGTATGCAGTGTCCGGTGTGTGCTCGTGGACTTATTTCATAGTATAAGTAAGACTAAAAAATAGGGTCCTTATATTATATTTTAGTCTTTATACCCTCCCCTTAAATAGGGATTTTGGTGCTATTTAAGTAATTAGAAACACCGATTTGATTATACAGGTTGATTGGTAAAACACTCGTCCTCTCAGGACTATGTTAGTATAACATATCATAAACAATAACATAAAAAAACAACAAAACATGTTATGTTCTATGACTTTTATAATTCATCATATTTTAGGTCATTAGATATTTTTTTACAAAAATAAAAATATTTCAATTGAAAGCTTCAAATGTTACGCATGCGAAGCAAAAGAAACTGTTAGTAATGTAGGTATACTGATAGTACAAAAGGTGGCGGAGGGGATCTTGAAGGTTTGTTTTTGGTAAGTGTATTATGTTTTCTAAAAAGTCATAGAACAAAAGTTGTTGTTTATAATGTATAAATACAGTCCTGCGAAATCGTTAGTTAGTTTTACAAATAACCCGGTATAACGTAAACTATTAATTAATGATAAGTGAAAGAGCGATGAGCCTTTATCATAAATATTAGTCTCTTACTAATCTAAGGACAATATTCATATAACTAAAACTGGTCTGATTTTTTGTAACATGTTATATTATTAGGGTAGGTAGGGGTACTATACCTTATTTGAAAAATATCTATTTTTTTTCCTAATGTTATAATTTTTGTATTGAGATGATAAAGATACTTTTTACGGTCAGTAGGAAGTTATATAACGATACTAATTGAATAGTGACATTTCTTTGAGTTCTTCAAAATAATTACAAGACTATATTCTAAAACTAAAATTGCCAGTGTTAATCTAATTTTTGTTACTGATATTACTTTACAGTACCTATTAGAGCCCGAAGAGTGTTTAATAATTCAATAATTTCTTCTATCGCAAATAATTACATCTTATTTCTACACCACACACTTAATGCAAAACAAAATAAAATATTGATGTTATGTTCTGTTCATATTATTTATGTTGATATAGTAAGCTGATTAATGTATGTTTTTTTATTAAATAAAGATTGATTTTAGAATTTTGTTTTGTTTTAATAACAGTTACAACATAATAATTTCAGATATTAAATACCCACGGCCGGTCAGAGGCATAGTTTCTAAGTTTAGAAAGTAACTTCATCACAATTGAGCAATAAGGTTTTATTTTCATATAAATTCAAAATTAGGTAACTGTTCTAATAATAGTTAATTAAGTTTAACTGGGGGTTTAGTAGTTTAACTGGGGTTGCGGAAATGTTCTAACAACGGCCCCGGAACTTAAGGGCAGCTGAAGGTGAAGGAACAGGGTGGGTTTTTAGTCAGTAGAAGTCTGACACTCCCTTCCTCTTAACCCAGAGCGGGAGAAGTCATTCGATGATTTTCCAACCCAGAAACAAAGGTATTCAAACATCACGGTAGTAGTACCTAAATGTAACGAAGTTAAAAGGAAAACTATCAGACCTAAGTTGGCTTCACAAATTTACGAGTAATAGTCGATCAATTGTATCCTACTCGCTTTCAAACGAATTCCAATGAAAAATATTCAGATAAAGTTCTTATTTCTGTAAAACAGAGTAGTTTATTTTTGTTAGAGTATGGTACGGAACTCTCAGTCAGCTAATCCGACTCGCGGCGCATGAAACGTGGTTTGTACAGTACGGCCGTTCTAACTTGGCGAGTGTGAAGTTAGGCTCTGCGAACTTTAGCGCTTGTGCACTCGTACAAAAATAAAGGTTTTAAAAAAATAAATACCAATAACAGTTGTTATCCGGAATAGCAACTGCTAATTGCATTTATTTTTTTAAAACCTTTATTTTTGTACGAGTGCACAAGCGTTAAAGTTCGCAGAGCCTAAGTTCACACTCGCCAAGTTAGAACGGCCGCATTGTAAGAGGCCTAAAGTTACAGCAGTAAAGGAGTTTTTGTACGATACATTTATTACAAAATAAATAAATAACAATCACTTCCTACTTCCTACTAATATTATAAATGCGAAAGTTTGTGAGGATGGATGGATGTTTCTTACTCTTTCACGCAAAAACTACTGAACCGATCTGATTTAAATTTGGTAAGTATATAGTTGGCAGCCTGGAATAACACATAGGCTACTTTTTATCCCGAAATTTCCACGGGATCGGGATTTGCGCGGGAAAACCTTCCCACGCGTACGAAGTCGCGGGTAGAAGCTAGTATAACATAATAACATAAAAATACTTAGTTAGACCACACGGCCACACACACAGGCCAACAAATCAGGCACTACATAATTACCCGACAAATCCCTACTTCCTTACTAATATTTTAAATGCGAAAGTAACTCTGTCTATCTGCCTGTCTGCTACGTTTTCTCGCCTAAACTACTTAACTATACTTAATTTAGAGAGGTATAGCGTTAGAGTTGACGTTGGGAAAGGACATATGCTATGTACCTACTTTTTATCGCAAACAAGGGTTTGAAATAGGGGATGAAAGTTTTTATGGAAGTTGTTCAACATTGTCAAACTACTGGGCGGTTTTTAATAATAAAACTTTTTTGTTATAGGTAGGTATAGCTATTGGTCCACGGCAGCATATACCTAGGCAATAATTGATTTTGAAAACCGGAATACCTGACGTGTAACTATAGCAGCCCAGCTAGGGCGTCCAATCCCGCAGCCTGAATTCAATCTCGGTATTTGCGGGACTACAAATTTTCAATCCCGCGGGATCTCGGTATTTGCGGGATCCCGCATATTTAAAATATTCACATTTATATAAGGCAAATAAAACAATGAATTAATCAACTAACTCCACGTTTATTTACGTATTACTATTAGTATGAGATCAATCAAATTACACCGTTTATTTATCACAAAAAAACAATGAATTAGACAACTAACTCCAGATTTATTTCAGTATTACTACTAGTATGAGATCAATCAAATTACACCGTTTATTTATCACAAAAAAACAATGAATTAGACAACTAACTCCACATTTATTTACGTATTACTATTAGTATGAGATCAATCAAATTACACCGTTATTACTTCACAAAAAACAGTAACAAATACTGAATAAAAACTAGACTAATATTTTAGGCTACATACTTAGGCTACCACTGACTGAAATTCGGCTATATTTACTGTGAAAAACGGCGACATCGGCCCCCGCGTTGTTTGCAACACTGCCGGCTGCCAATCACCGAGCCATCGTGCTCGCGAGAGGTCGTATGCATGCTTTTTTGCAGTCCCGCAAATCCCGCGGATCCCGCGCCCGTAATCCCGCATCACGCGGGATTGGAAAATGACGCGGGATCCCGCAATGCCGAGATCTCGGTATTCCGGGATTGGACGCCCTAAGCCCAGCTAAACTATAAGAACTACAACGTGTAATTTAAAGGGTATATACATTATACATAGCGAGTGCACGGCTTCTTTGGATGATAACAAACGATATAGCAAGGGTTTTGTAGTCCTATGTCTACATGTGTGGAGCTTATTAGAAATTTCAATACATTGATACCAGAGACCGAATTTTTCAAATTAAGAAGAACGAAGAGAATTATCGTGTTATTGGCTAGTGACGTGGAAAGTGATGACCTTCATAGTAGGGATGAGATATACCTGCTAATCTCCATACCCGGCCTTCAAGGTATGGGTATCGCTAAATACCCGGTATGAAAACCGGGTTTCAAAATACTTCCAAGTATTTGGGTGTGTTATGATTTCTATACGTAAACGTATGCGATAAGTATGGGTATGCCACCATTACAATGAAGGTACGACGTTTCAAGTATACATACGCACGCGTTATGAGATATGAAATCTTTCCTTCCTACTTTACCAGGCTTAGGACTGTCGGCTAAAGAGTATGATGATGGTTATTAATGGTTGGTTACTTATTTAGGTATAATTATATGCAAAATAACATTAATTATATTTCAACTAAGTAGCCGGCGTAGTTAAAAGATTTCAAATCACTTTATTTACAATTATAATTTTTATTTGTAATATTTTTTTGCTTTATATTTTAATTTGTTTTTTTTATTTTATTTTTTTATTTTTATTTTTTGTACGGTTTTTAGTGTTTTTTGTTTTGCTGCAGGAATATCAATTGTTGCACTTTTCTACTACCAAGTCGCGATCTTCTCTCTGTCAATATATTTCCCGCAACGGAAAAAAGCCGTTCACATGGAACGCTGGTGGCCATTGCGTTCAATTTTAATTTGGCCAGTTTGGCTAAGTTAGGGTAAATACCTTGGTTATCTCGCCACCATGTCAAAGGATCCATGTCTGGTGTTAACACGTTGTCATCGATATATTTTTGGACTTCTATGATAGCCCTACTGTTGGCTGTACCAGTTGGCCGTACATTTTTCATTGTTTTAATATAATGTTGCCAAATTAAACTGTTCAACTTTTTTCCTTGGCCATCTTGTGGTGCTTCAGTGCCTGAAGTTGTTGGTTGATTACTCTCTGCTTGTCTGTCATACTCATGAATCATGGCAGTAACTAAACCCACAACATGATGTTTCGTATTTTCCGCTACAGTTGCATTCTGAAAGTATATTTTATACCTCGGATCTAAAAATGTACAGATGGTTAAGGTTCGGCTTTTTTCTAAATTTTGAAACCGAGTATTGATTTCGGATATTAAGTCCTGTCGGCACATTTCAACTTCGTCTGGAAATGTATTTATATTATTTTCTTGTTGGTATGTCTCAGTAGCAATTTCCTGCAGAGCACTGGTAAGACCAACCGTTATAGGAATAACCGAGCTACCACTAACATATTTTTGGCCGCTCATTTCTCTGGTAACTTCCTCACATGGACGCAACACCCAAATTAATGACTGACAGATATCCCATTCGTAGTTTGTTAAACGAGTGCAATTGACTACATCTAAATTGCTCAATGCGCAATTAATTTCGTCTTTCAGTTCGACAAATCGTGACAACATATAAAACGTGGAGTTCCAACGTGTAGGGACGTCTTGAAGCGGCCTCTTCACCACCTTATTGGCTTGCTCTTGATAGGTCTTCAATTTGTTCCAAGCCACATTGCTACGCTTAAAATATGACACTATTGATTTCACGTTACTTAGAGTGCCTTTAATGCAGGAGTTCCCTAATATTTTTTGTACCGCTAAATTCAGTGTGTGCGCATAACAGCTAAAATGTTTCCACCCTAATATTTGCTTTACAGCATTTGTTATGTTCGCACCATTGTCGGAGACTACAAGAAGCACTTTTTCAGATGGAATAGACCAATCTTGAGTTACATTTTTTATCTCCTCGGCCAAATGTACACCAGTGTGACTTTTTTCTAAAACTTTACATTCGAGAAGTATCGATTGTAGAATAAAATTCCTATCAATGTAATGACCCGTGATCGCCAGATAGGAGTCATTATTTCTCGACGTCCAAATATCGGTGGTTAAGCATATACTTTTTGCATCTTCACTTACCGAAATTTTAGTGGCAGTTTTTACTTCTTCGTATAGCCCTGGCAATAAGTTGTTCGCAAAATATTTTCGCGATGGTATTATATAATTCGGGAATGCAAACTTGATCAATTCACGAAATCCCTTGTCTTCTATGATTGAAAAAGGCTGCATGTCACATACAAATAGATTCATTATGTGATCATCAATTTCCTTTTTTATTTTATTACAATCGCGTCTAAGAAATGCTGATATGCTGGATGGATGAGTTCTTACCATACTCGATGTCGACACAGTATGAGAGGAAATACCGGCTGCAGTAGTTTGTGACATTGGTGGGGCATTCATCTGTACTTCTTGAATAAGTTGATTTTCCAGTTGATTTAAATTAATGTCCCTCCTAACTAAATTTACCGCAAGATGTTTTCTCTGGATATGTTTTGTGAGATTTGTGACTCCTGATTTGTATGAGAAAACAGCTTTACACATTTTACACTCTGCTTTAAATTCACCTTTATCGGAAAAGTGATCCCATGCCACACTTTTTTTAGGAGCCATTATTTATTAATTTATGAATTATGTAGAAAATTACCTACTACCTAACTAATACTAATATTTACACACTCTTCTGAATATATTTACACACGGAAGTAACAAAACTTACACTACAAAGATAACTATGTACACATAAATAAAAACTATTACTATAAAATTACTATAAACTTTTTCAAATAAAAACAAACAGGTGTTTACCAATTCGCAATCACAACTGACGTAATAAAAAATCAAAATATTGTCGACCTCGACTAGGGTTGCCAGCCATACTTTATAATAACTTATCCTACCTTATTTTTGGTAATTATACTTTATACTTTTGCATACAAATAAAGTATGTGAAAATACTTTATTTCCAACCTTTACTGCGATGCATAGAATAAAACACTAATTATGGGATTTATGGGTAAGCACTTAACTATTTAACGATACGTATAAGTTAAAACAGATGATGGAAACGATTTATAATTACTAAACGAAATGTTAGATGTCAGATGTTAATGTGACATTATCACAGATGTCACTATCGACGAAATTGTCCGTTGTTTTTGTTTATAATTAAAGAAACCATTTTAAAGAAAATTAATGTTTAAAATGACGAGTAATTCTGATAGTGATTCTCCAGTGACTCTTAAAAAAGCTAAAATGACCAAAGTCTTACGAAAGTATAAGCTTTCAGTAAGCTTTCACTGAGAGCGTTTTTTCAGTAATGAATCTGAAGTGGCGAGAAGAGAGAAATAGAGCGTCAATAAATTTAATTAGAAACGAATTGTTTATTTATTTTAATTTAAATGTTGATTGTTAAACAAGCTTTGAAACATTTAAAAATAGTAAAAAATTGTCAGCTAAAAATACTTTTTTGCTTTCGAATACTTTTTTCCTATTCAAACAATTTTACACGCTTTTTTCGTCAAAAAAGTTGGCAACCCCAACCTCGACCTACACTAAACTAGAGGTTTGCACCGGAGCGAGATTTTAAGGACCGATTGAATTCACCGGTGATTGGGCAATCTCCGGTGAAAAACCGGAGGTCACCGGAGAATAAAGAAAATTTGTTTCTTAATTTTAATTTATGGGTACGGCCGCCAAAAATAACCATTTAGATGAATGACTCAGAATCGTTGAGTGATCATATATCTATATATATAAAAATCAATTGCTGTTCGTTAGTCTCGCTAAAACTCGAGAACGGCTGAACGGATTTATCTTATTTTGGTTTTGAAATGTTCGTGGAGGTCTAGGGAAGGTTTAAAAGTTGAGAAAAATTTAAACAAAATTGCCGGTAAAACCGTCAAAACAGCCCTTTTCTATTTCCTATACAAACGTTTTCTAAATAAAAAGGAGAGTAGTGTAGGGGTAGGGTAGGAGTAGTGTAGGGGTAGGGTAGGAGTAGGGTAGGGTTGGGGTAGGGTAGGGGTAGGGTAGTGGTATCGGTTGGGTAGGGGTAGGATACCACGCGAACGAAGTCGTGGCGGGTCAGCTAGTAGTAGATACAAATAAAACAGTTAACTTAAGAAGAATTTATCTTTTAAAATGGAAACTCAAGGTAAGCTAAATTTATTCACGATTTTGTTTTAAACGTATGCAAGATACAATCTATGTTTTTTATTTACCTATTTTTTTTTCTATTTAGATCTATTTGAAGAATATGCGCAAAGGATGACATTTTTGACGAAGAACCAGAAGGTGATTGTGCTAGAAATATTTCAAAAAAGCAACCCATAGTAATGAGGAATTAAAAATTGGCCAAGTGCGAGTCGGACTCGCCCATGAAGGGTTCCGTAGTAACTATAATAAATATAACATACTTAATATATTTATTTGGAAAAAAAAAACAAAAAACTTTACAAATTTCTTAAAACTAGCTTATTTACATTTTTTACAACTACGCCAAATAACTTTGTTTTTCATAGTATTTGTATGAATCACAAAGTTATATTTGCGGTTTTCGAAAATATACTGTATCTCAAAAACTGCTGACTCGATCTCGTTCAAACTAATCTTGGTTGAAAGTTTACATTAAGATCTACAACATATCGTCTTTTTTAGATTTTTCACTTCATTATTGTAGAAGTTAGAAGGGGGGACACACATTTTACCACTTTGGAAGCGTATATCTTTTAAACGATTAACTTTATGAAAAAGTCATTTTAGAAACCATAATGTCATTTTTAAAGACCTGTCTATAGATACCACACACGTATAGGTTTCATGAAAAAAAAATATTTTCAGTTTCAGTTCCATGCATGGGGAGCCCCCTTTATTTTAAATATTTTTCTAAATTTTCTCTTAAAATCGGAAAGCGGTTCACAGAATACATCCACCTACCAAGTTTTACATGTATAGTCTTAATAGTTTCGGAATAAAATGGCTGTGACATACGGACGGACGGACAGACAGGCAGACAGACGGACAGACATGTCGAAACTATAAGGGTTCCGTTTTTTGCCATTCGGCTACGGAACCCTAAAAAGGAACGAAAACAGAAAATTACAGAAATAACCACGAACATTGCAACAAATTATTTGGCCTGTTAGTTGCTAGTGAAATGAATCACATAAACGGACAAGACCACTGTGAACTAATGACTGAAATCTATACTAATATTATAAAGCTGAAGAGTTTGTTTGTTTGTTTGTTTGTTTGTTTGCTTGAACGCGCTAATCTCAGGAACTACCATTCTGATTTGAAAAATTCTTTCAGTGTTAGATAGCCCATTTATCGAGGAAGGCTATAGGCTATATATCATCACGCTAACACCAATAGGAGCGGAGCAGTAATGAAGAATGTTTCAAAATCGGGGGATTTTTTTTTCCACGGGGACGAAGTCGCGGGCGGAAGCTAGTAATTAATCTAATTCGAAAGAAACAAGTTGGTAAATAATTGTCATGAATGTTAAATAATTATTTAAAAAAAATATTGTTGAATGTGTATTTTATTTGTGTAAAAAATAAGATAAAAAAATAAGATGCGACGATCACCGGAGATCAATCGGTTAATTACCGATTATTTCAATCGAGTACTTTTACCGGTAAATCACCGGTTATTCTCCGGTACTCACTGCTCCGGTGCAAACCTCTACACTAAACATCGTAAATATCCTTCATAGACGTAATGCCTTGCTGTATTAAGTCCACCCATGTAACACAATTGTACATAAAGTTTAAATAAATAAATACCTAAATAAATAATATTCTCTAACATAAACAATTTTAAGGAACTCTTTGGTATGACAAAAAATGTTATTCGTAATAATTTTTAGGCAATAACATTATTACGCAATTATGTTCCTTAAAAACGTAGACATATGTATATTTTTCCTAACTGAATTACATCGTCCGAGCGTTCACAGCACGAATGACGCTTCGGGTCCTGCCGTAAGCTGTCGGGTAGCTTCGGCTTCGTAACTGCCGATGCCGCACGAACTGGCCGCTACCGCGGACCGCCTACCTTGTAGTAGCGGTTCGTATCGTACTGGTCCATACGTATGACGTCATACCTTCAAGGTATGACTTAGTATTTCGGTCTGTACCCGGGCTGCGTACTGGGAAGCTCATACTTGGTATATATACCTGTACCAGTATATACGACTCATCTCTACTTCATAGTGCTGTGACACGTTTGTTATTACTGGGTTTCTCTTAAAATCGGAAAGCGGTTTACAGAATACATCTACTTACCAAGTTTTACATGTATAGTCCTAATAGTTTCGGAATAAAATGGCTGTGACATACGGACGGACGGACAGACAGACAGACGGACAGACATGTTGAAACTATAAGGGTTCCGTTTTTTGCCATTCGGCTACGGAACCCTAAAAAGGCGGGGCGTCCGAGCGCGAGCTTCTTCAGCTACCCCGTCCGATTACCATATAAAAAATACTTTATTTTCAGACCAAAGTCCATATAGAGATACATTTACACATAAACAAAATATAAACACACAAATCTATATATACAACGTGTAATTTCAAGGTTATATACATACCGAGTGCACGGCTTCTTTGGATGATAACAAACGATATAGGTAGCAAGGGTTTTGTAATCCTATGTCTACATGTGTGGAGCATATTAGAAATTTCAATACATTGATACCAGAGACCGAATTTTTCAAATTAAGAAGAACGAAGAGAATTATCGTTTTATTGGCAAGTGACGTGGAAAGTGATGACCTTCATAGTGCTGTGACACGTTTGTTATTACTGGGTTTTCAAGAAACATATGAAACCAATAATTTGGGGTCAATTCTGTGAGTCACTTATTTTGAGCTGAAACTTTGCATAGAGACTCCATACCATATCTTGTCTTCAGTCCTTTTGGATACATATGGGGTTTCCGTTACACGTTCTATACAAATATAACGCCTTTTTTTTTTTTTTTAGCGTGGTAAAATTTTCAAATAAGTCCTCCCACCCCGGGCAGGATGGGAGGGACTGTCAGACTTTTACTGACTAAAATCCACGGTGTTCCTTCAATAACCCTTTACGTACCGGGGTCACGGTAATGGGATTAGTCCCACGACCCCGGCAGGCTTCGGCCCTCTGCAGAGGGGGCCTCGTCATGTTGCTGACGCTCTTTGAGGCGCGCGTGGAACACAACGCGCCGTCGACCCGGGCATGGTCCATGGTCGGACAGCGAGTTGCCCTTTACTCGCTGTCCGCATGCCCGCGCCTACGGTGGCCGGAGATCGTCGGCCGACGTCCGACGCCGTGGGCGTCTACCACTGCGGCTGGGCTGGAGGGAGGACGCCATCCTCTCCCTCATGCGGCCCGCCTCCTCCTTCGATAGCATGACTACTTTCTTATCTTACTTCTTACTAATAAATGCGAAAGTTTGTGAGGATGGATGAATGTTTGTTACTTTTTCACCAAAAAGTCCTGAACGAATTGGAATGAAATTTGGTGAGTAGATAGTTGACATTCTGGAATAACACAAAGGGTACCACGCAAGCGAAGTTACGAGCAGAAGCTAGTATTCTAAATGCGAAAGTTTGAGACCACGGATGTATCTATAGATGTTTGTTACTGTTTCAAGCAAAAACTACTAAACACATTTAGATGAAACTTTACAGTAAAAAAGCTTATACATCGGAATACACATAGACTATAATCAGTAAAGATGTTATGTAATTTGAGCGTAATATTACGATAAGTAATATTACGCTGAAAGGAAAACCTGCCGTCTGAGAGCTATCATGGGGTACGCTGCCTGAACTGTTGGGTTTACCTACATGAAGATAACCCAAGAAGCAAAATTATCCTATAGTTTAGGTGTTATAGGCCTCCAGCGCTTATAATTATCTTTTAACGGTTCTAGTATCGGCTGCCATGCTTATAATAGCAACCATGGAGTTAGTTGGGTTTAATAGTATATCTGATCTTATACATTAACTTATAATTACTTATAGATACAAATTAAGAGTGCAATATAAGCTTAGGTGACCTATAAAAGTATCATGAGGGTGTAAACGCACTCAAGAGTAGTTAAACTGGTAAGCTATACTTATAACTACTAACAAGAAGCATTACAGAACCGTTATAAGTAAAATACGGCAATAAGAGTGATGCACAGAACTAAACATACTGGAAACCATATGTATTTATTAATTGGTTTTATGAGGGTTTATAAATTTACTTTATAGAACAATTATAAGTTAAATGGAGCGGCTTTATAGTGGTTTAAACCAATACTATTATAATCTTAACACGATTGTAAAGGTTCGGTATAATATACTTAGTATCCTAAACTGGGTGAGGCTCACAAAAAATGTACTTCGTCACTATTTTTCACGTGCCAAATTTCAAAAATATATATAAATATTATTTCGCTTTTTTTATTAATAATCTGATTATTGTCCCTGTAGGGCGTCAATTGCTTGTTAAAACTATTAGATTTGAGTTGTGGATTCATTTGAATATGAGCAGAAAAAAACTAGCAAAAAAATTTATGAGAAATAGTTTCATAGAAAAATAAAATGTGCCCATGCCAAATAAATATTTTCTGATTTTATTACTCCGTCATATAAGTAATGTATCGTGATTTCTCAATGTTATGATAAATATAATTGCATAAATTATCTATTCTAATAAACAGTATAATAAAAGCTAGTGAAAAATTAAATAAAAACAATAAATAAACAAATGAGTTCTATTTGATTCACATGTGTTACAAAAACTGTGTTACGTAGTAGTTTTTTCGGAAGAAGCAATAGCAACCCGAAATATCTTTTTTTCACAATGGCATCATTCTAACTTTCACATGAAAACGTTAGTGTCTTGTCAGACATCTTGGTTTACAAGCAATAAGCATTACTCGGTGTGTGTTATTTTTCGACATAAGATTTTTGTGACTTTTAGAGGTAATTTTGCAAGGTAAGTAATAATATTAGTTTATTTCGTATAAAGATAGTTGAAAGTATCATTAAATAGTCCTAAACAATACATTTTATCCCTGATTTGCTTTCCAAACAAAGTACTAGATGAATTGTAAGTTATGGTATTCACGAGTGTTTGTTCACGTGGGTTGCGTGTGTTACGAAGTTGTGTGACGTAACACACGTGAAAAGTATAAGGCTTAGTTCATATTCACATAAAATCTTTTTTTTTATTTGCCTGTGTGTTACTAGCAAATTGGTTAGCTGGAAGTTTATTTATAGAGTGTAACCGAAAGGGTATAAATCCTTACTAATATTATAAATGCGAAAGTAACTATGTCTGTGTGTTAACGCAATAACGCCTAAAATCCTGAACCGATTTTAATGAAATTTGGTACGGACATAAACTAGAGCCTGAGAAAGGATATTAGCTGCTTTTTAATGTGAAAAAGAGCTGTAAGGGGTTGAAATAGGGGATGAAAGTTTGTATGGAAATTGCGTCATTTTTAAAGCTAGAAGCTTGAAACTTATTTTTTGGACTATTGATCAGATATTAATTACATTTACATGTTACGTCACGCGACTTGACGAAATGTAGGGAACAGCTAATTTTTTTTCGCGATTTCGGGGTGGGACCCATAGTAAAGTTATTCAATATTTATACCCTTTCGGTTACACTCTATAAATAAACTTCCAGCCATTCATTCGAATGACTTTATTCGAATGAATAAAAAATGTATGTATGTTACACGACTTCTCCAGATTAAAAAACGTTTTTTTTTACTCCTTGGGAATGCCTTCAGGATGGTCTCGTGTAAATGTACTGTCTGAAATACGTAATGTATATACATAAAATGTGTAACGGAAACCCCATATCTATCGAAAAGGGCTGAAGACAACATCTGGTATGGAGTCTCTATGCACAGTTTCAGCTCAAAATAACTGACTCAAAGAATTGATACCAAATTATCGGTTTCATATATTTCTTGAATACCAATCATAACAAACGTGTCACAGCACTACGAGGGTCAATAACTTTCCACGTCACTTGCCAATAACACGATAATTCTCTTCGTTCTTCTTAATTTGAAAAATTCGGTCTCTGGTATCAGTGTATTGGTATTTATAATAAGTTCTACACACGTAGACTTAGGATTACAAAACCCTTGCCATATCGTTTGTTATCATCCAAAGAAGCCATGCACTTGGTATGTATATATCCTTTAACTACACGTTTAATTACACAATATTTCTTTCTTTGTTGTATTATAGATGCCATTAACGCCTGCCGAAAGGCAGAAACCCTACCGAGAACGGCTGAAAGAAGAAAATCCTGAAAAATTTAACTTGCAGCAAAGAAAAAATGCTGAACGAACTAAGAGAAACAGAAAAAAAAATCACAGATTATCCTTCATCTGATCAAGAAATCATAAGAAAGCAGTGGAGAGAAAGAAAGAAGAAAAGTAAGGAAGAACATACGCCTAAGTAGTGCCTGTAGAAAGAAATGGGCAAATTATAAAACAGCTAAGAAGAATTATTATCGAAGAGTCATTTATAGATTGAAAAAGGAAAAGACAAAATTAGAAGAGGAAGTAAAAAAATATAAAAAATCTTTGAAAAATATGAGGCAAAAATTAAATCGTTATATAGAAAAAAATAAAAAGTTACTAGATGTTATTGAAGAGAAAAACCAAATGATTCGTGGCTTAGAAGAAAAGTCAAGCCCAAATACCAAAGAAGAGAAAGACTATGTACAAATGACCC
Source organism: Tholera decimalis (assembly GCA_943138885.2). Classification (NCBI taxonomy): domain Eukaryota; kingdom Metazoa; phylum Arthropoda; class Insecta; order Lepidoptera; family Noctuidae; genus Tholera; species Tholera decimalis. The sequence goes on along the minus strand of OW964552.2, from coordinate 7,625,543 downwards.
CTGTATCAAAAACATGTGCATATATTGACAAACATTTACCTAATATTCACCCGGAAGAAAGAGAAAGCGTGACAAAAGTTTTGCTAGAACATAATTTAATAGTAGACACTATAAAAGAGAGCTATAAAAGTAAAAACACTGAAAAAAAACGATTAATTAAAGATATTTTTAGCAAAAGTGATAACATTAATAAATACAATATGAAAACTAAGATAGCTACTTATTTAGGTCTGAAAGGAAAAATTCGTCACACTAAACAGAAACGTAAAAGCCCATTAATAGAGACACAGTTAAGATTTTTTTATGAAAGAGACGACGTTAGTAGGATGACAGCAGGGAAAAACGAAGTAAAAACACAAAATTTGGCACTCTACGTAAACTGTATAAGAAATATAGAGAAGAAGGAGGAAAATTATCATTTGCTACCTTCAAGAGGTACAGGCCCTTTTATGTATTGCCACCAAAAGCCGAGAAACGAGAAACTTGCGCTTGCAAGAGGCACGAAAATTTGCAATTTAAAGCCACGGCATTAAAAGCAATTGGATTAATAGCAACAGCAGATCTTGAAGAGCTACTGAGCAAGGTTGTATGTTCTTTGCAATCAAAAGAATGAAAGAATGATTTGTGTAAAAATAAATATATTGATTTTTCTATGGGTGAAAAAAATTTAAACGAAAATGTTTCATGGGAAGATTGGGTTTTGAAATCTTATGAGTACAAACCAAAGAAAAATTGTGATGTGACAAAAACTACAAAGAAAAACGACCTAGATAAAAAAAACTGGTTCACTAAAGATGCTCCTAGATGCCTTTCAAGAAAAAATGCAAAATTTTAAAATCCATTTCTATAATATCGTGCATCAGTACAAACAATATCGGCAGTGCATAGAAAATTTAGATGACTGTTCCGTCTGTTTACACATCGATTTTTCCGAAAATTATGCCTGTAAATTAAGCACCGAAATACAAGCCATGCATTTTGATGGGTCAAGACAGCAAATCAGTCTCCACACTGGGATGTTATATACCAAAAAAGGTCATCAATCTTTTGCAAGCTTGAGTCCAAACAAAGACCACGGACCAGATGCCATTTGGGCACATCTTTTACCCGTACTTAAATTGATCAAGGAGAAATTGCCCAAAGTAGACGGGATTCATTTCTTTTCAGATGGCCCAACTGTTCAATACCGACAGAAGAAAAACTTTTATTATTTCGCAAAACTAACAAAACAATTGGGTTTTCCATTTTCCACGTGGAATTTTTTCGAAGCGTCACATGGTAAAGGTGCCGCTGATGGTGTAGGAGGAGCCATTAAAAGAAAGTTAGATTCCATTGTCGCTTATGGTTCAAATGTTCCTGACGCTAAAATAGCTTACGAATTCCTACAGGCGTCTGAAACCAAAATACAGTTTTTTTTTATACCTGAAGATGACATGCTGAACGATTCAGTTGATCTCATACCGGTACCAAATACGATGAAAATTCATCAGATTATTAACAATGATGACACAGCTAACTCTATTTCCTATCGTTTTTTAAGTTGCTTTTGCCAAAAGAGTAGACCAGGTTTTTGCGACTGTTTTAATCTGAAATCTGCAAACTTGCTAAAGCAAACAGAAATGTTAAATAAAAAATCTATTGCGTCTAAATTGCCTGTAACAGTTTTAGCTGACATTAAAAATACTCAAGAAAATAAGCATTATTTTGATTTGAGAAAATATGGACCATTCAATTTAAAACAAATAGATCTAAAAACAGATATAGTTGGCAAAAGTTCGAAACAAAATCCATGGTCATCTAGTGACACAGTGAAGAAATGCTTAAATAAAAGAAAAATAATAGACCTACATTTAATAAAAAATAAAAGAAGTAAAACAAAAGATGACAGTACTACGGACGAAGACATGTCAATGTCTGTGCATGATACATCTGATGAAGAGAATTACGTTACTGATGATGAAAAATATCTGGATGATATGGATAATCAAACAGAAGAACAGAAGAACGTTAAAAAATTTAATAAGAAATCGGACACAAGTAAAATAGAGACTGAAAACATAGAACCATCAAGACATGAAGTTGAAAATAATACAGGAAGAAGAGGCATAAATATTTTGTAATGAAATTGAGACAGTACCTAAAAGTAATTTAGTTGGACAATCTGTGATTTCTATAAATCTGCAGGATGACGAAAACAACATTGACAGTATAAATCGTGACTCGGAAATGACATCAAATATTACTACAGATATGAGGCTATCTTTCAAAGACACTGTACTAGTAAGATATCTTCAAAAAATCTCATGTAAATACTACATAAGATTCTTAGAAGATTCATTTAAAAAAGAAAGAAAGTCGTATTTTGCCATACGGTTTTTGAAAACTATAAAAAAACCGATGCTAAGGTTTGTAGTTCCCAAAATAAAAGATGAAGACACTGTAACCGAAGATTTCATAGTTAAGCAGATCAATATTACACAAAATAACAAACGACCAAAATAACACTTTTTAGCTGATCCTAGCGATGAGGTTTATTTTGAGTAAAATATTTTCCGTAGATAAAAATACGACATGCGAGTGAAGATTATTGTTGATTATTACAAATTCGTTATTGCTCATTACGAACATTTTTTTTCTATCCATACGGGTATGATTAGAACACCTTAGGTACGCTAAAAGTAATTATACAGAGTAGTTGTAAACAAGCTTTAATAAATAATTCTATGATTATTCGTATTTTATTTGATACCTCATTTTATTAGCTCATGTGCATCAAGCCTTACAATATTTCCAGTGTGTTATACAGTTCCAGTGTGTTATCGTGTGTTACAAGTTCACGTGTGTTATGGTACATTTTCTCTGAGCCTCACCCAACTATATCCGTGGTGTCCTGTACAAGAATACATCGGTTTATAATAGTTTTGCAAATGCTGTTATACGAGTAGTCTCAGTACGCACATTTTGATTTGATGCCGACGTGTCGTGCTATTTACTTTTCTTTCAAAAGTAGATCTGAATAAATGTAAACGACTAAAAAGAAGAGGTTCTTACAAACAAAAAGTTCATAACCAAATAATTCAAGTGTCGGTTTCTAACTTCGTATTTGGCGAAGAACGTATCGTAGATATAGGAGAAGGATCCGTACTAGTGTTGCCCAAACGAAAGTCTCGCAGGAGTCTTGCAATTAAACGGTAGTTGAGATCTCATAACAATGTAACAGAGTCTGTTATATTGTTCTGAGATCTCAACTACCGTTTAATAAATAGCAATAGGATAATCGCTAATTGCAAGACTCTTGCGAGACTTTCGTTTGGGCAACACTAGTACGGATCCTTCTCCTCTGTTACATTGTTCTGAGATCTCAACTACCGTTTAATAAATAGCAATAGGATAATCGCTAATTGCAAGACTCTTGCGAGACTCTCGTTTGGGCAACACTAATCCGTACACATTAGTTCCAGCGAAACTTTGAGACAAAATGTTTATATGAATAATTCTGAACAAAACGGTGTTTTATCGTACAATATAAGACTTGCGACGTTAAATTCTTTATCAGAAATTTTGAATTAAGCCTGATTTGGACGCATTTTTGGGACAGAAATGATTCCACATCAAGATGGGTTTACAGTAGCAACTAAATTATAAAGAGAAATTAAAGTGCATGTGAGAATTCGAGCAGAATAATATAAGTTTAAGAACAACTGTTTTGGCCTTATTATTTGACTGATCGGTTGATTTAATTTTCTTTTGATTTGATTTTCTCATTAACTCCTATTCTTAAAGTATACTGCTAAAGTACTTACCGATCATGTTAAATGTAGAACTAAACTGAGCGATAACAGGATATCAATAAAAGCAAATGTTTCTTACAAATTTTTTAATTGAAATTATTTAAAGTTCTCTCTTAAAATAGGTTCGCTGCCTTAATTTTTCATAATATTTGGGCTTTTTCCTTATGTTATAATACTTATTCAACAGTCTTCAATTTCACAATCATACCAGTGCTTGAATTACTTATTTAAATAGGTAACTTAGATATCTTTTATTCATTTATTATATACTTTATTTTACATCTAAACTAATATTATAAAGAGGAAACATTTGTGTTTTTGTATGTATATAACGTTTTCATACAAAAACTACTGGACTGATTTCAAAAATTCTTTCACCATTAGAAAGCTGCATCTTCACTGAGTGGCATAGGCTATATCACATATTAAAAAAAAAATAGGGATCCCTAATAAAAATGTTTACTCTTTCACGCAAAAACTACTGAATGGATTTGAGTTTAACCTGGAATAACACATAGTCTGATTTTTATCCCGGAGTTCCCACGGGATCGGGATTTTACTCGGGAATACCCTCCCACGCGAACGAAGTCGCGGGCAGAAAGCTAGTCATACAATATTTCTATGAAAACAAAAAGTAAAACTAGTTTACAATGGGCAGTTTTGTCGCACAGGCCGATCTTTTACATACAGACAACCTTTCGATGTACAGAACTTAAAGGAGACACGATATAAGGCTGTCAGTGTCAAACTTCATAAATAGTTTTAAATAATATTATTAAACATGTTATTTATCACAATAATAGAAGAATAATAATGATTCACATACAAATAAAATAAAATAAATTCCAATAAAAATCCAATAACGTCAAAAAATAAAATAACAATGATATTTTTAAAAACAAAAAATTGCGTCGTCTCGTTACGTGAAGTCGAATAAGCCTCCCTAGCACTGCAGACTCCGGCCTTTCTGATATCATCTTCAGAATTCTCTCCCCCGGATCCTACACATCAGAGATGCAGCTTTTATACGTATTATGGCATAAAAATCATCGACTCTTGCGTCAGCAAACATGGCTGAAGCGCTACAGAAACGTGGGAGTCCCACCAGAATTCTGAAAGCATTGTTATATTGTACGCGAAGAGCGTTGTAGGTCCGTTGCGTATAGCTGGCCCATAGAGCGCTAGTGCAATAGCTTTGGCAGCAGGCCCTGAACAGTGTCACTTTTACGTCTATTGTACACCTTGCAAATCTATGCACCAACATATTAGCACGAACCGACAACGCCCTTCGCTCTCGTTCGGTCTCAGTTATAACTATGTGTCCTAGGTACTTAAATTTAGAGACACGTTTTAGAGGTACTCCGTTTAAACGGACTGGAGGTACATGTTCCGGAGACTTATTCTTACCTATAATAACCATAAACATACTTTTCTTCTCGTTGTACTTCAGACCATGAGCTTCCGCATATGACTCACAGATACCGAGCAGTTTTCTCAATCCACTGAGCGACGCACGGTGGGCTGAAAAACGGCTTTCATAGACTTAGGCATTTTATTTTGCAAGTGCCAGTTTTTGTGCCGGATATCACTTCTATTTGTTATAACAATATACAAAAATGACACCAGAATTGATTCTGCACAAAAACGAAGGAATTATATTTTTTTTACGAAAATTTTGTATGGAGCTAGTATGAAAAATCGAAATATCTCTGAAACGGCAGCGATAACCGTAATATCCTTATAGGAGGTTTTAGTACTAATTATTTATGATTTTTTGACATACGTTACATAATGGTTGTAGATGCCTTTTTTTTTTTTTTAAATCGTCAAAATATTTTTATTTATTTTTACATTTTAGTGTTTAAGTTGAAGAATTCAGAGCTTTAACAACTCTTAACATAAAATAGCATCACCCCTATAGACCTGAAGGACTAGACAGAGGTGTGTAGTATCTTGTTGATCTTGTAAGATTTCCAACAATACCAAATAGTTGAATATCAGTGTCAAAGTGCCCATGCTGTCGCTTCTTTTAGAAAGATAGGGGAATGAAATTGTTAATTGATCATACCCTAAAAGTATGATTACAACATAACCGGACACATAATAATATCGACACAAAAGGAATTTTAAAACCTTGCATACGTTCAAAATACAAAATAACATATTGTGTAGTCATCTAATGAGTCTGATGACAAGTAATTAAGTAATTAGAATGATGGTTGTAGTCTTCTGATTCTAATGAGCCTATTAAGTGATTAAATGATTTGAAATATCTCGCAACAATACCAACTAAGAACTGCATTCACCTTTTTATAATTAGTGAGCTAATGTGATTTGCTAATGTTGATTAGTTCTACTATGAGTTCTACGAAATGTTTTTGACGATTATAAATTTTTATTATCATATCTTTTATAACTTTAATGAGGGTAGTTAACTAATTATTGACTTTATACAATAAAAGGGCTATAATTTTGTTCCATAATTTAGATTGTTCACAACCGTGTAACTGCTAACACTAAAACTATTTGCTTTGCGACTACAAAATCTTAGAATGGAAAGTTTAATCACCAACTTAGATTTGTTTGTTCTTCTAAAAAGTGAGTGTCCTTCATTTAATCATGAAGTATTGTTTAGTGCAATTGTGTCCCGCATAGGCGATTGCCTTTCTGCCGAAGATCAAGTAACTCTCAAAGAATTTTGCCGGAGATTCACGCGAGCTGCTTTAAACAGGTGGCAGAAATCTAAACGATTCTTTGATAAGTTTAGAAATACGTACGGAGAGTGGTTGCAAGCAAATATTGATTGGCCGAGTTGCGTGCAAACTTTAATAAATCAAGAACCAACTGTTGATGAGATACCAAGAGCACGCTCAGTCTCTCCAGAACCTTCGACATCATCGACTGTTGGAACAATGACAAAAAGGTCCCGAAAACCATTCAAAGATCTGGGAAGCAAACAGAAAAAGAGAAGATCTAGTGAGCACATAGGCGAGGATTCCTGTGAATTGGCATATGCAGCTGCAGCACGTTTAAAAGAAGAAGGTTATGAAGATATCGCATCTGTAATCAATTATATGATCAAAAATCCAGAAGCTGCCGTTAAAATCAAGGAAAGCATTAAGAAAACAGTAATATTTACACCAGAGAAACCACTTGGATTGCTTCTTTCACTTAAGCTTTCAAAGTGGCAATATATTACGTTGCGAGAGACTGCCATTCGGGAAGGTGCTAAGGATATTTACCCATCCTACTATAAACTGCAACAAACTAAGCTTGCATGCTACCCTCCTAATCAATCAGTATCAGTTACGGATTCATCAGCTAGAATTACACTTCAAGCTTTACTTGACATCACGGTGAAGCGGATTCTTCAAAGTCTTTCTGATAATGTGGAAAATAAGCAGTTAAAGCTGATATCGAAGTGGGGATTTGATGGTGCTTCCAATCAAAGCCGATACAAGCAGAAAATGGACGGCGAGAATGATGATTCAAGCATTTTCATGACCTCCTTGGTGCCACTGAAACTGACAGATGGAGATAATACTATATGGACAAACCCGAAACCATGCTCAACTTTTTATTGTCGTCCGGTTCAGTTCACTTTTGTAAAAGAAAGCCATGCAGTTGTCATTGATAACAAAAGAAAAATGGATGAGGAAATTGAGGCCCTTAACCCCACAGAGTGCATTAATAGTAACAGGGTGACTCATAAACTAATGATGACAATGATCGACGCAAAAGTCTGCACGTACCTTTCTGAAGCTAGATCAAATGCATCATGCTACCTGTGCTTAGCAAAACCAACAGAAATGAACCACTTAGATGCTGTAACATCAAAAACTGTGTGTTCTGACATATATGAATTTGGCCTATCATCCCTACATGCCCGTATAAATTGCATGGAATGTCTGTTACACATTGCGTACAGACTTGACTTCAAACAGTGGGCAGCAAGAAGTAATGAGCATAAAGATATGTTAAAAACAGAAAAAAAAACATTCAAAATAAATTTAAAGAGGAGCTCAATCTGTTAATTGATATAGTAAAACAAGGCTCGGGAACTACCAATGACGGGAATACCGCAAGGAAGTTTTTCGAGTTTCCCAATAAAACTGCAGCTATTACTGGGTTGGATCAAAACCTGATAAAAAGATTTGCTGTTATTTTGCAAGCAATAACATCTGGTGAGAAGATCGATGTCATCAAATTTAAAGATTTTGCTCGCAAAACAGCAGAAAAGTACGTGGAATTATACGACTGGTACTACATGTCATCAACCGTACATAAACTATTAATACACGGAGCTGACATAATCGAAAAAAATGATATTGTCCCGATTGGGACTCTCTCGGAAGAAGCCTCAGAGTCTCGAAACAAAGATTTTAGGAGGTTCCGGGAACATCATTCGCGGAAAAGAAGCAGGCAAGATTCTAATCAAGATATCCTAAATATGCTTGTTGTTTCTTCGGATCCTTTTCTAAGTGCACAAAGGCCGAAGTTAGATGCCAAAAGGAAGACAACCTTTTTTGCTGAAACTCTCGACCTAATACAGTTTCCGGAAACTGAGTTCGAGTTTGTAGGTATATCCGATCTGGATTCTGACTCGGAATTGGAGTCCGACAACGAAAGTTGTAAAGAAAATTTGTAAAATTTAATTATTTTTCTTTATGTTCTTTTGTTATTTATGTTAGTTTATTGTACCAATATGTTTAGTTAATAATTTCATAAATTATAGTTTCAAATATGTATTTTGTATAATTGAATTTATTAGATATTATTTTTGTTACTTCTGTTTTATTTAAATTACCTATCAATAAAAAGTTTATATACAGTCTTTTTTTTTCACATATTCTTAATATTTGGGGAAAAAGCATGCTTCCCAACGATGTTCTTAACTTTGACACAGTTCATGGATCGTTTTGAACAGTTTCATATGTTAAAATAAATAATGTTAGTACTATAATCCCCTATAAGGATATTATTATTATTATGTGTCCGGTTATGTTGTAATCATACTTTTAGGGTATGATCAATTAACAATTTCATTCCCCTATCTTTCAAAAAGAAGCGACAGCATGGGCACTTTGACACTGATATTCAACTATTTGGTATTGTTGGAAATCTTACAAGATCAACAAGACACTACACACCTCTGTCTAGTCCTTCAGGTCTATAGGGGTGATGCTATTTTATGATAAGAGTTGTTAAAGCTCTGAATTCTTCAACTTAAACACTAAAAGGAACGTTTAAATATGTAAAAATAAATAAAAATATTTTGACGATTTTTTAAAAAAAAAGGCATCTACAACCATTATGTAACGTATGTCAAAAAATCATAAATAATTAGTACTATAACCCCCTATAAGAATATTACGGTTATCGCTGCCGTTTTAGAGATATTTCGATTTTTCATACTAGCTCCATACAAAATTTTCGTAAAAAAATTATAATTCCTTCGTTTCTGTGCAGAATCAATTCTGGTGTCATTTTTGTATATTGTTATAACTAATAGAAGTGATATCCGGCAAAAAAACTCGCACTTGCAAAATAAAATGCCTAAGTCTATGAAAGCCGATTTTCAGCCCACCGTGCGTCGCACTCATTCGCTTGTACTTTTGATCTCGATTCTCGCCGGACGCCGCTTCCCGCACCACGCGCCGCTGCTGCGATTCGCTCCGACAAAACCGCGCGCGTTTTCGCTATAAGGCCGTGCGCGCACTGCGTTGCGTTTTGAAAACGCAAAATCTGTGAAGTATGGAGTGTCATAGAAGTGCGCGCACTGCGGTGGAATAAACGCGTGCGGTAGAGTCACCGGTGGCCCCTCGCTGCAAAATTGCGGTGAGTCTACCGCAAATATTTTGTATCGCATAGGAATGTATGTAGTACCGCGCACTGCGGTGAAACAAACGCACGTTATGTCTGATAATGTTGCCATACATACAGATTTCTTTGTATTTATACATATTTTTGATGTGTGATACAGATTTGCACTCGATACAGATTTTTATCTAAATTTCACACTGTATTGATAGATAGACAACCTTTGGAAGGACTTTAAAAACTTTAATTAAAGTGAGGAGGGCAAAATTATTGTACTTTCTACTCATGAAAATAGAGAAAAAAAAAATATTAAAATATATATGCAGATAACTGTTACAACTAAAACAGAACTTAGCAAAATAAATTACCTAAATACCGCATTTATTACGTTACACACACCATTGAACGAATCTATTCTTTATGGTTATTTTTTTATAAACAACGTTAATTTAAACATTCTAATTCTAATTTTAATTTATTATTTTAATTAATTTCCGTAGTAAATTATTTTAACATAGGCTGGTGTCTATTGACGTAGTACTTGCAATGGAAGAGCTTGAAAATTGTTTTTTTGGCAGCTTCATCACAAAATATATGGAATTTTCTCTATAACACAAATACTTAATTAGAATGTTTAAATTAACGTTGTTCATAAAAAAAATAACTATAAAGAATAGAATCATACAATGGTGTGTGTAACGTAATAAATGCGGTATCTAGGATATTTATTTTTCCAAGTTCGGTCTTTAGTTGTACCAGTTAATTTTATCAATGCAGTGTGAAATTTGTATAAAAATCTGTATCGAGTGCTAATCTGAATCACACATCGAAAATATGTATAAATGCGAAGAAATCTGTGTGTATGGCAACATTGTCAGACAAAACGTGCGTTTTTCTCGCCGCAGTGCGCGCACCTGAGATTGCGGTCATTCTACCGGTGCGGTAGAACTACCGCAATGGGGCGTGCAAGTGAAAGCTAATCGCAGATGGCGCCACCACCGTAAGAACCTTTGTCACTGTCAGTGTTAGCTAGATTGTGAGATATTATATAGTTATCTGTATCATCTATGGTTATCTGTGGTAATATTTTTTATTTTCATTTCATTGATTTCAATTGATTTCTGTACAATTTTGCGATTAAAGAACATAATACATGTTCTTTAATCGAAAAATTCTCAATAACTGTCTCTAATTTAGGAATTCATTACTGTTCCATAGAGAAACTGCTTTGATTTTGGTAAGTGTGCTACTAGCGCCACTTTGACAGTTGCACGCCCCATTGCGGCCACCGCAAGGCAGTGCGCGCACGGCCTAAGCGGTGACTCGTGGCGTGCTTCAAACATTTTCATACATTTGTTCTTGCCGCTCGCCGCCCCGCGCTTAGCCGCCGCTCACCGCGGCAAGGTCGTGAATGGGCCGTACCATTAACCAGTACGAGTGGCCCTATAAATAAAAAACTAGTTTTACTTTTTGTATCTATAGAAATATTGTAAAGTGTACCTACAATAAAGTACTTACTAATAAATAAATAAGTTAACTACAAAATTATGAAATAAGTACTATATTTAATTGCATTTCATATGAGTTATAAAGGTGTACTAACAATTTATAACATAAAATTATGATTATCAAGCTGTTGCCCGCAACTTCGTTCGAGTAAATTTAATAAATAAACCTACATTGAATTCATATTAATTCAACGCTAAATAATTAAATCATGTTTATGATTCACTTGATATATGGTTCAAAATTGACCCTGTCATCTCATAGTGGCCCATGTTTAACCCCGGATCTTTATCTACCTCCTTCCCAGAAATTAAAATCAGTTAAGCTGTTTAGATTTGCACTTAGTCCAAAACCAAACCCAACAAACAAGAAAAGAATTGTGAGAAAAATGTTTCCACTACCGCCTAACTTTGTTCAGCCCCAGGAGTATCTGCCACCTGGACGTGACCTGTAGTGGCCAGTTTGGAAAGTAATCAACCAACTGCGCTCCAAGTAGGCTGTTGCAGGCACAATTTAACGAAATGGGGTATCATAGACACAGTAACAGCCAGTGCGAATGCGGTGATCCTGAGCGGACCATGTCCGTGCTGGAGTGTACAAAATACCCAAATACGTGCATCTTTGAATACCTGATAAAAGCCACTGAGGTTGCAACTAACGTGGCTACCTACTGGGCCCAACATATTCGAACCAATGATTTACCATCGACTCGAAGAAGAAGATAGATTTTTCATACAATCTTTCATCCCCTATTTTAGCTTATTAGGGGTTCAACTCTGGACCCTCGGTCTTCAACTATTTTTATTCCAAACTTCATCCAAATCGACGCTTTGGTTTAGCCCTGAAAGCGTAATAGACAATCAGGCAGACTTTCGCATTTATAATATTACTAGCTGTGCCCTGCGGTTTCACCCTCCTTAATTTGAGGAAAACCCTACAAAAATAATATATTCCAACATTTTAGTATATACCCTGTGTTACCATCAGCGGCCGGCCAGTGCGCGTTGTAATCTATCTAGCAATACCTAATTTGTTGCGGAGTTATTTTAAAACAATGTAATACCTATTTACCCTAAGATATTAATTTAAATCAAATAATGTCAACTGCAATTTTGTTCAAAATTAAATACTTGTGATGAATAAGGTATTTATTTGGATAAGGATTAATATTATGTTTATTGAAAGACCTTAGCAAATAATGTATTTTCTGGAAGAAATTTGATTATCTATACTTATAATCTATACTTATAATAAATCTGTAGAGAGGTCAATTCTGTACATGAAATATATTTCCAAAATAACTATCAGGGGGTGATTAGGGATCGATACTGGTGCCAAAAATGCAATCAGTAAAATTTTTGTCTGTCTGTCTGTCTGTCTGTATAACCGTTATAGAAACAAAAACTACTCGACGGATTTTAACGAAACTTGGTACAATTATTTTTCATATTCCCGAGCTGGTTATAGTATACTTTTCATCACGCTACAATCAATAGGAGCAGAGCAGTGAAGGGAAATGTTGGGAAAACGGGAGGAGTTACTCCATTTTTTAAGCTTCCGTCGCGTGTAACCTTAATGGTTAAAGCTACACAGAAATCATTTCATATCGGAAATGTTCTCCTTAAAATTATATAAAAAATATCCCACGAGAGCATATGTCTATCTTTTATGGTTGACTCACAATAACACGTGTAGTGTAACTCCCGATAGCTTAGCAGTTCGAAGCTTTCTGATTATAATATTTGTCTACTCTTACGTTTATAACACTCTCAGTCACCCCTAATTGAAAAAGTTAACATTATTAACTATTCCATAAAAAAGAATCACATAAATCGGTATAGAAACACCAAAGTTATACATGAAATATGCTAATAATAAGTCATCGCACGTGAATACTGAATCATGCTATAAGGATTATTTTTGAGAATCGGTCGCCGCGCTCGACGCGTCTCGCGGCCGAAGATATAAGAAATTGGCCAAGTGCGAGTCGGACTCGCCCATGAAGGGTTCCGTAGTAACTATAATAAATATAATATACCTACTTAATATATTTATTTGAAAAAGAAAAAAAACCTTACAAACTTAAAACTAGCTTATTCATAATTTTTACAACTACGCTAAATAACTTTGTTTTTTATAGTATTTGTATGAATTACAAAGTTATATTTGCGGTTTTAGAAATTATACTGTATCTCAAAAACTGCTGACTCGATCTCATTCAAACCAATTTTTGTTGAAAGTTTACATTAAGATCTACAACATATGGTATTTTAGATTTTTCACTTCATTAGTATAGAAGTTAGGGGGGGAGACGAGACACACATTTTACTACTTTGGAAGCGTATATCTTTTAAACGATTAACTTTATGAAAAAGTCATTTTAGAAACCCTAATGTCATTTTGAAAGACCTATTTATAGATACCACACACGTATAGGTTTCATGAAAAAAAAAATTTTCGGTTTCAGTTCCATGTATGGGGAGCCCCCTTTATTTTAAATATTTTTTAAATTTTCTCTTAAAATCGGAAAGCGGTTTACAGAATACATCTACTTACCAAGTTTTACATGTATAGTCCTAATAGTTTCGGAATAAAATGGCTGTGACATACGGACGGACGGACAGACAGACAGACGGACAGACATGTTGAAACTATAAGGGTTCCGTTTTTTGCCATTCGGCTACGGAACCCTAAAAAGGCGGGGCGTCCGAGCGCGAGCTTCTTCAGCTACCCCGTCCGATTACCATATAAAAAATACTTTATTTTCAGACCAAAGTCCATATAGAGATACATTTACACATAAACAAAATATAAACACACAAATCTATATATACAACGTGTAATTTCAAGGTTATATACATACCGAGTGCACGGCTTCTTTGGATGATAACAAACGATATAGGTAGCAAGGGTTTTGTAATCCTATGTCTACATGTGTGGAGCATATTAGAAATTTCAATACATTGATACCAGAGACCGAATTTTTCAAATTAAGAAGAACGAAGAGAATTATCGTTTTATTGGCAAGTGACGTGGAAAGTGATGACCTTCATAGTGCTGTGACACGTTTGTTATTACTGGTATTCAAGAAACATATGAAACCAATAATTTGGGGTCAATTCTGTGAGTCACTTATTTTGAGCTGAAACTTTGCATACAGACTCCATACCAGATGTTGTCTTCAGTACTTTTGGATAGATATGGGGTTTCCGTTACACGTTGTATAAAAGAAAGTCGTGTTAGTTACGCTATTTATAACTTAAGAACGGCTGAACCGATTTAGCTGAAAATTGGTAGGGAGGTAGCTTAGAACCAGGAGACGGACATAGGATTTATTTCATCCTCACCTCATCATATTTTTATCCCGGAATTCTCATGATATCGGGATTTACGTGGGAAAAACCTCCCACGCGAACGAAGTTGCGGGCAAAAGCTAGTGTAACATAAAAAGGTTATAGTGAGTCAACCTTAAAAGATAGACACTTGCTGTCACGAACTTTTTTTAGAACTATCTAAGACGAACAATCCCACAGTACCTACATTCCCAAGAAGCAAAATGTGGTCGAGTAATTGTCCTGGAACCACCATTTCATCAGGACTATAACGGAATAGTAAACGATTATAACCACGGAAAAGGGCCCAATTTATAGGCGTATATTATCTAATTAAATATCTATAGTAGACTTGTTGAACACCACTTCGATCAATAACGACCTTATAGTTAGACTGCGTAGAACTATTTGCTCCCGCGAAGCTAACTATTAGCGCTTAATGGAACTAAACACGACAATAACGTAAGCAGTGAATCTCTTAAAAGCTCATGCAAAAGTGTTGTGACCTGGTGAATACCTATTGCTGACATTTTTTTTAATAAAGGTAAGTTATTGATCCATTTCTTATTATAAATAATATCTGAAATATTAAGTGTAGTTAACAGTCAAGATGTTATAATGTGTGTATAAATGTGCATGGCGCGACGACGCCACGAAACAGAGCGGCGCGGATAGCGGTGTAGGCGTGACCAAGGCGTGACGGACTCGGCGGCGAACTTATGAACAAAATATTTTAGACGATTTTGGGGTGGTAATGGATACCAAGGCGTTTATAACTAAAATTTTAAATCGACCCCCTATATGGATGTCAAAACATCCCCAACACAAATACAAAAACGTTATAAAAATGTTGTGGGAAGAAATAAAACAATGTTTTCCGGAATATGATGGTAAGTTTAATTTAAATTGATAACATAAAAACATAGTTAGTACCTACCTAGGTTCTTACAAACGAAGCTACCATAATTACTTATATTGTCTGTTGGTTACCTACAGACGATGACGGTAAGTTTAATTTAAATTGATAACACAAAAACATAGTACCTATTCCTAGATAATTACAAACGAAGCTACCAATATATTGGTGGTAGGTACCTACAGACGAAACAACCGGTATGTTTGAGTAACGTAGGTAGTTGACAAGTAACTCTCTGTAAGTAGGTACTTACAAAGACAATAGACATAGTTCTAGTATGTTTAAATAATGTAGCTAAAGGTCAAGTTTCGAATTTAGTGTAACTTACATGCCTATTGGATTATTTACGAAATAATTTCTGTACTGATCTGATCTATACTCATAAAACTTATCCGGATATTTTCTGTAATCTTCGTACAGGTCACGAAATTCAACATTTAAATATCGATCTTTATTCAGTTCGTGCACTCCTTCTCTCTTATTAAGAATATTTTGTTTTAAAAATATACTGCTTTCTAAACACAGAAGGGATAATTTTGATAACGCCATAATTTTGAGCACGTTCTGACTACCTAAATACGTCCACCTCGGCCTCTGCCGCTTGCCGCTACTGAGGGTACGTGGCGTGTAAAACGCACCGCTTGCCGCCGCCGCGCCGCCTGCCGCGCCGCTCGCCGCTAAGACCAAAGTCGTGAATGGGCCGGTAGTGTACAATGGGCAGCCTTATCGCATGTATCATCTATGCTTATCGCACAGGGCGATCTCTTACAAACAACCTTTAATATTTTTTTAATTCCTGCCTTATTGATGAAATGGTGACAGTATTTTTTCTCTTTCCTCTTAATAAAGTACTCTGTGGTCGTACGCTATGGTTACTGGTTACACGAAAAATTACATTGCAACTCCTTTGATTAAACTTTTAACAAGCAGACAATACGATGTCTGACTCTGTAACGATGACACAACTCTTCAATGGCACAAACATAAAAGATTAATATAAAATTATAAACAATGCTTAAGTACAAAAAATAGCACAACGTGTTCCGTAGAGTGTTATGATGGCCGACCGTCGCGACGGGAACGGTTTCATTCTGCCCCTGGTGGCCGGCGTGGTCATCAGCTCCGGTATTCTTGCATTGTTGTACAAAATGTTCTTCACTGGCGGAAAAGTCGATCAGTTCTTAACGTTTAACCAACAGATCGCCGCGCCTTGGTTGTGCACTTGCTTGAAGGGGGGATCCGACCTAGTGAGTATACCTCAGATACTTTAAACTTTAAAGTAGAATCATTCGGCGTGGCCTGTAAGATAGGCACCAATGTATTTGATCGTAGACTAGCACTTGAAATTTAAAACAACAGCAATTATATATGATTCTCGCTGGAACATTTCACTTTTTTTATTGATAATAGGCTCGCGTTTGACCACCATCTCACCTGACAGTAAGTGATGATGTCGAAAATACAGCAGGCTTACCTAGAAGTAACCTATTCACTTTTGACTTAAAGACCTCTTTTTTTTTTTAGCGTGGTAAAACTATCAAATAAGTCCTCCCACCCCGGGCAGGGTGGGAGGGACTGTCAGGCTTTTACTGACTAAAATCCACGGTGTTCCTTCAATAACCCTTTACGTACCGGGGTCACGGTAACGGGATGAGTCCCACGACCCCGGCAGGCTTCGGCCCTCTACGGGGGGGCCTCGTCATATTGCTGACGCTCTTTGAGGCGCGCGTGGAACACGACGCGCCGTCGACCCGGGCATGGTCCATGGTCGGACAGCGAATTGCCCTTTACTCGCTGTCCGCATGCCCGCGCCTACGGTTGCCGGAGATCGTCGGCCGACGTCCGACGCCGTGGGCGTCTACCACTGCGGCTGGGCTGGAGGGAGGACGCCATCCTCTCCCTCACGCGGCCCGCCTCCTTCGGAAGCATGACTGCTTCGTAGAAGGAGGCGACCGCTTCCCACTCCCTCTCACCCCGCAGCATGGCCTCGACCAATGCCGGGCGCGAGAGGTCTCCGCCTATTGCCGCCGTGAGGACACGTCGGTGCTCTGCCCAAGCGGGGCAGTCCTGCACCGTGTGCTCGACTGTGTCCTCAGGGCGACCCTCGCAGTGGTGAGTGACACCCAGGCGTTTCCTCCTTTCCCATCAGACACAGGTACCTCCCGAAACTTCCGTGTCCGGTGAGGACCTGCGTCATGCGGTAGGTCAGGACGCCGTGACGCCGATCTAGCCACTCCTCAAAGAGGGGTCTTACCGCCGCAATTGCGGCGTGCCCGGACTTAAAGACCTCTAGGTTATAATTATCAGGAAACACAGACTCCGGCAGGGAATTCCACTCCTTAGCCGTACGCACAATGAAAGTATCGATGTCCTATTTCATCATGATAAAATAGACTAGACATATATAGTTAAAATAGACTAGACATATATAGTTAAAATAGGCTGATAGATGCCCCCATCTATCAGTCTCTTTTAACTATCTACATATGTCTAATGTCATAATTGTACGGTTTTGTGGTTGAGTAAATACTAAAGCAATGTGATGTAAGGTATCGATATAACTTTAGAAGGGTGTGTACCATAGATATAATAAACAAGGTGTGTACCTACTTCGGTAGGTACAAGGTCTTTACGCTCATTTTTTTTATATTTTTATTTCCCAATTCTGGAGAAAAGACAAGTGAAAAAATCTAAATCGAGTTGTAAGCTTTTTAAAACTAAAACTTCCTGCCGAGGTTGCGGAAATGTTCTAACGAGATACTACGATACGAGCCCCGTAATATGTACAGACGCCAGCACATCAAGCTACAACAATCTGTCAAATTTCTGTAATAGATTTTCAACTTTATTTTTAAAGAAATTAGGTTCAAGATTGATTGGGAAAATTTGACAATTTCGGGTAGCTTCATGTGCTGGCTTCTGTACCTAACAGAAGTTGAAGAAACAGGATGTGTTTTTAGTCAGCAGAAGTCTGGCACTCCCCTCCGTTCCACCCAGACCGGGAGAAGTCATTAAATGTTTTTCCCATCGAAAAAAAGCCTTTTTAGACTTGTTATAAATAGAGACAGCACCAGTATTCATGTACGATACTAAAAAAAAATCACAACATTACTAAACAAAAAAATTAAAATACAAATAACTTAATCCTAGATATAAACTCTTACGAGGTCGTCAAAGAGAAGTCAATCAGTTTAATCTATTTATGGAACCACTGTTAAAACAATTTTTTAATAATACGTTAATGTTTTTTGTTCAAATTAGACAACTAAAACACGAACGCGAACAAAAAGTGATCTAGGTATATACAAATCAAATATTAAATTATTTAGGCTGTTTATGTAGGAGTAGGTACTGATAGGTAAATGAATTTTGAATTAATAAAATCGGTACCTAAATTCGTGTTAAAGTTATGAAGAGTACCTAAATATAAATATATGTATATATTTTATATATATATATGTGTATATTTTATCTTACTTCGATTTTTCTATTATTTTTCATTGGATTTTTATTAGATTTCTAGTTGAATTATGATTTGTATTTTAGTTTTAATTTTAGTTTTGATTTTAATCCTATGCTTGTTAACTTTATTGTGTTCTGTAACTGATAAAGTGATAACTCTTCTAATTGTAAGTCACCACTCTATCATGTAATATGTACCTATTGCACGATGTGCTTACCTGTAAGAAGTTGATACACTTATCCATAAACCTACTGAATGTATTATCTATTTGTATCAGTGTATCTAACTGTTGGTGAGCCAAATAAATAAAATAAAAATAAATAAATAACGAAATAGATTTATCGCAATATTGTAACCCGTTCTATGGAACAATCCATGATGTACAACCAGTATAACGGACAGCTTAAAACAATAGGCACCTAGGAATCGCGATATGTAGGTATGGTCTCATCTCCATGTTTCGACTTTAATTCAAACGCCAATATCCTAATGGCTAAGGTGTCGGGCTATTGTGATCGATAGGTCACGGGTTCGATCCCCACCCATTCACTATTACCGTGAACGCACTCCAGACACAAGCCGATTTAGATTAGTTGGAGGGGTTAACAAGATAGCTAATAATGTTAATTCTACCCTATTGCTAGTTCTCTCTTTTTTAATAACGACCCACAGGTCTATTAATATTATTATTTAGCCCCGAGCTCTGTATAATTTGTAATTGCAAATTATACAGTAAAACGCTAAATTGTCGTGTATTATCATTTGGTAGTGTTCTGGCACCGCTCCTCTTTATCTCGCTCGCACACTACTGGCCGCCGTCATGCGAGCAAACGAGACAGGGTGGCAGGGAAAAGACTCCAAGACACCGATAATTTAGTTTATTTCTTTTTACGCTGAAAATAATGGTAATTTAAAAAAAGTAAATAACATAAGACCTGTTTTATACTTAGTTAGATCAATTAATATGCAAAATTTTCATTATATAATTTGAAGTTATTTTTGAATACCAGCGGTTAATTGTTCGGTTTTGAGACAACTTTGGAATTTTTTTCTATCAAGAATATTTTATGGAATTGTGTTTTCGTCAAACATAAAACCTAAACATAGTACCTAACATTAATCCTCAGCTTTACCATATATTTATTTCAAAATGATTGCTGCAGTATTTTCGACATAACGGAGGATCATGCTAAGCCATTTGAGGTAGTATAGGCCCTTAAATATATATACCAACGACCAACCATCCAGCCCGAATACGTCGCGCTTCGTCTATGCAGATGACCTTGCTCTCACCTCCCAAGCTAGCACCTTTGAAGAGGTTGAGGTTTACCTTTCTAATGCTCTTGGTGACTTAGTTACTTTAGTCCTTACTACCTCGTTAACTCACTCAGGCCCAACCCAAACAAAACGCAGTCTTGTGTGTTCCATCTTCGTTCTCGCTCACGTTTTGCGGACTACTGCGCTGGCGTTATCTGTTTCTACGGGTGAATTCACATGTCCCGTGTGGTATCGTTCAGCCCATACGGAGTTAGTGGATACAGCTCTTAATGAAACGTGTCGGATCATCACTTGTTGCCTTAAACCGACCCCGGTACAGATGTTGTATCCACTGGCAGGAATAGTGCCACTGGAAGTTCGCAGAGCGGTGGCAAGTTCCAGTGAAAGAGCCAAAATGGTTAGAGACACCTGACACCCTATGCACGGGTACACTTTAGTGCCACAAAGGCTGAAAAGTCGAAGAAGTTTCCTGAAGTGTGTCACTCCACTTATTGGCGAGCAGCCTAAGGAGCGCCTATAGCTGTGGCTAGAAATTACATATCTTCCAAGCCCGTTTGTCCCACCAGCTGAGCATCTACCACCTGGACACGAACTGCCATGGCTGACCTGGAAGTCTTTAAATAGACTCCGTACCCAGGTTGGTCGCAGCAAAGAAAATCTGTTCAGGTGGAGATTTATCGATGCCTCTGCCATGAGGTGTATATGTGGTTCTGTTCCACAAACCATGGCACACTTAATTTCCTGTCTTGCGTGCCCTGTCAACTGCTCACTGCAGGACTTGATGGAAGCTACCGAAGATGACAAACTTGTTGCCCAGTTCCAGGCTGACTCCATCTAGGTATTAGCCATCGACACGATAAGAAGAAGAAGATCATTTGTTTAAAAGCTGTGTGTTTTATTCCTTCTTACCAACATTTTACCCTCCCTCCTCCTTTGTGTCGCGCAGTCTGGACGTAAATGAGGATAATGTGTTTATCAGCCTATGTACGTATGTTCCTTATGTGGCGTTATAGATACTAAGCGTGTAGGCCGATTTTTATGAGTTTTAGCACACGCAAAAACATAAAGAGTAATTGACAACAATGCATAATAATGTCACAATGTTATAAGGGCTGTAGAGTGATATAGAGTAGGTACCTACCTACTTCATTTTCACTGAAAAAACCTTATCTCGCATATGAAGCCGCGGATAGAAGCTAGTATTTGTTAAGGTTTTCACGCGCAAGCGAAGTCGCGGGCGAAATCTAGTACCTACTTAGATATGTACCTAAAACTAAATAAAATCCGTAATGTTTGTTACAGTGCCAACTTCATAACTACGTAGGGTGAATAGGAACTCATTCCTCTACTGCGTCGGAACGAAGAAGAAATTGAAACGACAGCGGGGTGTCACAAGCCCGTCATGCAGTGACATCTAGCAAAATGGAGCTTTACAATAATATTACCTAAATATAAGCTATATGGCTACGTACATAACCATGCATGCAAGTTAAACCTCGAAAACCAACAACTAAAACCTCACTTATATGTCTACACTTTCAAATACATTATGTGCGATTGGTGAGTATTTTTAAACTTCCGTAGGTACGATGTGTTATAGGGCGACCAGTATCGTTGTTGGGGCACTGCATAGTACTAAAGTCTGTGAGCCTGTGAGGAAATTCGAAATTAACTGGCAATTGGTACGCGACTACTGTAATGTTAAACCGATTGACATTCAATATTGTTTACCAAAAATGACTGAACTGGCGACACTGATGTAGTGTTAAATCTAAAAATAAAAGCGGAAAAGTTTGTTTGTTTGTTTGTTTGCTTGAACGCGCTAATCTTCGAATGTACTGGGTGGATTTGGATGCAATTTGGTATGGAAGTAGCTTGAAGCTTGAGGATGGTTATAGGCTACTTTTTACGCGACTGCAAAAAAGGAGAGTTATGTTTTTACCGTGATAGAATCCACGGGAGCGAAGCCCCGCGTGAGTACTAGTTATACATATGAAGCTTCAGCGAGTCTCTTTAAACCCGTGTGTTGTCCGATCCAGCCTGCCTGTCCCTTCCAAAGTGAGGGTACGGTGCTCTTGGCGTGTAGTCGCTTAGTTTTTAGGGTTCCGTAGTCAACAAGGAACCCTTATAGTTTCGCCATGTCCGTCTGTCTGTCCGTCTGTCCGCGGTTTAGCTCAAAAACTATTGGTACTAGAAATTTGTACTTCAGCATGAGTATACACGTTAATGACGCCGAAAAAGTGGTAAAATAAAATTTTGAAAAATACAATTATTTAGGGTACCTCCCATACATGTAAAGTGGGATGATAATTTTTTTTTTTCGTTCTTCCCATGGTGTGGGATATCGTTGGATTGGTCTTTCAAAAAAATTAGCGGTTTGGTAAGACCGTTTTTTGATTAAGTAAACCGTTCGTGACTTATCAAGATTTAAAGTACCAATTTTCGTTAGAGTCAAGTGTCCCCCCCTCTATCAACTAAACGGTTGTAGTTAAAAATTCAAATGTCACGGCAGTAGTACCTATATATAACGTAATTTAAAGGAAAACTATCACACATAAGTGGGCTTTACAAGTTTACGAGTAATAGTCGACCAATTGTATTTGACTCGAAAATTTCGAACAACTCTATAGAAATGTCGATAGATGGCGCTAAGCGCCAGTTGTATCGTGCTAGCTTCTTGTGACGATTGAGTAGTGTAGCTCTGTATTCTCCGTATTTAAATTCAAAACACCGGCTATGACAAGTTTTATACAAATCTCTAAAAAAATTGAAACTTTCCGTGCAAAATTGTCGGATCAGGTGAGGATTTGTATAGGAAGTCATATTAGTTAGGTAGTCATGTTTGGCTTTTAGTTAGAGCATGGTACGAAACGATCAGTCAGCGAATACGACACGCACTTGGCTGTTATAAAAACTACGGAACCCTACACTGCGCGTGGCCCGACACGCACTTGACCGGTTTTTAAGTTTGGTGTTGGTTTAGTGGAGGCATTAATTATTACAATTAATGGTTACCGAAAACCTCATAGATTGACTTGCGAGAGGCCAAAAAAGAATGCTTCGAACGTGTGAAATATTATGCTAAGGGAATGTAGGTTCTTACTATTTTACTAATGGGTTAACTTACGGCCTCTCGGATGGTAGACCGAGGTCTTGATCCTATTCATATTGATTGTATAGTACCTACTATCTATCAACTAATTTTGTTTTATTGACGGCTTAAAAATTAATGGGCGGATTAAGCAATTTTTTTTTCGTAACAAGAACTTCGTGGTTGGCTTGCGCCTTGAGATAGACTGAGGGGTCTGACGCAAACCCCATCTCTGATTTTGGAAGGAGTGACTTTGTCATAACTTTAAAGAGGCGGGCGGAGGATAGGCTAAAAATATAACAAACATCTATTTGATGTTGTTAATGATAGGAACCATCTCCGCGATCGTCGTCCTGTCACTTCTTTCTGCCTATATCGTCTATGAATGTGCCCCCAATCCCCACACACTCGTTCGTCAAGACAGCATCAAGCAGTGAGAACTGGCTGCTACGTACGTACTCCTGCTTACCATTTTAAACGAGTATGATGAGTATGAATCTTTTCAGTAGTGAAGAAAGAGATCGACGAGCGCGGGAACGAGCGAGGAAGGAAGCGGCGGAGGCACGCCGCTTGGCTGAGGAGGCCGAGATGTCGAACACCGATTTGTTCAGCGGCCCGCCCCCGCCGCCGCGGTTTGGTCCTGTCCAGATAGCCCTCGGAACCATGGGATTCTTACTCGCTCTCATGGCACTGATATTCAAGACAGCGGACAATGACACATTACACGCAATCCTTAGCAAATTCGGACTTGGTCATCTCGTTCCGAAGTCAAAGAAAGAAATCTGCCTCGATCCCAAGAAATCGGTAACTTTCCACGTAACTTTTATTTTTATTACAAATCAGCCCGCTCTTGACCTCGATCACACCTGATGGTAAGTGTAAGATGAGGTCTACGATCGAACGAACGAGCCCAGAAAATGCCTATTCACTCTTGCTTTAAAGGCTGACGGGTCATATGTGGCAGGGAACAAAACTAAATACTTACCATCGCTGTCGGCACTCACTGATCCGAATATCTGTAGTTTATTTTATTTATGGCCCACGTTAATCCAGCCTGAACAGAACTCAATCCAACAGGTCTGAATCATACGTATGTAACATAAATTTCCTATATTTGCAGAAATGGCCCCCGCCTCCACCGCCACCGAAGCCGCCGTGTCCACCTAAAAAATGCTGAGTTCTAATTCATTAAATTGAAAATTTAATCAAACAGTTTTGTACCTTATTTATTATGAATAAAAACATTTACAGTGACAGATGTATTTATTTATACCTTACTGCCCAGGCACAGAGACAATAGGAAAAGACTCGTCCTTAATTCAAATGGAGGCCTTACGAGAGGTTTCATGTTTATTATTAGCAACCAGGAAACGATTACATTTGGAGTCTCTCACTTCTCAGGGCAGTGTCCTGGGACCCCCACTTTTCCTCATATACGTGAACGAGCTGTGTCAGTTATCTCTACCCAAATGCAAAATTATAGCTGTATATTACTTTACTCTTTGGCTTACGCTGTTGACACAGCCACACACACTGGAATGAAACTCACCTCAACTCGGAGTTTGCCCTGAGCAGCTGAGGTGGCTGTCCTCACCCTAAACATCAATAAGACCAAATTTTTCACATTTTCCACTGTAAAGTCAATTCAACTCTCTACACCGTTTGTAATTCGTGCGCACACTTGCCTAAACTTACAACCAAATTGTGGCTGTCAACCATTAGAGAACACCCATATTATTAAATATCTTGTAGTCATTATTGACAGCAATTTGAAATGGAAGCAACATATTGCATCAATTGTAGCCCGTGTGAGAAAACTCCATATGTTTTTTAAAATATGAGAGGCGCGGCTGATTTTAATTGTAGGTTAACCGTTTATTTTGCGCTCGCTCAGTCTGTTCTAGGGTACCTACTGCCTAACGGTCTAAATTAAATGCAAAATCAAATTAGATTCCTGAACAAAACCTCACAACATACATGCCACAAACACTCCTTGCACACCTCATTTACACTCACCCACACATCTATTCACCCTACACTACTACTAATAATTAATACATCCCAATTTCATAATGTCTTTTATTGTTTATTTTTATCTTGTTTTTTTTTCTGTTTAATTATTTTAATTAAATTTACATTAATTTTAAAAAGGTCTTTGACAGGGTCTGGCACGCTAGTGTGCTGAGCAAGCTTCCTGCATTCGGTGTTCCTGCTGGCGTATGCAACTGGATTTCCGACTTCTTGAGTGAGCGGTTGATCCGAGTGGTCATCGATGGCTGTTCGTCGGATCTTATGGCAATTAATGCCGGTGTTCCTCAAGGGTCTGTTCTTTCTGCGACTCTTTTTCTACTACATATCAATGACCTACTTCAGCTGGGAGCAGTTGGGTACGCGGATGACAGCACAGTCTCAGAGAGATACTTAACCAGTACTAGAGCTGGCAGGGACGAAATTGTCACTCTCACTCAGAAAGGCCATGGTAGAGCGCATGAATTCGACCTTAAATCTCGTTTCTCAATGGGGCGACGACAATCTGGTCAAATTCAACGCTCTGAAAACACAGGCTTGTTTTTTCAGCACTAAAAGGAGCCCATTTCAATTATCCCCTATTTTCCGAAGTGCATCTGTGCCAGTTACCAACCGCCTGGAGCTTTTGGGCATGGAGTTGACGTCAGACCTCAACTTTGGCTCAACCATCGAGTCCAGAGCTCACACTGCAGCAAAAGAGCCAGGAATCCTACATAGGGTGAGGCGGTACTTCACGCCTAGACAGCTTCTGAATCTACATATATAAAGCACAGGTCCGTTCCTGCGTGGAGTATTGCAGCCATTTGTGGGATTGCTCTGCAAAATACCAACTTGCTGCACTGGACTCCATCGAGCGCAGTGCTAAACATTGTGGGGCAATGCCCACCTTAAAAATACCAAAAACTAAGATAAATTAATATAATTGAATTGTTTGTTCAGTATGAGATAAAAAAAATGTAGCGATAGGTATCTAAACTTTTCCGAACATACCACAGTTTCTGACATTCATTTCACATTACAATAATTCTTTGTTCTGTGATAGATGGCATTTGAAGCGTCATCACATGAAGCGATATGTGATGCAGAGGGGATTCCCCATACCATAGATCGCAATATGGGCTATATTGCGATCTGTTCGGGGAATCCTCTTTTAAACTAAACAAACTAGAGATTGATTATGATTGTTTGTAGTTTACGGCAAATAGCGTTTTAGTAAAAAATGATACAATTGTTATTTTTATTGCTATAAATTGAAGATTCATTGATTTCGAGATGGACATACGGGCTTTCTTTGGAAAAAAACGAAGAGTTGAAGAGCAAATGGACCACGAAGAACCTCACTGCTCAATTGTGTGCGAATTAGGGTTGCCACCCGTACTTTATTATAAAGTATTGTACGTTATTTCAGGTAATTGTACTCTATACTTTATGAGAACAATAAAGTACACGAAAATACTTTATTTCGCATGATTAGATTTCTTTGGGATTTTAAAAACTTTAGTCGTAATACTCGTAATAAACAAAGCGACTCTGAATTTGATAAAAATGAATTACATATTTACTTTAATTTAAATATAGACTTTAAAGATGCTGTGCAATTGTTTAGTAGAGATACTAATTTGATACAAACTGCAAGAAGTAATATTTTTTCTTTCGGTATCATACAGTTTTCTTTCCAAACCCTATCCAGAAAATTATTACGAACACAACAAAAAATAATTCGTCAAATAAATGCAGCCGTTCTGAACTAATGCGCTTACATACATATACATTTTTCCTTCAACTAGGCTCAAGAAAACTGGGGCTCATTTAGATGTGTATACGCTTATAAACTTAACGCAATAAACTTCCCAGTCATGTGCAAGAACTAAGCCTCAATAAATTTAAATTATTTGTGAAGCAGAAACTTTGCCAGAAAGCTTTTTATTCTGTTAAAAACTATCTTGCGGACAAAAATGCTTGGGATTAAGCTGCTCCAATTATATCTGTTTTGTTTGATTTTTTACTCGTTTCTTTTTTGTATTATAATGATTCTTTCATATACATTTTGACATGACAATATTATTTACTTTTTCAAGTAATAGAATATACTTTTTTTACTTTACCATATTTAATTTTGTTTGTACAAGATAATAAATAATAATAAATTTATTTATTGACAATATGTTTTTACATAAAGATGACAATATTATTTTCTGTTCAAGTAATATATTTTATTTTTGTAAAATCAAAAGCTATGTTGTGAATGTGAGAGCAATGTGGGATAACAACGAATATTATGAATAGATTACCGCATCATTTGGCAGTTTGAGTGCTTTATACGGCCCACCCAAATGTCCTTATTTTAGTATTGTTCGTCAAATCGTTCGAGCTCCTTAAGGTTCTAAGTTGAGCTACGCGATATTTGACAAATGCTTGCACTGTTTGGACGGGCCTGCTCAAATTTGTGTGATTCTGTCCTCTAAAGGGCGCCACAGACATAAACCTACATGGCTCTCATATGATTTGATCACTACAGGTTGCATGGACTTTAAAAGAGGCGTTGACCTCCGAGTTTGTTTCAGTGTTTCTTTTCAGAGTAGTCAGTTAGGAAACACTGGCCTCATCTAGTTTACATTTACGAAAAAAAACGACGTGTAAAAGTGTTATTTATAGCCTATTTGCAAAATAAACATCATTATTTCATTCGGCAATATTTTTTTAGTAAGCAACCCGCCCTGACTTCGCACGGGTTCCATAGAAGATACATATAAATACTGACGGGTTCTTTACAGAAAATATAAAAAAACCTATGTTACTCCGAGAAGATGTAGCTTTCGGTCAAATTGGTTGAGTAGTTTTTGAGTTAAATCGTAACAAACAAAAAATCAATCATATTTCCTCGTTATAGGTATATAATATTAATTTAGATGATAAGAATTAATACCGTATTTGTGTAAATACCTTTTACATTACCGCTTTATAATTGCCAATTTTTTAAAGTATAAAATAGACATAGGTAGGATGTTATCTTTAACATATAGACATATGCCATCGCGGACTTTTCTGTAGGCATATATAAGATACACAACTCCACCATACATTGATATACTACATAAACTTTCGGACTCTCCTGGCTCGGAAGTGAGGCGCCCGGTCAAATCACGGCGACACAAAATTAATTTCGTTGCACATTATTTTGATTTTGCTATATGTATATCCTAAGGTATTCATTTAATTTGCATGGAGTAAAGGGAAAAATTAATTTTCATGAAATGTTCAAGTCAACTAACATTTTTAAAATTATAAGTATTAATACAGTATTTACTTTTTTGTAGACCTTTTTAAGGTGTACAGTACTGTAGTACATTATTTTGATCTATCTTGTACGGTTCAGCCAGCGTTTGCAAAGTAAGCGCAAAAAAAAAATGTTTATTAAGACATCACATTAGAAACCTTTAAAATTATCATTGTTTCTCTACTATATTATGCATGTGTTATACATATAAACCTTGCTCTTGAATCACTCTATCTATTAAAAAAAGTACATCAAAATCCGTTGCGAAGTTTTAAAGATCTAAGCATACATAGGGACAGACAGCGGAAAGCGACTTTGAAAATAAATTTTACTTTATTTTGATGCTATGTACTTTTTTTTTCTTACCTATTTTAACCAATGTACTTTAACTGCACAAAAAAAAAGTGGCAACCCTAGTGCGAATCTACATTTTCAACTTTAACTGCAATCAATAGGCCTCAAATGCTATCAATGGGTCAACTCACGAGAGAAGGGCTGGTATGGTATTTCTGGCATTGAAAAAAAAAAAGAACCAAATCAGTTGATCCGAACGAAGTTCTTCGTATTTTTAATAACATGGCGAATCGTAGAATTCAGCTGTTTTAAATATTTTTTACTAGCTTTTGCCCGCGACTTCGTTCGCGTGGGAGGATATTCCCGCGTAAAATCCCGATCCCGTGGGAATTTCGGGATATAAAGAAGCCTATGTGTTATTCCAGGATGTAAACTATCTACTTGCCAAATTTCATTCAGATCCGTTCAGTAGTTTTTGCGTAAAAGAGCAACAAAGATACAATTCGAAAACTATCCCACGGGAACCTTATATCGGGATAAAAACTATCCAATATCCTTCCCAGTGTCCTAAACTCTTAGAACAACAACGCATAGAAGAGGCGTCTAGAACAAAACACGAGCGATTTCGTGTGTCCACTTTATTTTCTTTGTGTGCGTGAGCCGAATGTGTCTACGTTCTTCAAACGCACACAAATATAGCTTTCAGTGATACCATTACCAGACCATTACCCACAAAAATGGGAAATCGCACTATTATGTTGCTGGATCAAATCAAGTATTTTATGTTATGAAACTAGATAAGATGATGTTTTTTCATGTAATATGACTTATATGACATATATTTACGGAAGGTAAACGAAATGAGATATCGTTTATTGCGTTTAGAATGTTTGATGTGTAATGTGTTATAATGATATTATAGAAATGTATTAATTGCTTGAAAAATCTCGTTTGATATCAATTAAAAGTATGTGTTGTATTTATGAAATAGATAAATACACACATCAAAAGTGTCTAGGGATCAACATATATTTTTGCAATAACTTTTCTCCTGATTGATATTAATTAAAATTTTCTTTAAGGATTCATCAAATAAAGCGTTTTCGTTTGTCACAGTAACGATAAACCAAGTCACCTTTGCATTAATAAAGAAATTTGCCATTTTCCTAATAAAGGGATTTTTGACATTTTACCACTAACATTAAAGTTCGAAAAAAAGACTGAAATAACAGTTTTCTTCAAAATTTTATTGGGTAACTTAAACAATTAATAATCCGTGTTTCTACCGCGAACACTAACAACACAAGAACATCGGTTTGGCATACTCAAAATGAGATCATCCAAATCACGCTGTGGAATGGCCGCCCATGTTCGTTGCAACAACAAAAAAAGGTCTTCTTGCGACTGGATACCCTCCATATTCGGCAGAGCTCTTCTCTGTAGCATATCCCATGCATGCTCAATCGGGTTCAAGTCTGGCGACTGAGCAGGCCAGAGCAGGACATTGATGTTAGCTGCGGCGAGAGTCTGTCTTACAACTCTTGCGGTGTGCGGTCGTGCATTATCATGCATTAACTGAAATAAGGGACTGATTTGCACTTGTAGAGGAACGATGACGTCAGATACAATCGTCTCAGCATAAATTTGAGCGTTGAGGTTGCCTCTGATCCAAATCAACTCAGTTCTTCCGCCGATCCAAATACCCGCCCATACCATGATGGTTCCACTACTATAAGGATGGACTTCCTGGCAGGATTTTAATCGCTGTTGGCGTCCAGGGGTTCTCCAGTGTCGTATACGTCTTGTATCCGGTCTCATACCAAAACGAGACTCATCAGAAAAGCACACGAAACGCCATTGTTCTTCTGCCCAATTTCTGTGTTCAAGAGCCCATTGATATCGAATCCTACGATTATGCATTGCTATAGGTGGTACCCGTAGCGGTCTTCGGGAATGAAGGTTCACTTCATTCCCACCAATTTAAAAAAAAAAAAAATAATTTAATTTAGCTTTTGCCAGCGACTGTGTCCGCGTGCAATTCGAAAACTATCCAACGGGAACCTTATATCGAGATAAAAACCGTGGGAATTCCGGGATTAAAAATAGCTTATGTGTTTTCCAGGATGTCATCTGTCTCTCATTGAGATCCGTTCAGTAGTTTTTGCGTGAAAGAGCAACAACGATACAATTCGAAAACTATCTCACGGGAACCTGATATCGGGATAAAAACTATCATATGTCCTTCCCAGGGTCCTAAACTATTCCCATGCCAAATTTCATGTAAATCGGTTCAGCGGTTTAGGCGTGAAAAGGTAACAGACAGACAGACAGAGTTACTTTCGCATAATTTATAATATTAGTATGGATTATTGTGTTAATTATTATAATAAAACTGCAGAAACAATATGATCTAAATGGTATTTTTGGTCGTATCTATTTACTCGTATCACCCCACCCAATAATTAATTATTACCTCACTCTCACTCAGACGTGGATCTTTACATCCAAATCTGGAAGTTCAACCATCTTGTTCGGTTGTTTTCATCATTGAAGATTTAATTATTATTCTCATGCTCTGTCACAGAAATTATCTGTCTACGAATAGCTATTGACCTAGAGGTCAGTGATATACATGGTGATTGATTTAGGCCGTGCGCGCACTGCGTTGCGTTTTGGAAACGCAAAATCTGTGAAGTATGGAGTGTCACAGAAGTGCGCGCACTCCGGTGGAATAAACGCGTGCGGTAGAGTCACCGGCGCGGTGGCCCCTCGCTGCAAAATTGCGGTGAATCTACCGCAAATATTTTGTATCGCATAGGAATGTATGTAGTACCGCGCACTGCGGTGAAAAAAACGCACATTTTGTCTGATAATGTTGCCATACATACAGATTTATTTGTATTTATACATATTTTTGATGTGTGATACAGATTAGCACTCGATACAGATTTTTATACAAATTTCACACTATCAAAGTAACTGTTACAACTAAAACAGAACTTAGCAAAATAAATTACCTAGATACCGCATTTATTACGTTACACACACCATTGTACGAATCTATTCTTTATGGTTATTTTTTCATAAACAACGTTAATTAAAACATTCTAATTAAGTATTTATATTATAGAGAAAATTCCATATTTTGTGATGATGCCACCAAAAAAACGATTTTCAAGCGCTTACATTGCAAGTACTACGTCGATAGATACCTATGTTAAAATAATGTCCTACGCAAATGTATATATCATATCTCATATGGTTGACTCACAGTAACTATTTTTATCTCTAAATAATTAATTTAAAATATTACTCTATTTGCAAAAGGTATTTTCTCCTAATAATCTTTATTCAAATAAGCATATATTTACCTTGGTCTTTTAATGTAGTTCAAAAATTGCCCTTTACTTTTTTCATTTAAATTTTTAGAAGTTATTACAGATTTAAAATTACGCAGCCAAGAAATTCATTGCAGCGAAACGGCTGGCACAAGCAAGGGCGGATCCAGCTTTGGTGCCAGGGGGGGGGGGGGGGGGGGTCACATAATCGTGGTCAAGTCACAAGAAGTTATAATTTGTATTTCCTGACTCCGCTGCCACTTGGTCAACCACTTCCGATATTCGTTTACAACGACAGAAACTGGAGTATTATCTAGTAACAATGTTTAACAATTTTAATTAGTGGTCCATTTAGGTCCTGGACCCAGCCCAGGGGGGGGTCATGACCCCATGACCCCCCCCGGATCCGCCCTTGGGCACAAGACTGATTCAAGAAGAAACTTTTTTTATATAGCTATATATTTTAAATTAAATGATAGCTAAACGCACTTTTTGTAAGGACGTAATATCACTGTCGAAGAAAACAATTGTTAAGGACCCCGTGCACAGGCAGACCAGGCCGCTAGTATATAGGTATTTTTCGTAAATATAATAATTTAAATTTAGGTAGAAAAGGCCGGTTTTTTGCCTAAGAGAAACTTTTTTGGATAAGAACGTATATATCTGACGAAAACTTAGTAAGTTGGTTTGTAACGTAATAAATGCGGTATCTAGGTAATTTATTTTGCCAAGTTCTGTCTTTAGTTGTAACAGTTAATTTTATCAATACAGTGTGAAATTTGTATAAAAATCTGTATCGAGTGCTAATCTGAATCACACATCGATAATATGTATAAATACGAAGAAATCTGTATGTATGGCAACATTGTCAGACAAAAGGTGCGTTTTTCTCGCCGCAATTCTACCGGTGCGGTAGAATTACCACAATTGCGGCCACCGCAAGGCAATGCGCGCACGGCCTTATGAGCCCGTGCTTTGAGGACCGATCAATTATGATTATTTTTTTACTTACCTGCAACCAATGTTGCCCAACCTCAAATTCGACTCTAGCGAGGCAATGGACAGTAAACAGTATTTCACCATGAGGGCCCAATGCGGGTTGGTGGAATAGGAACAGCACAGTAAAAAAAACAACATTTTGAAACAAAATATATTTAATACGATCTTCATTTTACAAATTCTCGTTCAGTAATTGCCTATTCGGCTTCAACTATACCTATAATAAGTCTGGGCTTGTAAATGACACAACCGTATAAGAAAATGTTCTACATTAAACCGTTAGTGCCTTAAAAACAAGGAACATTAGGAGCTATTTACACAAACTTATGAGGCGCACACGACCGATTATATTTATTAGAGGATTGTTGTAAGTTATGCAAACGTTAACGGATGAGAAATCGGCATAGCTCAAAGATAACATAGGTAGGACTAAATTATTGTCAGTGTAGAGGTATTGTGTTTATATAAACAACTATTAAACTTATACATAAGTACGGATACTCATTAATTAATTTAACTTAACAAGCTTTTACTAAAGGCAACTAATTATGTACTGAGTAACTAACTTTTTGGAAAATATAAGCGTGGAGGATTTCCACTAAACCAAACTTTCAACTAACAAGCATAAGAGAATCTCTTCAATGTGGACATAACTATTTCTCATTAATAAGGACAATGGGTGACTGTTTCTTTTTGTTTTTATTTATAAGTGACCCAATTTAAGGCACAAGTTATCAATGATTTCATTCAAGAAAGTTCTATAAAGCCGAATGCGATAAGGATTTGCCGCTTATCGTAAGTCTTCGGTGTTTATGATGATAATATTAGAACAGAAGGAAATTGTGTTTTGAATGACGCAAAGAACCGTGTTAGTGATAAAAACTTGTGAAATCACTTTTTACATTATATTAAATTATACACAAAGAGAAACTGTAATGGTGTAGGTAAAATGTAGGGTATTCCCTGAGCTGGTATATTTTATCTAAGTTCTTTTACTTGGAAGTGTGTTATCAGGATTATTTTGGGCCTTGAAAGGATGATTGTAGTTTTACATAATAAAATACTATCAGGCTTATTAATAAGAAATATGCTAAACATGTTATTAGTTAAAATGTTTTATGAGTACTAATCAATTTGAATACTTAATTGTCTAACTAATACTATGATGCGATAATACATATGAAGGAAAGTTAGATAATTATCTAAGCTTTCCCACATTCGTCACTTAAAACATTGCAATTGTATGAGAGTGCAAATCTGTCAATTGGCCCAATGGCACATAAAAACAAGATAACAGATAGTAAGAATAAGTATAATCGGTCGTGAAGCATTCTTGTTAAAACCTAAATATATAAAAATAACTAACCATTACCTACGCTCTGTAACTGATATGCTTATTGCGGTGTAACTTTGACCCTTTTGTCATAAAAAAAATGTATTTCTAATTACCTACAGAAAATAACTAACTGGAAACACTGATGCGAATTAGTGCTAAAACATTATCTTTTAATAACATGATAAGAAAAGTTACACCTAAGGTGATATATAAATTTAAGGTATAATTATATTCGCATTTTCATTAAAATATGAAATTAGTGATTGAGTGGAGCTGCGTATTCAAATTTAGAATGTAGTACATAGTTTTTTTATAGTTGCCATCTTACAATAAATTCGCGCCGTTATTATTTTTCAAACTGCGACGATAAATGGCGCGAACGAATTATCAAAGTGCAAAGTTGCCAGTTTTTGATTGAATTGACTTTACAATTTAAAAATAAATTTGGAACGAATATTTGGAGATTTAGAAAATATTTACATTATATTGTTCAAATATATTATATAGTTGTAAATAACTATTAACCCAATTTAACTCTATAGTTTGAACCAAAGCCAAACCGTACAGTTGTTAATTATTGCTGAAATCTTATCTGCGATCTCAAGGTGATGCCCTGTTTTAGCTTGCATTTACCCATTATCATTTAGGTAGCAATTTTATGCAGAATATAAGGAAAATATGATTTTACTCAGCCGAAATAACAGATACAAGATTTGAAGTATGATTTTGATTGATCGCTCGAGATTGCGGATAAGCGTAACAATAAGTTGTTTCTCACAAATGTTCACTATTAAATTTCATTCACATCACAACAATTTAAATTGAATTGAAATAACACCAAAAGTGGGTTATTTCCTTACATTAATAGTTAGGTACAATTTGTTCTATGTTAATGCCATTATATTCGTTTTTGGCTGAATACAATTACAGAAAAAATATTATAAATGATCGTGAAATCAGTACTGGTTCGTTCAATTCCGAATTTTTTAACATAAAATTCGTTCAATACTGCGAAATAGATTAACTAATAAAATCGGCTAAGAAAACAATGGTATATATATACAGCAACGATTTGAATATATAGCACAACAAGTAGATATTATAACGCTACAGTGATCTAGTACCAGTTAGATTTAAGACAGTGATTCTATTGTTTTGTTACCGATTCTCTTTTAAATCACTGCTTCATACGTCTTGTACCTTTCAGTACACTGTCTCGGACAGTTGGCTGCAAAAAGCTGCTAAGTAGTTCCACTATCAGTCTTAGTGTCCAATTAGTACCGATTGGTCACTAACAGGTACCGGAAAATTTACAAATTGGTACTTTGTAGAGAACAACCGATACGTGATAAGGATCAATTGGCGAAGTATCGATAGAAATGCATTCAAATCTAATAGGTATGTTAGCAACACCACAATTTGTTCAATCTATCAATGTTCACACGAATTTCGTCCTTCAGTAAACTGAAGTGGAGTTTAAAATTGTGTGTATTGAGAGACGTTCAGCTACCGTGGATACAAAGCATTTCTTCGTCTAAATATGGACGGACACGTAATTGCTCTTTCATATGTAAATTAAGGAGTTTCAACACTAATTCGACATACCGATGCTTGTGTTCGCCATGACTGACGATGCCATCTCATTCAGTTAGTTTTGTGTTCTGATGATTTTTAATAAATTTCCTACCGAAACTGCTTACTTATACCAGAAACCAGCGGCTATAGCTGAGATGCCTTATATTTTCATACATATATATTCCTATATTTCACATAGGCTTGTCACAAATTGTGCTGAACGAAACGACACAGTGAATCGGACGTATGATTTTATAATTTGTTCATTGAAATAATATTTTTTTGGCACTGAACTCTACACCGCGTTCGCGGATCAAGTATTTCTCAATTTTATCTCAACATTCAATATTTACAACATGTATACCCTGAATTTAACAATATAACCATGATTTTAAAGTACAATATATTATAACACTACGCATACAGATGACGATGATATTTATTTAAATACACCATTTTAATACTGTATTTACAAAAATATGATATAACTATAAATTACGTTTTTAGTGTTGCCCGCTATTTTGACAGGGTAAATATATATCAGCTGATAATCATGGAACATTTCGACATACCGAATTTCTAGCATTTTCGCAGAAATTCCTACCATTTTAGTAGCAAAACACCGGGCATCACGAAACATTTTTCTATAGTTCGGTCTGATTTTTGACACATATTTGTACATTATATTTTGTTTAGAGGAAATTGGAAGGTGGAATGAACGGTGGTTCATAGATTAAAACCGAAAATATTTAATGATGTTATTGCGACAACTTTTGTATTCAGTAGAGGGTCGCAAACGACTTTAATCATAAGGCAGCGGTTTTATTTTTACTGGGATATTTGATGTTTTTATATCTCGAAACT
The DNA here is from genome assembly GCA_943138885.2 of Tholera decimalis. Lineage (NCBI taxonomy): Eukaryota > Metazoa > Arthropoda > Insecta > Lepidoptera > Noctuidae > Tholera > Tholera decimalis. Next base: position 7,588,635 of record OW964552.2, on the reverse strand, counting down.
GAACTATGAATTGTTAATATTCTATATATTATGTGCGTACAATTGCCTTTGTGGGTACTTGAAAGCTGTCATTGATATAATTATCACTGGTCTACAAAATATAACAAATGTTTTGTCCCAGCTGAAACAATGATTATTACAGAAAGAGCTCATTATGCATAGAGTGTATAATAAATAACCCTCTAAGAAAATGAATCAAAATCAGAAATCAACGCTAGAATTTGAGTAATTTGAAACCATAACCTAAATATCTATTCTATAGGAGAAACTGCCATATTTTCAAATTCCAAAGCAATTGACAGCAGGATTTATTGAAGATTGTTTCAATAAAATGTTTTGCTTTATACCAAGTCATGAAATAAACGCATGCAAAAACTATGAAATTTTAGGTTATTAGAAGTAGTTTCTTAGAGAATAGTTCTTTATAAAATAATCAATGTTGCTGCAATAAATCTTTTGACCAGTGTATTTTTAGTTGTTACCATAAGGTATCTTATTCGTAACTTTAGTTCGTTCAATATGCACGCACTTTGAGAATAGGTTCGTTCGTTTTCTAATTTATTATAATTGCGTAAGTAGTTTAGCATTCTTCACTAATAATTAATACGACGGACTTTCACAAACGTGGCGCGCTTTATAAGACTAGCAACGCGTCAATAAGTTTATTTTGTATCTATATATAATTTAAGGACGTAATTTGCCCGTATATTATGAGTATACATATATTTTATGATGTACAGATAAATAAAAAATGTTCTTTCAAAAGTAAATAATAATTTTAAATAATTATGTGACTTTGTCGAAGTTTAACGAAATATATCAATTGAATCTTTGTAATGTTAAATTATAAATTAGGTTCTAAACGCAATCAGTATTTTACAGCTAATGTAAAATATATAGTTCAGTACTTTGATTATATAATGTCTAAATGGAGCATCAAATGCGCGCAAACGTGTCAAAAATATGGCTCAAAATATCAACTGTTGGCTTATAAGTTCTTACCCGCCGATGAGTGCCGATCGTGTCGCTTTGGTGTCACTACGTATTACGCGCGCTAAGTAATAAACAAATAACAGCGATAAAATAACGGTATGTGCTATTAAACTGTGCCGAAATTATAAAGGGTAAAAAATACCAAACATATCACCTGACATCGGTAAGTAACAAAAAAACGATATATTTATTTTTTGTTTTTATGAACAAGATTATGCCATATTTTACCAGTGTTGCCAGTTTCTTATTTTTTTCATTCTCCCAACTTAACGACATTGTGGGTATATTAGTTAGTTTATAGTTAAGTTTATATTATTTAGTTGGTGTACTTTTAATAATCGATTAAAAAAAAAGGTGGAGTCTTTCAATTCGTCTGTACTTTTTTTAAATAATATAATGTTCGCGTATATTTTTTTTGTTTAAGAGCCCATTTTAATAATAATTTTTGCTTTGTAGGTGGCGTTAGTTATTTTGCAGTAGAAACGGCTCATGTTGGCAGTGTCCTACAACATCAAGGAAATGTAATGAGGCTGGTAGTGGAAAAGTATTTTTAGATAAGATACTATCACAAATTAAAATTAGACAATGTGAATAGTGACCTACATTACTAATAAGTATATAATTACTTCTAAGCGAAAACTTTTCAAAAAACAAATACAAAGTGATGGTCACTGACCTTGGTTTTGTTTTATTTTACACTAAAGATCGCCTATGTCTTTGTTGAACGTGTTTATTTGTAATTAAAATTCATTCCTAATATCTGTGATCTTTCATTCAAATTTCCAAATACAAACTGCCTAAAAAGTTAAATATTGTAATACTAATTTAATTTAGCTGATTTAATACAACATTCACATACACAACTCTAATTAAATGTAAATAGTGTTTTTTATTTATTTAAGAAAGTAACTACTTAATAAAAATACACTATTAAAACTGAATAATACTACATACATACACCTCAAACTTATTTAATTATTTTATTTTCTTAATGTCATTTATGGGAGAATTGTAGTAGCTGGTATCATTATACACGCACACAGAGACATAGACGCACAGTGTAAACCACCGCCTGCACGTACACATGCTTGAAATTGTTGGCTCGTTTCCTTTGTTTTGATTGTAAGGCGACGCTACATCTAGACATTATATAATCAAAGAGTTCAGTACTATTATATATAATATATATATTTATTATGACAACTTAATTTTAAATTATGTACATACTTAAAGTAGCTGTAAACTGGCAAGTAATATTTAATACTGAAAAATAAAAATAAATTATAAAGTTATTGAAACATAACCTAAAATTAATAATTATTTACAGGTTGCAACACTGCTCTAGTGTGTTAGCGAAACCAAAGTTCAGAACGCGATGCCGTCTATAATATTTAGACTAAAAACGACTAAAAGGCCTTCATAATATACGGATAGGCCACGTTATAAAGGACTATTCAACCACACATTGACTATATCACCGATAATTTCCACTAATCTCCTCTACAATCTTCTTTGTAATCTCAATTTCCGCCTTTGTTGTGAATATAAATAAAGTACGAAGTTACGATCAGTCAAACAAATGAATTTGTCATGGACTCGCCGCGAGTACAGCGCGGCGCGTCGCAAACGTAGGCTCCGTCCGACGGACGGCATTGGCACTAGCCTTGGAAAATACTGATTCTATTATAATGTGATCAAATATTCTTAACACGTGCATAATACATCGTTCGAGCTTTTCGACAAAAATATTCTCTCCTGTATACACTATGGAAGTCACAAGTTTAGTCAAGACGTGGGGGCGGCACTGGCTGGCAGGTCGGTCCCGGCGCCTAGCGCTATGACTTCTTGTCGAACAGCGGCAGCTTGGAGCGCACGGCGCCCTCGCACACCATGAGGCGCTGCGGGCACTTGCGGGCGTCGCGCGCCGCCAGCCGGTAGCGCGAGTGGCCGCGCGAGCGCTCGCACGTGAAGTCGGCGCCCTTGCGCTCGAAGTACTCCACGATCTTGCTGATCTGCTGCGAGCGCACGAGGCGCGGCACGCGCTCGTCGCAGTACAGGCTGTCCGAGCCCGCCAGCGACGCCACGTCCTCCGAGCTGTCCGTGTACACGCTGCTCGAGCGCACCGCCGCCGCGCGGCCCGGCGCCGGCGCGCAGCAGCAGCGCGCCAGGATGTGGTACTCGCACAGGCGCTCCGCCGAGCCCGCGCTCGGGGACGCGGCGCGCCCGCACAGGAAGGGCGCCTCGTCCGGCTCGTCCGTGTCCTCCGCGTCGTCCGCGTCCGCCAGGCTGCGCAGCGAGGCGGCGCGGGGCCGGGGCCGCGCCTCGAGCGCGCGGTCGTAGTGCAGCAGGCAGGCGGCGCACAGGCGCGCGCGCGCCTCGGGCGGGGGCGCGCGCGCGTCGGCCGGCTCGCGCGCGTCGGGCTCGCGCCGCCACCACCAGCAGCGGTGGCAGCCCACCAGCGAGCACGGGCACACGCCGGCGCGCGCCCGCCCGCCGCGCACCCCGCACAGCTCCTCGTTGGCCACGGAGAAGATGCCGGACTCGCACGAGCCGCGGCGCCGCAGCTCGCCGGCCTCGGGCGTGCGCGCCGGCCGCGCCTCCAGGCTGCCGCGCCGCGACAGCGCGGGCGACGACGGCAGCGAGGCGGCGCGCGCGTCGTCGCACGCGTCCAGCGCGCGGGACGCGGCGCGCGGCGGCGACGCCAGCTCGGCGCAGGACGCGGAGCCAGGGTGCGGCTCGAGGATCTTCTTGACGCCGCGGAAGGTGTCGAGCGCGCGGCGCGCGGGCGTGGGCGCAGCGTGGTGGTCGCGCAGCAGCATGATGTGCGCCAGCCGGTGCAGGCGCTGCAGGCGCGGCGGCGGCGCGGGGGGCGCGGGGGGCGCGCCGCCCAGCGCCCAGGCCGAGCGGTGCGCCGCGCGCCGCGCCCCACCGCCCCACCCCGTGGCGCCCCACTCCAGCTCCGACAGCGAGCGCCGGTGCTGCACTGCACACACACACACACACACACGGTTACACATTGCCTCACCGTACCAACAACACCCTGAGCAGCTGGCGGTACTCACGCTGGTCGTGGTTGCGCGGCTCGCCCTCGGAGCGCAAGCGTTGCGGGCGGCGCCAGGCATACAGGCCAGGGCACGAGCGCGGGCCCGACGAGTCCGCGTCCTCGCTGCAACACATAAATAACTCTACTATTATACGACTATGGATGTTCGGTCCGATATGCGTTTCCGAACGCACCCCTTTGACATAAAGAAATTTGATCTTGACATTACTCTGACTTGACAGATAGACTTTGCTTGGAAAAAATGCCGGTCGTCGGGACCCTCTTGTAATTGTAATTGTAATTGAAATATCGTTTGGAATCGCCTGTTGAAACCAATAATTGGGTCGCGAATTATCTATTGGTTCAAGTGAAATCCCCATTTGACGAAAACCCTGGGATAGTTTTGGATTTATCGCCGGTTGTGGCCACCTCGTGGCACGCGCCTTTGTTGGAAATAAATAGTTGGAAATCGAATTGGATCTCACGTGATATTAGCAGATTGATTGTGAACAGTGTTTAAGTGAACTTTGTAATCCCGGATTGACGAGAATCCAGGGATATTTCTCGGAACATATCGCCTTATTGCCTCACCGCGTGGCACGCGCATTTGCTGGAAACGAGTTTAGGCTGAGATGCTGTTGGAACCGCGCCATCTGGAGACTGGCGCCTTGTGAACGTCCACACACTTGACTTTCACTATACGTTCAATTACTCATTACCTATATACACACACACACGACGCGGCCTCAGGAAAGGTCGTAGCTTGTCGTCATCAGCTCCTTGGGTAAGTGATTATAATTATTAACCATTAAGGGGAAGCCCAAAGGGCTCCACGAACCGTGGACAAGTTCAGACCGTCCAGTTACCGTTGGCTGGCCTTTTGTAGGACTGAATATTTTGGTAGCAGGCGTGGCTCTTATAATATAAGATCCACTGGTTTAATTGGAAGTTTTGAAAATAACTTTAGTTTGGTTACTTAACATAACTTATATAACTTAATAAGTTTGAATATATTGCTTTGTCAGCCGGGCTCAAATAGTACTTGTAGTTTGTACTGTAATTTGTAGTGCTAGCCCCTTGGTATTGAATTGACAAGTGGATTTGTTTGTGAAATTAGGAATTATTAGTTGTATTTGGTACATAATTTGGTATATTTGTTGCAATTAATAATTGAATGTCATTGATCTGAGTTTGAAAGGTTATCTAAATAATAATCACACATTTGTTAACATAACAAGAATTGAATGGTGTGGATTGACTTATTGCATTTATTTGTTTATTGGATTGTTGTTAGAGATTCTCCGGCTCAATATTATACAGTCAATTGTTGTGTTTATTGATACTTATTTGAGGTTGATCCAGCATTGTATTATACATTCAATTGTTATTTATTTTGTGACTAGCCATCCTTAGCAAGCTAGATTCATACTTGGAATAAGTACAGGGTCGGATTTGGACTTGAAATAATTGAATTTAAGTTTTATTTTGGTGAAATTATTTGGTCGGCTAACAAGTTATTGTTGTTTGTTTAGTTAATTTTAGCCTGTTGTATTAATATTTGATTGTTGTAATGGCCTCATTAAGGGCAGTCAGGGAGGCTGCTGCCGGATTGACCTCACAGTTGAGATGGTTCACATCGGCAGCTGCAACGGTTGAGCGTGTAGATTTGGAAGAGCTCACCCTTGCTCGGTACGGGCAAGTGATTGAGAGGATCAAGTCAGCTGATGCTGCGCTCACACGCTTCAACGAGTACATCATGGACGTGGATTTGAGGGTGATGGACCAGGCAGCCCGCGATAAGATTTTGGGTGACTATGACCAGATTGTCCACCTGGGGGATGTCATATGTCTACGAGCGCGGGAAATTTTGAAGAGCCGGGTGCCTGATGCGGCCAAGCCGCAGACCCCCGTTGTTGCAGGCCCTGGACTATTGAGTAGGCTGCCCACCCTGGAGCTGCCACATTTTGACGGTCGCTTGGACCACTGGCTGGGCTTCCTAAATCTCTTTGATAGTCTTGTCGATGCACGCTCGGACCTCGGACCTGCCCAGAAGCTGGCCTATTTATTGTCTGTCCTGGAGCGCGAAGCCAGAGCCTTGGTGCAGCACTTGCCGGTGACGGATTCCTCTTACCCGACCGCTCTGGAGCTTCTCTCCCGACGGTATCAGAACAAGCGCTGCCTGGCTGATGTGCACATCGACCAGATTTTGGGACTACCGGCCATTGACAGCACGTCGACGTTGCACACTGACTTGCTGAACCCGTTGGTCTCAGCGACCAACGCTTTGAGACGCCTGGAGTTACCGGTAGAACATTGGTCCTACTTGTTGGTGCATATAGTGCTGCAGTTGCTCCCCGCCGAGCTGAGGTCACGTTTTGAGCAGAAGTATGGTGGGGATAGTGCCACCCATCTTCCCCCCTTTGACGACCTCCTCAAATTTTTGGAAGACGAGTGTCGGTTTTCGGATAACACTCGTGGCGCCACGGGGTCACCCTCACTACCTTCTCAGCCCAGAGACCAGGGACGGACTAGGGCTCGGGGGCCTGTTGATGTCCGCCCCGCCCCCCGTTTTGCTGGCGCCCGGAGTCCTCATCATTGTGACTTTTGTAAGGCAACGGGACATGTCATGGCGCGTTGCCCGGACTTTTTGAATTTGCACGTAAGTGCCCGCCGCCGCATTGTCAACGCACGCCGTTTGTGCTTCTCGTGCTTGGGGGCCCACTTTCATCGGGACTGCCCCGACCCCCACCCGTGTAGAATTTGTGAAGGGTCCCACCTTGAGATTTTGTGCGCCAACGCGAACCGCTCCAGCAGACCAGCTTCTGAGGGGGGTTCGCGCAGGGGGGGGTACCCCGGAGACGAGCACCGGGCTGAGACCCGCAATTCTGTACGCCGCACTCCACCCCCTGCGCAAGTTGAACGGGAGCCCCACGAGCGCCATTTGGTCTCCCCTCGTCAGGGAGAACGCGCATTGGCTGCTAGGCAGCAGTGGCCGGGTCGGCGCCGCTGCCTTTCCCCTCCGTTGGCGGAACGTCCCCGGCTGGAGTCGCGCCCTCCGCCATTCGGGCATCCAGTGGGATATGCCCCTCCAGTGATGGCGAGCGGCTCGGGACACCGCGCGGACGAATATTTTGATTGTTGGCCTCGTCGTGAACGAAGGCAGCCTGGATGCGGCGATCGGTCGCCGCCCAGGCATCACTAAGAGATTGACGCCTGCCCCGCTAAAGGACCCCCCGATCAAGACGGTTTTGTTGCCAACGGCCTCGGTCAAGGTCTGGGGACCCTTGGGTGACTCGATTGTGGTCCGTGCCATTTTGGGCACGGGAGTCCGGGGTTGCCTTTTGTCGTCTTGGTTAGCGGGACAGGTTGGCCTGAAGGTGAACGACCTTTCAGGCAAGATTTGGGGAATTGGCGAACCGGCTGACACCACTGTTGAGGGAAGGACCTGGTTTGAAATCACCCTTGTGAGTTGTCCTTACCCTAAAATTGGTGCTCCTGCCCTTGTTATAACTGAACTTGGTTGGGACGAGCCACTTCGGGAAACCCTGTTGGAGGACGGTTGAGGCACTCTAGCCTTCCTTATGGGGCCCGTCACCCCCTTTTGTTGCCCAAGAAGGGCCACTTGGTTCAATTATTGGTGACTGATCGTCACACTAAGAACTCGCATGCCGGTTGCAATGCGCTGTTGGCCATTCTGCAGCGAGAAATTTGGATTTTGTCGGCTGATCGCGTCAATGAGGCGAGGCCCTTTGCTGGCGTCGTAACGGACTTGTTGGTCCCCTTTTGTTGAAGACGTCCACCCTTCGTAATAGTAAGGCTTATTTGTGTGTTTGTCTGCCTGTCAACCAAGGCAGTGCATTTGGAGCTGGTAACCTCCCTCTCGACAGAGGCCTTTGAGGCGACTTTGGAAGGATTTGTGTCTCGCCGTGGGTTACCTTCTTTGATTAGGTCTGATTGCGGTACGAATTACAAGGGTACAAGTAACTATTTGAAGGAGGTATACGCCTTCCTTAGTGAGAGCCAGGTTGACATTGGTAATAGTTTGGCCCGCCGAGGGGTCACTTGGTTGTTTGACCCGCCAGCCTGCCCCCATTGGGGGGGTATTTTTGGGGCCGCGGTGAAAGCGGCAAAGGGACGCTGGCGGAGATTGTTGGGAGACACCGTTCTCACCTTTGAGGAACTAGCTACGGTATTTGGCCGCATTGAAGCTGTGTTAAATTTGCAACCTTGTCAAGACTTCCAATTGATTAGCGGACGGGTAGGCCCGTCCGGGGGGGGGTAGATGTTCGGTCCGATATGCGTTTCCGAACGCACCCTTTTGACATAAAGAAATTTGATCTTGACATTACTCTGACTTGACAGATAGACTTTGCTTCCCCGTTGAAAAATGTCGGTCATGGGACCCTGTTGAGATAATTATAATTGGTAAAATATCGTTTGGAATCGCCTGTTGCAACCGATAATTGGGTCGCGATTATCAATTGTTTGAAATTGTAATCCCCATGTGACGAAAACCCCGGGATATTTTGGATCTAACGCCGGTTGTGGCCATCCGCGTGGCACGCGCTCGAGTTGGAAAAAAGTAGTGATAAATAGCTACCACAGTGTTTAATTGAACTTTGTAATCCCTGATTGACGAGAATCCAGGGATATTTCTCGGAACACATCGCCTTATTGCCTCATCCGCGTAGCACGCGCTTGCTGGAAACGAGTTAGGCTGTGATGCTGTTGGAACCGCGCCATCTGGAGACTGGCGCCTTGTGAACGTCCACAAACTTGACTTGCATCACACTTTCATTTACTCACCTCATATTTACATACATACCACACTTGGGGCGTGACCTTGGAAGGTCGAAGCTTGGTGAACCCAGCACAGAAGGTTAGTGGTAATAATGTATTCATAAAGCCTCAGAGGCTATAGGCCTTTTGTTTATTGTTGATTGTAAGCAACGTTTATAGCTCCACGTACCGTGGACAGTTCAGACCATCCAGTTACCGTTGCACTGGCCTATTGTAGTCCTGAACAATGGATATTCAACATCTTATGAACATATTTGACCGTTTTGTTAATTTAAACTGTTAACAATGTCCGGTAATAAGATCGATCAGTGATAAGAGAACTTGTTATTGGATCTCTGGCGACTATAAACTAAATAAATAAGTATTTAAATAAATCTACATACATTCATATATTCTAGCCGCTACTGTAATACCACACATATGTATAAATAGAAGTGTTCCTCGCACACGCACCTGTCATAGTTATTAGTGCTGAGCGAACCCCAGGCTGCGTCGTCGAGGCTCTCCTTCACTTCGGCCAGCTTGTTCACTATTTCCGGGAATAGCGGACGCGCTTTTGGCTCATACTGTAAATATACATTTTAAACATTATTAAACTACACACATCAAAAGTGTCTAGGAATCAACATATATTTTTGCAATAACTTTTCTCCTGATTGATATTAATTAAAATTTTCTTTAAGGATTCATCAAATAAAGTGTTTTCGTTTGTCACAGTAACGATAAACCAAGTCACCTTTGCATTAATAAAGAAATTTGCCATTTTCCTAATAAAGGGATTTTTGACATTTGAACCACTAACATTAAAGTTCGAATAAAAGACTGAAATAACAGTTTTCTTTAAAATTTTATTGGGTAACTTAAACAATTAATAATCCGTGTTTCTACCGCGAACACTAACAACGCAAGAACATCGGTTTGGCATACTCAAAATGAGTTCATCCAAATCACGCTGTGGAATGGCCGCCCATGTTCGTTGCAACAACAAAAAAAAGGTCTTCTTGCGACTGGATACCCTCCATATTCGGCAGAGCTCTTCTCTGTAGCATATCCCATGCATGCTCAATCGGGTTCAAGTCTGGCGACTGAGCAGGCCAGAGCAGGACATTGATGTTAGCTGCGGCGAGAGTCTGTCTTACAACTCTTGCGGTGTGCGGTCATGCATTATCATGCATTAACTGAAATAAGGGACCGATTTGCACTTGTAGAGGAACGATGACGTCAGATACAATCGTCTCAGCATAAATTTGAGCGTTGAGGTTGCCTCTGATCCAAATCAACTCAGTTCTTCCGCCGATCCAAATACCCGCCCATACCATGATGGTTCCACCACTATAAGGATGGACTTCCTGGCAGGATTTTAATCGCTGTTGGCGTCTAGGGGTTCTCCAGTGTCGTATACGTCTTGTATCCGGTCTCATACCAAAACGAGACTCATCAGAAAAGCACACGAAACGCCATTGTTCTTCTGCCCAATTTCTGTGTTCAAGAGCCCATTGATATCGAATCCTACGATTGTGCATTGCTATAGGTGGTACCCGTAGCGGTCTTCGGGAATGAAGGTTCACTTCATGCAAGCGGTTTCTGACTGTTTGGTCGCTAATTAAGTTCCCTGAAGAGTGATGAAGCCTCACGGCTAACATCATGGCAGTTATTGTTGGAGCTCTTCGAGTTAAGATTTGAATGTATCGGTCTTGTCTCCGTGTGGTGCAGCGATACCGTCCTCCATGGCGCTCAGCCACGGTACCAGTGCTTCGGTAACGTGTCCAAAGTCGACTGATAACACTCTGACTTGTATTCAGAGCTAAAGCCACAGTACGTTGCCGGGAACCAGCTTCTATCATTCCCACGGCTCTGAGCATTTCTTCCCTGCTTAAATGACGTCGCCGCTCCATAATAACGTTGGTTTTAATCAGTAGTAGGGAAACAGTAGCACTAATAATGTCTTCAATGCGTTGTATGTTTTTATAAGGAAAATATTGACAGCTGATTTTCATCTTTTACTCGAATTTGATTAACAGTTCCTGTTTCAAATTATGAAATGCACCAAAAAGGATCCATATAAATTTATAAAATCATAAATTTATTACAAAGCCACATCTCAATCTCAAGAAATCCGCATAAAAATGCTTGATCCCTAGACACCTTTGATGTGTGTATGTGTCTGCTTAAGCATATAATTTGATTAGAAATTATTTAGTAGGCTGACATTTCTGTGACATGACGCAGACGTTTGACTATGTTCACAACGAAATATGAAGCTAAATAAATATGGAATCAGGGGTAATGTACTGAGTTTACTTAAGATGTATCTGAATAACAGAAAACATAGGACAGAAAGTTCGACAGCGAATATAGTTCCCTAACGAGAAGAAATCTTCCTTTCAGAGATGTATTACTATTTATGGTGTACCGCAAGGGAGTGTACTGGGATCCCTACTCTTTATTAATCTTATAAGTCTAATTTATTTATTCATTAACAATTCACATTGTGTTCAATATACAATTCATTAATTATGTTTTGTATATATCAATATTATGTTATACAAGAAAAATACAAATCTTTACTTCATATATTAACGATTTTCCCAGGGCTATATATATATCCACATGCCATGACACACACTTTTCGCAGATGATAGTATGGTAACAATTGCTTGTGACTATAATCACATAATTTTATATTACTTTGGTATCAATAATTCCTTAAAAAATACAATGGCCAGAACTGAAAAATTTAAAGATTAATTTAGACAAAACTAAGATTATGCATTTCAAATCATCATAATTTTGTTTGTTTGTTTAAACGAAAGTACGGGCTGGATTTCGATGAAATTTAGTATGGAAGTAGCTTGAAGCTTGAGGAAGGTTATATGCAATTTTTACCTGACTACAAAAGGAGGACATTATGTTTTTATCGTAATAAAGTGCACGGGAGCGAAGCCCCGAGTGACGAAAACCATTGAAAATGTTAATACAACAAAGTTTATTGGACTGAAGTTTGATACCAGACTTAACTGGAAAGTACATATTGAGAATTTGTGTAAGAAAACTTGTAAATCAGCCTACACATTATTTTCTCCGTCATTGTGAATACAGTATACCTATCACGGTTTAGTGGCATTACAACTAAGACGCGGAATAATCTTCTCTTAATGATTGTTGATATTTTTAAATTTGATTAATTATATTGAAATTGATTATTATTGATTGTTATGTAATTATTTGTTGTGTGATTATTGTGTACTATAAATGGAATGTTATGAATTTGTATGGTACTGACTGTGGCAGGACACAGAGTTACATTTATAAAAATATTTAGATCTTGAGACTTGTGTACACAAATAAATTGATTGATTGATAGGAAATTACCAATGCTAAAAATGTGGCGGTGTATGTTATGGATACAAAGTAAATTGAATTAAATTATATTTTTCATACACACAATATATGTACATGCTTTAAGTATATTATAATGTAGTTGGCTTTTGGTTAGACTAAAATAACTACAATTTTAGGCATAATAAATTCAACAACAAAGGATCCATATGCTCTAAAACTTTTAGTTTTAGTGTCTAGCTAAAAGTTATCGACACAGACAAACACAGGAGAATGGCACAAACTCGAGAAAAACCGAAGTCAACGGCGCGTCGTGTGCTACGCGCGCCTCAAAGAGCAGTCAGCACTAATGACGGGGCTCGATAGGACCAATATCTGCCGGGGTTGTGGAAACGTTCAAACAAAATACAGCGGGCTCGGAACGGAAGGGCAAGTGAGGGAACATGGTGGGTTTCTAGTCAGTAGAAGACTCGATTTCGTTCCAACTAGAGCGGGAGGAGCCATAGAAGAAAGAGAGAGAGAGAGAGAGAGAGAGAGAGAGAGAGAGAGAGAAAGAAAGGTCATAGGCTGTGGGCAGTGATATAGAAGTAACTCACAATGCAACAGTTGAAGGTAAGCCGGAGGAAGTCAGGCACAGTGTCCTCGTCGCACAGTTCCACAAACGCCATGTAGTTGAGGCCGAAGTTGTCCGTGCGAGGCAGCACGTCCGGGTCGGCGTCCACCTGAAAACAAACATTTATTTATTTATTAAAACAAAAAGTACAAAGGCGGACTTATGCCATAAACATTCTCTACCAGTCAACCATGGGCGATGAAGAGATAACATGGCAGCTGCATAAAAAAAAAACTAAGTAGATAATATCCGATCATATGTGATATAATATAAACATATATTTTAATGCCAAAAGTATTCATTGATAATTTCAATACTTTTGGCATTAAAATGTTACATTATTAAGATTTTGTAATTAGCACATTTGTCTTCTAGGCCATCGATATATTCAGAGTAAAAGTCTTATTACAAGTATATATATATATATATATATATAATTATGTAAGTATATACATAAATAACTAAAATAAACTTACATACATATTAATCATAATACATACCAAATATATGTTTATATTATATCACGTATGATCGGTAGAGTGGCAACTAGTTCGCTCCCTCCAATTATTTTCAATGGCACCGTCAACCCCATTAGCTCTAGCGTTAAATATCTCGGTTTGCATATTGACACTGTGCTTGGATGGCAAAACAGGTTTGCAGTGTCAGTCAAAGAGTCAATGGGACTTTGCAATGCCTGTATTGTCTGAGATACTTTTTACCTGTGAAAACCAAGGCAATGCTTGTGGAGACTTTAAGTGTGCTACTTTGACTTGAATGCGGTCTTGCTGGATAAGCTCGATAGGCTTCTTAATGGCTGTATCCGGTTCATATTCAATTTAAAAAAATATGACCACGTATCGAGGTGCTATCATTCCCATGCCCATTCGCCAGAGAAGTTTGCGCGCCTTGACTATATGCTTTTGTCTTTGCTAAACTCTCCTACCCCTCCCTCTTACCTTATTTCTCATTTTCGATTTCTATGTTCTTCACACACAAAACGTCTGCGCTCTTCCAATAATCTTCTCTTGCTCTGTCCTTCTCATACTTCTGATTTTATTCATTCTTCCTTTTATATACAGTCTATTCTTCTGTGGAAGGCACTACCTCTTGATATCAAGACGGCCACAAGCCAATATGCGTTTAAGAGAAAGTTGCGGGATTATTTTCAAAACAATTAGTGAAAGCAGAGGATTAATAATCCCTTTCTATGAATTTTTAATAAGACCTTCCAATCACAATGGCCTGACACTTTGAGGGGTTTCAAACAACCCAAATCTATCAGAAGCAAAACATCATAGAATCATCTAATAGAATCTAAACATTTTATCATCCAAACTTAATTTTAAGAGAACTAGCAATTTGGGTAGATTTTACCACCAAGAATTTGAAGGTCTATCTGGATATATGCTCGGGCCTTCCTGTGTACATTTGTATTGTATCAGAGTTAAACTTTATTAATGATTAGACCAGTACGGATTGTATGGACTTCAAAAGAGATGTTGACATTTGAGTTTGTTTCGATGTTTCTTCCTAAGTTAGCTAGAAAACACCGGCCTCATCTAGTTTAAATTTACAAAAAAAATAAGGTTAAATGGTAACTGTTCATTCAGACTTGAAGCAAAATGTCAGTTTCCGATAAATTAGTGTACCACGGGAAGAGACTTTTTTTTTTGTATTTATAAAAGGCTCGCGTTTCACCACCATCTTACCTGATGGTAAATGAAGATTTGGTCGAAGATGGATCACGCTTACCTAGAAGTAACCTATTCAGTCTGGACTAAAAGACCCCCAGGTTACAGCTCTTTGGAAATACAGACACCGGCAGGGAATTCCACACTTTAGCCGTACGCATAATGAAAGTAGTATTACCAAAACGTTTTGAATTCAGAATTTACATTACTATCTTGTTAACCCCTCCAACTTAGCTAAATAGGCTTTGTGTCTGGAGTGGTTTCACGGCATTATTGACGCTTCTTAATAATATCAAAGTGTGTTCGTCTTTCATTCACGTCACAAAGAACAACGGATTGGCATGATTTTTTCGTGTGGAAATAGCTGAAAGCCAAATATAGAGGAAATAGAGATAAGTAGCCTATGTTATTATCTCTCTGAAAAATCACTTAAAACGCGAGCGAAGCCGCGGACAGAAGTTGTTTTAATAATAATAAACCTCTTTAACTGATTTTGGTCATGGTTGCTCTCTCTCGGAGATGTAAAAATATGTGCGCGAACGCAAACACGTTCCCTTATACACAATTCTCATAGTTCGATGGGACTGCAACGGTTTTTCCACACTCCGGATTATTACAAAGAAATGAATGAAGGGGAAACCCAATTACTCTGCATGAGCTGAGAATAGAATTCAAGTTACATGGAGACAACTTTCGGGCGTCGTAATTTTGATATTCTAGCATCCAGACCTAAGTCCAGTATTGTGATGTCGTTATCCGTTAGCTTCGCGAAAAGGGATCCTTAAAAGCTGTCCCTGACATCAGAAATTGTTAATTTTTTGAAATGGGAACATATTTGATACCAATCAATGTGCATTTTAAAATGTTTGATGCATGCGATGACTCACTAGACTCAGGTAAGTAGCAAAAGCTAGGAGTTTGGTGCGGTAGAGCTAGCGTGTATACAGCGTGGCGATTAGGTTATCACATCAATTGTAACCACGTAGTCTATATTAGGTTTTTTATCATATACAACTAAAATAATTTAATAATAATCAATATTATAGCCGTGGGACCTTTTTCCATTTTAATATTTCACAACATCATGCCACGCGAGCTCCGCCTGCGCTGGCGCCGCGGCGTTACCGCTTTTACAGGTCAGTAAACTAATATTATAAAGGATTATTTATTTTTATACCAATAACGCCATTTATTTTGTTTGAAGAAATGCATTTTCTTAATTTTAGTAAAATTATTTATTTTATTATTTTAACGAACTATAACAACTTGTAATACCTGCTGCACAATTTAATGTGATAACCTAATCGCCACCCTGTATATACAACGTGTAACGGAAACCCCATATCTATCCAAAAGTGCTGAAGACAACATCTGGTATGGAGTCTCTAAGCACAGTTTCAGTACAAAATAACTGACTCAAAGAATTGATACCAAATTATTGGTTTCATATATTTCTTGAATACCAATCATAAGAAACGTGTCACAGCACTACGAGGGTCAATACCTTCCACGTCACTTGCCAATAACATGATAATTCTTTTCGTTCTTCTTAATTTAAAAAATTCGGTCTTTGGTATCAGTGTATTGGAATTTGTAATAAGTTCTACACACGTAGATTTAGGAGTACAAAACCCTTGCCATGTCGTTTGTTATCATCCAATGAAGCCATGCACTTGGTATGTATATGTCGCAGGTTTTTCATAAAATTAGGTTTTTGATGAAAAACCGGAAGATGACACATTTTAAACTCAATTTCATCATAAACCTGTAACAATCCAGATTTTTTATCAAAAACCTGACCTAGTTTGGGTTTATGATAAAGTTCTTGTCAAAATCACGGGTTTGCTTTGTTTTATGACAAATAAGTCAATTTAAATTTACACTGCATGCTGAATGCACACAACTCTCCCTAAAATGTAAACTACGCATTTTTACGCCTATTCTGATATACGCCTGTCCGGTGTTTGCTCATGCAAGTCCAGCTTAGATCCATAGGATGCCAGTTATCAAACACCAATTTCTCCGAAAGGCCACGGGCACGGGCGCGCCCTGGTACTTGAGGAACGAGGATCTCCACGTAGACCTCAAAATCCCGACTATAAAGCAAGTGTTGAAACGCCATTCAGTGCATTACTTCGTCTCTGCTGAAAAACATACAAACCCTCTGATTGTATCGGCCGCCCGATACTATAGTATTTGTTATTACAAATACCAAATAACTTACGTTTTCTTTGTAATCATAATCCATAATTCATCCATCAAAACAAATATTTTCTTGTCATGACATTTTTTACGTCAAGGCTGACAAACTGTAATTTCTTCTTCTTTGTAGTCACTGAATGGCTAATAGACTAAAAAGGTTGTTCATACTTTTATTATATAATTGTTATTCACTTTTATCGATAGGACTAGCTTAATATTGTATATTATATTGTGGTTGTCTACTGATTAACGGCATTTTAAATTATAATTATAAATTTCTAAAACACACTCTCAGATTTTATCGAAGAGGTTTAATAAATTATGCTCGAATATAACTGGCTGATCAAATAACTGGCAAGATGGACTATTTTGGACTCTACAATTTGAATTCTGGTACAGAATGAGAATGGAATGGATTTTGAACGCTGAGCTGGGTATAAAAGGCGCTGGGGGCCATCTCCGGCAGTTCAGTCTTTGACCAGTTTTTGAAGAGTTTAGTTCTCGACGAGTTTTGACGAAGAGTGATGGAAGAGGAAGTGCAGTACCCGCTGCCCTGACTCCTTGTTGGGAGCCTGCTGCCTTGACGCCTTGTTGGGAGCCTGCTGCCCTGACGCCTTGCTGGGAGCCTGCTGCCCTGACGCCTTGCTGAGAGCCTGCTGCCCAGACGCCTTGTTGGGAGCCTACTGCCAGACCGCCTTGCTCAAGCTGCTGTACGACGAAGACATCGTGGAGTAGAAGGCGATCCTGGAGTGGTCTGCCAAGCCGTCCCGCAAGTAATATACTCTAAACCTCCTCCTCTTCTCTCCTGAGTGTGTCAGTTAGGTAGGTAGGCCGTTTTTTTAGGATAGCTAGGTAGATAGGCAGGTTTTTTATAAAATACTGTATATTATTAATATATTAAATTTAATGGTACATCTATTTTACCCTCTTTTATTGGAGAAGTAGAAGGTATCGTTACAATACACACCCTCAAAAATTTGACGATCTCACCACAATCCGACAAGAGAGCAGTAGGGGTAGGGTATTTAATAGTTACGAAATTTCATTTTCGCGGATTATCAAAATCAGATTAATATAGGTACGTGAAATTGAAACATTTCATTTCATAATTGGATTGAAGGAGGAGAATATTGATTGGATCATGGATGTAAAATTTTGATAAATAAAGAATTGTTTTCTTTCCTACTAAGTTGCAAATGATGATGGATTGTTTTACTTATTTTATTTAAATTGATTTATTTGTCATAAAACAAAGCAAACCCGTGATTTTGACAAGAACTTTATCATAAACCTAAACTAGTTCCGGTTTTTCATCAAAAATCTGGATTGTTACAGGTTTATGATGAAATTGAGTTTAAAATGTGTCATCTTCCGGTTTTTCATAAAAAACCTAGGTTTTTGATCAAAAACCTAATTTTATGAAAAAACTGCGACATATACCCTTTAAATTACACGTTGTATACCAATACTTGCTATGGAACTTACCCTGGCGATAAGTTGGCACAGTATGATCCCGTAGGAGAATATGTCGGAGCGATGGTCGTACCATCGCCCACGCAGGCACTCGGGGGACATCCACCACGGAGACCCCACGCTCGGCAGCCTGTAGCCGTTCCTGGAAACACGAATGAAAAGTTTAGACTCTACGTCCTTAAGAATAAGATGCACTTTTGTTGGCAATTAAATATTTATTTTGTAAATTAGTTATAAATAACACTATACGTAATTTTTTGTGTTTTAAGTTAAGCTAAATGAGGGTGTTTCCTAACTGACTACTCTGAGAAGACAAACTCAACACCAAAACAAACTCAATTCGCAATTGATCAACGAAAGAATTAGCTTTCCGTTTGCTTTTGTCGTTCAGTTGTTGTTATTATTTCTAGGGAAAAAGAGCCACCGACCTATTCTTAGACCTACCAAGTATACTCAAAAAATCGGTTAAGCCATTTCTAAGGAGAGTATGATAACAAACACTGTGACACGAGATTTTTATAATTATATTAGAAGATATTTTATTAAAAATTGGCCAAGTGCGAGTCGGACTCGCCCATGAAGGGTTCCGTAGTAACTATAATATACTTAATATATTTATTTGAAAAAAAAAACCTTACAAATTTCTTAAAACTATTTTATTTACAATTTTTACAACTATGCCAAATAACTTTGTTTTTCATAGTATTTGTATGAATTACAAAGTTATATTTGCGGTTTTAGAAAATATACTGTATCTCAAAAACTGCTGACTCAATCTCGTTCAAACCAATTTTGGTTGAAAGTTTACATTAAGATCTACAACATATGGTTTTTTTAGATTTTTTACTTCATTATTATAGAAGTTAGAGGGGGGGACACACACATTTTACCACTTTGGAAGCGTATATCTTTTAAACGATTAACTTTATGAAAAGTCATTTTAGAAACCTTAATGTCATTTTTAAAGACCTGTCTATAGATACCACACACGTATAGGTTTCATGAAAAAAAATATTTTCAGTTTCAGTTCCATTTATGGGGAGCCCCCTTTTTTTTAAAATATTTTTTAATTTTTCTCTTAAAATCGGAAAGCGGTTCACAGAATACATCTACTTACTAAGTTTTACATGTATAGTCCTAATAGTTTCGGAATAAAATGGCTGTGACATACGGACGGACGGACAGACAGACAGACGGACAGACATGTCGAAACTATAAGGGTTCCGTTTTTTGCCATTCGGCTACGGAACCCTAAAAATCAATTACTGTTCGTTAGTCTCGCTAAAACTCGAGAATAGATGGACCGATTTGCCTTATATTTTGATTTTTTTTTAATTGTTCAGGAAGGGTGAGAAAATATGATATAAAACATGACGGTACGAAGTTTACCGGGTCATCTAGTACCTATACCTAAATAAAAACCAATCGCCCAAATGTATATAGGTACACGCATAACATGAAACGACAGAAACAAATTGGATAATTTGAAATTATTTTTTTATTGTATTCGTTGTCAGGAGAAGGTTTAATAAATGAAAAAGTACAGCATCGAAGTAAGAAGTGGATCAAGTTGCGGACTCAAGCTACTAAGTTCAAATAATATATTTTTCAATTGATTTTTATCAGTGTTACAATATGGTTGTTGGTAGAGTGAAATCAATGAAGACAAAATAATTGTTATTGAGTGAAACAGTTGGATTTTCCATGAACCACGAATAATACAAAAAATATATTCATAATTTTCAACACCTTTTGAACTTATGTAGGGTCATACTGTCATACTTACTAAATCAAAACGGATTGTCGAGCAATTGAATGGCTTTTGTCTCGACATGAGTCATTATAATTTCAGAATAGGTATGCAGGAGCAAAAATTGAACCTTCAATGCTTGAATATAACATTTTCCCAATAATGTAAATAAAAATTATAATTCATTTATTTCGGACAAGGTCCATCATCCAAAAAGTGTTAGTAACAATTTTCTTACGGTCTATGTTAGTAAATAGTACAAAACAATAAAAAATAATACTGAAAAAAGAATATAATACCTAAAAAAGCCTAGAGAGACGAAATTAAATCATTTTAAAAATATCTACTATGGCAGTGCACAAAAATAAAGAGTCCACCATATTGAATTAATATGACAAAACTTACCTTTTTTTTTTTTCTCTAAAAATATACTTACTGTCATTCAAACTAAACGTATATTTAAAATTTTATCAATTTTATATTTGAACCGAACTTTTTCTTTCTTACTAAAAATATAAATGCGTAAGTTTGTGTGGATGGATTCTCCAGCGTGAACGAAGTCGCGAGCAAAAGCTAACATATACATACATTACAAGTTAAATAAAAGTTTGTATAATTAAAAACAATGACTATTAACGAAATGAACTTCCAAACGTGTCAAGGGGGCCACAAATGTCATTTAGAACATTGCTCACATCATAATTTCTATGGTATAAAGTTAGTTGGTACCTAGTGAGTAATTAATGTACGTTGACTATCTGCGTGACTTCGCACGCTATATCGTGTGCAATACCGAAGCCAGCACAAGACAGCATGTGACAGCTTAATTGTAAAATATATTGTATTTTTGCCACTTACTTCGTGGTAATTGGTGTCATTTGCGTAATAGTTAGCCGTATATGAATGTTATTTAGTTTTAAGTATACTAATTTTGTGCTGGGTGTTGCAATTTCGTGTGACATGCGCAATTATAGCCAGATACGAGACCTCGCCTTCTGAAAAGCGTGTATTGAAAATTTGGCGCTTGTGAAAATACGCTTTGCGGTACAAATAGTGCCAATTTAAGGTGTCATAATATCTGGAACGATGGTTACATTCTGGTTGATTAATTGATTGCATTTAATGAGTATCGGTGAAGCTCTTGATAGTAATTAAATAAAGCGACTGTTAATTTAATCTTTTCTTTGAACGGAAAGGTTATCTAGAGAAGCAGAAAATTCAATAAAATATTTATTTTGTAAATTGGTTACAACTAACACTTTTATACATAATGTTTAATTTTTGCGTGTTTATTTTAGTTTAGCTAGACGAGGCCGGTGTTTCCTAACTGACTACTTTGTCAAGAATTTATTTTGTTGTACTTACACCCTCCTACATTGCCGTGAACCCACTCACACAAGCATATTTAGCTTAGATGGAGGGGTTAACAAGATTGCTAGTGATAAGAATTCTATCCAAATTGCTATTTGTATTTTTAAAGAAAGATAAGGATCTTCATCAATTCTAAGTCCACCATTCACAATAAGCACATATGAAGGTAACGCATAACAAAACGCACACCGTAAACGTGCGTGCCCGCTCACATTAAGGGGAGGGCGTGAAAACACACACACGCATAAAAGCGATACGTACAACAAGGCATATGTGCACACGAACTATCGCCTTCCTCGATTGGAATACATTTATATTGTCTTTATCTGAGAAAAAATAGCGTGTCTACTGACTTCACAGAGATGCTTAACGGAGATACTTCAATAGTGTTTTATAACATAACTACTGACTTTCCTGCAACTTCAGCCCCGTCGCATTGGCGAAAATGTGCATATTTCTCAAAATAAGCTTATGATACGCGAAAGAAACTTGATTATAAGTAAAAAACATTTCAAAATTTTCTTATAAGCTCAAAAACTACCAATTTTCCGAGTCGACGACGCGTTGTGTTCCACGCGCACCTGTAAGAACAGTCAGCATCAATAACGGAGGCCGATATGCCTTCCGGGGTTTCGGAAATGTTCTAACCGAGGCAAGGGAAGGAGGATTGAAGGAACAGGGGGGTTTTTAGTCGGTAGAAGTCTGACACTCCCTACTAAGCTACCCGAGCGGGACAAGTAAATTGATGATTTTCCTCCGAAGATAAAGGACTATCTATAACATGTCTAGGTATACTACATATTTAAATCTTAGTACATCCAAGTTTCTCCTGTATTGAAGGAGTCCGACCTCATTGCCATCAAACTGGGTACAGATCATACCGTCGATCTATAACTGACAAATTAAAAAAGGAAAAATCGATATTGTTTTTTTCTCATGCTGAGTAATAACTGTCCAGAATTTCTATGCTAGTCTGGACTAGGGGATCAGTCAATCAAGACAGATTAATGGGTGGGCTTATTTCTCGTGATTGGTTTAATCTTGGTCCAATGTCAGTGAGATCCCCACTAATTGGTTTGGGTTGCTGGATTCAGACGGGATTCGCCCTGTACGAATTGATACAGATTTTCATGATAAGTAGGTAATTCAATTATGTTCATTTTGCAAGTTTGTTATAAAAAACACTTTTAAACCTCTAGATTAGGTCGATATTTCTAGTCTTTTATTTATTTATTTACTTTATGGAGGACTTACAGCTAATAAAAACATAAAAAGAGGAATATATAGTCGCCAGAGAGCCAATAACAAGTCCTCACGTTTAGACTTATACTAAAATAAAGTTATAAGCAATAATAAAGCTAATTATAAGTTAAAGTTACAATTTACACAGTAAGAATATATAATATATAAAGATTTGCTTGCAATGAGTCAACGGCATAACGTAATCACTAACACTTGACAAAGTTTAGGCTTAAGCACCTTCTGGCTGAGTTCACACTAGTTGTGAAAGGATCCAGATCATACTGCTTGCATATCTCATTAAAAGTTCTGCTTGCGCGCACAATATAGCTATTTTGCCTATAATTAGATGATGAATGAGGTATACATATGGGAGGATTAAAGCGCAATGTTTTGTTGGGTACGTTAAAATAAAATTTAGAAAGTAGTTCTGGACTATCAATATTATTGTGGAGGATTTTCAATAAATACAAACAGTATGCAATTTTACGCCGATCTACCAGTGGCAACAGATTTTTAATTTACACGTTTTCACCCGCTATAATTGGAATAGAAGGGAGTGTCAGAGGTCTACCTACTGACTCAATACCCAACCTATCCCTTCTTTTGTCCTTACGTTTCGCGGTTGTGGTATCTCGTTCGTTATTCCTGACTAGCTTGAGAGGAAACACCGTAAGACACTCAAAACTAGAGCATCTTCCTCACATACCATTAACCATAAATGTATGTAAGTATACCGAATAACGAAAAACACTATTTAAAAAATAACTATGGGGTATCGTGTCGTTCTTATCCATAAGAATCAACAAATGAATTTTTCAACACACTTGCTCGTAAAGTGAGCCTTATTATATCGTTCTTAGGGCCATAAACCGAACTATAACATACACGTGCATAATAATATTACACACTAGTGCATAATAGAATGATCTCTACAAAGTTAAGTTAGTACCTAACTGCAAATTATATGCGAGTAAACAGAGCATTTTCAATTTAACCGGGTAATACAGTTTTTTTTTTTTTTTTTTGTAACAACAAAGAGGTTTTATGCCACCGAAAATCTATTTACATTTTTGAAATAAATAAATGTGTCCCGAATTAAGACGAAAAAACATTTATTATTATCAAATTATTTATAATTCACAATAATTTCTTATAAAATATTTGCATTTTATCACAAAAATTATCATTTTGAAGTAGGCAGTATGGCTGTAATCAATCAACTTACATTTGGCGCGTGCAAAAAAAAAAACTTGCGCGCCATTTCCCAATTTTCCCCTAATTTTCATATTTTGTTTGTATCGCATTTGTTGCTGTGTGGTAAATAATTATAAAAATGTCAGGTTTTAGTACAGAAGATGAACAATTGATTGATTTAACCCCGCCAGAAATACTAAATGCAGCACAAAATGCAAACGAAAGCCTAATACCTGCAAAATCTAGAGAAAAGTATTTAGCTGCTTACGATAGTTTCCTGCAATGGAAGAGCAACAAAAAAACCCAGTCATTTTCTGAAAATGTGTTTTTGGCGTATTTCTCTGAACTCGCCAATACATACAAACCTAGCTCCCTGTGGTGCATCTATTCCATGTTAAGAAGCATGGTTAAGCTCAAACATGGTGTTGATATCAAAACGTACTGTAACCTGATGGCATTTTTGAAGAGACGCTCGGATGGATATATTGGTCGGAAATCTAAAGTTTTGTCACCAGCCGACGTTGAAAAGTTTTTGAATGAGGCTCCGGATAGTCAGTATCTAGCAACAAAGGTACGTTTCATATTTTTAATCGAAACGAATCTACAATATACAAGTGTGTAACTTTAGCATAATTTCTTAGAACTAATTAA
Source organism: Tholera decimalis (assembly GCA_943138885.2). Classification (NCBI taxonomy): domain Eukaryota; kingdom Metazoa; phylum Arthropoda; class Insecta; order Lepidoptera; family Noctuidae; genus Tholera; species Tholera decimalis. The sequence goes on along the minus strand of OW964552.2, from coordinate 7,564,273 downwards.
TTGATTTCTTTGCAGGTTGCCTTAATATTCGGTGTTACTGGTGCTTGTAGACGACAAGAGCTGTACAATATTACAACAAAAGATGTAGAAATCCACGGAGATATGCTTCTTGTCAAAATTACCCAGACTAAAACCAAGATTCCACGATCTTTTACAATCCAAGGAACGTTTCGTGAAATAGTGAAAAAATACCAAGATCTCCGTTCAACAAAAACAAAGAATGACCGCTTTTTCCAAAACTTTCAGAAAGGAAAATGTACTGCACAAACAATCGGTATTAACAAATTTGGTAATATGCCAAGAGAAATAGCGAAGTATTTAGGTTTGCCTGAGGCCGATTTTTACACTGGACACAGTTTTAGAAGAACGTCGGCTACAATGTTGGCTGATTCGGGGGCTGATATACTAACTTTGAAGCGACATGGTGGATGGCGTTCTGACGCAATCGCTGAATCGTACATAGAAGACTCAATTCATAACAAAGCAAAAATCAATGACAAAATAACGCAAGCCATTAATTTGGAGCCAAAGGCAAAAAAGTTTTGCCCCGAACCACAACCATGTACATCTACTAGCGTGAGTTATTTGGTGCCCTCTCCTTCCAGTAATTTGTATGATTTACCTTTGTCGCCGACATTTACACAAGAAGTAAATGAAGGTACTAAAGAAGTGGCAAGTACCAATGTAACACAAACTGTGAAATTGCCATCAAAAACAATCCAATATCGTTTTGAAAATTGTACATTCACCAATTGTTTTAATAATTAAACGATTTATGCAATACATATTTGTTTTTTCCTCGCAAGTGTGTTGAAAAACGTCGTATGATACACGTGTGTATTGATGATTACCGTCCTCGGCTCTCTTAAGACCCTCACCTGACGGCTCGGGTCTCAATGGCGCCTCAGCGGTAATCACCAACATTACACACTTGTACCATAATGTACTATTATAGTCAACTAGCTGTCCCGGGAAACCTTGTTCTGCCTTATTTCTCTAAAACAAAGTAATATTGTTTTTTTATGTTAATAGCTACCTCGACACATTTCGTTCTGCAAAAGTGATTAGCCTGTCGCAGTCTAATAGAAATAAAATAACATTGAAAGTCTTTAGTAATATCTAATGTGGTGATCATTTAAGTCCATGCAGCCTTTTTCCATTCAAATTACTGCACCAACGTTTATGTTGTTATCACTTATTTTCCTTAATATTATTCACGATTACTGATCATCATTAAGTAAAATAACACACTTTTATACACAATAAAAACGACTATAAAACAAATTTGAGGGAACTCGTTATATTATTTTCATTAATGACATTCAACCTCTAATAAAATTGAAGGCATACCAATTGCATACCAAAGATAATCCTAACGCGCCTTTGCTTTGCTTTGTTTGACGTCGAATGTTTGACAGCTGGGGACAGAGTGGTTTGTATGGGAAAAGAAAATGGTTGTTTTTACTATTTTCCTCGTATTTTTTACGTTTTTTTATCTCCGTAAGAACCTTCCTCAGACTTCACCAAAGACAACAAAAAAAAAAAATTAACCAAATCGGTTCAGCCGTTCTCGAGTTTTGCGCTTAGCAACACATTTAGCGAATCATTTTTATTTATATAGATAAATTATTTTTAATTTATTGTCATTAACAATGACATTTAGCAACACATTTAGCGATTCATTTTTATTTATATAGATAAATTATTTTTAATTTATTCTCATTTACGTTTATAAGTGCGTTTTAATGTACACATTGAATAAATGGGTTACGGGAATTTTTTAACGAGATACCACGGTCTCGGAACGCAAGAGCACCTGAGGGAACAAACAGGTCAGTAGACGTCTGACACTCTCTTCCGCACTCCGGAGTCATTTGAAGATTTTTCCTTCGAAAAAATAGGCAGTAGATAGGTACTCTCGTAGTAATAATGAATTATTTACGGAATCTATCAAATCTCAAAAACACCGCTAGGCCTTAATGGAGTATGTCGCTGTAACTGCAAATTGTAGTGCTGTGACTAATTAAATATCCCATGATTTTCTTAATAGCTCCATTTTCGAGTTGGAACCGGTTTATGTTTTGTGATCACGAAATAATATTGATTTGTCCTCAAAAGCTTGAAAGTTTGAAATTGATCAACCCCCTGAGAATGTCAATTGTAATTAACTATATTATGTTTCTATAGGCTTCATATAAGATAGTTAGGATTTTAGTTGATTGCGTAGAACATAGAGTATCACCAAATGGGTCAGAATATATCGACTGTATCATGACAGCATTTTTACAAACAGCCAGACCCGGTACAACATTTTCTAGGCCACACAAACACTTGTTCCAAGGTGGGATTCAAACCCACGACAAGCAGCGCAACAGCCAATAGCTCTACCAACCAACCGTGTATAACTGTGACGATAATAGTTGTCTTTTTCAACCGACGACAAAAAGAGGAGGTTATCAATGATCACCGATTACTCGAAGACGGCTGAACCGAATTGGAAAGTCCTTTTTTTGTATGAAAGGGGTATACCCTCTCGAAATTTGTCCCATTGTCTCCACGTCAGGATCTGATGATGGGATCCTGGAGAAATCGAGGGAACTCTTCAAATATTATAGGCACACCTATAGCGTTTTGGGTATTTCTTATAGTAACTTGGGCAGTTACTCTCAAAAAATACCATTTGGGGAAGTGGAATTGATGATGAAGACCACAGATGGACGCCGAACCTACTCAATAATAGGTATTTCGTGGATTGCGATTCGATTACTTAAATATGGATGTTAAACACTTTATTTTCGTCACAATGCATATGGTGATGTAGAGCTGATGGGGAAGTACCAGGAGAACTCCTCAACAATTAACGGCCCAGCATTGGGAAAAGCAATATTTAGTAAAATGTTATAAGTAGTTGACATTTAGGCTCTTTTAACTAGGTAAATTAAAAATGGACCAACTAAAAAGAGTGAAATAAAAACTTTTTACCAAAAAATTAAACCGACTCCCAAAAACACTGCAAAGTGAAAAATAACTTTAATTTCGGAAAGTCGGTGCCAAAAACGAAAATACAAAACTAAAGACACCGACTACCGAAATTTAAGTTATTTTTCACTTTGCAGTGTTTTTGGGAGTCGGTTTAATTTTTTGGTAAAAAGTTTTTATCTAGAATGGCATTATGTGGTACTTTCATCTCTACGACTAATAGAGTAGGAGATACTAGACACAAATTCGCCCTGTTTGTGTCTACAGAATGGTTATTTTCATAAGGAAAGCGCTCAGTCCATTCTCTTCGCCTGTGGTTAAGGTGCAGTCATATTTTGAAAAGTAAGTTACTTACACAGGATGAGGTATTCTGGCCGCGAGGCCGAAGTCAGCTACAACGGCCATGTAGTCGCCTTCTCCATACTTTCTTAATAATACATTCTGTAAATAGAAAACAAACTGTGGTGAGCATAAAATTTTCCTCGGGATTTTTTCAAAACCAAAAGTATGTAGTAAGTAGGTATTTTTTTAAAGTCTGTGTTTTATCTACTAGAGTCAATAGTGAAGATACAGATATTTTATTTTGCAAAAATGAGTACAGTACATGTAGTGTAGTTATAAAATATACAGTTCAGCAAAATTTTAGCAGTAGGCATGCAAAATTGACAAATTATGGCCTAAATAGTGAGGAACAAAAAGTATCAAAACTGTTTTTCTGCTTAGAACTCAGTTACGCTATAGTATGCTTTATGAGTTAAAAAGCTACGTAGTTTTTTTTAATAATATCAACGGTAACTCTTTCCATGTCTTAGGTATTTTAGGCGCATTAGTGTTGTCTTAGTAGACTGAAGGCACAGTAATTGATATTAGTAGTACACATTATAATCAGAAAAACAATCAAACAGATTGAACACATCAATTTGCAGTTTCTTAGTTATTTCAAATGGAGCAAGAGTGACACTGGTGCATTAGTCTTAAACTAAATTATTATTAATAAACTCTATTCGAAAATAATATCTTCGTATACTTCTCACCTTAGTAGTAAGATCCCTATGGAATACACCGAGGGAGTGTAGGTACATCATGCCTTCCGCGACGTCAGCTGCGAGAGACACCCTGAGGGGCTGAGGCAGGGGTTCCGGTGGCACGCTGAGGATCAGCTGCTCGAGGGAGCCCCCCTCCATGTACTCCGTCAGCGCGTGCAACTGGCCCTCATGCACGCACACACCCATGAAACTGTAGCACAACAAATGACGAGAAATTTAATCAAATGATAGACACAAATTGCTGGCATTGCTAAAGAGGCCGCTAAGTTGAAGTGGGCCTGGGCTGGCCACGTCTGCCGCATGCCCAATGAGTTGTGGGCCAAAATTACCACTTTTTGGAGCCATGACACAGCTAAAAGGCGTCGCGGTAGACCTCGTACAAGATGGCGGAACGAGCTGGATCAAACAAACGACCTGTGGACTACTTTGGCTCTGGAAATAATCGGGAGAGGCCTTTGCCCAGCAGTGGGATGATGCAGGCTAACAGTAACAGCTATAATTTGGAGATCTTTAAGTCAAGAGTGAATAGGTTACTTCTTGGTAAGCCTGTTTCATCTTCGACCACACCATCACTACCATCAGGTGAGATGGTGGTCAAATTTGAGCTTATTATCAAAAATTGGCCAAGTGCGAGTCGGACTCGCCCATGAAGGGTTCCGTAGTAACTATAATAAATATAATATACTTAATATATTTATTTGAAAAAGAAAAAAAAACAAAAAACCTTATAAATTTCTTAAAACTAGATTATTTACAATTTTTACAACTACGCCAAATAACTTTGTTTTTCATAGTATTTGTATGAATTATTTGCGGTTTTCGAAAATATACTGTATCTCAAAAACTGCTGACTCGATCTCGTTCAAACCAATTTTGGTTGAAAGTTTACATTAAGATCTACAACATATGGTTTTTTAGATTTTTCACTTCATTATTATAGAAGTTAGAGGGGGGGACACATTTTACCACTTTGGAAGCGTATATCTTTTAAACGATTAACTTTATGAAAAAGTCATTTTAGAAACCATAATGTCATTTTTAAAGACCTGTCTATAGATACCACACACGTATAGGTTTCATGAAAAAAAATATTTTCAGTTTTAGTTCTATGTATGGGGAGCTCCCTTTATTTTAAATATTTTTTAAATTTTCTCTTAAAATCGGAAAGCGGTTCACTGAATACATCTACGTACCAAGTTTTACATGTATAGTCCTAATAGTTTCGGAATAAAATGGCTGTGACATACGGACGGACGGACAGACATGTCGAAACTATAAGGGTTCCGTTTTTTGCCATTCGGCTACGGAACCCTAATAAAAAAATACGTCTCTTTTCCCCGTTGTACGCTATAGTATAGGACACTCACATTTTGTTTCAAGTATGAATGAATAATCACACTTACATACAATTTTTTTTCGTAAATTTAAACTAGATGAAGCCGATGATTCCTAAACATCGAAACAAACTCACAGGTTTACGTCCCTTTTGAAGTCAATGCAAACCGTACTGGTCAAATCATTAGTAAAATTTGAGTCTCATACAAATGTACACAAGAATGCTCTACTTTATGATCACGAAACAAGCATAAATCCAGACAGACCTTCAAATTTTTGGTGGTAAAACTCACTATCACTTTGCCTCACTGGGGGAATCAAACACAGAGTTTGCACCAGAATATGTCAACAGCTAGACATAAATGTCTCCCAAGTATTTATACTTCACAAGTTCATCGGTCTACCTTGAGGGAGGCCTTCTGCGGCTATTCTTTTCTTCTTCGTCGAATTTACGTTAAGAGAGCAATATGCTCTGCCCATAGCACTGCTTAGCAGTTGAAATTTAGAAAATAAGTAATTAGATGAAGGAGAAAATGTATGCATACCAACGCGCGTTGTGGCCTAGTCTCACATAATTTCTTAAGCAATAAATCAGCAATTAGAGAGGAAAGATAATATATATATCTGTAAGTGAGAATACGAATCTAATCCCATTAATTTCAGTATCTACCTGCTTGAGTTTCACCGCGTTGCTATTGAAAATGAACGTTATTAATTGTATTGATTTAAATCACTCGATAGACAGAAATGATTATTGCCTAGGTATGTGAAAACCACATTCAATGGGGGAAAGTAAACCTATTCATACAAACAAAGAGAAGTGTGTGTGCCATGAAAAACTGTGGAAAGCGTCGAGACTGTCTTACTTAGCAGCAGAGATCACCCATTGATGTGCGCCTGTAATCAACTGACGATTGATTGCACCATTGTTATGTTTACAAATGAGGGCATTACAAAAAATGATCTTGCATTAATTATATACTGCATTCAAGGTCTCTCGATGAACGCATGACTTGCCTTTTAACCCGATGTGTAATCTAGTTTTAATTTTGTAATCAAAATAAGAGATGCATTCCGTTAATACTCTCCCACGCGAAATATCAAGGTCGATGCACACTCCTGATTAGAAATCCGATTATAATAATAAAGTGTGTACACAATGAGCGTCGCGCGTTTATGGTCTCGAAAGTAATTGGGAAAAGATCGGAGATGCCACAATAATGATCCCCAGTGATGCGATCACAATGGATGGCCTCATTGACGACCAACCTGCCGCACATTCAACTGAACAAATAGATGTGATCTCATTTGGAATGGCCCGCACTAATATGGTAGATGAGATAGACAAGACACATGAACTTGAAATATTGTTGAAATTTATTCAGGTGCTCGTCAGTCACGACTAATTTTTCCTCGGCTCACATGTACATTATTATGCTGATGGTGTATCACATTAACAGAGTGACGTGACCGGCGATGATTTTTTACCAGACAAAAATACTAATCAAAATGCAGAGCCATGTTCCTCGTATGTTGAACTACTCTTTCTATAATTTTTCTCCGGCGTTAATTTCGAAACACGATTGAAGCAACACAACAAGATATATGTATAAAAGGCAGTTGCTTAATAAAAACACGAAAATCTCACTGTTACGATGTGATTATCGTATCGATTATGCAATGAGACAGATGTCAAGGCTTCACCGAGTAATCATCTTTTAATCAATGCAAATTGCCAATTAAAAACTTAGCGTGCAGAGATATCAAAGAGGGCTTAATTATAATCAAACTCCCATTGATAATAATAAGATAAGGTCAAAAAACAGTAACAATCGGGGAGAAAGCTTGTCTATTATTCCTAGGAAGCGGTGTTTACGGGCACGCAATAAGAACACAACAGTTGAGGTTAATTGACACTTTTAGTTTGTTTAATGTCGGTTATCGCTGTTAATTACAGATGATCATTGGTGGCGCGGTCGGGGCGCACGTTGGTCAACCGTTAACCATACTGCTATTAATGCTTTTGTATAATTCGACTTTTTGGCTCTTCTTAAGAGATTTCTTCATTTGGGTGTTTGGCTATGTGAACTATGTTTTAATATGCGCTAGCTTCTGATTGTGTGCTACATTAGCTGATGCGGAACCAAAAAAAGCAACTGAAAACACGACTGTGCTAGATGGATGAGAAAAAAATGTAAGACAAACAATCGGAACAGTGCAAGCATTGTTTTTATTTCCGAAGATAAGCAAGCAGGAAATGGGCGAAATGGGGGACAGTGGGTGCCATTGTTTGGTTCATCATTCCATTTCGTAACATATTATGCAAACTAAATCCCAAAAAAAACAATACTTGTCAAAAAACCAAGTCATGCAACTCAGTTGTTCTACCGTAAAAAGTTGTGAGATCCATGTAATACCAAGTCGGTTATTAATTTATTCAGTCCCTACTTAAGGGACCTTCTGTTTTAAGTTGTTACGTAATTATCTAACCTAACGACATCTTATAGTGACCATATCAATATTAAAAATCTTTAGCGTTTTAAGTGAATAGATTGACTCGGCCATCGCATGAAAACACAATATATCTCACAAGTAATACATATATAAATTAAATTGTTTATTGCGATTGCCAAGTCAATCTATTTATTTAAATCGTTAAGATTTTTAATATCGATATGGTCACTATAAGATGTCGTTAGGTTAGATAATTACGTAACAACTTAAGACAGAAGGTCCCTTAAGTAGGGACTGAATAAATTAATAACCGACTTGGTATTACATGGATCTCACAACTTTTTACGGTAGAACAACTGAGTTGCGAGACTTGGTTTTTTGACAAGTATTGTTTTTATGGGATCTCATTGCTTTTTGTAGAAAGTCCTACTTTTTTCCTTTCCGGTACCTTCTACTTCTTGTATACCAACAACGAATTTTCTTAAAGCCCTCTCTCTGTCTTATGAGCTTTTCTTATTTTTGTAGGTAGCCTTCCTTTTTATATTTTCCGGTACTACTTCTTGAACTTCAGCTAAAGTTTTTTTCAAAGCCCACTCCCTGTCTCTATGGGTTCTTTTCGGAGGCTTTGATACGCACATATGAATACGCACGTAAGTCTTTTGGATTAGTTAGTAATAATTAATGCCGCACTCGTCAAACGTCTCGGTTAAAGTTAATCCATAAGTAAGTAATTATGCAATTTCGGGCAATTTACCAATACTCTTAACACTTCTTGCTTTTTTATTCCGTTGACCATTTAACAAGTTACCTTTGAACATAATTATTATATCTAGGTACCTATCTACACTGGAAGACACGGTGGAGCATATGGTCGAGGTGTGCCCTGCATGGGTGGAGCACCGTCGTATCCTCGTAGAGGCGATCGGCGGCGGCGACTTCTCGCGCCCTGCTCTGGTTTAGACCATGGTGCCAAGCAAGAGGGAATGGGATGCAGTCACCTCCTGCTGCGAAGCAGTCATGCTAGCGAAGGAGGAGGCCGAACGTGCGAGGGAGAGGCAACTCTCTTCCTCGCGCCCCAGCCGCCGGGGGAGACGCCCCGGGCGACGTGGATCGCGAGTCGATTTCGGGCCACCGTAGGCGCGGGCCTGCGGATGGCGAGTAGGGGTCGCTCACAGTCCGGTAAGGACCAGGCCCGGATCGGCGGCGCGTCGTGTTCCATGCGCGCCTCAAAAAGCTGTCAATACCAGTGACGGGGCCTCATCGGGCCATTGCCTGTCGGGGTTTGCGGGAAAGTTCCATCGAGATACCGCGGCCCCGGAACTTTAGGGCTTCCGAAGGCACAGGGTGAGTTTTTAGTCAGTAGAATTCTGACACACCCGAGCGGAAGAAGTCATTCGATGATATTTTTCACCAAGAAAAAAAAGTACCCATCTACATCTATTATTTCATTATATTATACAGGTACACTGACTAATTAACTGCAAATGTAACTTTGTAATCCTATATATTTATATGGGATTACAAAGTTATTTATGCAGTTGATGTATCTAGAAAACTGGACCGAAATTGAAAAATATTATAGTTTTTCCTTGATTCATATACTAAATACTAATTGTATTCTAAATTTGAAGCTTCTATGTCTGCTAGAAGTGCCATAGACTTTTGATGATCGGTCAGTCAGTGAGTGACAAAATTAAGAAATTTGACTCGTTATAATTTTTAAACTACTGGTTCAAATTAAATGAAATTTGAAATATACCGTTTATACAATGCTTGTTTGGTTACTGAAAATTCAGGCTTCTAGTTTTATCCACAACGAAGTTATAGGGGGTCGAAAATGGCCTGAATTGCTTCGAGAAAAGAATGGTACGGCCGTGCCGCTTTTTTGCTCGACTTGACGGGGGCACTGCCGTGCCCCCAGATTCAGGGTAAGAAATAATCAGAAATGTCGCTCGCGTAAAGTGATATAAAAAACAAACAATGAGAATTAAAACAAATGCCAGAGTCGGTAGGTACGAGATCAGGAAGTGGCAATGTACGTGTGAAATAATTGTACTGTGTGAATTTTCAAATTAAAAACGTGTTTCACTTGCTAAATAGCTAAACCAAGTCATATAATATTCATTATGCGAACAAACTTATGGCACTCAAAAAGTAACAATGTTACTCATGACAGATTTTTGGCAGTAGATGCGTGTATTGTGAGCGTATAAGTATAAGCAAATGTATGTCTATTAAAAATATCCGTTATACTAAATGTACCATTAAAATGCTATAAAATTAAACCAACATCTGTAACTGAATTACGTATTTCACTAGATTTATAAGTTTCCCCTTCACATGGGAAATATTTTAGTATCGGTAGGTTTTTAATACCATAGGAAAGTAAATCTGTGGAGGCTTTAACATGTGCTTCACGCTGCTAATTGGATATTCTTTATTACAACTATAAACAAACACACCGGTAATGATAGGATGCCATTTGCAAGAGCCAAAACATCAATTTCCCTTATTTTATGACTTGCACAGGCTGTTAAACCGTTGTAGTTTTTTTAGTCCATCTCACGCTGTCGCCACAAAGAAATAACATCAAAAATGTTTTTCAATTTTACTTTACCAATAAAAATCTTTGGTAAACACAATAAAACTTAGCTCCCTGTACATGACGTAACGTCAAACGGCCCCAGTTGTTTGCTCAACAAACATCGGAACAAAGGGTGTACCGACGAATTTGTGTGCCGATGGCGACCCACAGAGAAGTTTTCCAACAATTCACAAACAATTTGTTAATGTGTTTATTTGGGCATTCATGAAAAATTATGTTGTTTATTAGAATTAGATATTATTACTAATATTTTGAATTAGAACTGAAAACGGGATATTTACTATGTGTTTCGAGTTTGTGATATTTCGGCACTGTTGCATGCGACCGACCGACCGAGTATGTGATGATGACAGCCTACTAAATATCCCTTTTAAGTTCTAATGATACTGCTAGTCATCTTGTCAGTTTATAAACTTAGATTTTGAATTGTGTTGGATTTACTTAATCTGATCGTATTTACCTTAAGCTGCTTCACAACAATTTGTCCTTAATAAGAAAATTTCTTCAATCGAACATAAAAATCTAGGTCAGAAGTAGACATAGCATGCTATTGTATATTATATTTATCTACTTAGTGACGCTTGGAGGATCCGACAATTCACAATTGGGCATGTGTACATATTAGTAATGCGCATGGCGCCACCAACATTCCTCTTAATTCTTAACAGTGTAGTGCAAACACTGAATGCACATTCTTTACACAAATATATTAAAGTTACGAACTCAAAGGTTTATGACCTTTCCGCCAATGTTTTCGCCATGATTCATGGTTCACTTAAGAGGAGAAATTTTTAAATGTGATAATTCTCTCAATAGGCTGTTCAATGCAATTCACACTTGTCTTGTAAGGCTCGAAGACAGTTCGATAGCGCGCCAACCGCAAAACGGTATCTGGCATTAATACCATTTATGTAGGAAAACTGTATATTTCCTTTGTGAAAAAGAATATTGTATATTTCGGCGATTTACTGATAAAATGTGGTTGTGCAAGTTAATACTGAGTTTAGAGAACAACAAAGGCATTTTGTTTGACCTTTGAGACTACATAACGTAATCAGCCTATAACGCTTCCCATACTACATACATATAATACATGGGCATCTTTTCTTTGAGAATTTTAAGGGCAATGGTGATGATTAAAATTACACAAAGTAATTGCCTTCAGAGTAGTTCAGAGGTTCGAATCCATGATCTACTACTCGAAAGTCGTGTCTGTAACTACTGGCCCACAGCTGCTCTTTCAGCCTTCAGCCTACAGAGGGGGAATAAAGTTATATAATTCCGACTGAAGGTCAGATAGAACGGAAGGAATAGAGCGACATAACAAATTATAGTGAGCTATAAAAACAAATTAAATTAACTATCGTCATAAAAATAATGAAACAACATATCTTAAGCTTCACATAAAACTTCGTGTTGTTCTGTAAAACCGAGTAATTAAATGCTGTTTAAGAATATTTTGGCGGACGGGTTTGTCTTAACAAAATACTCGTAAATAGTCTTGATTGCTGCGGTTACAAAATTCGTGTACAAAAACCGTGATGGGTACAAAAGATTCACACTTTTTACCTACGTTTTCATTTCCTTGCCAGAATGCTTAAAATCAAGGTGATCCGGCTTAATCTGTCTGGACGTGTGATTCTTAAAGATTTTTACGCCTTCTTATATTTATTTTATGATAATCTGGCTTGGCAGAACAAAGTGTCCACATTACATGAGAGTTGTGTGCCGTCTTGGCACAATCAAACGGCATCTTGAGATAATATGACTGTGCAGAAGATGACTGTTCAGAAATCACCTTGCTTTTTCCGTGTTTCAAAACAATTGTCTAGTGCATTTCTCGGCTGAATGAAGCTAGACGTAACTTGCAAGCCGGGGACGGTCGACGGTCTAAACATCAGAATTGGTAACTCCAGTTGAGTGGATGTTACAGGGACAAGAAAAAACTGATTGTTTTGTTCATTTATTGCAATACTTTGACGTGTTGTAAATTTAAGGGATGTTTAGACCGTCGATATGACGTTTTCCCAGACGTGATGTTGACGTTTTCTTCTGCGTCAATGAGTAACTGTGGAGTTTCTTACCGGTTCTTCTCCATAGAAAACGAGAATCGAACAGCGCACTAACTTCTGACGTTTTGTAAGTGATGGGCACTTTTTGAGTTTCAATGTATGAAAAGTACATAGGTACGTAGTTGTTCGATGTCAGACTGGCATTCGTTTAAATATACTAATTGTGCCCGCGGCTCCGTTCGCGTAGGAGATTTTCCCGCGCAACTTCCATTAAGTTGCCCTATAACCTCCTCTCTATCTTCCAGTGAAAGTCCTGTTAAAATTTATTAAGCCGTTCCAGAGATTAGCCTATGAAAACACAGTTGTTTTGAAATCACAGACGGACACTTCAATGTTATAGATTCTGGCTAAGCTGGACATGATAGGGAAAAGGCTCGAATGATGAACTATAAATAAATAAATCAATTATAGAGATCTCACAAAGGATTCACACATATTAATCAGTAGGTCTGTTGTCAAGTGGGTTCCAGACAAAGGCCACAATATAACAGTCCCCAGTGAAATCAGTTAAATATAGCAGCGTCTCAATAATCCTGCAGCCAGCCACATGATCTGATGACGTCAAAGGTATAATTAGTCACAACGGTACTCCTTGTTCGATGCATACGTCATGAGTTGGGCTTTGAGGTTTCGGTTCAACCTTAGTGCAAGTTTAGACTATACATTTATTTGGAGTGTGCAACTGAACGGTGAGATGGAACAGCCAGTAGGCGGTGTTTTCTATGACTACAGTAATTGTCTGGGACAAACAGATTACAGATCCCATTATGTAGTATTTTTTTTTTAATTGATAATTGGTTCGCGTTTGACCGCCATCTCATCTGATGGTAAGTGATGATGTGGTCGAAGATGGAGCACGCTTGCCTAGAAGTAACCTATTCACTCTTGACTTGAAGACCCTTTTTTTTTTGGTTTGGGATAATCATCGAATGACTTCTTCCGCTCTGGGTCAAGCGGAAGGGTGTGTCAGATTTCTACTGACTAAAAACCCACCCTGTTCCTTCGGCTGCCCTAAATTTCCGGGGCCGCGGTAACTCGGTAGAACTTTCCCGCAAAAGACTTGAAGACCCCTTGGTTATAGCTATCGGGGAACATAGACTCCGGCAGGGAATTCCACTCCTTACCCGTACGCACAATGAAAGTATTCCCAAAACGTTTTGTGCGTATGTGTGGGATGTCCACTATGTAACGATGGCACATCGCCGTTTCTCTTGTAGTCCCATGATGGAACGGACTCGGCGGAATTAGATTGTGTAATTCCATCGCACACTCTCCGAAATGTAACCGATAGAAAACCGATAGACTAGCAACTCTTCGTCTTCAGATCAGGCGCATCAGTAAACCCTGAGAATCTTAAACCCTGATGGTTTGTTTGCATGTACCACGTTTTACTTTGAATATGGTGGCTCAGTGGTTATAGGCTCGACTTACAAGTTGTAGGTCGTAAGATCGAACCCAGTCTGGAACATTACTTTGGGTAATTACTGTCATCACCACTGCTTTCAAAACGGTGAAAGAATATATCGTAAGGAAACTTACGAGTTTTTGGTCCTAGGACGAACTCCTAGGACCAAAAACTCGAAGACATATGACGTCCACCAATCCGCACTCCGCCCGCTTCGTGGATTACGGCCCATCCCCTCTCAAAGAGAGGGGACACGTGTCCTAGCAACGTTATAGGCTGAACAACAATATAAGTAATATGTTTTATTTAATAAGATCTACTAAACATTGGATGCGGATTCTATAAAACTTCATCGATTATGAATTTCAATTTTCGTCATTAGATGAAGAGTTTACGAGAGATCTCCGATAACACGAAAACATGCTAATGATGTATTTAATGCGATATTGCTCTCTATCTGTAGGTATTGTGTATTTTTAATGCTATTAACCTTTACTAATAGTAGTGTCCAATGGTATCATCACTTTTAATGTTTTATAAGTAACATTCGTAGATTATGAAAAGGGGGACCACGTAGCTAAATAATAATAGCCGCACTAGTCGATATTCAAAGGTTAAGCAACGCTTTCTTAGGTCAGTCAGTGGGTAGGTGAACATGTTAACATATCGAAATCCCTCTGTGAATCGAAAAGTTAGTTTTAAGTCATTTGTACATTTTTGACAGTCGTTACGCTGTAACTGCGACCATTTTTGCCAAGGGTATCGTGCTTCCCTGCTAGTGAGTTGTGGAGGTCCAAAGACTACACAAAGTGTAATTTAAAGGGTATATACATACCAAGTGCACGGCTTCTTTGGATGATAACAAACGATATGGCATGGGTTTTGTAATCCGAAGTCTACGTGTGTCCGGGCACGCCGCAATTGCGGCGGTAAGACCCCTCTTTGAGGAGTGGCTAGATCGGCGTCACGGCGTCCTGACCTACCGCATGACGCAGGTCCTCACCGGACACGGAAGTTTCGGGAGGTACCTGTGTCTGATGGGAAAGGAGGAAACGCCTGGGTGTCACCACTGCGAGGGTCGCCCTGAGGACACCGTAGAGCACACGGTGCAAGACTGCCCCGCCTGGGCAGAGCACCGACGTGTCCTCACGGCGGCGAGAGGCGGAGACCTCTCGCGCCCGGCATTGGTCAAGGCCATGCTGCGGGGCGAGAGGGAGTGGGAAGCGGTCGCCTCCTTCTGCGAAGCAGTCATGCTTCCGAAGGAGGAGGCGGGCCGCGTGAGGGAGAGGATGGCGTCCTCCCTCCAGCCCAGCCGCAGTGGTAGACCGCCCACGGCGTCGGACGTCAGCCGACGATCTGCGGCCACCGTAGGCGCGGGCATGCGGACAGCGAATAAAGGGCAACTCGCTGTCCGACCATGGACCATGCCCGGGTCGACGGCGCGTTGTGTTCCACGCGCGCCTCAAAGAGCGTCAGCAATATGACGAGGCCCCCCCGTAGAGGGCCGAAGCCTGCCGGGGTCGTGGGACTCATCCCATTACCGTGACCCCGATACGTAAAGGGTTATTGAAGGAACACCGTGGATTTTAGTCAGTAAAAGTCTGACAGTCCCTCCCACCCTGCCCGGGGTGGGAGGACTTATTTGATAATTTTACCACGATAAAAAAAAAAGTCTACGTGTGTAGCACACATGTGTGCATACGTGTGTGCATTACAAATTCCAATACACTGATACCAGAGACCGAATTTTTCAAATTAAGAACAAAAAGAATTATCGTGTTATTGACAAGTGACGTGGAAAGTTATTGACCCTCGTAGTGCTGTGACACGTTTGTTATGATTGGTATTCAAGAAATATATGAAACCAATAATTTGGTATCAATTCTTTGAGTCAGTTATTTTGTGCTGAAACTGTGCATAGAGACTCCATACTAGATATTCCTTCAGCCCTTTTGGATAGATATGGGGTTTCCGTTACACGTTGTAAACTGGTTATATACTCTCTGTGGAGGTCAGATAGACAGTCGCTCAACGTAAAACTTTAGTACTCAGCTGCATCTAGCTAAACTGGAAGCCGAACCCAAAATTGTTGGGAAAACGCTAAGCAGATAATGATGATACCTTCTTTTTTGTTTCCGGTTGGGAAAATCATCGAATGACTTTTTCCGCTCTGGAGCGGAAGGGAGTGTCAGACTTCTACTGACTAAAACCCACCCTGTTCCTTCAGCTGCCCTTAAGTTCTGGGGCCGCGGTATGTCGTTAGAACATTTTCGCAACCCCTGCAGGCAATGGCCCCATGAGGCCCCGTCAATAGCGATGACGTCTCTTTGAGGCGCGCGTGGAACAAGGCGCGCCGCCGTTTCGGGCCTGGTCCTTACCGGACGGTGAGCGACCGCCGCTCGCCGTCCGCAGGCCCGCGCTTACGGGTGCCGGAGATCGGCTCGCAATCCCCGACGCCCGGGGCGTCTCCCGCGGTGGCTGGGGCGTTAGGAAGAGTTGCCTCTCCCTCGCGCGTTCAGCCTCCTCCTTCGCTAGCATGACTAAGTAGGTATGCCTTCAATATATCAATAATCAAACAGGTGAGCAATATCTCAAGTTTCAAAAGTTAGAATATTTTCAAACCTTTTGAAAGTTCACAATCATTACTTCTATGGAATAATCATTCTTACATAGTTTCTTGATTTTTAAGATATACGAGTACGAGTGCTCTCATAACTTTGTGACTGAAAAAGAAAGAAGGAATATACTTCAAAGTATCAAGACCACTTATAAATGGGCAGTGGTATTGTTACGAAATAACAACGTAGGTATTTGTTTTGTTTTAATCTGCATTTTTTTGCAACCACGTGTTGCTACTGCGTAGTATAAAAACAGGACATTCAAATAAAATAAATTATCGCATTTAAATTATATTTTATCGTTATCATTTTGGGTCGATTTCGTTTAAACTTTAATGTAGCAAATATCATAAATCAAGCGAATGCTACACTAGTCTTCTGTTATCTGGTTCTTGTGCTTGTGCATTAGCTGTATTTGCTGGTTAAATCGTCCAGGCCAATTTATTGGAGGATGATTTATTGACGGGCTTATACGATTTGAGTCGTTGGAAATTTATTAGTCTATGAAATATTTGTATCAAAGAGGTTATAAGCTAAAACCTTTTTTGATTTGGTTGAGTTGAGTGCACAATGGTCAGTTAACAAAATTACTTTTTCCTTTTGAGCTTTGAAAACTCTAAATTCGAAAATAGTTCTGCTTGTTGCACAATATATTTGAATAATACATGAAATTGGTGCACTGGGGCAATACATTCGTTAGACAAAGAACTTCCAACATGTTCTTTTGGTTTCGCTCCGGTGCCTGCCACCCTTCTGACCGTTATATTTTATATTCTTTAGAAGTCCGTATATTTGTCACAATATTCCTGGTGCTGAGAAAATGGTACGTTAATTTGAAATAATTATAATAGCCCTCTTCCTCTTACTTAATTTGCCGTGCCCGACAGGGTCCTCAATGAGCACAAACTATGTATATTTACTTTCTTTTTCTTTTAAAAATATTACCAGCAATGTGAGCGGAATTCACATTACCACCAATCCTGTTAACGTCTACAACTAAGGTAAATTATATATTTGTGTTTATTAATTATATGCTTGTGTCTGGAGTGAGTTCACAACAATAGTGTAATGTGTTTGGGTTAGAGCCCGCGACCTATTGATTACAAGTCCCACACCCTTAGATCGGCTATTGACGCTTTAGCTGCATTTTGCATGTAACTGTCAGATTTTAGAATGCAACAAATACGTAATAATTTGTTAAAAACAAAAAATGTATTTTAGAATATGTATACTATCGAATTAAGTTTCCCTGTAAGGATAGTTGTAAAGTGGATAAATAATTAAATATTGAGTATTGAAAGTAGAGTACGTTTACAAACAGACAACATATTGGTTAGTATACATACATTTTATTCCTATAATACTATGATATTCAATTTTATATCTGTGTCTGATTTATGTTCCAAATGTTTCCGGTGACACAAGGTAATTAACATTTGGAATATAATAGTTCCAATAGCATTCTTCATATTATGAATGGATTTTTTCGGCCCAAAAAGTAACTTGTTGACCTTGTGCACAAGAGGCGCCGCGTGCGAATTCTTGACTAAATTGATTTTCCTTATTTGGCACTTAATATAGGTTATTAGTTCTCGCCTACGGACAAGTATTTTTATTTATATGTATGAAATTCCAGTAAAACCGGCGGTTTATAGGTTTATACAAGGGGAAGCTCACGTATATGAGCATAAGACATACATATTTATCAAAACAAGAGTTATGAGAATACATCGTGATCCGCTGTTGGGCTCCTAAATTGTCTTTATGCATCTTTGGGAATCACTACTCTTGGTTGTCTGTTAGAGAATGCATATGCCATTAAGTCCGCCTATGTGCCTATATCAGGGGGCACGGCTGTGACCCCGCCGAGTCGAGTGCGAAGCAAACACTGCCGTATCATCCTTTTCTGGAACCATTTCGGCGTATTTTTATGCCACTATTCGAGGACCCCTGGATAGATTTAAAACGCTGAAATTATCGTCATCTAGTAAGCTATAATCACACCCTTAAACCTCAAATTTTCATGTTTGTAGCTTATATATTTCCTAAGAAATACTGAAGCAAAGTTGTGCTAATTCGACACTCACTGACACACACACTGATCATCAAAATAGAACTAGTACTTCCCATAAACCTAGAGAGCTGAAATTTGGCACAAAGGTAGAGTTTAATGCCCATATAAAGGGATAACTATTAAAATCAGGATCATGGAAGATCTGGAGTACCTGATGACCCTGAGGAGAAACCGTAACAGACCAGCCAAACTATTGAAGTTATCGAAATGCTGTGTTCACAAAATTAATAAGCGTGGTTTGCTCTTTCTTTTGAAATTAATAAATTGAAGGTCTGGAGTATCTGATGAAGAACCCTAAGAGCTCAGCTGAACTATGGGAGATATGGAAATGCGCCTTGACAGAAGTTATTCAGTGTCATGACCCCCTTCTATTGATGTATATGAAACTGGAGTCTGAAGTATTTAATGTCTTAGAAAACATTCAGATGTGCTAAAGTCACACTAAGTACTTTAATAAAATAACATAAGCTGGAAGTGTGTACCTCTCCATGGTGAAGGTGGAAACAGGCTAAGTCTGTAGTGGAGACAACTTTCAAAGGTATAGATTTCTGCAAAAAGAAGTGAAATCCCACCAAAAACATCCTGTAAAAAACTAGCCAAGTCTCGATCGAGATGTTTGTTTTCCTATAAAAAGTAATGAAGCCAATTCTAAGGATCTTTACTGCGATATCTTTATCAATACTTATAGTTTTTTTTTAATTCAGAATAGGCTCGCGTTAGATAGATTTTATGTGACTTGGCCGTTGACTTCGATGTGTTAACAAGTAAATGTGCATAAAGAATGTTCAACGGCCGGCCACATACGTGTTTTACATAGAGTGACTGCCTTTCTGACTTCCACAGAGCCCAGTAACTGGGTAACAGGATACCCCTAGGCTAGACCAGTGACAGATTTACTGGCTTCTGACTACCCGTACCCATAGCATTATGCTGAGAGGGAGCCTTGTTGCCACGACCACGACGTGTATTTGCCCTGTTTTTAACACGCTTTTATTAGGTCGACGTGTATGTAACTAACTATGTAATGAAATCTAAGGTAACTAATTTAACCATCTTCCAAGGGTCGTAGCGTGATGAAAATTGGCAGCTGTATGTAGTTCTGATGACAATACAATAATATGGTACTGTCAAACTGATCTGATGATGAAGCCGGAAGATATGAACTGGAACTTCATGATGGAAAATCGTATCATAGCTGTTTTGGATTTCTTAGAAAAGTCTTGTAATGAACTTTGACCACGATTAGGTTTCAAGGTCTGATGATGAAGCCGGAAGATAGGCACTGGCATTCCATGATGGAATATCGTATCATAGTCGTGTTTGCACTTGTGAGAAAGGCCACGTAATGGACTTTCAACACGATCAGGTTTCAAGGTTATAATAAACCTAAAGAAAATCCGTTATCGGCTTTCTTAACCTTTTTGAATTACCGCGTAATCCATAGATTTCTTATTAGGTCGATCTGTAACGAACTAAATATGCAATAAAATCTAAGAATCTGAATTAAACGTACTTCTAATTGTTGTATCATCATGAAACTTGGCAATGATATGTAGATTAGACGACAATACAATATTATGGTACCATCGAGCTGGTCTGACGATGGAATTGGAAGGTGGCTAATGGAACCTTGGACTGCCTACTAGTAAACATTTCTAATTTCTGCTCATTACATTAGTCTTAAAAGCGTGTTTTTGGTTTTTTAAACTATTAATTTATTCTTGTTTCCTTTTTCTTCGTAAATTGTCAATATCTAAATCTTTGTCCTTACCTACTAACATAATTATAAGTACCAATTACTAACTCTACGCTTAATGAACTAAAATAAGTTTTGAATATTGTTAGCACGTCGTTTGTCTGTTGGCAATAAATACTTTCTTTCTTTTCTTTTTTCTTTCTTACTTACCCGAGTATGTTAGGATGTTTGAGCTTGTTCATGAGCTGGACTTCTCGCAACATGTTGGGCCTGTTGGCGCGCTGCTGGTTCATTTTGAGCACCATCACTTTCCCGGAGGTCTTGTTCGTCACCTGTAATCAAGAAATAATGATAAGCATAAATAAATAATTAAGAAAAAGGCTTTAATTTATCAAAAATATTTGATTGCACATAGACCTTACATGGGCATTATAGTTTTGCATATTTTATGACAGTAGAAAGTATAAGTCCTGCTCTCTTCATTGCACTTATAAACTCTGAACTATAGATATTTTGTAAATAAACAAAGCTAAAACCTTGTTAATTAAATTTAGAACAAGACATAACACGAGAACCAACGCCATCTTCAGTGCACAGCTTAACAGCAGTGCGCAGCAGTAAGCGGGGCCCATAACTTACCATCAAAACCCAGACCCATATAGTCTGTACCAACAACCCATAAATCTTGCATCTCCCGTAATCCTAACAGCACATTTATGACGTCATTACGTATGTCGCCAATTAACCTGGTAGTCGATACGACCTGCGTGACATCGTTTGCTAAAACCGTCACGTCTTTAAGTGAAATTACTAGCTGATTAGATTTGATGGCGCTCGTTTAGATGTATTTAACAGTGTCGATAGTGAATTGTTTTTAAGCTCGGTCTAAGGTTTATTAAAATAATGATGTTTATTTTGCAAATAGGTTATAAATAACACTTACACACGTAATTTTTCGTAAATGTAATGTATTATTTTGCACTTTAGATTTTTGCAAAATTAATAAACTTTTGAATTCCAATAGCTTAGCAGCTGCTCCATACTGTAGGTAGGTACTGTATCCGTAAACAGTTTGCAACCCAAAAAGCAGAATCTTCTACAATACCTAAATTGCAGAAGATTCTGCTTTTGGGTATCTTAATTCTCATTTTGGGTTGAGTTGACCTTTGACCTTTGACCTAGAGACCTTTGTTACTAACATTATATGGTCAATTTTTAAGTCTGAAATAAATGTATTCTATTCTTCTATAAAAACAATGAACTTAAACTAAAAATCATAAACAAGTCTGTTTCCAGCTTAACTTTTAATAGTATCACTATCAGTGGAGACGATGATGATGGCAAATCTATTATGAGCATGGAAAATAAATACTTACAACAATAATTAGCCTCTCACGACTTCTACATACACATTCTAACATTATATCATGCCAACGTGTTTGTCAAAGAGCAACGAAGTGTAGCAATGTATGAATTATGGTGTTAAGCGAAAATAATGCTTTGTAAAGAACTGTGCTCCATAGAGAAAAACAGCCAGGCTGATGTGGAGTGGGCTGCGTATGTCACCGAACGCATTCTGAGAGGTGTGCGGACATCGGCACTGAGTGGACGTCTGAGGGAAGATGTCTCTGTCAAGGTCACGGCGAACATGGTGTGACAATCGGATCATATTTGCGGAGCAAACTAAAAAAACGGCCAAGTGCGAGCTGGACTCGCGGGCTGAGGGTTCCGTACAAACATATCTAAGTATGTATAAGTTCAATAGTACCTACCAAACCGGTTACCGGATTTTTTGTAAGAGATTGCTTTTAGCAATATTTCGTGATTCTAGGCAAATAAGAAGTTCGATACAGGTTTTATCCCCCTTCCCTTGGTATATCACAAAATATGCATAAACTGTCATGTCTTGATCGTGTTGTCTTACAAATTTGACAGCTGAAAGATTACGTAGACTCGAGTATTCATTAATAAAGTTTTCAGTCTGATAGCGTAACGCCTTTCTGAGAAAAGGGGTCGTAACAAACGGACAGAGAAGTTGGTATCACTTCTTTCATGTGATACTTGAGTGTAATACTCGAGTCTGCGGCCTCAATAGGGTTACGTTTTTCCTTTAGGTAAGATACGGAACCCTAAAACTTGTGCCACGTTTACAGCATCAGTTGGCGTGCATATCGTAAACAATGCAAGCGTTTGTATGTAGGCTACGCCGCTTCGTGCTCCAGACTAGATTGGATTTCTAGTTTTCTAGGCTGCCGCTCGAATTAACCGTACGTTAACGTGTGCATTACGATGCAGTTTAGTTTTAGAATAGGCTATAATCCTCTAGTACAACAGCAACGAGATAGAAACTGCCTCTCTTTGGACTTCGCAAACTATTCACGAGGCTATAAAGAGAGAGAAGGTGATTATGGAGTTACTAATCCTTGAATATTGCTTTTTAACTGACGAAAAAAAACGGAGGAGGTTATCAAGTCGACGCGTATATTTTTTTATTTTTTATGGATGATCACTCGAAGACGGCTGACCCGATTTGGAAAGTTCTTTTTTTCTTTGAAAAGGTATACTTTAAAGTTGGTCCCATTGTCAACAAGTCAGGATCTGATGATGGGATCCTGGAGAAATCGAGGGAACTCTTCAAATATTATAGACACACCTATAGTGATTCGAGTATTTTTTATAGTAAGTAACTTGTGCAGTTGCATTCGAAAAGCACCATTTGTGAAGTGCACCTGATGATGAAGACCACAGATGGCCACCGGAACTACTCAATATATGTACAAGTAGGCAGAATAAGTATTTCATGGGTTCCACTTTGATTACTTGAATATGATTATTAAGCACAATATGCTCGTCACAATGCGTATGGTGATCTGAAGCTGATGATGAAGTACCAGGAGAACTCCTCAACAATTAACGGCCGAGCATCGGGAAAAGCAATATTTTGTAAAAGGTTATAAGTAGTTGACATTTAGGCTTTTGTAACTAGGTAAATTATAAATCGATCAACTAAAAAGAGTGAAATAAAAACTTAAGTTTTATTTTTTGTAATTGTCACAATAAATTTTGGATGAACAGCACGGTTCAGCTTAGTTTTTACCCCAACTATGTGTGGTATAACCAAATGCAGCTGAGTTTTACATAGAGCGACTGTCTATTTGACCTCCAGAACCCAGTTACTGGGTAACACGATACCTCCTTGGCAATATTAGTATCAAATTTCAGGCGTCTGACCCGTGAAGACTTACAAAGATCCGGGACCAACGATTTAACGCAGTTTCTAAGGCACGGAGAAATGTCGATATGTAAAGATGTCACTCATCCACGTACAGACATCAGCAAACATTGCATAACCTTGGAAATCAACCCGTGTGGCTGTTGTTTAGCCACGAGCCTATACAGGTACAGCACAGTTAATTCGAAGTCTATTTTGTCCAAACATTATAAATGCGAAAGTAACTCTGTTTGTTACTACTTGACGTCTTTAGATTTCACGGATTTTGATAAAATTATAATAATAATATTATTAAAATCCAAGTCATATGATGACATTGAACATTTATTTCTAAATAATTAGAGAATAAAACAGTTAACTAATGCTTCACTTACTATGCAGCCACACACATAACATACTCACACACACACACACACACACGCATACACGCAACGCATATCCTCACTCAAACACCACACACACGCATAATAACCCGAAGTTCACTCACATATCACATATTACACAAATTAAATTATAAGTCTAAGTTCAAGTTTAATTATTTCCAAATTTCTTTTATTTTTTATTTTCTTTGTTTAATACTCTTAATGTTTACCCAAAATGTTTACAGTTGTAACATTTCTACCGTCTATTGTTTTTGTTGTGAAGAGCGGGGTCTCCTACTAGCACAAGTATATTACTTACTTAAAAGGAGACTCCTATGTAAGTTATGTTGTAGTAGTTATAAGTTACCGAAATAAACAATTTATTTATTTATTTAATATATTAACTTTATCTTCCTCCATAAAAAAATGACTTACATATTTATACCAAATAGATAAAGTAACATCTTACAGTCAAAAAATTAAGAGGAGCTGGTGTCTGTTATTGGTGTAAGCCTGTAGTACAGATCACTAGGTCCACACATCACAGAAATAGGTATAAACAATGCTTAGAACATAACGTGTGTATACAAGACAATATTCATATTTATTAAGAAGTAGAAATTAAGGAAATCAGTGCCTCTTTAAAATGTGTGTGTGTGTGTGTGTGATGTATGTGTGTGGATGTTTGTGTGTGGAAGTGTGGATTTATGAGTGTAAAGTAAAGCCATGTCCTAGAAAAGTACAAAAATATATATTTCTTTTTATTCTGGGGGTATACGTTCCCTTGGAATACTTCCCGACTCAGGACATGGGCGAAGTACATAGCAAAATGAGATAGGATAAGTTAGTATTTACAAAGAACAATAGTTAATTTTGTTTGTATGTTTTATACGTCCTACCAAGAGAATCCTTTCAAATAATTGTTTTCAAGAGTCATGAACGAAAAGGGTTTTAAGATTAGTCATTTCATTTACATTTACAATTAGACTTGCGTAACTCTAAGTTTAACTACATAATGCACATAAAGAATTATCTATAAAAAATAACAAGTATTCTTTATCTATGTACATATTTGTACTCGTACTAAACCTGATAACGGTCACATTGGGAGTCAATAAAAGATGTTTGTTCTAGCCTATATCCAAGAACGTCAAGGTGAAAGATTATTCTATTGAACAATAATTAAAAATAAGCGAGTAAAATAGTTAGAGAATTGTTGAAAATCTGTAGCTAGGTTCAAGACCAACCGAAGAGGATAATTTATACAAAACTAGCACTTCGCCAGCAATTATGTCTGTGTGGATTTTTTTATATTACATATGAGCCTCTTGACCTCGATCACACCTGATGGTAAGTGTAAGATGAGGTCTACGATCGAACGAGCGAGCCCAGAAGATGCCTGATCTTTCTTTAAATGCTGACGGGTCATATGTGGTCATATTTCAAAGTAATTTATAGACTACTTGCTTCGCCAGCGTTCATGGATTATTTTCACTCAGCGGTTTGAAAAATAGATTACAACTGATTCTCAGACCTACCGAAAATACATATAACATTTCATGAAAATCGATCAAGCCGTTTTCAAGGAGTATGGCAACTAACACTGTGACACGAGAATGATAGCGCTCACTAATAATGCACCTTACTAATAAAGAAAAAAGAAATAGAATTGGATCGTTCGATTACCCCCTAAATACAAACTTACAAATCTCTCTTTATCACACGATATTAAGTATAGATAATAGATATGATATACGTCTGCTCGCGACTTAAATATCGATTCCATTCAAATTACGGGATTAAAAGCAGCCTACTTACCACATTTCATTAAGATCTCGAAGACTTCATTATGACACCAAAAACAGAAAAGTCCTAGTGTAGATAATTGCAAGGCATTTATACTAGAAATAAAACCTAGATGTGAACCCAAGGTGACGTGACCGACACGCGGAGGTAATAAGCGAATACTTATGTTTACTAAGAACAAAACATTACTTTTAAATGAAGGAAGATAGCTGACTCACAAGTATAATTATTATTTCATGAAGATTATAAATTAGAATAGCTTTACCAAACGCTGATGTTGAGTTGAAGAATAAGCAAAACTTCTTTGAATTAACTCGGGCTAATCCTATCAGCTAAGTAAGGCAAAAGTTTCCGCACAAGATCTGAGTAAAGGCGAGTCATCCCCAACCAGCAGTAAAACAGGACATCTTATTTCCACGGTCTTTTATTGTTGAGGTATATCTTCATAGATGTCCTTTCGCCGTGTGGTCGATGAAAGGCTTATAATTAAGAATGATAACCGACAAAACGCATAAAAACTTAGAAAAATAGCAAAATTTTTACGTAGACGTAAAATACAAGCGCAATAATTTTATATTTATATACCTGACGAACTGACTCGTAACTGACGAACCTGATAGTTTAGGAATCTACCTTATCTAAGTTAGACCAAACAAACATATTTTTTCGATTAGGCAAAAATGACTTTTGCTTCTGACAGAGAGTTTTTCAAGCCATCTGTTTTCCCCTCACAAGGAAAGTTTCCGACACATTTCCACATAGGTAGGTATACAGCAAGAAAATGCAACATCATTTAACGTCCCCTTCGTTTATGGCGAAGTAACCGTAAGACGCATTAAATAACCATTTATATTGTGTCAACTATACACACGATATATTATGTGTTTATTTCCTAGTTTCCTATCCATTTTGATATTTATGATTAGAATGAAAGTCGTTTTGGGGTGTCGATATTGGATATGAGTGCTTTGTGATTCGAGGTCGATTTTTCGGGTTACGCATACATTTTAATGGGTTTCGGTTCTTCTGAGCTTTAATTTGGGGTGACTGAATCAGTAAAACATTGATGAGCAAAGTATGAAAGGTCTATTAGTATTATTTTTATCAAGTCTGTAGATTTTCCTTTATTATATTGACATTTCTCTATACGGGTCCCGACAATGCCTGTCGCGGTTGTGGGAATGGTCTAACGAGACACAAGAACAACTGAAGTAACAGATTGGGATTTAGTCAGTAGAAGTCTGCCACTCCCTTACGCTCCACGCAGAGCGGGACGAGATATTAGACGATTTTTACTCCAGAAAACCTTTAAAATTGTGTTCCCTTGTTCAGTTTCATGACAGCTGAAGCCTTTCGACTCTTTACAGTCTAAATTCGTCTTCAATTAAGGTTATCACTGCATTGCCTTGTTTGAAGATCACTATTCATTTACGCCTTGATAATTATGTATGCACGAAATGTTATCTGCAAATCTTATTTTTATCATTTCTAAGATAAATAATATAATAACCGATAAATAAAAAGCTATGTGACACAGAAGCAAGTGTTATTTAGATATTTTTAGGAAATCTTTGTGTTAAAATATCATTCATCGTGATACCGAATTGACAGCACCAATTAAATTTTCTGATAAATTGAGGATTAACTAGATCATGGTCTGATTTCTTAGTTCTCTGTCAAAGACATTTTTAGCATGGATTATGGTTAAATTAATATACATATTAGCATAATTCAGCATAAGTTATTTCATCGTATGATCACATTAAGATAATTAAATAATCTTGTTTTCTCTAAGCAATATAAAACCCCAAGGCTCAATTTACACCGCCGCGGAATGGAATGGACGCGACCTTTTTGCAACGAAATTGTACATAGCATAATGAACTTTATGTCAATTGTATAACATACAAACGACAGTAGTTAGGGGAATTCTCGAGAATGCGCGAGGATTCCGCGGAAGACGCGCGACCTTTTTTGGCTCCTAATTAGTTTGTATGTTATACAATTGACATAAAGTTCATTATGCTATGTACAATTTCGTTCGCTTCCATTCCATTCCGCGGCGGTGTAAATTGAGCCTAATAAGTAGGAGGAATGATAGAGCAGTGGTGGCGCATTGGTTATAAGTACGAGTTACGAATTTTAGATCGTGGGATCGAACCCATGCAGCCACATTACTTTGTGTAATTTTCATCATCACTACTGCTCTCAAAACGATGAAAAAAAAAAACATCGTGAAGAAACCGGTGTGCGAAATTCATCAAGCCGTACTAGGCCCGCGTGGTAGTTTACGGCCCAATACCCACCTACGGAGTAGGCGTGTCTCAGCAGTGGAAACATTATAGATGGATTATGTTATGAGAAGGTAAAACTTTGAAGCTAAACGTATTTCTTCTAAGAGTGGTCGAATCAAAAGTTCAAGTGACCACAACTGACTCGACCTTTCGCTCTGTCAACACCGCGACAAGATATTAAACAAATAAAGGTATTGAAGTGGTCGTACCTACACTAAGATGATCTGATGCAACTGACCGCTGTGTCGCACGCGCAGTGTGAAAACAGATTGATTTTAAAAACACAGTTATCACCATTTTTCGCGGGGGTGCTTAGGAGTGATGGCCAAATAAATATTTTTAAATTTAAATGTCAATCTTTTTGCTAAATTAAAAAAAAAACTAGATATGGCCGGTGTTTCCTTTTTTTGATCATCGAATGACTTCTCGGTTGAGTGCGAGTGTCAGACTTCTACTGACTGTGAACCCAACCTGTTCTTTAGCCGCCTTTAGGTTCCGGGGCCGCGGTATCTCGTTAGAACATTCCCGCAACTCCGGCAGGCTGAGTTTCCTAGATTACTACCCCGAGAAGTACCATCGAGATCAAACACCACGTCGATCCGCGTTCTTGTTATATGAGTATGAATTCTTAAGAATATGTCTGCGACATTACGCTTATTATTTCGTCAGGCTGTCAATGAGAGGTCCTAATGTCACGGCAATGTGTGTTCACACTGGTTCATTTCGAAATAGTGTCTCTTGATTGTCTATAGTCGTAAGTAAAGACATATTAATATATGTTTTATTGATAGGCCCTATTGAGACTTGGTACTATTCACACCATCTAAACGAATAGAAGCCAATAAAGAGTCATAAATTCTGAATAGATATAATCTATGAATTGGTATTAAGGAGATAAGGAGTGCTAACTGATTCAATACTTTTAAGATCAATCTGAAAAACGGATCTTTTAAGATATCGGTTTTATTTAAACATACTATTTTTTATTAGTCATTCAATATTGCTAAACCAAAAATAATTTAGGAGTATGATAGACTTTAGAGCGTTCACTCTTATGGCGTTTTATATAAACAAGCTAGTCGTTATTCTAGGAAATTTATTTGATATATACGTTTTTAATGAAACTGGGTTTCATATATACAAAATACTTAAATGTATATAATTAGTAAAGAACTTTTTCAAAAAACGGGTTCAGAGGGAAATTGAAAGTATTCTGAAGCTTTCTAAATAGGGTACCTTTTCCTACATTACCTAAAAGCCAACTAAATTTAACATTAGCTTGGCAGAAGGAAATGCAGTAGTAAGCGACGCTGACGACGCAGTCTGGGACGGAAAACTCGAAGGAAGGCAGATTCTATTTCCGGATCTGTAAAACGTCTGACGGAAGCGACGCTGCAAGCTCGATGAGGGAAATAGATCCATAATCCATAAATTATTGACAGAGAAAATGACAGTCTCTGAATTGCAAGAAATTGCTGCTTGGCAAGAAGCTGGTAAGCTGTTTTTAGGTGTGAAAAGTAAACGAAAAGCATTTTGCATTTTTTTTAGACACAGAAATTACTATCTGTTCCCCAGTTCCCCATTACTGTCAGTTTCAATATTTCGCCATCTATTTCGTAATGAAATAATTTATTAAATGAATACAGAATCATATCCTCCTGGTCTATAACCTTATGTAAACTAAGCATTCAGCAATTTCGTAATAAAATCCACCATCCAAAAAGACCGCAAGGCAGTAAACAATTTCATTGATAGCCCCACATTTTCACTCCCACGGTACCATAAACCAAAGCAAATACCTGTCTAATAAGAAGCATAAACAGTTTTTTTTTTTCATCCCGAGTGGCACCTACTAACAGTGCTCAACACCCACTCATATTGACTCCGATACAGTCAGCAGCAGTCTCTTAACCACCCAAAAAGTGTACAGAAGTTTCAGCTTTCTAATCTCTGAGCTAAGGGTGAAATTTGTGTGGATTTTTCAAAGGAATTAGATCAATTCATGTGGTTTTACGTCAGGGCTCTCGCTTGGACACTTGACACAGCCTCACTAACGAACTGATGATGACGCTTTACGAAGTAACAACTTTGAGGGGATAACCAGCTTTTCGAGTAAACTTGAAGATTTTCCTAATGCGGCAAAATCAAAAGTGCAGTTTAACTTAAATATGGTTTTCAAAGCACAGTTACTAGTTAGCTAAATTAAATGCATAAAGAAATAGCAGCAGATTTGAAAATGGTTGAAGTAACCTTAGTGCAAAACCAGGAAAATCTGAATATAAAATTGAGCTCAACAGGTGGTTGTAGATCTACCCAAACAAACACTTAAGAAATTGAGGGTTGAATATTTCAAGGAGAGCAGTAACTATAATATGGACTATTAAAGCTAAGAAACACAGCGTTCGGTACATTGTACGGCAAACGGTCCATACATATGTCTTAAAACAGAAAGCAACATAAGAGGCAGTTGAGACATACATCTGTGAGTACGTTGACTATTGCAATAATGTATAAGCAGGTAATGATACTTAATATAATGGGTGCTGATAAACGTTTCAATCAATTGTAATGAGCATTTCACAATAGTATTAAATGTCGCTGCTAATGCAAGCGATAGCACGTGTTATTGACTTGCGCATCTAATTTTATAAAGACGTCAATGTTTAAGAAATTTCTATGCAAATTCTATTATATTCTGCAACAAGTAAGAAAATGTTTATGTCCACTAAAGAACCGTGGTGCTCGAACATCGCCCACAATTTTCGAAGAAAGAATACGAAAAAAAAACTTAATCTCGTCTTTATTACATGACTTGAAGATAACACGTAATCCTGGCACGCAAGAATGTTGAAAATTCTTCGTGGAACACGCCCGTTGCATCGCGCAAGTAAAACATGCAATGAAAAAGAAGAAGTAAAGTCAAAGGCATGTGCGTACAGCCGGTTATAAAAATAAAGTTATTATGCCAGTGATATTGAAGCGATGGGAAACGGGATCGGGGTGTCAGTTCGGACGATGCAACAAGTAATAACCGTTTAGTGATAATGTGAACATTACGTAGGAGATTTAAATAGTTGCGGTTATCAATTCCTTTGACAATTATTGATGATTTAACTTAATCATAAAGAATTTCAGTGAAGAAGAGTATATTGAGAGTGTGATGCAAAGAAATTTTAAGCGAGGTGAAGTTACTTTTGAGATATTAGATCTTAAAAGTTCATAAAATTACAAACAATCCAGTAGCTCCTACATTCTTAGTCGTCACAAGAAGTTGCGACACATTAAATATTATACATATTTTCGTGTTTTACCTACAGCTACATACGTAGAGCTCATAAAAGTAAATATTTTCAAGTGCATAAGACATTCTTTGAAAAAATAAAAGTATTTAGCAGGTTTTTACAGTAAACCCTCGATATACCGAATCAGATGTATTGCAAGTCGTTGCCAAGTGATAGTAACAAAATTCACCATGGGAAGTGCAAGACTAGATA
This sequence comes from Tholera decimalis, assembly GCA_943138885.2. Lineage (NCBI taxonomy): Eukaryota > Metazoa > Arthropoda > Insecta > Lepidoptera > Noctuidae > Tholera > Tholera decimalis. The sequence continues at coordinate 7,532,801 of OW964552.2, read as the reverse complement.
AAGAAAACAAAGAAATAATCTTAAAAGACAAGTTTACAAGTAAAAACCGGTACAGTAAATCAAAACACGGCATGTTTGCCCGTCGGCTTCTTTTCAAGAGCAATGCAGTCGGTAGAGAACGCGACATTAAGCCAATGTTTGTGAGTAACTACTACGATAAGATAAAAATCCGCAATGCACAACGTCAAACAGTATGACATGGCGAACTAAAAATAAGCTTATCGGACAATAAGAGAGTGCGCCGATACTGAGGACGAAGTTGTAAAATGTAATGATGTTTTATGAGGACATTGGAAGTGGTATACATTATATGAGGTAGTGGAATGAAGTATTTAAGTTCTTGAAGAGGGAATCTGTTTGACGTAATGTGAGTACTAATTAAAGGGTCGTCCAAGGAGTCCGGAGTACCTTGGACAGAGACAACAAGACTTTATGATGAAGATAAATATGAAGCATCTATTAAGTTACCGACGGGTAACAGACGAAACAAATAAGCGAAACTTTTTATATATTTTTCAGTAACTTGTTAAGTTGAAGTATCTATATGTATAAAGATTAAATATATAGAGATTGAAGAAATATTTTTTATAATACTTTTTTAAATATGATTTATCGCTTACCATGTACAGTTATTGCACCTGCCACATTATCTATACCACCTCCTCGGGTTGGGTTCACTGGTAGATAATATCTACGGCATTAAGTCCACCTTTGTATCTATGTGCATGAAGTATGAATAAATATATATAAATATAACAGCCATCAAAGTTTTACAAAAGACAATATCCCAAAAGGATCCGAAGCCATTACCAAGTGTTTAGCTGAGATCTGTGCAGTTCACCAGATCCAAACAGTAATCACACTTCCAAGAACGAACTCTTCAAAAGAATTCCAAGCAAGCGATCGCTCTGACCATATTTGTATAAAATCAGAACTGGAGTACCACTAAACACATACATACGTGCAAGGTAAACAATAGTTTCTTCGCAGTGTTTACGCATTCCAACACCTAAAAAGGGTTTGGTATTTTTACACCTAACTTGTCGCCAGCACCAGGTTTCGTTGTAAATTGAAACGCCTTTTTATATTTGTTCGCTTCAGATAAACACGCCGATGTATAAGTGGAATGCGAATTCATTTGATTCTGGTTACGCAATAACGAAAAATCTGGTAAGACGACTTTTCAAAAGTGCGAATGAAGAAAAATCAATTGTTAATCGGGACGAAGGAATAATTTTGAGCTTGAAGGAATATTAATATTTAACTTATTATTGACTTTAAACTAGGGACAGTGCTGAAATACATAAATGACCTTGCATTATGTTTAGACAGAAATCTATACTAATATTATAAAGTGGAAAAGTTTGTTTGTTTAAACAAGGAAAGTACAGGTTGGATTTGGATGAAATGGTATGGAATTAGGTCGAGGTTGGTTGAAGGCTATTTTACCCGACTGCAAAAAAGAGGGTTATGTTTTTATTCTGATAAAGTCCACTAACCATAAAACAAGCCTATAACACTCCCACAGCTGGGATATAGGCCTCCTCTCAGTGAGAGGGAATGGACCGTGATCCACCACGCGAGCCCAGATCGGTTTAGTGAGTGTCGCATGCCTTCGGATTGTTCAGTCATAGAACAGAGATTTCCTTCACAGTGCTTATATCGAAAATTAAACATAGTTTTGTGCCTGCCTGGGCCCGAACCCATGACCAACTCATAAGTCGTGCCTTAACCACTGGGCTACCACTGCTCTTATATAATTACTTACTACCTATAAATCAAACGTCTATAACGATCACAATATAATATGGGTATAACATTTGATCGATCCCAATTTTATGGGAGCTGTGCTAAACGTCACAAAGATTTACGATGCGACGAAAACGGTAGTAATTTTGATCTTTGGCAGCCGATGAAAATGATACTTGAATTTTATTATAATGTTGAGAGAAGCTACATTATCACCTTATAACGTAACATGAATGCTTTACAGGTAGGAAACACATAAGCAGCTTGCCTCGTTTCGTAAGGACCTAGAGCGTGACCAAGCATTTTACAACATGTTTTACCTATTTTTTAGTTGACTACAACACTTTTCCATCATAATTTTTTTAGTTATCCATTAGCGTTATTTGTATTCCAGTTCTTAAACTGCTTTTTCTTTTCAATTGGGGACACGAAGGCACAAACTAGTTTACATTGTTTATGACAGAAGCCATTTTCTTTTTCGAACTTTTCGCATAACCGTTCTCAGGAATGATGATTGAGTGACTACCGAATATTTTCTTTCTTGCATGCCGACTGTCAATCTTTTTTGTGGTAGGTATGTAGGTACTAATAATTTCTGCAACAACGAATTGGATATGTTCCAATAAACTTCATAATGCCGCTGCATTTTGTAATGGACGCATTGAGATTTGGAGCCAATTTATACTTATGTTGTGTTCCAGTTAGATTCCGCTGTTCCGAATATCTGAAAAATTACAGATAGAACTGGTTTGTTTGAGTTCAGATTCAGATTTATAGGAATACTTAACCTGATTTTAAGCTCATTTAAATTACACTGTTGATTGGGGATTAAATTGAGTACATGAGCTAATCAGCGTCCCGGGAATGTACTACATAGAACGAATATTGATGAAAAAATAAATGCTAATATTGGTTGCCATACACTGCAATCACATCTCAAATATTGAAAAATGTTATTACTGCAAAAAGTATAGCCGCAACTGCATAAGAAAAAGTATGTTTTGTAAAATTTGCTTAAGAAAAAATATAATTGATAATTTGAGAACCCACAGCATTCAACTTGCCAAGTTAATGTACTAAGTCTCTGAATATTACCCACTATCCTAAACTACGAGAGCGTCCAAAAGCAAAAATTTAATCCGGCCACGTTTCCAGAGAAATTTTCCATAATTGCGAACGCTTGAAAAATAACAAGCTAGTGCTGTACATAATAAGGGTTCACTTTGACCCCAAACTGGCCGTGCCCTGCACAAATATGGACAATGGAGATTCTATCTTGTGTTTCGCACGGTCGACTATCAAGCACGGATTTACAGCTGCAATTTGAAGAGTCCTCTTGGATTGGACGTGTTGCTAGATTTGTTTTGAAATCGTTTGTTAACAACAACATTCAATTACATTATTCGCGCATACATAACGAAAACATAGCATATTTAGCAAACGCGTGAAGGTTGTCCGTGCATGTGTAGAATGTTTTATTGATCGAAGGAGATGAATTCACGAACTGGTAATACAATCAACTTAATTGAGTAATTGAGGTTATGCGGTTCCCATGTTGCGAATTTGCCTCGAGCGGTTAGATTTTCAATTTATGATAGCAAACTTTTATGAAAATGGAGGTTTATTTTTGGGAACAATAAAAAGCAATTCAGCTCACGGCTATGGGTGGACACGTTTCGGATGTTTGAACTGCGCAGTCGTGACGGACGTCTTGACAGACAGATACTTTGCGTCTATCGGCGCACTGCCATTGTTTTCGTTAGCTTTTAACACTTATCGTTGAATTTTTATAGTTGTGTTTTGACGGCAGAGGCACGATAGTGTTATCTTGGTCCTTTTTATAGTAATTCTCCGAAGTTGATACAAGCTGACACATTTTACTAACAAGTTTTCTTTGATGTTTTCATTTTAGTGGCTCTGAGATTTACTGCGGTTTTGCAAAGATGTCTCGAAAAAATATATGAGAGTGAGTCATAGTTTTAATGCGAACAGGAAGATATAATGGCCTTGAAGACACTTATGCACGTTCGTTGCGGGCATGTCTGCTCCATATAAGGTGGAAGATGGACTCCAGATTTGCACGCCTGGATCGTTACCATATATTACCGGACTGATAGATTCCTATGGAAACTATTTGCATACGTGAACTTTTTATAAGTCTAAAGTTAGAAGCATTGAATGTCGGTGAGCAAAATTTTTAACTGCAACGAGAGTTTGCTTTATTTGAATGGGACACAAATACAAGATGTTTTATTTCGGTGTGTAATATTTCTTTTAGTAAGTAGTTCATGATTGGAGTCTTCTTTTAAACAAGTAAGTAATGCTTGTATTAGAAGACTGCTCCTCGATTATATAATTTAAGGTAAGAAAGATTAATAATTTAGTAACACTATAAACGAAACATTATATGTTTTTACAAATATATATATATTATGAATTAAATGAACTGCATCAGTTCTAAACTCGATTCGATTGGAATCGGATTCACGATGCACTTTTGCGACAGAGGCATAAAATTTTGCAATAAAAATTTATTAGACAGTTACAGTGAATCGGCAAGGTTACATTTGCTGAGTTTAGAGTACTAGCTACATAACATAAACATAACAAGCATATGAAATTCCCACTGCTGGGACAAGGCCTCTTGTCTATGAGAAGGAATGGGTCGTAATCCACCACGCGGCCACAGCGCAGGTTGGTGGACTTACTAACTTCTCTATATTGCTATGCAAAACAAATTGCGGCGTGCACTACGCGTAACTTTATAAAACTGCCGAACATAGAATAGAATATTTTTTAATTAAAAAATTGTTGGTATTAAGATGATAAAATACAAAAAAAAAAGTGATTAGCGTACAAATTTTCACTAGCATATTTAACTTTTATTGACAAAGAAGACTTTGACACTGCAATAACTATGGAAGCAAGTTTAACCACCGTGTAAGCAAGTTTTTTTTTTTTTTTCAAAAATTATCAGTTGTCTCGTTTCGCTCTGGGTGGAGGAAGGGAATGTCGAACTTCTACTGCCTCCTGCGTTCCGGGGCCGCGGTATGACGTAAGAACCTTCCCGAAACCGCGAAGTTTGGCTTGTATATACATTTTATATTGTTTTGTACCTACACACATAGTAACACAACTTCAATTACATTTAGCTAGACTAGGAAGAATAGCCAGTATGTTACAAAGATACCAGTGCACAAATCATAACATGGCGTGAAATAACAGGAAAAGTCCATGAGCAAAGCTACGTTTGGAAGTTGCTCTGTCGGTGCGAGTAACGGACGGCCGATGAACGATAAGCCGGAGAGGCTCACAAATTGCGAGAGAGCGCATTTTTCAAAACCACACCAAGGTGCCTCGTTGAGAAATTACTTTGAACCCCCAAAGATTAATCTTGCAAATCCTTGTGGTGGAAGGGATTTTGGATGTTATTTTGAGTGGAATTGGTGTAAAATAGTAAAGCAATTCTTGACCTATGACAAAGACCTTTGAGAAATACCAACATATACTTCAGCGGTACAAAAAATGTTTTTATCAACTTTTTTGTCACACACAGACACGTCAAAATAATAACAATCCTCTTTTTCCGTCAGAGATTAAAATAAATAAACTTTTTATTATTATTAGGCTCGCGTTTGACGATGATGATGCAGTTGAAGGTGAAGCACGCTTACCTAGAAGCAACCTATTAACTTTTGACTTAGATCCCAGGTTATAGCTATAGTGGAATGACATTCTGCTATTCCATGGCAAAGTCCCAGAAATGTAACCGATATATGCTTGTAACTCGTTCAACTGGCTTTATTATACAGAAACGAATGTGTAGCAATAGTAAATCCACACAATAAATTAAATATTTATGTAATGGAAGAAGTGTCTGCTGCAGATCTACATAATTTGAATATTCTGTTACAATATTTTGCAACATTTCGCTCTGAACCGCAAATTATGTTATCTTAATATTAAATGTAAATACTTCAACGAATGACGTAACGATAAAACAGCAGGTAACAAAATAATTAACAAGACAATGTTATATTTGTTTAAATAAACTCTTTGCAAAAAAAACGGGCACTTTAGATTTTTTTCTCTACTTCAATGAAGAAGAACAAGAAATAGGTTTTATTAATTTGACGATGTATTGGCATGTTATTTGAAGCATCCTGGCATGATTCTTTACGTTCCAAATTTAAAATTTGAAATTAATAAAAGAAAAATAATGATTATTGTGGATTATTCTAAAATTGCTTTACTAATGGCGCGAATTGCTGAAACGATTTTTAACTGATTACGATATTTTAAAACTTTTTGGATATTTTCTGCAAATTAAACAATTTAATCTTTCTTTTTACATTAAATACCACTTTTTGATATGAGTGATAAAGCGATAAGGGCCGGTAAAATTATAGCCCTACTTGAAGAAGGTTGTTCGCAAACTTACGTCTCTGCGGCTAAATGTGAGTCGTTCAACTGTCCAGAGGACTTGGCAACGGTATCAAGAGACCGGTTCGGTCAAAAGAAGACCCGGTTCGGGAAGAAAACGATGCACAGAACCAAGAGATGACCGCTTTTTGGTGAGTCAGGCGTTGCGGAATCGTAAAGCGTCAAGTGTGGACCTGAAGAAGAGCCTTGAAGAAGTAAGAGGAGTAGAAGTTAGCTTGTGGACGGTCAGGAGGAGGCTTTTGGCTGCCAATATCAGGAGTTACCACCCAGCTCGGGGCCCTAAATTACTCCATGAGCACCGTGTTGCTCGACTTCAGTTTGCTCGGAACTGTGCTTCATGGACTCTGGAGGACTGGAATAAAGTATTGTTTTCTGATGAAGCTAGAATCTCTTTGTGTGGAGAGGACCGACGCCGGCGAGTGCTGCGAAGACCACGGGAACGCTATGCGGAAGTGTGTTTCGAAGAAATCACTCCTTATGGCGGAGGCTCCGTTATGTTTTGGGCAGCAATTAATTCGACGGAGCGTACGGAGTTAGTTTTCATAGAAAATGGAACATTAAATGCACACCGGTACATAATGGAAGTCCTAATTCCATATGCACAACCCACATTGACTGCACTTGGGGAAGATTCCATTTTTATGGAGGACAATGCTCGCCCGCACCGTTCTGGCGACGTGGAAGCGTACATGCAAGAAGTTGGGATCCGTCGTTTAGATTGGCCAGCTCGAAGTCCTGACCTCAATCCAATTGAGCATGTCTGGGATGTTCTAAAGAGACGGGTAAGATCAGTGCAACCTGCTCCACAAAACATCAGGGAGCTGAAAAGAGTCATTGCAGAAGAGTGGGAACGTATTCCTCAAAATGTTATTAAAAACATCGTGGAAAGCATGCCCAGAAGGATTCAAGCTGTGATTTTGGCAAGAGGTCACACTCGTTATTAGGTTTTTACATTTGTAACTTTATTTAATTAAAAAAAGTAAAAAAAAATCTTATCTTTATTGCCAACCACTTCTTAATGTTTGGGCGTGTACATTGGTTTTCAAGAATCCGTTGTTTTTTTTCTTTTAATTGTCCGAATTCACTTCACGCGCATTAATTTACACGATTATAAGTATACAGACTACGTCAAAGCAATAAATTTCATTTAATTAACTCGACCTTAGAACGTAAATTTCCTTAGGTGCCCGTTTTTTTGCAAAAGAGTGTATATTAAAATGAAACGTAACGTTAAAGACGGAGTCAGATTTGCATGCAGAATTGAGCTGAATTTTGTTGACGCGAGTGTCAGACTTTCTTTATGTTTAAATGAATTTTCTTCAAAACGACAGCTTCCGTCTAAAAAATTTAAAGCTACACTGCACTTAATTTAGCAGTAAATGCGTGGATCAGTGAAGGGAATGCAACGTAGTAAACAGCAATGTCATCTTCTGTTTAGTCTTTTCCAACTATGTTAGGGTTCCAGTCAAACCGGACACAGCTAAGTACTAGTATTTCACATAGAGTGACTACCATTTGACCTCCAAGACCCAGTAGCTGGGTAACACGATATCTATCCCTTGGCAAGATTGGTGTCAGATTTTATGACTTCTAACTACCCGTAACGACTGGCAAATATGCACAAATGAACGGCTTATCCTGTTTTTAACCGTCTTATAAAAAAGGAGGAAGTTCTCAATTCTGATGTTTGTTTGTTTTTTTTTAATGTTTGTTCGGGCATAGCTCCGTCGCTTGGCAACCAATTTGAAAAAATATATTTTTGTTGGAAAATTTTCATGGGACCATTTGGGACGTATACCCTATACTTCCCAAATGGTCCCATGAAAATTTTATCGAAATCGGCCAAGCCGTTTCTGAAAAATCAACAAAAGTCTAAAAAAATATTTACATTGACGATCTTTTCGTTTACTCTGCATTGCGTTTTTTGTAAAAGGTGACAAGTAGTTGACATTTTGGCTTTTGTAACTAGATTAATTACAAACTGACCCACTAAAAAGCGCGAAAATAAAAACTCTTTTGCAAAAAATAAAACCGACTTCCATATCAAAACACTACAAAGCCAAAAATAATTTTTATTTCGGAAGGCGGTGTGAAAAAAAGAAAATACAAAACCAATAACACCGACTACCGAAATTAAAATTATTTTTGGCTTTGTAGTGTTTTGATATGGAAATCGGTTTTATTTTTTGCAAAAAGGTTTTTATTCGAGGCACGGTGGAATTTTGATATGTTAAGATGATCCATGGGCCGATATCGGTATGCATTGCTTAACCTTGAAACCTGTGCGGCAGTTATTTAGCCACCTACCCTACCAGGCTAAATGTATACACCCGTAAGTTACACCACAAGTCAGCCATCATATAAAACTGGTCAACATGTCCGAAATAGAATCTCTTCCCACTTTTATTTTGAGTGGTACCTTCCGTCGATTATAAAGGCGATACGAATGCGTTGGGCGCGACACACATCTATTTGTGTCCGGCTAAAAATAATGGTGGACTGCTTAGCGCCGTCGTGAATGCAGTTTTTATGCACCGTGCTAAACGAGGAGGGGATCGTGTGCGTTTTATTACGCACCAAGCTTTGTTTTTTGCCGAATCCTTTCAGAGGCACCATCGTTTTCTGTCTATTTTCCACCGTGTGTTTTTTGGTCTTTGTCTGCAAAACTGTTCAATACGTTGCATTGAAATCTACTCTATTCATTAAATCGGCTAAGTGGTTTAAACGTGTAAGTGTAACAGACAGAGTTAGAGATATAAGTAGGGCTTGTTATCACAAAGATATTTAGGTTAATAAAATCTTAGCTGCTTATATTGTTTGTCAAATTTTTTCTTTTCCCAATACACATTTCGAAATCTCACACTACCGAAGGCCGTAAAAGTAAACGGCACACATAACATGCGTACTTTATCCTACAAAAATGGTATTTAAAAATTTGCAATGCTACTTTAGTGTGACCTAGAAATCTCAAATTCGACACAACACTCGAATTTGTGGCTCGTGATCGAAGACTTAATCAAGTTGATCATCGAGGTTTCATCACAGTTATACTATTTGGGGTAACTATTTGTTAATTGAGGACCAGTAATTGTAGATGATGTTTAGATTTTAACTGACATTCGCTCAAGACTTGTAATTAAAACGGTCTAGGTAAATAAGTTTAACCACCATTTAAGTCTCGTGCCGCGTCTGTCTGTTCGCGTTTATCTCAAAAACTCCTCAATAGATTTTCATGCGTTTTTCACTAATGGATATATTGATTCATGAGGAAGGTTGAAGTTTATAATTCAAGAGGCTTCTCTGTCAATTATCAAAATGAGACCGTACGAAGCCGGGCCGCGTCGCTAGTTCATGATATGATAGAATTCTATTCGTTAGAGGTCAAATTAGCTCCAACTTCAATGGCCACAGATTAGTCCAATAGTGATCTAACAGCTAACAGTTCATCAATTTTCGAATACTTTTTACAGTATGACCCTATTGTAGTGAACTTAATATGCAAAAATAATTCGATACATAATTGAGGTGAAGCTTTAATGGGTTGATATCTCGATGCATCTCGTTATGCAAGTCTCGTGCACCGTTACATAAAAGAGAAAGAACTATAAATATATTGCCTTGTGAGTTTATTGCATCGGCGATAGTGTTTCTAAATGTTACGCCAGCGCATTGGGGCTTGTCGTGACATGTTTAATCTTAATAGTCATTACTGAAATAAGCTTAAGATCTACACTCAATACGTAGGTACCATTGATAAGTAACCAAACTATTATTCTAAAGCATGTCTAACGAGTCATGCAGCGCACGTCTTTTGAAATCCAACTAAATATTGGAAAATGGGAGGTGGCATCCACTAACCCTGGGCTCGCGTGGTGTATTACCCCCCATTTCCTCTCATTGAGAGGGGGCCTATGATACAGCAGCGGGAACGGTATAGGCTGGTTATGTTTTATGGGAGCAGAACAGTTTATATACAGGGTGTTTCATAAGCCATATTTTGGATGATGTTCTTAAAATAAAGTAAAAAAGAAAAATTAAAATATATCAATTGCAAAAAACTGGCTTGGAGCCAAACAAAAAACCATAAAATCAAACCCATTGCGATAATTTCGTTAATATCAAACGCCCGTCAAGCAAATATCTTATAATGTTGTCTCTCAAAACAATACCCACGATTTTAGTACGAACGAGGTAAAATAAACCGTATTGATGAAACGTTCTCATTCAGATCCCGTTGTACAATCACAATTCAGGTGGCACGCGACCCGCTGTCAATAGACACGCATTCCGTCTTAATAGGGAAGCGTGTGCGCATCGTACGTAATCCATTCGTCTTGCTGCGAAACTGCGGCTGTAGACTAGGCGCGCTCGCGGATGCGCTCGAAGATTTTATGATATGGAAGAGGTTCTTTGAAAAATTGTACAGCAAGTAAAGACAGTTTCTTTTTTTTTCTTCGGATTAAATTGTAGCTAAGAAACATCTCGATCACTTCAGCTTTCAAAGAAAAATACCGCACCATAATTGGTCCCTTCGTTTAGGAGGTACGATGCATCAGACACATACACGTAAAACTTAAAACAACTTTGCATCAGGGATTAAAAAACAGGAACGTTTTTTATTGTTTTTAGGCTCGCGTCTGGTAAGCAATGATGTGGTGATTAATTTGGAGTCAGCAGGATTGTGAATGTTGATGGAAAAATATACAATTCAATGTACCATAATAAGATAGGAAAGGATTCACTAACAGGGTATGCAAGACCTGTATCTGAGAATGAGTAGTTGTTGTATTGGATCGAAAACAATAGCGAAAACCCATAATCCAGACATTCGAAAAAGTAGGTTGTATATTCTTGGCTTAGTACAGATTAGTGAGAGAACTTCTTCGTAATTCTCGGCAAGTATTTCTTCTTACACATTCTGGACACACAAACAAGACTTAAAGATAGATTAGTATTAGTTGCTTATTCAGAACAAGTGCCTGTGGTTAGATTGAATTAAAGTTATCGTTGTCTAGACAACGAATGCCTTCATTAATGGTGTCTTGACATGAGCCATACATTTTTTACGGGAGAAAATCATGATAGATAAGTAGATAGATAGAATACTCTTTATTGTACACCAATAATTTAAACACACACTTGATTTACAATACTGAAAAATATGGTTACAATGACAGTCTTATCGCTGATAGCGATATCTTCCAGACAACCTTTGGATGGACTTAAGAATATAAAACAAAGAGGGGAGGGGAAAGTCAGTATACTTACTTCAAGTATATAACATACACAAAAAGTAACTAAAGTAGTTAATCTATACTAATATTATAAAGCGGAAAAGTTTGTTTTTTTGTTTGTTTGCTTGAACGCGCTAATCTTCGAAAGTACAGGGTGGATTTGGATGAAATTTGGTATGGAAGTAGCTTGAAGCTTGAAGAAGGTTATAGGCTACTTTTTACGCGACTGCAAAAAAGGAGAGTTATGTTTTTACCGTGATAGAATCCACGGGAGCGAAGCCCCGCGTGAGTACTAGTATAACTCCTTCCGCTGTGGTTTATGCGGAAGAGAGTGGTTTAACTGCCTCCGTGTGGTTTAGGCGTTTGCCTTGTGACCCGGTGGTCGCGGGTTCGATTCCCGCGTGAAGCTTACTTTGAATAGTTGTTTCCAGTTTGGCTAGGATATTGCAGGCCTGAATCACCTGACTGTCTGATAAAAAGATGGTTCCGTGCTTCGGAAGGCACGTATAAGCAGGTGGTCCTGGTCGCCAAATGGCGGTCGTTAAAATAAAACACGTCAGAGGCCCTTGAAACGGTCTAGAAACTCTGACACTAGGGTGTATGGGGTCGTTAGACTTTACTACCCACACGATAAGAAGTGTCAGACTTCTCATATCTTCATCTGCTTAGCCATTTTCCAACTATGCTGTGATCGGCTTCCAGTCTAGCCGGGTGCAACTGTGTACGAGTAGAGCGACGGCTGATCACCACAACCCAGTAACTGGGTTTGGACACAATATCCCCTGACTGTCAGATATTCTGGCTTCTGACTACCCGTAACGACTGTCAAAGACGTAAATGTCAAACGGGACCAACGGTTTAACGTTCTTGTTATGTTAAGATTTTTCCCACCCATCCGCGCACCGACCCCGCAAACGTTGCTTAACCTAGAAGAAAACCCCGTGCAGCTGTTATTATTCAGTCACAAACTCCTCCAATTATATTCCTCTGAATTTATTTGGAAGATATGGATTTCTTGTTTCACATGTAAACAGCAATCATAAGGTACATTAAAACTATTATGTGAAGTTCTGTCACTTTGAACTTCACATAATAGTTTTAATGGAACGGAATTTAGACTATCCGAGAAACCGCTAGATTTGTGCCATCTCTTTCATTCTAAGGCAATCAAGATGGTTGGAAAGAGATGCAGCTATCGAATGAGACTCGGTGAGATATTGATGGCGTTACACGTAAAATGTGAAGAGTGAAATTATAGGCTTTAATACCGATAAACTCGACAGAGAAATGGTTTAACCTTTTTCCGGTTGCGTAAAACATGATGGTGAGGTAGTTAAAATAAGGATGTTATGTTGATACCAGTTACAAGTGTCTATAAATACATCAAGCTCGTAATCTCTCTGGTAGGCGGATATACAATAATGCGAGTTAACAATAGTTGGTACGTGGAAACGGAATGGCAAAATAACAAGAGTATTTTAGCAGTATGGTGAGGTTGTTTTTATTTACTTTGAACCCAAGTGAAGCGGTAGGTATTAAAAAATAACAACGCCATCAGGAGTTTAGCATTTACATAAATCCTTAAATTGAAAAATATGAAAGCAATTGACAGGAGTGGTTGTGGAGCTGGGAAATAACTAACTATTATGGTTATCTTAAACCACAAGAATATCGCACCTTTACAACCTATACTTAACTCAATTTGTCGCATCTGAGTGGAGTGGCTTGAAATTGAATTTGTAATATTCCGCACGGATAGTTGAGAAAAACTTCATACATAGATAGCCGACTTTCAGCTAAAACCCGAATATTTACCAATTTCGCGATAAGTAATCAATACCAACACTGTTAGGTTTCTTTCAAAAAAGTGCTAGCGTTCGGAATTACAGTTTGATGATGCGCAACGACAATTATTAATCGAGTTTGACGCGTCGTGTTAACGCACGACTCGCCGAGAAACGCAAAACGCAATCGTCCAAACGACACAAATGCGGCGTCCGCGCGTCCGTTACTCGCATCGAGACGCAAGCGCACATCCGCGGCTAATTTCAGTAGAAACGGTAACACGACAGTTTAATAGAGAACGTGCGGTAACACTAACTGTCCCGGAATCTGTACCAAGGCCGACCGTTCCAAGATAAACGTCGATATACGCGTAAATATATGCTTGGAACAGATGGCAGGACGTGTGGGTGCCGAAAGTATCAGTGTCGCTTCGAATTTGGCGAAACATACGGATTCAGAAGTGGGCCTGTCACCATAGAGCGCCTACAGACATTCCTGATACTGAACAAACGCCGTAAAAGGATGAACACTATCATACCGTCAAAACATTTCGATAAGTATTTCCGTATAATGAGCTTGTAAACATAAATTGGGATGTTTAATATTATTATATTGCTGTTATTTTAGTTTGCAATGTTCGCAGATGCTCATCTCAATTGCTTCGACACAACTATGAGAAAAACGCGTGCTTCTTTAGTAGGCAAGGGTGTGGTGGATTTCGAAAAGTGAAACACCGAAGAACACGTCCCCGTAAGTTCACGAATACGAAATAACGAATGCACGCTACCACGAAAAACCTAACGACGCGCGTCGTAGCCATGGGTTCTCGAATAACAAAATCTCTAATTTCACCTATTCCGAATCACTTTACAACGAATGCACACTAACAAGAAAAACTGAACAACGTTGCCATGCGATCTTGAATAACTAAGCCTCGAAAAGTCTTCATAAAAGTCTTTATTAGTTTAACAATCAAACATTGATTTTGCTATTTTTAACCGACTTCAAAAAAAGGAAGTTTACAATTCGTCTTGAACTTTTTTTTTTATGTATGTTACCTCATAACTCGGAGATGGCTGGACCGATTTGGAAAATTCTTTTTTTGTTTGAAAGGGTATACTTTCTAGTTGGTCCCATTGTCATCACGTTTGGATCTGATGATGGGATCATGGAGAAATCGAGGGAACTCTTCAAATATTATAGGCACACCTATAGCGTTTTGGGTATTTCTTAAAGTACCTTGTGCAGTTGCTCTCGAAAAGTACCATTTGAGGAAGTGGAACTGATGATGAAGACCCCAGATGGCCACCGAAACTACTCAATAATAAGTATTTCGTTGATTGCGATTAGATTCCTCGAATATGGATGTTAAGCACTTTATGCTCGTCACAATGAATATGGTGAAGTAGAGCTGATGGTGATGTACCAGGAGAACTCCTCAAAAATTAACGGCTCTGCACCGGGAAAAGCAATATTTTGTAAAAGATGATAAGTAGTTGACATTTTGGCTTTTGTAACTAGATAAATTACAAATCGACCCACTAAAAAGCGTGAAAAAAAAAACATTTTAGCAAAAAATAGAACCGACTTCCATATAAAAACACTACAAAGGCAAAAATAACTTTAATTTCGGAAGGCGGTGTCTTTAGTTTTGTATATATTTTCGTTTTTGACACCGCCTTCCGAAATTAAAGCTATTTTTGCCTTTGTAGTGTTTTTATATGGAAGTCGGTTCTATTTTTTGCTAAAATGTTTTTTTATCGTTTAAAATAGCAAAAGCAATGTTTGATTGTTAAATTAATAAAGACATTTTACGAAGACTTTTCGAGGTTTAGTTATTCGAGATCGTATGGCTACGTTTTTCAGTTTTTCTTGATAGTGTGCATTCGTTGTTAAGTATTTCGTATTCGTGAACTTACGGGGACGTGTTCTTCGGTGTTTCACTTTTCGAAATCATATATCATACTCGGTAGGCAAGGTGAGGCCACCACCACCATTTTTTTTACAAAAAATCCCAACACCTAGAATTTCTCCTGTATATCGTGGGTGCATTTTTACAAACACCCAGACCCGGAACATCTATTGCGGTGTGGGAATAGAACCTACGAGACGCAGCGTTACAACGCGGTCTATCACTGCACTAACAGTGTGTTAGATGAGACATGATGGGTCGTTATGCCGTTTCGCTTGGGATGAAGCAACAATGACCCATTATAATAATTATGTCCTGTGTTACGCCTAGACAAGTGTTACTAACTTTTAAGTTGATTCTACTAATCTTTGAGTTATAGTTAGATGAATAAAGAAATATTCTATTCTAATATCATAATAAGTACGGGCTACGTTGGCGACAAAGTTCCCTTTGAACATAAAGTTACATCTGCCTCATGACGAAGTAATCAAAATGAAGTGAGCTTGATTAAACCGGAGATACGGTATGGGAACAGAAATCAGTTTCACATGATGGGAGCATTCCATCACAACATAGAAAGCGAACAAACACAGCTTAATGATCTAAACACAATTTTTGGCAACAATATAGTCACGAAAAGTGTCATGACATTTGGAATCATTAAGAATGTTAGCTGGGTCTAAAAGTACATTATCGAAAGTGGGTTAACAATGACAAATAGATGACAGGGGATTCTTAAGATGATTTTAAATGTTGTCTGGTTAAAATAAAACTGTTACATACATTTCTGTTTAAGTGGGCGTGAATGTATTGACTTAGATTTAGTTTTTATTTGTTTATTGAGACTTGGACTGAATAGCTGAAGTCTTATAAACTGAACGCTGATCTAGAATTCTAAGCGAATGGTTTATAAAGAAGATTTAGTGGTTGCTCTGAATGTAAATTCAACTGCAGCTGGCGCCGACGGAAAGCAAACAAATGGTTTCGATGAAACAACTCTTTAAGTCAAGAGTGAATTGGTTAAAGGCAAGCGTGCTTCATCTTCGTCCATAACATCTCTTAACATCAGGTGAGATAATGGTCAAACGCAAGCGTATCAACAATACAAAATAAACAACTGAAAGTCCCGGAGGATACTTACTTGTTCACGAAAAAGTAAGGATTGACCACAATAAAGGGCTGCAATCTCGATCTCACGAGGTCTTGTCCTTATTTTACGAGATTGAGTCCCGTACAATTTTCATACGAGGTCTCGCGAGATTGGGTATCATAATCCGTGCCTTGCACAATATTTTTATTAAGGTTTTAAATCATAAAATCATATCCCGATGGTCTTTTTTCAATTTTTTTTTTTTTAATTCTATTAACTATTATTTGCATTTTTTATGAGACATGTCGATAATATATGATTAAATGAAATTTATAGCATTAACATGCGTTTTCGGTGAAAAACACCCATTCCAGTTTCAGATAAACCAGACAAACTTGAATTCGATTTCGATGATATCACTAGTTTTATAACCGTTCCTATCATTCAACATTGGGCCTTAAAACATAACGTCAGTTGTTTCAATGCAGACGATTTCCTATTGTAAATATTATTATGTTATTTATTAAGACCCCCGTCGCATTGTATACAATGCTCGTAAACAATATCTTTGTTGACGGATTTGAGAATGCTCTTTTGGCTTATAGATTCTGTCCACGGCTATATTTGCGTGATAAGTTTTTTCAGCAAAAAGACTCCTTCTGCAACTTCTAATCTATATCTGCACAAATTTTCATCAAAATCTATTGAATGGTTTAGACGAGAAAGTGTAACAGACAGACAGAGTAACTTTCGCATTTATAATATTAGTAGGGATTTAATAATGTCGACTAAGAGCGTTTCATAGCGATGCATTGATTGATTCATTGCATAATAATTATTAAGTAAAAACGAATCAGTTTTTGTTTATGTAATGACTTCTATGAATAGTTTGTTGTTCGTGGGAGTAATCATGATTCATAATTTCAGACATTGACTGTTCCGTGACATTACAATATTTTTTTGAGTTATCATTGTCTGAACATTCTCTGACTATGCTACTATTATATCACCGTCATCTATCGGAAGACACCCACAGTTTTCCGTAGTATTACATGTTTAACAATGTTCTCGTCAGGGCCAATATAGAATGTTCATTATTGTATGATACTCTCAGTAGTTTCTTTGCTGAAATGTACGTTTAGATCAAACGTTCTATAGATATTTCTTCATTCATGATAGATATAACGGATACTTGGTTTACGTAAACGACGCAACTGCCATCTAATATCCGCATGCTTTAAGGTAACCAGTAATCACTAATCACTAGTTTGAATATATAAAGAATCAATCAATCAAGTCTAATTTAGACTTTTCTCGCGTACCTATCCCGTGAATATTTCCGGGATAAGAAGAGCGTTAATATCTGTCCGGCTGTTCCGGATATTAGCCCGGATAAACAGAGATACAGACAGACAAAAAGGGTTTTGTATGATATAAAAATGTTCATTTGACACTAAGGATACAAGTTTAGTAACAGTCAATCAAAAACCTGCCATAAATGTATCCTCTAAAAATGTGAAGCTATCTCCCAAACCAACATTTTTTTAATCACAGACAGACACTTTTTTATTTCATGTTCATATTATATCTAAAGAAAGCAATTTATATTACCCATAAATAAATGCACGTCATCGAGAGTACTTCCTAGTGTATTAGCGAATTTTTCTCACATCTTCATGACCAAGTATATACCTATATATATGGTTATAGGTCATCAAAAAAACTAAATTATTAAACAAAGTATAAGCTTCATACGAAAGCTACTTTATCCGATAAAAAGTTAGGTCGTACGAACAAAGTTAATAATAGTGAGTGATGTGACTATGAAAGCGACAGATTTACACGTCACACTACGAGGCATAATTAAACTGTAATTTATTTGCGGGACATGTTAGACTAAACTTTTTGCTGTTATAGTTTACTTTTGAGCAAACGGTTTTGATTTCTTGCTTCGGAAGCTGGATCTCCAACATAAAATGACAGGCCCGTTGGTATAGTGGTCAGTGGTCCTGACTGCTATGCGCAAGGTCGTGGGTTCGATTCCCACCTAGGACAAATGTTTGTGTGATGAGCACGGTCATTTGTTCTTTGTCTGGGTGTAATTTATCTATAATATGTATGTATTTAGAAATATATATGTATGTTTATCAGTTGTCTAGTATCCATATCACAAGCTCTGCTTAGTTTGGGACTAGATGGCGTTGTGTGAAAAAAAAAATAGTTGTGGAATATTAAAATATACCAAATAAAATTATTATAAATGTTTGTCTTGTATGCGTTTTTAAATCAACTACTAGATTTTCATGAAAAATTTGGCAAGGTGTTTTCGGAGGCACCAGAAATAAATCTTCTGCCGCATGTGCGAAAGTCGCGGGAAACAGCTAGTACCAAATAAAACTGCATTAAAGCGCATTTCAAAGCAAGAAAAAAGTGCTGAGCATCTAAAAACGGATTTTCATTGAATGGACTACAAATAATAACACTGCACAAATGAATGACTCGACTGCAGTAACAAACACAAGAACATAGGAATTGAACCCACAAATCTCACATTCAAATTTCAATTGCAAATCTCCAGAGCGAAATTAGCTAGAACAGTTAGAGATGCGTGTACGAAAATAAATAGGATCAAGTGCCAACTGAATATCACACGTAGTCTAAATACCGGAGGGTTTATCTTATAAATACGGTGCCACATAACCAGGCGTGCAGGCGTGTGAAGTGGAACGAATTGAGCTGATGCGTCAGAGCGTCCGCGCCCAGGACTCTCGTCCTTCGCCCGTTAATAGTCGGTTATAATTAGATACGCTTTGTCTTGACGGAATTCGTAAAGACATCTTGGTTATGGGAGCGTAACAGCGCAAGAGAAAAATGTGCGGTTACCAATCCTTAATACCCAATTAAGGATTTGAGCATTAGTAAACCGCGGTGGGTAGAGCGAATTACTTCGAAACCGTATAGAATCTATAAATTAAATCAAGCACAATAATGTATATCAAGCTATATACAGAAAAAAGTTATATACTCCACTTACTCCTCCAGCCTTGTAGTCATGAATCAGGACTTACCTGAAAAAGAACACAAAATTAATATTTCTCAAAATAAGGAATATCGGAAATTTGCAATACAGCTTATGAAAAAGTCAATAGCAATTTGAAAAACATTCGCAAAACAACGTTCAGCGCAAAACGCTTTTTTAAGTTCAGAACAATAACGTGATAGAACAATAGCACCTGACCACGTATGAATAAAAGCACCATTCGACGGTTCCTTTTTGAAGTTGAAGCAAAGACTACACGAAGCCGAAGGGCCAATCGTGGCGAGGTCCGAAGTATTCCGAACTGGGACAGTACGTGGGCAATGCTAGCAAGGTGCTGTTGATGCAACTTCCTTCGCGCCTACTTGACGAAAGAATACTTCGGAAACTGTTGTAACTCTTTTGATCGTTATTTGTAAAGGTATGTGTGGGAAGATATGAGTAGGATTGATAAATTGCTGACAATAAGTGGTCAGAGAAGACTTAATTTACAGTTCAACATTCGGTTGACTTTTTTTTTGTTAAGGAACTCATGGTTAATAACAGCCACACGGATCAATTTTTACGGATAAGCAACGCTTGCTGAGATCGTTGAGGATGGGTGAACAGACCATCTTAACATCGAGATACCTCTGTGCTTCGGAAAACACATTAAACCGTTGCTACCGGCTGTTATTTTTTCTCTAATAGTTGTTACTGGTAGTCAGAAGTCAGAAGATCTGATATCAGTCTTGACAAGAGGTATCGCTTTACCCAGCTACTGGGTTGTGGAGGCAGTCGCTACACGTAAAATACTAGTACTCAGCTACCAGTATCATTGAATGAATTAGATGGTAGCCTACCCCGAAATGGTTGGGAACAGGCTAAGCAGATGACTCTTAGGGTTCTGCTGTGGTTTTATTATGCCCACAGAATATGTAATGAGTTACCAGCAACTGCAAAGCAATCCGATGGTAATCGGAAACTGAAGATGTTAAAAGAAACCGATTACCACTGCAGTTACGTGATTCAAGCGTTGTTGACAAACAACATTAAAATATGGACGTATATTGCTGTATTCAGTATCGATCTAAAGAACGCCAATGACAATTTATCTTAAACGTCTAAGTTGTGCAAAATTGGAGGCAGTCCAAAGAACTTTTTCTTCGAAGATAGAAACAATTCCAGCCAGTCATCCAGCAACTAGGAAGTGAATACAAACGATAATAAAAACCCCATCTTCGTTAACACAGGAAAGTCAGTAACGCTCTACGTATCGACGAGTGCAATTTTACTTTCAACACATGCAATTACATTGTAATTGAATGCCCGCAATGCTTTTTCTCGTTGCAAACGATCAATAGAGCATTTCATTAAAGTACCTCGTAGAGGATTAACATTGATACGCGATGAAATTCGAGATGGCTTGTTACGTCAGAACGTGCAACTGTTGACTTACATGGAGCAATCAGTTTCTTTCTTCGCTCGTTTAGGAGTGAAGATCTTTCGAATTCGTTAAATGTCGTGAGTTGAAAGAATTCGGTTCTTCCGCAAATAGTTTCGTAACGCTTTAAGGAAAGGAAAAGGAGAAAATATTTAAATCGTTTCATATTGAATTGGTTCGATTATAGCAGGGAATTTTATTGAAGTGAGGTAATGCTATTATCAGGAATGCCGGTAATGTTATGAAGAAACGATAGATCACGTTTTATTAGGTGTAACCAACAAATTATGATTAAATCATTAAACTACCCGATAATGTCAGCCCTTTTATGCCATATTTTTTTTTCTAAAATGGATATAAAATTCATATTAGCATTTAGTTTAGAGGACTACTATTTTGTACTTTTTAATATGTTCATGTATTTTATTTGATTGCGGGAATGTTCTAACGAGAAACTGCGACCCCGTACCACAAGGGCAACTGAAGGAACAGGGACCCACCCTGTTTAGTCAGTAGAAGTCTGACACTCTCCCTTCCCCTCCGCTTCACAGAGTGAGAGGAGTTGTTTGATGATTTTACCACCGGAAAATAATAATTAGCGGAATCCAGATAGAGAAGTGGTGGCTAGTAGTCAATTATAGGCACGAGTGATAAACTGTAGGTCATCGCTTCAAACCTAGGTAGGCTCATTACTTTAAGTAATTAGTACTATCACTACTGATCTAAAAACGACGAAGGATAACATTGTGAGGAAACCAGCATGTGCTAAGACTGAAAAATTCGAAACATATGACATCTACAAATCTGCACTGGCTCCGCTAGGTGGTTTACGGGCCATTGCCTCACATAGAGAGGAGGTGTCAAAGTAACGAGAGCATTATAGGCTAATTATTTTATTTAGTTAGTTTCAAGTAGCCACTAACAAAGAAGCTATCCAACCTCTTCAGTACATTGCAGCCAGTTTTCTCACAAGTATTACCGAAGAATAGAGATAACGAAATCTTTAACGATTCGTGTGATTTTTCTCATGAAGTGAGAAGCAACTCTATGAAGTAATACCATACGGCTTATCTAGATATTTATTCTGAAAAATTAAAATGGCCGTAGCTTTTCTAGGCACTATTTAGTATTGAAAATTTCATACATCATTTAACATTTCACAACAGAGCTTGAATTATGTCCATTGAATTAAGTGCCTTAAAATTAACTTCACTATTGCACTTTCTGTTTGAACCGTAGATTTCGCGGCAAATCTTTAAATAAGGAACAAATATTGTTCTAATATTTATTTCTAAAAACGCTACCAGACGTAAAGCTGCCAATTCCATTTTCTCACTTCAAACTCTTCGAAGTAGAAGTTTATTGGTTTAATAAATAAACGTTCGACCTATTTGGATAGACTGAAGTAAATTGCGTCTGGATTATTTTCTAGACGTAATGTCAGTTCTTGGTTTTGGCAACATTACTCGTAATCTCAACTCCCACGATGTTTACGTTGGAACCTTAGTATCATTATAGTTAAAATTTTCCATACCTAAGGATGTTGATTCCACTCTATTTTTGTAAACTAATTTCGTGTCCAGCCTTGAACGAAAGTCGAATTAATACGTTAACCGTTTTCGTTGGACACTGGTATTTTGGCGGCAGTATTTTACGCAATTAATGAGTTGAAAGAAATTCTGTTCTATAAATTAACTGGGCTTGTCAATATATTATCATGTGTATGTATCGGCAAATGTCTCCGTTTATATCAATAAACAGAGTTGGAACAGCTTTTTAACTCCTATACTAGATGTACCACTATAGTTTACTTTGCTCTTTCAACCATAAACGTCTTTATTAGATACAATAATATGATTCTTGGTAACATTTACGATATATTTAATTTGTATTAGTACAACGACTGTTCTTGAATCTATTTTTATCGATTGAAAAGTAAGGCTGTAAAACGAACTTGACTAAGAGTTATTAAAGATTTCCAATCACGCACCCATATTTTCTAATAGCAATTAATATAAAGGTAAATGTGCATGTAAACGGAAAAGTAACGTCATAAGATACAACACTAAATAATAATTAGGTATTCAAAAAATCTAGGATGTTAAACTTCAAACAATAATAACGCTATCAATAAGGATAATTCAAATAATTACTGAATGTTCTCGATGATTTGCTGTGAAATCTTGAACGGTGTTGGAACCCTTTTTTTCGGTGGGAAAATCATCAAAGGATTAAAGGACTCTTTCTGCTTTGCGTGGAGCGAAAGGGAGAGTCAAATATGAGTAACAATCCACCATGTTTCTTAAGTTGCCCTGCAGGGGCCGTTCTATCTGGTTCGATCATTGCTCCCATGGAACTTCGGTGCCAAACCTGGGCCTAGTCCTTCTCGGACGGTGAGCTAGGAACTACGGTACCAACGCCGTTCACCCTACAATACCCTAGTAAATTGACATTTAAACAACCCCTCTGTGGATTTGAGGAGTGGTGACATTATCAATCAGTGTTTGAGTTCAACAACGCCTACTATTGAAACAAGGGGTTCTATTTTTAGGGTTACATAAAGCGAATGGTCTTGAATTACAGAAGATCAAACAGATGATGAATCAAATAACGTAAAGTTTAAGTGATACAGCTTTTAGTGATTTAGTTTTACAGCAATTTTTTTTTTCTGTTGGTAGGGTCGCCTTTGACAACCATCTACCTGATGGTAAGCGATCATGTGGTCGAAGAAGCACGCTTGGTTAGAAGTAACCTATTCAATCTTGACTTAAAGACTCCCAAACATTAAATTAATTACGCCAGTCTTACCAATGGGGTATCGTGTTTTATTTTATTTTATTTATTTAGGAATATAAACAGTTACACACTAAAATTATACAAAGATAATTCATATAGGATGAGTAAGTGTATATAACCCACAACATTTTCCACAGATTATAAAAAAAAGTAATCATCTAAATATATATAACTCAAAGGTGACTGACTGACTGACATAGTGATCTATCAACGCACAGCCCAAACCACTGGACGGATCGGGCTGAAATTTGGCATGCAGGTAGATGTTATGACGTAGGCATCCGCTAAGAAAGGATTTTGCGAAATTCCCACGGGATTTACACGGGAAAAACTTCCCACGCGGGCGAAGCCGCTGGCACAAGCTAGTGATTAAATATAGGTCGTCTTGCGAATGCGATTATTAAGTAAATATTACGTTCTATCCAAAATGTGTTCAAAAATGTTAGCAAAACTATAGTTAAATAGGCATTTAATTATATAATAATACATCATTCGGTTGAAATTTCAGCAATTTTGTTGCGGATCAGGCTTCGAAACTTTCCGGTATGCACAGCGAAGATATCAATATTGTTGAATACATCATTTTTAGCAGTAAGGCGGCGTAAGGGCGCGCGCTGCCAGCGTTCGTGCGACATGATACTCAGCTAACGGGTTGTGCACGTCAGATAATTTTTAGCAGCAAGGCGGCGTAAGGGCGCGCGCTGCCAGCGTTCGTGCGATATGATACTCAGCTAACGGGTTGTGCACGTCAGATAATTTTTAGCAGTAAGGCGGCGTAAGGGCGCGCGCTGCCAGCGTTCGTGCGACATGATACTCAGCTAACGGGTTGTGCACGTCAGATAATTTTTAGCAGTAAGGCGGCGTAAGGGCGCGCGCTGCCAGCGTTCGTGCGACATGATACTCAGCTAACGGGTTGTGCACGTCAGATAAGCAGTCACTTAATTTAAAACCCTAATAATCAGCTGCATCCAGTTAGACTGGAAGCCTACCCAACATATTAGGGAAAAGGCTAAAGAAGATGAATTTGTTTTTCACGGATTTTTCTATTCCTTGAATAACTAGGTACAGAAGGTACCTACAAATAGTCGTTTTGAAAAAAATTACTAATACCTCAGATTTACTATCAGCTCATCTAACCAGAGCAGAACACATGTAAGACATTGCGACAATGTTATTACTGTGATATAACTGTCTCCTGAGATAAAGCGAGCATTTCACACGACTATCTGGCACGCTGAGGTAATTATGAATAATACAATGTGGAACGACGAATTATTTTGTGGGATATATTTAGAACTTAAGAATATAAACAACAGACAAAATAGTCATCTGGAGATCGTCCTAAATGGTATTACAATTATAATATATTGCTTAATTGGTCTAGCAGACATATGCTTAGACGTTTGAGATCCTAGTTTAATTTTGGAGATTCGTTGTGCGCCGTGATGTTATTTGAATAGTATGAATGAATAAGATCATTCTGTTTAAGAGCCATCTCATATTGTTTCATACTTACTTTCAGGGCCCTATTCTTGGAAATTATACAATTGAGTTTAATGAGTCTTAGTGCACATACACAGGACCACAGAATTATTTTATCTATGGTTCCGATATAATTTCGTCTGCTGACCATATATACTTATTTATTTTATCTATGCACAGGACACTTAGGACTAAATAATTATAATTCGAAAAAGAGTTTACAGCAGAAGAAAGAACGATTTTTTACTTTCTATAGAAAACAGAAGGCATTGTATGGCATCACTTCTATCTGTGTAGATATGGTAGTAGATATAATAGGTACTAGATATATTTCTGAAGTATTAATTTTCTATAGGAAACATAAAATTGCTCTATCTGAACCATTTTTCGAAAAAGTTCTTAACCTTTGTTAGTATGAAACACTATGTAGTTATAAACACTTAATAACTTGATGCCTGACGACCTTTAAGCGACAGCGCAGTCGAATAGTGTCAGTGCTCTCACATGCAGTTGGAGGTCTGCCCAACTTTACGGGGGAAATTAGCGTAAAGATACGTCCGAAATTCCGAATACCGCACGCCGTCTCACTTCTATGTATCAAATGTAAAGCCTGCAATACATGTTGGCCGAGCGTTGTCGAGTGAAGGCCAATACCAACATGTAGACGGTATATTTGCCTTGTCTTGCTATCACTCGGTGTCACTTGCCTAGTTGGCCGAGTGGAGGCCAGCGCCAACGTGTATAGAGCTCATTTGGTGCAACTTGTCTTCGCTCGCCGTTGCTCGTGATCACTTGCCTCACTTCGGATCGGTGTCGGTTTTTGGTCACAAATCAAAGGCGCTCGCCTGCGCTCGGCCAACGTGTGGGCAGCTCTACAGACCCTCTTCTACAATGGTCGTCTGCATTGGCGTTCGACGAACTTGTCGAACGTGTGGACATTATTTCTTGCCTTGTACTTATTTGCCAACGCTCGTGTTGGTCTACGCTCGGCCAACATGTATTGCAGGCTTTACGTTAATATTGCAAAAGACAGGCAGGTGCTGTAGCGCATTAATTTTCGTTAACATCTGCCAATGAAGTAGATGCTCTCAAATTTATTTTAAATCTTTCCAGGTGCATTTGGTTAGAATTAGAATAAAACGTGGGTTGAAATCGTCCAATTTTACGTTTTGAATCATCAATAGGTGTTTTTTAGAGGGTAGATACTATACAAACTGGATTAAAACCGTTCTCGGCACTCGGCAGGTTTGTAAACAGTTTTAATATGTGCATGTGACTGTGATGTATACTTTTATCCGATGATCTCTTCTACAGACTGATTGCAAAGAAAGATTAATTATAAAAGCATGTAATTAAGTATAGTCATTCATTAAAACCAATGATGATAGTGTAACGTTTGAATTAAGAGCGTTACACATACAGAAGATACCTAAACTTAGGACTAAGTAGTAATATTTCTCGTAAAAGTTCTTAATTAACTATTTAGTCCTAGGTGTCTTAAGTATGTGTACTAAGTAGAATTAAAATCGGTTCTTTGATTTCTTAGAAGGCCTTGAAAATTTGTATGAGGCAACCTAAAGTGTAAACGCTCTTAATGTTACCTTTAAACTTGTTAAGAATTCTTCAACGGCTTCGACATTGAATGAAAGGTATTTTAATTATACACAAACAAACTCAACCCGACTATCCGCTTCAAGATAAGTCAATATACTTAAGAAAGTAGTAAAAGCCATAACAGCTTAAAAGATATGTAAATACTTCTAATAAAGCATTCAATTAGAAGAAATGTGTATCGCTACCTCAAGGTTAACATCATATTTTACGTTTATGCTTGTCAATGTCAGTAAAACAAACGAAAGTAATTTACATATCTGAAAATCAAAAATAGATAAGCTTTTATATTATGCTGTGGAAAACCCAAATAATACCGTCATGAAGTGACGAAAACAATAATATGAACTGTTACGACAGCCGATAACGAAACCCATTAATAAAACCATAATATCCGAACATCAAACGACGACATTTCTAACACGGCATACACTGCTGATTGATAATGGGAAATTCAACAATTTAAAGAACAAAACAATCGATGTATGTGGAACAATTGCGGATAACCAATCGAATTGTTTTGATAGTCAGTGGGTTATAAAAAGTAGTAGAAAGTGCCAGAGAAGTCATCGGCACTTGGTGTTGGGCCAAACTGTGGCAAGGTCATTGGCTGTTTGATAATAGACATTATGAAGTAATAGATGGTTTGTTTACTTTTTAAAGCTGCACTATCGCTCGGCTTTACCGTCTTGCTTCGTGAACTTCTGTCAAGTTTGGACTATGACCTACGTATAGTCATTTTAACCTTAGAAATGCAGCTCAAACTTGTAATAGATATATATCACCACCATATGCTTTATTGGAATTTATCATCGTTTAACTGCCGGGAGCAAAACAAGAAATACACCCAGACGAAATAACTCGCTTTATCTCAATAAATAACAAATAATGATACGGCTTTCAAGTGCCTTCGAAGATATAGGTCTTGGGTGGCATGCCAAAATACCCTAATTGTGATTACGAGATACGATTTCGAATGTTAGTTTGCAAGAAAGGATGCTTTGTTTTTCTAGAATGGGCAAACATATCCTTCTAAAAGGTTCTTCTTTTAGAATAATTTATGGCTATTTAAAAACAAAATTAACTTAGTTTCCTGCCTTACGAACGATAGAGCAAATTACTCCATTTTGTCGATAAAAACATGGTAATTACATGGATCCGCTTTTGTCTTTTTCCGTGATTTGTTCACTTGCTTTTTTATTAAAGCGTCTTTTCCGTCAGTGTTTTAAACTGATTTAT